>JAVIWC010009227.1:0-1277643 GCA_031894815.1 Creontiades dilutus
GCCATGAGTTTCATTCCTCGCGAATCAGATTGATCGCACCAAGTACAGGTAAGTCTTATAAAGCAACCACATTGCTATTTCATCGAACCAAATAAACTAACTTAAGAGACTACGGATTTGAACTTATGTCACCTGTTGGAACTTACAGCTCCTTCATTTTTGTGATTCCATTAAATGCATGATATGAAAGCTGTGACAGATATCTATTCCCTCGTAAACTCCTGAGAAAAAAGAATCACCAATACAGAAAAAAATGTCAATAAGAAATTTATAAAATCTCACAACTATGTAATACAAATTTTATTAAAACTATATAGACGTACTGCATTATGAGCAAAGTCTTAATGAAATATGTTTTAGAATCGTAGCTCCTCCTTATTCCTACATGAAAATGTGGACATTCAAATTGTTGGAGTTGGAACTTTGTCAGTTATACTTTTCACCGTCTTGATAGATTTGGAGTTTTTAGCGAACTTAGGTTGATAATAACTAGCGTTATGATAGTAGATTAGTATAGTATCCACTCTCGCTCAGTACAAGACAACCCTGCCGATTTTTCAAAATGAACCGAAATCAACCCGTGATCTACAACTCTATTGTTACATCGAAATTTGTTGAGATTTCCTTTTTTAAATATTTCAACCCTTAATTATTATCCATCAAGATCATAACGCCGTGATTACTGTCACATCCCGGATCGATGTATGATTTTTGAGCCAAATGTCGTACAACTTTGAACCAGTAGTTTCGGAGAAAAGCTTTGGACGGCCAACGGATTTTCTAAATTCGATGGTTGGAAACTACTCATCTTGAAACGTAAGCCATCAAATTTTGGATGAGAATTGAAGTTTTTTTCTTGGTCGATTACAAAGGTCCGTTATTGAAAATGATGGCCCACAACAACTTAGTTGTGCAAAAATATCGTTGGACATGTTCTCAGGTTTGCTACGTTAGAATAGCGTGAAGAACCAGCGAACGAAGGAACAAAGCTTTTGGAAAATATGAACACTACTCCTTATTGGAAATGAGAACACAGTCGATTGGCCGATGGAAATCAGCCTATTTTATATCAGCACAGGAGTCAGTATAGCAATGGTAAGAGCCAACGCCACTTCAACATGATACTACGCCAGATCGACTACAGAGGATTAAGAAGAGTAGAAGTGGACGAGCTGCTAAATTTTCCAAAAAAAAATTGGAATGCGTTTTCGTTACTACTAGGGCTCGGCAATATATGCAAAATAAAACCTCAAAATATGCACGTACATGCCCAATATATGCATTTGTACATATGCGTGAAAAAATCCGATAATATGCCTTCAAAATATGCGCAAGATAGTTGAACGATTGAATAATAAGTGGGAAACAAAGTCTTTTCAGTACATAGTTACTCGTATTTATTCAATTTTTTTGTATTTACATTTTTATACAAAATCAGTTCATACAGTGTTTACAATAGTTTTACTCAGTTTTTAGACAAAACATTTAATTGTTAAAATATGTTAGCTTGTACTATCAAGTGCTTTTCCAAATTTTCAGTTGTAAAAGATTTTCTCAAATCGTGCAATAATAGTTTCAAACGGGAGAATGACCACTCCACATCTGCTGAGACAATTGGTAGATATTTGAAAGACGCCACTTCTTGAGGAGGGTATGACCAATTGCTGGTGTTGGGTGAGTCGCCTTCCAACACTTTCGCCAACACAACGACAGTTTCCCAGCCAGGATTTCGTTTGAGTACACCCTCTAATTTTTCTCGAACGGTTTCACCTGTTTGTCCGGGCCATGATAATGATTTGATTTGATTTGATCCTTTGAAGGATTGTACACGGGTAGGTGCTTTGATGAAAATTTTCTTCCCAGACGAAATGATTTTGTTCACGGTCGGGGATACCTCTCTCAGTACTTCTGCAACTCTGTGTAATGCATGGGCCAAGCAAGTGATGTGAACCATCTTAGGGTATAGTTCTTGAAGCGGTTTCCCACGTAAGCTCCAAGGATGAGCAATAGTTGGTTGGGTTTTTACGTTCGAGGTTGTCAACCGATGGAGGTCAGGATTCGGACTCTTCAATTGCATTTTTGCAAAAGTGGGAAGGAAAATTGATTAGAGGAAATAGCTGACAAAACTGGAAAATATGGCTTTTGTCAAGAAATGCCCATTATATGCACTTAGTCCAAAAACTGAGGATATGTGCAAATATATGCACGATAAATTTAAATTTGGAGCGACAAAATGGCTTGAATATGGAATATTTGGGCTCCTTACAGCTTGGGCATATCGCAAAAAAAATATGCAAATATGCAAAATGCCGAGCCCTAGTTATTACCTAACCCTTGATTTCGGGTGTATTATTTCCAATAATGAGCCTTCGTAATAAAACTTGGTCACTTTACATTTCAAGGTGCGTAGATTCAAAATCAGCAATGTCCGTACCCCGAACGGACCGTAAAATACCTTACAACTGACTTTAAAAAAAAATCTGTTCTGCTAAGGACTCCACTTGGGGTCTAGTTGGTCTTAAAACGTAGCCAGCCTAATCCCTTCGTCAAAAACCTGGTTTTCGAGGTTTTTATTGGTTTATTCAAGTGAGGTGTCATTTACAAGCGGTTTTGGAGGTCGAATAAATTGATATGGGTCCCAGACCAGTCTGAGCTCATCTGACAAAAAAATCTGATTTTAAGAGTGTTAATGTTAAATGAAATGGTTGTAAAATTTCGGAATCCCAATTCACCCCCCCCCCCCCCCCCAATTTACTACGTTGTATCTCTGGTAAAAAAAAAAAATGTTCCACTAATTTTTAAATCGGTTCTCAATGTATATTGAGTGTATATTGAGAAAATGTATATTTTCTGTTCATAAAATGGGAGATATTCCTCAATTTCTACCTTGATCCATCAGTGTTCAATGAAAGATCAATTCCTTCAACGCTTGGAATTATGGCATCATAATGTTAAAACTAGTTATTACATATCTATTCCCCTCCACCATATCTGAGAATCCGTTTCACTTGCTTGCATTTGATTGGTTGTACCTTCTCTCTCTTGTTCAATAGGGTTCAAGCTCCTTTCCGTTGCATTTTCAGTTAACCTATTGTTTGTTACTGATTATGACATAACTGTCGATATAAATTTCACATTATAACTCATATTTTCGTGGAAATAGAGAGCGTTCTTTATTTTACTTTCTTTCCAATTACGATATTCCCTTCTTAAAGTTGGGCTAGACCCCCCCCCATCCAGTTGGTACCACTAGACTACAAGCAATAACAAACACTTTTAAAACTCACAGTTTGTGTATTTCTGATCCGTTGAAAGCCCATCCTTCAATTGCCAAGATATTATTATAATCCAAAAGGCTGGAACAGATTATACGAATTTTAACCATTAATCAACTGAATGATGAACAATAAAAAATTTATGCTAAGTTAGGTGTGAATTAGTAGGTAACATGAGACTGTTGATCATTGAAATGTTTTTAAAAAAGCCCAAACGATTCTTAATCTTCAAAGATGTAGACATTAAAGTTGTTACGAAGATTCATAATGTAAATAATCGCGAGACTTGTTCCAGCATACGTCACACATTCAAACGGTGGACGAATTGTATATTTCCTCGACTCTCCTCCAAATTTGGGCAAGATCGACGATTAGTAAGTGATAAAATGATTAATTCCACATCAGTAGACCGAACTATTGATCTGTGAGCGAAGAGCAAACTGTTGAATAGGTATCCCAACCACAGCTCATTAGTTTTGCTGGCTATCCCACTTCAATGAAAACTCTGTTTGGTTCTTCATCTAACTTCTATTTGCAACCATTGGTACCAGGAAAGGGAACTTCTGTTATGGCGTGGGATGAAAAGTTGCGATTTCTCACGATGGAAACGTACTTTTTTGTTTCTCACACCAAACATGCTATTTCTCCTCTTAAAAACGTTTTCAAAACGAGATCAAACTTGCAAATTTACACAATCCCATCTCTGCCATCAGTGAACCTAACAACAAGGGAGGTGTGGTGATCGCTTTGGCCCCACTACAGGAGGTATCTTTCGCACACTGTTAAGTTTACCGAAAGTATTCAAACAAACCACTACGTCTTGACTTCAAATGACCCTGGCAAGGTATATTTTTATTAACAACATAAAACAAGATGGGATCTCCGAGTGGGACTAAGAATAGGTACTAACAAACCACTACGTCTATTGACTTGAAAACGTGCATTTGACTTGTGCAATAAAAACCCTATCTAACGGAAGGAGACGATATAAGATATTGGGGGAAAGAGTTCCCCCCTCCCGATATCAGAAACAACTGAACAACAAGAAAAATAAAGCAAAAACAGATGCAAAGAATATAATAATATAAATATAATTTGGAATATCGTTATATAACGATTTATCAACGTTGTTGGGGAGAAAATTAAATTTGAAGATTCTAATACATTTCAAAACAAGACCAAACAACAAGAAAGAAAATCGGCGGAGAATTCCAGTAGGTATGAGCAGCGCTTGAACCTATTGTCTATCACCTCCTCCATCTCCTCTTCCGGCATAAAATTTAAAATTTTCGTAGTTTATAGCACAATTGGACTGAAATTGGAGTTGAACTAAAAAAATATAATATAATATAATCAAATGAAATAAGTGAAGAAATAACGCTTCATAACTACTGGAGGGGGTCCTCCATTCGCAACCTTTCATAATGAAAATTGAATGTTCTGACGTATGCTGTAAACCCAAACCATAATTGAAGAAAAAAAGAAAAACACGAATCAGCAAAATAATAAAGAGCTATTGCACAACTAGGCTCGAATCGGGACCGAACAAAATAAGAATCACGGTAATCTGTTGAGAATATTTGTCGAAGAGAAATAATAATTTTCAAGACAAGACAAGAGGAGATCATTTCTCTCTTCCGTCTTGTTATTCGTGATTTCGGGGTTTATTGCACAACTAGAGTGAAAGTGAGATCAAACGGCGAAAAATCACGATGAATTGCACGATGAGCAGCGTCGACAAATCAGTAATACACACTTACTGACACAAACCGTTATTTTATCATTTAAATGATTAACAGGAGTACAATCCAGTTCCTAGCGACTGACCCGACAGTCCCCCCCCCGCTCAACACTCCTTCAACTAACCTTCGGGTGGGCTCCTTCCGCCCTTTGTTATCCCGGCATCACCACTTTTCCGTCCTTCCAAGGGGGTCATTCGGGTAGCTGCCACCTTGGTAAGCACTAGCCTCTCTGGTGCTCTAATTGAATCTACAGATTTTTCCATGGAGTTGGTTAGGCTTAGTAAGTACCGTTTATGAACACAGAATGCGCTCACGTAAACCCTTGTTAGCTCCCCCACTGCCAAAAGCCGTAGCTTTCATCTCTGTGTACCAGCTCTCCTCCTCTGAGCTAGAATCCCATATTTGTAGGTTGCATAGGCAATTTTCCATCTTCGGTACTTAATGTGTAAAATTAGTCATTTAAACGATCTGGCTGTTTAACCATATAGGTTTACTGTCCCGCTTCTTTGGGAACAATTGATTCAACTATTCAATGCAGTTGTGCTTTGAAACCTATTTTTGACTTGCAATACGAATTTCAAGCTCTCTATAAAATCCTTTGGTGTTAAACATGTCTTAATCTTCGTGTACATAAATTATAGTGTTTATGGAGTAGGTTCACTTGATGGAATGGCAATTAACAGGATTTATTGAGGGTTTAACGGCATTTGGATGTGACAGCTATTTATTTTATTATGATAACTTAGGGCCATATCATCCAGTTCATTATCAAGACAGATTTGCGAGAATCCACCAGTAAGTTCCCATGTGCCATCAGTCTTTTACCTGGATTTTACGTAGGTTGTTTCTAGCAAGCGTCCCTTCATTGAGGAAGCTCTCTTTCAGAGAGATCTCTAACAATGACGTTTAAAGAATGATATTGGAACGGAATCGTTTCAAAACGTTTCGAAACGAATTTTTATGAAGTGATTTGCCGAAAATTTAATGTCTTAACATGTTGGAGCCATTGCAAACTCATATTTTAGTTTCTCTAAATACTATTCGCATTCTTCTGTGTACCTGCTTACGGCTCAACAGTCCTGACACCATTGGCCCTGTACCTCTCTTGAATTTGTTGTTATCGAACGATCTGCAAAAGAAGAGTTAAAAAGAGTATGAGACTTGACTATTTACCAAAATTTCGTCCTCTTCCCCATTTCCATTTCACGTTCTTACAATATTTTGTGCATCAATTCGCGCAAAAAAAAATAATAATAATAATTCATTTTATTCACTTATTCTTAATTAAATAATGAAATTACCACAAATTTCAACAATTTTGACATCGTTTCCGTTTATTGCTTTTCTGGAACACATGTTGATGGAACTCGAGCACATTTTATTTATGCAAATCATATGTTAACTTTACTTTAGTATTTACTGCCATTTGGGTGTACCCGCCATTATGGAGATACAAAATATGAACTACAATCCATCAGGAATCATTCTAAAATACATTTACAATGTGCCTCGTTTTGCATCGCGTCGCACATAAATTTCCTTTCTTCACGATATACCTACGTAAAAACAGTGTTTTAGTGTTCGCTTAAGAATTGAGACAGGTATATTCGATGATTTTTGAAATAACTTGCTGCACGCGAGAATCGTAATGAATATATTTGAATCATCAATAACAACAAGATTATGTGGTTGTTAGCCAGATGTATCATCAGCTGATGAAATAATGGAGTTAGGTCCCAACAATTTTGATGTGCATTGAAGAATCAGTGGGATGAATGCGGGCATTCGAACACCGATACCATATCTATATATGTTTTGATTGTAACAACTTAAATTAGCCAAATAAATATAAATCAAGTCTAATCAAATTTCTATATAAGTACAATGTTTTGATGCTGTCATTTAAAATTGCGATTTCCTTAACAGAATTAGGGTAGTCAAATCGAACCACCATAATCGATTTCACTATCTGAGGACTTGAATCGACTGTACCAATTTTCGTACCGATTTTTCGATTTTTAATCGATAATTATTTTATTTTATTCTATTTTATGGTTCACTTTTAAACTTTCAATATGTCTAGATTAATAAAATACAATGTCCGTCCGCCGTGTCAAGCATAACTGCCTCAAAAATGGTGCGAATGATATTGAACTTTTGACCAAAATGTCATTTGCACTATTAATGCTCCTCAGGAGCCAACATGGTGCCCGCAAGGTTTTCAGCTCGATTGCACAAAAGCTGTGGTTGTTTCACCTCACTTTTTTTTTTGTCAAAATCGGTGATCACGTAAATTTTACAAAAGTGCTGAGTTAAAAATTAGGAGTAAAACCTGAAGGTATAGTTCGAATATCATCAAAACCGTGCGATAATTATTGGCTGCGCATGCGCAAATGTGATATATTTGAAACGCGTATAACTTCTCTAAAAATCGTCCGAACGGTTCGAAAATTTTATGGGTGTTCAAGAATATTATTGTAAAAAAATATTGATGGATTTCAAATATCAGAGAAATCTAATTTTTTCCATAAAAACCGTTCCAAATTTCCCATAAATACCGTAAAATTAGGAGTAGAAGCCAAAATGCTCTAAAAACCGTTCGAATGATTCGAAAATTCAGTTAAATACTCCTCTGGAGAAAAAATGTGTATAATAGAGACACATGAATAAAATAAGACCAAATGAATACAAATCGATTTAACCTCACGGAAAATAAATTAATCGTTGACAAAATCGATTGTAAAAAAATCGGAAATTGTTGGTCAAACATAGATTTTTTTGTGAAAATCGATTGCCAACTCTGAGCAGAATATCCTGATTTCTTCATGTCACCCTCGTCTGGCTAATGTTGTCAGGTGGTAATTTACGAACCGATTCATTTATGACTTATTCTGAGTTCTTTTTAACAAGAAATTTATAAGAATGAGGTCGAGGAATGAACCAGTTCTCCCATACAGAAACTGAGGCGAAATGCACACGAAGAGGATACTCCTGAAGCTGAAAAGCACAGTCTTCTAAGTGGCAGTTTTTGCCGTAGATCGCTTAAAGAGTTGAGCCCTGAACCCTCCCACCGATCTCATCGTGGCTTCAATATACGACCTCCTGTATTAAAATACGTATATAACAATAAATACAAAATACATACAGCATGTCAAGAATAAAAAAGTAGAACTGGTTCTCAAGTTCGGAAAAATGTACTGGTTAATGGGTCGGCACTCAAAGATGTCAATCCAGAACAAATTAACGTTGTACAAACAAGTCCTTAAACCAGTCTGGACTTATGGAGTGCAGTTGTGGGGCTGTACTGCTCAAAGTAATCGCGATATTATACAGCGGTTTCAAAACAATGTACTTAGGTGTGTTGTTGATGCATACCGGTACACCCGAAATGTTCGACTTCACAAAGAACTTTGCATACCAACAGTAAATGAAGTAATCAGAATGCACGCTATAGCCCATCACAAGCGGCTACAACTGCACGTCAATGAAGAAGCTGTGCAGCTCCTCGACGTTGACGACCTATCCAGACGACTCAAGAGAAATAAGCCTCATGATCTGTGTACATGAATTAAGGTGTTCGCGATAACAAAATCCGCACAGTGAAAAAAGAAATTCAGTGAATCTCAAGTGCAACAAATGACACTTCTAACATTCGAAACCATTAGAGACTTAGTTATGTACCTGAGCTTTACAATAACCAATCCATATTTAAATGTCAAAAATTTGTTGCTAATAAGTTGTAACTTGGTGCAATAAATCATTTTCAAAAAAAAAAAAAATACATACAGGGTGCTTATAGGTTCAATTCGTCCCAGACCTTCCAGCGTCGGTATAGCCGTTAAACCTGTGTGGGCTATTCGCCTGAGAAAAAAAAAAAACAAATTCGATAAGTTAATGTTTTTATTGAAACTTGCAATTGAAAATAAGAACATCTAGCAAAATTTTGGTACTCACAAATACTTCAATTTCGGTAGGTATTTCAGAGCGATATCATCAATGAATGTAAAGTTGTACATGTGCACGATTGATCTACAAAAGAAGAGGAAAAGAGGCATGTTGTATGAATAAATATAATATAAAATTGACTCTTGTTCCAAAATCTATTCAGCTAGTATTGTAATGTACCGGTACTAAATAATTGACTTAATTGACTGACCCATGATGATGAAAACTAACTTCATTTCATCTTTAGATGGAATTCAGCAAAAACAGTTTTTTGTTCTTACTTGACCAGAAAGGTCAATGAATAGTAATATTGATACTACAGTCCTGTATTTACAGCAGGTTCTGCTAGTGGGTTTTGCAGCTCAGTGAAACTCATACCCATTCTTTACGATGGACATATTCATGAATTTGGGTTGTTGGGACAGTCTTATTGGGTATGTGGGTGTGGTAGGAAATTTAAGTTTTTTCATCGGAATTTCATTGAGAAGAAAGAAATACTCGTTTTAGTCCAATTTGAAAGAGTTTTAATTCTCTACAGGATGGGGTTTGAGAATAATGGACGTATGAATATTTGGCGATTGAACATAAACTTCAAATTGTGTTACAAGAGATGGCCACAATGTACACATGTGTCCAACCTAGGGGTTTTTGGGTACTATTCCATTATCTTCAGATAACTAGTATCCTGTCAGCGCATTTTCAATTATCTTAATTGTTAACAGCCATTCCAAAGTCGAGACAACGTTACAGTTCCGTTAACGTTTGCTGTGGTGGTCTTCGGACGATTCGTGGGGTAGTCTAGGGATTTTATAAATGGTTTTTAATGAATTTTACCGACAGGGTTGCCACTGCGGCTGAAGGCGTCATAAGCTGCAAGCGCCAATCCATCGTTAAGCTCCTGGCGGATCAAACTGGACTTTTCCCCCTAAATTATGTCTTCAATAATCTTAATTTAACTAAAGCAGGCAATAAAAAAATAACATAAATAAATACCCTATATACCTCTCATTGTAATAAATATTTTATGAATCGGAAGTCTAGTTTGTTAATGTTTAAGCTCCAATTCATGGAACTAGAGCTGGAATTCACGTGTTTCCCGAGATCGTTCAAATCATTAACAACAATATAGGATGCACCTGATTACAAATTTAAATGTAGACAATTAAATAATGTCAGTGAATTATCATCAGTTAGTTACTGTAATTGCTCAAGACTGTTAACATAATAATGAAATATTATAATCATACCCATCAATCTAACAATCATTCATTTCATTAGAAAAAACAGTTATCTCGAAAGGTATTTAGATTACGTACGAGTAGAATCACCATTACGATAATTAACTTACAATTCAACAAGATAACTACCGAAATGAGCCACCGACGTTCCATTAATACCCCGCAAGCTTCCTCTTGCCAAATGTCTGAAACATTAAACATTACAAACTGGAGCTGATCGTAAATTTTCAAATTAGGATTAGCATATGAGGATGGAATTTGCTACTTTTCAAAACTTGAATGTCTGGTTATTCAGGCTGTCCCAAGTTACGTTCACATGACTTCAAGGGTCGATTCTACAAATCATTTCTCACTAAAAAAATGCCTTCCAGAGTTTTTTTTAGAGGCTTTTGAAATTTTTGTCGTGTTTCCAATCTTGCGTGGCAAAATAACCATATCTCCCTACAAAGACTGCTTATTTCCATTTTTTCTGTTGAGCATATTAAACAGATCTCAAAGTCACAACTTCCTACGAAACCCCGAAATCTCAGCAATGAGCAAAAAAACTGTTTGCATTTTATTAAAAAAAACCCTGCCAATTCCAACACATGGGTTTATTTGTTTTCTGAATGGAGTGAGATTTGGGAGGGTCAATTTTAGGTGCGGAAAGGCGACTATCAGGCTGCGCGAATTTTTATGGATATGGTACCAATCAGTTGGAAAATTATGAAAATTTCAACCACTCACCCATGTCAATAAAGTTTTGGCCCATAACATCGTTGATTGTGAGACAATTGGGCTGGCTGAACATTAGGACCAACTAAACCCGAGTCGAATTCATAGGCGAAAAATCGGATTTTTTACATCGAGCCTTATGGGCCGTACCTACGCCACGGCAGACGGCGTATAGTGAGTTCGGCATCGGAGTTTATTTATGTTTTCCTCTGGTTCGAATTTTTTTTTTTTTATTTTCAATAATTTTTATTGTTACAACTGTGTACACATCTAGTAACTTCATTTCATCACTTATATTAGCGTTTTGTGGCAAATAGATCACTACCTACAACCATTCATCACATCACTTCACTGTAGGTCATTCGTTCGAACATACCAGGGGGCATTGACAATGCTCCTGAGTATTTTTTTTTGTTGTTTTTATGATTTTGGGGCTAGTTTTCTGAGTGCACCCAAAGGGCAGCCATAGGCCCAATTCGGCTTTATCACCTGCTCGCAGAGAAGCACTTTGGTGTGTATAGGCAACTGCGATTTTCTCCCGATGAGCCAATACATCATTCTGAATTTTAGGTATATTTCTTTCTGTTTTTTCTTGATGTGTTCTTTCCAGCGGAGTTTGGCATTCAAGGTCATGCCAAGGTACTCAGCTGTGTTTTATGGGACAGTTTGAGAGTTTATTATTAGAGATATTGTGTCAATCTCCCTGTAGGTGAAATTAATGTGTGTCGACTTGGTCTCATTGAGTTTTATTCTCCATTTTTTGGTCCACTGATAGATGCTGTTCACTGATTCCTGCAGCTTTCTCCACTGTAGCACCACTGGCCAGGATTGTTGTGTCGTCAGCAAATGTTACAGCTTCTGTAGGTTTCGGGATGTCCCTTGTATATAGTAGATAGAGTGCAGGCCCCAGCACACTTCCCTGGGGAACACCTGCTTTTATTTCTCGTAGGTTAGAGTATTCATCTTCATGTTTAACTCACTGGTTCGAACGATGACTCTCTCGGACCCCTAAACAGATAAGGGATGTTCAGCCCTTTCACTTGTCAGAGGGGTTGAATAGGCCACACGAGTTGTGAGCGAATAGTATTTTTTGAATGAAACTTTCAGACGTTGATTCAGTCCTGAAAAACCACGTGATGCTCAAAACACATGAAATAACATGAAAATCTATGCCGAATTCATTTTTTCGAAGCAAGTCGATTGCGGGTGAAAAACGTTGATTACACCGTATAAACCCGTTTTTCAGCATTTAAACGTAATTTTCTTCAAAACATTTATTTTTTTGTGAAAAATGTTGTTTTCTTATACCGTAGGAAAGCTAAGACTCTGGTGATTTTCGTGGTAAGTGGGGGTCACAAAACGTTTTTCACAAATTCTCGAAATTTGATCTTCGGACTAATTTGCCACCTTCTAAGTCACGCAGAAATTTTATTATTTTGCCATAAGACGATAGAGAATTGTATGTTCTTTCTAACGGTGACTTCAACATTGTTTGTAGAAAGCAGTTAAGGTAGATATGGTCATTATCGTGAGATAAGATCGGAAACAAGCGAAAAAGCCCAAAATGCAAATAACTCTACCCTTGGTGTTATGTAAACTTGAATTGAGACATCTTGTAATACACATTCTAAAATATATTCAGGTTAGCTCATAAAGGACTCACAATCTTTCAAAACCTTCTAATGGGATCGAAGGAAAAGTTGAAAAATTCCCCACGCAGTCGCATGACTTTCTGACATTAATAGTACACGTGCAGAAGTCATTGGCACCAGCCGTATCAAAGGTCCACCGCGCACCGACAATCCAAACTAAAAATGAATAGTTCGGAATTAAATGTAAGAAAATATAGATAGATAGATAGATAGATAACGTGCATATATTTAAGAACGGGGAAAACAACAAAATTTTAAATTACACGTACGACTTGGCTCGATGGCCGCTAGGCGGGGGACGGCCGTAACCTTACATTGTACTTACGAGTATGTTACACCAGTGGCTTCAAGGTAAATTCGATCCCAGTTAATTAATCACTTCAAGTATATTATTATTGTTATCATTATTATTAAACTAAATATTCATAAAAAAAGCATTATTTATAGTTACAGTAACAGAAAAGTTGTATTATAGTATTAGTATTAGTATTTTCATCGCAATCGATATATCCCGGCAATCCCCTTCATATATGTTCCACTTCCTGTCTCTGTTGGAGTCCTTGGGCGTCCATGGACCATTCTTGGAATGGACCTCATAGGGCGAAAACTTGTCGTTCCATTATGTTTTGTCTTAATGATAAATAGCGTGGTGGATTATGTGGGGAAGGATGGTGTCCGGATCTCACTCTTCGCCGATGATCTCAAGCTCTTCCATCACTCTCGGTCTTTGGATGACTCCATGGTGTTGCAGAGGGCGGTTGTACGTTTGGAGGATTGGTGTGAATTAAACCACCTCTTCCTCAATCCATCAAAATGCTCGGTGGTTTCTTATCACCATCTATCACAGCCAATCATATATAACTATGTTCTCGGTGGCGGACCTCTTCGGAGGGTGCCAGAAATCGTTGACCTGGGGATCCTATGTGATGGACGGTTGAATTTTTCCAATCATATTGACGGACTGGCTGCTAGGGCAATGCGGGCCCTCGGTTTTATCAAGAGAAATACGAGGGAATTTTCCAATGTGGATGCCATTGTGACCCTGTATAAAGCTTTAGTTTTGACCCTGGTTGAGTATGCAGCCACAGTTTGGTCACCTTTATACGCGGTTCAAAAATATCGTCTGGAGCGAGTCCAAAGGAACTTCCTGCGATATGTTGCTTTCAAAATGGGGATCCCTTCGGATAACATTCGTTACGAGCTGCTATTGGAGAGATGTCGTCTGGAGACCCTCGAGCGAAGACGGAGCTCCGCAGACCTCGTGCTCCTTTATAAAATACTAAATAACATCCTGGACTGCCCCCCACTGCTCTCGAGGATCCATCTAGCCGCCTCCCGTTCGTCCACTCGATCTCCTCAACTGTTTTTCGTCCCGTTCTCAGCCACTAACTACGACCGTCATCGTCCTCTTCACCGAATGCCCCGCAGTGCAAATTTATTTCTATCTATGTACCCTCATTTTGATTTTTTTTCCACCCCCTTATCAAGTTTGAAGTCCCTCATTTCATCTTCCCCCATAGCTTTCATCTAAATTTTATCTCACCCCCCCCCCCCCCCAATATATACTTATCAATATATATATATATATATATACTTTATTTGGACATTATGCTTATTATAATTACTGAATGTAAATTGGGCTTGCCCGTATGATTATAAATATGCTGCAGCTAATCTTCCTCCCATGTTCTTCTTTCAAAGCTTCTTTTATTGTCTTGATATTGTATATCAGAGACTTCCGTCTTTGTAAAACCACTTCGGCACAGAAAAATGGCCAAGAGCAAAATGAAAGGAGGTTAGAAGAGAGGGAGATAGCTTCAGTCGAGGAGCGGCCGCGCTGCGGTGAGATTGTCCGCGGTAGCGCCGCCGTTTTGCTTCCGAGTCTACTAAAGTAGCGGAACCATTGTTTTCACTTTCGGAATGTGAAAATTTTTTTGTCTCCAAAATCAAAAATTCCACTCGCATTTTGCGATTTAGACCTTTCTGAACAATTTTGATTCCGTGTCTGTCTGTCTGTCAGCAAATCCTTGTTACAGGCAAAACTACACGAAGTTATTGTCCGATTTTGATGAAATTTTCAGGGATTGTTCGGGTTAGGGTGTAGATGGTCCCCTATAGGTTTCATGACCCCAGGATCAATAGTAGCCTCTGCGCATGCGCAAACGTGAAATCCTTGCCGCGCATAACTCCGGGAGTTCTTGACCAATTTCGATGACATTTCCAGGGTTTGTTCGGTTTGATGTGTAGATGGTCCACTATGAGTTTCATGACCCCCGAATCAATAGTAGCTTCTGCGCATGCGCAAACGTGAAATCCTTGTTACGCGCATAACTCTGGGAGTTCTTGACCAATTTCGATGAAATTTTCAGGGATTGTTCGGTTTGATGTGTAGATGGTCCCCTATGAGTTTCATGACCCCCGGATCAATAGTAGCCTCTGCGCATGCGCAAACGTGAAATCCTTGCCACAAGCATAACCCCGGGAGTTCTTGACCGATTTCGATGAAATTTTCAGGGATTGTTCGGACTTATTAGGTATATTTTATAGTTTGTTCAATAGTTGAACATGCCCACCTTTATTTTCTCAAGTTATGCTCCTGCATAATAATAAATTTACCCTAATTCAATATTTACTTCGCCTAATTGAACGAAGTTCTTTAGTTAATAATAATTTTCAATGATCTATACAGTCATTTTATGGATACGAGGAAGCTATGTGCCACATCCACTTGGCAGAGATTTTTTGGCTCTCCTGAAAAGTTACTGTTTTCAGCCTTCAAATTCTCGCCAACTCCGTAAACTTCGTCCAAATTTAACTTTTTTTTTTAATTTGCAGAATTACAATGCCGACAGAATCTTGGAACTGGATTTCGGATTTTTTCCTTGCAGATTTAACTAGGACCGCCAGAACGCTTACTTTTCTTTATTCATCTATGAGGTTGTCCCGAAAAATCTACGGTGTACAAAAAAAATCGGCTTCCAAGGTTGTGTCCAGAATTTAAATCCAAATTCAGGGGAAAAAAGAACAGATCGATAGGACTGTGCCCCTGATAAATGAATTCGTAGGGCAAACAAGTGGAAAAATCACAACAAAAGTAGAAATACCGTAGATCGGCCTGCAAGAGCCCGATCAAACTTTTTCTTGAACTAAAATGATTCCCAATCATTCCTATAACCGTGGTGAAAAATTCAAAATTATAGGACGAATACGGCGTGAGAGGTGAGGGTGGGAAGAAAAAGCAGGTTGAGCGCTCGCGCTCTGAGGTAGGTGGAGTCAGAGTTGAGATGTAATCATTACTTTGAGTAATGAATAATTTTCCGATTACTTTCATTGTAATGACGTATATTTGGCTAGTAACAATTGCAGTAAAAAGCGGATTGAAAATCCGAAGTTTTGGGGTTGAAATTACTCCAGAAGTAATCGCGATTACCATTCCAATTACTGTAATGGTAATCGTCATTCCGATTACTTTTAATTAATTCCGAGTTTAATTAATTCCTTACAAAAACGCTGCAAATTCTTTCACTGGGGTTTATTATTCAATTGGCTTGCGTTCATGATTTGAATTTCTACTAAGCTTTGGAGTGTGCGCGTTTCACAGGACAGAGCGATTATTGAATTTCAGAAGGCACACAAATATGATCAACTGATCAATCCAAATGAGTATTTTGGCTGAGAACAGATTTACGTGTCTATGCATATCTCCTGAAATTCAATAATCGCTCTATCACCTGTGAAACGCGCACACTCCAAAGCTTAGTAGAAATTCAAATCATGAACGCAAGCCAATTGAATAATAAACCCCAGTGATTATTGAATAATAAACCAAAAATCGTATATTCCAAGTCCCCGAGGAGGGGAGCAGGTTGTCCTGGGAGACGCTCCTCTTCGGCGGGGTCCCCTTCACTGGCGTGGTCGAGAGGGGGGGGGGGTGAATTCCACCCAGCGGTTGCCCTCGGAGACGGTCCTCATTGGTGGGGTCCCCTTCACAGGCGCGGTCGAGAGGGGGGGTGGCCGAGAATTCCACCCTCCCAACGTTACCACCCCCTGATATACCTACCTGCTCTGATATTTTCGTCTGTATATAGATGATGATGAATGATGATGATGATTGATGATTGATCGAAACTGACGCTGGCACATAGGTACGCCGCCTGCAGCGCCGCGTCTCTTGAGAGATAACTCTCCTGCAGCGCGGCGCAGCTGGCGCCTGTTTCGGTAGGTACATGAAGAAATCGCAAGCCGCAAGCCGCAGACGCATCATGGATACCATGGATACCGTCGAGATACCTCGACGCCGTGTCTTAAGTGAAAAACGAAGGGGGGGAGCGGGCGCCCATCGCGATCTATCAGTGCGATCAAACAATACAACTCTACAGATGTGTCAGACGTAACAACGCGGCATCACGCTTTGTTGCGGCAAAACGATTGTGCCGCGTGTTCGATTTTTCTTCAGTCCAAGAAATTTCCTTAGCCGTTCAGCCTTCACATGTGATACAACCATCAACCTTCACGCGTTCGCGCCAACCTGAGTCACACCGGCGCTCGCGCAGCTGTCTATCGACCGCCCTTGATTTTTCAATGATTATCTTGCTGATTTCTCTACTTTCCATTACAGTAAATACAAAAGAACCAGAATACAATTTTAAAATCACATTTTTCATAAAAAATTCTTCATTGTTTAAAATAACAGCCGTTAATAGTCGTTAATGGCTAAAAATGAACTCTTGCTTCCGAAAACACGCAATTGGCTTCAAAAGGCCTCTCGGAAAATGATTACTTTTGTTCAACTCTTTTCTTTGTTGAAAAACTAGATTATTTATTTCAATTGAACTAGATAAGAAGGTATAGAATTGCTTACACATAGGTATTTAAACTTATGTATGAATGTTACACGAACAGGTAACTCACAAAAGCGCGATGTATCAAAAAGGCCACTTGGACTATAATTCTTTCAAACTTTTTGTTGTAAAAATGTAATTTTTTCAATCTAACTAGATGGAAACTAGAAAAAACATTTGCTAGTAGTTCCAAAATTACGAAATACTGAAAAATCACAAATGACAAGACACAAAAAATAAAATAGTAGAAATTCAAATCATGAACGCAAGCCAATTGAATAATAAACCCCAGTGAAAGAATTTGCAGCGTTTTTTTATTGAACCTCAATACCCCCCCACAATAAAAACATCTATAATTTATCAAGTCCTTTAGCACTCGTATTGCGTTAAAACTTCCCCAAATCCAAATTTAAACGATGTAGCCAAAGGTAGACAGATGTAGAGGAGGCACACAAATATCATCAACTGATCAATCCAAATAGGTGTTTTGGATGAGAACCGATTTACGTGGTGTATGCATATCTCCTGAAATTCAATGATCGCTCTATCACCTGTAAAACTTGCACACTCCGAAGCTTAGTAAGATTCAAATCATGAACGCAAGCCAATTGAATAATAAACCCCAGTGAAAGAATACTTATTTACCCCAGTAATAATATTGAATAATAAACCCCAGTAATAATATTGAATAATATTTACCTATATATTATCAACGTTTCATGCATATCAGAATGCTTCAACCCGTGTATCGGCTACTAACTACACTACAAGTATTCACATCGGCTATCACTCCAGTATCCACATTCACTACAACTCGACGCTATCGGCCGGACATCACTAGGTTACAAACAAACAATAATAAACCAAAGAACGCAAATGTTGGCACCATAAATCGGGCCATACATCGGGAATGGTTTGACCTACGGACCTCGGGAGGGGCTCATTCGATTCCTGACGGTATGTTCTTGAAATAAGTTTACATTCATGCCGCTTGAACTTGTTTTGAGGTTTCTAGGGATTTTACAAAAATTTGACAGCCCTTAAAGGGCACTTTAAATTGAGTGAGAGAGCTGGCTCAAGAATTGGGGCGTCGTCGGACCAAGATGGATTTTTCCTGAAAATTTCAGATTTTTTGCTCCAGCCGTTTGGGAGAAATCGTGCGTACGGCGTACATCGGGAATGGTTTGACCTACGGACGTGGGGAAGGGCTCATTCGATTCCTCTTGGTATGTTCTTCAAATAGGTAAATATTTAGGCCGATTCGACTTGTTTTGAGGTTTTTAGGGATTTTACAAAATCTTGACAGCCCTTAAAGGGCACTTTAAATTGAGTGAGAGAGCTGGCTCAAGAATTGGGGCGTCGTCGGGCCAAGATGGATTTTTCCTGAAAATTTCAGATCTTTTGCTCCAGCCATTTTGTAGATATCGTGCGTACAGCGGACGGACGGAAAATTTGTTATTGCAGATTCGGATTCTACACCCTTTGAAACGTAAACCATGTTTGTGGGTTCTACGTGTTATACCACCAGTAATCAAATTTTACTATATACACATTAATTTTTTTACAGTACGAATGGGTTACCGTTCCATACGTGTAGTTTCCCAATTCTCTCAGCAACCACAATGTAATTGAAACTATTGATGAATTGATTCTAATTTCTACTGAACTGTAAAATTTTCATTTAGAGAAGTGTACAAATAAATTAAGAGAACATATTACAGTGTTTCTAGCATCAACATATTTCCCAAGTTCTTAAGAACATTATATACCTATGTACACACTGCAGTCTACATAATGGTTTGATTTGAGTTTGTTACTTGTTCCGTTTCAAAAAAAAAGTAAAGTTATCTAGAAGGACTTACCAAAAAACGAGACAAATAACGTTCGTTTGTCGGGTCGAATCATAATCAGTACGTGGTGCATTGAACACTACACAAGTCATGACCGCTATTAGAAACGAGTATGTTCATTAAATAATGAGTCAATTTGTGCCATAACAGGAGATTCATTGTGCAGGCTTCAGTTCATGAGTTGGGTGGAGGATGTGAACAACGCAAAATACAATTCGATACATGAAGTGCTCGAAGTAGACTGGTTGTAGGTGTTTGAAATAATACAAGATGATCCACCTACTTGGAATGCTACCTCAGGTCAGAACACTGTGACGCCAACAAACTGGAAGAGTGACAAATTATATTGTTTACGCGAGTCGATTTCACACACCTCATGGTTATCTTGACTTCTGACAAGAGATAAGTCGAGTTTAATCTTCAAATTAGGATTAGTTCCAGTCTTTATTTGAGGCTGTTAAACTCCACGTACATTCGTGAGAATAGGAGGACTGCTATTTGCTCATCACTCTGGCATTGACCGTTGAACGGTGAAAATCACGTAGGTTCATAAATGGGTTGTTAAGGAAAGACGTACAAAGGGTTTCGAATACCTATGAGGAAATTGTAGAAGATTTCACGTAAAAAACATACAATGTTGAATTTCTATGTACAGGGTCGTGTGTTTCTGTTCAAAAGAAGAGCACCTCAAGATAATACAAGATCGCATCAATTTCCATGAAACAAAACAAATATCCAAAAATGTTCTTCTTCAAAACAACCAAAATGCCCCTCGAGAAGGTGCACAACATCAGAATAAAATTATACTCACATTTTCGATATCCCTCGATTTTATCATTCCAGCCTATTTATACAATTTAAATGTTTAAATCGGACGGTTAGAAAAGGATATAATTTATACTTGAAGGATTCGACGCTTGGGCATGCGCAGAGTGATTTATTGATTTTTGAGTGCTGCATTTCAAGGAACATCAAAATCGGGAAAAACTAGAAATTAAACTATCAACGACATATAGATATTCAAATGAAAGTTGTTCAGAATGGACCAGAGCGTTAAATTCTAGAGGAAATTTTGATTTTGAAAAAAAAAAAATCACTGGGGTTTATTATTCAATGATTCATGATTTGAATTTCTACTAAGCTTTGGAGTGTGCGTGTTTCACAGGTGATAGAGCGATTGTTGAATTTCAGGAGATATGCATAGAGCACTTAGATCGGTTCTCAACCAAAATACTTGTTTGGATTGATAAGTTGATCATATTTGTGTGCCTCCTGAAATTCAATAATCGCTCTAACACCTGTGAAACACGCACATTCCAAAGCTTAGTAGAAATTCAAATCGTGAATGCGAGCCAAATGAATAATAAACCCCAGTGATAGAATTTGCAGCGTTTTTTTTTTTCAAGAGGTATTACAATGGAGAAATATTCTATTTGAAAATTTTAAATTTCGTAAGACGGAGCATGCTTCAACCCGTGTATCGGCAATAAGCCCTTTTAGGAGTTCACTCCAGTATCCACGTTCACTACATCACAAGGTTACTGCGATCAAAACAAAAAAAAACTCTTTTGTTTGTTTTGATCGCAGTAGCCTAGTGATGTAGTGAATGTGGATGCAAATGTTGGCACCATAAATCGGGCCATACATCGGGAATGGTTTGAGCTACAGACCTGGGGAAGGGCTCATTCGATTCCTCATGGAAAGTTCTTTAAAAAAAAAGTCCAAATTTAGGCCGCCTTGACTTTTTTTTTTTGAGGTTTTTAGGGATTTTAAAAAACTTTGACAACCCTTAAATGGGCACTTTAAATGAAGTGAGAGGCTAAAGAATTGGGGCGTTGTCGGACCAATAACGGTTTTCCCTGAAAATTTCAGATTTTCTGCTCCAGCTGTTTGGGAGAAATTGTGCGTACGGCGTACGGCCTACAGCGGACAGAAGGAAAAATTTTTATTGCAGATTTGGATTCTACACCCTTTGAAACGTAAACCATGAAATTTTCAGGGGGGGTTAACATTTTTTTTTTTTTTTTTTTTAAAGAGCGATTAACAATGGTTTATTATTGAAAAATAAACCAAAACATTTAATTTTGTGAAAGTAAAAACAAAGCTTATGGTCTGTCGTGGTCTGTCGACCTGTAGTCAGACTCGAAAATAAAGAATATGTATTTTAATTCTCGTTTCACAATTTGAAAATTTGTTGAACTCACAATTTTGACTGACCCTCTACTACAACTCAACACTTATATTTGTAATTGGTGTTAGCAGAGGAGCAATCACCAAATCGCGTGGCTCACACCTCGCAAGGTTGACACGACTTATCGTCTGCAACCCCAAGTGGCGATGAGATGAATCTCCCCAATATTTGCGACTTGTTTGTAGGCCAATCCACCAAGTTTATCAGGAAACACATCTCGGGACAGAGTTCTGGATGGCAAGACAGATTGATGTTCTCGAAGGTCGCTATTGGGTTTTTTGGGAGAAAAATGTGACCAATGGAATGAGGTTCCGTGGCACTTCTTGTCTTTGTTGGTGGCCATCATGTGCTGGGATGATTCTATTCTCCCGATCTTTGCAAATTCTATGACTTCATATGGACGAAGCTCTTGGAATTGAACGCTCTGTATGTAGTGGATACAACCAACATGATGCAACTGCCTGTTTGTTGGTTTTACATGCACGGCTGTCAAGAACTGCCCATCCCTAATCGTAATGTCCTCACCAAGAAAAGTTTCAAGAGATCAAGATTAGGTATATGAGAGCTTTGAAATAAAGGACTCATTTCAGAACACCTCAAAACAGATTTCCTTGGAGACGATTCCTTTTAAATTTCATTTCAACATTTTGGAATTATGAGCCATTTTAATATCTACGTTTTCTAAGAAAAGTCACTGAAGTAGTAAAATTACTTATTTATCTAGTAAAGTCTAGCGAAACGCCTCCTCTTAACCCCCTCCCGACAAATCGTTATTCATTGCTTTATTTTTCCTATGAAAGGTAGACCAATTTCAGCCTGTTCTGCCCGCGAAACTCATCGAAAGACTGCCTCTGGGAAAACTGATGTAAAAGCAATTAACTACTGGACGAAGAAGGGGTTTTAAAACCGAGTCGGCGAGCAATCCAAAAATCCGTTCCATCTCATTCATTGACAGAGCACTTACAATCCCATCGCGTCCCGATTAACATTGGCCACTGCACTGATCGGATTGACTTTCGAGTGTCGTTTTCGGACGCGACACCTCGTGAAACCGTTCGCAATATTCTACATCATCCGGGAGCTGAGACGAAAGGACGTATATAAATTAGGTTTCGTGTACTCAGGAGTCAGTTTTAAAAAAAGAACTTAAATTTATTACACAAAATTTACAATAGCGATTGATTCGGGAGAATACGAACACACTCTTAGTAGGGGTGACTCAAGACTACACGTACGATTCGAATCCGCGGCGAGGCTCGCAGAGCGCCTTCGTCATCTTATTTTTTATCAGTTCTGCAATTTACAATTCATATAACTTATATACACCAAAATTATCTGAAACTAACTTTAATTCAAGTTGATGGATTGACATTGCATCTTACATGAATTGATATTGATAAACCAAGGTGGTAAAATGTAGTCGAAGGGTAGTATTAAGCCTGCTTATTCGTATTAGGCCAATCAAATTGTTTAATAAAACTGTTGATAACATGAGTTCCAAACATTATGCATTGGGGTGTTCTTCGATACTCCCCCCATTTTCAAACGCTCGTCGCTTCATGAAATTCGAACAAAAATTTGATGTTGAGGTGATTTTTGCAAACTTCATCTCTTCCACTCTATGATGTGTGTGTTCATATTTTGAAGCAACAACATTGTAAAAGCCAAATTCGCCATGAAAAAAAAAAGGGGGGTTGGTGTTGAAGTATTTGCCATGACAAATTCTTCGGTGCTCCCTCGCCACGGTGAAAACAGTATTTTCGACTACCAATATCGCGTCTCAACCTCTTAACTTTCGATCAAAGGATTTCATCGCTCTATATCTCATACCTCCACGTCCTCACACCCCTGTTCCTGTGAATTGTTGTTTAGAGATAGGCAAGCTTACTAGTTGATATTTACCGTTTTCCTTCACGGGGCTTGAAAGCGTTTTGAACCTTGAACAGAAGGCGAGGGTTTGTAATATTTTCAATATACAATATACTATCCTAATGAAGCCATGTAATGCCACTAGTACATAAATTATTGAATAGGTACCCTTCATGTACAATAAATTAATTTTTATACAAATCCCTAACATTTTATCAGCCTTTCTCTGTGAAATTTGTGGAAATCGCTATTCTGGTGAGAACTTATCTCTAAAAAGGAATTCACAGGAAGGGGTGTTTGGGGACGTACAGGTATGAGTTATAGAGCGATGAAATACTTTGGTCGAAAGTTAAGAGGTTGAAACGCGATATTGGTAGCCGAAAATACTGTTTTCACCGTGGGGGGGAGTACCGAAGAATTTGACATGGCAAATACTTCGATACTCCCCCCCCCCCACTTTTTTCGATTGAATAATTCACCATTACTATCTAATTCTGGTAAATTAAGGTTCACTAGACATGAAACTAGACAAACTGAAGTTTTCAAAAATCACCTCAACATCGAATTTCTGTTGGAATTTCATGAAGCGACGAGCGTTTGCAATGCATTTGATTGCAATATATTGAGTGATCTGTTTCATTTCTATTCCTAAATAAAAACTGACTCGAATTCAGTTCTTGAATCTACCTAAAACAAAGTCAGAGTCCAAAATAAACTCAGAGTGAATTTCTAGGGCCACCAAGCAACTTGACAACGTGGAATTAACATCACCATAAACTGGAGGTATGAGAATTTAATTAAAATAGATAACCGATTGTTATCACTTTTTCCCGAATCTATCTATAAATAGATAGTATCGTTTTCACTAGATGAAACATTTTTTCCCAAAATCGAAATTCCCGCCCGCATGTTGCGTTGGATTGTTCTGAGCTACTTGCGTTTCGGGTCTGTCTGTCGTGTGTCTCCAGATCCTTGAAACACGCTTACTTTCTACGTATTCAGTCCATATTGATGAAATTTAAAGGAAATGTCTAGGTTGGACTGAAAATGGTCCCAATCGACCAATTCGTCCCATGAATCGTAACAAGCTTAAATGCTACATATTTCTACTATTAGAACTTTAAGGTTTCCACTCCCAGAACTAATCGGGGTGCTGCTTGTTAAGCAAGTGATGGATCGGAATTTCGTATCAGTCCTCCATTCAATCCAGAATTTGTATCAACATGCATTCGTCCATAATAAGTCGAATTTGCTGTTGTTAGGTAATTTCCTCCTTCTGTTTTAATCAAATAGGATCTGTACTGCTTCCGAGTCTACCAAGGTAGCGGAAGCATTGTTTTCACTTTCGGAATGTAAAAAATTTTTTTGTCTCCAAAATCAAAAATTCCACTCGCATTTTGCGTTTTAGACCTTTCGAACAAGTTTGGTTCCGTGTCTGTCTGTGTGTTTGTCTGTCTGTCAGCAAATCCTTGTTACGAGCAAAACTACACGAAGTTAATGTCCGATTTTGATGAAATTTTCAGTGATTGTGCGGGTTGGGGTGTAGATGATCCCCTATAAAACGCATGCGGAAACGCGAAATCCTTGTTACGCGCATAACTCCGGGAGTTATTGACCAATTTCGATGAAATTTTCAGGGATTGTTCGGTTTGATGTGTAGACTATAAGTTTCATGACCCCCGGATCAATAGTAGTCTCTGCGAATGCGCAAACGAATTCCTTGTTACGCGCATAACTCCGGGAGTTCTTGACCGATTTCGATGACATTTTCAGGGATTGTTCGGTTTGATGTGTAGATGATCCCTTATAAGTTTCATGACCCCCGGATCAATAGTAGCCTCTGCGCATCCGCAACCGTGAAATCCTTGTTACACGCATAACTCCGGGAGTTTATGACTGATTTCGATGAAATTTTCAGGGATTGTTCGGACTGATGTAAAGATGGTCCTCGTGAGTAATAAAGAGAAAATAAAGTTTTAGTCTCGAGCTTGGATCGAACCATATTGCATACTCTATACAGTCATGTTATGGATACGAGGAAGCTATGTGCCACACCCACTTGACAGACGTTTTGTTACCTGTTACCTTCTAACAACTGCCAAAATGTTCTTTTCTGTTCCAGCACAACGTCACTATCACCTTCATAGAGTGGACGTGGGCTCTCAGTTCCCAGGTCGTAATATTGGGATGAGCAATCTTCTGATTTTTGAAGGGATTGGTAGTAGTCTTGATTCTAGATTGAAAATCTGGTGAAATGTCATTCCTTGATTCAGGTGCCTCAGCCTGTCTGGCCACCTTCACGTGTTTTGACGATAAAGTTTCTCCTGCACCTGAGACTTTTATCCCAATAAAATCTACATTAAACTCAGCAAGATATTGCTCTGTATGGTTGATTAATTCTTAAGGAACTTATTAAGGAACTTAACTCTTGTTAAGCGCTAGTTCTTGCAAGTTGAAAACCCAAAAAAGAGGTACCGTAAGACAAGACTTATCAGTAAGTTTGATATCAGCAATAGCGAATGACCCGTTCTCCATTTTACAGACTGCGTGGAAGCTGGACACTACCTAAGGTGAGGTTGTGAAAGAATTAGTACTACATTATTGACAAATACACAGTGTTCATCGAATTTCTCTAAAATGTTCTCTAGATCGGTATTTCCCAAATCCAACCCAAAAGTGTTGAATATACAACGTCTCTTTTTCAATAGGTTTTAGAAATAGGTACCGATACTTGAAAAAAACTAGATCGCATTAATAATTTTAACACCAATCCAGTCTATAATGTAGTATTCAATCAGTCCTTATCTTAGCGGCACGCTCCTTGAACACTAACTGCACCAACCTGACTGTGATTGGGTTCGACGTTGATTAACTGTAATCTAATCATTGGACTGCACAATGACTTGATATACCTTCAAGTGGAATCAGTAGGTAATTATCTTCGAAAAATCTCCCGACTGTTCACTGATCTCCAGAAATTCTATGTCATGCTTTACTGTGAAATATTAGTAACGTATTATTTTATGGCGCAATGAACCATTGATTTGGTGTTGTTGACCACACAATCTTTGTGAAAGGAATAAAAGTGCTTAATAATACGAGTACTAGTACCTTACAAGAATTAAATAGTGATACTTAAGAGTTCTATGATTTATTTTATTGTTGACAACACATTTGACGTTTGAAGTAACACCTTGATGATTTTGTTGGCACCCACTTCAAATCCATGAATTACTGTAGTTTTAGTGGATTCTAGAAATGACTGGTATCTAATCACATTGTCACAATACTCGTAAATTGCACAACTAGTGCAATCATCAACGTTAATTTAGTCAACTGTCACTAAATTTGTGTAACAGTAGGCTGAAGGGTATGATTTGCAAACTTACGCAAACCATGAAAGGATAGAAAGGGGAATTAGAAAGAATCAAGTTTACCTTATTTTGAACTAATTTGATTTGGGGTAAATTAAATTGACGAGGGATGAACACAAACAACAAAATTAAATAAATTAAATTGCCTGTATTGTCCTGCTTGACAATTAATACAAATACCAATATGATGGTCACAAACGAACTTACTTCGTATATATATTAAGGTGCTATATAATGGTACTTGTTCGTAGTTGTGCCGAGGAATACCGATGCAGCACACCTAATAATAATAAAATTTGCCTCGAATTTCAAATGGAAATGGAGTAAAGGTATTTGGTAGGTATAAATTAATGGACTGGTGGTTTGCCGGGAAACAAAAAAGTCTGGAGATTTGTAGCATTCTTGTGGTGAGGAGGATCTGGAAATGTCCGAGGATGCAATTTGACGAAACTTCGGGCCGGTACTTGGGACTGCAAAGAACAGGTTCAAATATTTAGTTCCTTGCTAAGAGTAGATTAGAGGGGGGGTTTGAATGGGGTATGGTGAACATACCTACCGGTAAGGCAGATGGAGGGGTGAAAATGAGGTGCTCGCAGGATCCTCGACGAATTTTGTTCCGGTTGAGCAGATCCCTCTTCTCGAGCGATGAATCCGAGACGACTGCAAGGAAGACCCGTATACCATGAATAAATTCTGTTATTCTGAGAATATGAGGAGTAGGTAGAACCACGTGGGTGCACGACTAAATCAGTTTACGTGCCGTAGAACGAGTATAATCGGAAATCCAGCGTCGAGATGATCTGGTCGGAGTCGACAGCTCTCGATGAAATTTGGAAACGTTAATAGGTGATTCTCATTTAACGAGACAATCGCTGTCCTTCATTGATAAATAATTTTCTGTTCAACTTTTTCCAAAAATTATTTTTGTAGATTTTATGTGGTAACTAGGCCTACTCATGGCTGTCATAAAGTTCGGCTACTCTTCATTGTACATGCCGGTAATTGATCGAAATGTACCTCTAATCTCATTGTCATGGTCTGTACGTGAGTCAGAATTTGAACTTAATCCGAAATTTTATCCGCTCAAAGTACGTTTTACCGGAAATATTTCAACTAGTATTTTTTTAGAATTAGTTACTGTATGTTAGTGCGCTTACAAGTGGGACTAACTTTTAGATAGTCGGTACGAATCAAGTCCTCAAAGTTTGTCCCAAACCTTCTGTCTCATTGTCATGGGTTTGAAGGAAATCATCGTAGCTTTCTCAAATGAGGGCATTTTTTGGCAATTAAAAGTTTTTTCAGCGTTGGTTAACCCTGCCCTTTGAGGAAACACCATGCTTCCGCCATTTCTATACAGTTGGGGCTCAAAAATGAAGTTAGCCGTTTGTAAAACAGGTGTGCACGTTTCATACTTCTCATTGTTATGGATTTGAAAATCACTCCTAATAAAATCTTATTGATTCGTTTAGCATTCATTTTGGGATAGAGATGTGAAAACTCTATTTAATGCAAGTTTCAATTTCTATAAGTGTTCATTAGACTCCTAATTGCAGAAGGTTAATGTTGATTTTTCATTGTCGTGGCGATTTTAAACTTCATTGTTGTGGCTACACAAAAGCCGTCATGGCTGTTTGAAACAATTTTTTTTTCAAGTTTGGTATTTGATACTAAATAAATACTAAAATTAAAATGTGATACTTGTTCTAGCACAAAGTCAGGAAAAACTGAAATCCGATATCAGTCTCATTCAACCCCACCTACACATCGTGTATGTAATTCTATCGTTATTTGGTAGACAAAGCTTATTGTCATGGATACATACCATTCTCGTAACCTATAAAACTTTAAAACCTGAATTTTGAGGAAACAAACGAAATACATGCGTGCTTGTACATCATTATACCATCAGAGTAACATCTAGATTGTATAATAAAAAAATCATAAATTTAGGAGGACAAAATTTTTTAGTCAGAATCAAAACCTCGATTGTCCCGTTAAATGAGAATCACCCTAATACGTGATGAATATTTTAAATTCTGATGTTCGGCGGCACGGCGATGAGGTGGTCCCTTTTTTTTCATTTCGTGAAGTGGAAAAGTAAGGTTTTACCTTCCAGGTTATCAGTCAATGATGGATCACCTGATGGATGGATCGAAATCATCAGATGCACCGTACTGATGTCTAGAGGTAGATGGGGGAAAGGAGTGGCCCACCGAAAGAGCGGTGAAATTCGAATTATTCACGGAACAAGGGTTAGGAAAGATCTAACTATTGAACGTCGACAATAATTTCCAGCCTATAATTGCAGTATTTCTCCTAGAAATGAATAATTTACCCAAATAAATCAAGGACTTCTCAATTCTAGATTCTATTCTCAAAGGCATCAATTATTTCATGACATTTCTAAGGGCAGAATTTGAAAAAACAAAAATGAACCTAAAATTACGGTGAACTAACAAACGTGAACTGAAAAGGTAGGTAAATTCAACTTGAAATGATTTCTTCAAAGTTTTTTTTTTCTTCTTCTTCTTTATTGACATTGTTTTTTAACATACAGCCATGACAATATGTACAAAATTTGAAAAGAAAAACTTATTCTAATTTACATCACATCATTCTATAACTAATACAAAAATAATAATTAAATTCTTTCCAATTAACTTAAAAACATCTTGTTAAACCCCAATATACATTTAAAACTAATACCCCCTAATATACATTTAAAACTAAAAGGAACATTCATCATTTCGTACAACTTATTGAATAATAAATTTCGGGAGGTATCATATTGGGCACAGTCCATAACGATGTGCTCAACACTTCCTTCTCCCCCGCAGTGCGAGCACAAATCTCCATTTTCCCTCTCTTCATGAGCGCAAATAACCCTTACCAATTTTCTTTCTGTACCTCCTACACTTTTAAACCATGGAAAGCTTTTAATTCTTGTATTGAATTCTTTGAAAAAACCGGCCTTTCTCACTAACACTGAATCTTTTCTGCCATTCCGCTCTTAATTTTATTTTAAATGTGGCAAAAAAAATCCTCTTTAGGCAACAGGCACGTGACTAGCTCCCCTGCTGCTGCTGCGATATTTGCAGCCCTGTCAACTATTTCGTTATATCTCAAACCATTGACTTGACCAATACTAGGTGTATATTTATATTTCTTGTTCTGCAGGTATATATTAGTTTAATGATGTTGGAATTTATGTGATTATTGAATTTACTAAAGTTACAATTGGAAACGGCTCTAATACACTTTTTGAGTCACTGCAAATTACAACATGGCAAAATGAATTTAAATTATTGTTAAAAATACAGGGTGTCCCAGTAACTACGCTCCCCCCGCTTATTTCCTCTAATTGTGAACTCAAAAAAATCGGACCAACGCTAATCTTCATAATTTTTGCGTAGAGTTCATAAATGACAAAATTGCGCTGCACGCAACCGCGCAACCATGCACAACCAAGATCAACTTTGTTTTTTCAAATGGAAACCCGCATTTTTTATTGCAGATTCGAATTCTACGGAAAATTTCATGAACATTTGGATCCTCAATCGATTTTTTTGACCGCGCGCAACGCGTTCAGCGAGCGCTGATAGATGCGATGCGCCAAAATTGAGATGAAGGTAGTCCTCAAGTGCACATGGCACATGACTAAGCACTGTTTTTCAACGCTGGCTAGACATTGCTGTTTACATAATGTGAAACTACCGTATCCAGTTGGAGCGTAATCCCGTTCACGGTGCATAATCAATGTGTTGATCATTTGCGATGAGAACGAGGAAAATGACAAAATTTCCACTCAAAGCAGGGGCGTGTGTTACTGCAGGAGGAGCTCAATTCGAACAATTTATCGCTTAATTGTTTCAATCATGTTTTCACCTTGCGATGTACAACAGATGAAACATAGGTAATATTGCTTCCTTTAGCTGATATTTTGTGAGTTATCATCAATGTTTGGAACAACTTATCAATTTATTATTAATTATTTTAAAGATGTTTTTAGAAGACTGAAAATTCTTTGCGAAATATTGTGATGTGTAAAAGTTAGCTGTTACTTAACTATCTTTTTCAACACTTTATAGGGATTGATTCATTATCTTTCATAAGAAAGTCGATGATTTCCAATTTGAATAGAATGGATAGCACAAAATGGATAGCACCACCTGAATCAGTGTTGAAAAACAATTGAAATTCGTGTGCCACACTTGAGGACTACTTTCATCTCAATTTTGGCGCACCGCATCTTTGAGCGCTCGCTGAGGGGGTTGCGCGCGGTAAAAAAAATCGATTGAGGATCCAAATGTTCATGAAATTTTCCGTAGAATTCGAATCTGAAATAAAAAATGGGGGTTTCAGTTTGAAAAAACAAAGTTGATCTTGGTTGTGCATGGTTGCGCGGTTGTGTGCTGCGCAATTTTGTCATTTATGAACTCTACACAAAAAAATATGAAGAATAGCGTTGGTCCGATTTTTTTGGGTCCACAATTAGAGAAAATAAGCGGGGGGAGCGTAGTTACTGGGACACCCTGTATACTCCAGGGCCTCTTTCTTTTCCGCGTTGTAATTCGAACATTGTCAATCGGCGAACAGTTTTATATTATTGTTGAGCGCTAATTATAAGTTGATACCGTTCGTCTCCAAGACATTGGTTTCAATTACCAACGTGATTCAAATGATGAATCCAACCGGAAAACGTCCTCCTCCCAGTTAAACATCCTCGTGAAATTTGTCATTCTATTCTGAGAAATCGAACGAACATATTCCATTTTAGCCGCTCGTTATCGCACTTTCTAGGTTATTGATTATTTCGTCGAGATTATAAATGGGCGTTCACTCAGGTGTTCCTTCAAGGCAATGGCTTTCAGCGCAAGGGTTATATAGAGATAAGTAAGTACAAATAAAGAAGATAACCGCACACCAGGAGTGATTCGCCGGCGTGGTTGTTGGAGTTGCGTGGCGGTTATACGATGGGGCGGACCTACATCATTCGGATTTCACTATTGGCGTTCCTGTACCAAGTTCATGGAGCCTGTAAGTTCGAATTTTCAAATAATTAGCTTATTTAATTATTTTTCTGAGCTCATTTCCGATTGAGAAGATTATAATGCGCATCATGGTTAAATAAGTGAATGTTCAAAAGAAATCATAACTTTCAATTTATTAACAAATGTGTAAAACCTCAATAGTACAATTTTGAACACATTGCCGGATTGATATTTCCTATATAAGGTCTTCAGCTCATTTTAATCAATATCCACCGAAAAGGGTGAACTTTACGAGTCTCTTTTCGCGATGTTATAAAAATCAAGCGCTTCCTTCTTGTGAGAAAAAAATTATGAATATTATAATAAATTTAAATTCCTTCTTTTCCTTTGCAGTGTTTTTTTTTCTTTATATATAGTACAATAATGAATTGATCACATTTTTGTTCATGAAATACCTTCATTACAGCTCATCCGTTTCTTGAGAGATTATTAAACGCTACAGTTGCCTATATGCTGCGTCCCATTACCCCCCCCCCCCCCCCTCCTCTTACATAACTGTATCTTAAACAAAACAATATTTAATCATTATTATTAGTTATACAGTTTGTCCAACGAGTTCCCCCCCCCCCCCCCTAAAATCGTCAAAATGGGAGTAAACGAAAAAAAATTTGTTGAATCTTCATATTCCTTTCCAAGGATCTCAAATATCATATTTGCGCACACCGCGCAATTGCGCAACCATGCGCAATTGACACTAACTTTCTTATTTTAAATGAGAACCCCAATTTTTTATTGCAGATTCGGATTCTACCCAAGATTTCATGAAAATTTGACCCCTCAACCAATTTTTTCGATTGCGCGTTACCGATTCAGCGAGCACGCAAAGTTGCGCTGTCCCAAAATTTTCAAATAGTAGATGATGGTGAACTGTAAAGTGTGGTACATGAATTTTCATTGTTTTTTAACGCTGATTCACGTGATGCTATCCGTTTCTTGATTCGACTCAATTTTCGCGGAATAATGACCAGAATTTGTTTGTTTTGCGTGAAAAGTCATCATTTATGCCGGCTTTTGGCTCTCAGATTAAGATGATTTTTCAGTTGATCACTGAAGAACGTTTCAGTATCCTATTTTTACATTTTTCAACCAGACCTCGAAAATGAATCCCCGTAACAATCTGAAAACAGGCGCCTAAATAAAAAACGGACGCGAAATGAACAAATTTTGGTCACCATTCAACGAAAATTTAGTCGAATTAAGAAACGGATAGCATCACGTGAATCAGCGTGAAAAACGCGCAATCGAAAAAATTAGTTGAGGGGTCAAATTATCTCATGAAATCTTGGGTAAAATCCGAATCTGCAACAAAAAATTCGGGTTCTCATTTAAAATAAGAAAGTTGGTGTCAATTGCGCATGGTTGCGCATTTGCGCGGAGTGCGCAAATATGATATTTGAGATCCTTGGAAAGAAATATGAAGATTCAAAAAAAAATTTTTTTTGTTTACTCCCATTTTGACGATTTTGGGAGGGGGTGAGGATAACTCGTGGGACACCCTGTATATAATTCTAAATATATTCTAATTTGAATCTCCAAGAGGGTTTTGAAGCATCGAGAAATACCACATTTTTAAGAAAAATTTCACAAACCGATTCTAGGATTTCAAATATAATTATTTTCCTTAAATTGGAGATCCCTACTTAACATGGAACAATTTAGCCCAAGCTATCAAAATTTTGCCCTTAAAATCCGTTAATTCACGTGGAAAAACTATTAACGATACTGGTATGCTGATAATACTCATGATTGTAACTAAAATTCGCCGATGCTGTATGCAGAACTATTGAAGTCGAGCCACGAAACCAGTTTTCGTTTAAACAATTGAAGTCAAACACTGATGAAATCGAATAGTGGCCTTATTGGTATCATGGTATTATTCCACATAGTTTGAAGGGTTTGATAGTTAAGACTGATTAAATCGGTTCAAATTCAAATTTAAATATTCGGACTGGAGTTTTCGTTCTGAAGCTAGTAAATTTTAGTAAACAAATTTTAATCTATTAAGAAATTCAAATAATTATGTGTTTGGGGTTTTAAATGTGAAAATCAATCTTTTAACAGTGATGAAGTTGACAGTCTTTTAGTTTCTGTAATCATTCTATAGTCATGAACTAAGGGGGCATCCCTGAACGTGTGTGCCCACAGGGCAGCCCTGTGGTTGATTCCTTTCTGGTTCACTAAAGATACTAACATTTCATTCGGAACCTGTGATTTTATTGTTGCTACTGTTTATTGCTTGCATTTACAGGCAAGTACAAATTGTGTAAATATTGGAAGAAAAGAAGGAAAACTATTATTATTACTAAAGCTGGACTTTTGTGTGTGAACCACTCACCCATTTTATTACCCTAACCCGGACGAAGTGGGTGAAGCAGCTCGTGGAAGTGTCATTCCAGAAGATAACTGTCGATCGGAGTGCGATAAGAAATTTAGCTCATTCGCCCGAAATTCAAGCGTTCCCAAAGAGAGAATGATTTCGTTGGAAAGCTCTTTTGAGCACATTGAATTATTGACATTTCTAACAATATCCTTTAAAAAAATTACTTAAACAGGCAAAAGACGGATAAAATTTACAGTTTTTTTTTTTTTTTTTTAGGAATACTACTCAGAAAAAAGTGATCTAACGAACAAGAGCATTTAAAAATGTATGCACAAAATTGAATTGAAATATGTGCTTAAATTTAATTGAAATAAGCTAAAATTCGATAGGAACGCTTGATAAAAATAGTAATTAAATTAAAGTAATACCTATTTCGCATAATAAAGTTACAGAGAAAAATTTAATTTGCTTCAAAATTTATTATTGACATTATCTTCGTTCCTGAAGGTTTCAAATTTTAACAATTTTCAACAAAAATGGAGTATGATGATTTCGGAAAATTAACTCATACTATGAGCATGACGGGAATTTTTTTCGTCTCTTCACACAAATCTATATTAAACCAGCCGGTTTACCTAGAATCGCCCGTGTCAGGGTAATAAATTAGGTTGGGAGTTCACACTCATCATCACCACACAAAAGTCATGTTATTAATTTTCTCCGTCCTCATAATAGGGTACTTTGTGGTAGTAATGGGAACAATAAAATAGCAGCAATTAAAGATATGTAGGCACCGTTTACCTACAACGTCACTATCTTCAGGGTGCAGGAAAGAAATTAGCCACTTTCACAGCCAGTGTTACTCTGTAGTTCGTAGTCAATACAAAATAGGTCTATCAATTTCATCACTGAAACATAAATCCTTTCATATTTATTAAATGTCGACTTTTGATTCCTATTTCGACTAAATGTCCAAGGATTGGACTGTATACGCTGCGTACGGTAGCTTTTACAAACGAGCAAACTTCTATTTAGTCTTTTTCAAGAATTATCAAATTAATCAGCTGCTTTCAAAATCTATGAAGATTGTCAGACAGTAAACATTAATAACAATACACGCATAACCGTATGTAGTTCATTATAGTTCAGCTACTATCATAGTGGATCGCTGTATTACAGAAAACTTTGTTCAAGTTGCAAATGCAGTTATGGAAAAAATGTTTTCATATTTCCCGATATAATTACAGAACTGTCTTGTGTTTCATAACATATGTATTTACCAACCAAATCCATTATCGGAATCTAAAAGCACCTCTCCATCTCATGAGTAAATTTAAAAAATTGAAGAAATGAATATATAGACGTGTACGACTCGTTTATCCGCTTTGGGAGAGAAAAAGTTGTTAACGAATTGAAAACCGGTGGCAAAACTGTAAAATATTTTCGCATATTCTTCCAATATGTTATACACATTTGATTCTCGACGGTTTTATTAAGCCTGCGAGTAAACAGAATGTAGGTTTGTTCACAACAGTAAATTCAAAAGTGTTCTGTATCTACTAGCGATGAAACTAATCCTGATGGAACAAATTACTACGTTCTCTAATCAGATTAATTTGTGTAATCGCCGCGTCAGTAGGAAATGCGGTAGACTTTTATAATTAACGTGGGGTTTCTCTTGAAAAACAGTACAATGCAGTGTACCTACTCGTGTACGTTTTTTTTTTTTTTTCTTTTGATGAAATAACTTTTATATTTTCTCTGTTTTTTATTTATTTATAATACGGGCAAGCCCAATCCAATATAGTTAGATAGGTACATTAACATCATATTTAAATTATGTGTTAATGTCGTTTGAATGTTAATTTCCATCGTTAAAATATGTGAAATGATCATATTTTGATGTAGACAATCTTTAGTTACGTATCATAATCTTAACTAAGCTTGTAGAGATATAATGAACAGTTGCTATGTATAGTATAACATCGTTGGTATAAACGTTATAATAAAAGATACGAATGGATACACAATTTTTCAAAAATGGATCCTGAATGGGTTGTAAAAAGTCAAAAGCCCATTAAACATTTCAGAAGCGGTTGTGGCACCTCTCAGTAGAGATGTTCGATATTTCTGTACCGGTGACAAAGTCACCGACATGATATTGATATGATTACTTTGTCACCGATATCATTTTGGTGACTTTGTCACCGGTACAGAAATATCGCTGCAGAAACATCGGTACAGAAATGTCGCGACTGGCAGAAGTATCGGCTACAGAAATATTTAATGCAACAGAATTTGTGTTATCATTCGACATGAATTTATGATACTATTCATAAGTTCCTTAATACATGACGTTTTTCATGCAATAAATAAATTTTTAAAGCGATGAATGCGTTTTTTTTTATTTTCTCTCACTCTTATTCAGAAGTTTCAAATTTAGTAAACATTTTTTTAAATATACAAGAATAAAAACAAATCCCTCTTTAATCATAAAAATTTATGTTCATCATCTCTTTTTATGCTTCCTTCCTTCAAAAAACTGTGACAGCGCCACATTTCATTCATTTCCACTCTCTGTCACCGATATGCCAGTGTAAAGGAGCAAAATTTATTTATTTTATTATTTCCAGTAATGAACCTTTGTAACAGCCCCCCCCCCCTCCCTCTCTTCAACAGTTTTCACAGTAGTTTTCACAAATAGACTACACATTTTGAAAATGTAAATCAGTAGAGACCAAAGTGTGTGAAGTGTTGATCAAATATTATACTTTGGCTACAAATGTGCCTGAATACGTCATTTACTATGAGAACTATTTTTTGCAGATAGATTATGCGCGTTTCCCGGGATGGATAACGTTGCCTGTGACCGAGTGGAGGAAGGCAACAGCAATGTCACTTGTGTACGAGTAACTGACAGGTGAGAATGATGAATAAATTAATATAGATACATAATGTGGTGGTTTTCAATCATGTGCATGTGATACAGGAACGTACGGTTCATTGAAGAATGAAGTTTTTCCCTTACGAAAATGAAAATATTGCTTCCCATACAGCAATTAGAACGGGGAACATCAAACTCTAATGAAATTAAAGTATGGTTAGCGCTAAAATATTGTACCTTTAGAACGTCCCTCTGAAGGAAGGCTCCGTTTTTCAAACCAGAGCTATGAACCCAGTTAAAACTCCTTATTGCCTCCGAGTCTGCGAACAACGAAAGCCTTGTGTTCAATTTCAGGAGCCGAAAAATTTGTGTTGTCCGAATTCAAAATTTCCACTCTCATTTTGCGTTCCATAGTCTACTGAACAAATTGGGTTCCGTGTCTGTCTGGTCTGTCTGTCCGCAGTTCCTTGATACAGCCATAACTTCCACAATTTCGAATGAATTTAGCTCATATTTTGGGGGACTATGCGGATAAGGTCTCTTGAGGTCTCATAGGAATTTCATCTCAATATAATCAGAGGTATTCTCTGCGCATGCGCTAACGTGAAATTCTTGAAACAGGTATAACTTTCACAATTTCGATTCAATTTAGCTCATATGATAAAGGATTATACTCACAACGTCCCTCAAGGCCTGATATGAATTTCGTCGTGATCAAACAAGCGGTACGCTGTGCGCATGCACTTACGTGGAATTAATATAATTTTTGTTTTTATGGCCTCTGACAAGTAACCGCAAAAACAACTTGTATTTGAAACGCAATGTATGAATCTTTGGGAAGTTTGACCAATTACCACATGTTTCATCTGAAAATTTCTTCATTTTCTATTTTATAGTGGTGTCACTTTGATTGTAACGAGGAAGCTGCTACGCCATCTTGGATGTGTATTTTTTGTTCATTTCGTTTTCCAATACTAAGTAGCGTGAGAACAGTTACCGACCATTCGTTATGTTTCTCCCCGATTGCCAGGTCAAATTTGTATTAATCCTTTACCACTTATACCAACTCCCTATCCTATACTACCACGTAACAGTACAACTTGGAAATTTCTTTGCGTTCAGTCAAAGCCACTCCTTTCTCATCCATTTCTCGGGAAAGCCAAATTCCAATGAACTCCGGGTTTTCCCCTGTGAAAATTAGCTAGATTTCGCCCTTGTGCATTAAGAGTTTCTATTGACTACCCATTTTTCCGTCAACTGCTCCTTCTGTGGGACTTTATGTGCAGTGAAGTAATACTTTGTGTGAAATATGAAGTTTAAGGGAGCGCTTCATTGCTCTTGAAAACTGATTTTTTTAAGTCAAACCTTTTTCTATTCCTAGTTTCAATCCCGTAAGTTAAGTTAATCTGCGTTAAGTGTAAATGTAGTTTACTAGTGTGCTAATTCCAATAAATTATTCTTGTGTGTGTTTTCGAAAGAGGTGTTTTCTGGTGCAACCCCACCGATAAGGCGTAGACATCATCAACAGACGGATATAAAAATTGCTCCAAGGGGATTTTGGGACAATTCAAACATGCGAAAAGAAATAACTAAACACGAATCAGCTTCAGACCTACCTAAGACTGAATCCGTGAATACAACGTCCGTCTGTGTGTGTGGCGAATTTCAATTTTGTATCATAATATTAATAATACAGATAATCAGATAATGTCATAATTCCCAGGCCAATGGCCAATTCCTTTCTGTGTAGCTACGGAAGGAATGGAGTCCGAGGCTATATAACCCCGAGAGCTAACGCTTTTTATTTCAGCTCGCAAATTGTTTGATATTAATAGGAAATCTATTAGCTCAGATTAAAACATATAGAACGTGTAGAACATTGACTATAGGTTCATACTCACCCAAATCAAGCATTACAAGCACTTTCTAGATAGAGATGAGATGGATTGATTTCGGATACACACCTGCAGGGATTCTGGCTGAAAAGCTACTGACGATTCTAAATCCGCGTCACCACTGTAGTATGTTTAATGTGCATTCGAGAGATCTTGGGTCATCCGGACAGTGTTGAAGAAGGGGTTACAAGGATGACTAAAGTTGCAATTGTTGGAAGTCAGATTTTTTGCATGGAATCCCTTACTATGTCTTGTTTTCCGTTGATGCCGCTATCATGAGAGGGGCTGCACTACAGAGCGGTGAGGCACTGCTGTATGATGAAGTGTGTGAGGTGATGGAATGGTATAGTTGCCCTGATTGCGGTATAATGCTCCAACACACTCAGAGGATGCAGAGGACCCAGACGCTTGAAGGTGTCTGATTCATCGCTCAAGGGGACGGATTCAAGAATCTGGAAGGGCCAACTAACCATATCCATCACAATTGGATGAGGGAATTTCAGTGACAGTACAAAACTCAGTTTGTGCTCTGGACAGGAGCTCCACCAACGTGGTCTTCGCAACCTATCACCAATTTCGAATAACTTACATCATATTTTGTCGATAATTCCTTGCAACAGATAATTTGTGTACCCTCCAAAGAAAGCCGGTGATGGAAAAAATAGGTACCTTTCTTTAAGGTCTTACTTGCATAGCAATCGAAATTTCTTCTCTAAAGCAGCCTTAATCGGAGGCAACTCAAGCTTTGACGAGAAACGATGCTGATCATTACTACAGGCAGTGAAAGGCTGAAGCAGTAGAGAAGATGGATGAAATTGACCATCACCAGTCACTTTGGCAGTTCAAAAGATTGTCCCATGCCTACACGCTTACCAGCTTATTTCAATATCAATACCAAATTCGATGTCTGAACATTGGAAACTGCGGATAATTGATGCAACAGCACTTCATATTCTCACCGAGTCGAACAGTATCAGTGTGAGACCAGTTATTTCATAGTGTTTTATTTATTTTGTGTTTATTATTTTTCAGCGTTGATTGCTCAGACAAACTAAAAAATGGACTAGCAGATTTCGCACTATATTCCGGAGATGAAGCCGTCTTAGCCGGGAAATTCGTCAGCGATTATGTGAATGTCATTGGCGAGGCAAGATACAAGAAACGCTTCACCGGTAACTTATTAATTTCAAATCTGTCAGATTCTACGAATTTATTTGAGAGCTAATTTAATTAATATAGCATTTCCAAGTCAAATGAAACCTTTTCTAAACCAAATAAAACCATTGCCAAACCAAATAAAGACTTTTTACCTACTCGTTTCCTATTCTACTAAGGTGAGATCTATTTCGATAATCCTATGCCTCAAATTCATAGAATTTTCATTTTGTAAACTTGTTTCTACAATTATACAGGACAATTAGCAGGGTTCCTACCAATCTATCTCACTCATTTTCTCAATTGGTTTCATTGGATTTGGAGAACGTTCCATTTGGTTTGGAAAAGGTTTATTTTGGCTCAGAAATGGTAAACATCTATCATGCCAACTATACTGGAAAACAATAAGAAAAAGATAAACATGTTAATGTGCCAAATAGTGCAACAATTTAAGAAAGCGCATGTGCACACTCTAACACATACCTACCGAACGGCCTTCACAATCTGAGCTCCATAATGGACCGACTTAGAAATAACTGATTGCAGCCCTGAACATTTCTTCAGAATCTGTCAACAAGTACTGTAATTTTGTCTATAACAACTGATTCATTGTGTGCGCATGGACAATAGTTACTACAACCAATTTCAGAATGCATATCAACCCGAATTCGAACGAAATTTGAACCTAAGATTTAAACTTATTTTGCCCGTGCGTTCCAACTGGTTAGGTTAGTGGTTTCAGGTTTCCTGAAACTTAATACCACTAATTCACTCAAGGAGGGTAAGGAAAGAACGGACCCGAGGTGATAGCATATTGTAGAATTAAACTTCAATTAATCTTTGTCATGTCATGTTGAGCTATTTAATAATCTCGAATAAAGACGTCAGATCTGGGTGATGGGGTAGTCATCCTCCGACCATCTTCCATCTTGCTTCATCTTGCTTTATGTTCGGCTGCCGCCCTCTCATCCTTTTTCCTCCGCCAACTAATTCAATTTGGTAGATTTTTTGGTACTGAGTTCTGATTAATAATCTGCCAACACAGATTGCCAGGTTTTCGAAAGCCCAAAATGATTTGTGGGTCTCTCATTGGATTCACAATAGCAGTCTAAAACGATATTACGCCCATCATTCAGCGATTGTCATCGCTATAATACATTCGAGCCATTGCCATTCCAAATCGTTTAGATTCAATAAGTATTCCTGATATGACTTAATATAAAGTCTGCATCCGTTTTTAATTTCAGATCGTAACTACGAAGACCTCGTTGTCGTTGTGAGGAATCCGTTTTCAGGTTCATTCAATGATCTCGTTGGAAAGGGATATTGCCACCCTGGGGTTGGAATCTCCTATAAAGTTTCTGATAAGATTTTGAAGGTAAGAAATACATGTTTGAATACATATTTTACAGGGGAATGTAGTTTCTAATAATTATAAACTATTATTGTCGTCACCATTGTCTTAGAAAAACAGCACATTGTTGTCACTATTTCATAATGACTCACTATTGGTGCGTAACAAACATCCATTAAACATTTTTCTACGTACAACACGAAGGTTGATCGACTATTGTCGTCAACTCATTAGGTGCGAAAAATCCAATAATTTCAAGTATTTTTATTTATTTTTTATTTTTTCATGGATGAGGTAGGTACGTTTTACAGTATCCTGAATGGGATTTTGCAGCAACGTTTTTAAATTGTACTACAGGGTTTCATTTGCATATGGTAGAGGAATGGGCTTCGTAGGAATATTGTGTTCATAAATATCAATTTTGCGAAAATTTGAAAACGGTAACTTTTATCTCACGTCTCGAAAGGTTCGTCAAAGGTTTGAATTTGAACACAAAATAGTAGTACAAATTTATTTCCTCTCAAAAAATTGGAAGCTTATCACACAATGAACTAGAGACTTTCATTCTTTAAAATGAAGAAAATGAGAAGATTTTGTTGAACAGGACTAACCCTGCAATTATTATTGACCTGCTGATCAGATTAATAATTTCAAAGCTGGTCACTCGATGTCTCTATCAACGAAAGTGTTATCACATAATATGAACTAGAAACACTCTGTGTTTTTGAACAGTGTGACTCAAAATACTTTGGAATAATTGCGATTTTCCGTGAACCCAGTTCCTTTTTCAACAATAGTAGAGAAACATGACTGGATAAAATAGCTTTTGCTGCCTAACGCATGGAAATGTCTTCTTTCAGAAGCCTATTTTAGAAGCGCTTCCGTGATATTTATATGACCAATCTTCCTTTTGTACGATCTGAAAAAACGTTTAAACAAATCTTGAAACCCTTAAATCTTCCATATTTATCCGTATTCTTCTTTTTATATCCGTCCATAAATATGTACCAACTACATAATTATAATGTAGATAATTAATGGAGGATGAAAGCAAATTCTTTCACTGGAGTTTATTATTCAATTGGCTTGCGTTCATGAATTTGAATTTCTACTAAGCTTTGGAGTGTGCGTGTTTGACCCTATAACCGATTATTGAATTTTAGGAGATATGCATAGAGCACGTAAATCTGTTCTCGACCAAAATACCTATTTGGATTGATCAGTTGATCATATTTGTGTGCCTCCTGAAATTCAATAATCGCTCTATCACCTGTGAAACACGCACACTCCAAAGCTTAGTATAAATTCAAATCATGAACGCAAGCCAATTGAATAATAAACCCTAGTGAGAGAATTTGCGGCGTTTTTTTATTTTTTTTTTTTTAATTTTTTTTTAATGGTTATCTGAATGCTTCAACCCGTGTATCGGCTACAAAGGCTTTTAGGAGTTCATTCCAGTATCCACATTACTACATCACTACGTCACTAGGTTACTGATATCAACACAAAAACAATAATAAACCAAAATAACGCGAATGTTGGCACCATAAATCGGGCCATAGATCGAGAATGGTTTGACCTACGGAAGGGCTCATTCGATTCCTCGTGGAGTGTTCTTCAAAAAGAGTACAAATTTAGGCTTGACTTTTTTTGAGGTTTTTAGGGATTTTACGAAACTTTGACAACCCTTAAAGGGCACTTTAAATTGAGTGAGAGAGCTGGCTCAAGAATGGGGGCGTCGCCGGACCTATATGGATTTTTCCTGAAAATTTTAGCTTTATTGCTTCAGCCGTTTGGGAGAAATCGTGCGTACGGTGTACGGCGGACGGACGGAAAATTTTATTGTAGATTCATTCTTTGAAACGTAGACCATAAAATTTTCAGGGGGGTTAGATTTTTTTTCCAGAGCGATTACAATGGTTTATTATTGAATAATAAACCAATATACCATCTTGAACAGATGGGAGTTTTTACCTCGTGACGGGTGGCAGTTTTTTCCCCAAAAGACAGCGAGAGCTACAATGGCATCAATAAGAGCCTAACTGATGTATTGATGATTGGGATCAACGACATTTAAAATAGTCAAAGCCAGTAGAATACCCGTTTCAACGACAATAAATGTTACATCAGAATGGAGAAAAACAAACTTAACTCATTTTCTCCGTTCAAGGATACAGCTTTTCCATGAGCAATCACTACACAACTGGCGGTAATTGGCTTGATTCTCGGAACCTACGGGTTCACAGAATATCATGATTGCCACTCGAACTACAGTCCTGGTAGTTTTTCCCCGCGGAAGTATTTACCCCCACCCACTCTGTATATATGTTTATTTATTAAAAGCTGATGTTTAGTTCAGTTCATAACTTTTTTTTTATAGAGTTTTGAACAAATCGTATTACCAAGGAGGGAGTGCACGAACAACTACGCTGTAGCTGAACAAGATATAAGGGATCTAGAACTATTTTTCGGACCATCATGCCGTCCAGGAAGGTGGGCACTCGATGACACATTGGACAATAAACTAAGTAAGTTCTGCGATATACTGAATTAAGGAGTGTACCGATTCTGCCTTGTAACAAAAAAGAAGAAATAATTTTACAACAAAGGATACACTATGACAATTAACTACATTTAGGACTGGGCATCTGCCAACTGTCCAAGTTGTGAGTTTTTTTGGTATTGATGTCATGTTGGAATGCAAATATGTATAGTATTTTACGTTGTATTCCGTGAAAACCCGAATCCGAAAATGAGGTGCCGAATGGAAATAAGTGAGGCAAAGATGAGAAATGGTGGTTCTATGACGTAATCAGTAAAAGTTCAAATTCAGTATAAAAAAAGCACGACAAAAATCTTAACTGTCGAACATTTTTTTAATGTAGATTACAGTTCAGAAGTTTTCATAACTTAACCTGTTCCACCATGCATATACTGTATATTATAAATTACATATCTGATTGATACGTGGTAACTTTCAGAGAGGAAGTATCGTAACATGTGCCGCCTCTGCGACTCCCCGTCCCAATGTACGAATGGATTACTCACCAGCGGTCTGGAGAATGGAGCGCTCAATTGCCTCACCGCAAATGGTGGTGATGTGGCTTTTGTGTCGCTGCAAGCTGTAGATGCTTACTTTGGGGTAAGCATATAAGTAATTTTACACCTTTACTGGCTAAATTACCGTTAAATTGTTCAACAATTCTGTGCAATGAGTTGTTTCCGTTTTTCTATTACGCGTTTCGGTCAATTTGTTGGCTTATTCGAGAGCACCTCTTTTTTTGTTACTCATGGGGATTGCCAAATTTGAAAGTGAATATCAAAATGTAAGGAATTTGGCCCCTTTTACAAATTTCAAGTTGATAAAAAATATGTATACAAAAAAAAAAGAAATGTAACGTACGGCAGAAGCGTTGAAATTGGTCAAAAGCTGACAAAATCGCTGGAGGAAGACTTCAAAACAACCCAAGCAACGCTTGAAAGGCAATCGATCATCTTACCCCAGACTATACGGAACACATTCTAAGCTGAACGAATAATCATCTCGACTCGCCGAGCCTCTACTGTGCCTTCATCGTGCCCTATTGTGTCCCACAAGTCAAATTGGGGACGCTATTTATGGAAAAAGACTTTATATGGCTTACCTCCGTGTAGAAGAACAGTTCTTATTGCGCTGCATACGTGAGATGAATATAGCATGTTGGTAACTACGCATTGTTTCAGGTGTGGAATCTCTAGGTCTATTTCGGAATTGAAAATTTTCCGAACAACTCTTTGATACGTTTTGAACAGGTACTTGTACGCAAGGTAGGCAGTAGGTTCGTGCAGTTAATTCAGTATTAGGCGTTTTTTATTGGTAGGTACGCAGGGGGATGGGGGATGTAATGCAATGTTTTTTCTTTATTCATTTCTTCGTTTCTTGTTTCGACTCAATTTTTGAGGAATAAACAAAAGTAAACAAATTTTGGTCATTATTCCGCAGAAATTGAGTCGAATCAAAAAACGACGATTGTTGGTACCCTTACATAAGGGTGGTGCTTTTTCAGATTTTAGTAATTGTAATTACTAAATTACTTAATTGTAATTACTAAATTACTTAATTGTAATTACCTGTAGACCTAACCCAATTCTCAGTGTAATATCGAAGCTGATCGAAAAATGGGTGAAACATCTCCTCGTGAGCAACCTTGAGGACAATAATCTCATATCAGAAAAGCAGTTGGGCTTTCGTGCAGGTCTGGGTGTTGATGAAGTTCTTTTCAATGTTACCAGCGACTTCACTTTTAATGGACAAAAAGAAGAGGTGTGTGGATTCTGCAGGACTTGGCAAAGGCCTTCGACTCTATAGATAGATCCAAGCTTTTGGAAGGACTAAAATTGAAGGGGATTGCAGGAGAAGAGCTGTTGTGGGTTCAGAATTATCTGACGAACCACCGTCAATCGGTTCAGATTGGTGGGGAGAGGAGTGAAGAGGTGGTTGTTGAGTATGGTGTGATTCAAGGAAGCACACTTGGGCCAATGCTTTTCATGATGTTCATGGATGGTATAGCAGATATAGAGATTACAGGCTCCCTATACTTTTTCGCAGATGACACTGCTGTTTTGTGCCAGGCAGATTCATAGAATGAAGCATTCAACAGGGCCAATCGTACCATGAATTCAATGTGCAAGTGGCTCTCGAATCATTCACTCAGCCTGAACATCGGGAAAACAAAGTACCTTCTTTTTAGCCGCTCCAGGGATAGGGATCAAGTTGAGAACCACGTGACAATCCACTCTTGTTCAAGTAATCTTTCTATGGCTCCTGAATGTGATTGCCCCAAACATGAAAGGACGAGAAATGCGAGGTTACTCTTGACGACAATTTGAGGTGGGAGGATCAGGTGATTGGTCTGGAGAAGAAGCTGAGAAGACTTATTCACCTTGTCCACACTCTTAGGCCTAGTTTACACTTCAAACAACTGAAATTAATTTATCAAAATCTTGTGCAAAATGTGCTGAATCTTGGTATTTTAATCTGGGGATCTGCAGCCGACACAATCCTCTACCCTCTGCGTCATACAGAAATCAAAATTTTAAATTTTAAAAGTGATTCTGTCGTTACTCTACATAAACAGATGACCTCTTCAAAGAAGCAACTGTTTCCTCCTCTGATTTGATTTGAAAGTGCTGTATAATTGTTATACTTCTTAATTATAATAAACATAATTTTTCCCCAGCTCTCAAAAGGGCCTGCATCGGCCTCTCCAGCGGACTATTCGTTCCTGTGCCCTAATCAAACGGTGATGCCGATAAACAGCAGCAGGAGGGCCTGTATTTGGGCGAGCCAACCATGGAATGTAATCGTATCTAGAAAGTTAGTACATTGATATTCAAATAAGAATCCGTTAACAATAACCCCAGATGAATGGGGTCTTTATGAGCGATTCTCAAAAAAACAACAATTTCCATAGCTGAAATCGTAGGACAGTGAAACATCTCCAAATTTCTTCCAGGATTGCATACAGCTTCCTGGCATCGCAAAGAGCAAAACAAATAACAATATGGTGCTCAAATCACAATTTCAAATAAAAAATTCCAAATTTAATCAATACAATCATCAATTATCAATGTGGTAATGCGAAGGATTGATGGGTGGTAGAGAGAATATGGAGTTTGTGAGCTTGCCTTTTCTTAAGAAATCACATGTTTCCCAAACATCATGGTTTATTCTCAAAAGCCATTTTAAGGTTAACAAACACATAGATTAAAAATATGCATACATTTCACTATTGAAAATTGATAGAGTTATGGTAATGAGACCTACTAATGTACATAACTGAATGATAGACTCCCTTCGTGCTTGATGAAGAGAGGTTAGTTGGGAAGCCTTCCCCACTCTTTGGCAGTGTTGCCCCCCAATTCCAAAACCGTAATGAAAAGGGGTAATGATGATTTTTGTAGTTGCAAACCTTCAAATGAGTTTCTAGGCATTACATTCACGTTAGAAGGCAATCAATTTCACGTCGGTAAAGGTTCGTTTTCCATGTCTTAAAAGAGTTTTCAACAAAAAATACACGCCCAACGTTCTAAGAGAAGTGTAATGAGTGGGAATAAGATCGTCACAGGTGGTGGTTATGATAAATTGGGCTTTTAACGTCAAATAAAAAATGGTTTATGATAAAAAGACCCCTGATTGACCATGATTATTGTGTACGTTGGTATTTGAAATATTTTGAAAGATGAAATGCAACACAAGATCTCATACACAGGGTGGCTCTTATTGAACGAACCACTCTTTCTATTTCCGTTGATTGTGGAGAAATCAAAAAACTTTCAAAAAACTTGTTTTTTTGCAAAGAATTTAACCATTGCATTTTTGAGCATCGCGCATGGGCGCAAATACGCGCCGCCCGCACCAACTTTGTTTTTTCAAATGGAACTCCCCAATTTTTATTGCAGAATCGGATTCTACATCCAATTTTATGAACATTTCACTTCGACGACTTTTTTTTTTTTTTTTTTGGACGCACCCAGGAGCGTCCAGAAGCGCCCAAAGTTTGCCTACGCCTGAAACGTGGTGGTTTAAAAAAAATGAAAAATCACCTTATCCTGGCTCTTGATCATTTTTGTTTTCGTTAGATGAGTTTTTAGGCAAGCGGTTCGGTTCCTGCTCCCAGAAGGATATTCGGAGAAAACAGGAATGTTATGGTGCCAAATACGTTTGAATAAAATTGATCCACTAGAGGTAAACAACTTGGATTTATCGCCGAATCCTCTCGACAAGATAATTTAAATACTAACCCACCTGCCTAAAAACTCATCTAACTAAAACAAAAATGATCAAGAGCCAGGATAAGGTGATTTTTCATTTTTTTTAAACCACCACGTTTCAGGAGTAGGCAAATTTTGGGTGCTTCTGGACGCTCCTGGGAGCGTCCAAAAACAAAGTCGTCCAAGTAAAATGTTCATAAAATTGGATGTAGAATCCGATTCTGCAATAAAAATTGGGGAGTTCCATTTGAAAAAACAAAGTTGGTGCGGGCAGCGCGCATTTGCGCCCATGCGCGATGCGCAAAATGCAATGGTTAAATTCTTTGCAAAAAAATAAGGGGAGAAAAACTTCGACAAGTTTTTTCATTTCCCCACAACCAACGGAAATAGAAAGGGTGGTTCGTTCATTAAGAGCCACCCTGTATATGAAGGAATCCTAAAAGAACATACCGTTTAGCCTTTTTTTTTTTTTTTTTTTTGCCTTAATAGATCATTGCATCAGATGTAGAATGGGATAATTCATCAAGTTTGAAAGAACTTGAGATGATTGAGCTTTTAATGTGGGTATACATAGGATGGTATACAAAGTGGTATACAAATGTTCATTTCAGAACATATTTGATTGACATGGTAAACAAATATAAGGTACCTTTGCAGTTCTTCACCTACCTAAACAGCTCTTCCTCTTTTTTTCAGATCGTTAAGTGGAGAATTACAAAGTAGACTCAACGTTTGGTTGTCAGATGATAAAAAAGAAGGGAGTGAGAAGTGGCAAAACCATCTCAAAAAATTACTACTGCGGGACGTTGGCACATTCATCAGCCGAAGTTTAAACACCTCTCTTCCCATTGGACAATACATTGACAGAGGTATATTACGAATCATATAGATAATAATATATTTCGTATACATTTATTCAGTAATCATGATAAAACTAATGTGATCTTACTACCACATCTAATATCAGCCCCAAGCCAAATAAAAACACGCATTGAAACAAATGTGCCTAGTTGGTACCCCCTCCCCAAAACAAAAATGTAAACAATTGTGGTAAGCAACCCTTATTTTATCTAATACTAAAAGAAGATTGATATAGCTACTGAAAGAATGTGAACCCAATCGGCAATAGACTAAACGTGTATATTTCTTGAGATTCTTTACATAGGTAACATCGTGTTCTCAATGGTAACATACAAAAAGGTAAAACAAATATTAATAATATCGTAAAATATATTAAAACATTAACAGTTTGAAGTAAAAAATTTTAAATTTGTAGTCTGAGACCATCTACAAGTTATCTAGGCAATTTCTAAGCTTGTTAAATATAGTTTTTCCAAGTCAGATTCGGAAATTTCCAAACCAATTTCAGAATTTTCCATATCAATTTCAGAATTTTCCATTCCAATTTCAGACTTTTCCATTTCAATTTCAGAATTTTCCATTTCAATTTCAGACTTTTCCATTTCAATTTCAGACTTTTCCATTTCAATTTCAGAATTTTCAATTTCAATTTCAGAATTTTCAGAATTTTCCTTTTAATTTTCAGAATGTGATCAATATCCGGGTGGGAGCGTAAAAAAGTGGGATGAAGAGAAGGAAATAAGTAGGTAGCACACAAAATGAGTTAATAAAATTAAAAATTATCACGAGGGGTGAAAAGGAACTGGTTCATCGAAATTGATAACGTGAGACGCACTAACGTGAAATTCTTGAAACAGCCGAAAAGTTATACCAGTTTCAAAAATTTCACGTTAGCGCATGCACAGAGCGTACCGCTGATTATATTGAGATGAAATTCGTATGGCACCTCAAGAGACCTTATCTGCATAATCCCCCAAAATGTGAGCTAAATTCATTCTAAATTGTGGAAGTTATGGCTGAAACAGGGAAATGCGGACTGACAGACGATGAACCAAATTTCTTCGCCAAATGCGAGTGGAAATTTTGAATTCGAACAACAAAAATTGTTTGGCTTGAGAAAGTGAACACAAGGCTTCCGCTGCTTCGCAGACTCGGAAGCAAAACATGCGCATATATATCAATTTCGATGAACCAGTTCCTTCTCACTCTCGTGATAATTTGTTAATTTTATTAACTCATTTTGTGTGTTACCTACTTATTTCCTTCTCTGTATCCCACTTTTTTACGTTCCCACCCATATATTGATCACATTCTGAAATTGAAATGGAAAATTATGAAATTGGTTTGGAAATTTCCGAATCTGACTTGGAAAAGCTATATATCTCTTTGAACCCTACTCAGCAGTTTTCGTCTTTGGGGTGAGGAAACAGGAAATCTGTTGATTATTTCGTCATCAGAAATAGACTCAAGGTACATATTTTTCTTGGCTAGAACCATTAGATTGGACAACCATGAGTCTTCCATAGCTGATCTGAGTCTATTTTTGATCATTTTGCTAATGATAACGTCACGTTAACTCCCACTGTTTAAACCCCCACCCTGTCCCTAGGAATTTCAATGAGATAGTCTGCGTCGTCACGTTAAACACTGTTTCAATCAACTTTAACCATCCACCCCCCCCCCTCCTGTGGACACCCCTGTTGTAGCGATCGATTATTTTTATTCCAAATAGTAAATAAGGTAACAAAAGTAAATCTATACCTACACAGCATGGTTAATCATAATTCCTGACCGTTCAAAACTTTCAGGAGTTGTTGACCGAGATGTTAACCGTTGCCGAAGGCAAATAGACTGGTGTATTACACACGACTTGGAGAGAGAAAAATGTAAGTGGCTCCAAGGAGCCAGTGAGGTATTGGGTATTCGACCTCATATCGAATGCTTGAACAAAACGTCCGACAAGTGGGGTTGTCTCCAGAAAGTGTCAGATGGAACGGCTGATTTGGTGAGCATCCCAACCGATGATGGCCTCATAGCAAGGAAGTAAGTGCGATCACATCGCGTATATATCATGTATCATTTGTGTAGACGACCAGTATCAATGTACCTAACCAGCTCGTCTCCTATAAAGGCATACGTGTCGTAATTTATATAGTTAAGTATTGTACGGACGTGTCACTAGGGATGGGACATCGACGTCGATATTATCGATATATAGATGTTATGCTTCGATATTACGATGTTTGCTATGCTCCGATGTTATGGTTTGGTTTACTCTTCACTCACAGAAAACATTTCCATCAAGTTTTGCTTGATACCTGACATGAAAAAAAAAGAAATATTTACAATTCTTTCAACTGCTGTAGCATCAGCAATTTTTCGAAGAAAAAGAAACTGCCTATCTTCTCGGTCCAAAATATTTAAAATGATAATTTTCAAAGAATGTTTGCATCAAAATCCACTGTCAAAGGCATCAAAAACACATTCCAGACGATAACTCTCGATTACAAGCTCGAATTTGCACAAAAATCTATCTAGGCTTTCAAAAGGCCAAGTTTGAAGATGGGCACAATCCAAGTGGAGATTTGGGGCATTTCAAATGGGCAAAAATCACCCGAAAACCCCCAAGCAGGTGACCCTCTTTTATAAAGGTTTTTTCACGCTGAACACGATGGTGAAATCGGATTGGGAATATCTCAATCCTTTTCAACTAGATCAGTTTGAAAAAACGAGGTAGATGGGCAAAATTGCAACACAAAAAAAATCAAATAAATAAATTTTAAAAAAACAATATTTATAAATACAGGGTGGTCTATCTAACGTGAACACCCCTTTTATTTTCAATACAAACAGTATATTTGAAAATCCAAAAAATACGTGCTTAATGATTTTTGACGAGGATTTAACAAATTATGTGTGTGCACTTTTCCGCACGTGCGCAGTGAGCGCAGTCTACACTAACTTCCTTATTTCAAATAAGAACCCCTATTTTGTATTCCAGATTTTTTATTCGGATTCTACGCCAAATTTCATGAAAAAACAACCCCATACATGATTTTTTAGGCTCGCCTAAACGTGCGCAAATTTGATTTTCGCGGGATAAAAACAGTTTCTCTGAACCCCTACATACCGTACATGACCCTCCAGTATTTTCTAACGCTGAATCACGCGGTGATGTCCGTTTTACAATCTGGGTAGACATTTCAAATTAAAACTACATTCGACTTTCCAAATTTCCTTTATTTCCAGATCAACCAGATATACATCATAATAACGGTTCAAAGTGACCAACATCCTGGAGCACACATAATGCCGCTCTTTTTATCCATTGATGAGCTGCTAGGTTGTTTCGTCCATTGGGGATGTTTGAAAGATAAAGTTTACAATGATTTGCGACCAATTGCAAACATTAATGAACTTCGTGAGAGGATCATTCGTGCTTGCCATTCAATCCAAAGGGAATCCATCCAAGCTGCAACTGGATATCTGCGTCAAAAATCGTGTTCACGTTAGGTGGGCCACCCTCTATATGAGATTCTTCAGCTTTCAAAAATTTCCAAATTAAAATGAGGTATCACAAGTCAGAAAATGAAATTGTTGATTTTTGCGCAATTTTTCCTCTAGCACAACAAGTTTCCTTGAAAATGTGCTCATTTCGTCATGCTGCGTGATTGTAACTTTTTAACCATATCCTTCAGCGTTGAAAAAACTTTAGAACGAGATATCATTTGTCACAAAATAAAATTGTTGATTTTGCGTCAATATTACTCGTAAAAACCCGCCTAGAAATGTACCTAAGGTTGCCCAAAGGTGAGTGAGATATTCTGTACTTTTCAATTCTTAAACAAACAGTTTTGAACAGTTATCGTTAACTGATGAGGACGGCAATATCAAAAATATCGGTAATGTCGATGTTCTCACCCGATATTGGAGGACAAATCGATGCCTCTCCCAAACAACGACGTCGATATCAATATTGATGTTTTGTTTCGATATCCCATCCCTACGTGCCACCTCGAGAGGCATGAGGGTGCTGGGACAGTAAGCGTTAGAAGCTATGGGCCTAACCCATAATTATTCATTATTACACTAGCTATCCGAAAATCAATTATTTCCTCCTCGGGAAATACTTTTTCATCTGAATTGAGGCATAATAATCTCAAACTATGAAAATGATTCTACAACGCGATATCTGGCCGTTTTTACTAATACTAAGTAACTCTACACACATAGCACAACCTATGTTGTAATCAATATCAGTGTCAATTAAAAACCACACTAAACTGTGATAATGTAATTGTGCCATTATTTCTTCCAATATCCCTCAAATCTATGAATGAGTAGTTAAGAATGTATCAAAAGTAAACACATTATTATGCGATACGTGGTCACTTTTTATTATATTTTTTTATACTAAGACCTTTATTTGGATGTTTACATGACCCAGATCATCCATGCAACCTTGTGTACGTCATAGTACCACATTACTTTATTTCATTTTTAATGTATGTGTGACCAGAGTCTACGGCCTATCAACTGTGTATTACGAAGACAATCTTCTTAATGGAAACTACAAGATAATAGCAGTCATAAAAAATCAAAACACGGCGGTCAAAGGTTTCAGTGATTTGAAAGGTAGAGGTGCCTGTTTCCCAGAATACAACGGACTCTGTAAGTATGTTATGTAGGTTTCAAAAAATATGATGTCGTATGAATATAGAAAACATTTTAACTTTTCCCCTTCGGATCACATTGATCGAATGGTTGAAGCGATGGGATTTCAAACCAAGGAACGTTGATTTGATTCACAGACCCATTCTTCTACATTTTTATTCAGTTTCTTTAGTACTCCTTTCCATTACGGCTAACCATTTACTAAATGATCAAGTTTTCATGAAGAGTCTAACCGAGTGTTATCGGGTATTCTGTTGGCTACGTAACCGAAAATTCAAATTTGATTCTACTCCTCAAAATCCTAAAACAAATAGCTGAACCAAAATTTACCATGAGTTACAACTAAGGAGTTAAGGCAACACTGAATATTGTTGAGGGATTCTGTCGCTGGAACTTCAAGGAATCGCAGAAGAGAAGTGACCAAAAGTTAACAAGGGCCCACATATTTTAAAATATAAATATTCTAATACAAAACAATAAGAATAAGTTGAAGTTATAAAGACATTAGGCATTTCTTTGAAATTGATAATGTTTCAGCATGGGTCGCATTTGCTAGCACTGTACGACAGCAAGGTCTGCTGGGCAAAAAATGTCCGGAGTATTTCTTCTCAGAAGCTTGCGCACCAGGTGCAGATTTGACCACTTTCAGCACAAGTGGGAAGAAACCACCTTCTCAGCTTTGCAATCTTTGTCCTTCATCCGATAACGGTAAAGGTGAGTACTGTCTTGCGATTTCTACGGTTCATCATCAGTAACAGAAAAATAACTGAATGTGCATTCGAGGAAACAGTGGTTATATAGTGACAGGTGAAAGAGAGCATCAATCCTATTGGGCAAGATGGGTGGGGGAACATCCAATCATGTGTATTCTGAGTGAAAGGAGAAAAAATTCTACTGGTCGGGAAGGTGAAAGGGGGAATCGAACAATATTGATGGTAGGGAATGGAGGGTGGGGAATGGTAATACAACAAAACTAAAAAAAAGGAAAGAAATAGAAAAATGAAATGGTAAAGCTATTTCAGAAATTGACCTATTAATCTAGGCATATACTGATTCAAACATTTACGAACTCTATTGCTCTTAATTGTTTGAAATTTTTCTGGAGTATCCACAGTACCTACCTACCTCAGTATCCACTGGGGTATCCTACCTCCTTTTGGACAAAAGTGAAGGAAACTCTAACTGTTTATTTTTTTAATCAAAACTAAAATTGTAACTGGATTCTAATAGAGCAATTCCTGATGTTCTTTTACTCGTTCCCTAAATTGTCTACCAGTCTACTCACAATATTCGAAACCGCGAGAAACCCCAAGTTTATAAACATCGCTTTTATATTTTCCGTTAACTTAATCATTTATAGAACCTAATGAAGCTTCAAGATTATTTCTATTTCTAAAGTTTTATTTTATTTTATTTTAATATACATTATTTTGAAATAAAAGTAATTTTCGGCCAAAATTTATATGTTTAAGTCTCGAAAAGTAACAATATTCAGACGCCTCCAAATTATCAACTTGCTTCTTTTGATGTCGTTATCTGTTCACTAATCGTCGCTTTGGAAGAAAAGTGACACAATCCGAAATTTGACGTTTTTCAGATCAGATCAAAGTTTTCCCAAGTGTATTTTTGACTGTTGTGCCTTTACTGTAAGTCCTAGAGACTTGGCAGTCGAGTCCAGGAAGCAGTTGATACGTATGAAAAGAAGTGTGTAACCTTTTTCTCCTGTTGCATTTAACTGCATCAAAACATGGCAGTGTTCCATAAAAAAAACCTCAACTCGTTTTAAAATTCTGGACAATAAAGACACTTCGCAAAATCGGACCTTTTTCCATAAAATATCGTGAAATCGACCCATGTTTTTTTTCTCCCAAGAATAAGGACTTAATGTAAATAAAATATGGAACAAGAAACATTGTTCAACTGAAAAATAATGATTTAATACTGTAATATATTCTTTACTCGAAACAATGCGTGCTTTTAACAAGTTATAAATCACAGTTCTCATCACATTTAGTTTAATATCATCTTTTTAATTATCAATCAGTCTCATTTTGAACTTTAAAAATTCAATGCCTTTCAGGCCTCGAACAATAGAAAATAATGTTAACATTTTATTTAGAAAATTAAACTTCAGTAGAAAACCAAAATCGCAAACTGATGAAGTGGCTGTTCTGCTCATAACTTGAGCTCAAGATGGCCTCATTGGAAGAGTGACACATGCGCTCCCCAGCGTTTATTTTTTAGAACTAGCAACATGGCGATTTTTTCAATAATAATGCACCACGCTTGAAGTCATTTTTCATCAGAAAGTCAAGAACGCCAAATTTCGGATTGTGTCACTTTTCTTCCCAGGCGACGTAATATTTATGTGGTTAGCAGACCGATTCACGGCTCTAACCTCAATATTCTCTATTTGACAGCTTGGGGAAGCTATGGGTTCTCCTATGTATCCTTGCTCGCAGATATCTATATGGATTTTCTTGAAACCCCAATTTTTAACAAATTTGAAACTGATTATTAGTTGTATTGGTGTCAGTATGTGGACGATACTATCATTATATGGTGAGAGACCGAAAGACCGATAAACTCGTTCCATGAAAAAATCAACAAATTGGATCCTTCCATTAAATTTACCATTGGCATGTGGAGAGAATACATTCAACTCTCTTGATTTGTCCATTTCACTCATAAATAGAAAACATAATTTCTGCATTTACTGTAAAGATACTCAAAGCGACATCTCTAATCCAGTCACCATTCAGCCTTATTGGATATAGTTAATGAGAATTCGGAACACAAGTTACTGACCGACAATATACTAAAACAAAATATATCTATATACATACTAATCGATTAGAATAAAATGTATACTCGCCATAGCTCTGACTATTATTCGTGTTATTACGGACTGATTTCAGGAAACTGCAACCCTAATTACTCTAGAAGAGAAAGAACATTGAGAGCCCTGCAGTGTCTTGATAACAATGGTGACGTTGCGGTTATAAACTTACGTGCAGTAACTTCAGGTGAGTTTCATCACCAACATTCTGAAACTGTTACTAAATTGTTATGAATACTAATTAAATTATAATGACTATGTTGGTACCTACCCTGTTTAGTGCTGAGCCAACTTTTGATTCATCCTAATTATACAACTAAATTATGGAATTTGACTTAACTGTTCACACTATATTCAAATTCATATAGGAAACCGGAACGTAGTATTAGACCCTTCAATTGATCCCACGAAATATCAAGTACTTTGCAGCAATGGATCAATAATCAGCGGTATAAATGTTGACGATGCCTGCGCATTGGCAATCGGAGTACAAGGAGAGGTATGTGGAAAACTTTAAACTTCTAAAGTAAATACTTGCTAATATTTCTAGCTAATTAGGAGGAAATTTGAATTAGTATCACATCATCAATCAATGAAATTGAGTGAAAGATTAGTGGCTAGTGTGTTGCATATACATCCTACCTGAGTAATGTGTGAGGGTGCATATTGTGCAGCCTAACTACGTCTTGATTGGAATGCACCATTGAGAGAGTATCTACCAGTGATAGCCCAAGGACAGTGATTGGTCCTAATGGGAACAGTACGAAAAATTCCACTAAAAAGCTTGCCAGCTTGTTTGTCTGAATACTTACTGTTTTCAACACTTGGCCATCAGGCTACAACAGCAGTCTGTCTGGTGTAGTTTTGAAGGTGATCACCATTATTTCATTTCCTAGAGTTGAATAACCTATTAGTGGTTTTTATCCATCATTTTCGAAGCAAAACAAGTAGGAAGTAATAAAATAGCTACAATTTTTTAGAAGAAAGGAGGGAATAATGTCAATCTAAATATTACCTCTTCAGACACCTAGCACACTTGAGACATGCACTTCTACTTGCGGATTCTTCCCAACTTACCCTGAAAGTTGAATAGGCTTGTCTATTTAGTTGATACTGATGTTGGTTTCATAGGTTATGGGAAGAAGAAGCCGTACTAGCGTTGAAGAAAGCGACAATAAGGAACTGTTGCTGCAACTTAACAAATGGTTCGGAACAAGTGAAGAAACAAGTAGGAATATTATATCTGCGTTTGGAACATTCAAAGGAAAAGAAGGCCTTCTGTTTGAAGTAAGTATGAATTCCATGAAAACCCATGGAAGTGAACGTTTTGTCATGTTTTATGTGTAGGTCTCAAAAAACGATTCACATCCCACTAATCAGTATTCTTCTAGAATAGCAATTTAATCTGGGGACTTGAGTATTGATATATTTTATTTCGATGTTCGCAGGATAGAACAATTTCTTTGGTTGATCCAGACGATGAACATTACGATTATATAAACAATTATAAAGTGTTGTTGGGGAATATGACACAGACCTGTTCAGGAGGAACTAGAGCTTCTTTGGTTTCCACTTCAATTGTACTACTATTACTGTCTTCATTATCAGCAATTTTAGTCCTCTGAATAACAATAATTGTTGATTGATAAGTATTGACTAGGTTAATACGTAGGTAACTAGTAAATCCGACTCAGCTGCTTATATGGTGTACTACGTGAAAATGATGATGTATTTAGATCTAGCAGAAAAGACCACAATCAATTGTCACTCTTATTTTGTACTTAAGTACGTAAGTTTTAGAATGTATTCAACTTTGATGTACATTCCAATGTAAATAAATTTTGTATTCGACTGTTGTGATCTTTATAAGTGCTCGTTTCTTCTTTTTTTTTTCCAAATTTTCTTCTTTTCGCCTCATTCTCTTATCCAAATTATAATGGAAAAAGTCTGCCAAATTAGCTTCCTCGTCCAGTTCACATGAACGTGTATAGATCTTTATAAATAATTTAGAAGATCTCAAAAGATTATAGCTTGTTACAACGATTCACGGGACAAAGTGCCACAGGACATGATCCCACAGATATCAAAGCCTTTTAGAGGGAGATATTGTGGGCCTTGGAGGAAGAGGAGCCATTGATTCAGTTTGTGGCAACAAACGAGCCATAGTGCTGGTATGGTGGAACGACACCAAATTTGAGACCTTAGGTTCGACTTACATGGGAGTTGAACTGATTAGCAAAGTGAAGAGGTTCTGTAAAGAAAGGAACAAAAAAGTGTAAGTTTCCTGCTCAGCACTTGATCTAGAATATAATCGCTTCATTGGAGGAAATCGACAAAACTTTAGCAAGTACGAGAAATGTTCTTATAACTACCATTTAAACGAATACCTATATTGTCAGTTGCGATTTTTGACCCCCACCCCGCTCTCTTTCCTTTTTCTGCTCTCTTGTAGAGACGCTGAAATAGGGCTATAACAATTCAAGCAAAACGTAGCCAGTGGACTAACTTACGCTATAATCATTCAAAGATGAAGAGTTTCACTTGAAAAAAAGCTCTCCTTCTTTTGAGAGGTTCGATCAAATATATAACTTTCCTTTTTTCACTTCCAAAGGCAAATGACGTAATTGCCACACTGGGCAAACTAGATGAGAACGTTCCAAATCCAGTGTAAGGCTGTGCCTGAACCACAATAACAATTGTTTTATTTTGTATCGTAAGCCTGGTGACACTCGGCTATGTCAATAATTATATTCTGTTCACTGAATGGTTTTATCCCAACCTTGGTTTTTCACTATTTTGTATAGAGATACCAAATATTCGTACATTTTAGATGTACCTAAGTGCAATTCTCTATCCAATCCTATGGCACCCTTGTGTGTTATATGTCCGATTCCCTTGTCCCAAGGTGTCCTCCTGGAATCTTCATTCTGACACCTCCCTACGTGTTCGATTTAAGATACCATCCAAAAATGTAGCTGTATGTTCTATGAATTGACTGATAAGACCACTAACAGGTTTAATGAATATACACCTATATTTTTTCAACCTTTGAGCCCAACTTCTTTAACCAACTTTTCCCCTCCTCCGTGAGTTGAAGAGTTCTTCTCCTCAGTACCCTTCTGGTTGACAGCAAGGAACCCAATTTGAGTACCAGTGTTTTTCTGCCCATTGTTTATAGAGCCTACCCATGCAGCGTCGGTATGAAATACCGGGGTTTACCTTGAATATTTCTTTCATTCGTCGGTAAAATCTACCACAATGTACTCTGAAAGTTATTTTTCTCAAGACAAAAATGCATGAGCCACTCCCAGCCATGCGGTCAAAGTCAGACCTCCCATTGGACGGCCTCTACTGCCCTCCTCCTGGTCGACTGTTTACTTTACTGTAGACGTCCACTTTCCATTACCTGATGATGGGGTTTTTCAAGTGGTGAGCGAATGAATGATTGTACAGCAACCTGAATGGTCTCATTCGATTTAGAGAACTAATTTTTACGTTAATCCAAAGAAAAAAACTTCATTCATACATAGAAAGTTTTTGAAATCTAGATTTGTTGATAGACTAATCCTTAAATATCACCCCTCAGGATTAATAGGAGGTTGGTTAATCAAAATGCCAATATTACTGGCACATCCCGGATTGATTTTGGATTTTTGAGCATGGTTTCTGGCCAGGCAGTTTCAGAGAAAGGCTTTGGATGGTTTCTTTTTGTTATATTTTTGAAACCTACGTACCTTGCAACGTGAACCAACATCTCTCAACAATCTCAGTGCTGGCCCCATTTTTGTGCCCTACTGATAACAAGAGGTTGGTTAATAAAAATGAAAATATTACTGGCACATCCCGGATTGATTTTGGTTGTTTTTCAGGTTCAAATTACTGCCATTTTGTGAGTTTCTGAAGTAAAATGTGTGGGGAATTCCTTAAGGGAGATTCCGCTACTGGCTTGGCTTTCTCTCCTGAAGGGAGATACTAACTAATGTTTTTACCCCTTTTATATACCCCTTGTGGTCGAAGAAGAATTTATAATGTGCGAGAGGATTTCGATTACAAAATGGCGATACTGGTTGCTCACGACCGCAGCATCCAATTTGTTCGCGTAGGTGAAGGAGGGAGAGAGGTGTAGCATGCAAAATAGCGATACCAGTCGCTCAAGACTGCACTACCCAATTCGTACAGGATAGAGGGAATCCCTAACTGACCGTGAAAGAGTTAATACTCAAAGGCCAAGTTATAGGGCTTCCACCAACCGTGTCCTTCCGGCTCCCCAGCCGGGTTTTTATATGGACTGGAACCCCCTTCTACCCTACTCCCTTCTTTATTTGGGATTCATTCTTTCATATAATAGGTGAAGTCCTTCACAAGGTGAAATCCTTTCAGATAGGTGGTAGGCACTACAGTAAGAATCTGTAGAAATAGAGTAATTCCAGAACCACAACAGTACTTGAAGGAAGTCAAGATAGGAGAACCCATGACAAACTGTTAAAACACCATGCAACACTACTGGTGAAAGTCCAGAACTATACTCTACTCAACTGTTTTTTTCCCCCCATAAATAACCTTCATGGGGGGTATTATATATCACTACATTTCAAAAAAAATTGTCATAAAGTGAAAAATTCACTTACCATGCTTCTTTCAGTTATTCCACGAATGAACACCAGTCATTGGAAGTCAACATCATACTTTGAACCCTCGCATAACCCTTTCCAAACGAACCCGACCATGTAAACACTTGAAGTAGTTCAGGAACTGTGCCTAGGTGCTGGGAATTCGTAAATGCGTCCGTAGTTCCGGAGCTACACCAGCACTGAGAGTGTTGAGGTGGGGGATTAACAATTTTTTTTCTTGGTCGACTATAAAGATTCATAATTGAAAATATTAAACCTAAATGGAAGGAAAACGGGCAGAGTTCCACCATAATAAAGCAAACAGCTGCGCGCGTTCTAGGAGAAACCTCAACAAGATCATAGTTACAGGGGGTTGACGTACAGGTTGAGCTACCGTCAAGTACTGCACGCACCTAGGCCTTCCTTCCCTTCTTCCATAACACTCCATGATCATGACGTGTGTGGCGGTGGTTTTCCTGAGCTACCTTTTCTTGAAGTATCCATGTGAATCCCGTTATCATTTTACATTTGTTATCACTAGTGATTCAAAAGATGTTTTCGTTCTCGCTGTGTCTGCGGGTTCGATTATGATTATGGTGTACATAAAGAGTAATAGTGTAGAAATGAATGTACACCCGCGTTGTGATTTTATTATTGTGGACGTTCTAGTTAGTATATTCTGGGTTTAACAGTGCTGTTAGAAGGATGAGAATCTTCAATGGTGATCATTATGCTTATTCTACATCCAAACACAACAATCCCTCAAGAGTATTTTCGTGAATTATCACATTCCAAGTACGATGTTCAGCAAGAAAACTCATGCCGATATCAAGAAGTCGACGCAGAAACTGCAGGACCCTAGGAAGGATTCAGCAACTAGATTCAAGCATTTGAAAATAATATTAGGTAAGCTAACATGCACTTACCTACATATCTTGTGTTGTCGTGTAAGAGCAACCATTCAATCATTAATCTGATGATTGGATTTGTAATGCTAAACTTTTCAAGATTAATTTATATTGCCCATACAGGATTGAGCACTAACGTTAGTACTCGTATTGCCTTAGTTGCTACTCTCTTAATAACATGTAGATCCCCGCTGGCGTTAAGTCGTTCGTGTTAGAAGTACCCAAGAACGTCAATGTCATTATCCCATTCGAAATTTTAAAACGCTATGGTTCATCAGAGTCACGTCCCACTGTACATTATTGACACTAATGTAATTTTCATTTATGAATCGAAATTAAGAAAGTGAAACAATCACAATGATTCATAATCAAGTTGTAATTAGAACGGCTAACTAACTGCATGAAATGACAAGGTGCCAAGTCTAACTCGTGGCTTTATTATTAATTGAATAATGCGTGATTGCTCGTGTTATTGTGAGATTTGAGGGGGGGTTGCATTTATGAGGATCTGACCCCCGTCGACATTGCGTACTTGGGAATGACACCTCCACTATGCCTAGGTCACTTAAGACTTCGAAAAATACGTCGTTGACCAGTTTTTGCCTCATAAGGCGATGGTTAAGGTTAAGAAAGCGATGTTTGACCCATAAGGTTGGCTAAAAGTTAAGGCCAGTTAGATCCAAAAACTGGTTAATGTACAAAATAACGTTTTTATTAGTGGAAATAACAAACCAAAGACCTACACGATCGGTTCCATCCTACATTCCATAACTAATTTGGTGTAAAAAGTTTCTCTCAGAACGCATCCAAAACTGTACTGATTTTATATTCCACTATTGCAATTTTCACTAACGTACAAAGTTCACTAACGTGAATTGAAAAATGTACATTGATGAATTTAATAGTAATGTTGAAAATACCGTCCTTTTGACAGTAAGGAATGACATCTAAATTCCGGAAACGGCTTCTACAGGATGTTATTTGAGCCCTAATTTCGACTTTCACTCGATTTGAAATGTTCACAGTAAATTCAGTGGTATTTTAGTACACTGTTCCCTGCTCTCAACCGTCCCTGTTCTTGGAAAAAACTATCTCACTGTATCCATCAGACAAAAATATAAAAAACTCGTTCATTTCAGTCGTGGCTGCCCTTGACCTATTTTGAACCAACACGTGAAATGTACCTGCAGGGCTCTGCAATACAGTCCAGACTAATCGAATGGACATGAGCACATGCTACAAGGTCACCCCATACAGCAGGATAGTAGGGATGGGTATCGATACCCGATATTTCAAAAAATCGATATTTTTGTATCGATACTGGCCCTCCGATAATATCGAGTATCGATACTTCAATTCTGATATTTCGAAATATTGGAAAATTTGTTCTCACTAGCTAAAAAATTGGTTTGATTTTCTTACTAGTCAAAACTCACCGACAAATCTTTTACACTCGTAATGGAATCTGCAATGTAAAAGAATAGTGGCTTTAATACTAGAAGGAAAACAGGAGAAAAAGAAGAATTAGGAAGGCAGCAGTAGGAGGCTATATTACGGGTGTAGTACCCACTGTTACTGTTACCTTACCTTTCACAGGTTCAAAAAATCAAAACAAGATTATCTTCTGTTCTGTTTAAGTGGAAACGATTAGGTTTTTTGCTGTTTAATTTTGAAAAAATTGATGTTGAAGACGATACTCGATATTTATAAATATTGATACTTTGCTTGACTGATATTCGGAGTATTGATACCTACCTTCCGATATAGTATCGGTACAAAATATCTATACTTGTTCAACGATACCCATCCCTACAGGATACGAGGTGGAATTTCGGGACATTTCAAGTTTGCACTGAGGCGGGAGGCGGCCATATGTGATTGACCAGAGAGCTCGAATAAACCAAAACCAGAGCGCAGTCTCTTCTTTGCTCCTTGCTTGGGGCACGCCAGGCGTTTCTTATCGTTTCATAATAAGTGCATTACAACCACTCAGTGTAACAGTTTTCGAAGTTATTGATGAGTGCCCTATTTAAACCAAATGACCATTAGTTGCAAACGCTGTTGTCAAACAATCATCAGCAAGGCATTCAGTGGGGTGTGAACTGTCACCAGTGCCAAACATGCTTTGCTAACCCTGTTTGCAAACGTTCCAAGCACGTTTCGCCCCTTGTTAGTACAATCAGTGACAAGAGAATGAATGGCCAGAGGTAAATAGTACATTATTCAGGAATTTTTGAGGTAAATAAGTGTTGGCGGCTTTATTATTTGTGTTCAGTACATCCATGTTTTCATACACTTTTAAATTGTGCAAGACAACAAGAAATGGACAATTTGAAATTTGTAGTTGGCAAAGAAACATCTTTCTCTTCCCCTTGAGATCTCAGTGCACCCCCGGAGTTTCATGGGAGGAGCCACCGCTGCTAAATATTTTCTGATTTTCCCCAAATCTAGTGTACCATTATCATCTTTAGTTTTTACTCAACTGAAAACCACCATGCTTCTGTTAGTTTCCATGATTCTAGACTCAAGTATCCCTTTTTAGACCATAAAACGTCTTGTGTAGGTTGATCACTGCATAACAGAACCTTCTTCCCAACCAGAGGATATATGCTGGATGGTACATAAGGGATATATGTTTGACTATTATTCACTAGGCCATGAAGGAAGACGTTTTACATGTCTAAACGATGGTGCACTAATACGGATCCTATTCTAATCATATGGGTAATGAATGTTTAATTACTTAATTGTAATTAAGGTCTTCAGGTTAAGACTCCAAAGATCAATTGTACAGATGACAGCAATGGTTTTTAATGTCTCTTATAAGATATCCTCCTGAAGGGATGTATCTTCAGCTGGTTGGTGACCATCAGATTTCATATTTGTTTTTCGAATTTTTTTCTTTCTACACTTCATAGACAGCCATAATTTTGTCAATTCAAGAAATGTGTCACATATGCGTGCTTTCAACGTAGATGATAAGTGTGTGCCAGTTACTGGTCATATCAAATAAATGGTAAAAACCTGTATTTTTGAAAATTCTTTTTCTCATTGAAATAATTGGATTTTGGATTAGAAAACATCAACATGTATTCATGTACATTGTTTTGTAAATTCTGCTAAAAACACTTTTGTAAACTAAAGTGCATTTAATCAGCAGTTGAGTTGTAGTAGTAACTGTATTAGTTCCTGCTACATGATTATGAGTGCGTTTGTAATTCAAGTTCTTACAGTAAATTTAGGGTTTGTGGAGAAGGAGTACTCAAGCTATTTGTAAGTTCAATATAGTGTTGATGCAACATCATTTTGGTTTTAGCCTTCCAACTGACCATTGACTCTGCATACATCCCCTCCAACATCTGCTCTTGCCAATGAAATCATTAGTTACTGAATAAAAAGTGGCACAATGTCCTTGTAGGTTGGGTTAGTGTGTTGTTGCAATATCATTAAAATTACTACAATTAATTAGCTACCTCTGATTGGTAATGTTTTGTTTCAGATCATGTCGATATTGATGAAGCAAAGAGCTTATTTGAGACACACTTCCATCATATTTTCTTTGTGTTTTATGAGACCTTCATTACTGCTGAAACAAATTTAAGACAGAAAGGTAAGTGAAGATGTCAATTTCAACGAGCACTTACCGCGCCACAATAAAATGGTAAACTAGGAAAATTTGCTCTTCATTAAAACAATAAGTTGCAAGAAGTTGCGTTTTGTTGGTCACTGTCTTCAGCTCTTGATCTCAAGAAATATCCAGGAATAATGACAGTTACACATGCGTTTGAAATAGGTACTTCTACGATTTTTAAATGGAAGGAGATTTCTTCCTAAGAAGTGTTACACAAATCCTAATTAAATACTACAAATCGGGTTTCTTTTTATAATGTTTAAAAGTATCGTGTACTGGTGATACAGGGATTCCTTCCAGGCAGTAGGGATCCTTTGGTGATGCCAGTCTTCGACTTGGAAAAAATGATTTTTAAAAAGCCTCACTCTTGTAACAGAAGTGGTAGGATGGAGTGTGTTTTCATGTGGAGGCTAAGATGACTCACAATGATAGAAATGACCTGTGGTAAGTAATACCTGAAAAAAAAGGAATGGTGAGAAAAGTCATTCATCGTTATGCTGCAGTGTGTGGTGTGAGTAAAAAAGCCATGGAGTTGGGCACGTTGGTGGGAGTGACTCACGTTATCTTCACCAGCGTCCTTCAAGGCTCTTGTGTGTGATTGTTGGTAAGGCCCAAATGAAGAAAAATTTAAGATAAAGGGGACAAATGCAGAGTAATTGAAGCAGGTTATGACATCGAATTAAATCAATAAGAATTTAATAAAATATACTAGATCGTTAGACATCACATCCCTCAGTTAAAAATGTCTGCTTTGTCTATGATTTCACCCACATGGGTCTCTTCTGGACTCCCAAGTTATTATGACACACACCCTCCATATGGGCAGAGTTCATGCCCAAACCAGTTACCACTGATACTGAACCAACAATAGAATTATCTTGCAATAATATATGTAGATGTAGCTAACATGTTTTGAACATGAAGTTTGAGGTTGATAAACATACCCGAGTAATCTGTCTGTTACAAGGCATTTTTGACAATTTTCTCTCCACGAACAAGCCAAGTGGCAGCAGTGTTAATAAACCAAAAGGGGAAACTACCCATTTTCATCACCTGAAAAAAGGAGGGGGAGGGGGGGAGGGGCTGCTGAGTGAAGCAAAGGGTAGGGAAGTGGTAAATAGTTAGTTTTTCAAGTGGCAATATTTCAAATGTATTGTTCATTTTGTCTGTGGGGGCCCTGCAAGGAAAATCGCATCAAGTCAGCCTATTTAGAGAATGGGGATGGTTTTTTACCAAGCTCTGCTGACTTATGTCAAAGAAGTGATGAAATGGATGAGTGCCCCTTACAAGAGTGAAGGCGATTAATATACAACTCCCAAGGTAAGGCCCCAGGTGAAGGTTTAGTTAGGAGCACCAGTTTCATGGAATGGGAAGGTGGAGCTATATATACCCAGCACTTAGCTCAGCCACTGATCAAGTTATCACGATGTATCAGACCTTGAAATTGTTAATATGCATTTAAAATCTGCATTAATGCCCTGTTGTGCTGAGGGATTGGCAGTACCCTGGAGTAGATTTCATGGTTTCCCACAAGCTGTGTGGGCATTGGCGGGGCACTAGTATCTGTAACCAAGTCTCTTCATGCCACACTAGAAGCTCCGTATTTTTTGTATGTAATTACTGCAAAAGCTAACGTATGAGTTAGTCTTCGGCAAATTTGGTCTACTGAGGCTGCTTGAGTTAGATCGTGATGTTCCCTGTGCCTTGTGCTCTTGGCTATTCTGCTGATTCTGCCAGTAGCCTACAATACATAGTGGGCTCAGTATCATCATAGTTTGTGCCATCGTCTCATCGTTATGCATCTATCCCCTACTCACATATAGGGTCTCAAGCTTGAAAATCGCCCATATTGTTGCTGAGTTTGCCTATGGTGTTGCCAAGGAACTCCTGCTCCTAAAACCTAGCTCATCCACAGAGTTTCTACTGTACTTACTGTATTCGCGACTATTGATATTTCCATGTTGCCCAGGTTGTTGTATGTTGTAGTGGATACCTTGTTAAGGGGTTCTAGAGATAGTTGTGAAACAGTCTCTACCCTTTATCAATTAACCTGAGCAAATATCTGAACACGGTTGCTGTCAAGCCTAATGTGATTGCCATAATCCCAGATATCCAGGGGCACTGTGGACGTGGAATAGACCAGGGGAGTTAAAATCAATAAGTCAATAAGTATGTTAGAAAATTACATCAAGGTCATGGCTCCAACCGGGCATGAGATGTGGTGCTGGAAAAGTCCTACAAAAAGTTACTTAAGTAGGACATCTTAGCACGTGTGTTTCATGGTTTTTAATGCGCTCAAGTCCTCCTGAATATTTTATTCACCACAGGTTTTACACAAAAAAATTCTAGTGAGTTTGAACAAGTTTGAATAATCTTTAGTTCTATAAATTCGAGTAAAAATTGCATTCCCTGGTTGACGCTCTAAGAAGTGATCATTTTAGGGCAATTTCCCTCACATCTCTTCAAGATTGTTATAACGTAGCATCGTTCCTTAAATTACACAAAATTTAACCTAAAAAATTATCGAATAACTTTCGATCAACATCAAAAACTTGGCTGCTGAACTCTTTCTGACCCCTGAACAGATTTGAGAGTTGCTTAAAATTACACTGAAATTAATTGCAAGCTTATTGCTTCATGGAGGTAATTTTTCATCAAAACCTGTGAATTTAGGTTTTAAGTGTTCTATTTTCCTAATTGGCATTTTTCAAATCACGTTTTATATTTTCAAAAAATATAAACTTAAAATTTGAGATTAATGAGCTACATTTTACGTTCTATGAGACAGTTCATTGGTGTTCAAGGCAAGTTTAAGGCACTCAGTAATTTTACTTTTATCTAATGAACCTTTTATTTGATATATTTGCGTACAATAGATTTTAACAATTGGTTATATCTAATATCAGTGAGTGTCAATGTTATGTTGTTAAAGTCACTTAGAATTCTCTTTGTCAACTGCGACCATGACAGGACTTTTTGTAGGGAAAAACAGCCATATCTTCAGAATGGCTTCTTACTTTTATTCAAGCTCAACCCATAATTCACAGACTACAGTGATTTGACTGTTAGTATCAGTACCAAATCATTCTGAAATTCTGGCCAATTAACTGGGCACTACACTTTCTGGTAAAATATGATGATGTCAGTGTGTCGTAAGGTTTGGTGGATGAGAGGCTGAAATTCCATTTACAATTTATTAAGTATAATTAGTTTGTAACATATTATTATGTTATAATGATGCGAATGTTAGGGTTTATTTTTTTTAAGTAACCGTTGCATTAAAATCGTTGAACGGGTTGTATTTAAAAAAATTAAATTGTGTCCCTCAGATTTCGTAATGTTGCAAAAACATTAGTTTACTCTCGGTATTTAATGTACCTCTATTCTATTGATGGGCAAAGTGGCGCCATTACAAGGGGCTCAAACAGTAACTCTTTTGATGTGTTAAATTTGTTAAAAGTCCAACAATTGGTTAGGAATCTCTGAAAAGTTGTGGTTTTCCACGATGAAAATATGCGTTGTTTGAGAGAAGAGATTGTTCTACTGTGAATCAGCAGTTCATTCCACATATCCAGTGACCCAGGCAATGGATACCTCCTCCCCCACCACTATTAACTTTCTTGGTAACCAAGTTACAACATTCTTAGACGTAACTATTCTTAATCTCTTGTGTAGATCTTAAATGAAGCATTTTCGGACAAGTGCAAAAACGTGTGGAATTGGCACTTACTCTCCCCCTCTCCCCACCCCTGAACTGGAATCCCCAATTCTTATTGATGATTTTCACAATTACCTTCACTCTAATTTTTGAGTGTGAAAAATCCAATATATCATCATTTTGTTGGTATTCATTTTCCTGGTATGGTAAATTATTCCGAGCATCATGCGTGATTCTGAATCACGTAGTGATACCAACTTGGGAAAACAACTCAACTACTAAATATTGCCGAGCATTGAGCTTTCAAGAAAGTTATTGGTGTAGTGTGTAAGTAGTTTTTTCGTTGTTTTCTCAAGTTGGTGTTGCAAACATAAATGTGATTCAGCGTGTGTATCAGATAATAAAAGAGCAGATAAAATATCGGATGAAAAATATTCGAAATCTGTGTATCAGATGTGCTGATTGAATATCTCCAAAACTCTATTTTATAATTTCATATATAATCGTACACTTAATCGTTGATGCGTAATTTTTCCTTGAAATTTCTCGTATTTTTCAAGTTAACTATTCAAATCGGACTTTATATTTGGAAAAATAAAATATTTCGTATTTTGCCCAATTGATGTATGCTCGTGTGACAAAAATATCAAATTCCAGATCTCTGCAAAACATAAAGTGTCTGGTTTTTGATTTGGAACTTGAACAAATATTTTAAATGCGGATATTATTCCCAATTATTTAAAATAAATAACGTGACAGTTGAATTATATTTTTATAGGTGTTCAATTTCGTTACCGGGGTATAGTGTATGTACAGTGTAATATTGTAGTGTTTTCAAGTGCAGGCAGTCATTGAAAGCTTTTGAAATGAAATAGGATTGTAATTGAGTAAATGCTGTTGACCATTTAGTTTCTAATTTTGTATCATTTTTCTTGCAGAGTTACCTTTTCACCTAGGTAAGAAACATTCAAGGCACCCCTATTTAAGTTGTAAGACTTTGAGTTCATTGTGATAATTTGCTTGAATGCTTGATTGATCTGTATAATGAGTAGCTTTTCAGTATTTTCATTGACCGCATGCATTCGTATGTTTATTTCAAAATACATTCTTCATGTTCTCTATTTTATGAGTAATTAAAAACTACTACTTCGTATGGACTATCCAGCTAAGAATTTTGCTGCTAATATTAATAAGCAATTTTCGCATTGACCAATGGTTAACGTTATCATTTTTCTAATCCAATAATATTTTTAAAGAATCGGGTTTTTTTCTTAGAATGGTAAGGGTCTATGCCACTAAAATATTTCTTAATATTCTAATATTCTTAATACACTGATTAGTTTCTTGTGTAGTTTTTCTTTCTTGACATCTGCTTCAGATAGAAGATTCATTTATGAAGAAGTTAAGTTAATTGGATGAGTGATTAGTTGGTCTATTGATAGGAATTTTTCTGAGATAAGATATAAATATAGTCTAGAATCGTGGATCATCAAGGTATATGCATCTTATTCAGACATGTTTTCAATGCTACACCCTTTTCACCCCCCTTTTAAAAACTCTGTCAAATCACAATGAAAATGCAAATAAGTTCCAAATTGTGGTCTCAGCCATACAGATTATTTTTCAATTTTACCTTCTTCTAGATTGGTTTTAAAAGTTTGCTCAATGTTGATAAAACTTGAATTTAATTTATTGGTTGAAAATAAGTGTTTGGGTGTGTTACTATCCAATTGTTTCACTAGCTCTGAAGTCGAAAATGGTGAAAAACCAATTCATTAAACACTATATCGAATATTTTCTTGGTTTTTAAGGTTATTTACTGGCAACAAGTGATATTAAATGAGCATGTTCTCTCAGAAGGAAGTTATCCAGAACATAACTCAGCTAGTTTTACCACCATTTTTCATTTAGGAGTTCCAATTGGAATCAGCCTGTTGCTTACTGTGAACATTATAGTAATTTACAATGAGGTTATTGTTGTGTGTACTTTGATGCACTTCAAGGCAGCACGGGCAAGTTGAGTATCTGTAGCGCAGTATCAAGTATTAGCAGGGTAAAAAATCTTTAGATGTATTGACTAGTTGTTGTGTGAATAAGGGCAGGAGTCTACTTGTCAACTGGCTATCTGACAGTTGACATAAAAATGGTAGGAGGTAACTAAAATGAGGGATGTCAGCTGCATATATGCATCGCCTGCTGGTCAGTCACACAAAGCGTTTTATTTTGTTATCACTTTGCTACATTTAGTATCTTAGCCACATTTTCAATAGATACTTACATGCGATTCAGTGCATGCTTTTTTTGCCAGCCTCGAAATTTGATGAAATAGGCAAAACTTGGAAACTAAAATTGAAACTTCAGTTTTAATGAAATTACCAGGCATTATGCTAGTTAGCTCTTGGTCTCAATATGAAATCGTACCTTAGATATGTTAGGCTGTTCAATTGTTGGCACAATGTGTAGATGGACAGACGTAAATTATTACTATCATGTATGCACATACACTACTGTTTTGCACACAACCATTTTGACTCGTACTTAGTTTTTAATCTGTTTCTTTGGTTCCCTGTAACAATTATTGAGAAAGCTTTGTTGCCCACCCAACTTGCCTGATTTTTTTTAAAAAGATAAATCTTTTATTTTTTTAAACGGAGAAAGCCAAAATTTCATATTGGCATTTTAAAAGAAATAATCAGGGACAGCGACGGGACTTGAGATGCAATGAGAGAAGTTACTGCATCAGAGTTTGATATCTGTGCGACACAAATATGTATAGTGTTGTCACACTGCTTAAAAAAGTTGAGTTTCAAAACTGATTTTTTTGCTGAATTTTTTAACATAACAAAAAAATCACGATATCTGGGCTAACATTGACTAAGTATTCAGGGAATAACTTCCATTATTATTGAAAAAATATGATAAAAACGAGAAAATGATAGATTTCAGAAGGCAAACCTTTGAACAGATGACTTTTGGGAGGGGGGTTGGAGATAAATATTCGTTTTTCCCAGATTTTTCAAGGATTTGGTAGTTATTTGTTTGAGTGAAACAGTTTTGGTTTAGTAGACACTTGCCAGTTGGGTAAACTGATCATAGAGTGACTGCCATGCACAAACTACATTTGGTTGGCCATCTCAAATCCCACTGTGAAAAGAGTTATCATAATTAAGATGGTTTAATAATAAACAACAGTACTGTATGGGTGAACAGGTACATGTTTTAGAAGTAAGTTTCTACCATCTACAATGTCTTCACATTGCAATGGGAAAAATCCTCTTGAATCATAAATTAAAATTGATATACTTCTACAGTTTCTGCTTTTTTGCCAGATCACCGGATTGGCATTTTATGTTCATCTCCATTTCGCACTCCTTTGCCACAATGTTGAGGTGGAATCTTTTGGTCATCACACAACAAGTTGGCACTTCAACAAAACTCCATTAAAAAATTTTAAAAAAATGCTGACTTTGTCTTGCTACAGTTAAATAATTGGTGGTAGCGTAGAAAATACTGTCTACGTCAGAAGTACTCTAGGTTGTAATTGCGAATTAATTTTAAAATATTTTTCTCAAAAAGAGCCAAGTTTCTCGTGAAATTCAACTTTATTGCTTAAACGTGTAATTTAGAAAAAGTGTTAGTTGCCTTGAGTTTCTCTACAAATAGTTCTTACTTTATTCATCAACAACTCGTGATAAACACGTTTAAAAAGAAAATCGTTTCCATAATTATTTTATAGTGTTATGCTGCACAGCTGGAACTTCTGTATTCTAACATTATTTCGTCCATTTGGGTCCTTAATTCCATTTTTGGGTTCATTATTGTGTGCCTGTTAGTTTTCAATTATTCTTTTACAAAAATTCTTTGGTTAATTTTGTAATTTTTTGAGACGGTTACTGGTTGTTCCAAGTTTATTCAAGTCTGTATTTCAATTCTAGTGTGAGTTGTCAGAATAAACAGAAATGTTTGATGATTTCCTTCACACTGACTCATTTTTTGGTAGAAAAAAGTTGCCACTGTCAGTTTGTGCATAAGAGTTGTATGTCACATGGTAAAACGTGCATGGTCGCCATGTCTAGTACATATTCAAGTACGTATGTCTGAGTGCATGATTAGTGATACAAACTGGAACAATGGTAGTGTTGCATGGAGTGTATTTTTTTTAAATTTCATTTCAGGTTCCGTACGATTCTTTTTCCTATATCATACCATTGTGTGCTCATAACAAGCGTTGAAACTTTAAATTTTGGGCTAGAGGGTTGGATCTTTGGTTATTTACATTTTTTGAATTTTTCCCATTGATTCATTCCCCTTTCTCTCAGTTGTTGAAATTGAGATATAGTATTGGTCAAAGCTACCTTGTTTTTTTTTTTTTTTTTTTTTTTTTGTTACTCAGGAATCCAAACCCAATAACTCAGATTTCACGTTTTTAACCTCCCTGACCATTATTAGTTCCTTTTCTATTTGTCTACAGTTACATAATTTTCATCTGATTTTTATGAAATTAAATGTTTTTTGGTTTGTTAAAACTTTGAAGGCATTACAAGAACTTGAATTAAATCTCTTGAACTGATTAAATATGTTAGCTAATGAATGAAAACTTGTTACAAGGTATTTTTGATTAATACGAATTTAATTTGAGTTCACTGTAATAGTTCCTAAATTATAATATTAATAATTGTACATTATCCAAATACTTTTTTTTTACATTTTTACATCCCACTAGCAGGAAAACCCTATTTGACTGCTGTTACTGTTTCTACTAGAAACCGTCAATTCAAAAACCCTCATTAATAATTATTTTCCACTGCCTAACATCCTTTTGCACTAAAAACTCGAGTCACTCTGGGGCTGTATTACATCCAGCTACCTAACCAGGTGTTCTGTTGAGTGGTTTAGGGTGCATTTTCCCCTTGTATTTGCTTCTTGGCTTCAATGGCACAGGTGTGATGACTCAGCCCTTAGTAATTGACAACTCACTATTATTTTCTCGTCCAAGGTGAGGTTTGATGTTTTTCATTCACAGTTAGAGATTATCCTAATCTAGAGTGACTTGGACAAGAAGTCAGATATTTTTGCCATCAAGCTGAACAAGTCTGCTATAATTCTGAATATTTTTGTTGTCAGTATCAATTAGGATGGATCAGAGTTTGAGGGCTAAGAAATGAATACCTGTAATATGAATGGCCTGTGGCAAGCAATATCCGTGCTTAAAGGAGTGGCAACCTTGTCATGTGTGGTGTGTGGTGCAGGAAGAGTGCCATTTGCCCTGTGACTTTCTTAACTGGTAGTCATTTTGTAGCGATCTTCATGTCATCCCTCCCTGAATTATTTAATATGTGATGCTTAAAGCTGATGTTTGGCTTTCAATTGCTGTCTAAACAAGAACTCTCGCCAAGTTCTTACAATTATTTGTGTTGTTTAATAAGGAATTTGGTCTGGTTTTGAAAAATATTTCAAAACTTTACAATTTAAATATGGAAGAGGGTGAATGGAGGGAAATAAATAGTGATCAATCGAGGTATCTTCTCAATTTCCATTTGGTTTAAATTTTTTTGTTTGACCCCTAGTTTAGTTGTGCAAAAAAACTTCAGTATAAAAACTATCGTTAATTTAAAACTCATTTAAAATAATTAAATGCATCATTCAAAAATAGAACTTGGCAGTTACTTCTTAGGGTTGGAGTTCTGGTGATTAATATGAGTGGTTCTCTGAATTATAAATTAAACCAAACAGCTTTTCATGTGTTGATATTTTTCATTGCTTTGTAGTTTCTGATGGATATGGTTGGATGGCCCTTCCTGATTCTTGAATCCGTCGCCTTCAGAGATGAATCGGACGCCTTCAAGCGCTTGGGTCATTCTCTGAGTGTGGCGGGCATTACTGCATTCAGCTCAATGGAAGGGGCAACTATACCATTCCATCACCTCACGAGTTTCAATCAGTTATTGATTGAGTTGATCCCGTTACATACGAGTGGTCCACATTTAATCATAGTAATGATACATTTTTAGTTCCTCATCATATTTTCTCTCCATATTCCAGTTCATAAAGCGCATCGTGAGGAGCTTGAAGCAGTTCTTGGAGTGCTCGATAAGATATTGACTCTATTACCTGAACTGCTATCAAAGAGATGGCAATGTCACTGTCTGTCGAGATTGATAGCTAAATTACTTCATCCTGGCAATTCGCACAAGCTCAGGAAAGAAGCCGTGAGGTCAGTTATAGTCAACTATTAATTTCATAAAACATTTAGTGGATTTCAAATCAAGGGGTCAGGGGGATCAATTTAAGGATTTAATATAACTAAGAGTTTTTAATGCTATAAATTGGTAGTTTAAAGTTTTCATTGTCTAGTCAGAATTGGGCTATTGGTCTCTAATTCAATAATCTGAGTGAATGCTCTGATGAATGAGATGGTCAAATCCACTGATATCTTGACACACATGTGTCTATTTGTATGGTTCCAACGGCAGGAATGCTAAAAATGTTGATGGTTAGTTAATATGGTTATGTATGGTTTGATAACATTCAGCTATATTGAAATGTATCATCACTTGAATTTTTATGATTTTTTATATAATTATCAGGAATTATCAGTGATCTTGGAACTACTCACAGTAGTTTTAGGAGTGAAAAATATGTTGTTTCCCCTCTCGTGAGTGAGTAGGTTTTGAAGCTGATTTACATGAAGTTTTAGAAACCAGATTGTTAAAAAGTCTCCGTGAACCAACATATCAGTTGGGCGAATGTTAGAATTTTTTCTTTGATAGTTTACGAGTAGAATGTGTGTTTCTCAAAAACAGACATGTTTCAACAACTTCAAAATTGTGTGATTAATGTTGAGGATTCAAAAAATCATCCATGACCACTTCTGTACGCAGGAGCAATAGATTGGGCATACATAATCTTCTCTTTTCCAAATCAGAACCCAAGGTTTTCATTTATGCTTTGTATTCTACTAGTAAATAGTGGAAAACTCAACTCAAGAATCGTGCACAAATATAAGTTTAAACGTTGAAATTGCGTATAGGACGTTTGGGCTTGAGTGGCTCTTAATTCTAATGTGTATTTTTATTGCTCAATAACGTGATCATAGTCGTATCTCGATATGACTCTTCCTCAGCAAGGTTTTGACAAATGAACCGTGGTTTTCGTCACTTTCTTCGTTGCTCAAATCATTATTCCAAGTTCTTCCATTTTCATATCAATTCATTCGTGTCTGTATTCCTTCCTCCTCCTTCTTGAGTACAGTATCGGTACCAGACGAATTGGCACAAATAGAACCAAGGCTTTTGAATTTAAAAAAATTGTTTAGTAGTAAAAAATAAAAATAAAAATTACTTAAATATATTTTCGGTGGACTCATTTATTGTTGATAAATCATTTTCCAAAACTGTTCAAATTGAAAACTTTTGCGCTACACTGTCTCTGCTGTTAAGATTATACTTTTTCCCCTTCTTACTTTTTCTACTTCAGGCCTAGTTCTACGCCTCCCCTCATTAACTTTTTATTACTTTTCAAATGACCCACATAAGGTAGTTACAATCATAACAGTATAGGAATAGAGTGGTTGATAAGGCTAACACGATATTGTAGTTCTTTTGACAGACAAAATTTGCTTCAGCCTATTATTATTCTAGTCATGTCGACAGTCTTCAAAGATATCATTCTTAAATTTTCTAGCTAACGGATAAGCTCAATTTTTTTGGAAATTCTCTGTTATTAAATGTTTGTAAAGACCCATACCTAACGCCCCTGTGCTTTGTTTCTCCATACTGGAGTTCCTTCTTCATGACTGATTAGGATTCTGTGTGATATTTATCAAAAATTTTAGTGAGAAATACTAAACAAATTTTCTACCTATTCAACTTTCTAACTATTCGAAATGACGAATTATTATCAAAATAAAGGTTCAAAATTAAAAGCAAAAAAACTGATATTTTGCAGCATTAATTGGGTGCATTACCTTCCTACTTTGGTTGATTACGCAGTTGTATTCATTCCAGGGTGGCTCTCAGTCTCAAAAACCGATGAAAGCCAGGAAATTTCAAAATATTCCATAATATATCTGGGTACTTTTAAACTATGGTGGAAGGTAAGCACTGTTAGCTTGCAAAATGGTAACTTTTCAAAGATTGTGGTTTTGAGATGCCTACTAATGAATTTAAGGAGTTACTTAACCTTGCAAGCGTTTCATTGCTGGAGGAAAAGTCATACTTTTCAACCCTCGTATTTTCACAGAAATTCTAAGTAGTTCTTATTTTATTAATTTGTTAATTTACTAATTTCTTTTTCCATCAAATCTGATTGTTAACCATTTTTATGCCAGAAAAATATTGTAAACATTTCAGTGTATATCATTAATATATAATTTACATTCTCAAATGTCCTATAGTTTGGAGAAAAAAGTGCAAAAATTTTCTCATATGGTTTTGCTGCACAACTGACATTTTAAAGCCACTGCGATATTTCAATTAATCGTACCTTAATTATTTGAATATAAATTAAAAAGTAAGGCAAATTCAATAGGTTCTCCCTCCCTTTCCTCACCATAGCATAGGTTATTCACAATCATAAGGATAGACGAAATTTCAAGTTGAACTAATTCAAAAACATTCTATCTAGATGTTTCGTCTTCATTAGGAAGGTAAATGCCAACTAAAAGAATGAGGAAATGCTAAGACTCTACTTAATTTACTAGAATATACTGACATAGGTATTTACAATTCTGTTGATATATGTTTTTTTTCTATTTTCAACTAATTTAAATATATAAAAGTTGTACGATTCAATCCATTCACTTACCTTTGATAAAACAAACAATTGAAATGGAACAATTTCATGTTTGAACAACGTTATTTGTCGACTGTAGTGTCAGGAAGATTAAAATCCATTCCAGAAAAAAATTGAGGAATTCCAAGGTTTTAAATTTATGTTGACCTTGTATCTAAAACAATTTCATTTCAGTTCTTCTGTGGGATCAACGCATCTTATATTAAATAAATGTATGGGTCAGGAATTAAGAGAGTGGACAAATAGAATCTTGATCTTCATTAAAATGTAGTTCAATTTAGTTAAGGAAATGTGTATGGTAAACTAAAGGACGTTGCATTTTAGTTTAATCTAGGTAGTTTCTCATTTCACTTGTTCAGTGTACAGTTCAAAACAAAAAGGGTGTAAAGTGGTAAAGAACCGTATTCTGTAAAAAAAATTAACAGGAAGTGAAAAGCTTAATTAAAGCTTCTTGGATCACCCACTCTATACTAAAATCAAGTCTTTTCAAGGTTAGACTTCTGAAGAACTATTATGGAAAATCATTTACATATCTGAACGCAGTGTTTAATTCAAGGATATTTAGCATAGATGTAATTGTATATCTACAATGTGTGTCATTTTTCAGGTATTTTTTATTATGGTATCAAATTTTGGGTGAAAACAGTCCTGATGAAGTGCATGCTCTCTTCGCAACCTTGGTACCAGGATTTCAAAGCCCATTTCCAGATCATCCTGGGTTATTAAATGCTAGCACGCAGACATCTTCATCATTCTTCCATGATGTTCATCATGGTATGATTTTATTTTAAATAACAAAAAAAAAAAAAAAATAGTTGACATTCCTACTGTATATATTACTTTATTTATTTTATTTTTTCAAATTCGAAACCCTTAATAGTGATCTAATGTGGGAAGTGTTAGTCAACTTCAATGAGTTACATTGTAACATACTATAGGTGGTTCTGAAAGCATGTGCCATTTTCGGCGGCCAAAAGTAACAATTTTGAACCATCCCCAAGAAATTATGGGAAATGTAATAGGTTTCTTAGAATGCCTTTGTTATTCTCTTAAGTTACTCAAATTTTGGGGTACATGCTAATTACATTCAGACCTTTCTGAAAATATGACAAAACAACCCTAAATACTTATTAAGATACTGTTCTTACAAGTCAAACTAGTTGTACAAGCTCTTCAACACAATAAAAGAGAGAAACCAATGTTTTGAAAATCATGGAGGTTATAACATTCCATGGTAATTACAAGAGGAAAGTTGATCACCTGACTGAGTACGTTCACTGTGGGGTTTATCTCCTAAAGGGACGGAGCTGGTCTGGATCAGGTTCTGAACTCTGAAAGCCACCTGGATTGCCACCTTGAAATATCCCCAGTTTGAAATATCCTGTTTTCCTAGCCAAAATATCTCATAATATAAATTTGCACGGTAATTACTTTTTTTGCCAAACATTGTGAACCCCTCTAACTAACATTGATAGTTAGAGGTTTCTCATCACTTCATTAATCTACTTGAATAATGTATAGTTCACCTTCAAAATTGGTATTAGAATGGCAAAGAACATATTTAAATCCAAAATCGAATTTCGATACCGCAACTATAATTACATTCTGCCACTTTTTATGCCTGAAAAGAACATATGCATTGTAATTTCACCCTATTCAACAAATGTTTTGTGGCAATCAGAGTTACTTCTTTGATTTAAGACAAAATAAGTTTAGGATAGAACGCTTAAGTTGTCACAAACGTTTCCTAGACTTAATTATTGCCCCTAGTTTGAGATCACCTGAATAGTAAGTTGTTAGTAGAAGTACTATGTGGTGAAATGAGTGCTTTGTGGAGGGATGGAAGACCAGGATGGCTTTTGAGATTACTAAACCTACTGAAGATATCTCCTACAAGCTAAGGTTACATTTGTCTATATTCATTCAGAGATGCCTCAGTTCTTAACATCAGGAAAAAAATAAAACTGCCAACCATTTAGGCTTACACATTGAACTTGGTAATATTAATAATAACAAATTGTTACTCTATTTTAGACCGCAGTGTGTCTGCTCAGTGCAAACTGCGGAATCAGATGCTTAACCATTGTCATTCTTCATACAATAATCCATTTAACCCCATACCCATTATCCATTTATTTTTATTTATCTCTACAATCATTTCCACAAAGAAGAAGACAATTAAACATTTCATATTTGCTATATTTGACCTTAATCTATAGATGCCCTAATTAATGGGTTTGATATTTCACTCTTTACCTAACAGTGGTTACGTGTTTTTGTTTTTTTAGGGCCTATTTCAACAATTGAAATATTGCCAATTTACCCACCACAAAGTGGTGATAAATTACTTGATGACCCTACTAAATTCTTCATGGATGCTCTACTGGAATACATGGTCAACCAGGTAGGCATATCTGTTGTGTTTGGCTTAATAAAAATTGTACGATTAGTGTTTTCGTTCTATTATTATCTCATTTCAGTTTTTATATTACAAATGAGTCTAGGTCAGTTCAGGATTTTCAGCGGAAATGTATTTCTAAGATTGTTCTATGCTGATGAACCTAGGAAATGTCATGGAAACCGTCATACACTCCACCCCTATTGTCAACAGCAGGGCCTTATTTATGCCTGTTTTTTTAAATTAGGTGAATAAGAAAACTTTCTATAGCCCCTATTAATGGGCAGGCTGGATAATTTCTATTGATAAGTAGATACAATCTTTCCCTGCTTTCAAGCTGACTCCAATTTTAAGTTCTTATCACATAACACCCACTTGAATTGTACAACTCAGATAGGTTTTAAATAAGGTAGTGTCCATTGTGATGTTTATGGTTTTCACATTTTATTGTTGTTCCAGATATCCAGGATTGAATGGAAAGATAAACCTTACAAGCAACATAAATGTTTCACCTACCTTTTCGAACGATTCAAGAAGTATTATCTTCCAAACATATTCCCCACGTTTTCTATCAAAACTAGTCTCTTCAAACCTCATATAGGCGAGTTCTATAAGATACCATTTTTATAGTTTTGATTATCATGTTTGGAAATTATACTGCACTTTAGTAGAAATTTATGGGGTGTTTGGTTTAATGGAGCATTTGGGTTACTTAATTTCATACAAGGAGTGAAGGAATCTTCTCATTTTATCATCAATATTATTATCATTTTAAAAATGTGACTCACCTTCATATTTAGACTGCCATTGTGAGTGGCTAAGTCAAGAAACTTCAGATCTCCACATGCATATTGAAGACGTATTGTTACAGCACATGATTCAACGAAACCCGAATTTCTTTTAGGACTATTTTCAAATTGGCCAGGTGAAAATGAGACGTTACTTGTAACTTGCCTCATTACAGAGTTCCAACTGATGTCTCTATTTTCGACTTTTGATCAAAACCCTTTGGTAACACAATTGATCATGTATTCTGTCTAAAACTTCGAAGAATTTTAGGTTTTGTCCAATTTTTCGTTTTCAACTGAATTGTTTAAAGAAAAAAGAAACTTAGTTCAGAATGGCTTTTAAGCCTGTTGTCAGGTGAGGAGTATAATAAAGTTCAAATTGCAGCCATCCATATTACGCAAGCCTAACACCTACCTAAGGTATATTTGAACTAGAGAAAAGTGTTTTTCCAATCAATCCTCTTTTTTTCACGCTCATAGTCCAATAATAATAGGCTTGAAATTCTACTTGTCTGTAAGATCCAAACACCCTTATCTCATTCCTCTTCAGGCTGTGACACGTTAGCTTCATTAATTCTGTTTCCAATCAGGGTTTATATTCACCTGTAATTTTGCATAGTGACACATTGACAACCGAAGTTTCAAATCAGACTTATTATTTGTAAATTCAGTAAAATGTTTCTATTGTGAGTAATTCATCTTGTGGATTTTCATTCACTCAGCAATTTACAAGCTTTGCTTGTCTCAGGTTGCTCGCATTCTATTTGAGGTGGGATCTTTGCATTGAATCACTCACCACCGTTCCACATCCACTTCTGCAGGAATCACTGTGTGGAGGGGTTTCGACCTTTCAGTATACACCATGGGCACAGTTAATTGTTTGTAGATTGTCTTCAAGATTTCACAGTCTCCCACTGCTTCATTCTAGACTATTCAGCTATCGAAATGGGCGAATTAACATCTGACATCATCAGCAACAGTGGGAAGCAGAAAGTTAGGAGATCCATTGAAAACTAAAAACATGTGTTGGACTATCTGGCACCCATCATTTACAGATAGCAGACCTCAACTTCTTGCAGGAGTTGATAGCAATCCAGAAAAGGATGAAACAAACTGACCAACCTGTCAACAGCAGCCAACTCGCCCCAACCTATTTTTATCATTAATGTCAATGCACAAATTCTTCTCAATACCATTTCTTATCAATATTTGAATGGGATCTTTTATTTATTTATTCATTTATTTTCAGAAATTCCACAATTACGGTTAAGAGAAAGCTGTGGTCCGACTGAAGGAATGTCTAATTGCAAAGTGGCCTTAATCAAATGGGTCGCAAACTACACGCATTTAACAAAAACGCATCCTCTTCCACAACTTGGAAGACCATCAAGGTGAATGAGATTCATGTAGAACGAGCTATATCACTATGTAGGCATTGTTTAACATAATAAACAACCTTATTTTTGTTCAGGATTGTTATGGGCAGTGCATTAAATCAAAGCTTCTGGAAACGTACATGATTTGTAAACAGAACTAAGAAACATAGTAATGTGATAATCCTATACAATGACTGTTGAAAAGTCTCTGGCAGCCATATGTCTGTTGTGATTATAATAGTTAGTGATCTAGTACATTCTCTCCCCCCCTAAATTAGGACACAGTCCCGCAAATAAGCTCGAAATTTTTGTGATCTTTAGGATCTCCTAAACTCAAGAGGTGGAGACTGATGAACTAGGTCCACAGCATCCCCAAGAATATCCCTTCCAGACAGGAGGCTTGACTCCTGTGCACAAGCAGCATCTTGCTCTGTGTGATCGTCAGGTGTTTGGACTTCTTGAGCTGTCTCACTGTTGATTCCAACCAAACATAGATTCGTCCCCTGTTAGAGCCAAGTGCTACAAGAAAATATTAGTTTTCTTACCATCTTGCTGTCTTACCGGCATATATTCTGGTTCAACTTTGGTCAGATTAACATTCTTGACTCGTTGTGTTTTTTACATGACGTTTCATAAGGACCTTTCCTATCTGTTGAGCCACGATGGTATGTTGGCAAGATTAGTTGACTGTCATGCATGGCCAAACCTTCATTCAAACAGTGCTGTTAGTAGCGGTACATTAGGGGTATCAAATGGTATGTAAGGCATCTTTGAGAACCTCCCAACATCTGTTTAAAGGTTCAGCAGTGCCCTAATTTTCCCCAAGGATTCCTTGTAGAGCATTATGGAAGCTGCTGGGTCAAAAATTCCACATCAGCTGTGCCATTCACAATCTGTTTCTTCTAGCAAAATGATCATGAAAGTATTGACTGGTGTTTAGATAATGATCATCTCTAAGAAAGTGCAAAGTGGCGTTGGGAGCTACCACTCAATTTCAATGTAATTGGTAGTCTTTCATTACTTTTTACTTGTAGATCCTAGTGATTGATGTCATTGTGACATGCAGAAAGCATTTAGGTCAACTCATGGCTCAGGAATGAATCTCACAGGTCTCCATATTGTAATTTTGCTGGACTATAAATTAAGGAATACCAGCTCAAGGTTTAAGTCATGAACACCTGTGACTCTGTAAGTCACATCTCCTTGGCCAATTATTTTCGTGGAGTGCTTGTTTAGTTTACTGCGTTGCAAGCCTGTATGTACCTTAAAGGTATGTTGGTTGATCCATTAAGCAACATTGAGATTTATTACCCATAGTAATATAAATATAGAGAAAAAAATTATTTGATACTGAACACATTGGATTCAACTGTCAAAATAGTTTCCAAAAGAACTATCATGGGGGCTGATTGGGAGATACCAATCAACTCTGAATGTATATGACTTTTTACCAATAATCGTTATTCCCTGGAGATGAAGCCAAATATGGAGGAGGAGAAAAACTGATTGTGAAGCTTTCCTTTGTTGTGAAAACCAATGCATTTAATTTATTTATAATTGTTGGCTTGTTTTCACTATGTAAAAACCTAGTTTTTACTTTAAGAAGACTATATATTTGCAAGTGATACAATTCTTGAAATTATAGTCCAAGCTCTCAGGATCACTATTTTTCAAGTTGCTTACATGTCTAGTTGTTGTCTAGTGTGACTCCTAGTGAAAGCGAGGGAGAAAGATCTCCAGGGTCAGAATTGAGAAGAGTTAGTGTTGGGCAAGCTGGATTTGACGCAGTCATCAATGCTCCCTTTTCTCCACCTTATGATATTCATGTCTGGTGAGTTCTCATTTTTTCATGACCATCTTCTCACTTTGTCTTTGTGAATAGATGATTGGTCTATGTTTTCTGGTTTGAGGGGATGATAATTGTATGAATGAACACTTACATTTTCAGTGAAGATCCCAATCTTACTGCATCCCAAATCGTCCGAGACGTACTGTATTCAAGCAGGGAAAATGTGAATTTTATCCATGAAATATATAGACAAGCGTTTTTACTTGACTTTAGCTTGTCAGCTGCTATTCGCCGTGCAATATCTGTATACAAAGACTGGATTCAAATGAATGTAAGTAGAAAGTACACCACCAGTGAGTAATAAAAATTAAAATAAATAAATAAAATAAAAACCAGCATTATTATAACTCATTGATTATAATTATGAACTTCCGTTTTCACGCTCCCTTTTGTCCTGATTTTTCTCAGATTATCTGTTAGTGATATGACCACACTTTGCGTCCATAGATTTTTGGAGTAACTTTGATTAAAATACTGTTAGGACTGTTGCATATGTTTTTAGGATTTTGTGAGATGAAAATTGAAATCAGAATGAAACCATTCCTTGGTACCAACATTTTTGGGAACTGAATCACTTTTGTTACACCAAAATTCATCCGTAGATAATACTTCGAAGTTCCACTGCCTTTCTTAATGTTCTCCCATTTTCAACTGAATAAACTAAGTACCATCAGATGAGGACACATCCTAAAGCATTGTGATTCATTAATGGCCTAAGCCAATGGACTCTCATTTGGATTAATAAATTTCCCACATTGCACTGCAGAATTATAAGTCACTAAATTTGGTTTACTGTACTGTACTGACAAATCTAATGGTGTCAATTAATACATGAAGGGGGTTTAGAAAATTATTTTTTTACCGAACTGCCATTTACTCTATTCATAATCAATTTTCCTTTTGGTTTAATTGGTTTTCCTGTGTTCTCAAGTAGATATGTTTTTTTCTGTGTGGATCCATTCTCAGTTAACTGGTAAATCTTTCGTTGTCCAATTTTAAAATGTACGAACGTAACACCAACAAATAGGGGCTAATGTTATTTTACCTGCCGAATCAAATTCAAATTCAACACCAAAAATTTCAAATTCTCCCAAAAAACTATTGACTCCAAACCCTAGCACATGTTACATCTAACAAACTTTTATAGCTGCAACAAATTGGTGTTTTCCATGAAATTTCATGTGCATTGTTTATCTCCAATAATTTCTTGATCGATGTCATATTCAATACCCAAAAAAATATGAGAGGAGGGTTGTCCTTATCTGAGGGAGTCTGTGTAATATGAATGTATTTATTCCAGGTTACTGAACTCCCTCCATTCATGTTAGAACCATGTGACCCAGTCCGGAGTTCTGGTCCATCTTCTGCTGAGTATTCGAGTTTAGAGGTTAGTATTGTTGTAAGTAATGTATGCCAATCAATCTGTATCTGACATCTTACTTCATTTCGATGTTGGCATCATATGATAGTGTGACTGATCTTGTCCTTGGTTCCCAATATGTAGGGTGGTGATGAGAATGTACGGACAATGAGATTGAGAAACGACTCTTACATTGGTGCTATCAACAGAGAAAATATGATGGTTCGAGCTGGACTTCAGGTAATTTTCTTCGTTTGTGATTCCTTATTAAAATTTGAAATTGTAAATAACCAAACTTTGGTGAATCCACTAGAATCAAGTTTCAGACTTACAAGGTCTTCTCTCCAGGAAAAGGTCTATTTGACCTTATATTAACTTGTATTACAACTTTGTAGGAGTATTAAAGATTCAAATTCAGTCTACTAACCACCAGTCATTCAGCTTTTTCTACATTTGGAGCCTAATTAGAATTAGAATTATTAAAAGATGAAAGAGAGGATGAAAGAGCCTGGAAAAACATGAATAAATGAAATGAATAACAATACAAAATAGTAATCTAACAAAAAAATGGCGGAGCAATTATATTTAAACAGAGATTCTATTCATTCTACCATTCAGAGACACTAGTGATATTTAATATGTCAGTATACTATAGTATACCCAAGATACAGTCAATTAAGTTGATGCATTGATGTCATACATCAAATATGTCAAATAGGGCAGAGCAGGGGAATTGGAAGATACACCAGCATTTGAGGAGATGTTTCTTATTTCTTTGAAGCTCCTGCATATACCTAACTGAGTCAGTCCCATTGTGCCATCCAGATATCCTCAGGTTTCTTGTTAACGATTCTCCTGTTCTTTAAATTTACCCTTTCCATTGTGGTGTCAAACCAACAAGATCATCATTTCCCCAACCCATTGGCATGCACACGCTTTGAAAAGACGTTATGGGGGACACTAGAGCAGAAGCATTGGTCATCCTATCACCATTCTCCCTCATTGTCATATCCTTCTTCCTCTTCTACAGCCCCAGTGAATGCCTTCTGGTGTGCCATTGGGTGTGATTCTTACCTCCACGTCTGCAATTAGGCTTAATGAACCATTTAATAGAAACCTACGGTGAAGTTGATGTACAGTGACTACTGGTATGCTTCCAAAATTTTGTAAAAATTGAGTACAAAAGAGAAAGGTTGACTGAAATTGAAAAAAGTGGATTGTGCAAATACTTGCAGAGTGTTCTGAAGGAATGTGACACACTTAGAAGCATTAAGGGCTTATCCCATTTGGAGGGTATCTCTTAACATCCCATGTAGTTTTTTTTTTTTTTTTACAAAAGTGTGATAAAATTATGGTGCAGATAACCATTTGGTTGTTAAGCTGTCTACTTAACTATGATTTTTAGGAACCAAACTTGACCCCTGTAAATTTTGGACAGGTACACCTGGTGGATCTATTCTCAATCCCCACTGATTTGAGTACCAGGATCAGCAATAAATGTTGATCCTAATATCACAAAAACGGATCAGATAAAAAAATGTTCACTCTGATGATCTAATGTAGAACTGCTTGGAAATACTCAATACTATAAAAATACTAAATGTGTCTGAAAGAACAGTTGTAGAAAATGTGTATTTTGTCAAGAAGAGCCAACATGACAATTGGATACCATCACACAGCTTTCCCACAAAATCAAACTTGGTCAAGCAGCACCAGAACCAGAATCCTCCCGCTCCCCTACATGTGCACTAACACATCAGTCACAGATCACAGCCAGTCTAGTACGAATTGTTGGTGTACCCTCCATTCCCTCCTGTCTACCTTGGCTTAACATATTTGCTGCATACCTTGACCACTCACGATTCCAGCATTCACAGTGTGGAGATGTGATGCAAAGTTACGATCAACCAGGTATACATATGACCGAAAACAGGTGCCATTTTTCTTTCATTTACTAGTCAATGTAACGTCTAACTTATCTGTATACCTCCAAACGTATACTCAGTTTTGTACTGTTTTTAATGTACTTGGATAGTGTGGAGTATTCAGTACTGTTGTGTATATCATGTAGGTAGTCATATTTGTACACAAAAGATAGTAGTATTATACATTAATTATTTCATGTATTTATTTATTTTCAGAACGTCTTGCAAGTGTTCATTTCTGATGCCGCTAACGTTTTCTTGTTAGAAGTTGGAACTGATTCTACAGTGCTCCTTGATGAGCAAGTAGATATTTGTAAAAGGGTTCTAAATATATACCGCTACATGGTAATGCATACCCACATGGAGTCAAAAACATGGTTAGTAAAATGAATTAGTTAAGCCCTTGGATAATTCATTTTTTTGTATACCAGTTTACACACCACAAGAATTTTCAGTGACGTCAAAGATTACTCTTCTTTGGGAGAGCATTAGTTCATTCTCTTCAATAGATTATGAATCCATGTAGTAGATAATACACTCACTTGGCCGGAGTGTACTACATTTGTGGCACAGACTAACAGAAAAAAATCTTATCTAGTTCCACCCCGTAAATATAAATATATATACAGGGTGAGACACAAAATCCTCATTTCCATGGTAAAACAAAACAATTTTTTTTTTAAATCTGAATGTTTTAAGCCCAGGATCTAAAATATGCCCATGGGCACTTTGTTTTATCTGATGAGAACCAACCCCCATTTTTGCTTTGACAAATTCTTGGCATTGGTGAGGAGGATTGTTTATCATGGAGAAATTCGGTTAATGTTTAAGATCTTCTTGGAATTCCTTCAATTCAATTCTTAACCTACCTGTGGAAGTTAACGTTGCAATGAGTAAGCTTTTTGGATGTAGTATTGGAAATGATGTTTATTAATTAATGTTCAAGGGAAGAACTGTTGACTATTCTCCTTCATCTAACATCTCTCTTGTTGAGTCCTGTGCCCCCAAAAAGGAAAGAGGAAACTATAGGAGGTCGGCTTGCTCCTGCCATTTTCCAGGTTAGTATTATTCATCATAACTGATCTCATAAGGGTTACATATCTATGAGTAACCTCTATAGATGGTTTAGTTATTGTGATGTGACTGATATATTTTATTTTTTTCTGAATTTCAGACATTGATAGTGACGTGGATAAAGGCGAATTTGAATGTGGTTATATCACAAGAATTATGGGATCAGTTTTTTTCTGTTCTGAGTTCATTAACGCGATGGGAAGAGTTGGTTAAAGAATGGAAGGTAAGAAGATTTCACCTAAAACACGAATTATGAATTATAATTGTGAAAAATCTCAAGTTACCTATGGGGTCGAACAAGTAAGTGCATTTGGGGGGACGAAAATAAATTTTATAAAGTACCTTGCCAGGAGGTGATTGTAAATAACTATCCTCCACATATTCCACTTTTGGGAGCAACTAGGAATGATTTTTTATTTTTGTTTATCACAAAATACAATGGTATTGACCTGATCCATCCCACCTATTATATTTTGAAGATCACCACCCCATAGATATCAACTCTTGAAAAAATGTATCATCCATTTTTAAATATAATATGTGCACGAGACACATTAACCACTCATTGAGTGTGTTTATATTGAGTCTTGAGTTATCTTATGAGAGTACCTACCTACTGGATCTGGTTAGGTTGCTTGCTGATGGGATGAATAGCTTAAATGGCGCAGTTGCACACGTTGAGAAAAGGAACAAGGTGTGGCACCAAGAAGAGTTTCTTACAAATTTCCAGCATTTTCCAAACTTCCAATCTGGAGGTGAAGGATAAAAGCAATTGATTGGGCTGATAAGTAATTCAGACCCTACAGTAAAGGCGTATTTAGAAATTTATCTGCATCAGTTTGAATTCCAACGAGAAATTGTTTCCCTTCTTTATGGTACCGAATCTACCTTGTTTTTCTTAGGCAGTCTGGCATGTACTCGCATTAAAACTCTATAGTAATTTTGCTACCTCCTGGAATGTTTTTATCTCCCCACCATTCTACCTTAAGTTTTGGGTCAACATTCCAAGAGATGAAAGTTTTTTCCCTTGAAAATAATTTGATATATGGCTGTCTCATTGTTATCTGTTCATTGCAAATACTTCTAAAAATGATCCAATTTATTATGTGCTTTATGTGGAACATTAAATCTTTTCCACCTGCATGAAAATATTGTGTGACATATTATTTTTCTTGGGCATATTTCAGAAAACGTTGGAAACCTTGACTCGAGTCCTTGCTCGGCATGTGTATGGTCTAGAGCTCAATGATTTGCCATTGGACCGGCTGAGTGAGCAAAAGTCCAAACGTATGAGGAAGGGCCTGGGCACCTTGAAAAATGATAAAGGTGATCGTGAGCAACAAATGGAATCTGGATCAAAATCTTCAAATATTGCCATTGGTATAAAATATTTTTATCACATATCCTATGCAAATCGAATCAGTACACTAGATCCCCTCATACCCATTACCCCTAGGTTGTTGCCTCCAAAAGGTAGAATCAATATTTCATGAATTCTCTTTGACCTCTGAGTTAATCTGTCATTTGATCAACTTTCAATAGATATTATTAAATAGATAATATTAAAAGTAATGTACAAACCAAATGTTTTAGCATATTTGTTCGTTCTTACTTATTTAAACGTCATTTTGCAGTTAAGATGTTGGAAGAGGGTGGTTTAGTATTAGCTTGAAAAGCTGCAGAACTAGACACAAATGGTGAGGGGGGCTTTACATAGTATTTACTGAATTTCTCAATCAGTGTTGATCTGCCAATTGGTTTAGAATGTAGGGATGTCACAAATGGTTGGAACTAGAGTACACCATGTTGCCAAAACTTTTGGGGTGGAGGGAAAATCAGAAAAACATTTAGGTCATAAGAAAATGTCATTGGTATTCGCCTCTCAACTGATTTTACTTTAATATGAAAATATAAACCCTTTTGGATACCTTTCATTTACAAAATATGTCTGTATATTTTTTTTAGATCCCTGTTCTGTAATGGAAAAAGACATGCTTATCCCAGCTGTTTTGCGGCGCAGTGTGAGTGAAACCAATCTGATTTATTCAAGACGAAAGGCACACAGGCTTTCGTCAATGCATCCAGCCAATGTGTCAGGTAACATTTGTTTTACTTGAAACCCATTTCGAATTTACATCTTCCCCATAACATTTTCCTTGAAAACCAATGTTTTTGTGCAATTATTATCCATTCACCAGAACTAAGTGGACTTGGTTAGGGGGCGTTTGAAAAGATGGAAAAAATCTTTTAGCGTTTATTTGTCACCCTTCAAGTTCTCTCCAAAAGATCATTGTTAGAGACTAAGAAGAGGGACATGAACATTTACTTTCCAATGGTGTACTCAGATATGGTTTTACTGTTCATATTAAGGGAGTTTTAGCGTTTTGAGTGACCAAGGCTCGAAAACAAGTAACACTGAGAGGCACTAGTTGGAGCAAATTAGTTGTGTGAAATGTAATACATGGTGAAATTTTACAGATAAAACATGAAACACTCTTGTATATCATAGCAAACAAAAGGATGTAATAATTCAAATTACGCTTTTTGAAATTTTTACAGGAATCAGTAATGACTTGGATTTGGAGGATATGACAACAGAAATTGCTGCTAATGAAGTTCCAACGCTATTGAATAGAAGATGGAGATCAATGGACTCTATGAAATGTAATGAATTGATTGCTTACAGTCTGAGTAATACGATTCAAAACCTGGGAATTATATTATTATTGTTTTCCATTTTATTATTAGTTACTACAATGCGATGTTCTAATTTGTTGTTTAGCTCCCAATGTAAGTGCCTATTGTGATTCGGAATGCGCTAGTAGATCACCTTCACCAGCTCCATCCAGTGGAATGGAAAGTAATTCTTTCAAGGACTCGCCCATGCAGATTGATGTTTTGAATACCGAGGGTACTTCATTAGGTAATATTTTCCAACTGTTTCCTTTGCTGAAGTTTCATCAGTTTTTTGTTTTGCTGATTTCATGACTAATGAACCTGTGAAACTAATGATCTATGAAATTTCTGACTAAATCTGTAGAAGCAGATTAGGTTGAGCTATGGCATTGTCTTGATAAAAGATCTGCTGATGTATCCTTAAAATTTAGATGGCAAGGTTTGGTTTATTACATTCAATAATGAAAAAGAAACATTTTCGATCTCCTTCAAATTGTGTTGGTTTACATTCCCACCAGATTCCAGAATTTTTCGTGAAGCCTGGAATTTCTACTTATCTTTATTAACTTGCTCTAGCATCCAGAGCTTGTTTAACATCTTGAAATCAAATTTAAATATTTATGCATGTTGAAAAAATTACAAAGAACAATAAAGTAGCTCTAGGGTAGCCAGGATACGATGCTTATTTCTCTAGTTATAGACGAAAAATGTAAGCAACTTGGAAGTGTTTAGGGTTATTCGATGTCTAACTGCCAACTTCAGTTGTAGCCACTTGTTGACCAACCTCATGTTCAGATTGAATGATTCAAAAACTTGTAGAGCCTTTGATATTGATAAAGTAATCGAACTTCATAAAGATACTGTTGTTACATGAATGAATACATTTCATGAACACATATATTCCTGTATATTTTGTGTTGAAATGGTCTTCTGTGTACTAGTAGCGCATCACAACTAAACTAGTTTAACTTTATGTTCAAATGCTCCATTTTGATCAGAAATTTAGATTCATGTGGTTCGCTCAGGTTGTGTGCTACTGCTATGTATCATTTACCTGCACTATAAGTTCTACCGAATGAAATAGAACTCATTAATAACACCAATACGTTCATTTTGTTATAATTAATTCATTGCTCGTTCTAGAATCATCAAGTGATGGAAAATCAGTAATGAGTGGTGGTAGTGTTCGTGGATGGTTACCTGATGTGGCTGCTGTCCTTTGGGTCAGGATGCTTGGAGCCCTTGGAGATGTCAACAAAATTCATGATCCAGTATTGCATGCTGATATATTCCACTTTCTGATTGATCTTTTCGAAATTCTAGTTAAGGTAAGAATACTATACATAAAACCTGAATTTTAACTTTTCTGCGTCCTCTAATGCATTAGTGAATAGAGAATTTTTGTGATTTCATAAGAATTTAAATCATTAAGTTTCAACATTTTACGAATCAAAATGGAATTTTCTTATTTGGACGTCCTTTGACTGCTCCCAGATCCATCACATTTATCGTATCACGTATCACATTTCCTTAAGTTGTGTGATCGAGCTGACTAGATGTTAATGCCTTCTAGACTCCAGAAGGAGTCTGCCTACGGAATTTAAGCATTTTTTGAGCAATTCCACAAATGTAAGCCCTGTTGGTGACAGAGAATATTGCTGGTTTGGAATTTTTCATTTTGAAGCATAAAATTGCAAAAGTGTAATTCGGAGACATTTCTAGACTTTTTCAAACTATTTTTCGGTTTGCGCTAGACACGTTTCAATAACCTTTCCCTGAGATCCTTAACTAACTTCTTGATAAACCCCTCTCCCGTCGCCAATAGGTGTTACCACAGTAATTTTCCACTCGTCATTAAAGTTCGCTTTGTTGAATTTGTTCTCCTCAGTTTTTTTGCATCCTCAGTTCTATTTTTCTTATAACAGTTGTTAAAAACAGTTTTCAGTTTTTCTATTTATAGTTGTATATTTAGTAAGTTGTTAGTAACTATTGATGTTTATGCGAATATAATGATGAAAGAAACCTACAAACCCTTCTGCAATACATTCCTGTCCACAATATATTCTCAAAAATATGCAAAAAGAATTACGTCAGAAAGTGGATGAATAATGGAGAAATCCTTAAAGTCCTTGAGCGTCAAATCGGCGGCGAATGGGTTAAGTTGTGTGATCAAGCTGACTAGATGTTAATTCCTACTAGACTCCAGAAGGAGTCTGCCTACGGAATTTAAGCATTTTTTGAGCAATTCCACAAATGTAAGCCCTGTTGGTGACAGAGAGATATTGCTGGTTTGGAATTTATTCATTTTGAAGCATAAAATTGCAAAAGTGTAAGAGGAGACATTTGGAATTTTTAGCAATGAGATCACATAGACTTACACTTGATAAAAATAAGCCAAAAAGATTTTTTTGAAGTATTTGTAAAATCACAGCTCCATTATTATTTGGCCTAGAAAGTTCTTGTTGCTTGCATTCTGCATAAACGCCGCATGTTCTAGATAAAAATACGATCTTTCAATTTTATCCTACTTAGTACTTAGAGCGTCAAATCTGAAGAAAAATATTTGAAAATACGTATTTCTATGACATTTTTGAGAAAAGCCGTCCGTACATTGGAAGCAGTTCTGATAACAATGCAATGGTATTTTTGGATTCATAGTACCATTTTCGATAACGAATGTATTTTTGAAATCTTTTTTATTCACCTGGAATGATAAAGAATAGTTTGAGTTATGGCCAAACGTAAAACCAGGTTTTCAGAGAAATATATTTCTCATTGTGGCATTTGGATTCGAGGAAATGGCCTTAATATGACTAATCTAATGAATTAGTCACTTTCCAATGCTGTCCAATTTACTGTTCCTCACAATTCTCATTATTCTCAGATACGACAGAATCAAGGCATACCAGGGGAGTCTCAAACAACCCCACCTCCTCCAGAATTGGTTCCACCATCCACAATCTTCTCACCTTGGTGCTTTCAAGTGAGTAATTGATAAAATTGTTTTGTTGTTTTTTGTTTGAATTCCCAATTGTGTGTAAGATATTTTCCCACCTCCTGTAGATGTAGTTTCCGCATAATTTTAATCCTCATTTTGGTTTGAGATGACGATGAAATGTGTTTTGATATACTTACTTGGTATACTATAGTCTACAGCCACAAACACTTGAATAGTGGATTTTTGTGGAAATAACTGATCAGGTTGAGAATTGTACTCATTCCAGAAGCATCCTCCATCACAGTACGCTTTCTGCACATTTTTGGGCTTCCACATTCACACTCCTGCCCATAATTCACACACTTCATTAAAACTTTCCCTGTCGGCCGATTTTTTTTAATTAAACGGTAATCAATTATGATTGTATTTGCAACTATTGTATTTACATGTGCGTTTGTGATTCATCAAGTCCTGCTTTCTTCTTCTGTTCTTTTTGGTTTTTCATGTTGAATTATCAGCTTTATTTCATTAAAATTGGATCCATTAGTACTGATTGAATTGGTACACGTTTGTTGTAATATGGTGAATGTGTTTACCTAAAATTCAACACTTGCTACAAAGTATTAATAACAAGAGAGAATTATTATATTCAAAAGGAAGTTTTTGTGGGTTGTGCGTATTATGCATCTTGGCGAAGTCATCAAGATGGCTAGACCAGCATCTTAACCTTTTTGCTTCGATGCATCATGACACTCCAAACCCAAGAAACTCCATTCGTTGGATTTGCATTTACCCTGTTGATAGTTTTTGGTTTCGTCTTGTGTGATCAATCCTTTGAGGATTTAGTGTAAGCTCTGAAATTTTTTCCCAGGAGAATCCTATTCTCTCTCTCAGCCCTACCAATGCAGTTGATAAACTTGAAAGCTTCAGATAGACGTGACAATTTTTCTAGCCTGGAATCCATGCATTTCAATTTGAACTTTAGAATACCTTTTTCCTCTCCATGATTCAGAATCCCTATGATCCGCTGTTATGAATATCTATGAGCCCTAGAAACGAGGATGGAAAAAAAACGTGGGTGTGAACATTTAAAAAAAAAAAAAAAAAAAAAAGGTAAAATTTGGTAGGCAATTTTGCAGGTGCACACAGCAATTTCCCAGTATTTGAAACTAGTAATTTTTTTTACAGGCTATCAACCTTCCTGACAGCCATCACAAAGGCAAACTGTTTGCCTACAAATTGCTATGCAACATGACTGTGATTGTCCATGATGTACCTTTGCATCCCAAACACTTATCGATTTTTTATTCAACTCTCCACAAAGGGCTTCTTTCAAATGATCAGGTAAACATTTTATGTGCCAATTTATTTTTTATGTGTTAATAGTGGTTTGTTTGAACTAGTAAATTCGTTCGAAATCGTCAAGTATTGAAACGTAACTGACCAGCCAAATCCTAATACCTAACAACCTTGGGACCACCTAAAACCTTCTGCTGTGGAGGGCTGCTGCTCAGGCCCTCCCTTTAATTCAATTAATAATTCATGTTTTGAAACCAATGTAATATTAGGAATCAAATTATTATTGTGAAAATTTGTGCATTACCCGAAAGGTTAGTAACTGATTTCCCTTTTATAATGGACTTATCCGATTCTTTATCTTAGTACCTGATGAAAAATGTCTTACCACTTTCTCTTATGGACAGTTCAACTTTTTCTTTATTTTTCGTTCAAGTACTATCTAGGTCACTCTTATTACACTCAAAATCAGGTAAGCAAACACATTAAATCAAAATATAAGTAAATAATGTAAACTTGCCTTCATAGTAAGTTGTTAGGATCCACCTAGATAGTATAAATCTATATTTGCAGCCCTCAAAAACGTAAGGCAGCCAAGTTACAGCCAAAAAACTGCGAACTTTTAGAACTTTATCAGTTTGTCGTGAAATTTACTGAAGGAGAGGGTTTCGATAAAGTTCACTATTATTAATTTAAAAGTAGATGAAATTTTCTACAATTAGAACTGTAATGGAGCGCTGTAGTCCTAGTAGCTTTAGAGATGTGGCTTTACGAATGGAGGAGGGCACTACTAGTAAATCTTGTTTTGGGGCACTAATTTTAACCATCTAAAATAGATTAAATTCATAATTGCCCCGGTTGGAGGTTGAAGGAAGAAAATTTGTGAATGACTGAATATTATATAGAAGATCCACCAAAAGTAAACTCATTTAACATCTCGATAACGTACAAATTTTGCAAGCAAACATTTCAATAGGAAGCCCATAGTGTGTATTAACCCTAAACATAGCTGATCCTTTTTTTGGAATCAACATTCGTCAAAAGCTTGTTATAAATTTTTTGGCCGTTCATTTTAATTTGTGAAGTAGCACGGAGGAACAGTAAAACTTTGGGCATTTGATGATTAAATATGTATACCTTATCACTGCTTGTGAGTTTTGACCCCAAACTAAAACAGAAGCTAAGAATCATCAGACAGCAAAAGGCCGATGAAGATGTAAGATCACGATTGTCGTCATTAACAATAACTACCATGGTAACACTGTGGAAAATTGAAAAAAATGTTCACTATTTTTCTCAAGGGACCAGTGAGGACCTGTTCCTATTGCACACAGTATCCCACAGGGCTTGCTTAGGTAACAGTTGTAACAAAGTGCCTATTAACAAAAAAAGTAAGGACTTCACTGCAAAAACGAATACTGTACAATCCCTGAAAGACAGAAACTGTAAGACTGTGGGCAGGAAGTTGGGACAGGTACAAAAATATTACTAAGAATCCAAAACAATCTTTGCTTTCCCAAAGCTGTCTCAAATGCCAACATTTCAAAGCGAGAGCAGAGCTCACGCATAGTTGTAAATATAAAAAGGTTACTTTCATATCCAGTTAGGAGGACATCCACAAAAATATCGAAATTTATAAAATGCCAACTAAAAGTCTCAGAACCAAAATGTCTTGGTTAAACAATCAGTCTTCGTGAGAGGTGTACGTGGTTTTTCAATGGCCCCCTCCTAGATTCTAAAACATCGTAACAGTAAGTTTTAGAAAGGCCAGAAGTGTCACTTTGCCAATTTTAATGAAATTCACCCAATATCCCAATTGTGTTGACAAATTCTGTTTTCCTGTAAGGAACTTCACGTAGGTACCTATATTTTGACGTTGGTTATTAAAACATATGGTTGTATTCTTGTTGAAATTCCAGTCAAATGTTCAATGGCAGATTTTTATTTTGAACACTAACAATTAAAATGACACACACTTGCTGCATAATATGAAAGTAGTGACTTTTTACAATCCTTAACTTGAAATCAGTCAAATGTGGTTTGAAAAATATAATTTTAGAATGTTCTCACAAAGTATATCACTATTTATATGTGAGTATCTATTCAAAACGGATTATCCACTGTAATATGAAATCATCGGTGATTGAGTCAGACCTGTACCATAACTAATTTCTATGCTTTAATTTCAGAGCATCGTGAATGCAATTGTTAAAAACTGTGGACCAAGATTTATGTCATTGCAACTCCCCGGTTTTACACTTTTATTGATGGATTTCATTCAGGCTACAGATTCAATTGTATCAAACAATGAGATTAAGAATGTAAGTGATTTAGCTTTGGGATTTTTTAGTTGACTATCTGAAGTTTGTAGAAGGTAATTTCAGTGTGAATATGCAATGGTTATTCCTGTTTATTGCATTGTTCAACGTTTACAATTTTTCAGACTCCCAGAAGTGAAGCCATTGCCATCCTTGGAACAATCTTGTCGTTTCCTAAACACCTTCTCGCATTACCCGTTTTGGAACCAATTGCTGATGAAATGGTCTCATCATATATCCCAAATATTAGGGTAAACATATCTATTCACCCATTCATGATGTGTATGAGTTATTCATGCTTACAATTTATCCACTGTCATTCACCCTTTTACATGGTGAAATGTTTGTGCTTGAAAAATATTATTACAAGTTATTAGAGTGTAACTTTTCTGGTGGTTTTCTGGATGGGCACTAATCGAGGGTGGCTTGTATTGCTTAAATTCAGAAGGTGATCACGAATCTAAAATTAGATTATCCTCTAATAACGTAATCAGATCAATATGCATACACATACACCTACATAAAAAGTACAGCCAAAGCTGTTCACATTTATTTTTTAAGGGAGGTTGGCTACCACCCACACGCTGGCATGAAGCTCAAATAATAGTTTTAAATGAGAAAATCAATCTTCCTAAAACGATGAAATCTATAATCCCACAGACTTTTGGGTAATAATCATAATCTATAGAGTGCTCTCTATGGCTAATTTCTATGTTTATCCACTTATCGCAAAATTTTAAAAACCAAGGGGTAAACAGATAAGTGAAAACGGATTACAGTGATAGTAGTAATGTTAAATAGACATTACCCTCAGACCGAAACCACTAATAATATTATTTTAGTCACCATGTCACCATACTGACATTTTATTGAAAGCCCCTACGTGCTTTATTGTTGCTGCGTAACTGTTTACATTTGTATTGGCGCTTACTCAATTATATAAAATTAGAGGAAAAAGGAAAAGGACTTCAACTGGATTTTTGGGTGATGTTTGTTAACCTCTCACCTATTTTATTACCTAGGCAATGCCCGGTAAACCAGCCTGTACATATATTTATATATAGTCGTTTCAATTATGCTGATTTTTATTCTCAAGATTCTTGTTCATTCAAATGTTTTAAAAAATTGAAAAAGATCTGATTTCGCTCACCGAATTGCTTTTTTTCACTGTTTCTTCCAGGACCAGGCTCTTCAAATTATATTGAAAGCAGGGAAAACTGAAGTCGCCGGTATTGCTCGATGTATTGCCCTCTCTGATCTTGGTCTTTTCCTGTATCAGGAGTTGATTAGAGATTCAAAGCATCCAAAAATCAAAGAAGCAATAAATACATTACTCCTTGCTTTAAGAGTGAGTTAGATTTATATAACAGTTTTTAGCATTTTATCCTTATGTTGAAGTATTCCATTCAACTTCTTTTTTCATTCTTGCTTGAACTTGTAATTTGGGTGTTCATTACTGTGAAACAGGGGTTAAACCAAGTGTTTCATTGTCATATAATTGCCCTCTCTTACACATTTTCAGTGCTAGATAGAGAGGCACATTAAGACTACTACTGCGAGTGCACGTTTACAACTTTTGGTTCTTTATTTTCAATAATGAGCCTTTGTATAACAACAATTTTTCATAAACCCCCCTCAAACTTTGTCACTTTTCGAGGCGCGTAGATTAAAAATCTGCAATGTGCGTCTGCTATGTTGCACAGTAGTTCAAACAATGAACCTAGCTAGACGAAATTAAATTTCTGAGTTGAAAGGTTGGGGCCAACAGCTGTTGACATGCATTCTAATAGGTCCAGACTAGTGGAACATGAGAACATTATTAATTATTTATGACCTTACTTCTTAGTGCCAGCTGAAAAAGGTGAAAAAATTACTGTTAACAATAACTTGATTGATTGCCCTGAGTGATAACAGGTGCACTAAACATTTAGTTTTGGTTGGGACACAATGAGCCCTTTCAACATCACTTTTAACAAGAAAATAATTGAACTTATGGATGTTTAGTTAATATAATTATAATTACTCAGATTTGGAACAAGGAATATATAGGTGGGATGGGATGACTGCAAAGAGTATCCAATAAAAATTGTATGCTTTTTTGCCTTTAGTTGTGTAATGTGTTTTCATGATGTAAAGGAAAACAACTCATGATTTTCAGTCTGGATCTCTGGGCTATTGCAGTGAATCTCACCATTGATTGTGATCCTTAAGAATGCGATATTTTCTATAACTATTCATTTTAAAACTTGTGAAAATCGAAAATTGATGAAGAAAAGCTGCTTCAATTAACACTTAAAAATTAATGTGTCATGATCACCCATTCATATCTGTCCGGTCACATGACTTCCTATATTCATTAATTTCATCATAGTATCAAGTTTTCTCATGTTTCTCTTTTTTTCACCAAGAGATATCGCGTTCTTTATGAAATGAAGAAAACTATGAATATCCAGCAGTAAATATCTTACAAAATACACTTAAAAAAAAAAGATAAACCTTTGTGAAATAATTTGCGTTGTTTGAAATTCGAAGTTGGTGCACTTTTCTGAAAGATTCAAGTATTGGTAAAAACTAATACTCCAAATTATTGAAATTTCATTTTTCCAACCTTTTCACTCCTAATCCTGTTAGAAAAATATTTGCCTACCACTAAAACAGGTTGAGTTTCAAATTAACCTTACATCATGAAACTTCTTAGTGGTGATGAGGATTTACGATGGTTTTTCAAAAGTAGTAGGGTGTAATATTATTTTCTCAATCAATAAAATCCAATCACTCAAATAAAACAAAATGTTTTTGAATTTCAGTTTAATCACAAAACAGTTGCACAGTCAGCTTCAGATATCTTATTACTACTTTGTGATTGTTCTGAGGCTCTATTGAAAAGTTACCCGGAGATACCACCCAGAATAGTTGAGGTAATATTTTTCATCATTATGTGTGTACCAGATAAGTATTTATTTGAGAATGATTGTGAATTTCATCTTTCATCTTGTTGAAATTAATAGTTGACGATAAAAAACCACTGGTCTCCTGAACCTATTTTTCTGTTGAAATGGGTTTCATGAATTCACAAGAATTTATTCACTTCATATGAAAATTCACTTGAGCTAATAAATTAAAGCTTTTGAATGTACTCTTCTTAAGAGTAGGGTGTCACAAAGGGAGGTGAAAAAGAGGTATGTTGGGCTTTCAGCTTTGACAAGGAAAATAGCATACCATTTTCTTTCAAAAAAAACTAGAAAGGATCATAGTTCTGCTCTACTATTGTTAAATGTTGCAGTCTGCATTGATTTTCTTCTTTGTGCAGGTTCTCGTTGGAACTCTCTCGCATCTTATGCCAGTTGGTGACAGCGATAAAAGACTTTTAACATCCTTGGTTTTCTGTCTTGGAGAGTGGACTATGAACATTCCTATTAGTAGACTTGTGGAACCTCACAACGGAACTTGTTTGCTTAGTAATATATTCAAGGTATTTATTTTATAAATTGGAAAACATTAATGTCTTAGATAACTAATTCTCTTATAGTATTTTATTGCTAAAGTACATCCTACCCTCAAATGATGAATATATTTGATTTGCATCCGTTTCTTTGTAGGTCCTTGAAGATCTGAGTGAAGGGGGTAAAGGCCGAGGAGTACAAGTTGGCTCTTTCCATCCTGATTTAGTACAAGAATTTAATCCTAACATTCTTCTAGATGATTTGAAACAACAAGATTTACCCCAAGCTCGACGATTACAATTTCCTACAAGCCCTGCATCCCCAGCTCATATTATATCTCCAGCTCATTCCATCCAGTTAGCAGCAAAACTGGTAAGATTCAATCATGTTGTTTTCTCACAGTTTTACTAAACATAGCTTGGTCTTATTTGATAATTATATTTTTAGGTCATCACGCATTTGGTTAACAATTTGGGCCACTTTCCTCTTACAAATGGTGGGGCAAATTTAGGATCACTTGTTGTTGAACAAGATGATGTAGATGGACTCACAGCTGATCAATTGTCCTCTCAGTTGTTCAGTGCACCAAATATACAGGTAACTAAGTTTAAATGGTGGAATTTTACTATTTGAAACTATATTTTAATAGCGGATTTTAGTAGTGTAACTAGTCAACTTCGTGAATTGCTTGAAAATGCTGACATGTCTCATGTTTTTGCATGCTAGAGTATTCTAAAGAATTTGTTAATTTATGGGATGGGGGGAATAAAAGCCTCATCTCACCCTTTAACTGCTGGTACTAATTAGAATGTTTTATCTCCAGAATTGTATACTTTTCTCAAAGTAACAGTGTTTACCTTTTATGCAATTTATGGAACAGGCTGATTACATTCCCCTCAACTAACCACCAGAAAAAATTGATGGGTGAGCACAGAGGTGCTAGCCACTCCTTATCCCCCAATTGCTCTCTACTTCCTCTTAACTATATGACAAGGAAAAGGTGGACTGTTCTGAGTCTTACGTTATTGGTCATACCATGGGGGCAACATAGGATTGGAACTAAGTATTTCCTTGCCAATATTTTCTAACTACAATAGTTGGTATCGATTGTGAGTACTGTATTACATTGGTTGTTCTAGGTTATGGTCTCCAATTTACAACAAGTTCTCTCGCTTGTGGAAGTTCCAGCTCTTGATATTCCAGGTGGAGGTGTGGAGAGTAACGAGCTTGTCTCAGCACCCTCTCAAGTTAGGTTGATTATCCGTGATCTTGCAGGAAAATCTTGTTGGGATGCCTCTGTACTTCATGGCTCTAGGAAACAGTGTTTTGAACAAGGTAGATTTCCACGCATTCAAATTTAAATTAAATGTTCTATTTGAGTATAAAAATTTGAGAGTTTGAGGAGAAGAATTTGAGTAGTATTGCCTTGCACAATTTCTCATTAAAGAGAGGAGGATAAAAAAATATTACTGCTGCATACTAATTACACAAGTTGGGCGTGCCACGTAGCTTGCTCATATCAGTAACATGTATATAAATCATTAAAATGTGAATAGTCTTGAAATAATAAAAATCTTGAACATTACAATGTATTGAGTGGACGCATCACAGTTGGAGATGTGGAATGCATCAAAATACTTGACAGCCTTACCATGGGAACATACGTTTACAATCTCAGGATATGGATGCGTTCACAGATACATTTTCAGTTTTTTGCCACAGTTCACTCTCTTATTGTGCAAAATAAAGATGATGTTACGATTTGAGATCAGTGGGATGATGGAAAAATCATGAGAAACTTGTTTCAAAACGGAAGCCAATCTCTCTCCTGTATCTTCTTTTTGCAGCACTATATTTGATTGGTGTTTCATATTATTTTCAGCAACAAAAACTGAACACGGACTTCGGATATTTGTGTATTTGTTAATTATTACAACTGTGGTTGGAATGAGTAGCAGCTTTGTATTTCTGCTACTTCTCTCTGATTTGGTCATATGTTTGTCTCTTCATTGCTTGTTTTATTGTGCTCTGTCAGAAGATCGTTAAATCGAATAATTGTTATGCAAATGTTTCAGAACCACTTTCAGCTACCATTGAACCAGATCCTGTTGTGATGAACTCGATGATGAATTCTTTATGCGTTAGCTCATTACCACAGCATACTCTGCGCCATAGATCACCCAATGTTCTACCTACTTGCAGCAATTCAGCAGATGATATGGACAACTTAGATGACGTAAGCTATGCATCCAACTTGCTTTGCGCTTTGGCCAAACCCCAAGATCGTATTCACACGTTATCAGTTGCTCACTCAACCTTTGGGAGAAGTAAATGGGTAGTCACATATTCCAAATGAGGGATCCAGGGTGATGTTTCCGATCTTGAGAATTTAAGAGGTCACATAAATTGCAAGAACGTATACCTCAGTCTTGCTCAGAAGATTGCTTCCTCAGGCGAACCATGCTATTAAATTAATTTGAATTTCTGGTTCAGCTTATATCAACTCAAACCAAAAGGGAAATGTTAGATCCAACCAGGAAAAAAGGTTCCATTATACTGGAAATTAAAACAAAAATAACACCCTATATTAGGTTTGGTAAAATTACGAAAGAAAGCTACATATTTTATGAGGGAGTAAATGATATCACCATTCCCACCTTAGAAGATGTTTTCATCTAAAAATGCCTTGGTTTATTTCAATTAGTTCCATGATCTATGGATGATGACATGTTTCTCTTAATTTGGATCGTTGCATTGAAATGTATGTCATTAGGTACATCTTACTAATAATGAACATTGCGATGATGTTTTAGTTGTTGCAGTATATTGGACACTCTTCCCCAGAATTACTGGAAAGTTTGGATATGCCTCGAAACGCTCCAGCCACTTCACTGAATGCTGAATATGAGCAAGAAGCAATGGGATCCATTCTGAGCATGCGTATTATGACTCAAGATTATGTATCAATTTCCAACAATCCTCCAATGTGAGTTTATTTTTTCAACACTTTCTTGTGTAATGGATTGTGAGCCTAATTATTTGAAATGCATCCATTAATGTTATAAATATCACTGCTAAGGTTAACGAGCCATTTTAACTGTTGACATAATATCTTTTGATTATCAGTGAACCCATTGAGTCGTCAAACCAGTCTGTCAGTGAAGAGAGAGACGATTTTGCACCATTTCAGCACAGCAGATTATTATTTTCTCAGCTCGGTATGCTTGGTTGGAATCTTCGATCAAGGCTACACCTTGTTGACAAAAATGATAAATTACTTCGAGAACTTAGAAATCTAGACGCCCAGGTAATCTTAAAAGTTCTTGCTGTCAACATTGAGTTTTTGTTTCAACATACCCCCTGAATCAAGATTGATAAGAATTATTCTTATTAATTGCTCGATGCTCTCTTAATATTATCTTGCCCATATTACATCAAATTTGAGCACATTTAAATGAATTAATAACAACTACCGTTTTAATGGGCTGACCCAACTAATTTGCTCGAGCCACCTATTGTACAATACAATGCATGGGTCCTGCAAAGAGTAGCCAAACTCCATGAGCAGATGAAAATAGCTGTATATACTGAAAATTGCTCATATACAATTATTCATTCCTCGTTAATGACCTTTGGGAGTGGTCGAATAGATTTGAAACTATTTGTTGTTCATTCACTTTTTTTCCACCAATACCAGAACAATCGATTTTCCTACTCTAGTGATGAATAATTTGATCACCATATGTCTCGTAGATATGATTCTACAAAGATGTGTATTTTTGTATTAATTTTTTCAAATCATTCTCTGTACATGAGTATGCTTCCTGTTGTTCTTAATAAATTAATTTTCCCTCCATTTCAACCCTCTTCGTTCTGTGCGTCCAGAGTATAAGCTAAAATGTGAGTTGAGTAAAAGTTTACTAAATAGTTGGAAAGGAAAAACGCAATGAAGAAAAAAACTTTCGACAGCTAAAAAACCTAAAAATGTCTACTCTTTTTCTTTCCAAAGTCCTATACCATGGATTCTAGCAAAAAAATCTATTTAAATAATTAGATAGCTTTAAATTATGCATCAAATGAGAACCCCTATTTTATTCTTTAATCAACGGCTATAGAAACAAGAGGTTCCCAAAAAATTATTTTTTTCCCAACTTGGTCTAAAACTGACATAATTGTGAAGAAAAGATTTGAACTGCATTTTTTACTCTGATTAATTAGAGAAAATAGACTGCAAATGCCTAACTGATGGATCACTCTGTTTACGTTATAGCTCAAGGCGATTATTTCTTTAATAGCAGATCTTAAAATGTATTTTATATTTTAGAGATGCAGGCAGACTCACAAGATTGCTGTAATATATGTAGGAAAAGGCCAAGAGGATAAAATCTCTATCCTATCTAATTCAGGAGGAAGTCAATCTTATGAAGAGTTTATTGCTGGGCTGGCTTGGGAAGTAAGTTTCATTTTGCGTAAAGCAGATGTTTTATATATTAGTAGAGTCGGCCCTGGAAGCTTGAAAAAAAGGTCTATATTTAAACAACTCGAGATGAACTCACTCCAAAGGTTGCCAGAGAAGGCATTACAACTTCAAACTGACTGTAGCAGAGTGATGATGTGTGTGATGTATAGCAGAGAAGAACCCTTGATAAATGTTCTCTGATCTTTGAAGATAGTAAAATGTTTTCAATCTTATGGTATACATATTTCAGGTTGAGTTAGAAACTCATGTTGGATTCATGGGTGGCCTACAAAGAAACAAAATGACTGGTATCACAGCCCCTTATTATGCCACTTCATTTACTGAAGTGATTTTTCATGTATCTACGAGAATGCCTTCATCAAATCCCGAAGCTCTCTTACAAAAGGTATTATTTGATAATTTTCACAAAATACGCTGAAATAAAAAAAACATAAGTTTGCATTACATGGTTGATGAAGTGAGAAGTCATCTGCTGTTAAATTTATTGGGTATTGACTGTAAATTTTTGAATTTTGAAAGCGAAGCGCCAAGTAAATCAACATTTAAAAAATAGTTGAATTGCATATTATCTGTAAATGGCTTTTCGTAAATTTTGAGTGAGTTGTGCTACATAAACTAATCGATTTGGAGTCAGTTTTTGAGGAAATGTTCCAGGCAAGGGATCAGATTTGAAGAAAAAAAAAATCATCATTTGTCAAAGCCTTTCTAAAATATGGCCAACATTTGAGCATTTCACAAGCTGGCATTTCAACAATTGAACGTTCAATACATGTGTAGTTTTTTGTACTTATCCCCTGAAAAACTGCATACAATCACCACTTAATTGGTAGAAACGCTTTTGGTTTTAAATTCGAAATTTTCCCTGCGACCCCTGCAATAACCTAATGTAAAGGGTTTTTCAAAAACCTTTTTGTTCCATATTTTAGCGACTCAGAGACGACCAGTATATGTTACTGTAAAGAAAATATCGAGAGGTATCATTTTGATCATCAAAAAGAAACATCGTTGGGATATAAGACGTGATTTCAGAGAATAATATATCTGATTTGACCTAGAGAAACTGTAGCACATTCGAAGATTTTTTATTTCAAAAAGTTCATTTTCAAACAATTTATAATAAACATATCTCACTAATCAATGTGTTCGAATTTCAAAACAATTTAGCAGAATTACTAAGAAAAAATTATAAAATTCAAGCATTTGGTGATCCTCCATGTCTGGAACTTGATTACTGTCTTTCTTAATTTGTCCACTATCTTTATTTAATTTTTGTATATTTTTAGAATTTTATATTAATTTCTCGTATTATTATTCTTTGTATGATTTCATTTAATTGTTCTCTGGAATCTAAGTTCATTTCTAATGTCTCAAGATTGTACTGTCCATTCCTGGAGGGAGTTGTGTAATTGCTAATCTAATAATCAATAATATTGCTAAAAGCGTCGTTGTACTCAGGTCAGCAGAAAATGTAGTTTGAGAATGTTCAATGCTCATTCGTTAGATCGTGGATGCATATATTATTATTGTATGCAGTTTTCATAAAATAGTAACTGAAATTATTGAATCCATATCCCTTATGTTATGGAATAGTTGTTCCAAATATGTTTTGTGATATCATGGTCCTAAGGGTTAAGAGATTTATAAAATCCAGGTCCTTAAAAAAAATGAGATCGTGATTTTAATCCAACCTTTACTTCTGGATTATTATTTTCTTTAATGAACCTTTGTTCACTGTCCTAATGCCCTTTCAGACTAGGCATCTGGGTAATGATGAAGTTCATATTGTGTGGTCTGAACATACTAGGGAATATCGACGAGGTATCATTCCAACAGACTTCTGTGACGTGTTAATAGTGATTTATCCTCTTCCTCACAAACTATACCGAATTCAAGTTTCTAGAAAACCTGATGTGAGTATATACAATTTTACGACTCATGTATTCGTTTGCATTATTATAAGCACAACTAATTACCCTTTCATTGCTGAAACTTTTGAGGTATTATTTTTTTTTTTTTTTTTGAAACTAAATAAATAACAATTTTACTGATTTACAACAATTATGTAGAAGTTGTGTGAATTTCATGTTGTTTTCTGTACAAATTTGCACAGGTCCCTTACTTTGGTCCTTTGTATAATGAAGCTGTGGTAGGACACAGAGAACTTCCTGGTCTGGTTAGAGCTACAGCTCTCAGCGCTTCCAGAGCAATGCGCAGCATGTTGCCTTTCCATCAACAGTAGTAAGTACTATTGCTATAGATTGAAGAAACCTGAGCTCCGATAAATTAAACAAACTTCAGTGAACAGTAATTCAAAAAGTGGAGATAGGCAGAGGTTGTTGGCTTATGGCTGGGATTAAAACACTAAATGCCCCAAAGTCATTTGCTACCTGCCTGCTTTTTTCGATATCACTATCCTCCACTTCAGAGTTCGCCTTTGTGACAACCATTTCGTAGTCCACCAATTTTGAGATGGCATACAAAAATTGTCTCAATTTGAATTAACTAAATTTTCCAAGTACAATCTGGAACTACTGATTTTTAGCCTCAGCTCCTATTAGATGGAAGGTTATGAGTGTAAAAGTGATGTTGCCCCAGATTTTTTTTTTTTCATTTTAACATCATATTCTTCCCTAAGTAGCAAAGTAAAATCAAAATTGGTTATACCATTGAAAAGCAGAGATAGTTTTTCTCGGGATTTGAAGGTATGATTGGAATTTTATGGTTGTAATACTTTCAATAGGAATTAGAGGGATTGTTCCCAACAATTGCAATGTCGAAATAACGCTAATTTCTCTGTCTATTTTTCATCAAACTTGTGTCATAAAAACCATATTTCTATAACACAAAAATTTCTGACTCGAAATTCGTTACAATATGAAAACATAGGTTCATTGATTTTCCGCCAGTTGAAATGAAATAAAAGGAGTAAACCTGCAGTAATTTATTCCAGTTCCCATACCCTGTCTACCAATGTATGGAGTGTGCCCAATAAAGTTAATTAACACTCTCATGTGAGGGATAAGTGTGTGGGCAGATACCCGGGTAGACACTCGTTCTTCTTTCCTTCACCTGCTTGTTCCCATACCCTGTCTACCGATGTATGGAGTGTGCCGAATAAAGTTACTTAACAGTTCTTCTTTCAGTCACTGAAGGTCTACTGGGTAGACGGGCTTCAGAAGCGGTGCCTCGACTTTCAAGGTCCATAAAATCGTGAAACATCCATTTGAAGCTTCAGTTGGCGGGAGAATCACATCTTTACCTTTCTGGCAATCCAACAGAATGCGCTGTTTTCGAATCGAGATGTTTAAAGCCACTGTCTGCTGTCTTTTTCCCATTCAGGCGCTGTTCATCACAGGCAGTGCCGTGGAGAGGCCAGTAGGCAGCAGCCGCCTGTTTTCAGTTCCCGCATTGAGAGTGTTAATTCCTGGTAAATTTGTGTTTACTTTCTAGAGCTTCTTCAATATCTGAATCGTATACGTGATTTATTATTTTCCAGTTATGAAGAGCGAGGTAGATGTATCGAAACTGTGATAAAAAATCACAAAAAAGCATGTACATTTGAAGAATTTGCCTCTAATATATTTGCTCCTGTCCAGTCATCGCAGTACCAGACTACTTCTTATCAAAAGCTTCCAGGTATTACGCTCAACCCATATTCATGTGACCTATTTTTCATAAGAAGAGAGTTTTTGTAAAGGATATCCCAGCTGTTGAACTGATGCATCTTAAACCCTCTGTTTTAGAGAATACTGAATAATTATATTTATTTTTTTCCTCCATCTCTCTCCTGCCAATATTCCATGGTTAATTCAAATATTTAGCTATTAATCTGTGCCAACTTTTTTTTTTTTTTTACAAACAGTTCATTATGACCTTCCAATTGTTAGTAATAAAATGCTACAGACTTCTAAATGTTTTTTTTTTTTTTTTTAGCAGGCAGTTGCCAATACTCAAACGCTGATGATGGTTGTGCTTCTTCTACTGGAAGCACCAGCAGTAACACGTTAATTGCGTTACTTGACTCACAAAAACTTTTGAACGCTTTTCATTCAGGTAACATACTTTTTTTAACAGTTAATTGGAGGTCACTATTAAAGGATTTACATCCTATGATTACTGAAGAGTAATATTTGATGAATCCGCTATTTGGCACACTATTAGTGATAATTCAATTCGTCTGTTGAACAATACTTTTTTGAATAATTTATTTTATCGAGATAGCTTCTATGTATTAGGTAGCAGTACAACTGAACAATTATAGACTAAACTTGAACATTGAACTAAACTTTCATCATTTGAACCAGTTCGATTAAGCATATTTGTTCAATAGGTTAATCTAGTTTGTCAAGTCAACTTCATAAAATTCCTTCCCCAAGATGGTAGCCTATAGCATCAATACTGATGGAGGTCAATATATAAAAACTTTGCCCTTTAGGTGACCCTGTTCTGTTGAAACTAGAGGTCTCTCAAATTATTTTTCGTTGTTAGTTCTTCAAGTTCAGGTTCAATAAAGGTTTCCTTCATTGAAACATAGCATTCTGAATTCACTGCTACATTTTGCCATCCTCTTCAATGAAGTAAGGCCCAATGACACACCATACTGTCACTTTTGGGGAATGATGGACTCGTCTTGGATTTTTAGTTGCGCTCCATAAATTTTGCTTGTTAAAGCTGTAGAAAGAAGGAAGTGAGCCTTGACACTTGTGAAAAAAGTTGATGTTGCAGGGATTTGGTTCAGCATATCCTGTCTGTGATTTTACGAAGTTTTTAGTCACTGGTCCTCAGTCTTGAACAGCCGTCTTGAAAAAATAAATGTTCACCTAAAATCCTCCTTCAAGATTGATTTGACTTGCTCAAAGCACTTTGATGTTTACGTGCTGAGGGTCTTGGCGACTGTTTAGTTGCAAATCTTACTTTGTTCACATTTTCTCACTGTTAGAAGTCTCCCAGTTGTCCTAGGAACTGCTGTGGATTCTCATGCACGACCCCAACCTCGTATAGCATTACTCTGAGTGACAGTATCAGATATTGATTTGCTCTCACCATCAATAAATCCCTGGGCCAAACATTCTCTCTGGTTTGAACTCCAGAGAGCGCTGTTTTCTCTGTGGGCAGTTATATATTAGCTTATCTCAGATTGGAACTGCTGAAAGGCAATTTACTTTGGTACAAAATAATAACATTACCTCTAATGTTGCATACCAATGAGTGTTGAACAATTGAAATAAACATAATGTACTCAATCACAATTCCCTTCAAAATGATTCTTTCACTTACTTGGGATACAATAAATTAATTTATGAAATGATTGATATTTTATTGATTAATAATCAATAATAAATACTTAATTGCACTTTATTAATGCTTCTCAATTATCACTTCAATTCACTCATTTCAAATACAATTGAGTTACAACCAAATTTCCTTGCAAATAGATGTATATTTATGCATTAAAAATGTAATTGAGTAAATATTGGCCATCGGGTAATAAATCATAGCAGTCAGTACGTACTGAACCATATTCCTAATTCCATCACAATTAAAAATGTTAATTGACCTATGGAGTGAGCACGGGTCAGCTACTCTTTTAAATTAAAAAGCTAAACTTTTAATGTGTTGATAACTCATCTCCAAGGGAAGGGTTTACTTTTGGATAAATGTGCGATTGTTTTAACACTTTGAATCAGACACTAAGAACCTGTATAAAAATTGAAGATTTTTTCCTTTATCATTTTAGAAAAACTTTGATAAGATGTATCATTATCGTAATTGAATGTGAAAAGTTGGATGCATTTTCTTCATAAACTGTCGAAATTATAATTTATCCGTATAACTTCTTTTTAAATTGTAAGCATTTGATCATTGTTAGTTTTATTTTAATTTCATTTACTCACTTTTTATTCTGAATGGTATTTTTATCTATTACTTTTTTCTCTTTTTTGCGATAATTCATAACAATTCTTTCATTTCAGGAGAAGAAAGTGGGAGCTGGACCGGAGAAGAACAGCTTCCATCACATCCTGGCATATCACCACGCCCAATGAAAAAATCCACCAATAAAAGTGGACATCGTTCCAAGAATCCACTTCTCACACCTCCTGAAAGCCCAACTTCTCGAAGATCTAAATAGTATTCCAATTCATCATATGAAGTAATCATTGGTTGGCTCATTTTTCCATTTATATCATGAACATATGTCCTGTTCGTTCATTCATGTTTCATATCTTTATAACATCAATATCAGTAAATCTTTCCTCGTTGAGAGGGCATTATGAAATGACAACTTCTTGTAGTCAGGTTATAGATGAACAGAGTACCTATCCATACCTATCCCATACCAGTTTTCATCACCACATAATTTGCATTTGTGCTCAAGAAATGATTCGTATCCCTGATCACATTCGCGTGAGGAGAATTGAATCAATAAACTATCACACTATGAATAGTACTGTCTAATTAGTTTTAAACAAAAATTGCTTTGTTGCTACGTTCAGGTGAGAGGCAAGGGAAAAAAATATGAAAAGCCTTCATATTTTCTCCACCTGTCCATGTTAAAGGCCCATTTCTGGGACAATCCTTGAATATTTTCTTTTCTAGTCTTGCTTATTTTTACTTTTTGTCTCATTGTCCCTTTTGAATGATATGGTAAACTTATAACTAAAATGTGTTTTGCTAATGAAGTGGCAGTTCAAAATCAACGGTTCTATCAAAACACGAGGCTTTGAAGGTCAATGTCTGATTAGCCCATATTAGAGAATATCCACGAGTTATTTTTTTAAATTGTGTGGTAGTGTACATCTAACCTGAGGATAAATGATTTTTTTAATATTTATATTCATGTTCTTCCACAGCATTTACTCTATCAATTTTTATGTTGGAATTTACTAAACTAACCCCTGTGAACGTTTTGCTGACCTTGGAGAGTTGAGATTTGTTTCTTTATGTATATTATATCAATACATTTTTCTCATTGTTTCAGTGTATTTTAAAGGTTTGACGGTTCATGAAATCCAATCTATTGAATAGAATGAGAATGTGTCTTGGTTTAAAAAAGGTGATGAACTTATCAAATTTGTTCAACTCCTCACAACTGCACATTCCCTCTCCAGATGATAAATCTTGAAATAATTTGAAAGGCTCAAAAATTGCAGTCCAAAATTTTTACTGTATTTTTTGTTCCAGAGGTCTCATTGGTTGATCTTTACCAGATCCTATAGTAATTCTACACAAACGCAATTTTTGTAGAAAATTAATATTTTCATTTTCATTTTTGTCTGCTTGAGACAAAAAACGTATCATGATCTGGAGTTCGAGGTTTCTTGTCATTTGACAAGTGTTGTATCTAATGCTGAGAAACCTAGGAGCTCTTCTCGCAAAAGCTTGTAGAGGATATCCGTAGTTTTATCCTAATCAGTGACAGTCTCGTGACTGCATTGTGAGTTAGATATTTTAAGGGGCTCTACTGTCTTTCTACAATTCGATTATGCCCCAGCCTTTGACAAACTTCTCAGGATAGCCCTCTATACTGATGGCAGCTAATGGTTTTTGATGTCAGTGGGATCATGATAACACACAACAGTGAGAAATGAAACATTTAAAAATCTATTTCGGATTCTATTGGTACACATTTTGCAAAAATGGCTGGAAGATGTGTGCTTGTGTAAAATCTTGAGCATGTTGCTTATGCTTAAATTTTCAATCAGTTGGTTTTTCCCTCACTGCAATAAACTTCCAGTTGTGTGCTCTGCATTCTCCACCTCGAATCGATTTCGACGTGAATCTTCGATCAATACTAGTTTTAAAATACTTCTGATGTATTGTACGAAGGCAGTTATAGTCTAACAGCATAGGTTTCTCCTATTATTTTCTGTTGTTAGCCATCTGATGTGTTGTGAGATTTCCAATCAGCATTGTTCGTTTAGGGCAACCTTAGAAACGTTTCTGGCTCAACTTGTTGACTGATTTACGTCGTTGTTTTTGCAGTATTGTTACAAAGTTTGAAGCATTGTTTGCACTGTCACAGAATTGAATTTTTATTTTTTTTTTCCGAAAAGTGACCCTGTTATGCAGGCGTTACTGATCAGCGTCTTTTGTTGTCCAGGTCAAAGTAGAGTTATTCATGTTGCAAAAATAGGAAGTGGAAGAAACCGTTGTTTTCAAATGGGTCCTCTTGCTTGTAAACCGATTGCTCTGTCTCAGAGCAATTCAGCTTTCCAAATACCTTAGCAGGGTAATAACTAAAGGTGGCCCTCCACATTATCAGATGGAAAATGTGGCTAAATCTCTCAGTTCAATCATTCCAGTTCTGTTCCAAGCCAAGATACTGATTCAGTGGTTCCACATTTTTAGTACAAATGCTCTTTGTGACTCCCACATCCATTTTGCCAAAGCTGACGCGATCTGTAGCGATCCCAATTTGATTTTGGTTTGAGTTTGCCTTCCTTCTAGATTCTATTCCTATTATCTGAACTAAATGATATGTTTTGGTATGTTGTAGTTTGGTGTTGTTCTTTCCTGCCTAGAACACTGTGTGACACTCTCCGCTTAAATTTATTTTTATTTTTTATTTTTTTAATTAATTTTCAAATTTAGGAAAATTTTTTGAAACATCTAGCTGACTTTACAAAATTATATCTCATGAAACACATTTCTCAAAGAAGTATCTTTTCTTTTTTTCAAATTTCAGTTTATCACGAAAAGGAAAGTATACAATCAACGATGATTAGAAAACCACCTGTGACTAATCCCTTGAATCCTCCTGTGGCATGTTTAAATTTCGAAAATGCACATATCAAGCATCTTGAGCACAATTGCAGCTGTGTCCATAAATCTTAGTTAAGTTGATTTTTTGTATAAGTTACATTTCCTCGTATGATATCTTTGCAACTGAATGACCTGCCGTTATTCTAGTTAATCATAACCACCTGTATTCTGGTTTTGAAACTGTCAAGCTTTTGTTCCTAAATGTTTTTACTTGTAGTATTATTCTGATAGTTTGGGTACCTAATTGAAACATAATTCCATTTTTGTGAAGAAATGTAATGATGTCAACAATTGCTTTAAATATATTGGCCTCGTTAGTGTGATAGTTTGTACTTAATTGATGGAATACTTAGATTAATACATTAGTTTCTATTTTTGTTATGAAAGTTTATAGTTTTATATGAAACTGTGTACATAAATAAATTAATGTAAATAAGTGTTCTTGTATTTTTTGGCGTTAATTATCTATGATTATCTTGATTTTTGTGTAATGATGATCCAAAAATTATGAAGTTCGTGTACAGTTACAAATATGTGTTTCATACTGTGATTATGGTGGAGTCAAAGGCCTTAGAATTCTTTATTAAACATTATCATTATATTTTTATTGTAAATATTTGGTGCATTTCATTTCAATCTTGTGATATATGTCTTATTGTTATTAAATAAACCGTCCAGTAGATAACATTATTTCAATGTTATACCATTTTAGTATTTGTCTTGGTATTCGATTTTATCTTACTTATTTTTAAGATTTTCGACTGTAATCTTCTTGGTTTGTGACTAGCGATAAAATTCACTGGCGTTTGATTGTAATGTCAAATGTTGCCTTGGTAGACACTCAATTTTAGATTAGTAATTTATTTGTAAGTATGAAATATCATAATATCTAAATTCTACAAAAATAATTTATTGAAGTTATTCTGATTTTTTAATTTCGATTTTGTTAGTGGTTTTGGCTAATCCCACTTTTCTGTATGATTAGATGTTTGTATGAAGTAAAATCAGATCATCTAAATGTTAACATTCAGGCATTGGCAATTATGAGAGGAAAACATTTTCTCTTTAAAATTGTTCTGTATATTCCTTTTGGTGACTTCAGCAAGAATGGTATAAATTTTGCTAAACGCCATTCAAATGACGCCTATCTGAATTGTTTGGGTACAACTTGAGTGATCTGCTTTCAATGATCTGTTCTTGATTTCTTTTAATGACTTTTGTTTAGAAACGGGAGAGAGATAATAATAACTGAACTTTTGAATTGCTTGGCATTTAAAATAAGGAAAAACATTCCAACTAAATGTTGTTTTTATTTACGTTCATGAACATTTACATAGGTAATATCATTATCGATTGCTGACTGGAATGTGAACTACCTTGTAAAACAATAACTACTAAGAACCAATAAGTAAACTAATTTGAAACAATATAGATAGACAATATAGATCTTGTGGTGAGATTTGAATATATGAATTATGGAGCCTCACAAACTAAGATGTATAGCCCCCATCAGTTAGTGTATGTTGCAGATACAGGCATTATCATTCACACTGCCCTGAAATGTATAACTGTAATAAGAACTTGAAACCAGTATGTTTCTGTCTCTTTGTTTAACTGGTGGAAATCATTTAGACATTATGGAATGTCTTAATAAAATTGTTTTGTTCAGAATGGCGTCTTGTAAAATCAGAAGCAAATCACTTCCAACTATTGAGATTCATAATTGAGGAGTTTCAAAAATGTTGGTGAATTATTTTCTAATAAAATTGGTGGATGGGTTTTCGTCTCTTTTCCAAAACAACTATAATGTTTAAATCAAATTCACAGTTTCAAAAAATGCACAGTAGTTTTCTGCAGAAAACTTGTTTTTTTATTTGTGTTTCAAAATGTGATCCAAAAAAATTTGAGAAGTCAGTTTTATCTTGGTCCACCACAAATTTTTATTGTTAAAAACGGTCTGAAACTAAAAGTGGTTGGCCCTGTTTTAATATTCATTTGAAATTTAATAACGTTTCACAAATGAGTGATGTTTCTTGATTCAGAAATTAAAACTGGTACAGTTCTTGGAAGGATGAGGTTTCTCTGTAAAAAGTAAAAACAAGACGTGCATCTCTTAAAACCTTAAAAATTAGGCACTGACTTAGAACGATGCCTCTTTACTCTGGTATATGTGTGATCAAGATGGTGGATTTCTGTAACACACCTCCATCACCCTACCTATTCCATGTTATTTGCCTCTTCTGACTGCCAATGTTCGATAATGGATTGCAATTTCATTTACAAATTTACTTACTGCATTTTTGCTCGGGTAATGGGTTTCTCAAAAAATGAGTGTCTTAGGAGGTATTGTCTCATATTTATTACTATGTAGTTATGAGTTAAAGTTTGAACGAGTGACGCGTAACAATTCGTTTGGCCAATTTCAGTATTCATTTGGTACAAATATTAGTTTTAATTTATACTACCTACAACAGTCGAACTGCTTTTAACTGACTCCATTCTCTATTAGTAATGACATAATACATTTAATATTGAACCTACTAATGATGTTCTCTGTGTCAATATGTACCAGTACCTATCTATTTATTTACAATTTTATGAAGTTTAGCCATTCCTTAATTATGTTAGTTCAATTATTATTGTTAATAATGACTTGTTGAATAAATAAATATGGCTTTCAAATGATCTACCCAGTTACTAAGTTACCATTTATTTATTCCAAGTTGGTGCTATCTTTTAAATTACACCATTGTTTATTAACACATAAAATAAGAAGAGGAGGCAGTAAGTGCAGGCGATGGTCTTAATAGCCGCTGTGGCTCTAGAAGTGGTGGAATTGGAACAAAATCTGCATTGCCAAAAAAGCACCACACTATGCACCAAGTGGGCTGATAGCGTTGGGTTGGACGCCAGCTTTGCTGTTGTTCCTGGAGTTTGGCAAATTTTTCTTGATAGAATCAACCCTCAGAGAGTTCAAGTGTATGTTAATCAGTGTTCCTACTTAGCTCATTTCTTAATTGAAGCACGTGGGTTGATATAGTTTCACTGTATACGTAGTACTCCTACCAAGTCAATTTTTCATGGATACTTTTAGGGTATCACTACTTATCAATACCAAAAATCAGATTTTGCAAATAAATCAAATCCGATCCGTCTAGTTGCTCTAGATATAGTTGTGAATTGTTAGAAAAACCAAGAAGACGCTAGATAGTTCAACCAAATGTGGTTAAAAGTGACATTTTTTTCATTAAAAAATACCCTCTACAAGGTTTGTTAAAAAGCCAATTGACAAAATAGCTGGATGTGTGAACAACTAATTAGATAAATTCCTGCGTACTATAGTGGCCATAGAGAATGTCAACTTGGAATATTGTTGGTTTTGCATGCGACCTACCAATGGTGGTCTAAATATTGGTTTGCAAAGCTGACTAAATCTCTGGACCATTCAGCCATGAACGCAATTCGGAAGAAATTGCCAAAGGAAAGAAAAATAATCCACAACCTAAGAAGGAAAAAACAGTCAAAAAGAGAAAACTCCCCAAAAAAGCTAAGTAGGAAAACTCTAATTAAGAAAAATATAGCAGGGATCCTCTCATTAGTGGCAACAATGGCGATCTCATCGAAATAGCTCACATCAAGGTGAACCAGATTTGTGAAGGACGCTTTTCCGAAGATTGTGAAGGAGAAATTTGGATTTGGTGCCAAGTTTGCAATCGCTGGGCATGTGCAAAATGGCACGTGGGCGAGCATGACAGGGAAGGTGAACGATCCATATACCTGAGACTTGAGAACGTAAATTATTTGTTTGTTCTTAAATTTTCTTATTTTTGTTTTGTTCTTCAAGTTTTGGCGATTTTTACACTTGAAAATTGTTTATCGTAAACAGCTCGTATTTACACAACAAATGCAATCAAATAAAAATTTTTTTAAATTCATATTTTTAGAGTGAGTGGCCATAAGTGCTTTTAACAAAATTATCACCCAGAAAACCATTAGTAGAAGTGTGGGATACGCAAATAGTGACGTGAGGAACAGGTCGAAGAACCTGGATGTCAATTTTAAAACAGCTGATTCCTTACTTTTTGCCTGATTCAATGAGAGCACTAAATTCACAAGCAAGGTAAATAAGCATCCCGGAATTTGGGTCACTTATTACAATGTGTCAGAAAAATTGTATTATCAGGACTACTTCCTCTACATACAGAAATCAAAATACACTGCCAAGGAGATGGGACCACAGCTTTCTCGTTACATCCTCTACCATGTGAGCTAAATTGAATAAAAATTGTGAAAGCTATACCTGTTTCAAGAATTTCACATTAGCGCATGCGCAGAGCGTACCACTGATTATATTGAATCACCATAATTCGAAAAAAAAAAAAAAAAAAACATTAGGGCTCACACCTCTCCGTAGTGACAATTGTTAGCTACCTCAAAACCTTATTGTTCTTTGCCCGTTCAGAATTTCAAATACACTGCCAAGGAGATGGCACAGCAGCTTCCTGGTTACATCCTTTATCATATGAGCACAATTAAATCAGAATTGTGAAAGTTGTTCCTGTTTCAAGATTTCATATTATCGCATGTGCAGAGTGTACCGCTGATTTTATTGAAATGAAATTCGTATGGGACCTCAAGAGGCTTTGTCCGCATAGTCCCTCAAAAAATGAGCTAAATTCATCCAAAATTGTGGAAGTTATGGCTATAACAAGGAAATGCTGACAGACAGACAGACACGGAACCAAATTTGTTCAGTAGGCTATGAAACGCAAAATGCGAGTGGACATTTAGAATTCGGACAACAACAATTTTTTGGCTCCCGATAGTGAACACAAGGTTTCCGCTGCTTCGCGGACTCGGAAGCTAAATTTTGTGGGATAGTTCGGTTTTTTCGAATGCTAAGGTTTATTATTGAAAATTGAACTATGTGTATACAGAGTGACTGGGTAGGGTGGGCACCCAACAAAAATTTGCTTGGTTTTCAAGTGTTCTTAACTCCCTAGTTTTGATCCATTCGCTTCATTTTTTATGCTACCTTGAATCGTATGGAAAATTCTGTAGCATGCACGGTTTAGGAATTATTTTCAAGAAACATCGATCGAGACATTTCGATGGTCTTTGTGAGGTCCCCAATTTTTGGATGTTAGACAACATTTTCTCACTTAAAATGAACTGAATTTTCCAAGTCCTACTCCAAACCGCCTTTCAGAAGTTGCTACCAATTTTCGGCCTTGGCTGCTATTAGATAGAAAGTGATGAATGTAAAACTGATAGTACCCCAGAATTTTCAACGAAAAATCTTTTTTTCACCCAAACGTCGTTTTCCTCCTTAATTAGCATAGTCAAAACAAAATTGATTACACCTTTGAAAAGCTAAGATTCTGGACATTCAGCTCCTATGGAGTCTGGGTCTCGGGGTGATTGGAGCCCCTTTCCTGGTCTTGGGGTGTGTGGGAAATGTAAATAATCCTAACGTCAGGGTACCTTGGAGAAGTGGGAGAGTTGGACCATCACAGTACCTTTATATCTTAGACCTAGGTGGTCTTAGGGTGGATGGAAGGCAGCACTTGGGCAGCTTCTTCCCCTGGTGTAGCGAATTAGGGGAGGTGAATGTTGGAGGTCCTCCTCTCCTTTCCCCACCATTGGAAGAGGCGGTACACTCCACCTTGTCTCTTCGAGCAGGCCATTGAGTCTTTGTTCTACGCCACCAGCGGATTGCTCAGCTAAAACTATTGCTTCAGCTGTGTACTTAAATTTTCCATCAGTGAATATATGTGATTTACATCACTTTCTCCGAGGAGCTTCATCCTGATCTGGAGGATTGCCACTGCGGAAAAGCTCTTTCTACTTCTGTTCTCGTCGTATACTTCAAGTCTCCCGAAGTACTGACACCTACCCCATCGTGGACGATTTGGAGGCAAATTCTCTAGGAACGATCCTGGGAACCATTTCGGAAATCTCCGAGGACCACCATACGAAGAAATTGGAAGGGAACTGTCCACATCTGGAACTTCAAAATCCCAGGTGCGATCGGCCCAATTATTACTTAAAACTAAGAGGAATCCTTCTCGAACTACAGTGAGACTCTTATTAAACTATATCAAAACTATTAACTATAACTACAACTACGTAAATATAAAAAAAAATAATAGGAAGAATCTACAGAGAAAGTTAATTTGGAATCTTAATTCCAATCTTATGTACTACACGAATTTATTTTATTGATTTTGTGAGGGTGGCCACTCATAGGGATTTGGTGAAACAGAAGTACTATTGTACATTAAATATCTACCTAGTGATAGTAGTGAAGCCCATTATAAAACCTCTCACAAGGAACTATTCATTTCTGAAATCGCTTATAATTTTCCATTCATTATGGAAAGTCTACACAAAGTTTTTGTTTTGTTGCAAACTGAAAACTGGTCTTAAATTATTATTCCTTCATCCAGGGCTCATCCGTTCTCCAGCTCGAGTTGAGCTTGGCCAAGATTTTAGAATCTGGAATTTTTAAATTGAGTTCCTTTCATTTCCAAATAAAACTTACCTAGTATTTTCCAGGTAAGGTGTAGCTCCTTAGCTACACTGGGGTCCCCTGAGTAGTGGCTTCTAAAGCTCCTCTCTGGCCTTGGCCTTCGTCCCGAGATGGGTCACTCTTTCGTCTATCTTCTTTCCTGTTTTTGGGTCGCGAGGTCCCTTCTTCCGCCTCCAGGTTCATCCTACCGCCCCGTACTCAGCCAACCACACTCCCAAAGATGATCCAACGGTCCTGGGGAAAACAAACATTTCAACATGTCTCCAATTTCCCCAATAATTTACTAGCAAGATACTATTCTGTCATCTCCCACTGATTCTAGGAAAAGGGCTTCACCAAACTATCACCCGAATCCCCACTTCCCAGGCACTCCTTAAAACTAACAAGATAGATGAGGGGGGGGGGGGGGAGACCTCTCTTCGTTAGAACTTGAGTCATAAGACGTATGCCGTGAAATTTAATACTTCGATCAATAAGGTAAACAAATATACGATACAGAACTGGCCGCTGTCCGATAGCATCCTCAGCCCTCCGCCCTTACAATATGTTTAGGTAAGTGAAGGTTAGTAGAAGTAGGTTTTAATATGGTAGAAATTAACTTTGTGGCCACTCAGCTAATCCTGGAGTTATACATCTTCTAGATTAAGTTCTTAAGAAGGGTGCATACCAAATTACGGCTTCGTACAATAAACAGAATAGAAATTAGTTTTAGGAACAACTCGGCTGATCTGCAGCTGAGGCTTCAACAACTTCAATGACAAAAACTTTTCATAGAATCAGTCGATTCAAACGAATGGTGCGCGGTTTTTGTGGAGTGAAAACTGGCAGAATTACATACAAATAGTTACGGACTGGTTGCAATTAAAAACCAATATAAAACTCCAGATTACAAATCTTGATCGATGTTGTTAATTAGTATCGCATCACACGTTTTCGGGCTGACCAAGACGAGATGCCAAACGGATATTTTGTCATGATTGTTAAATCTTTATTTGAGAAGAGGTTTAAGTGAATGAATTTCAGTTTCCTTCAAATTAAATTTTTCGTTTTTATGGTTACTGGATTGGTGAAAACGGTTTGGGCGGTGGGAACAATTTACGCTTACATTATAGGTAGCTATTTAAAATGTGTGCAGTTCATCAGAGAATCCCAGTGAAAGAGTTTGCAGCGTTTTTCCAACGGTATCCTTAGATTTGCAAATACTTCGAAAACGCCGGAGTTACGGCCGTTTTAGTGACGTAAGGTCGAAAACACCTCAACCTCAATTTCAACAGAAAACGCACGTTTTTTTGCAGTTAAACAACATTTTCTTAACGAAAAATATTTTTAAAAACCAAAAGGACTACACCGTTAGAAAGCTGACATTTTGGCGCACGTTTTACCAGGTCTGCACAGTTGTGTCTCAAGTATTAATGCTTTTGCTGGGCGAGATGAAAAACAGGCGATTTCAAGATTCTGACAAAACTGCCATTTCGCGCGGCAATCGCAAATCTTCAATGCAATAAAAAAATGTTATCTGACATCAAATAGATAGAGAATTCAACGCTCTTTCTAGCGGTGTCTTCAAATATGATCTATCTCTAAAATTGAAGGAGTTATAACAGTTTTAATGACATATTATCGAAAACACGAAAAAAAATTTAAATCGCGAATAACTCGAAAACGAAGCCTCTAAAAAAAATTGCTAATAGGCACTTTTGGTCGGAAATGAGTTGTAGAACACGTAGGAGTCGGATTGTGCATAACTCCTGGGATACCCTGTATATATATAAAATTCTAAAAGATCTGTAGCCACTCCTCTTGGCTAATCCAACCACAAAAAAGGTTTTTCCAGAAGTGCCGTCAATGTCCTATCGACAGGTCTCGTCGATCGAAGACATTTTATCTCTTTTAGTGAGAGAAGGTGTAAAGTTTGCCCCATAGTTGTAGAGGACGAGCTGTTCTCATCGGCCAACAACCCCAACTCGTACGAATGTAAAGGATCGGCTAAACATCAATGTTTGTGTACGAGTTGTTTTGTAAGAAATGTCCTGCATTTTACGTTGGCAAAGCTGAGACAGCACTCAATTTGAGAGTCAACAACCATAGGGCAACAGTTGTTGGAGGGAACGCCGATTTGCTTGTGAGCCGTCATGCCACAGCGCAAGGCTTAACGTACGATGGTTGTTTTGGCATCAAAATTCTGAAAAAATGAAACCTTAAGAAAACGAAATTATGCTGCTTCACTCAGAGAAAGCGCATAGCAATGTGTTGGGTGCGTACGATCTTCCAGGACTGAATATTAAACGTTAACAGGGTAACCAGATTCCTCCACGACAAACAATCTCTCCACATCAATGTTAAAATTTCCCATTAAAATTATTTGTTACGCCCTTTGAAAAAGGCTAAAAGCCAATTGAATAATAAACCCCAGTGAAAGAATTTGCAGCGTTTTTTTAATTGAACCTCAATAACAACTGATCACATACAGATTCAAATCATGAACGCAAGCCAATTGAATAATAAACCCCAGAGAAAGAATACTTATTTACCCCAGTAATAATTTTGAATAATATTTACCTATATATTATCAGCGTTTCATGCATATCAGAATGCTTCAACCCGTGTATCGGCTATAAACTACAAGTATCAACATCGGCGATCACTCCAGTATCCACATTCACTACAACTCGACGCTATCGGCATCACTAGGTTACAAACAAACAATAATAAACCAAAAAACGCAAATGTTGGCACCATAAATCGGGCCATACATCGGGAATGGTTTGACCTACGGACGTGGGGATGGTCGCATTCGATTCCTCATGGTATGTTCTTCAAATGGGTAAATATTTAGGCCGATTCGACTTGTTTTGAGGTTTTAGGGATTTTACAAAACTTTGACAGCCCTTAAAGGGCACTTTAAATTGAGTAAGAGAGCTGGCTCAAGAATTGGGGCGTCGTCGGACCAAGATGGATTTTTCCTGAAAATTTCAGATCTTTTGCTCCAGCCGTTTGGGAGAAATCGTGCGTACGGCGTACGGCGGACGGACGGAAAATTTTTATTGCAGATTCGGATTCTACACCCTTTGAAACGTAAACCATGAAATTTTCAGGGGGGGTTAGAATTTTTTTTTTCAGAGCGATTACAATGGTTTATTATTGAATAATAAACCAAAAGCATTGAATTTCCCACCGTCTCATTTTTCAACAGTGATTTTTCGCAGGGAATTAAAAGGTTAAAAGCTAGCCTGAAAAGTGAATTTTGTCAAATTTTGAAAAAAACTTTTTAAATGGCTCATTAGTCTCTCTTGATTTTATTGATACGTTTGAGCCTGCAAGCCTAAAAAATGCGCAAAAGCCTCAGCTTTCCAATGGTATAATTAGATTTTATTTTTGACTACAGACTTTTTTGAGAAGATTGAGATTTTATGCAAAAAAACTTGTGTTTTCAAGCACATTTGAGGTTAAAAAAAAAAAAAAAAAAAAAAAAACTGCATACCTAAAACTTTTTTTTCTATTTCTGAAGGAGAATGTCATTTCAACGGCATTACTTGAAAAATGTATGTTTGATTAAGGGCGGAATGAATTCATGGAAATCTCTACTGAACAGACTGAATGACCGAATTGATTGAAATTAGGGTTCTGATTCAAAAAAAGATAGTTAGTGTCAATTGCGTATGGTTGCGCGGAGTGCGCAAATGTGATATTTAAGATCCTTGAAAAAAAAAATGAAGATTAAAAAAAAATTTATTTTGTTTACTCCTGTTTTGACGGTTTTAGGAGGGGTGGAACAACTCGTGGGACACCCTGTATAATAGTATTATTTTGGAAAATTCGCTAATACGGTTATGCTGCACAGCTGTCACTTTTTCTCTTTCTTTTTTTTCCCTTCGGTCCATCTCCAGGTTAACCATCGGGCTAACCCCCAGGTTAACCCCCACACACCTATGGTGAATATACATATATTAGTCGGTAGGAAACTACCCGTACAGGAAAACGTCGGAGATGAGATGATAGAGAGGGAACGTCCAAAGTAAATTAGATTGAGTAGCTACCGGTTACTTCTTGAAACTGTAGTTAATGTGGTTTGGGCATGGGGCGTTGTGAGTCGCTGATTGCTTAGATTTGAGGTCGGTTGGAAGGAGATAAAGCACGGCTGAAGGGCCCCCTAATGAAGGAGGAGAGCGATCGCTTTGTCCCCCCATTTGCCCCCAACCTAACTACTCTATTGAAATTTCTCATTGAATAACAAGCCCTCTATATCTCTAATAACAAGTCCTCTACCGCCCTTATTCACCTTCGTTTCCCCTCAAACACGGGCGACTCCCTTAGAGAGCTAATTGATACGCCAGTACTAGAAATGTAAATTTATCTCGCCTCTTTTTGGGTATCTGCGCGTGTATGTGTGTGTGTTTTATGGTCACACATATGAATGTAATTATACACATTTATGAATATTTTGAAAAAACAAGTCCAAAATCATAAATCGAACAAAAAGAACATGAAAAATCGGCAGTACTAGCTGTTGAAGCAGCGGTGATCTATTACCCTCTCCATTCCCCCTCCTGACGAAAAAATCAAAGTTTCCGAAATTTCTTGCACAGCTAGACTTTAATCATGGTCAAACAAAAGAAAGCGTTTTTAAATCAGTAAAACCAGATGAAAATATTGAAGATATAACGATTTATCACTATTAACCCCCCCCTCCCCCCCCCCTCCCATTTACATTCTTGAATACTGCATGAATACGCTTCTAGCACAACGAAAATTAAATGTACTGAAATGTAGCGAACTTCATAATTGAACAAAAAAGAAAGAAAAGAATGGCATGAATAGGTTTAGAATTCTCGCTTGAGCAGCGATTGAAACGATTAGCTGTTAACCCGTCCATTCCTCTTCCTGTCGACAAAAGCAAAATTTCCGATTTCTGTAGCACACTAGACTTAAGTTGGGATCGAACAGAATAAGAATCATGAAAATCGGTAAAGAATTATAGCCTGAGTAGCATCAAAAATATTTTTCGGAAAGAAAAACACGTTTTTCGGCGTTATACCCCCCAATATCTCTCTTCCGTCCTGAAATTCGGAATTTTCGTTTGTTTGTACAAACACTTGTACATTTTGTTGTAGAATAATTGGAATCGATAAAAGAGAATGGGAATTGTTTGAGAATTGCAAGCTTTCATCGGTACTAGATTGAGAGGTGCGTCTACCTAGATGCTTTAGGGACCACCCCAGACTCCTGCACAGGCGCAGATAAGCGCTCCTTCGCATCAGGGATAGGCAACCGCTCAATTGATAAAGAACTCCAATAGTTTTCAGGAGGAAAAAAATTCCCACACAGCTATTTCGACCCTAACTTTTCTAAGTTTGAGCCCTAATAATACTGACCAACGAACCATTCCTTGGTTTTGATACTATTTACATTCGAGTAAAACATCTGTAGTAAGGAATCAATTCATAATTCAAAAACGAAATTTCCGAGGTTTGTTGCAAAGCTGGACTAAAATTAGGATCGAACAAAATAAGGATCGTGAAAATCGATTAAGAATTGCAGGCTGGGCAGCGTGTACACCTTTTTTTACATTCACACTCACAAATACACAGACAAACTCCTGTCGTTAATTGTCAAGGATTCAGCTTTGAAATGGTCTGAAATGGATTTGTATGCAGTTAATTTTGTTTTGTGTTTAGAGTTGTCCCCAATGTACCCAAAGGGTTACATTGGCGGACATTGGGGAGGTACCGATTGACGGTCATCAACGAGATAGGTATTATTGTTTCGAATATGTTGGACTTGCAGTGAGCATAAAAGCTGAGGGCCGTCATTGGTTGTCTGAACTTGTCAGGCAGCCCATCAAAATAGCACTTTCGGAAGAGGCAAAAGAAACCTTGTACCTGAGGCAAAGTATCTTCGAAACCTTGCGAATAACGGCGGGATCCACCACGTCAGCATTGACCTTCTGGGTGATAATAAGGAGATTGAATCGTGGATAGAGAACCTATCGAAAAAGGAGATGTCAAACTTCAGGACTGACGTGAAGAACAAATACAAGCGATTATTCTCACACTTATAGTATATGGGTTCAGATGTTGAGTTCGGGATGGATCTGCAGCTCATCTTTTGAGTTGGATTAAAGATCATCCACTTCATCTTCAGAGAGAGAGAGAGAGAGAGAGAGAGCTCACTAACGGCACAATAAACAATATTTGTGCTAAAGATCAATCGATTTTCATACCAAGGACTCTTTAAACATCTAAAATCATTATGAAGGCCCTTACCTAGAAATTTGTGCCGTCGTTTTATTGGGATACTTTACTGAGGGGAAAAGGGTGGGATTGGTCAGTTTTGGAGGGGCACGTGTTCGAATCGTTCAAATTTTGATAAAACATCGAACAACTGACGCTAAAGTGGAGAAATGTACAGAACGTTTTCTATTCTGCGTCACTAAAGTTAGCTAAAGTTGGCTCGGACATCGAAAGACACAAAACATCCTCGAAAATGGGTTGTCTTATAATCTGTTTTAATATCGTCTAATGATGTTCAAAAGCGACAACAAGTAAAGTTATACATTTCTGTGCTCTAATGGGCTCTGATTTGAGAAAAGACTTACTAGAACCTTAAACACACAAAACAGAGCTGTGCGAAGCCTGGTATACCAGGTTTTCATAATAACCGTATTTGTATCCAAGCTGTTACACACTATGTATTGCTTGCTCTATAGCACGTAGCGCTGGTTATAAATATTTGGTCTATCAGTTAACACTTCACCCCTTACTCTCCTGTTCAAGTTTCGATCCCCTTCAATATTAACCTTCTGTTTTCAGCATCTTAGGTTTCAGACATTTGAATAACAAAAAGTAATTAAAATGATTTGATCTTTGAGAGGTTGTACCGCAAATGCCACGTAGAATGTCAGCGGTAATTGGCCTTTTGACCGGCCGTTACTAACCAGAGATAGAAGTTGACATTTCCACCCGTTTCGTGCCGTTAGCCCCTTCATTCTCCCTAATTATCAGTAACATAGTTTTTGCACCCTTTTTCTATTCCGCTTTCTTTTACCGTATTTTGGGTTGTTTGTTTTGGGTTGTAGGTTTAGATTGTGTGCGGTAATGCTTGCATTCTGAAGAGACCACAGCTGATATTTTCCTATTTGTTTGTCATTTCTTAGAAAAAAAAAAAAAAAAAAAGATTTACATTTGACCTTAAACTATTCTACTATTTGTTTTCGTCCATCCATAAATCAGTAAGTTAGGTGGAGTTTAAGCTTTGGTTGTAATTAAGCTGTTGTTCGCCAACTTCATGGTTTATTGATTCAATTCTTTACACTAACCGTTCTGTTGAACCTTCAATGATTTTATCATTTAAATGATTAACAGGAGTACAATCCAGTTCTTAGCGACCGACACGACAGCCCCCCCTCCCCCCCCGTTCAACACTCCTTCAACTAACCTTCTGGTGGGCTCCTTCCACCCTTTGTTATCCTGGCATCATCACTTTCCCGTCCACCAAAGGGGGTCATTCGTGCTCTGGTTGAATCTACCCCAGATGATCTAGATTTCCCCAGGGAGTTGGTCAGGGTTAGTAAGTACCGTTTATGAATACAGTATGCGCTCACGTAAACCCTTGTTACCCCCTCCCCCCCCCCCCCAGCCGTAGCTTTCATCTCTGTTCACAAGCTACCCATGTCTAGCTGTCTGAGCTAGAATCCCATATTTGTAGGTTGTGTAGGCAATTTTTCATCTCTCATCTTTTTTCGGTACTTAAATGTGTTAAATTAATCATTTAAATGATCTGACTGTAGAACCATAGAGGTCTACTGTCCCGTTTTTTTTATTTTGAATTATTAACAAAAACGCCTATTACTTTGTCAGGGGTGCCCCCCCCCCGCTAAGCTTCATTTATTTTCAGATAGAAAAACAAACCATATTTAAATTAATCAATAATTTCATTATCATCACTATCTAGTGATAGTAATTAAATGTTTAGAACAAACTGATTGAGGAGAAAAACGTGCGAATGGAACTTGAGAAATAGTGTTATAGATAACCAATTACTTAGTAGGTACATGCCCGAGGGTTCTGAATCTATTTTATTAAGATATTCGTGTGTAAAGCAGAAATGACCCTATGTCCGTTTTTTTTATGACATATAAATGATTTTAAAAAATGAACGAGACCAAATTCTTAATGGAACAAGAAAAAACTAGAAAGTCGTCTGGGAATTCCTTCCATTCCCTTCTCCAAACCAAATTCCGTGGTTTATTCGGCAAGAGAGGTTTGTCAGACCCAAATCGGGATCGAATCAATGGGGGGGATCAAATGAAAATAGTGAAGACTTCACGTTTTATTATTATTCGCCCCTTCCATAATTGAGTTTGACCGCTTTGAAATATGTTTCATAACTATACAAAAATTCTTAATCAAATACAAAAACTCAACGTTTTAATGGAGAAACGTGATGATACCATTTTGAAGCTTCAGGTAACTCAACTAGAGCTTGATCAACGCAAAATCGAAAAAGTCACAAATGAAAATCTCAATCCGAATTCGTTGCTCAGTGCGTCAAGTTTACCCACTCCACCTGCTTGTTGTATGGAAACAGAAGCCTTTGCTGCAGTTGGTCTTCCTTCGTCCCCAGATATTGTTTTGATGGGGCTTCGCCTGTAGGTATATGGCAGTTAAACTTCCTAAATTATTCCCCTCTGATATTTTTGGATTCACTAATAAGCTAGCTCCGACTCCAAGCGACCGAGAAAATTTGGTCATATCCGAATTCATCCCGATTCATTGTGCTGAATTTTGATGATGATTTCATCCTTCAAAATTTGGATGAAAATTCGATTTCACTCTCCGATCTTATAGGCATTTATTCAGAAACAATTGTTTCTATGCAAGTCATATTGTGTAGTGAAAGGAATAAATTTAATTTTTTCCCAAATAAAACGTTCTATGAATGACTTGGAATAAATACTCCAACCTCGATGTAATGGACATGTTCAGTTTTCTAAATCAAAGTTCTCACAAAATTGATGCTAAAATGTTTATTTTTTTAAACCCTTTTACGTTAACTCTTTCCAGCATGGAGCTCAAAGTGAAAACCAAACTCATTCACGAAATTAACGAACCAGTTGTCACTCATTATATTGAAGATAGATCGTAAATAAAGTCCGTGATGCTAATGGATTCTTTTCCCCCAAATTCGTCTTTGTTATTGACACTCCTGCCTCGATATTCGACACTGAATCATAGATGAACACCCGCCTAGTGTCACCTGATCTTCCTGATCCAGCCCACGAGTTAGTGAGCTGATGATGTCTGCCACACCAATAGCAGTCGGACGAAAAGCCCCAAACTGAAATGGTTGTCTACTCCACTCTACTGTTTGTATACGTCTATGGTCGTTTGTTCAACAAATATAGCTGATCATGGTTGATACCTTACTACTCTAGATATCTCAGCATTCCACTGATGTGTTTATTAGGGCTCTCCGATACAGAAGCGGTTTTTTTTTTGTTAAAATGTCAGACGAGGTATAAACTTTTAGAGTGTATGAAAAACAATTTTGCTAAATATTTTTAGCAAAGTGAAGCAGATACGGTAATGACAGGGCTTTTAACTGATTCATTAAAATATATCGTGTTTAAAAAATAGGATTTCAACAACTAAAATTGAGAAGCTACAAGCTGGTCTACACCAGGCAGCACAAAGAAGCTAATCCCTTCAACCAACTAGCTGTAATACAATTTTTTGAGTTTCGATGAAAAACGCTGGGCAGTATTGAACACAAGGGTTCGAGACAATTCAATTATTGCTTTGTCAACAGACGGGAAGTTTGGCTTCTACACGGAGAATAAAGGGGAAAAAGCAATTAAAAATTATGGCTTACTAACCCACCTTCCTTTTAGCGATTTACGTTTTCTTGGCAGAGGACCTGATCACGAAGCTCCACTAGATCAAAGCTGCCGATGGACTTTTGTTTCCGAGTTTACTCGTAGGTAGCGAAAGCTTCGATTTCACTTTCGAGAGATGAATTTTTTTTTCATCAAAATCAAATTTCCACACTCATTTTGCGTTATAGACGATCCTCGACAACATTCGTGCACGTGTCCGTTTTTTCACACATTGTTATAACGAGCTTGTATTGGTGAAGTTTTCATTCGATTTTGGTGAAATTGTAAGGGGATGTGCAACTTGGGCTATAGATGGTCCCATTTGAATTTCATTGTTCACAAATCAATGAACCACTCAAGCTTTGGTTCCAATTTGAGGAAATGAAATTGCATTTCATCAAAATCAAATTTCCACTCGCATTTTGCGTTTCAGACCTTACTCAACAACATTAGTATCTACTGTGTCTGTCTGTTCATGTTTGTGTGTCCGTCCGTTTATCCACAAATCCTTATCTTTAAGGAGCTTCATTGCTACGGTTTTCATCTGACTTTGATGACATTTTCAAGAAATGTGTGGCTTAGCTGTAGATGGTCCTTTGGAGTTTCGTAGTTTTGCTAAACAATTTGCTAAAAAAATTGATAAAAATGCAAAACTAAAAAACTTTGAGAAATCCAAAATCATTGTTTGAATAGAAGAATATTACTCAGAACAAGTCTTTTACGCAATAAAATTGATAACTAACTATTTATTTGCAAGAAGTGCTCAAATTCCATCGCAATTGAACTTGTGTAAATGTAGTGCTCGCAATACGATAATTTCGAAAAATTCAGTCACACGATCATGCAGCCAGCAAGCCTGGAACTTTCCCCCGTCAGTCCTTCTAAAGAGATTAACATCTACATCATTTAAGATTAATGTGTGGGCATTAGTAAAAACATTTCAATCATCAACAAATTTATATTACCGAGAGAGGGGGGATCTTACCGGTTCTAAAATTGGACCGGTAAGAGAAGTATCTTTCTGAAATCGATTCCTGTCATCCAACTCTACAACAAGAAACGTTTTTCCTGATCATCTTCTCTAGCTTATCGCTAGGCGGCTTTAATTGGAGATATTTTGTCACACCGGCGATCAAATCGAAGGGAAAAAGCTCCCAGCAGAGGATTGAATCTTTGTGAAAGGCGCCGGTGCAGAGTATGCCCGATATTTATCGAAGAATGAGTGTTCGAGTCCCTCAATAGTCCCGGCCAATGCACATGCAAAAGATCATCAGAATGCCCAATCCCTATGAGTATGGATGGGTTGGCTTGAAGAAGAAGTTTCCTACCGGAAAGGGAGAAACACGACTTAATTAGCGGGTCAACAATCATAGTTCAACCCCGGTAATATCGAACGAAAACCAATCAGTGAGCAGGCATGCTGTGTCTAATAGCGCGTCATTCGATGACTGTTGAGCGGTTAAGGTACTGAAGAGGATGAAACCCAATGAGAACAAACTACTGCTTTATCAATCCGAAAAAGCTCTCAGCCACCAGGATTGAAGAGCTCTCTGTAACCTTCGTCAACCCGAACTCCTTCCCGATTCGACGCTCAAAGAACGAAAATGAACCCAGTGCTTGGCTACAGAGAATTTATTGCTATACCAGAAAAGTGCTCGTTGCACCAGTTATATTGAATTTCTCAAAAGGTGTTTACAAATGGGAGTGGCCCCAAATGGACAGTGATTGAAAATTCCATTAAAGTGGCTACACCCACCATGCGAAACTCATTAATCCGTTTCGGCAAGGGGCCCCGCAAGGGGGGGGGGGGGTATGACGGAGACTGCGTCATTGAAATTGTTGGGGGGGGGGGGGGGTTTCCTCATTCATTCATTCATAGTATTCAGGCGAGGTCGCTTCTAATCAGCACAGTTTGGTGTTTTTTGCTCCGATCCAACTATAAAGCTGAAACTTTGATGGTATCTTCAGTGGTTCTTTCTAGATTGATTGGAACAGAAAATAGATCTTCGGCTGACTCAGCTGATTAAGAGCAAAACGAGCGATGATATTAAAATACCTCCAATGGAACAACATACGTGATGGGGACACGGTTTACAAATCTACGAATTCCGTTGAATTGCATCAACTGGTCGCGGCCCACATGGGAGCTTATCCTAGATTTCATGTATTTCTTGAACTGGGGTAAGAAACGTAGATTCAGTGAAGTTTTCTACCTAGTGGCTTGTGTTCAGGGCATCTGGACAAGGCAGATACTGGTAGCTCCATTTCTTTGGGTATTTCGGTTTGTGAGCAATGAAATTCGTGTGGTACCATCTACATCCCTACACGCATGTTTCCCGAAAATTTCATCAAAATCATGTGGAAGCTGTAAAAATACAGTTTGTGGAAATTTCGATTCCGTGTAAGAAAGTTTGTCTCCTAAAGATAGGTTCATACCACCCACGGACTAGGTTCAGTGATTGGGATCATCAAGGGGCAAGACCAACCCCGCCTTCAAGACCTGGCGGTCGTGCGGGTACTGTATACCCACCACGCCGTCTCGTACCAATTAGGTACTGGTGCGAGGTGGTGGTGGGGGGTGCGTCATGAAGCTTGAGGGGGGTGGGGCACCCCTGGTTTCGGGCATTACTCATCGATCCGATTCATCCAACATTTACTTCAAAAGTATTTGATACTTCATGAGGAATATTTAACCAAGAATTTGATACCTCTAATTAACGTAGTCACTCAAATCGACCCTAGGGTAGTGTCAAGAATAAACATTGTTTTATATAAAGCCAATTAGAGCTTGGAGTCATTTCGCTATCATCATCTCCTCATATTGTCAAAGTTATACCTCAGCCATTCAAGAAATGGGGTGTCCTCACCGATACCTTGTTTGGCTACCAATACTCCTCATGTACCTTTTGCAACCTCAAGTCCGAACCCTAAGAAACTAAGGAGATTCATGAAGGCAAACAAATTATGATCCTCAGCTCTATGAGTCCCTTTTAACGGTATTCGGCGGAAATAAGTGAAATTCTACCAGAAACCATTCGATGACAACCCCCACCTAACGTTCATTTCACGACCGTATTCGATAGTGTAAAAATTACAAGATCATATGGGAATAATGAAATACGCAACCTTTCTTCTCGCGAGCTTACTGGGACTGAACGTAAGGTGTTGTCAGAAGGACTCAACTATAGTTCCGCTTCTAAAGCCGACCACAGCCTACTTGATGGAGATGTGCAGGCGTACAGCAAGATGCTTCTATTGAAATACCTACTACTGGAAAGTGATTGCAAATGGACGATCCTAGTTTCACAAGATAAAATGACGAACTGCATCCTTCGTTGCCCAAGTTTAAGGATCCTTCAAAGTTCGATCCTCCACGTTTACCACCTACCAATCCGTTAGAAAAGTTTATGTTTTAGCCGTTGCAAAGAAATTCGAATCCTTCATTTCTCAATTCCCTGACCCCTAGGGATAATTTGCCTATGGAAGAAAAAGCAAGGGGGAATATCAAGAGAGACGAGAATATGAAGTTAATGCCAGCAGAGAAATGATCAACGGTTGTAGTAATGAACACGGTGAACTACCGAAACGAAGCCCACCGACAGGCAACTTGATAGCGAACCAACGCAAATATTCTTGAAGAAAAAAGGGAGGTCACATCAAGCGATACAAACATACTTAACAGCTCTCTGTGGGAGACTTTCCAGCAGTATTTCCTGTAACTCCTAGGTGTTCAGAGTTCTGCATTCTTCCCATGATACATAAGGAGTACTCCTTACCCGATAGACTATCTCCAGGTCTCCCGATTGTGGGAAGCATTGGTAGCATCACTGAAAGGATATCTTCTATGGAGATCATGCAACTTCTTGACAAAAATCAGCCCTCTTACGTGAAGGACACTAATCATTTTCCAAACCATTCTCCAAGAATTGCAATTCTCTGCTATTAAGGATCACCGAATGATCTTGGTAACAGTAGCCGTATGCTCACTATGCACAGAAATCCCCACGACGAGTAATTTTCCATGCGAAAAACCGGATTTTCCTAGAATAGTTCGCGTTTATCAGCATTCAAATTCATTTCTCCTCCGGAAAATGTACCATAATGTAAATGTATGTATGTAGATAACATCGACTATACTGTTTGGAAAGACGAGATCCCACCATAGTAATCATAGATCTTGAAAAAATATAGGCTGTCATTGTTTTTTCGGTTAAAAAACTCGAAGTTTCCCAAATTAGTCGAAATTTGCTATATAAAGGATTTTTTCAAGCCTGAAACTTTGAATGTAAAAAAAGGACAGGTATCTTTCCAATAGGAAATTTATTGATCTTCCTAAAGTTATTCTAAAATTTGGATTTACATCTTGAATCGATGAAGTTTTTACCAATTTATTGAAGTAAGGTTAAAATCATGACAAAGAATTAAAATTGGAAAAACTTGTTTTGGCGAGTTGTGTTGTGTGGCGGATGGCACACCTGTTTCGTTTACACCCTGGATTTACACGAGTATTTTGTTATATTGAAAGTTTTTTTAAAACGAAATAATGATCATATCTTATATTAAACAAAATACCAAAAGGTGTAATATACAGGGTATATTGACGCGAATCTTTGGGAACTCTCTTAATCAGCTCTTTTAATTCTAAAATAATTTTAAAAACGTACATATTAGAAAGTTTCACTTCGCTATCTTTATCCAATTCTTTCGAACCACTTTACCTATACTTCCGTGTACGAAAATTGTTTTTTTTTTCTCATCGAAGTTACCGCAACATATAATGGTGTGCAAAAAAAAAACCAAAGAAAAAACACAATTTTTATTATTGAAACCAAACTTTTTGAAGCCTGTGGATGAATAGTAATCAGAAGCCAAGAGCGCAACTCTGCTCTCAAGGAAGAGGGAACTTGACTATCATGAGAGGCTCATTGATTATAAAGCCCCTGGCTTCTTCACCACCAGTCTTACACCATCTCATCCCATCTCAACCCGGATATAAAAGGGGGTTGTTAGGCGTTTAGCAAAGAGAAGACGGTCCCTGTAAAGTTCAGAAAAAAGACAATAGACCGCTCATGTCAAGCCGAACAGAGAAGTGACAGCTTGAAGAGCATTGTCACTCCCCTTGTAGCCAAGTGGTGCGGCCTCATTACCAGCCTTTGCTTAAACTTCCAATTAGTGACTCTGTCCATTAGAAGGTGCCTATAAAATATATTGTCATCACTCTTTTCAGTCACCCCATTGGGTCGTTTGGATCATTATTCTATTCCAATTATTCCAAAATGCAAAGAAAGGAATAATGTCATGATCCAGAGGAATGGAGTTTCGATTAATTTTACCTCAATCCCTGTTGCAGAAAAATTCAAATTCATTCATATAAAATCAGTTACTACTTTCGGTTGATTATTTTCAATAATGAACCTTCATGCCGACCTAGGTGGGTTTTTATGAACCAATACAATAAAAATGAACGGATTTAAAAACTGATTGGTAAGTAACGCATACATTACCGGAACGTCCCTATACTTACGTATGATGACCTTATCAACGATCGGTTTAAAAATTGTTTATAATCCGTTTATTTGAAAAAAGGAACCCTCTTACTCCTTCTTTCATAATAAAATTTGAACAAGAAATGAGTTCTACGACTGAACCAAATTATGAATTGAAGGAAAAAAGAATAACAAAAATCAGCTGAGAATATTAGTTTGGGCAACGCTTGGTATGAGCTGTTAATACCGTTCCCCCCTTGAAAATGTTGCCATGTTAACGTTTCAAGGTGTGCAGATTCTAAATCTGCAATACCTGCTTGCCGCCCTCCGTATGGGCCATAAAAAGCTGTAGATTTAATGTAAAACAGTCGGTGCTTAACGGTCTGCACTGGGGTTATAGCAGCAAAAACTTGACAAAAACGTGGTGTTTCGAGGTTTTTGCTGACATACCTGACCAAGAGTGGTGTCATTTTCCAAGTAATTTTGGGGGAAAATCGTTAATTCTTTCAGAAACCCGAAGAAATTGACCCATACCAAACAACCGCTATTCGTGAATCAAAAGTAACTCACGAAACCCACATCAAGAAACCTCCAAAGAAGGTCTGTCCAATACAGGATCAATGAACATTTTTGCGATAATTTTGCATTTTTTTCTCTTTATTAGATGGCTCTACAGCTCCCCTGGATCAATTCTAATAGGTATCCCTCTATTGACGAGGCCTTACTTCATAGGGATCACCTAAAAACACGCTACTCGCTGTACTAGCTAAAACTTCCATGAGCAACTTGAGCTAAAATCCTCAATCGACCTTGGATACTTTTTTCGTTTAAGAATTCGGTTTGGTTTTGGACCGCATTTCAGGAGTTTAAAATTTCGAAATGAAATGAGTGAATTTTGGGGTTTCATAAATTTTCTGAATCTTAGTTCGATTTTACAATGTAAAATGAGTTCAATCTTCAAGATGGTTGTGAGAGAGGGTTCGTCCCTCGTAACGAATGCATGTAGGGTTACAATGAAGGAGTTACGTACAGTGAAACCATGTCTATTCATTATTCTCACCCAAATCTCTTATTCCAACATTGACATACGGTTGTCCCTCTAATGCATGCAGTACTTGAAAATATGTTTATTTTCCCCGTGTTTCTCAAGCTCTCAACTGGTACTGCACGTTTGGACCTCGTATTTGTTTTCTAGGTGTTCCAAAGATCGCTTCATTTCATTCTTCCCTCAGTAGAGGCTTTCCTTTCAGGGAGAGGAAATTTTCCTCAGGGTATCTCAGCTGATCAATGTGCCTCCATAACCCTTGTTTTCTGCAATTTCTATAGGCGCTCCATTTCATATTTCACCATCGCAGGCCGATTAGGAAAGTACCTAATTAACATCTATATAGATAGATAGATAAACATGCTTTATTATTAAATATACATAATTTGATTTCGATAACAAATACAAAAACATGCGATAATCGTGGTCGCAATGACCGTCCGATGAGTACGCCGAGTATTCCGATAAATCTTAAAACAAATCAAAGAAGAAAAATAACTACAACAATAATAATGATACATAATTCCTGTCCCTTAAAGGTTAAACTTGACATAAGTAAATATTGCTGAGGTACCAATATTTCTACATTCATGTCACGTAAACCCATACTCAATCATGGTTTTATACCTCAAATCCCATGCCACCCTACAATATCTGATTAAACTTGGTTCTCCAGATTTAAGCAGCCCCACATAATCGTCCCAATCCAATTCCAACCTCCCAAAATGCCTCCTCCTTAGTGTACTCAGCGATTTACAACTAGCGATGAAGTGAAAAAGCATTCTCAATATTCCCGCCACTGCATATATCGCATTGCTGGCTACTGTTGGTGCTGTAGGGTCGGTACTTCAGTGCCAAGAGGTTTCCTCTAATCTTGAAAAGCCACCTACAGTGTCGGAAGTCCCTGAATGCCGAAGTCTGAGGGTCATGTATTGAGGATGCATCTGCGAACGCATTGCTTTTTGGACACATTCTGCATGGATTACACTGGACACTTTATTCATCATTCTCCTCTATCAGTGTTTTCCATAGATTTTCCACTTTCATATTGTATCATACTTTGCAGAAATGTGCTCCCATGCCCAGAACACATTAAACACATTGCTTTTTGGACAGTGCATTCTGCATGGATCACACTGAGACACTTTGTAAAATCACATTCTCGAAACAAAACCCCACACCTGAGATGAATAGCATAGGATTCACCGGGCCACTGTATCAAATACCTTTGTTTTGTCGGTGAACGAAATCCTGGGATGACACAAAAACTGTTTCCACCTGCTTGCAATCGCAAGCTTTGCCAAGGCGCCCTTTTCCTGTAAATGGGAGTCAAAGGAAAGCATAGGCGTTAATGTGAATCCCAAATATTTATATCTGGCGACCACTTCAACACTTTGACCGCCGAATTGCCACTTTTCTTTCACGATATTAACTTCTATATTGAAATGAAATTAGTTTGAATCGAACAATTGGAATGAAAGAATGCTTGATGTAACAATTGTATAAATAACTTTTGTAAGATGAATGAAAAAATGGGCAATTGATTCACATAGATATTGACAATTTAGGAGGGACAAAATTAATGAACTTCAGATGCTCGAGACAATTAATAGTAACTTATCTATAAACATTTAAGTACATATGGAATCAAGAAGGAACGAATTCTTTGACAGCTTTACGCCTTTCATTCTATTTCACAGTACAATACCTGTGCACTCCGTTAGTGAACGTCAATGGCGGCTCCTGCCCTGAAACCCCGGGGGTGCACCGAAACCGAAACGGACAACCACGAAGGGAAAGTGAGACAAAAATGAGCTTTTTTAGCCCAAATACAAATTTCAACAACCTATATGTAAAGGAGATCAATCTTGCCTGCTTTTTCGGCTTCAAATCCTGAAACAAACGACTCAGTCCTACCTTTAAAAGAAGTTCACTAATAAGTATGTAAATACCTTAAAAAGATGAAAATTTTAAAATGATTGTCGAACTCCAAAAAAACCGTGTTTTGCAACAGTTGAAATTCATATCTGCCCAGCAAGAACCATCGTGGAGGTGAAAGCCCGATTCCATCTTTAACCCAAGCTTCGTTCCTATTGTCGCAGCAAAGAAGACAAGGGAAGCAGAAAAGTTTATTAACTACCTCACAACCGCAGACCCAATCGACCTCTTCGAAGTAATGAGAGTTGAACTTGCGAATCGTGAAACGATTTATGCTTTCCTTTGAGGTTTCTTGCAGTCCTGTCAATAATCTGCATCGAGAAAAATCACTCCTTGCTCCACTGACAATTTAGCCAACTCACGTTATATAGCACTTACTGTATTCATCGCGTATTTACAGCTAACACGAATCAGTCACAAGGGTTGAGGACAATCAACTGATGAATGAATAAGAGTGTGTTTTGGCGATTCTAGCGTACTCCAGCGGGTGAGTGGACATCTATGAGTGATCCTGTGTAAGCTCTCTGAAATTTTGCGCGCTTTATTTCAGGGCTTCTCATTGGTTCATTCTCTGGACTCGGATCCAATCAACGGCGTGTTTCCCTTCGATTCGCTCCTGGATAGCGAACCAATGACCACCCTCACCAAACCTATGACTCTACCATCCTCTTACCAATCCTGCGGCTCAGTTTGGCGAGTGGATTTGAAACTATTCTGCTCTTCAATGAGAATTCATGGGAAAAAGATGGAAAGCAATATGATAATATTATACTTTTAGATTACTATTATCAGGTATAATGTAATAGGTTTCTTTTTGGCCAGGGTGTGCATGTGCGTCTGTGCCCGCATTAGCAGCCGCTCCTGGTGAACGCACTAAGTGAACTGTCAATGGAATATTGTGCCTTACTCTCAAAACTGTACATTCCTCAACTCGGGTGAAAAAACCGCTCCACATTACCCGTTATACCTTGACCCGTTAATGGGACATGATTTTTTTAGGGTTTTTTCAAAACACATGCCTAGTGCATTTTCATAATAAAAACTTGCAAGGCCGTTAGTTTCAGTTCGAACATCCAACATAAAAATAAGTAAGTTTAATCAAATATATAGTGGTATGGTCTACTGCGATTCCTTATCCATAAGGGATTTAAGTTTGAAGGATAAAACGAAAAATGGTGAGCTTCTAAAAGGACAAACAAGAAGTCCCATTGATAAAAGGAGCAGAAGTTCGAACTGCATGAATTCTGAAAACAACTAAGTCCGGGTAATTGTTTGTAGAGCTCCATGTGGCTTATAAACGGTACAAAATGTTATGTAGTCCCTTTGTAATGAAAAACGATAACGCTGTAGGTCATTTACTGCGGGTAAATAACATGGCTGACGTTTATTTGCTTCAAATTTAATTGACATCCATAGGAGTCGCAAAGCTGATATTCTGTAATTTTTACAAACCATTTCACTCTTTGGATCGCTCGAGCTTTAGATAGTTATAGATAGATAGTTTATTTTACATCTTTTCCTTTACACGTTACATTCTTCAATTGAATGATAACCAATGACCGAGCTGGATAGTGTGACTTTATGGCCAGCCCGGAGTTGGTTCTTACTTCACCTTTTTGTAAAGTAGATATAGCACAATATTTACATCAATATCATTCGTTTAATTATTTATAGTAATTTTCAACATATTATATAGGTATTTATCTAGTTATGTCGGGTTTTGTCCAGTTAGTTATCTTAACATTTGAATTCCTCTTTCCTGCATTGATGTACCTACCTACTTAGTTGATACATATTTTACATTGTTATTAAGTATTACTATAAAGTTATTAATTTTCCTTTATAAAGTGCTCATACGGGTTACCTATTACTAGTTTACAAGTTTCTTTTTCATAAAGCTGTTCACTATTTATCTTCGTCAGATTTCAAATTTTTTCAAAATCTTCATTCATTATTTGCAAGCCCCTGTATTTTTTCGTCGTTAAAACAAATGTATTTTTAGCTCTCAGGTTTTTACAATTTTGATTGCCGCAATCTCTCATCAGCAAAATATATGCTTTAGTGTTAACAAATTAGTTTGAACATATTCAATGTGTATAATTGATAGACGACGAGAAATTCAAACCATGAAATAATGTATCGAAGGGGCCCTGGCCTTATTGAACAAACTTCACAATGTCATGTTTTGAATCTTAAAAATATTATCAATTAGGTACTTGAAAGTGCTTCCTCATATTACAATTGCACATTCTAGGATTTATTCGATGAATATTGATCTTTAGTTCTTCTGAAATTTGATTCTATGCAGAATATAGGCACATTTTCTTACAGTTCCACGCAAACTTTGGACCATCTCATTTGAGAATCGAATGTCATTCTTAAATAAATTAAACTTTCACTTTTTAATTTTCGTACAGTCACATGGTAAGTCATTGCAGCAGTGTAATTCCAAAGCCGTGCTGTAGTGGTTCTGTTTTTCTTGCTGAATACATAAAACCAATTTCGTAGCATTGACGGCGAGCTTGTTGGTGTTCATCCATTGTCCAATTGCCGTCTAATCCTTCTCGGAATTGTGATGGACCTCCTGCCATGATGGACCGGAGCTTACTAGGGCAGTATCATCAGCAGATATGTGGATTTTGCTCAAATGTTCATTCACATCAAATGAAAAAACAAAAAATAATAATAAATAATAATAATCGGCCCAATTGAAAGGCCCTGCAAACAACCGTTTTCGCGGATCAAAGCTGTTTCGGGTTTTACTTTGCCAATGTGGACTGCATGTTATCATTTACTTTTACTTGATTTGAATATTTCCCAAGATTGTCCTAGAATTCCTGCTGCTCCACTTTTTCAATGAGTGTCGTTTTTGATATTAGCATCGAAAGCCGTAGCCACGTCAAGGCACGTTAGATTTTTTTACCTGCTTCCATGTTTGAATAAATTTCATCCGTGATCCTGTTTATTGACACCTCTTGCAAACTCGAATTGCTGTGCTCCTACGGTCTTCGACTTTCCCAGAAAGCTCACTAATCGGGATTTAAGCAGTTTATCAAACATCGGAGCAATAACTTCTATCAAAGAAATGGGTCGGCAGTTGGACGGATCAACAATGGTATTACTTTTGCCATTTTTAATCTCTGAGGGAACACACCTTTGCAGATAGGTACTTCAATTCTGTAAGTAAGTTAATACTTCAGCTATATTTTCAATCACTTTTTTTTGGATTGGGGTGGTAAGGTAACTGGACCCGGCACCGAACCTCCTCTCAGCAATCGAGCAGTTTTTATTAGTTCGTTTGTTTCATACATGGACATTGAATTGAAAATGAATTTGGTAGTGCGGTTCAGCTGCTACGCCTGTACACCATTCGAAGCGCATGATTTTAGTGAGAAGCTTCGTCATAATTCCGTTCAATTTTCAAAAAAGAAAGCTTATACTTCTTGTGCTGATAAACTGCATATTTCTGCCGGCGTGAGTGTTCCTGAGATTGCACCCAAAAAGTGAGTGAGCAGCTGTTCTTCACTAGCGGTCAACTTCATTTCTGATTCAGTTTTTTTCGGGGTGTAAGATCGTAGGCTTCCAAAATCCAAAAATGCTTTAGCAACTTGCAGCATTTCATAAAGTGGTTAGAAACTCGTCAAGATTAAGGTGGGAAGAACAACTTTGTCCGAGGTCCAATTGGCTAGTGCGTCTCCGTTGGTAGAATATTCTTGAAAGGTAATCTGAAATAATTTACTGATCTTGGACATGTAGAACACAAAATTAATCCCAAAAAGGGCATTTTAGTTCATACTTACAAGCACTTACGACTCGCTCAGTTTTCAAACCAATCGAGCAACATTTGTTACTTTTAGTTCTGTTCGAAAGTGTAAGGAACGGCGCATATCTGGCCTGGAGAATCAGGGCTACTGTGACGAGGGTCTCGGCACGATGTACAAGCATGTTGCCTTACACCATATTCTTTTTCATTTTTTGACAATTAAGTCTGTTTACGCCAAAGCACAAGTCCGATATTGAATGTTTCGAGGATATTTACGACCGAAAAGGCCGATGATGATGATGTGTTGTTTGATGCGATTACGAGCTGATCGACTCCTGATCTCTTCGAACTCAAAAAAAAAAAAAATCAACGGCGAGAGCCTCTAGAGTCTTCGGACTCGCGGAGACCATTCCCTCTTCGCTGCTGCCACGTTACGCACTCCCGTGTAAGCCTCATCAGCTAAAAAACCATCTTGCATGTTCTGGACATTCTGCGCTGTCTCACGCAAGTACCATACCATTGCGATTCCTCATAGGTGGATGCACCTTTGGAATTCGCGGCTGCCACAACGCCATTGCTGCTGGCTACAGACAACGACAAAAATATTTTACGAACATCATTGAACACTACTTTATACCTACTCTGGAAGATCGGAACTTCGAATGGTACATTTTTCCTTCATTTGTTTTATGTACAACATTATTCAGTTTTTGAAGATTTCCGTATTTTCTTTATATCATATATTCGCTCAGTTTTATACCAATATTTTACTGTTTTACCTGTACTGTTTTCAATACCTTTTTTTTTATTTATGACCAACAAGTTAATTTTCAGTTTCGTTTCCTTGAAACTCCTCTATTTTCTTTTTTTAATTTGTTTCCTAGATTTCAGTGATTTTAATATACTATCAAAATGACAATTTCTTGCTCGAACAAACAAAGTCGTTGCTGAAGGTATTGACTTTTTCTACTGAGCCTTAATGTTTGTTCTAGCTACAGCTTCGGCATTGTTATCTGACATTCCAAAACCGTTTAAGGCTACTCTGATACGCTCTTCATTATGAACCTCATTTTTCATGAAAACAAACTTTCCACCTCTTCTCGGCTGAACTCACCTTTTCTCACTCAAGAATTTTTCTTTCATTCATCATTCTAACAAGGGATATACCTACCTAATATAGCGGCGCACTTCCCCGTAGTAACACCCAAAACTTCAAGCGCCATCAACCGACTTTCCAACTTATCAAAGTGCAGAAAAACATAGGATTTTGAGAGGAGATAAAATGTGGTAAATCTCGTGTGCATACCTCTATTAGAAGGTTTTATTTACCAGAACGATGTTTCAAAGTTTCTAATGGATAGTTCGGCTCAGTCCGAGGAAAACTTTCAAGAACTTGCCAAGCACGAAATTCGCGGACGATTGCTTGATCTAAGTATTATCAACTACAGAGTTCTGATCAAAATGTCGTAAATCAAGCATAGATAATTCAATAATTTCAAACTTACTCCTATACTCATCTGTTGAATCCGGTCCTTGTCTAGCTGTTCTTCCTTAGTGTCAGTATCATCGAGCATGAAGTTCATAATCGTCCGTCAAGTTCCGGCATTAGTAATATGTAATGTTCCAATGTAGCAAAATAACCCCACCCTTCCAGCAGCTTATTTTCTTTCAAGTAATCCGAAAGAAATGTATATTGCTTGGTAAGAAGCCTCCTATTTACGAATGTACCTCTATGTGCCTTTCTTTTTGAGCCTCATCATTATGACTTATCCAATCCGTTGCCCACGATGAAGCGTCAAATGTCAGGAACGAATGATTCAATGTAAAGCTCTTCAAAGGAAAACAAGGTAGAAGTACAAAAGTGGCTAAAAACGGCTAACTTTTAATAAGAAACGGACAATTGTATCACATTACAAACATGCTATGTACTACTGCTGATATAAGCCCGAAATACACTATTTTCGGGATAAAAATCGATTGTCCACATTTACTATTCATCACAGTGTTGATGGGTTTTCTTCGAACTGGACGGTTATTCTCGAAACATGTACATTATCTGTATGGATCTAATACGTATGGAGGGAATAATAGCCAATCTTTACAATCGCTGATTAAGCGAGAATTCATGTCATTTTTTTCTTGTTCAGTTAACATTTAGGTTTAGTATTAAAACATGGGTCAGCAAATCAAGTTTTCATTATGAAAGGGATTGAATGGAGGGGTAAGAGTGATAAACTGTCATTTCTTTACTATTTTCATCTGATTTTATTGACTATTTGGAAAACATCTTCTTCGACACTAATTTCAGACTAGTTGTGAAACAAACCTCCGAAATTTCGGACCAAGGAACTCCGAAATAGTTCAAACGCTGCCCACGTAAGTAGCTTATACTGTCGATTTTCTCGAATCTTTCATTGTTCGATTAATAACATCGGTCTGGTTTGGAAAAAAATGTTAGAGCTTTCAAATATAATTATGGAAGGGGTAAATACAGAAGAAAATAGTGAAAAATTGTTTCTTCTTCACTATTTTCATCTGTTCTTTAAATTTTATTATTATTTGTTTTTCCTTTGTTCGAAATCAATTTTCGTCCAACAAACATATCTCGTGCCTATTAACCTTTTTGAATTTGATGTCGTTAAGGGTAATTAAGGGTAGTTACTGGGATTATCAGCTGATTTCCGTCCGTTTTTTTGTTAGATTAAGAATTTGATCTAGTTTTAAAAACTATTTATAAGTATTTAGAATTATGTTTACAAGTTTGATCATACAAAAACCGAACTTAGGGACATACCTGTAATGCGCTACTTGCCAGTGTGTCTATTACTATTTTATTCATTTATGTATTCATATATTGTTTGTTCTTCTTCTCATCCAATCAATAGAGGATAAAACTGAACAACCATACAAGTGATAAAATATTTTACAATAATTTCGATTAGTAGATTGGTCGATTTTCAAAGTTTCAACCATTTGAGGTAGTATGGTCAAGCTGAAATAAACTTCATAATCTGTCGATCATTATAAGTGAATCAGCTTGAAACCTTTAATGAGTGTTCTTGTATCAATCAAATAACGTATATCATGGAAATTATACATTTATTCCTTCCACGGCCCGTTGTGCCGGATTGGACAATTTCTGGCAAAACCACATTTACTCTTGAGCTACCTACAGAAAAAAACGTTAATTAACATCCTGATAGCCGAGAAAGGCGAGAGATAAAAGAGAAGAAGGGTAGGAATTAACCGCTAACAGGGTCCTAATGGCTGTAGGGGAGATGGATGAAGCCCTTTTTAGCTTAGCTGAAGGGAAGGAGGGGAATGGAGCCAATGGCGTGCACGTCAACTGCCCGAATCGATGGACCAATGAAAAGTCTCTTTACCCCACTATCCTTGCCAACCCCCTACCGCTTTTGGGGTTGGCAAACTTACAGGGAGTCTTTAGTTTCAGACATGGCCGCGCATCACCACGACAAATTACAACTTCATGAGTCGTGGCCGCGAAGAACGTCTTTTCTCATCGATGACATACTATTCCGTCCTCCCCAACCAGTTGTGAGTAATGTTATCAGTGGCATGGCAGTTCTTTAGGTAGATTCGTTGAATGTTTGCGCACTTATGACATTCGACTGATAGAACAGGATGATGTGTGCACCGATCGTTTGAATGCAACAACCGTAAACAAAGATACATTCCATACTCTGTTTATGCTGGAGGAAATTAAACCGGCAACTAAACATGAATGGAAACGACAACAAAAAGGCAGCCATGCCAAAGTATGACGTGCCGTGTCAATATATTAGCATCGGCACCGGTGTCTACAATAATTGATTACAAAGCAAATGTCATCAAACATTGCTTAGTATAAAATTCAGAATTGGTGAGAGTCGGTGATCAAAGATCATCTGTGTTCTTCTTCCGCAGAGTTTGGCTGTTTCAGGATAATTCTTGTAAAGAACGGTAAACAAAACTCGCAATTGTTTTCCCTGCTATCTATGATCTCCTTAACTACAAACGTACCGTTTAAAACTGAACCAAACAGTTATACATCCAGTAATTAACGGAATTTTGACAGTACACACTAGGGTCTTTATTCAAATGAACAGTAATAATTCAAATTTCAGTTTTTTTACTGAAAGATTGGTAGGTACTTGCAATATTTTTTAGCTTAATCACACAAATTTGAAACTTCCATTGTATATAATTACTGTCACTAATTAGCCTTTCGGATTGGATAACATGCCAGAGAAACAACCATCCAACGTTGATGTGAATCCCAGGGCGGTAGTGTGGCACCCCAGATATTATGCACATTCTTGGGGTAGGCGCTCCATCAATAAATACTTAAACTTGGCAAAATATCAATTTTTTACGACTTATGCAGGAGAATGAATTTCAGTCTTGCATGTTGAAAACTTAAATTTCTGTTTTACGGTGCACAATCTCTCCTAAAAACGTGATTAAGAAAAAGGCCAATGTATTGTTTTGCATTTGTAATCTTTGTTTACGATTACTCTTTAGTGCATGGATACCTGGTTTAACTTAAATTTGAATAGGTATTCTTGTTTAGTTTTGGTAGTTTGAACCACAACATTAGGCACGCAATTCATCTTCAATTTGTATCAATAAATTGACAAAGTTCTGGTCATAAAGGTTGATATATGCGGATTTTCATAAATTATTGTAGTACACTGCGCTGATTTATGTTGGAATTTGAGCAATTTGGAGACAGAGATGATGTTAATTATAATTTTTTAAACAAATTATCTTCTTCTAAGTAATATTTCAGTGAATAAATAAATTGTGTATTTTCACTGTTTTTCAAAGGGTTTCTACCTATTTTAGCTTATTTCAAAGAAATTTGAATAAATTTTGTTGGAAAATTTTGCTTGTATTTTTTAACTTTCTACTTCACGTTTGAATAAATATGCTTTAAAAAGTATTCTGCAAACAAATATAAACTTGTCGATTTCTAGTCGGATTTCCCCATTTTTAGTGATTTTTTTTAATAGATATTTTGAAATTAAACCAAATTATTATGCTCAAAATGAGCTGTCTACCGAACTCATCCTTTTTTTTTGGTATGCTGGAATTTTTGGGGAAAGAATGAAGTTTTTAACTCAACTCTATCTAGAGTTATCGTCTGGATTGACGTACACACATCCACACCCACACTCACACACATGTATATACTTTTCTAGTGTTGTGACTAGAGTTATTGGAGTCTTGTGTGTTTGATGTTTATATTGCTAACGTTTCGTCCCAGGATCTGGGTCTTGATCATGGAAGCATTTTATAACTGGAACTGAGGAGTCAGATGGATTTTGACAAGTTTTTGGAGAGAGAATAAAAACAGAAACACGTTGTCAACACGAAACGTTGTTGAAGTTATGTACATTAACTGAAGATTAAGAAAATCAGATGATGTTGATTGTCCATTCGTATCTTCTAATAGTCATGTTCATTCGGAGTTGTATTATGGTGTAAAAATAAGGCGACCCATATGAAATAAACACCTATATATAGTTAGGGGGAAAATTTTAATTGCACAAAACCTTTTTTGGGCTCTGTTGCTTGGATCTTGAGATACCCAAATAGTCAGCTGCAAATCAATTCCGAACTGTTCTGAAACTGAATTCGCTGCTGACTAATCTGGGCCAAAAATTCGTACTACTTCCCCAACACCCTCACAGTGTTTCAGGTTCACTTGAATTGAATTCAGAAGTCGACTGCAATTTATTTGCAACTAAAATTTCCAACTAATTTTTTGTTTAACTCCGCATTTAAAAAAAAGTTTTATCTCCTTTTAAAGATTTTTTTTCTTGTCACCAATCGTGTACCGCAATTTTTAGCATCACTACCGTAACAACGAAAATTCACATTCAATTTAAAGATAAAGTATACCAACCTAAAAAGCATTAAATTTCCTATCTACTTCATTCCAAACAAAAAACAAAGTTGAAAGTTGATTTACAGAAAGCTGCAAAGTGTGTTAAACTTAACAATATAGTGTTTGCAAAAATTACAATTTTCCGGTCACTTTTCTCTTTAAACTCTTTTGATTTACCGTTTTCAAAAACTGTAAGAGCACACATACATAAATCATAAATACACATTTCATCAACTTTCAAATTTCAAATTCTTAAAGCATTCTATCACAAACAAAAACGTCTACCGTCCTGGTTGTATTACACAACTTCCTTGAGGATGTTACACGAATTTATTGATAATTAAAATGTTGTAATTAATCTTAAAGTATTCTAAATCTCAAAACATGTACTTGAAAAATGCCATGGGGCATTTTCCCATGCCCATCAAATGGTTAGTCGACATGTATTACTGTTCAGTCTCGCTAATTGTATAGCAGATACAATAATGAGTAAATTGAGTTGAAATTAATATGATACGATTAAATCGGCTTTCCTCAATCACCATTAGAATGAGCAATATCGGAAGATTAGGGAGAAATAAAATTATGTTTGAGACATCAAACATTTGCTCACACGCACAGAGCTGCATTGATTTGTGAGTAATGGTGGACCATCTACATCCTAAACCGCAGATTCCCTGAAAATATCAAAATCTGGCTAAAATTATAGAAATTAAACAATCACAACCATTTTACGTTCGTGCTCTCAAATTATTGAAAGGTGGAATCCGAAGAGCCCGCAATCCTTTGATCGGAGTTATACTTGAGGAGTTGGTGAAATTGAAGAACTTAGGCGTATCGGTTAACTTTGTCTGGAGTCACAATGGTATTGGATATAATGAAAAGGTGGACGGTTTAGCTAAAATATGGGGGGGATTACTGGTATATCTGTAGACTTAAAGATACCCAAAGAAGATTTAATGTTCTATATCAAATCATTTTACTGAAATAAATGGAGAAATTTGTACAAAAACTCCGAAAAAGGATCCTTTTATAAACAAATCAACCCTTCACCTCCCTTGGTGCCTTGGTTTCATGACATATGTTCGGTGTTTAAACATAGAATGGGTGTCCCGGACACTCCGTTGTGCCAGGCACGTGAGGAAGCGGACGGAACTCAGAAGCACGTAGTTATGAGTGGCGGAGCGTACAGTGAAGGAAGAAGAACCCTATTTGAAAATATTACCCCCTCCATAATTCATCCGTTCAATTACCACAGTTTAATAAGTAATTTAAATGTATACCAAGATATATTTGATTTTTTTCAACAAAATTAGAATTTATATATGATTTAGATTTTATTTTAAGTTTCTATCAATACAATGTAATAACAATGTGATCGTTGAAATCCTGTAAATAGTATATGGCCACATGTACATTCTGTAAAATGCAAAAAAAAAAAAAAAACGTTCGCACATGCGCAGCAGCTACTAAAGATACCATAGTGTTGAAAACGATGTGAGATTAAGAAATCCTTCTTTTCCGACTAACTTCCTCTTTTCTGAAAAAAATAAAGCTTGACGGATTTTCCCTTGATTTTCGAGCGGTTAAATTCATAGGAACCGTCTGCAGTTAACCCCGCACATTTGCGGTAAATTTTTCTCAAAATCGGACGAAACTATAGAAGTTAGGACTGGTACAAGGGTTGTACATTCACACATGCGTAGCAACGGCTAACGTTATGATTCTATTGAAATTGAGTTGAAGCTCCATACACACATACGAAGGGCATCGTAAAAGTGAGTTTACCCAATTTTTCAAAAATTCAAAAATGCTTAAAAAAATTGGGCAACATTTTTTTAATTTACTTACTCAAACACTATTTTTGTACGTAGTCCCCATTATTTTGTACCGAGTTAACTGTTTTTTGTAATGAGGTGTTGCACCAGTCCACTTCCAAATTGAGCAACCAGCTTTCCAATTGATGTTTGAGGTGGCGGCCAGCGTAGCTCACACATAGGTTTTGGGAAAATCGAGGTTTTGTGTTTTGTTCCACAAAATAACGTAACTTTGGATTGAAAATTTTATTATTTATTCTCCAGAATAAATGTCTACCTTTTCTTTGTTGTATTCCATTCATGCAAAATATGGGGGATCAAATTTAAATTCACTGTACAGTTTTCCAATATTGTGATAGTCTCGAATCGCCACGAGGATTACAACATTATTGGCATGAACCTGCTTTTCACCATTGCATAATTTACAAACTAATTTCTTTTTAAATTCAGTTGTACTTTACAAACTGCAGGATTCTACTTACTGTTTTTATGCTTTGCATGTTATAATTGCCGTTGTTCAGCTGTGCATGTTTCAAGAACCTGTCTTGCCAGTACAAGGAAGAAGAGGAATTATTGTACTCGCATTGTATTGTATGCAAAAAGTGAATATTTTCCATCTATAAACATTAACTGCAAGGCCGAAAAAGGGTACCACCCCCTCAATTCAATCGAAAATTAATAGACGTGGTTCGCAAATAGGTGTGTTGAAATTATGGACTTTATTGTAAAAGAATGTAATGTAAATTAGAATGAAAAATATACATTTTTTAAGGTTCTTACGTTGTAAGCCAAAATATTCAATAAATCAAAATCAGTTTGAAGCTGCTCAGGCTACAATTCTCACCCGATTCTCATGATGCTCATGTTTTTCGATCCCATTTTAGTCTAGTTGTGTCACAAACCTTGAAAAATTCGATTTTCACGAAGAAAAAGGGAGATTTTAGGGAGGAAATAAGAAAAAACTGTTTTACTGATTGATTTTGTTTCCCAACAAATCAGTTTGAAGTCGTTCAGGCGGAGGACTCATCACATGTCAACATCGAACGATCCCTAGAGGGCAAACCCGTCTCGCTTTGACGAGCACTATTTTCTACACTTTTAGTTTTGCTGAAGACGTTTCAACCATTTTTGCAACTCTAAGCATGGCTGATGAACTATATTTGCCCCGATAAATGTTTAAAACTCAAATATTGCGAGGAGACCAGCGAATGCAGCGCGAGCTTGGTGCGCTGCTTCTCAGAGGAGTATCCGGTCCCGCAGGGGTGCAATTGAAGAAGACACCCTTCCCCCCAAACTGTTGTAGCTCTCTTGCGATCGTCCAGCCCAAAGCGACTGAAGATCGCAGCTTGTCTCAGTAACTGCTTTTTAAAATTGCACGATGCTCAACTGAATTTTATCCACGTATCATCCTTCATTATTGAAAAGCAGGTTATCTATTTTTGTCAATAACTCCTTCATTTTTTCATAGAAAATTGCTTTCCACCTTGCAAAAGATACGGATTGAGCTAATGAATCCAACGATACTAAAAAGCCAATATGGGAAAAAATCGATTTAGTGCTTTTCTCCTCAAGAAAGTAGGACTATTAACTTTTTGGATTTTTCAATAATAGGGTAAACTCTCTTTTAATACGTTTCTCTTATGTGTCCATACAGACTATAACTCTTCTAACAATGAGTATAAAACTTGGTTCTTTTGCCAAATTATAAGAATGAGTTTTTTGCACAACACTTTAAAGCACGGAAAACTGAACAAAATTGAGAAACTAGACTAAAAAATAGAATGGCTGAAAATCGAGAAATTCACATTCTTTAGCAGAGTATTTCTAAATGAGCGTTTGTCTACTGTGAACATGAAAGAAGTTAGTTGAAAAATGTACTCATTTGAATTTGACTGAAATTTTCTTTAAAAAATGTAACAAAAAAGTTTTAAAATGTCAAATCTTTTTAATAACAACAGAATATTATTTAGAACAAGCTCTTCGTGATTCGTTTAAGAAAATGAAGCAATGGCAACGGCTCCGGAATTGTTTAATATATATTGAGTAGATGTGTGCAATGACGTTAGCATAGTGGGTCGTAGAGTAGAGAGAACATGTTTTGAGAGTTGCGAAAATTAGATTTGTTGAACGAGCCGATTTAGACCGTCTGATTCATGTTCCTCGCAGCGTAACAGCTCCAGAATCTCACTACAGCAATACATCAATCTGGGACTCGAATTCGAAATAATGAAACTTTTTGATACCTATCTAAGACGCGAAGTGGATGAGGGGATGAAATGTTAGGCCCAGTGGCGGCTCCTGTCCTGAAACCCCGGGGGTGCACCGAGATCGTAACGGACAACCACGAAGGGAACGTGAGACGAAAATGAGCTTTTCTCACCCAAAAACAAATTTTAATAACCTATATGCAAACAGGATCAATCTTGTCCGCCTTCTCGGCTTCAAATCGTGAAACTAATGACTTACTCCTACATTCAAAAGAAGTTTACTGGCACGTAAATACATAAAAAAATGAAAATTTTGAAATGATTGTCGAAATTCAGAAAACCGTGTTTTGTAACAGTTAAAATTCATATCTGCCCAGCAAAACCATCGTTAAAGTGAAAGCCCAATTCCATCTTTAACCCAAGCTTCGTTCCTATTGTCGCAGCAAAGAAGACAAGGGAAGCAGAAAAGTTTATTAACTACCTCACAACCGCAGACCCAATCGAGCTTTTCGTAGTAATGAGAGTTGAACTTCTGAATCCTGGAACGATTTATGCTTGCCTTTGAGGTTTGTTGCTGTTACCAATAGTGGCATTGGGCACCCTGCATCGTGAATAATCACTCTTTGCTCCACCGACAAGTTAGCGGACTCACGTTTTATAGCACTTACTATAATCATCAAATATTTACAGCTAACTCAGTTCAGTCACAATGGTTGGGAACAATCAACTAATAATTGAATAAGAGTGTGTTTTGGTGATTCTAGCGCACTGTAGCGGGTGAGGAGACAACTATGGGTGTTAGCTCTCTGAAATTTTGCGCGCTTTATTTCGGGTCCTATCATTGGTTCATCCTTTGGACCCGGATCCAATCAACGATGTATTCCCCTTCCATTCGGGGCATAGACGGGGTTTTGCTCCTACACAGCGAAGCGCTAACCCCCCTCACGAAACTCATGACTCCACCATCCTGAGGCTCTGTTTGGCGCCTGGATTTGAAACTATTCGGCTCTTCAATGAGGATCCATATTATTACTTATAATATGATTACTATCAGGTATCTTTTTAATTTTGGCCAGGGGGTGCAGATTCGCCAGTGCTCCCGTTACCAGCCGCCCCTGATTAAGCCTATTTTTTCTTCATTAGGGAGCCCAACAATGCTAATCAGAAGTCGAATTGACCCAAACAAATGAATTAGCTGGTTAAAATTACAAAATTAAGAGTTTTATTGAGAGTGCATTTGTTGAGCTACAAAATAAACGAAGGATTCCTTGGGATCGGAACTTGTTACAGGCCACTACAGGCCCTAGTAGACACCAGAACAACAATCATCCGCCTATGTGGCCTTGACACTATCGAGAATGGAACAGATTCCTCAAGGAGCGTGATAGTTGTCAACCTAAAAGACAACATCATTCATAACTGTTCGTGTACACGACTATGAGAGTCGTGAAGCCTACCAAATGTGAGAAACAGCTTTTGATTGCTCCTATTTCTTTACGATTGTTTTTGGAACAACAAAGAGACTGGGAAATATGTCTGCGATCCTCTACAAGTGGAGTAAGAATTGTATTTCGTTCATGGAAAAGGTGAAACATGAGACCAGATGGAATAATGCGTTAATTTTTGATAAATGAGCTCCTGGTGAATCAGCAGCTGTGGTGGTAGACCAAGCAAATATTTTGATGAATCTTAGGAAAGAAGTTGGAGGGACAATTAACTCTCTTAATCACTCGATCCGGCACTTTTTGAAATTCCCATGTATGAATACATGGGACACACAACAAGGTAAGACAACGTGCAGCAAAATCGCATTCCTAAAGGTTTTCTACGTTCTTATATGCTGAATTGCCTCAAATGGTGGTTCTTCCAATAGATTAATTGCTTCCTCCCATTCCTCTGGAAGTTATAGACAAAATAGAAATTAAAAAAATAAATCAGCACTAAGTGTGCTTAAACACGTTTATAAGGCATCAGGGACACTGGTTCAGTCACTATTTCAACACCACCTCTATAACGGAACAGCGTACGTTTCGAAGGGAAAGGTCACTCCAAACCGTCCACCATTTCGAAACCCCCCACCGGGCTCAAACTGTCAAACGGTGTCTAGATTGTAAATACGAAACGCGGACGGTAGCGCTCACGAGATCATGTTCCTAGTTAGACATGACAAAGTAAACTGTCGTCCTATTTACACTAAATGGATGGAAGCAAAGTAAATAATGTCTGCAGTAAAATTTTGTTTTCAACGATTTTAACCACTGTCTTTTATAGAATATTTGTCAGCAGATGCTTGTTTTTGTGTGAATTTTTATCTTGATTCAGGGCTGATAAAATTTAGCATAATAACCATATATGGAAAATGTTAAAATCGCGGGGGTAGGATAAATAAAATCCCGGCTAGCTCGAAGACCGATTTCCATGATTTCATCATCATCATGATCATTTCGAAAATGCTTTTTCCCACCTAAGAACATGGAACCTAATAGTTAATAAAAGTGAATTAAAGAGGCCTGCGTTACAAAGACAAATTCAAAACGACCGATATACTGGAAAATTTTGCTTTAATTGATCAAAATCTGTCATCGCCTGATTTTACGACCTTCGAGGAACAAAACAAAACAAAAATGTAGGGAGTTGAGTTCGACGAGAGGAGGACAATCCTGCTCACACCAGTGAGTGATATTCGGATAACGTCATGAATCAACAGCATCATGACACCTGTCAATGGAAATCGTTGATGACTAATGATGGCAATGAAAGCACGCAGGTAGAAAAATGTTATTAAACAGGCGACCGAAATAATATTGACGGCGACACATGTTGACCCGAGTTCGAAACAATAAATTCTTTAGAATTCACAACTCCAATCGAGGGGATCAATCGCGTTATTGAATGGTGGGTAAGTTTATTAATTCGTGAACCAAAGTGAATAAAACCGATGCAGCGATAAAGGATAGGGCGGAGTCAGCGGCAATGAGGTTCCATACTATCTTTAATCAGAACCGGCTCCTTGTCAATCTTTTCAATCGAAACTTAATTCAATCATTCAACCAATAAACTGCTAATGGAACATATTCACCCCCACACTTTCTCGTAATAACAAGCCGGGGGCTTCCCTTTGAACGTTCCCTTCCGAAAACCTCTTGTAATTTGGATTATCTGTGGAGACGGAGGGGCACGTAGCAGTCTATTGAGTTTCCCTTTCCTGCGCTTGGCCCGACTTTTCGGAAGTAACGATACGACGTTACGGCCCTTATGAGGTCTGAGGAGTAACGACATTACCATAAATCAAATCAGTTTCTCAAGACTGCGATGGATATATTCCTCGTATTTATTGATCCAATAGACGAAAAAAAGGGGAAATTCCGAGAAGGAAGATGTTTTCCCGTAATAGATAAAAATGTTTCTCGTATCATAAAGTGCACTTTCAAACTTGCTTTACTGACTCCATTGTAGCCCTGTAAAGATACAAAATTGCCAAATCATCAGAGAACTTGAATATCAGAAAGTTGGTTGTAATCTCAACATTCCATATTGTGAAATTATGAACCAATCATAAAAGGGTTAGTATTTGACAGAACTTAAGCTCATTCCCCAAGTTGGGAGTTTTCCAATAAAACACTTTGAAATGGCCACTGGGATGTTTCCTAAAGGAAACTACAATTGGTGTACTATTTCTAATAACAAACCATCGAATTCGATCAAGAAAAAAATAAGTTTATCCCCTCTCATTCAAAATTTGTCTTTAAATGGTTTTTCCTTCATAATAATCAAAAAGTTATAAACCGTCTGTTATGAGGTCACATTGGGATGTTTTCTTCTACTTGGTATAGCGGACACCTTGCTGATGTATTAATTTAGCGCGCGTATTTACCTATCGCAGAAATGTTTCGATACCTATTCTCCCGGCAAATTACGTTGAACTGGCTACAAGAATGTCAGCTGTGATGCTTCCGATAAATATAAATATTCTTCATTCACGAAATAATACCTCATGTTCAACAACAAAAGCGAAATACAATCAAAGCATCTGTTAAGGTGAACCCAGGGAAGATATAAACAGTTGTGCAGTTAACTGACGGAGGCTGTATTTCAAATCAATGCGTACATGCTCAATGAAGGAGTATGGAAATATATCATTCAATTCGTATTCGTCGATATGGTGAATCAACAAAAATAAATAAAGGTGTTGTAGAATAAAATCTTAGGGCGCTTCTGCCGAAGTTGAGGTTTCGCGGGTAGTCAACAATATCACAAAATATGCTGCTTTGCCACTACTTAGTTAGGTAAGTGAAGTTACTTTGATAGCTATGATATGAAGTCAGTCGAGTTAACAAGGGCGTAAGAGCAAGCTAAAAACGAAGGAGAGAACTGACTCTAGATTCTGTTAACAAAAAAAAAAAAAAAAAAAAAAACGGGAAAATTTTGTTTGGAGGGGAAGTGAAGAAAATCTAGAGTGGGGAATCGTGGGGAGCAGAGAGGGGGATAGTAGAAACCAATCAAGGACGGGGTTACAACTACCCCGGGGAAACCCCAGGGTGCTAGGGGGGAGACTAGTTTGCCAGAAAACGGGTGGCTTGGGAAAAACCTACGCCAATAATCCAAACATATTTCAGATACATCTGAACAGCACCTTTCCCGAAAAGAGCCATACCGCTCGTGAATACATTATTAGTCTCCGCGATAATTAAGATATTGATGTCTATGAAGACCGATTATATTTGTGATGTATGAACGAACATTGGCCAGCAATCTCAGGAACTGACTGCGTTACTCAGAAAAAATAAATTTGTCCAATCGCTAATGGAGATTTTTCGGAATTTTTAGTTATCTTTGACTGATCAACTCCAAAACAAGTGAGCAAGTGAATACTGTTTGAAAGACTTGAAAATTAATATTATTCTGAGTGCAATCTTTAATTGTTGTCTTGTGTTGTACTGTACGAAAAAATCTGCAATTAGCTAGCTATGAAATGCGAAAGGAGGCGCGTGGGGTCTCTTTCGTACATCACTGAATATGGAGCACGAAAGTTATATGGAGTTATAAGGAATTTTGGAAGAAAAGACTTAATAAATAGTAGAGTTTTGAAAACTACTGTTAACTACACATGCCTTCTAAAATTGTCACAAGGAACCCAAATTTTTGTTATGGTGCATAAGTCAAATAATTGACCTGACGAATTTCCAAATCGAGGCGTCGAAGCAAATTATAAAAGCCAGGAAACTGTTGGATGCACCGTTTTACATTTAGTCATTTGAACGAAAGTTACCTCGCCATCGACTTGAAGCCACAACACACTTTCAGTCCAGCCGCATATAGGGTGGACCATCCTGAGGTAAACTCTATCGCGCTCTGTGCAAACAACTTGGGAGGCCGTTATTGGCTTGTAATTTTATCACGGCATTTAAGGGTTCAAAGAGTTGGAGGGAGCTCCTCGATGATGAAATAAAATTGACTTTGTCGAAACGAAAACTTTGCGAGCAATCAATTAATATAGACAAGCCAATCTTGCACTGTTCATGTATGTTTGCTTAGGAATCGAGAGAGCAAAAAGAAAACTGTTTTGAACTGTATTAAACATCACTCTGTACAGTACGGAATTGTATTGTGTATCGTTCTGTTCTGCAAGAAAACAATTGCTTTTCTTACATCAAAATTTGATGTTGTGTTTCAAAGACAACTAGTAATGTATATAGATGTCAAACTAATGCTGAACACTTCTAGAGAATACTTTTTAAACAAATAATTACTGACAACTTTACAATGGTGGAAGTTTCATTTTTTTTTTAGGGAATGCTTGATAAAAATGGAAATTGTCAGTAATTATTTGTTTAAAAAGTATTTTCTAGAAGCGTTCAACATTAGCTTTGACACATATTCAGTACTAGCTGGTTTACCTGGCGTTGGCTGGGTTAGGGTTATATTATAGGTACGGGGTCTAAAATCATAATTATCTCATAAAGTCTAGCTGAAGTCCGGTTTTTCATCGTCTCTTTTTCTTGTAGTATGTCCACAATTGGGTATTTTCCTGTACAAATGAAAACAACAAAACAATAAAATGTCAGTCGTATAACTGTCTTTACTATACTCTTGCCCACGTAGGAGCGACCCCGAGGTTTTCTGAAGACCTCTAGGTCTGGCAACGCCGCTCATATCGGAGCCTCCAGATAGTGGCCTGACGGCTCGCATCGGACTCAATTACGTACATGTACATGAAAAAAGAGACACAACGAGTATAAATTTGAACTGGAAAAACATACCTAGACGTTATGTAAAAATACCCAATGGCGGTTTTCGTCAAACTCAAATAAAAATGGGTTTTTTCCCATGTGGGCATGTGGGGTATCGTGTTCCATGAAATTTTGGACGCTGAAGCGATTGGAGTGGGTCCCAAACCTGTGCGATTGACCCAGAACGAGGAAATCCATTTTCATGGAGTAAAATGGTGCAAAATGACATTATTTCCGTACTTTTTCGACCCCCATCCCATCTGACAGGGTTGGATCAAAGAAACATGAGTTTGAGTGTAATAAAGTTCGACACAACAATAATAAACCCACGTGTAATCAAATTTGCAGCGTTTTTTTTTTCAATTTATTACACTTTTGCAATACGGCCACACACTTGTTTGATAAGGTGTTCCTGAACCGAATGATATGAAATTTAGACTTGTTTTCCTCAGAACGACGAGAAAATTTTGAATCTCACAAAAAATTACATTTTTCAACAAAAACAACTAAAACGTCTTGCGTTAAGAGTTGAAGATTGAAAGGGGCTTTACTGCTGCTAATGAGGGATAGTCGGCCGAGTTAAAGGGTCCGCTGCGGTGTTGCCACATGATGGCGGGGAAGGGGTTTTCGTCCCGGCGGTTCGGGGTCGCTCCTATATGGGCAATGGTATAAACCGGAAAGTAATTAGCCACAGGAAAAGGCACAGAGTTCCTAGAAGAAAACGTAATTTTTTTCCACAAGATTAATAGAGTTACAGCATTAAATCGATTTCGACGTCATCATCAGTACCTAACAATAATTATTGTGTGAGGTGATGAAATGGCATATTTACCCCTTCCATTGAGCTGAATGCGGTATTGCCCGCCACGCTCAGAACATGACCTAGACGCTTGAGGGCGTCCAGTTCATCTCCCAAGGCGACGGATTCAACAATCGGGAAGGGCCATCCATCCATGAATCATATCCATCACAATTATTATTGTTACTGACGATGAACTAAATGTCAGTTTAGATAATGTACCGTGGACTACGTCTAATATGAATGGATAAGCCATTAACGTGGAAGGTGTTTTAGTACAGTAATAAAAAACCTCAGTGCGATAATTGCAGAAGGTTTTCACATTCGGGCCATCAACCTTATGAACGGACCCTCCAGATTGGGTAATGGGCGTTGAAATCTCCAACAAAAGTCATTTCGGGTTGAGTCGGTACTGCTCTGAGCTCTCTATACAGGGTCATGAGATAATGATTGGTGTTTGAACGTAAAACCCTCCGTTCGATTAAAATCAAAGAAAAAAAGGGGGGGGGGGGTGATGGTTTATTCAGAAATGAAAAGGGAAGTAAAATACAACTTTTGGTTATTTTTATGTGCTTAATTTCCGAAAAAGCTAAACCTTATTCCGTTTTTTTTTTTTTTTTTTTTCAATCTTCTTTTTAGCAGAAAACATGTACCTATATTTTTTTTTAAAAAGATCTCAATTTTTTTTTCTTTTCAGATTTAACAAACATCCCCCCCCCCCTTCTTTCTTTGATTTTAATCGTTCGGAGATTTTTGGAAACGGGTTAATTTATCTTCATTTCATTTTTGCTCACGATTTTTTTAATGTATTTTAGGGAACCCAAAGAATATTATTCAAGTGTAATCCAACCCTAACGACGAACTATTTTGACAGCTGTTCCCAATTTAACTGTTTTCAAGGTCTAAAACAGTTATCAAAAAATTTCATTTGAAGAAAATTTTGAAAGGGAATTTCCCAGTCTTCGTACATTAGTATGAATGAGGATCAGTCGTTGTTTTATTCGGATTGCACATTAATACAAACATCACCCGAACGAAAAAACTGAAATTTCAATTTCTGCAAAATTATCAACATCAACCTTCATCGTCCCACCATACTTGTATTTCCTTGTAAACTTCTAAATCAATTCTGCCCCAGGGCTACATGCGTGTAGATTATCAAAACCGATAAAACCCCTCAGCCACATTTTGAAGAACGTGTATGGAAGAGGGACAGATGTTTTTTGTTTTGATCGATTTTTGAAATTAATGTATCTTGATACATAAACCAACATCTTTCGATGGGGAGTTAAAATATATTTTTTTCTTAGTCGATTACAAATGTTCATTACTGAAAATAATGAAGCAAAATCTGTGAATGGTAGCACTCCGTTCGCTGTACGATCATTTTGTTACATCACCAATCGTTTTACCTCGAGAGTGGATACTTTAAAAAATGGCTGGGGACACACCTGGACCAAGATGGATACAATACGAATATGCTATGCCCAACAATCTCCTAAGTTTTACTTCAGTTGAGTAACAGGTCGAAGAGAACAATTGGAAGCATCCTTTTTGCCTGTTATCTCGTTAAATTTCAGTTTTTTATATTCGTGGGCTTCTTTTCCGATCCGTACCTTGAAAAACAGGGTGAGATGGAAAAGTGCGTTCCGCGGCATTTCGTTCCCTTCCCGTTCTAGTTCACCCGTTTTTCACATCAAATCGGGAACAACACCCTACGTTAGCCACCCCACGTCAGCTCTTTGATACCCTGTGTCGTAGATGCCGTTCTATCATACATTGTTGCTAACCAATCACGTTTTGGATCCAGAACTCACTTTCACATCATAATTGGGAGTATTCCGTATTTATTAACTCATAAACCAATTGGATGGTAATGTACGCATTCTAGACGTCCCCATGTTTGGTTTGTAATTGTGATTATGAATTATCCTCGATTCACTGGCTCCAATACAAGCACAGAGAATAATTAGTTGATTTGATTATTACAATGACGAGAAGAAATGCTACACCTATAATCAAAAATAAGAATTGAAATCAGTTGAATCGAAGATATAACGACGTATCAATATAACCCCCTCCATTCACCCCCTTCCATAATTAAATGTAAAAGTTCTGAAATAATGTTGCAAAAGCAGTGCGAATCTCAGTTGTATGAGCAGCGCTTGCATAGATTGTCTTCTACCCTGTCCATCCCCACCTCACACAGAAAATTTCAGAGGTTCGTTCCACAACCAGACTAAAAATTGGGGTCGAACACAAAAATTAAATGGACAAATCAATGAAATCATATGGATCTATTGAACATCATATTGAAAATTTGAAGTTCTGAGAAATGTTACTATACCAAAATGAAATCTTAATTGAACAATAAAATAATGATATGATAAATCTCGCTTGAGCAGCGGTTGAAAACATTGACTATTACTGCCTTCATTCTCCTGTCAGCAAAAAGAAAAATTTCCGAGATTTTTCAATATTATAGAGCCAGAGCAAAATTTTGATTGAAAAATAAGAACGACAAAAATCGGTTGACAATTATAGCCCGAGTACGGTAGGCAACTATTGTTGAAAAACGTGGTTTTGGGGTATTACCTCTTCCTATTCCTGTCCTCCGTCAATAAATTCGAAGTTTCCTAGGTATATTGTACTGCTAAATAAAATTGGGATCAAACAAGAAAAGATCACGAGAATCGGTAATGAATTTCACGCCAGCATCTGCTCATAATGGTAGTCTGTACAATGATTACCCAACTACTTGATTTGAAACACACTGGATACCTTTGCAAGTCAGATATCTTGTACGGGATTGTGTTATGAGCGACGCACACTGACTCTAGTAGCAAATGTTGGAACTAAACATATGTCACACAGACACAGATCTGTCTGTTTTCTTCACGAATTCGGTTTTAGAGAGTTCAAAAACATTATGTACACATCATGTTTTTCCCATATTTTGGTTGTTCCGCGCACCTTGGATCAATTCTATTGGGAAAGCCTTGCTTTAGAAAGACATCTTTAAAAAGAAAAAAAGTTATCGTTTATTAATTGTTTTCATCACTATGTTTTCTGTTGTTGATCGTGTTATCTTCTTTTTGTTTGTTGGGTTCAACTAATGATTGTGTGAGTCGTTCTGATGTTGTTTCATATTTGAATCCTCTATTGATACAGGCAGGTTACTTAAACTTCGTTTCATTGTCTGTGAGGCATTATTTAATAACACTATAGTGAATTGCATTTGTGAATGTCAAATTTGAAGAGGCCTGTGTCATTTTCACAAACCTTATCAACTCTCTTTCTTTGCCTGATTCTTCGTTTCGACGATCGAGGTGTCCGTGGAGTCCTGTGGCGAGTGTTTTGGATTAGTGAGATTTGCCACTTCTATCTCCTTGTACTGTTGACGAGACCTTTTCCTTACTGCCCTCTTTCCTCCGACTGTATTAATTCATTTTGTTTATCTCACTTACATCGTCTATTCTCTCGATTATCAACTTTCCTCGTGACTTATTGCGGCTGAAAAAGTTCAGCCATTTTCACCAAATGCTGCCGGTTTTTTAGTTGTGGAATGGCAGTGTTCATGCCTATCTACATTTCTTTCCACAGAAGGAAAGAGTGAGACTTGTATCTCTGATCCCAACCATTATTGGATTCATGGTTTATTACATTTGCAAGATTTTGGAGCCCACACTATCTGTGAATTTGGGGGGATTCCCATTCCTTCCATCAGGGTGCATCCTATCTTCACTATGCCTTCGGTCACCAACGCAAGACCCCCCCAACTATATACTGACATTAATTTTAACGCCCGATACTTTCTACTTTGGTTGAACAAAACATAACATCGTTATTATAATATGATAATTATCATAGGTATAACTAAATATCATTTACCTTTATCAACTTTTCTTCTGTGGTCAACTGTTTGACACATTACTCTTCCACGGCTAGAGTTGTACATGTATTGCCTGTTGACTTAATCTTATTCGGTTGAGCCGCCCATTTCAATCGTTATTCATTAAACTCCTTATCGTTACTTGAAGTTACTGAGCGTAACCTTGGTATGGGTGCTCTTAAGGTTGAAGTCAAATTTTCAAAATGAATCCAGTCACTTACAACATAATTATTGAGAGTGGTTCTTGTAGTTTTGTGGTATGACTAGATATTATTTACTAAGCTGTGCTTGATCACTCAGCCTAATTCACCACGTTCAGGATAATAGGCACTTATTAGTTTTGTTAGAGTTTTTCCATCCTAAGATATCGAAACCCCAAAACCTACATCAGAAGATTAAGGAATAATTGTATATTGCTCTCACATGTAGAAGAGTGAAAATGAACTGGATTAGACACACAAAAAACCTCCAAGAGTGGGGCGATGTTTAGAGCTTCCTCGGTTCCTCTGATACAGAAATTTTGCCTTCTTAACAAAAAACAGCTGGTTATAACGTCGATTTTGTGCAGTAGTGCTCTTTCCCACGTTATACGTAATACGAGAATGGTGTCGTCTAACCCTACAAGCAAGTACACCTAGTGTAATGCATACTCGTGATCATTACATTGATGAGCATCGATTACTTGATTACGATTTCTTGATGATGAGCATCGATGTGTGGAAAACATCGGTCTGTAAAAATCAATGTATTTTGGTGCAAGACATCGATGTTTTAGGAAAAAATAATTTTAAATAGGTAAAAAGGAGTATAGGAGATACAATGAAAGATACAATGAAAAAAATGCAATGCAAACAATAATTTTATACTAAAAAAATTACATCAATTCCAAGTTTTTTCAATTTTTGAAAATTAAATTTGGAATTTTGGGTTAATAAATCATCGCTGTACAAAAACATCGATGTGCAATAAACATCAATCACTTACCATCGATGTCAAAAACATCGAACATCGAGCATCGATGCTTATCCCTAATTCATAGGTACCCCATTACAATAATATGCAGTAATAAAAAACCAAAATGATTCTCTCATTAACAGAATAAAAGCACATTTGCAATTATACAGATTTGAAACAATGCATGAACGATTATGTGCGATTTCACTGATGAAATATGAACTACAAAACACAATTATGTCATTCGTTCTCGAGGGACGCGCCCTACACGTACATAAGCCATCTCATATTCTGAATGATTCAAGGGCGCACTAACAAGTTTTCTGTTAATCATCCTAATTTCGTTCATGAAAACTAACTGGCTCTAAAAATACTTAGTTGTTTACTGACTAGATGTGGCTAGAGAGAGCGTTGCGTGAATGGAAGGATTAGTAACGGGAAACCGTGCAGGAGTTGGGCCACGTGGACGCTCTGCAAAATTACCTTCTTGGTTTACGAATCTGAGGAGGGGGATGCTGGGTGTAATCGGCTTCTATCGACCAGTTGCCATTCTGCGCCAATTAAGGCTGTGTACTTACGATATCGGAGAGACTCTTATTTGTACTATTTTTTTTTTTTCTCTTCAAATAAATTGGGAGCTATGCTTTTGTCCTCAATATGATAACGGAAAGAGTTCAATAACTAATTGTAAGTTCGATGTAACTCATCTTTGCAGTAATATATATGTATATAATTATCATGTCTCTGTCGCTTTCATTGAAGTTTTGATTAAACATACAGTGATGGATAGTAACAGTTACACAAACTACTCGCACAACATAATAAATCATTGGTGTATGTCCTTATCTCTTTGTGTGTATTCCCTTCCTTCTCACAGTAATCTTGCAAGAACTCCCAGAAAGATTACAGGCTTTTAGTGTGTACATAATTTTATATTAAAGTTGTTACAAAAATTGCAAAATTTGCCAAATAAAATAAGTCAACTGATAAAATAAAAATTTATTACTCGTTCACTGATTCAAGTCAAACAGATGTTTTGTTGAACCCCATCGTTATTACGAAAAATTAAAATTTTCGAAGTTCAATAATACCATCCCATATCCTAGAAGATTTAATATTACTATATTTTAATATTACATTGGCCCAACAACTCCTTGTAGAACAAGTTTTCTTACGAATCTGGACAGAAGTCAGTACAGTACACAAGTACATTGTACATATCGTCAAACCGGATATGTGGCGAAAAAATTGTTTCCACCAATCTGCATTAAAAATGTAGTACAAGCCAGCCTGAACTAGTGTGCTATTTCAATCCGTTCCCGAGATAATTTTTTTTTTTTTTTTTTTTTAATTTTTTTTTAAATAAAGAAAACAACGTTTTTGCCATAAAACCCACGTTCTCCCATATTAAAGCAACTTTTATCAACTTTCGACCACATGTTCGGATTCTGCATCGACTCCTACAGCACATTCTTAATAAAAACGAACCCCTAAGGATCGCAACTGCAGTTCATATATTGAAAAAAATCAAGTTGAGAAAAGTTAAAGTTAAAGTTTAAGTTTAGAATTTGAAATAATAAACCAAAACTAACTTCTAAGAGGTATAATTCGAGTTCAACCGTACATTTATATTTTAAAAAACTCAAGTTTCTGAAAATATTTGTTCCTTAACCGTATTTCCGAAAAACGCGCTGACAGGTGTCAAATGTCAGGAAAACTTGAACATTTAATCAGCTCTCGAATGGTACTGTCAACATTGCGATGCCTCATAGATTTGATGAAGATATTGCTGTTTGAATACGAAACAGCAGTAGGCGCCTACAGAAATATGGGTGTCTGGAATAGGTCTAGTCGAGATTTCTCAAGAGTGGCAAAAATACTCGAAGGTCTCATAATATCGTACTTGTTAATAAATGAAACCCCAAGTTCAAGTCGATAGAATTTTACTCGCAGTAACTCACAATGATTAGCTTTGTTTAGGTTATGGCAGCGTTAACTTGAGGCGTGAACGGATGCAATTGATACGTAGGTACGGCTTCTACGATGAGAATATAATTCCATCAAAAACAGCCTCGACACCGACTTTGTCAGCTGTGAAAAGATTCTTTTTGCTTTATTTCATTCTTTCCTTGTCATTTTTTACTACTTTGATTTCAGTTTTGCCAAATTTGAAGAAGGTTAATTTTCTGATTTTACGTATTTACCAACAACTCTGTTTGTGTATTCGTTCGGCGACATCCATTATTGTTTGTACTAACTGACAATGAATAAAACAGCCACGAAATTTCCAACTAGATCTTAATTCTGCCCAGATATCCGTAAACTATCAACCTGAATCATATCACTACATTGCCAAACAAGAAAATTACGAATCCCTCTGTTAGTTTTCTGGTAAAACTCGTATAGAAGTAGGTGCCTTTTTTTCGCATTCAAAATTGTATTTCCCCATGGAAACGATGGAAACGCAAAGTAAGCCATAGGATTGGAAAGCTGCTAGATAACATTAAATCTCTCTGTTTCCCCGGAATTGGACAGCTTTTAGCACGTTTTTTGGAAATGCGTTTAACGTCAGAAACTTGATTTTTTTTTTTTTTTTTTTCATTTTCGATATTCGAACTGTGGTTGCAGTTCATTAGGGGTTCGTTTTATCAAAACCGTGTGAAATGTGGTCAACATTGAAAAAAGTAGATTTCTAGTAGAAAAGTGGGGTTCCACGGCAAAAAAAACGTAATTTTCTAATATCAACAAAACAAAAAATCATTTTGTCCGAGGTAATTTAGTTTGAAGGTTTTTGATATTAAAAAGAAAAAAAATCATTCTACAGTTTTATCGTTCAGGGTAGATCGAAAGTGAAAACATGGAATCAATCCGACCAAGTTCTAGAAATCCTTGTAGTCGCCCAAGAAAAAATGTTACCCCTCTCAAAATTTGTTGGTTTACATTCCAAGATATGCAGATTCTTGAAAACGTCCGACCCTCTCCTTTAAACGGTTTTGTTTGACACTGCAGGACCAAAGTTTATGGAGGTTGTGCGATTTAGGGGGGTTTGCGAGTTATTTCGACTCTCAATTTCATCTAATTATCTGCGTTTTAGGGCTACCTGTCACAGAAATAAAATCCCTTTTTGCAATAATGATGTTTTTTTTTTTTTTTGGAGTCTATCCATCTAGAAACATGAATCATCAAATTTTTGCGGAGCCAGAACGATTTTGTTTTCTTGGTTGATTGCCAAGGCTCATTATCTATTGAAAATATCAAACCGATAAAGTTAGGTGGAACAATTTTTTCATTTTAACCATTGTACACAATTCGAGTTTACATAACTAAGATGTGGAACGGGGGAAAGAGATGTGACCATGTACGATTGTATGGTCAAAACTGACCGAAAGAAAGGTTCAATGTTTCTACATATGCTTCCCATACCCAGTACCAACCATTGAGGCAACAACACCCCTTCCACTCATCCCTTGGCGTTTCCCGGAGGGTTGAACATCTAACAAGCCCTCTGATGACTCCACTTGTATTGGTCGTTATTGGATTGGCAAGCAGCCACACATGCGCGCCGCGGCCCTTCTCACAACACTGCCACCCGCTTTCCACACCCCACCATCTTTCCCTATTTGTCGCCCCCAAAAGCCAGGAGAACTGCGGAGTCATTTCTTTCACAATGTGTTGCCCGATACCCATGGTTATCTGCTCGTTAAAGGAGCATGGTTCGCCAATACACACTTTGTATTTATGTCTACTTATTTTTCAATGTCGTAATGAGTTAAAACGCCATCAATATTAAATCGAACAGGTACAGTGCCGAGTGAAAGGATAACAAATTGCTTAGTTCCCCTTCCCTAAAAACTATGTATAAAAAAACTTACAAGAAAAAAAAATTTTTTTTTTTGAATGAGAAATGATTGCTTGTTTCATTGTAAGGTTGGGGGGGGAGGGGGGAGGGGGAGAGATTCCTCAGTTTTAAGTTGGAAAATTGCGATTATTTGATATGGGTGAATTTCGACAGGGTTGAAACCTATCCAGGCGACTTTGCGTCGAAAATTGCTGGGGATTGAAACCCTACTTACCCAGTTCAGTGAATATCCCGAAAACCACGTTCTTGGCACGCTTGACCCAAAGCATCTACACGTATGATGTGATCGGGGTGATTAGAATTCAGAAGTAACCCCTATACTGGAATTCATGTGCGAAAGAGCGGATTTCTTACAGCAATTCTATGGTCTTTTATGATCCTCGGCGGACGGTATGCAGCTTAAAGTCATTCCAGATTTGAGAAGAGTACCTTGAAATTTAAAATGACAAAGTTGGAAGGGGGGGTTACTATACGATCACTAAGCCTTATTATTGAATATAATAAACAGAAACGAAAGATGTTTGCCAAATCGGAGGCACAGTTTCCTCGTATTGGTAACATGAATGCGAAGTTCATAGAAATATTTTGAATTAGCTTAAAAGAAGCAAAACCTTGAAAGATTAAGTACCAGGATTCACGTTAAAAAAAACTCTCGCGGGAAATGTTCTCACTGACACCAACGTCTTCAAGTAGTGAGTGTTAGACATGTGTTACGTGTCTGTCGCGCTAATTGTACAGCAGGCACTAACCAATCGAACTGATATTGAAATTACAAGATGAACCCAACATTCCCCAACTGCCATCTTCCCCAAGATTGGACGATTAGAAATGTATATTTTGATGCTTGGTGGGTTTTACGCTAGTGCATGCGCAGACAACTATTGATTTGTGAGCAACGAAACTCATTTGGAACGATTTACAGTCTAACATGCACATGTTGTAATTTGAAACTGATATGAGTTTATTAACTTATTATTTCCCAACTACCCTCCAAATTTGAGCTAGGTTGGCCATTAGGATGTGAATAAATAATTCACGATGGATTTTACTTTTGGGCATGCGTAGGCTGATGTATTGATCCACACTTTCCCTGGAATTTTCATTAAAACCGAATGTAAACTGTAGATATAAGGCTTGTTACTACGATCCGTGGAGGCACACAGTCAGACCGACACCTAACGAATGTTGTTCAGAGTGATCTAACACGTATGCACTTACGGATTTTGATATTGGCGAAAAATAGATTTCCCTCCCGAAAGTAAAGCAAAGCTTCCGCTACCTACTGGTAGCAATAGTATGGCATTTTTATTCGTTTTTAATGTTGTATTTCACTTGCGGTTGATTTTCCGATGGAACTAGAAAGTTCAACTAAAAAATCTTGCAATCTATCCTTTTAAGTCGCTTAAAACTGGTTGAAAAGAAAGTCAAAATGAGGATCTCTAAACAACTTCGTGTTTGTAATGCACCATCTGAGCATGGAAACGACTAAGAAGTTAGTATATTCATCAGTTGCAACATGTGCTGCACGGTGTGCCTTGTTCTTCTCTCATACAGTTTGTACTGTAAACTGGGGTGATATGGACGCCAGGAGGTGGCAATGAATTAGCGATCAGAGAGCTGCCTGCTGAAGCTAAAGTGTGCTAAAGATAAATAGTTGCTAACTTGACCGAAACCTCCTTGGAGATTCCCAATTAATAGCCGCACTGCCGTTACGTCTACCAACGTTTTTCAGTATGACTTGCTTGTAATGAGAAAAAGCGAGCTCTTTTTTACCATGGAACATGTTTTTAGCCGGGCCTATCTAGTAAAAAAGCGTTATACAGAAACCGTTATACAGAAAGTGTCACGAAATTGTTCTGATAGTTTTCACGTACAACCGAGCTGTTTCTAGGGAAATGAAAGTTGTTCAGTTTTCGACGGACGAAATTCGTTCTCCATTCGTTGGAAAGCTCTCGATTTATCACGCAGGCCTTGCGTACTTGTTGTTGGTATTTATGTCGTGATTTAATTTTATGTATGTTATTATATAGATGTAGTAAACAATTGTCCGTCATTTTTCGATTTATTTCGTACTTGTTGTTGTCATTTATGTGATTTAATTTTGTATGTTATTATATAGATGTAGTAAACAATGCCGCGTTTTCTTATTACCTAATCGGAATAGAAAAATACCTACATCATATAAGTTACCATCGTGGGTAAACCGTTCAATTACAAATTTATTCTTCATCACATTTAGTTGATTATACAGAAGGGTCACGAAATTATGGAACGAAACTGAACGAGTTGAAGCTAAAAACATGCTCCATGTATTGTGATGTTAGCCACTAAGGCTCAAAGCAGGTACGAGGTTTTTTTACCTAATCACCAATGAATATAAGTTTTGAAAACCACCGGATAAGAATTTAAAAGTATATAATTTTGAAGTTTTGAAGGAGTGAAGTGTACGCGAGCAAACTATTAGGCCCATTACAATTTGCCTAGATGGGAACGTGACTTGAGTAGGGTTAAGAGAATGCTGCGAATAGATTAAAACATCTCAAACTATCCAACTATGTTAGCTAAGCGATGAAGAAAGACTTCAGGGTGGAAAATACCAGAGATGATTTCAACTAAATCTACTTCCTTCTCAGCGTCTCGGAGCGTCGAATTAGTTAATCGTTGGTGAATTTTAACGATAATCTTCCAGAAGTTCGATAATAACATCATCGAACTGGCAGGAGGGGGTAACTAGCCAATCCTTCCAAACGCTGCTCAAACGAGAATTTCCGACCGATTCGTGCCATTATTTTTTTGACGACTTAAATTTTTTGGTCGATTCAATCAATCCTGCTGGAATTCATTTCATTCCTACTGGAATTTTATACCTTTTTTTGTTCAGTCAAAAATTTAGTCTAGTTTTAAAAATATTCATGAGTTTTTTCGGTTTCTTTTCTAATCTTATTTCAGATCTTTTAAATTTTATTATGGCGGAGGGTGAGTGGGGTAGTAAGGGCGTGATAAATCATAATAGCCTCAGTATTTTAATTTTTTGTATTTTTTCGATCCCAATTTTTGTTTTAAAAAACCTCTCTCGTTCAATAAACCACAAAACTTTGAATTAGATGTGGGGAATGGGGAAAAGATTGGGAAATGGTCGATCCTTCAAGTCGCCGCTTGTGAGTACTATTCTCATCCTTGATTCGTCCTTTTTTTTGTTCAGCTGATAATTTGGTCTGGTTTTTAGAAATATTCATAAGTGTTTACAATTATGTTTATGAGTATGATTATATAGAAATCGGACTGTAATACATACATTGCTTACCAATATGTTTTCTTTACTCCATGAGTTTTGCTATGAAACCTTTTTCGGCTTCTTGCGTCAGGTTTTTGAACGCATTTGCTTTTTTGTCATCATATTCTGAAGTCGTCCTATACAGTTTGTTCACTATAAAAAGGACTTGTTCCTCTACTATTGCGTTTCCACATTTCTAATTAGAAAATCTAGATGTATCATCGCCTCCTGTCATGTGTGCATGGAGCGCATACTCCAAGAGGCTCTGAATTGATTAAAGCCTGATTAAACATGGTCAGTTTTATGATTTTGTACACACATACAACAGTAGCAAACATCGAATTTGAATTCATCTTCGAAGTAGCACGGGCCCTCTACACCAGACCTACATTTTCTTGTTGAACCGGACTGATGATTAAAACTGTAGAACATTATAATTAAACGTCCCTGTATATGATGTTTTCTATCGAAATGATGGTATAATAATGTATTCCGCTTAATGGGTTCTAGGTCAGTGGAAATGTTGGTGACCCTAGGAGTGAATGCTATTCCATTATTCCACAAGCCGCAATGGCAGCAGCCTTCCTTACGTACCCCACATCGTACATTCACAAATCACCGTCGGATTCCTTCTTCCTCTCTGGACATAGTAAGTAGGTATTCAAAGTAAGATTACTTAATTTCTAATTAACCTAACCTCACACCATAACATTGAAATACCTAATAAAGTACTGTAATTATTCAAGGTACTATGTCTTGTCTGAAGGTTGGTATTACGAATTCTGGGTATAGACCGACTTGTCCCCGTTTAACACCGTCCGTAAAGGCTTCCGTTAATCCTTGGGCACGACCCGTCTCCGACTCACCGAAGGGCCCCCAACCAGAGAGTACGACTGGTGCCCTGTTGAATTAACAAGTAGCTGCTCCTGGAACTGGGAACTAGTATGAAAACAGCGCTGCTAAATACAGTAGAGATATAACAAGAAAATCACAGTCAATTGGGACACGCATCACTTTTTGGTATCGTAAATGAAAGCATCTGGTGACATACCTGATTATATTTCTTGTTTTGGCACAGAGCTCACAGTTGGTCTTGGAGTTCAATGTTTTCTCTCGTTTAGAAGTGGGTTCCGGATGTTCTGCAAACTGTTGATTTCAACGTATGAATCAATTTTCAGCTCTAGCAAAACGACCGTGAGCGTGAGGATGGGTGGGTGAGCAGTGTCAAAGGATTCTGAGGGGTGAGCATCAAATGAATCACATGCATCTGTGGTTAAATTTCTGGAGGTGCACAATTTGGACCAAATTGCTGAGAGAAACGTAGAAAATTGAAAAATGTAAAAAAACAAACATTTCTCGAATTCAGATGATTACCGAATCATTGAAACCGTTCAATCTTTCGGAAGAAGTCAACAGAATAAATATTGAGAATTTCAAACAACAAGCCAGAGAATCCATTAGAATTTATGCCTCTCTTGATGTTGATATTATTGCCCGCAGCTACATATATGAATTTGAATGACTCTTGGTTAGTTAGCAATATCTGCAAAGCTCGAGGTGAGTTGCTGGATCTTAACTGTATGCCAAGACGAGCTGATAGAACATTCAACTGTGCAATGTGTAACCTCAACGATCCAGAGAATACTATTGATTTTATTGGTAGATGCCCCATTTTAGCTGAGTTCCGACAAAAATACTTTGGAACGGGTGCTCTACAGTATGAGGATATAATAAGTCTTCTGAACGGAAGTAACTGGCTAAGTTTAGGAAATTTTATTAAATATGCTGGGAAGTATAGGAGGTTTCTGGTAGATCAATTTAATTGTTTTTAACTGTACTATTAGGCTACTCCATTTATGTACCTACATGTTTGCTATATGTATGTACTTCTTATAAGCCGCTTCGAAGTAATTGGTGACAGATTTTAATGATGTATGGTAGGGGCGAACTCTGCAGACGGTTGTAAACCATTGCATTGTAGACGTATTTTAGAAGGAGAAGATACTTTGTTTTTTATTTGAAAAATAATGTTAATTTTTTTGTATTTTATCCAAATGTACGTCATTTTTATTCTATTCGGTTTCAAAGGGAGGAAGAATAAAAAAAAACACCAACCCAAAACTCCAGCGAAGCCTCTGTCCCGTCGCGTTCCTCTCTTCGTATGCATCTGATAGTCCAAGGCTTTGAATTTTTGCCGACCAAGCTTTGCCTTGATAATCGTTCGTCAGTGACATAATTGTAGTTGTGATCTTAGAATGATTCAGTTATCAACCGGTTTTCTCCCTCTCCTAAAGCAAAACAACCATACGTGGTAGATATCTAATGATATAATAACTATTATACTCAACATCAACTAGATTGGACTTCCCGATGACAAACAAAACAGATTGAAACGTGTGGTTTTTAGATACTCTTGGCTACTTCTTGTATTGTTCAACCAGATCGTCACTTAATTTCACCCTTTGCCAAGCTCTTGTTAAAATTAAATTTATAGTTACTTTTCACAAATCACAATTTACCGCGTCGGCAGGTTATCTCTTCTATTGTATCTGTGAACAGAACAGAAACTGAACTCAAATTGTCGAAGAATTCGTATCATTGAATCGGGGACGAGTCGGGTTCAAGGATTACCTAAGGTCAGTTCCGGGGCTGAGATATTCCATAGACAAGAGGATGGGGGACGAGTCGCTAATTCCCCCGAATTCTCATCGAAACAACCATATTGTGTATTTCAGGTATGAACGGCATTTTCGGAAGCAATGACGTTAGCAGTAAACACTATAGAAGAAGAAAAGCAAGGACAGTATTTTCCGATCAACAACTGACGGGGTTGGAAAAAAGATTTGAAGCCCAGCGGTACCTCTCCACTCCTGAAAGAGTAGAACTTGCTCATGCACTCCACCTTTCAGAAACCCAGGTCAGTGATTATCAATTAGTAGTCCTACATATTGTCACTGGTTAAGTGCACAATACACAACGAACAGAGGAACAAATGACAAGTTTTGAGCTCTAGCTCGTATGATGATACGAGCAATGATGATCACGCAATTTTGTAATATTAAATGAAAACAAATTATATAAGTTTGATATATACAATATATGAATATCTTCGGCCTGAGCGCGATCCTGGTCTATTGCCATATGTAAAGAAACTTTCAACCGATATTCGTTCAACACCGGAACAACTAGTTTCTAGCATAGAAACGTTCGTAACGTAAGAGTGTTGCAAAATCCCCTCTGCTAGGTGAGTGATATAATTATAAGTGTACGGGACATCATTTAATATTCTACGTAGAAACCGTAGGCACCATACCCCAACAGGTACAAGCTTCAAAAGTTAAAAAACTAACTGCCCCCCCCCCCCCCCCCCCAGCTAACATAATCTGCCACTCTCGAGAATCCAGCTCGTGATGGCGAATCTGCAATGTTCCGGAACCCGTATTGCTAACCGCAGTACCAAGGCAGTTCTATCGTCAAGGAAAAGAGTTGACCCCCGGAATTGATTGAGTTGACTTCATTATATTATTCTGTACTCATGTCTTCAGGTTCTTCGGACGGAGATTCACGTATGGTGAGCGAACGAATGAACTTACAGAAACGAGAGTGATTGCTTATTACTTTGCAATGTATTATATTTACGTATTTGCTCACTATTTACCTTCCTTTTCAAAGAAATGGTAGCTATCAAAAATCTACAAACAAATTGTATCCTTCCATTTCCAAAGTTTCGGAACGGCTGGCGGAGGAAGTTTTAGTTTTATTTTTAGCGAAGTTTATTTGAAAATGAAAATATTGCAGTGGCTCCGAAATTTAAAATAAAAATTGTTTTGTCCTCTTTGAGTTACTCCGAAATTGAACATAAACAGGGTGTCCCAGGAGTTATGCACGATCCGACTCCTACATGTTCTACAACTCATTTCCTACATCAACATTGCAACACCCAATGCTACGGCGGAATCAGAATGACGTTGATAATACACGGCTCACAAAGCAACCCCTCCTTCAAGACCTGGGGGTCGTGCGGGTCATTGCATATCTTGCCCCTGACCAAGACGATGCCTCCCCCGTAGCTTTCATAATTTTCAAACATTAAGTTAGTTTCAAACATTTAGTTAGTTCTCATTACTTCTAGTTCAGGGTGTCCCAGGAGTTATGCAAAATCCGACTCCGACGTGTTCTACAACTCATTTCCGAACAAAAATGCCTCATAGCAATTTTTGCCAGAGGCCTCGTTTCCGAGTTATTCGGGATTTAAGATTTTTTTCGTGTTTTCGATCTCATGTCATTAAAACTGACATAACTCTCTCAATTTTGGAGACACCGTTGGAAAGAGCGTTATATTTTTTATCTTTTTGATGTCAGAACACTTTTTTTTATTGCATTGAAGATGTGCAATCGCTGCGCGAAATGGCAGTTTTGTCAAAATCTTGAAATCGCCTGTTTTTCATCTCGCCTAGAAACCCTATTGATGCTTGGTGCAGGCCTGGTAAAACGTACTCCAAAATATCAGCTTTCCAATGGTGTAGTCGTTTTAGTTTTTGAAAATATTTTTAGTTGAAGGAAATGGTGTTCAACTGCAGAATAACCCCCCTCAGGAACACATCCTTTTTGGGCCATGACAATGACCCTAGACTGAAGCGACGTGAATAAAGTGCAGTGTTAGGACATTTAAAACTTGAAGCAGGGGACGAGAGAATTTTCATGTGATTTTAAATCTCAGGTAGAATATTCGAATAGCCAACTCGAAATTGGGAACCTCGATACAGTTTGTGATGGATGTAGTTAGTTGGCCCTTCCCGATTTTTGAATCCGTCGCCTTGGGAGATGAATCAGACGCCTTCACGCGTCTGCGGCATCCTCTGAGCGTGGCGGGCTTGACCGCATTTAACTCAATGGAAGGGGCAAGTATACGTTTCTATCACCTCTCAAGTTGCAAGCCATGACAATGATAAATCAGGGTTTCTCAACCCTAAATAACATGGAAATTATTTTAGCTTCCGAGGGTTTTCTGTTGGTAAATGCAGTACTCAATGAATGTATGCAGATAAGGGGGAAAAGTTGAAAGCCAGGCAATTTTGAACGGCACAGCGTGCCATTACACGAATTTCCAAGTAGTTTGAGAATCACCCTTATACTGAAAGTTACATTACAAATTCAGTAATATGAAGCAGTAGGTGCTGTTTCAAATCGTCAGAGCTGAACGATGTAAAGAGGTTCATGCCGTGATTCACACTCTCAACAAGAGTTAATGCGTATTGGTACATTGGCCGCTTCACAATACCTCAGCGAACTAACACTGAAGCGTCAAAGGAAGATATTCTATATCCAGCTTCTCACGAGGAGGATCTCATATCGATTAGAAGTGGGCGAAATTACCCGTATCGTCAAGAGCGGCTTACACTGTCGAGCACTTCACCCCTTCTATTCTCTTCTCACCACCTTGCTTTTTTGAATAGTAGTCGAACATAATAGATATGGGATACGCTGGTTCCCGGGGGATCAAGAATCAGCTGAAGTTCCCATTCCGAAATGGCCTACTTATCACAACACGCCCAAATCACCTTATCTACTAACATAACGTCTACTGTTTATTTTCAATCACGCAGGGTTGCCCACAAGAACGTAATTAATAATAAACCTAGTAATTAATTTAAACATGGTTTGTTTTACTTTCTGAAAACAAGTCTATTTGAGTTAGAATTATCAAAAACAGACCAGTTTTGCGAGACTCATGGTTGTCCAATCTAATGGTTCTAGCTGCAGAAAAAGATGTACTTGAGTTTATTTCTAATGAAGAAATAATCGAAAGATTTTCCGTTTCCTCACTCCAAAGACAAAAACTGCTATGTAGGGTTTAAAGAGATATGTTTCAAAAGCTTAGAAGGTGCCTATATAACTTGTAGATGGTCTCAGACTACAAATTCAAAATTTTTTACTTCAAACCGTTAATGTTTTGATGTATTTTACGATATTATCAACATTTTTGTTACCTTTTTGAATGTTACCATTGAGAAAACGATGTTACCTATGTAAAGAATCTCAAGAAATACACGTTTTGCCGACTGGGTTTGAATTTTGCTTCCGAGTCTGGGAAGCAGCGGAAACCTTGTGTTCACTTTCGGGAGCAAACAAATTTTTGTTGTCCGAATTCAAAATTTCCTCTCGCATTTTGAGTTTCATAGCCTACTGAACACACTTGGTTCCGCGTCTGTAGGTCTGTCTATCTCAATTCCTTGTTACAGCCATAAATTTCACAATTTTGAATGAATTTAGCTCATATTTTGAGGGACTATGCGCATAAGGCCTTTTGAGGTCCCATACGAAATTCGTCTGAATATTATCAGCGGTACGCTTTGTGCATGCGCTAACGTCAAATTCTTGAAACAGCCGTAATTTCCACATTTTCCAAAGAATTTAGCTCAAATTTCGTGGGATTATGCGGGTAAGGTCTCTTAAGCTCTCATAGGAATTTCGTCTCAATATAATCAGCGGTACGCTCTGCGCAGGCGCTAACGAGAAATTCTTGAAACAGGTATAATTTTCACAATTTTGATTCAATTTAGCTCATATGATAAAGGATGTAACGAGGAAGCTGCTTTGCCATCTCCTTGGCAGTGTATTTTCAATATTTAAATAAATCTTCTTTTAGTTGTAGATAAAATGAGGGGTGCTTACGTGTATTTTTTACATTTTGGTTTTGGGGATATTTCACATTTGTTTGCGGGTGATAGAAAGAATCAAGCACTGCTGAGGCAAAAATTCGCATACAATTTTCCACATTATTTTTTCTTTTGTTCAATAAAGAATATGGGATAGTAGCGGCAAATATTTCAGGAGTAGCAGATCTCATTATGAAAGCGAGTGAATGATATGCGGTAATAGGGATTTTTTATACGTACTCACAATTCTTATCTGATTTTTGGAATTGATGTCAGTCCATTTCCGCAACAAACCTTAAGTGATATTCGCTTTCCGTAAATAGTGATATTCCTTCTCGTTATTATAATATGTTTCCCCAGCGATATCGAGTCAATCGAAGTTTTCGATAACTGTGAAACTGCAGCGTTTTTCTTGATCACAGGTCAAAACGTGGTTTCAAAATCGAAGAATGAAACATAAAAAGCAACTGCGGAAGCTCCACGACAGGTCTACCTCAGCCAAATCATCTGCACACAGTGAAGATGACAGAAGCAAAGCAAGAGGTGAGATATGTAAATTTATGTTATGAATATATTGCCTTATTTGCTCGAAATCTACATCTATCCACGCTACTCAGGTTATTTTCCAACAGACATAATTAACTGATGCTTAATACCATCCTACAATATGATCCGTAGCTCACACACTCTAATTGCATAACTGTGTAAAACGGGGATGGTTGAACTATCCTGTCATGACTCCCTGGGCTTGTTAGCCAAATGAATTTTCTTCTTGTAAAGATCTTTTGATCTTGTTTCGAGTAATTTCATCGCTGTCGAATTTTGATTTCAGTAGACCGCCAACATTTCACAGGTGACATGTGTGCCTCTCGCGTAGCTATTAGCGTATTTGGCTACATCTACCTTCCCCCAAGAACTCCATTCCTCCTATCCGAATCGATTCGGATGATTTTTTTTTTCAAGAATTTTGAGTAAATTAAGGTTCAACTTCAACTTGATTAGTGTTGTCGATCAATAGTTGAGCCATTTTCTTGAAGCCTTGAGGATTTCTTTTGTTCGCAGATCTGCTTGTTTTTCATTTGTTTTTTCTCCCATTAGTAGGCGTTTGAGATCACGGCTATCCAGAACACCTTCACGATTGATATCAGGCATCGATTTATAAAGGTCTGAAGCTGTTTTCGAGTCCTCTGGTCATCTTTCAGGACTCTCTGCCATACGGAAGAACAAACTTCACTTTGCGAGTTCCGAGGCATATCACTCTTTCGGAGATGGTATGGCTGGTGCATAGCGGGTAAAGTTGGACAAAGACACTATTTGCTCTCCTGATTCGGGCTTTTACTTCCTCGTCAGTGCCATCCTCAACAGAAATTACGCTCCCTAACAAGGTCCACTTTTTCCAGAAATTTATCTCCAACAGACAGGCATTGTTCGGCGTATTTATCCGTATTTCTTTTAGTTTTCTTTTCTGCATTCACAACACTTAGTTTAATCTAGTTCAACTGAAACGTCGCAAACCTTCGAGAAAGCAGAAAAACATAATCGGACAAGACCAGGTCTTCCAGCCTATCACTCTAACACGATCGTATCCCTCTTTCTCTCCGTCAGGCAGCTCTTTGCATAACCCGGTCAAGAATCAACATAAACAAGGTCGAGTACATAAGGATACGGACTAAGTCACTCGCTACGAAGTTGTGGAAACCCATTTCAATAGTAACGGAGTAAGAGTTGTCTATATAGTAGAACGTTGTCTATATTTCCACTCATCTCTCACGTTTGTTACTGATGATGTCGTAACCTCCGAAATCGATCTAAATGTGAAACTCTTTACTTTCGTGGAAATATAGACAACGTTCTATCTTACTCCGTTTTTATTGAGGATACTATCATGTTTTTAGTTTTGATTCGGTTCAGAGTGGGGCAATTTATCATGAGCGAAGGAGGGAAAACGCATCCCCCGACAGTGTTGGACTGAACCAACTAAAACCCCACTCCCATCTTTCTTCTTTGCAGACTACCCCGGAACTACTTTCCAGCATTACTTCGGGGTAGCCTGATGCAATGCCCTGTCATGGTCCTCTTCTATTTTTCTTCTTTTACACCTCTTCCCACTCTCGATCTACTTCTTTGATCTTCAGGACAGTAATGTGTCAGGTGTTAATGAACCCAGGTGCATGCTCCATTTGGCGCAAGTGAAAAACGTGTGGTGCGCATCTTCGTCCCCTTCTCCGCAGTACCTGCATGTGGGGTTACTTTCGGTACTAACCCCATTATCATTTACTTTAGCAAGGTAGCTAGAGGAGGCCTGTGTCTCAACTGTGTGCTTGGAGCCTCTTATTGGAGCCAGCGAGCAAGAAGTGGGGTCACCAATTTTATTCTCACTACCAGTAACAGTGCTGCTATCCTCTCGCTCTTCTCCGCGGATCTTGTTGCCTGTTCCACCTCAGTCTTAAGTACCTCTTCTTTTTGAGTTTGGCATTCGAAGGAATCATATAGTTCTATCATGAGTGTTAAACCAGCCTTAACGACAATGCTGATATTCCTCTGGTGCTTCGTGGCACTCAGCATTTTGAGAATATCCATCTTCATGAGATGAAGAGTACTCCGGTCCTCAGTTTCAAGGGCCTGGATCTACCTCCAGCTGCCCCACTGTGTCGCAACCGTTCCTGCGCTTCTGGGTGGCCTAGGGGATCGTAAGTTTACATCTATCTTCTCCACAAAACCTAGTTTGAGAGTTTGTTGTCCGGTTTCCGAGTCAGTTTCCATGCGAGGGTCCCCAAGGATTACACAGTCCCACAAAACAAAACAAAAATGTCAAGATCCGTAGAGTGAACTATGGTATCCGTATGTATTTTTCAATGCTTACCTTATTCGACTTGACGCGAAAAATCAAATTTCAACCCCTAGGAGGGGGTGATTGAGGAAAAATTAGGTTTCTACGGGCTCTTAGAAGTTCAAATTCGATCTCAGGAACCACAAACACATAGAAATCCATGTTTTTCATACCTCACTCGGCTTGGTGTGAGAACTCAAATTTCAACCCCTAGGAGGGGGTGGCGGGGGTTATTGAGGGGGAGGTAGTTTCCCCAAGTACTCTCCTTGTCTGAAGTTAAAAAAAAAAAATGTAGAAATTGACTTAAAAAGATGTCGTTGTTCATCCTAATCTCATGACTCAAAAAGAAGGTTCTGACACCAATTTAAGGGTAGGGAATTTTTTTCATCAGCGCTTGTCAGTGAATTTCAGTGGATTAATTCATCAAACACCAATGCTTATATAATGGGTGCTTTGGAACTTAGATTAGCAGCGAAGGTATATTAATTAAATGATTTGAATTTCATATATTTGTGAACCATGTGACATTAAAATCAATCACTCATATTTGCCCACACACAACCATACGTTATCTCACACTAGAGAGGTTTACTAACTCCTTTAAATCCTCTGGTTCTAAAATAATTTAGCTGCATTCAATTTTATAATGGTCACGTACCTATTCTGAACTGTTTTGGTTATGATAATAAGGAATGAACTGCAGAAGAGAATCCGGATGATAAAAGGGCGGAGTTAAGTATGAAAGAAAAAATAATTGGAGTCATTATTGTTCTTCACTCTAACAAGGGTGAAATTCGATAGGCCCAGGAGGGTAAGAGAAGGTCACGCGCCGATCCTCTTGAAGAGGGCCGTAAGACGAAACAGATGGCGTAATTATTCGTATTTATCACTGCACTGGTTGGGGTTTAAGCTTCAATCACGGGGTTTCATATAAACAATGAGGACAGAATCAGTAGTTGTAGGAAACATGCATTTTAATAATTGAAGATCGAATACGGCGGGTTCATTTGAATGCATAAAATAAAGTAAACTCTGTTGATTCGTTCATCGATGAAACTTAAGCATTCATTTTTCATGTCGTTTTGTTGTTTAACATGCCCATCTTGATCTTCAAACCATGAGGCGATGAAGGGTTCGTTTGAGTACCCTTACACCTTACCGCCTCACAATACCCAGGGGTGCCCTCCCCCCGTAACCCTCTCCCAAGCTCGATGAAGCACCTCCTCAAACATAGAACCCCATGTTGGTACCCATTCCCCAAAATAAAAATGTAATAAATCCTCGTAAGAACTCCTTAGTTTGTCTAAAACTAAAAGAAGATTTATATAGGTATTGAAGAAATGCAAAACCTGTCGGCGATAGACAAACCGTGTATATTTCTTGAGATTCTTTATATAGGTAACATCGTGTTCTCAATGGTAACATCCAAAAAGGTGAAAAACAAATATTAATAATACCTATCGTAAAATACATAAAAACGTTAAACTCTGTTTCAATCAATTTTAACCCTCCAAAAATGACTTTTTTGACCCCCCCCCCCCCCCCCCCACCCCCCCCCCCCCCCCCCCCCCCCCCCGGCCCCCCCCCCCCCCCCCCCCCCCCCCCCCCCCGTGGCACCCCTGCAATATCTCATCGATCTAGTTCGATTGGTTTCCCTAAATCCTGTATGTCAAAGTTGTCAATGGGCCGCATGAACACGGAGCAGGCTTGGTGGGCTAAAATAAGTAAATATGATGGGAATGACCTGGTGATATCTGAACCAGTAGGACTGAGCCGTCCATGTCATGGCGAAGGGTGTGGTGCGGGAAAAGTGCTACGAAGCTTCTAACGTACGGCATCTTGGCAAGAAGGCTTCGTGGTATCATGACCCAGGTCCTTCGGGATTCTAATCTCAACTATCAGTAATTTTACTGATTTACTTTGTACCGTGTTTATTTAATGGTCTGCCACATCTGCCTTTGAGGGGAGTTCAAAAAATACATAGATGTTTATAAGGGATAGTGTAATCAGGGGTTTTGGCACTATCTTATTTTCCTCCCCAAGTCATGGTCACTGGTCTCCGTCGTGCAATCCTGCCACTCTTTGACATTCAGAAAGGAGGCTACAGCACGTAACATGAACTGTTTATTAGAATGAAGTAGCGTGTACCAGACGTATGAAATTTTATTGGGAACATGCTCGATGAGGTAATACATAGTGGTGTTCAGCAGATGAAGACGTAAATTTTTAGAGCATTTATTATAAATCTCTTGTTCAAGCGCCCATTTGATTCAGGAATCATATAAGCAAATTATTGGTAGCCAAATCAGTGTAATGTTTTGAGCATGATGTAGTATTCTCTCGCAATTTGCTCCATTTGTTTCAATCAAGCAAAACTTATTTACTTTTAAAATGACCGTTCATGAAATGTTTATAAATGGTCATACAACTTCTCAACGTAATATAATTTTCTCATTAATATTCTGTGAGTCGGTCATTTATTGAAGGTCCTGTAGAAGTTATCAAGTTTGTGTATCTTACCAACCTCGCCTTTCATTTAAGCTTCCTTCCCCAGCTCCTTTCAACTCATCTTCGTCAAAGGAGAACTTGCGAACTTGGTCGTTTATACAAAAGGGTTCCGTTGGCTAATCGAGTCAATGTTTTAACGTGATTAGCTCTTCTCCTAGTATTGCGTGTAAGTAAGTCTTTAACGCTGTGACAGGTCATTAATTTTAGCAATTTTTAACTAATTGAACCACTCAAATGGTAATTTGGGTCTCTGACCCAACTTTGTGTAATTTATCAGCTAATCAACCTACCGTCTCTGTCTTGCTAATTGCGTTGTAAAGTTCTCTCTTATTCATTCCCATCCATATTGTTTGTTGGTGGGGGAACCCGAGAGGAGGCACCATCGATTTTATCCAATAATCTCAAACAATGCCTGCTTATAAATCAGTACATAGGGATTTCAAGATGTGATTTGGTATACATGCATGCATCATATTCTCGTTTTAGGGAGTACGGAGTGGCAGTTGACTCGAGACTAGAAAATCATCCTATAACTTAATGACATCTGTTGAATTTGTCAAACCTTTTTCTATTTATTATGGAAGTTAGATGTGTATACTGTCTCTGTTCGCTCATAAGCTACATTCGTTCTTAGCTATTCATTTTTCCCTAGGGAATCGTGTCTCCAATTCTTCAGATTTGAAATCTTGAATAAAATTGGTTCGATTCCCAACAGCATACATCACTATTTTTGTTTATTCCGTGTGACCCCATTCTCAATATTCATTTGATTAGTCTATTTGGAATAAATTACCAATTGTAATCCTAAAATTTAAGATAAAACTAACCACAATTGAATTGAATAACTTAAATGGAATAAATTTGGTTTAAAATTCCTCGGTTTGAAATGTTTTATTGTTTTCTCTTTATTTGAAGAACGGCCAATGGACTATTCCCGAGCTGCTAGCTATCATTCATCAGAAGACTCAGACCAGGACATCGATATCGTGGGAGATGCGGACAAAACGAGAACCAAGCAGTGGGCATAACCGCTGATGCACGTTCCATCCTACATGTGATTCTGCACAATAAAGCCTCGTCACACGAAAATTTGTACAAGTATTGCGCGGATAGATGAGGCGCTAGTTCACAAGACTGTTAATTCATTTGTTGGTATGTTTTATTCTAATGTGTTTGTTTTTATCTAATGAAATTCCATGACTTCGGTGGATGCGCTGATTTGCTTAGCTTAACACAACCACAATAGATAAGAAATAGTTCAAATTTTATATTATATCCCACACTGTCATGGCCTGTGCAGGTGTGATCTGCTACAATGTTTCTAGTAAGCTCACTTAGTTTTAAACACCATAACGCGTTAATGCCCAATCTTCATGATTACTGTGGAAACAACAGTACCCGATTGAGAGATGGCACAGAATCGAAGATTGTATGGATGGTGAGTACGTGCGTTTTGTAATCTCCTGATTACGGAACCACGAGACGTAGGAAATTATGAACGCGAATCATGGACAACATCGCCTACTTAAGAAGCGAGAAAGAGTGATACGAAGCCGTGATTTAGCGACCAAAATCAGTAAAAACTAATACCATCACTTACTTGGTATAACAGACGACAATAGGAGGTGGGAAAAATTCTGACGAAGACCACAAAACACTTAATGTGATCGTTACCGATAATGATCTGATCAGAAAACCCATTTGACGTTGTTACTGATCTATTAATTAGAATCTGATTTCTTCTTTTTTAAATTTACGGTCGGTAAGCAGTCAATATTGTTGGGGATCCGTGATTCTAAATAGCGACCATCTTAGTTAGTATTTTTGCTATCAACTTGGTCTGTGTCTTGAAACTTGAATTTAAATATTCGTGGATTTCCTTTAATAAATTCAGTATTCCGTTTCAACATAAGTTTAGGATTGTTGAACCTATTGTATTTTTACAACCGGCAAGTGGTTGTTATTGGTACTAGGCAATGGTGCAATTTTGATGTTTGTATCCGAAACGTTGGAACAAATTATCGTACCGAAATTATTTTATACAGTGATTACTTTTTTACCTTGAGTTTTTGCAAAAATAAAATAAATTATGCCTTGACGTAAACGGCTTCACAACTTTAGGCAATTTGAATTTGGGTTGTTTAAAGTTTATCCTGGGATTCACTTGAAAGTTGAGACCATTTTTTTACATTCATCTAAAAGAATTGACATACCTACTACCAACTACACACTCAATAGAGAAAAACCAATTGTAGATAGGCAATTTACTCTTATCGAAAACGATCCCACAAACATTAAATTCTGTAAAACAGATTGGGGTTAACTTGGTAGTTGGTTATTTAATTTTGGATAATTGGAAATAAAGGTCGAGTAACGAATGTTTTGAGTGTAGGCGAGAACCAAATCGATTTCGCATTGACAAGGTCAGCTAATGATATGCTACTTCTTGAAAAGATTTGAAGATAACAACCTATATCCACAATAACCCCCTATTCACTGAAATGCGATGCAAAACCCTAGTTCAACCCAAGAGTCAACCTCACTGATGAAGAAAATCTGGAAAAATAGTGTCACCTAACACACCAGATAGAAACGAACCGCTGATGGAGCCAAGAAAAATAAATATTCTTTACCAAGTACATTTGTGAAAAGTATTTTCGATGAGCCCGCAAGACTTATCCATCAGGGTGAATAGATAATAACTACTTTTCCTCAACATTTGGTCTGTTTCCACATAGGATGATGATGACGATGATGTTGTTCAGCTGCAATATACCAGTGACCCAAGATGTCTATATTTGCAAATGATCATCTTTGAAGAGGCCAAATTGATTAGAAAGGGGCCAAATGTAGTAAGCTACCGTCGCTCATTACAGTTTCAGTATGCTCACTGTTCCAAACATTGATTATGATAAATCGCGAGTATCTACTTACGTATTCAAAGTACGTATTCTCTGCTTTTTCAATCACGATGCAACCCTTTAATTGACTATCGCGAAAGAAGCCAGAAATACCTGTCAAACAAAATGTAATAAATCACTCTCCACAAAATTGTTAAAAAATATTCCTATGTAGATAATTGAAGTTGTTGAAAAAAAAAATTCTTTGCTTTTCAAAGGAAAATAATTATAATGTCGATATTTAAGTCATTATGGTATAAACTAATCACCGAAAATGCATGAATACAGTCCTTCATAGGGATCATAATTTGGAAACAGCGAGCAGAGTGATTAAGGAACATTGAATCAACTACGAATACACTCATGAACCTTGAAGCGCTTCACCTTCTAGACAACAGCAACGTTATCTGACGGCTTGATAGAACAAAACCCTTGGACCTTGTGATGTCACGTGCTATCTAGAGTTAGCCATTGTTTAATCTACTCTACAGACATTTAATAAGTGTACGAGTGTAAATTAACTTGGTGGTTATGTGCTCAGTTGTTATATTATTGATGATATTCTTGTTAATAAATATCGATCTAAAACAATGTACTGAAGTCAGGGCGGTTTTCAAGGGTTGGGACTCCCCGATCTTGGCTGCCCTGATAAACTGGAAGGTACGACGGTAACAGAGGTGTCTAATTTGGACAAAATGGGACCTCTGATTCAGATTGTTCTTCATTACTCCCCTTCTCCAATGATTGGAAGCCGGATTGTAGACATACCTACACATGATCTTCCGCTAAGAAATTATGTTCAATAGTTCTGTCTGCATTCTGTTCCAACTTTGGGTTCACTAAAGGATCATACACGACAATTGGTATCAAAACAGAAGGTAGTTTGGAGTGGAGCCTCCAACTTCGTAACAGTTGAGCCGGGAAGCAAGGAAGATTATCCACACAACTACCACTGCAGTTCAATAGATGAAGCTGAAAGTCAACAAAATCTCCATTTGATTTCAACAGCCTGGATTTGAATAATCCATTGCTGGACGTGTAATGAAGGCTTAAGGCCAGCAGAGTGAGTTCGCATCGCAGCAATCTCCTTGAATTTAAATGAGTTAAAAGAAATATTATATGAAAAAAATAAATTGGGGATCCCAAACCTACCAGTTTTGGTTCGAGGGCAGCAATTACAGAACCTGCAGGAATCTTCTCAGTCTCAACCTACCTAGAACGAAAATCGATCAAAACCAGATAGAGCCTCTTATTAAAATCAGTATTGTCAGCCATATCTTTGTAAAAAGGATATCTTGGGAATGATGTACCTAATGCGTCAGATGTTTTTAAATGATATTCCTTTGAAATTTGGTGCAAATGGAACATGAAACCACAAAATTTTGAGAACCGATATCACTCCTTGCCAAGAGAAGGCTGTACGTTCCAGATCTCTCATTTCATTAAATCTGATATGAGTTTCGTGTAGGAGAGCCAGCATTTTACGACGCCTACTTACTAAAACAAGAACACACTCTCTGAAATGAACTGAACCTTGACAGACAGAAATTTCACTTTTGATAGACCAGTAATGTCGAAGTTCATCATTTGATGTTGGTGGGTCGGGTTTCGGCCAACCCGACAGTTGCCGAAGGTTGACATCTGTCGATGCATGCTGGTGGTGCTTAGGGATGATTGGAGGTGACCACCCACCGACGCTTGACCCAACGTGAACCATGTCAAACATTGACATATCAACTTCAGACAAGAGATCTGATATATGTATACAGTGGCGTACCAAAGCCATTCCTCATTGGGGGCTACATTTGCAATCAGGTATTTATAATATATATAATCTGTATTTGTAGACCCTTAAGTACCTAACGGTAATATGATACACAATATTGAACAACGCTGTTCATCCCAAACAAGTGGACAGTTGGTGTTTTTACCCAGCTGATCTAGATGAGGAGAAATAAGTCGTCAGATCCGGGTATCCAAAATGGTTGATTGAAAAGATTCATTAGTGACAATTATAAAGCGAAAACAATCACCTTCGAATTAATAGAATGTGTGCCCTACCTGTCCAGAAAAAATGAATTTAATCATATTTATATTTAGATGAATAGGTTCTTACCCACATAAATTTAAAGAAAAAGCCATCACATTGTACTATGTTTGCGGCTCCACATTGCAATCTACAAATTAAGATAGTAACTTAACCTTGATGGACACATGAAGAATATTCTTTACCCAAACATTTCTGTTTTTGTATATGAAAATACTCTAATGGAGTGGTCGATGACTTACCACTTACAATCGTCTCTGAGTGTTAACTCGTTACTCAAGCACCCTATTTCCCTCTAATCGCGATTACTTTCAAGTAGTACAATCTTTGACTCGAAATAATATTTTTGGACTTGAAATCACCGATAAAGAAATCTTGAAAAGTAAACAAACCGAAAAGGTGAACAATGCTGTTTGCGCGGTTTGAATCTTTTATCGAATGGTTCACATATCGATCATTTTAGTCGCTCGATTCGATCATGCTAATCAATTTCAGCCATCAGTGATGTTTTGTCCGCTTAAGATTATATAAATTCTATTTCACCATTATTCCTCTAGGACTAAAACCAAAATCCGGAAACAATTAAGATTTTTATGAGTTCAGGTAAACGTGATGATTGTAAGAAGGACACTTTCTACCTACTGCATTAAATCGATCAATCGACATTGACTCGACGGAAATGGCAGGACGAACATGGCTTCGGCTCCCCCACGAAGGTTGCCGACAGTTTCTGAAAGTCGGAAAGTGGGGAAGACGTGGGCTACGAGGGAATAAAGAGATTGGGGTAAGCTAGCTCGAGTCTTGTACTCTTTCCACACCGATAACAATGGTGGGCTGGCCCGAAAAGGAGTAGGGGAATGAACCAGTTTTGCCAACATAGAATTCACCTTACTGTCTATTGACTGCGATGATTTCAGTCTGTTTGAGGGGAGTAACAATATTTGGGCATCCCTCAAAACGGGTAAAGAAAATAGTTCTTAGACCTGCATAACAGGCGTTCTTTACAGACTGCATCCTCTAATTGACGGTCCGTTTCAAGACGAACTTCTACATCTTCTGTGTTCTGGAGGGGGGGGGGGGGCACACAAGATACGTAGGATTGAATGAGTAAGGCAGTAGTTTGAGTCTAAATCTTTTGTTTGTGATCTGAGGAATAAAGAGAAGATTGGTGTTTTTAAAAGGCAAAAACAACGAACAAGCGTTGTTTCCCATTTTGCGCATAATTTTGCTCAGTCTCTGAGAGTTTCTTCTTATTCCGGTTAAAATGCCTACTACCTTTCAACGTTTCGAAGCGTTTTTAACAGTTCAATCTTCAAAATTGTCTCTCCATTCGTGTCTTCCTGGTCATACTTGGATGTTCTTTGTCCCAGTTTAAGCTATACTAAATTACAATAATGTAAATTGGATTCGTCAGGTTCTATGCGGATTAGTCCCGAGATGGCCCTCAACAATTTTCATCGCCGTTGTGAGCTACAGATAATTTTACAAATATTAAAACATGTTTTTCTTGTTCTGATGGGTTGTAGAGCAGTTGAAGGATTGTTCGTTCATTTCGCCGTGATTGTGTCAGATATGGCTATTGCTCCTTCGCAAACATATACAATTTATTGTTGGTTAGGAAACGCAGTAACCATTAGGTAAATGTTGCCAACATTAGGAATCGAGCTTGAATTTTAGCTTATAGAAAGGACCCTTTGAGCTTCAACGCGACTGTTGATACTGGTATTGGGTAGCGCTCATTCACTAATTTGCAGTTGGTATACCGTATCTGATAGCCTCAAATCGATCACAATTGCGGGGTGTATTACCAGGATATCATATTAATATGGGTACCTATTCGCCAAGAATGTAAACGCCGGTTGAATGAGGTTGGGCAGGTGTCAACCCTCTTCCCAACACTTTGAACTCTATCGCTGTCGTTTTAACAACAGTTGCCCACCCAACTTGGCATGCTCTTTCTCTCAACATATTTGGAAGTTATTTATTGAAGTAAAGTAAGCAACTATTCCTTTCTTCCTTTCTTTCGAATTCGTTCTGATGATTTGGCCCAAAGTTACACATTGCATCGGTCTCTTGAGTGGAGAGTTGTTGCTTGCCGTGCAAAAGCATTACAACTATTCGGAAAAAAAGAGCGTGGAGGACCTTACCTCATTGTTACACTTATTGAATACAGGGCCATATAGGGCATTGTCCTCTATAAGAACGCTTCCTTTATTCTGTATAAAACGCCCGATTCAGAGGAAATCGAGTGGAGATGCAAGCAAAAAATCTTAATGAACAGTTGATACTGTTGTAAAATTCTTAGCTGAATTGCTGACCGTTTCCATTGTGAAATAACTTGTATTCGTAATATTAAATGTTCAACCTACTAGTATGTTGCTTTTCAGTTGACGTTGGATAGATACACATTTTCCCAAGCTTCTATGATTTGCTTTGCAACTGCGTGGTACTTAATTACCGAAGGAAAACATAGTACATGACGAGAGGCTGTATTGGAGAACGCACATCTGACTGGTCGTAGGAAATAATCGTAGGTACGTTAACGAACTATTCCAAGTGAATAAATCTGTGGGTTCTTTCTCATGAATGTAAAATTAGTTAAGGACAAGTTGCATGTTAGCACATATACGAAAGAGAAATCTGATTGAATGTGCTGCAGAACGAAAGATGGTATATACCCCCCTCCCCCCCCGAAGCTTCATGATGCACCCCCCTCCCTTAAGCTTCGCAACCACCAAGTAAGTTAGTACCCCCTCCCTGAAACCAATGTAAAAATACTCGTAAGTACCCTTTATTTTATTTGAAACTAATCACGGACAATATTCGAACACTGTCATTGTCATTTTACATTGACGGATAGAAGAAAAAAACCGTATTTAAATAAATTACTAGGTTCATTATTATTTATTTTCTATCTAGTTTAGCCACCCCCCCCCCCCCTCCCCCCAATTTTTTGGACCCCAGAATTTTAATGACGCAGTCTGTGCCGCCTGTGGGCACCCCTGATATATACATATTTTTTCCCCTCCATTCTGCATTGTTTGTGGGTTCCGTTAAGTTTCATTAGTTGATCTTCGCTAGAAATGTTTATTTTGAGCACATAGAGCAATATTTCCTATTAGCTTTAGCCTTGTTTACCTGAGTTACTGAGAGCCATTGTAGTTTTCAAAGAGGTGGTGAGGTTGTACAAAACAAAGTTTGATTTTTACAGTGGAGAAAGCAAGAACTGTTTAATAAAAACATTCAAGGTGACACAACACAAATAAAAGGCATCCATCTTAATCTTGATTCAATAGTCAGTACTGTAAGAGACCCTAATTTAATTTATATACATCACTCTTGTATAAATTTGAAGAAATATCATAGGTTGATGTACAATGATGTAGGTTGATTAAAAGCATAATGAGCTGGTTTATGAACCTACAGGTACTTATACGAATATTGCATTCAATATAGTAGTGTATAAGTTGAAGAATTGGATCAGCAATTTTCCTCGCACACATTGCATCTTATATCCAATATACCTATTTAAATTGTAGCACTTAAGAAATCACTCTTTGGTGCATTGATATGTAAATAATGTAAATAATTGGATCATAGTCTGTAAGGTTGTAGCAACAAAATTTCAAGTGAACCTGCCACTAGAATGAAATGAATATAATATAAATATGTGTGTAATTTTGAGGGTGCCGTTATTTTTACTAGTTGAATGTTGACCCATGATGCGTAATAAAATATTGCTGAATCGCGTCTGAGAGTAGCTTTTTATCTCATCAATCACCTGTAACCTTGATCTTAGGTTTGGATGGGAAGATAGTTTTGTACATATTATAGCGGTATGTTTCAAGGATGGTTCGTTTCGACTGCCCTCATTCCTCAAAGTCTTCATCAGAGTACAGATATGTAGGCACACTGTACAGTTTTCTACAATGGAAAACTTATTCTGGAAAGTTCACATTTGCATTTCCTTGGAACGAATAACTATCTTTACCAGGCATCGATGGTGCTGTTGCATTCCCGAAATACCACTTCTCAACTTTTCCACGATATCATAGCTAAGACCATGTACAGGTAAGTAATACATGAAATATTATTCAGTTACTTGATAAGTTGTTATAAATGGGTTTCATACAAATATTGTTCCTCTATTTTCAACTGTTTTTTCAGACCCAAACTGAATATCCAACTGACTAAACCTTGGGGACCTTGAAAAGTTCCCATCATTCATCAGTCTTGGTGTTTGTGAAATACATCTACTCAACACTAGTGCGCAGTGCGAATAAACAATGAAAAACAATGTCTAATCTACTCATCAATCATAATGCCATAACCATAATGCCATCAATCATAATGTGCATAACCTGCCTTGCCGAAAACTCTATCTAGATCCGTACTCCCTTACCCAATATGCTACTACGTTGATGATCCCACCCATCAATATGATAGATCATCCAGTATGACCCACTTCAGGCGCAAGAGGCCAAATGGAGATTGGAAATCTTAGGAATGTCTTAAAGTGTAGGTACCTATTGAACACACAGAGGTCGTTCCCCATTGACTGAGCTCTAATGTTTTAATAGAATTGCATGCCATTTATGTGTTCTATGTCGTTCCATTGTTAACAAAAGTTGTTCAGGACCTTCGAATGGAGAGCTAAGTGGACAACATTGGGAGAGGCAGAGCCTGGCGAAGAAAGTAAAACGAGGTGTTGGAACTATACAGAAATGTAGATGTTGTTAAGTTCGTCAAACTGGGGAGCCTCACGTAAGGTGGACATCGAATCCTTATGAATAAACAGAATTCCTTTACAATAATTTCCACTAAAATGCCGGGCAAATCAAGATCTAAATGGACTCGGCAACTGAAATGGGCTGACAAAGCGGAAGGGTTTATGGCATTAGCTGGTTACCAAAACTGGGAATCATTAGCTAAAGGAATTATAGAGTATTGTCGAGCAATCCCACTCTGGGGCAGGACGCCAACAAAGAAAGACAAACCTTCCATATTCTACATACCTATCATATATCCAGAAAAATACGTTTTCAATAGCCTTTAGTCCAGTCGTTTTAAACAATCGAAAATTCAAATCGTGGAATAATTTTGCCTTCAGTAGTTTTTCATGTAAATTGTGATGATGAATCCGAATCTGAAGAGTCCTACGTTCTCAAATGGCCAGAAACATGAATTAAGGAAAACAAATGAGACTTTTTTTCAGTTTTCGCTTATAACTACAAAAACCAACTTTTCGTAAAACCTTGTGGTACAACAAATCAGCAACTAAGTGGATAATATCATGCAATCCAGGGCGGAATGTTCTTCGTTGGAGCCACCTTTTGGGAGCTAGAGCGCGTTGAATTACTGAGATATCCTCCCGAACTGCCTTGTATTGCCAGAAAATCTGCAAGCCTCCTCGTGGCATTGAAAAACGTTATCTTCGTTATACAAGGCTTAGGTCGGGAGGATCGATTCTACATTAAAAATATGACAAAAAAAAGTCCAGATTTTCAAGTTTTTCCTATCGATCGCTTGACTGTTCGGGTGAGCAAAACAGTAGTACGGTATACACAATGTTGCTGTCACTAATAGCGGAGTGAGGGGGGGGGGGTGGAATCTATGAATGGATTAAATGTTACTGAAGTTGTTTCTGTTTTGATCAGTTTTGTTCACCAACTGTTCGAATCCCTCCCATTCTGAGATAGCAGGCGCTTCTGCGGTAGGATCCACATCGGTAGGGCCTGCAGCAACTTATCACTTGTCCATAGCTGTTATATTCGTGGATTTCTAAGTCGTGCATATAAAGAGCATATTAAACCATTGTAGGTATTTCTATATGAGCTTTTGTTTCGCACAAAGGGACTAGTCAAGTGGTGTTCACGAAGTTATATTTAAAACTAAGCCATTTACAAGGTATAGCCACACACGCTGATCAGCTGGAGGGCCTTGTGGCTAATTTCTTGCCGACTCAATCTACCGTGCTGGAATATAAATGCGGTTTTTTACGCCGTCTAGAATACGATTACATCATGGAACCGGCGAGTTTAGGAAATGTACCACTCGGTACATCTCATAAAAATAGATAAGTGATTCATGTAGCGGGGATATCTAATACAGAAATAATAAACCATTCATACACAGGTTGATATTAACGTACTAACTCGAAAATACACGATAAAATCAGATATTTTAAATATGGGCAAAGGTTTTAATCCCAAAATTGAAATCATCATATTGGCGACAAGTCGAAAAAAATTCAAAACAAAACCAAAAAAATAAATTTGTATGATTCGATAAACGTGGACAGAACCAAAATTCTCAAAGGTATAATCAGATATTTTAAAAAATAACACTCATCTATAGAAGGTATTCCCCTGGTCATCCTTGACTACATTTGCTTAGAGTCATCTGGGCTGAGAAATGTAACTTGAATAGTATGTACCAACTGCTCTATGAAAATCAGGAGAGTTTGTTAACACGTTTTTCGATTACGTCGCATCTGAATTCCCATAATCGCACGTTCTGTTTAGGAGTTGCAATGAGGACCCTACACTCTCATTAGTCTTTGATGTTGTTCCATAAATATAAATGGAAAACTTACCCCCTGTAGGAAAGCATTATGCTCGTCCTTCTTTGCAAATCAATCAAACAAGCTTGTCTCCCAGCCGCTGCTATGTGAATTATTTGAACCAGGTATCTGTCTAATAAGATGACAAGTATTTGATGTGACGCCAGTATTAGGATGCGTCACCGCACACCTTTGACGGGCCCCCTTCAACGCACAATGATTGAGATGAATACAGAGGCTACAGCTATTAGGGGGTGTAACCATCTGCTCGTGTTGACTTAGCCAGTTTCGGCAACAGGCACTGTAGATCATATAGCTCATGAATGAGGAAAATACAATAGAAAACACATTATCAACATCAAGAAAAAAGCTAATCATAGAAATCTATTTTAGAGCACCGAGTAACCAAATCCACGGAAAAATTGTCCGTACGCACTCTTTTTTCAGAACCTGGGTGACAAGGATGTACTTCCTATTACTTATTCTAAAGAATGTTTAACGTGATAAGAATGTAAAGAAACACATTTTCTAAGCAAATACATGGACGAGGACATTTTATTTGCTATTTTGGAACATTTTGTAACGATTCCAGGATTTTAATAACAATTATGGGCGTATATAATACGGGTATGTTTGTCAACCATCCGTAAAAGAAGGAATATGTATTGAGGCCTGCACTTTTTTTTGTGCCAACAACTGTGCAAAATTTAAGAAGGTATGATAAAAATGTTTTTATAAAACTTGAAATGATGGATTTTATAAAACATGAATGAATTTCATCCTTCATTTCTTGCCTCATGAGCTTCCTCTGACAACCACCCGATGGGCGAAAGGATATGATAACTCTACAAAAAAATTTCCCATGAAGTATTATCATATTCACGGTCGATGGCATATAAGGCTACGGTTACTATGGATGCGAGTTCTGACGAAATTTCGTTGTGACGACTTCGTCAGAAATCTTCGTCAGAAGAAGGTGGTTTCAATACGTCCGTTCACAGTACGTTTCAATTTCTCCAGCAGAATGGACGAATTTGACTAGCTTTATTTTTCTGAAAGTCCTTTGATAAAGTTACTGTTGATAAGTGGTGTGAAAACAGAACATGCAAACAACCCATTTTCTGCAAGAGACGAATAGGTAGAGTTTGAAATGCCATTTCAAGATTTGTCGAATTTATTTATTTATTTTGTTTGAGTCTGTTACTTAATAATATCATACCTCATAGACAAGTGTGTAAGCACATTTAATTATTCAAATATTGTAAAGTTGGCGTTTATTCATATGATGGTGTCACAAAGTCTTTGATATGCCGTGGTCTGGTGAGTCTTCTGGAGTCAAAAGGTGCAAGGCTGTCGATTACTAGCGGATTGGAATGATAAGAGTAAAGGCTGCAGAATATTTTCATACATGAAAGCCGGTGTTCACTTGGCGTTTCCATGTTGAAGTCGTTATAAATAGTAGAGTTGCGAACGAATGGTGGCGTGTGGATAACATTTCTTTGTAGGGTTATGTTGTGCTGACTTTCAAGACGCTTGAATCGGGAATCCGAGCACGTCCCCCAGACTGCTATACTATAGGTCCAGATGGGACGTATTAACGTTTTATAAATTAGGATTTTGTTAGGCAGTGAAAGGTTCCGGTTGTTTAGTAATGGTCTCAGCTGGTTGGTTCTATTTTTCGTTCTTGTTATGACGTCAGTAATATGGTCCCTGAAAGTTAAACGGCGATCTATGGTGACCCCTAAATATTTGTGGCTAAATATTGTGTGGAAGAACCCTCAAAAGTTTTTCGAGTATTTCAGAATGAGAACGATAGTTCTTGTCTTTCATGTCCCACAAACACCTATTATCAAACACTACACCAATCAATTTTTCCATATCCATGGTGATAATAGCGCAAAACATTGGAAATTCCCGTCAGAACGCACGAACAAATCAAACGACTTTGAACGCTCGACCGGTTCAGATGAAGTAGACCAAAGAACAGTTCCCACCTGATCCTTGTCGGTGGGGTTGCAATGGAGAACACTAATTTCGAAAACACACTGAATAATCCGTGTCGGACGTTTGCGCCAGAGGTGCATTTAATAAGAGAATTTTGTGGACATTTGCGCCTGCCACCGAAATTGGACAAATGCGACAGTGAAACGAAAGAAAAATCACAAAAACGATAAGTTGGTAAATCTCAGTAATGGTAGGTTTCGAGTAAATTTATAGTCACGGAACACAATTGAGAGAAACATGGGATATGACTTTGGAAAACCCCTGTTTTTGGAGAAGGCCTGTCGATTGTTTTTAATCTTGTAGCATTTTTCGAGTTATGAGCTACGTTCATTTTTTTTCTATTTTTGTCCGTTTTTCAATTTTTTTTCTTTTAACAATCTAGTTTTTCACTTTTTCTTCTTCAAATTGAAACAGTTGGATGAACAGTGAAAAATGGTAAAACCAGGACAAGTTAGAAAACTGAAAATAGTTGGAGAAACGTGGAAAGTTTAAAAAACTGTGAAAGTTGGGAGACATGGGAATGTTCGAAAAACGAGAAAATAGGAAACCCTGGAACAGCGACTGTTGGGGGACGTTGGATAGTCGGGAAACCTGGAAAAGTCGGGAATTGTAAAGCATTTCGTGGAAATACCGGATGGTAAAATACCAAATTCGCAGGTTATGGCTGGAAAACGAGAACAAATCGGTCATTTGATCGTCAAAAATCCGTAGGTTTTACACAATCATACGTGGTGACGATCCCCTGCTCTACTATTTGAAGGTTACGTTCTAGCTTGAATACTCAAAAGTTTATTAAAAACAGGAGGTGTTCGAGAATAATTATACTCAAACGCCTCCTGTTTTCTATAGAGGATTGAAGATCGTCCAAACTGAATAAAACTAGTCTTTCAAGCTTCTGAAGTTTCACTGGAAAAACTTCAATTTTCTACATCACTTGTGTACCACATTGTTCCCAGTGAGTGACGAATCCAGGAAGTTCGTCATTCAACATGAATGTGTCTGTTATCTTAGGTGCATTATAATAAGGAAGGAACACTTTTGATTTACTATGGATCCCCAACCCCTAGTCCGTCCTTTCCCGAAAATCATATTACATTGCACCAAAATTAATAAAAGCGCCTGCTAAACGAAGTCTTCGGGAGAGTATTGTTGGAGGAAATTTAATTATCTTGGGGGAAGATTGGCGCGTGCTCGGGTGGCAATCGTCTGATCCGGGCCCCCCCGCTCGGCCTAATAGAATGACTCTAATCACAGCCCTTGTCAACTCTGCCCTCCACCACTAAAAGAGCATCTGTTTACTAAACGCTTCTTTAACCCTGAACAATCATCCCTACAACCACGAATGGGAAAGAAGACAATAATATTTATAATGCTCGTACCTGTTTTGTGAGTTCAGGAAAACCTAATCATAAGTGCAAAACGTGATTCGTCCAATGTTGAAATACATTACTAAAATTATAATTGGCAAAACAATTATACTAAAATGTGCTTCTTGTTAGACGGATAATAGAGGTTTCTATATAGAACAAAACCTGTTTCTTTTATGACTTGAAAGTCACGAATACAGGTGTAAATAAAATCATAATGCGGAGTTTTGTGATCAAGATTATGAATACGGTCACAAATATGAATATGATTTTGTTGGGACTCACAATTTTCCATCGGTTTTGCCGAAAATCTCATTTTTTGTTATATTCTAGAAAATTGTGGTTATTTTTTAAAAATGATTTTCAGCCAAAATTGCAATATTTTGTGGATTTTGTCTTCAGTAATGCCCTAATCCAGGGGTGCTCACACTTAAACTGCTGGCGATCTACCTCAACATTTTTAGACTACTTACGATCGACTCTGAGAGACTGCAAGTATGTGTGATGATGGGTTGTCGTACATACACGATACACCCTACCTGAGTAGCATATATAGATATTAGCTTTCCGCACAATTAACATTATTTTAGTCAAGGTTCGGGTTAGGTTTACTTAAGTTGTTCTCTACAATATCAATGAAAAAACTCTTATTTATTCAAAATTGAAAGTTTATTCGTTATTACAAAACAAAAGAGTTACATATGGTGTTAAACTTAATTAAGGAGTGACTTTGGATGTTGAAGCGTGGCACTACATGTCCTTAGCATACTTTTCATAAGATGGTGCGTAACCACTGAGTGCTAATCGCAACCATGATGACATACCTACGATCGTCAGTTAGTCGATTGCGATATTTTGACTTAATTATCTTCGTTTCAGAAAATGCAGACTCGCACAAGTGAGTTGACCCAGTCAGTTGAAGGACGTTTTGTCTTAGATTCGAATATTTATCCTCAGATATAAAACACCAGAAATTTGTATCAGATGCTGTAGCTTCGAGATGTATATCTGATAAAATCTGCTCCAACTTACTTTCAACAGTTGGTTAAATTTCAAAACACCAAACAAGGAACCCCAGCGATTCAAGGAGGAAAAGCTAGAACAGTATAAATTAGGAAAATTATTCAATGTGGAAAATTGTTTCTAAAGTGTGAAAGGGTTTATGAATAGCACAAAACAATTATACCTACCGAACAGTTAATTGTCACGTTCGTGATGTAGCAACATACAGTAGCAGGCACTTGAGCTAAAAGGTGCCTAACGTAATTTCGCCTTCAAAGTAAAATTTTACCATGAAACCGATAGATAATCGTGAGGTTTTCGTGTTGTACTGTTTATAAACCATTTGATACTTGAAAAATCAAGTCCCTGGATTTAGTAACTGTCCCAATTTATACCATTCGAACTTTTTCTCCTTTTATCCCCCAGGCTTCTCGTAGGCTGTGTTAGAACGTGCGTTCGTAGTTTTGATTCATAGACTTGAGAAACCCCCAGATGCAAAAGTCACACACCGTTAAGTCAGTTGACCTTGGAGGCCATAGCTCATCCCCGAAACGAGGAAACGTTTTGCATAAGACGCTCATGGTGACAGGGCCAGTGTGAGATGATGCCCCATCTTGTTGAAACCAAAGATCCAAATGGTTGACAGTTGGACTCCTTCAGCGCGGCTCGGGTCCCAAGAAGTTGTTATTCATGTCGATGTGACGGTCACTAGTGACTGTCACGGTGTTCCCTGTTCTTCCAAGATCACAAGAATGATCTTGAAACTTCAAGTGATTTTGAAACTTCACGCCAAACGGTCACCTTGGGGCTATGCAGACCTTGATGGTTATGAAACATTGCTGCAGCACGTTCACAGTAACTTCTTGGATCGACTTGCTTCATGCTAGGAACAAGATGGACACAATATGCTCGACGCTATTTTTAAAACTTGAAATTGTAGGTATTTCTCAACCAAAAAAATGTAAATACAATTATTGTGCCTACTCCCAAAATATCCATATTTATGCCTTTTCGTTTTTGGCCCTGTTCCTGCGACCCACCCTTTATTTTCAGAAACTTGTTTCTATTGTATTTTTTTAATTCTGCTGCATAGGTATTGAGAGATAAAATGTTGGTGTTTATCGATTTATATTTATGGCGACGTCCCCCCTGAAAGTTTTTGTGTTGGAAAGGGCCCTCGCTTTTTTACTGAGAGTTGTGAAGATGGACAATAACAGATGGCCAAAATTGTGTCTGCAGGAACTGGTGGGGCTTCGATCTAGCCCATCGAATTCAGCTGAATACAACTGGGTGACGAGGATTGACGAGTTGTGTGCCCTCATTGGAGTGGCTGTGGACTGGTAGGCACTCACCCATCAGCAACTCCGAAGCGATTTTAGAGATATGGCCTCTAAATATAAGAACCATTGTTTGAGCGTAGATATTGAACGCACGTTGAACTCTGCATACAATGGATTGTTCCGGGCTTCTTTAGATTATGGTGGGAGGCAAAGGTACCTTGGGTACGCTGGGAACTTGCACCGCGAAAGAATTATAGCTCCACTACGACTTGCAACAACCAATCCGGAAATGGGCAGGATTAAGTTCTACCATAGAAGATCGAAGTTTGAACTCTCAAATTCAGATCTGTGCACTGTTTGCAAACTTAAGGCCCCGGAGACGCTGGCACACTTTTTGCTATACTGTCCTCTCTACAGGCCTTATAGGACCCACTACCTCACCCGCTTCGTTGGATTTGACCTGGATGCCACTGCGGACGCGGGGAGGGATGCGACGGCACTCTGCTCGCTGTTGGATACTGGTGGTGATAAAGAAAAAATGCAAGCGCTTTATCAATTCACATTGAAATCACTCATGCTGCGGGCATTGGCACACGATGAGCTTTAGCAGCACAGCGAACATTATTTAATGTATATTTGGTGGGTGTTGGAATGGGGAAGTTAATTACGAAGTGATGAGTGAACGCTTGTTATTATACCTGATCCTAGATTAGATGAGTTAGGCACTTCTGTATAATCCTGTTTCTGTTTCGATTGATTTTCACTGATTTTTTTCCTCTAAACTGCAGTTTAAAGTTTCATTTACCTACAATTAGATTCTATTTACTATAATCTGATTTATATATCTTCATCGGCCATTTGTCCAAACTCTTGTAAACGAACATTTTAGCACTGTTCTCTACAAATAAAGATTTTGATTGATTGATTGATTGATATTTATGGCAAAGTCATCCTATTGCCTGGTCACAAAATTGTGTTTCTAACATATGTTCTGAAATGGTGTTGCATTAAGTGAATATTTTTCCAATCGACCTACAGTGAAGGAATATGAATACTTTGAGCTTTTTAAACGAAGCCTGCAGGTGGTGATCCCCTAAATCTTAGTTTTTCAAGTGTCATCGATGGCATCAGTACAAGGGTACACAAGGTGAGGATTTCCCATTCAGGCCAGCACTCCAGCCAGCCAGAGCGGTTAGATGGAATTTTTAGTTCAGTTGAGGCAAACCGATCAGGAAAATAATACAATAGGTAGTCTTATACAAGACTGGTTTAATCTAATTTTAATGTTTTATTCATCTATTTCAAGTTTAATTAATTTTACTTCAATTTAACTAGGCATTGCCCACCTTAGTGTAATAAAGTACGTAAGGGGTTCACACTCATAATTAAAACAAATATTTCTGCTGAACTCCTGAAACTTCCTTTCTATTTTGTTCTAAACTGTTACCATGATGCAAACAATAGAATAGTATCAACCGTCATGACCAGAATCAAAGATCAGACAGTATCATTAATGAACCAGAAAGAAGAGCTCACACAGATGATCGGGGGTACTCCTTAGCTCATAATGATTACCTAAATGTCAATAGAACTATCAAGTTCTTCAATGCTTAAGGATTGATTTACATATTTAAAAATGTTATTTAACCAATCCAAATGTTGTTTAATAGACTAAACAGTGGGTAGTTTTTCAAACTGTGACTTCTTAATGGTACCTTGGATTACATTGTTCCACTGTAGGTAGGAATCTCTATTTTTTCGAAAATATAATATGGCCTCAGTTACTAGGGAGAGATGTAACTTTCTAATGGTGAAAGAATTTTAGAAATCCGTCAAGTAGAAACCCCTGGTGAAGCTGTTAATACTTCATTTGAGCACTCTCCTCATTTTCTGCTGTATCATCAAGAAAGAGTGACAGGAAACCCACCACTGCTACATCCTTCAAGTTCTGCCAGATTTCATTGGTCCACAATGGCCCCCTGAAACAATCTAACCCACTCTGATACAGCAGGTCATGTCCTTTTTCGAGTTAAATCCTAATATTAAAAAAAAAAAAACATATTTCTTTCGAGCAACCAGTATTAGCACCATTTAGAGCGGTGTTTTCCTTTTTTGAAGGAGTACTGCTTATAAACCCTTGAGAGTGATGTAATTATTTAACGTTGGGGATGACATGGTTACAAATGAGTTTTCTTCAAGGTTGGGTGTGCATGTTGAGGTTCCTTCTGGCTCTGGCAAACCACTGAGGCAATCTTGGCAAATCCTGAAGGATTTCCTCTCTGGAAGTCCTCACTGCGTATAGCCCGCCTAACTTTGGAAATTGTGTCTGAATACGCGACACTTTCTGTTTATTCCACGACTGAGAAGTGTGGCACAGCCCTGTCAGGTCACAACGGTTGGCCTATGAGGCTGAAATGGGGTCAGGGCACAGAGGCTACTCCTGCAGGGTGTAGCCCGCCACTATTAAATGCAATTATATACTGTGCTAATGTTTGAAGACATGGAAGGGCTTTCTAATACTGAAATAATGAACTTTTATGTAATAATTCGCAGCGTTTCGTATAATATAATTACTACTTGATTAGAACTTCTCTAGAGTAGTTTTGAATGAAAAAAAAATCTAAACATGAACCTTATATGAATATCTTACATTTGGTATCAAGCCTGCTGAGTTAAAAAAGCGTAGCTACAGATTTTTGAAACATTAGTGCTTGTATGTAGAATATATGAAACATTAGTACTCTTATAATAGAATAGATATCAATAACGAAGGAAACTATCCCACTAAACCTACACTAATTTATAACCTACGAAGCTCCTGTTTTGCTAGACATATCAACTAACACCTACGAATATATTTCTTGCTGTGAAAATTTGTTATCGGGGCTATGTAATGATAATTCAAATGGTTCTTATAGGAGCTAACAAGAACATCAAAGAACAAGGTCAATTTAAGGGATAGCAGGGAAGCAGTATAGGACGCATCTTTGAAATGGGCCCCTCTCTATGAAACAATTTGCTCACAACAAAAAAGATTATGAACAACAAGTAAAAGAAAGGAATGACTGAATAATAAATTTCACTTTTTATTTATATCATTTTGAATAATAAATTAAACGCCAGTTTAATTTATTAACGACGTTAAAATTAATGACATGACAAGATAAACGTTCCATGACTTTAAGGGCAACGTCAGTTTATGGAGTCAGCACAACTGAATAATGCGTTCATAAATTCAGGTTGCTGAGTTTAGTATTTTTGGAGTGAGTGCAAACTTTAAAAGGAAAACTATTAAGCTTATAAGGTGCCCTTAGGTTTGCACAGCTTCCTTAAAAATCCCCAAAATCGAAATTATGAATAATGAAAACGGAAAGCAGCCAATAGGAGTATCACATGGAAATAACTAATACTACAGAGAGTAGTCAACCAAAAGGATAAAAACAAGAAAATTTGTACTCCTATTATTTTAATGTTGGTATCTTTCTGGTAAGGCGTTTGCTGTTTTCAACATAACAAGCTCTCTCAAATGCTTCCATTTTCTCTATTGACTTGTGCAATTTAAGATTTCTTCTGAACTTGTATTCATTGTTAGGTAAACAATCGCTTAGATACTACACATATAAAGAATGCATGACACAAACGATGTAAGTCACGAGGAGAATTTTGATCACTAGCAACTTCCTGGCGTGATAATTTGTTTCGAAGGAGGACGCAAACATTTGAAGCCCTCCATTTAAGCATTACACGTATTGCATAGTAAGGTGACTAGCCATCAGCAGAGCATTTTTTTTTCTCAATATGAATGTGCTTTTTTTTTTTAAATGAGTCAACGATTTCAGCTTTCTCCTATTGCTTTGATTTGGAAATTCCCACACATTGTTACATTGGAAATTTGGTTATAGATGTAGAATTTCATCTGTTAACTCAAACTTTCCAGAATGGAAGAGGAATAAGAAGACTTGGGACCTCAAACTGAAATAACTAACTCTTTTATTCAATCATACCACCTTTAACAAAACACTTACAACACCAAACTTGCTGGCTACAAAAGGTTAAAACTAATAGCTAACAGCATTTTAAAAATGGAATTGATACAGCGTAATATATTAACATCTCATTACAAAGAATAAAAATTCGTGACTACATAGAATAACGCTTGGCTATTGGGGAAGACAATACTTGTATAATGTATTTATAACGTAATATGTATTATAAAAGGAACCTTATTGAACATCTATGGTCAAAGTTTGGTTAAAATATATCTCTTAAATTTTTCATTTTGTCAATCAGAGTAAAAGAAGTTATGGAATGGTCAAATTAATTTCGATTAAAATCGAAATTGTTTATACAGTAATTTTCAGAGAACTTCTTCTTTTTCTACGACTTTAAAAATATTGGAAAGCTCGTCCAACAATGTCTCAGTTCTGAAAGCAACTCTTACATCAGGAACGTTCGTGCGGGAAATGTCGTTGCCGGCTACTCCTTCTTTAGTGTAATTTGGTCCAAGCCAGTACTGCTTCATCTGAAATTGTTTAAAATCATGAAATGTCAGAAAATCATGGAAAAAACTTGTCTACTTAAGGGTGGGATTTGGATTCCTTGAAATGTCTAAGACAGCTAAAATATGTTCCTCCTCCTTGGGCTGAGGTAGCTATGCCAACATCACTCTATCAACTAGAGGTGGGCCCTTTTGGCACCACCTGACCATGAGCAATAAATTCATTAATAAAAAAGGACACCTACATAGGTAACAATGTGATAAATAACAGTTGGGAGTCAGATATTGATTCTTTCTTGATCATGCATTGTTGAGACTCCACTGTTGAATTAACTATTGAATTGAATAACTGAATCAATATTAATGTGAAACTTTCACTACTTTAACTGGCTTGAAAATATGATCTAATAATTAATTGAATTGATAATTCCAAAAAACCGTCAAACCCCATAAGTGAAAGGTGGAGAGCAAAAAATTTCGAAAATATCCAACATCACCCTCAAATGGACTACATAGGAGAATTTCGCCGATTTTGTGCCTATAAATCCATTTTCAATAGGTAGATCAAGTCGTTTACAAAACTTGAAAAACAAAAACAAAAAAGTTTCAACTTTTCCAAACATGTAAACAAATCTCCCCGGAAATCCATTTCTTAGGGGAAACGACAAATGACTATACTTTGGTAAGCAAGTGTGGTGGAGGCTTCAATTCCAGAACATTTATGCTCGGAGATGGTATGAAGAGGCTGATAGTTCTAAAATCTTCTTCTCGTAGGAAGGAATTGGGGATTTGTCTTCTTCTAAAGATGCACAAACGTTTTGCAATTATTCAAACTGTTATGAATGTCTGAAACTACTTCTTCCTTTAGATTTGGAAAGAAATGGGAAACTCTTGAATACTGTTCTAATGAATAGACTGTTCATATGCCAACAATGTAGTAGGCCAATGATGTTGTGCCAAACGATGTTATAGGTTAAAAGGGAAAAGCTGAAACTTGAAGTTTCTGCCATGTGATGAATTCCTATTCTGAGAAAGAAAAGAGGAAAAACAAGATTGAAAAAGTAAATCGGGAGTGCAAACCTAGAAAAAACAAAAACCAGTGCAGATACTAAGAACATACCTCGTGAGGGAATCCACTCATGAGCACACTATTTCTTGCGAGTTCACACATATCACAAGAACTAAGTTTCCACACCTGGGCAGCAATACTGTACTCTTCCATCAATGCTTCCTGGCAATATGATTAAATATTAATGGAATGGAAGACGAGGAATGAACTGCATAAGTACATTCCATCTAGGGACGTAGGCTTCTATGGCTATTATAAATTATAGTCATCGAAGCCTAGTCCTAAAGAATTTATTTCTGCTCAATATAGATCTATTATGACTAGAAGTAAATCAAATTCTTAAAATCAAACTCATAGGAGTTGAATAAGTTGGAATAAATATTACGTATTCCATTGCACATGTACAAATTTGATACTGTGTTACGAGATAGTGACAAATAACAATATTTCATACTTGAAACTGCCATGGGCAGCATATTTTAGTTTGGTATGTAGACTGACAAGTAACATGTAATTTACTACTCACCTTAGTAAAGTGGAATTGTAGGGGGTCATCTGTACTGAGTGAAACACACAGCCCTCTGGCTAGATATTCGGGTAAAGGATTTCTGTGGTAGTTCAAAAACAACGAATTGTTACTGAGTGGAGACATGGCTATACCAATTTGAGCCAAGTAGTAAAGGTATTGGAGAACAGGAACCTGAAACATCATAGAACAATGATGAGATTTGATCATTTTTAATAATTGTTGGACCACAGTTTTCAAACAAGTTATGGCTAAGAGACTATGCAAGCAAACCGTACTTTTCACAACACAACCGTACTTATCACAACCAGTTCCTGAGGTATGACGTTTTAAGGTTTTATCCAAGAATACCAAGTTTTCGGTATCTGTGTGCAATAAGCACTCACACCTCTCCACTTCAAAATGACTACTTTTCAACTTTCGACCATATTCCAGATTCATAGTGAAATTTCCCACACGCCTAATACATTTTTGTGATAGAAAAACCAACTACTAAGGATACTAATTGCAGTTCAAACACTGAAAAAAACGGCTTAAATAAGTTTCTGAAAGTACATGTGCCCCATAAAAATTTAGGTAGGTAATAGTAGGTGATAGAAATAATTTAAAAAATAAAATTAAAAAAACCCCCACTGGAAAACTTTCAAATTTAATCAGGTTTCTTGTGATGTGGTCAACTTTCAGATTATGTATCAATTGCATGGAAACATTCCAGTTTTAAGGAGCAAAAGCATTAGGAACTTTTTATCTCTTGAATATATCAAAAGCAAGTACACAATTCCCGAGATTTGTTGCATAACTTGACTAAAATGGGTGTCTAAAGAAAAAACAATAATCGGTACATGAAAATGATGATGATACAACGATACTTCACGATTACCCAAACCCATTTGCCCCCTCACATGATGGAACTTGAAAGTATTGGAATACGTTTCAAAACTAGACCAACATTTTCATTGAACAACAAAGAATCGGTCAATAATTCTTGCTTGAGTAGGTAACGATCAAAAAGATTGGAAGGAAAAGAGGAATTGGAACGTTTTTTTTTTCGCCAAAATTTGTTGAATCTACACAGTACTCAGGCTATAATTCTCAACCAATTTACGCGATTCTTATTTGTCGATCCTAATTTTAGCTAAATACACCTCGAAAATGTTTATTTACATTTGCTGATTGGTGGGGGAATGGAGAACTCAACAGCCATTCCTTTCAATTGATGCTCAATTGAGGATTCTCGACTGATTCATGTCAATCTTTATTTGTTCAATTAAAATTTTGGCTGAAACATATTTCAGAACTTTGCATTTTCATTATGAAAGGTGGTGAATGGAACGTGTAATTGTGATAAATAAGCATATCTTCAATAATTTAATCAGATTTTTTTATTAAAAAACAACTCTTTTTGTTTGATCCCGATTGTAGTCTAGTTGTGCAACTAACCACTGAAATGTTGAATTTTCGGTCGACAGGGGGGATGAAGGTGTAATAGAGAATCCATTAAAATGTAGGTCATACAGCTTATATAGCTGATTTTCTTGCTTCTTTTTTAAGTTCGATTAAGAATTTTGGTCTAGCTTTGAGATTCACTTTAGAACTTTAAAATCTTAATATGTAAGGGAGTGAATGGAGGGGATAATAGTGACAAATTATATAGTCATCTGAGTATATAATAATTATTTTCACCTCTTTAAAAATGAAATTATCGTTTATAAGTGTGATAAAATAAAATCTGGACATAGAGAGGTCCCTGTAATGCATATAGTACTTGCCAATAAGTTTCAAGTTATTAGGCATTATTATTTTTGAGTGGAATGTGTGTTCACTACAGAACTTCCCATTCAACTCTGGACACTCTGTTATAAAACATGAATTGTACATAACTAGGAACACACTTCACTGGCTTACTTCTGCCTGTCAGGTTTTTTGGTGTGTCCTCCCATGTACCTACGTTCTTATTTTACCACTTTCGTCAACACTTAACTTAAATTTCATTTCAATCGTGTTGGTTTCATTCTACCATTGGTGTTGTAGCTCACTAAAAAAAGTAGGCTTAATAAAAAAAAAAAACTTACTTTTCGCAAAAGTAATCCATGGGAAATATTTTCTGCCATCATAAATCCGCAAACTAAATGTTGGACGGGTCCAGCTTCTCCACAATGGGGGCGTAACACGAATGTATTCAAGCCTTTTTCGCTGAAACACACAAAGGTGAGTTGAAAGTTTCATACTCTCGAAATTAATTGAAAATCCCTGTTGGAATCCAAGTATGGAAGTCATACCGCTGTCTTACCTCCTGAAATGGTTGAGGACTGTCAAGTTGGCGTATGTGTAGTATTGATAATAGGCGTAAGGAGGGTTTTCTTCATCGCCCCACTGGTCTGGAGTAGCTACGTCTTTGTCGAATAAAGGATTTTCCGGTTTGCTTTCGTCATCAACAGAGTCAAAACCGATAACCTGCATAATAAATGGGGTAAGTACATCTACTTAGATGATTCAGAACAAAAAAATGAATAAATAAAATATTAATTTAAAAAAAGGCATGGAAAAAATAGATACAAAACTATTCACATCGATGACTTTTGCAACTTTGGAAGAATACATAATTAGTGCATCAAACAAATAGCGGATATGGGTTTGATAATAATACCATATTCCACAATAAGGTTTCCACTACTTTTTTGCTGTATAGATAGAAACAGCGACATGAGGTAACAAAGTTATTCTATTTTTTTTTTTTTTTTTTTTCAAATCTAATAATTTTCCTTATTTTTTTCAAATAAATGTCATAGTAATGTTATTGACTTTTTTCTGTTCATTTGGTTTTCCTCATAATATTAATGAGTAAACTAGGCCTGATAGGTGTTTCTGCCAACGTTTAGATGATTATTTTTCTTTGGTGATAGATTTATGAATTGTGAAGGAAACTAGTGGGTGGATGATAGGAAATTTATGGCATAGGGATGTAGTAAGTTTTATTTGGCGGTTTTTATTTCAAGGTGTCCCCTGGGGCTGAATGATCTCATGCACTTAGCTGAATCAATTTGGTTGAGCAGATGATCTCAGGCTCCATTTCCAGGCAAGTAACGGAATTTATCAGGTCTGGGTTCAATGTGCAATATATTTGGGATTAATTTATGGAAAATTAATACGTTGAGACTCCCTTTGAGGGTTAACCCGAAGAAACAACATTTTTATAAATAGAAAATTGGCTTAAGGAATGAAATTAATAGATGTGTAATTTTTTGTGAGAGTAAGAAAGCGACTTTAGGAGTCTTACCTCCCCCTCCTCACAAATGTAATGAACTGTAGGAGAGAGAGAAGAAATACGTTTTCACTGATTCAACTTTACAAATATTTTGAATTTATTAAAAGTAACTTGCAATTTATGTAAAAATGTGGGACATCATGAAGTTGGGAAATATAGGTGGTCGTGCCCTACAGGTCTGACTGTTCTGAGATGGAGTAGGGGAACCCAGAAGGTGGGGCATTCCCAAAACTGGCCCTGAACAGCTTGCTGTAACATCTCTTTTGGGAATTTAGGCTCTATGAATACTGTGACACGGACCTCCAGCCATTTATTTAATTGATTGAGAGATGAGGATTTTTGTTCTTAAAAAAATGAATTCTTAAAATAAATCAATGTGCACCCATTCCAAAGTGAACCTTACTGGTGGTCAAGGAGCTGTCATTTTCAGACACTTGGAATGCTTTTTGTTCCTTCTCCCATCACATACTTGTCACTTCTTTCTGTAAAGGTTGTTACAACTGCTCTAATTCCGTGAAGAACAGTTCAATAGATAGTAGAAACTCTTTGGCATACCCATATAGGATTTGAATTGAGTACCATCTCCAACAGGGTCACTGTAGAGCTGGACGATAGGGTTTACATTTTTTGTAATTGCAAGCTAGAGTTCCAATAACACTATTAATGTCAACATATTGGGAGAAAAATCCCGTTTTATCAGTCGGGAACCCAACGAAATTCAGAGATTTGAATTGCAGAAATTTTAAGACCAGGTTCTAACTAGTAGAAACTTTCAGGGTCCAAAGAAGGAGCAGAATGACCCAATTAGATTGTAACTGCAAAGTAACACAACCAGTTGGACCCATGAATTTAACTGAACAATCTAAAGAGGTGGCATCTGGAGATGGCTGGGCACTAGCACTCAAAAGGCCCAGGTGGGTAGATAATCTACACATCATAACACAATTGTTTCAGAAAAATTTCTGAAAACTCAATGTCTAAAATAAATGCCAATAGCTTTAGACGTGCAATTTACTATGACCCATCAGTTATGGGTAACCTTTGAAATATAACTGGAGGGGCAAGGTTAGGGCATGATTATCTCCTGCTATTATCAGAATTGTCTCTCTCTATAGCTCCTTACAATGGCTCCAAATCATCCTTACCGTTGCGTTATGCTATGAAATTATCTTCATTACATTCAAGCTATTTTGAATTTTGTGGACAGCGAGCAAATATATTAGTGACGTCTACAGATGGCGTTTGACCTAAGTTCGAAAGGTATCACTGGTAGTGATAGTGTATTGTACTACCAAAGTTTGATAGAGTGCAGGGTAAGTCTAGCTTTCCCCTTTTGCAGTTTTCTTAATGCTGTCGAGAAAAGTAAATCCAATCATATAAATTCAAGTCAGGCATTCCTTTTCTGTATTTCTGGGGGAGTATTCTCTTTTCTTTTCAGTGGGTTCCCAACAAATGCATGCGGACTGCCGAAAAGTTGCATATGGCACTACATTCCTTTCGTCCTGCTACCCTAATCAATCATAGAGCTCATCCTATCAAGTAACGCATAACCTGCTGTTTAGGGTGAGGACATGGGTACTCTGGTTTGGAGGATAGCTAGCGTTCTACTTAAGCCTTTTTCTCAAAGGCAGAGGTAACCCCTGCTACCTGTTCTAGATTAGCCATAAAGGCTCAGTTGGATAAGAAAGTGCTTATTTCAAACTCACTAGTCGCTTGGTGTAAAAAAATAAGAGGAGAACTTCTATAGCTTGTCTGGTTTTGGAGTTGTTCAGTGGAAACTAATGTCGCCGGGATTTGGACAATAGAACAGGTGACGGGGGTGAGGTCTAATTATTACCACATTAAAGTCCAGCTGAAACCATGGAATTAATTTTGTCTTTTTGCCTCTGATATTTCCACATTTGGGCACTCGTTTGTATAAATGCAAACAATAAAAGACCTACAGGCTTTTTTAGCAACCACAGACGGTCACAGCTCATGTCCCCAATTGCAAGTACTTGTAGCTCATTACCCAGGGAATCAACTTTTAGGAATTGAAAAGTAGTAACACAAATTCTTCTGTAGAGCATGACTTCTACTGCTTCTGCATTGAACGGAAAGTAATGACGTTTATAGGCAACATGTAGAAACCCAGGGTTACAGTCTTCCATTTTAGATCGGGATTTCTAGTTTTTTTTTTCTTCAACGGAATACAGGTACCTATCTAACCTATGTTACTGGGAAAAGATGTAGCATTCTAATAGTGAACGAAATGTAAAAATTGGTCCATTCATTTTTGATTTAAATTGTATCAAATCTTTTCTTCTTAGTAATATTAGTTCAGACCACTACAGTTTTGTAAGGAGAACAAAAAACAAATGCTTCACTAAAATGAATACCACAGGAAGTTTTCAGCAAGAAAAAGTTTCCTTGTTTAATCTAAAATTTTGAAAAGGCGTTGGAAGGCACTTTCAAAATGTAAATTTAATACATACTAGGAAGTTAGTGTCAAGTCTAATTTCAAACGCTTCAAACCAAGGTAATGGGCCACAACAGATTCTGTATTACATGCTGTACTTACATATTGAAGAAACTTGTGCAGATTAGGGTGGGTGTTGGGGTTGTTGGTGACCTCGAATAGTGGAAGGAATATATTATTCAAAAATTCCTGGAAATTTCTCATCAACTTATTAGAGCGGAATATGTCACTGGAATCAAAATTAACAGCTTAATTAGTGACATAGCATAGGCCATATTGGTACAATAATAAACGTCATTTACGCCATACTTGAGTACAGTGAACTAGCTAAATAGAGCTAATTGATGTGCTATTACAAACCGAATTTAAGAGCTTCAGCTACCAAAGAAGATGTTTTTTCTTAAACTTAGGTCACAAACTATTTATGAATGAATTAGACATTACAACACAGTTAAAAACGTTCTCATCAATAGCTAGACAAGAGCATTTCAGAGAGTGGTGGATTCTGAAGAACTTGAAGAGCTTGTTCTTGCACTATTGTGCTTCTTCTGCAAATGATCCAATAGGAAGAGCTACCCTTTTAATGATTTCAGTTTCTTGGAAGAGTATTTTGTGGATAATGCAGGAAGATACACCATTAGTTATAAATTGAATAAACCCATCACCATTGGGGCGGGGATGAAACGTCTGATATGAACAATATGTATATGGAAGGGAATTGGTCCCAGAGTGAAGCTCGGTAAAGCTTTTCCTGGTTCATGAAAGCCAAGTTTCAAAAGTAATTTCTCAAATGCTTGCTAATCCTTTTTTCGTGCGTTAAAAATCTTTAATTTTAGGGTTTTCAGATCAGAAGTTTGGGGTCTTCCATTACTGTTTCTACTCTATTATGGTATTTTTATTGTTATACAACTACAATATTAGGTGAATAAATGGTAAAATTCTGGGTGCTCTAAAACTGATTTATTGCTGTAGAAAATCTCTTCAAAAAGTTGTGAGTAAAAATTTGTCCCCGTTGAGTAAATCGGTTTCCTCCTAAAAGGTCATAAAGAAAAACTAACTTGAATGCAACAAGTTGCCAAACAATATTCGAATTTCAAAGATTTGGACAATAATCATTCGCATTTAGTGAATTTACATGAAGTTCTTGTGTACACATGAAACTTTCAAGCCCACAACCTTTCCAGTGAACAGATACATCACCTATAATAATGTTTTAAACTTACTATAGACGAGGAATTTGAATCAACCATCTGACGTTGTCACTATACACATTGTAGGTTATAGCCCATGTAGCTAATTTATCCCATTCATCAATACTTTTGCCATATATAGATAATCTCAATTCCGAATTCTGGTACTTGCTTTCTTCTAAATCAAAACAAACTTCCTGAAAGAGAGCACAGAAAATGTATAGTTCTTGAAATATAGTTGTTATTGTAATCTAAAACAATTCATTACACAAAACAAATTAATTAAGCATATCATCAGTACACGAGGAATTCCACCCTAAAGAAGGATGTGAAACACCAGCCTCCCCTTGATGGCACCCTGCTTATGATAAGAAACAAATGTACTACTGGAGGAGGCCTCACTTAACACAATTATCCAGTGTTCAATGGCTGCCTGAGTTGTAGTCCCTACCACCCTGACAATCATCTCCCTCCATCAGGTTTCCAGCCAAGTGATAGTGCTTGGGGAATTCAATACTTATCATACCCAGAAGAGATGCGACGCTACCACAATACGGAGGCTCATTACTGAAGCCACGTTAATAAGCCTAAAAAATACTGATTTTATCGAAAAGAGTTTTGGTGGACAAACGTTTTTTTTTTTTGTCGTCCCCTGGGTCTACGTGTGTTATAACTGTGTAAGAAACCTACCTTTATTATTCTAGCGAAATATTTTCCATTCAAATAGTTGTCAGTCTTGAGGAAAACCTCACGTAGTCTGCTTTCTCCAATAGGGTTGTACTTGGCGTTGAATTTATCAAATCGATGGAATGTATTCCTATCCTGAAATCATATGGAATGAAAATTGTATGCAACGAAAAAAAAGTATTTTTGACATCTTAGAATATACAGTACATTGAGTTGTTGAGAATATCAAAGGTCCCTTCCTGGGTTCTTTTTTCAGATTCCACATGGTCAACTGAATAATGAATAATAATAATAATAATGATAAATAAACAAAAGTTGAAAAAAAAAAAATCAGACATCATGGTACATGTAGCATGTTTTATTAGCCATGAAAGTTTTGAAATGGTGAACTTACGAAACTCTTATCAAAAGATTTTAAAATTTATTTTGTTCGAAGATGCAGATATTTGGAATCTCTGTATGTTTCTTTTGAGACATCTAAAATACAATTACTAGTTATAGAGACACACTAATCAGCTGAGGTACCATTGTGGCTACTTTCGCTCCTAAATGACCTGAGGTGTAGAAATATGAAATGGAGCTTCTTCGAGAATATAATAACAAAAATGGAGACACACTGATCAGATGAAGGGCCCTTTTGGCTTATTTCTTTCCTAATCGATCTCTGAAACGGAGCTCTTTTCAAGGCCTGTAGAATACAATTACAAGGTATGGAGGGGCCAAGTTTGAATGGTGTACTATAAGCTAACGCAATAAACCTAGAGCAGTGATCCAGATAAATGAGATTTCTCATGCATTGATTATACATGTTTGTGTAATCATCTGCAGCATTTTTTTCAGGTGGGTTTGACTGTTTTTAACTTTGGTGATTAATATGAAATCTTATAATTTACCACAAGTTAAATCATTTTTAAAATGTGCTTTTTCATCGACTTAAAAAAATATGTTTAGAGTCTTTAGAACCTACAACTTTTTTCTTAAGCTACAAATAAAGATGAAAGGAAACATACTGCATGGACGTCCAACATATCAACGGTGAGGTCGTATGATGTCAGGTTCATTGATTGAAATACTTCCTTCAGTGTCATTTTAGTTCCATTTTTATGTTTAGTAACCACTTCATCCCAGTGATTTTTCAAAGTCTTTTTAATGAATCTAAGTAGATGTTTCTGATTCATGCACGAAGCTGCATGAATGTGAGTGTCGACCTGAGAAGAGAAAATGTGAATGTTTATATTGGTACATGTTCAAGATGAGGAAAGCTGATTATAATCATCGTAGGTTAGAACATTGAATAGGCAATTCGACATGATATATCAGATCCATAATATTAAAATAGATGAATTAGAGAGCCTGATGATAAGTTTTATTGTCGTTAGAAGGGAGAAAGATACGCCTCTTACTTAACACCTTTCAATTAATTTCGTCATTTCTGGATGTCAACTTGTTCAACATGCCTCCTGAGGACATGTGGAAGGATGGAGAGCTTCATTATTGGGTACTATGGGTACTACAATACAATTTCGGTTCTAGATATCATACTGCTTGCAACGAGGAATGAGAACCCCTTCCCCCTCATAATCCACAGCACAGATCCCATTAATGATGCCTGTCCTCCATAGTTCTAATGAACACGATATTATTTAGCAAAAATTATGAAGTTGTAAATGTCTAACTAGCACCAGAATAACAAGGGGGACTCCTCGACATTCTTCTCCTTTTAAGATAATTTGCCATAACTAAGACCTAAGATAATTATGACATTTGAACTTCATCCAGTTATACAGATTCAATTTCCGACTCCTTTTATAGAAAAATTTTAGTACGAACGAAGTGTATAATCACCAGCAGGGCATACACTTTTCTGATTAAAAAAAAATTGTTTTCTAAATTCTAAAACATGGGGCCACGGGCTGTTCACAATACCTTATTTGGTTCTACAAGAATGGCTTGTTACCTTTTCATGATTAGAATAAAGTCCAATTAACTCAAGGCACAAAGTTTCTGGTTATTATAATTGTTTTGAAACTAGTATAATCCCAATGGGTGCACATACCTTTCTAATATTATAGAAATCTCTATGGGGAACAGCTTTTTGGGAGGCTAGTTCTCGTAGTTCATTCAGAAGCACATGCAGTTGGTACTTGGAGAGCAAATAACTCAATCTCTTGTAGCAAAATGATTTCCTGAAACAGTTAAAAATGGCATAAAAGTTCCAGTCCTGCGGGATGATGGTCATGACCGAATCCTTGGGATTCTCTATATTATATTATTTGATTATTTTATAAAATTATAATACTTTGCGGGCATGTACAATGTTTACTCTATGACAGAATCTCTTTTTCTATGGTAGATACACATGGACTGAGTCAATTTACGAAAACCTGAGGACAGCATTCAAATGCCGAAATGTGAATCTTGAACAAACTTTGAATAAGTACCTATATATAAGTACTTATTATAAGTACCTACATATGTAATAAAAAGTGGGAACCCACCAATCTTGTGAACGACTGTCAAATAGTAAAGGCAACTTTGCACTTCTTGGCTAAATTTACTAGTTCCAGTTTCACCACATGGTAGGTTGAGAAAGGGCTATCCAAAGGGATTTTGGGTCCATCCAAGAACTCCACTATCAATAAAGTGTGCCCTACTCCCAACCAAATCGGTATCCATATCTATTATCAGCGATATATTATTCTGAACGGTCCTTTTACTCGTTCAAGATCGTATATCGTATAGGTACATTCCTTTTCCATTTTCACAACTTTTTTTGACCAGCAATGTAAGGAACGATAACTACTAACAGGGAGAGTTTAGTTATAATTATTCCAATTTTCAGAACTACATCCCACGGCAAAAGTCAAATGGGTATTGAACAGTTTTCCAATGCAAAACAATTCATTGAGCACCATCTCAAAGCTAATAAAATATGGAACCACCTACCCGCCAAGAATTGGAACGCATTTAATTCATGTGAGGGACATTATTTAGATACGTACAGTAGCTATAATTTTAACATGTTTTGAGAAAATGTATATTATTGTGTGAGGCCAGATTCTGTACAAACATTGTCAAATGAACCTCAGTAATGTGCTTCTAAATGTATTCGAAAAATGAAACTAATTTGGACTATCACCCTTTATTATTTCCATGTCAATATTAATGTTGACCCATCAATAGGTTAACATAAATTATGTGTGGAAAGAAAGTTTCATTGTTGCTTAACCTTTTTGTTTGGAAAAGTTAGGAAACCCGCTTCTTTAACTTATCAATAAATGTCAAAGCTGGGCCTCCATCACATGGCCATGCTTTGACCCGATTATGTGATGGTATATAACATTTCATAAAAATATTGAGAAGTTACTAGCCAGATTACTCCTAATTGAGCCATAAAGTCAGTTGCATTATACAGATGAACGTTTGGATTGAGAGTGGGTAGGACAATTGCACAAAGATCAAACTGTTTTCTGAGACTGTCTCCCTACCTGCATTGTCCTTCAAACCAGACATGCTACCCGTAGTCGGAAAAATGTATCCAATCAAATCAACTAATGTTTAGAGTTTGGCTGATAACAAGCCATTATCAGACTGTGATTGCCTCAGCTCCCACTGTTAATGCTATATTAATATAAATATTATTTGAGCCATTACTACAATTATTAGACAAAAACCTTGTTGGAGAAATCAAATAGGTACTTACAGAGGCCCATCGGCTATCATTGTGCACAGTTTGTTCATGTCAGTGACAAATTTATCCAGATGCGGGTATGGGAATTCTTTTGGTTGATTCTTTTGCAAAGCGTCTTCATTTTCGTAGAGTTGGAAAACACCTGCCTTGGGTTTTATTATATATCCAGAAGACTCGGGAAATTCACATTCCCATGGATCACAAGTTTTTGGTGGTGCGTGAACAGGATGATCTATGAAACAGTACAAATTTGAGATGACGTTTTCGAAGAAGAAAAAATTTGCAGGTAAAAGTAGACTAATTCAGTGGAAAATTCTTAGGGATAATACGATAAGTTATTTTTAAGTAAGCAAGGGTAAAATGATTTTTAGAAATCCTGTTATAAATAGGGTCTCCACTAAAGGAGTTTATGTAGATTGAACTTCTCCCCTGATTTTTTTTTAATCTACTAGCATTTAAAACACTGTTTCATGCATTGACAATTTCAATGGTTTGAAGAATCCAGACACTACACTGCTAGCCTGCGTGAGCCCACCAAAACTACATGGCGAGCGCAGTGGTACAGTTTGCTACCTACACCATCAAGAGCATGAGTTGTAAAACGCATAAATTATCAACTTGTGAACAGTTTATTGCAGATTCATCGTTCCATGTTTGGTTCCAGTCGAGAAATAATAGAAATTGAATCTATGAATGAGATAGTGAACTGTCTTAAGATTTTGTGTTGGCACCATTAATGAAAAAAGGGTACAGTATTTATGAAATAATTCAGCTTATTGACAGAAGCTTGTAAATACGCTATTAATACGACAATAAGAAAGGCATACCATCGATTGACATCATGTCTTCATGCACTATCACTTTCTTGTACGCATGAGGTACGTGATGTTGGGTCGCTGTTCTCATGAACCTAGTGACCATTTGAGGGAAGGTTTGGTGCGACATTGTTATGTACTGTTCTCGAATGTGCAGCGCTTCCACCAGCATCTTGGATGCTCTCTGTAAGTCTTCAACTGGAACCTAAACAGATTCCTGACATGGTTAAACATCAGTAGACAGGGAAGGTATAGTTATTGATTTGATATTCATAATCACCACCGTGTTTATGGTGCTACAGCTTGAAGGATTGTTGTATTATTAGAAATAATGATCCATTTTAATCGTCCAAGGAAAAAATGTCCAAACCCTTCAAAATTTGTTGCTTCATGTTTCAAAATACGTAGACTCCCACAAAACGAATAAAAAGTAACGTTCAGACATAAATAAAAAAATTATTAAAAAATCCATATCTCTACCTTGAGATATTAGGAGCTTTTCTCCAAAACACAGCTTATTGTTTAAAACTACACATCAGCGGAGGATGTTACTATAATCTTTTAATCATTTTCTATCCACCCCAGAGAGGTAATTGGAAAAGTTGAATTAATTTAAAAAAAGAAGTTGTTTACGTAAAAATCTATTCATTGGCTACTTCAGCAATAACAGAGACCAGGTACTTTTCTCAACTGATTCATTGCTAAAAAATACTTCATTAAAGATCCCCCCCAAATACGAAAAATCAAATTTTGACTATTTTGGCAACACAAAAGTGTAAATTTAGGGTTATGAAATATCATTTTCAAGGTAAGAACCAGAACTTTTGAAATTTTATCAGGCCAGATTATCTTCTACAATACGGCCTAAGTGCACAACGTTAGAATCTAGGATCGAGTTCTCTGATGTCTTACACAATACTCCCCTTCCTACCAATTAAAAAAAATGGAAGCCACCTAAATAGTTGAGTCAAAAACTTCCAAAAAGAGAGAATTTTTTTTATTATTTTTTTTTACAAATTTTAATAGATATATAGCGATCATTGCTATGAATCATACTACAGGGCAAGGTTACTGTACGTTCAGCTGTTACTTCTCCATATAAGGAATTTTATGAAATTGAAACAGCGTACCAGGCTGGGTGGGCAGAATAGCTTACTCACTTATTGCAATATTGCAGAATGAGTTGAAGAGCAAAGTACGAGGTACAATCGTTGCGTTCAAAATAGAACAGTAATGAAACATATCTCAGTATGTATAACACAAATTTCAGGTTAACGCATGAGCAATGATTACTACAATCAAATACGATGAAATTCATAGGAAACGATTTAGGGATTTACATTTTCACAAACAAAACTTCAGGCTGCTGGTGCACATTCGCTTTTGGGAAAAAAGTTATTGTAGTATCCATTCATTGAAATTATGGGCAATAAAACCAAAATTGCCGATTCTCTCTAATTTTTTTTCCATCTTGATTAGTTCAATAATTTATATTTTTTACTTATTCATTTATTCCATTATTTAAAAAAAAATCACGCTTTTCATTTTGAAAAAGAGTTTCTAGCGTTTCTGGTAATGAAAATAATGAAGAAAATGGAAGAGTCTAAGGACGCTGAAGAATATACCAGATAAAGACTCTGATGTAAATGGAAGGTCCTCCTGTTTGTATACTTACACCTGTTACGTCTTCACCGCTGATGGAGACCCTTTGGAAGTGAGGCACGTAGTCATGTTCATCTACTTTGAAGGATTTATCAGTATCATCTCCGGCTGATTCCGCAACAGATGGTTCATAAACACTTTTCTTGCCCCATTCTTCTTTGTTGGCCCTAAGGGTAACAAAAAATGTGAAGTAATTAATATTTTTTATCTAGATTACTGTGTCACAGCCTCATCTAGGAGGGCAGATGTAGACATACTTGGGGAGTGTTTATTCCATAATTTCAGTGCTACTGTGATAGGTACTGTGGTCTCATCCAATTCAACTACCAAAAGAACGAAGTATTGAAGGAACACACAGAAAGATTTTGAAAATGATAGGAACAACTTTTGAAAATAGGTATGTACTTATTTTGCAAAGTACCTCAATTATGTGATATGACTTTAAAAATACCAAGTAATTACTGGATACGAAACGCACGTGAACCACTACATGAGACAAGATTTTTCTGGATTTCTTAGAAAATCTCTCTTTCAGGCCAATGCTTTCCTCACTGGAAATCTTATGGCAATGAAAACTGCTGGCAACCAGCATTATGAAGGTTTAGGTAAAATTCTATCATAGACAATAGAAATAGACAAACATGAAAATTACAATACACAGTGTAAAAATCTAGGGGTAATCAACGAATCAAATAGTTTGGCAACCCTAATTTTAGACAAAAAGGCCACCAGGTTTTGTCAAATCAAACAAAAAGGGACCAAAATACGCTCCAAAGTGTAGGGAATTGACCCTAATCAAGGAATTAGAAAGAAAGACCAAATCTGGGGTAAAAGTGATGCCAGACAACAAGAAAACTCAAAAACGTGGTATAGGTGAGAGCCAAACTGAAGCATCCTAAATGCCTAACACGAATGAAGAGGATTACATAGGATTTTGTATCTTGTTAGATGTAGATTCAATAATTCCAAATAAGGTCACTGAACTCCATAAATTAAAGTGACTAAAGCTTTGGCAGAAAATATGTAGGAAACCGTCATGAGCCATGACTTCCGAGAATCTTGAGTGCTTTATACGGGGCAAAATCTCCCCTGGGCAAAACATCGGATTTCCAAATCGGTTTCTTTTATGCAACCCACAGAGAGAGGACACAGAAATTTGTCGTTTTTGACCGACACAATATTAATTGGTCACTTTACAAGAATAGGAGTTTTTTCCCAATTGATTAAATTACCAATTGCCCCAAGTACATGACGTTGACTATGGGCAGTGTCAATATTTTCAGGGGAGATTAGAGTGGTCTTTGTTTACAAAACTGTCGCTTCGTTTATGAAGGCCTGAGAGAAACTGCGCAATTAGCCTAATTACATTCCTGGAAGATCGAGATTCCACACCCACAGTTTTGATTTTCAGTCAATTAAAATTTATAAACCAAACCTAGAACGTTTGTAAATTTAATAAGGCAAACATAACAAAACACTATTAATAATTGTGGTACATTTCTTTATACTAGTTGACATGATTGGAGCTACAGAAACATGTTCGCATAGAATAATTTTAAATTGGAATCTCAATTTGATAATAAAGTAGGTAAAACTATTTATGCCAGGTGCAATTACTTAATAAAAAACGCCCATAAAAGCATATTATAAGAGGTTAACAAAACTAAGGGGGCAATTTTAGTTTCAGAATACTAGTTAAATACTGGCCGGTAGTACCTAAATGCGTGGGATGTAGCAAGGAAGCAAGCATGTACCTAAAAGAAGATATAAAATCAGTTACCCGTCGCCATAAAACATCAGGCCATGTTTAATTATTCGAGTACTATCTGCACATGTAGGCTTTCTCCGACCGCTAACGTTTTTTCCAAAACAACCAAACATGATCATAGTTGGTATATGAAATGAACAAAATCTATTTACACTTACAGTTAGAGATATTTCGTTGATAGTGGGCACATGGTTATTGTTTATATGTAGAACAGATGAGGTAAACATACTAAATTGATGTGAACACAAACAAACAACATGCATTTATTTTGAGGGTTTTTCTCCAAAGTCCTGGGGTAAGTATCGACTAAATACCACTACCGTATCTAAAGCTAACCAGAGATCGCGCTTTAGCCACAACATGTAAAATAAATCATCTACATGTATCAGGACTTTGTTGAATACTTCACTCCCACTCCACCATCGTCTTCCTTCTCTAACAATGGCAGTACAACTGGTGATCGTTATCGGGTAAAAACGTAAAGATATAAGTTACCACTTATCACGAAGCTGTTGGGCGTTTATTTATGAAACCAGAGCACCGCTAGCGGTACATATACGGATGACTGGGGTATAGGAAGCAGTGTTGAAATCAGAGGACTGACCATCCATATTATTTACAGGAACTCGAAGACGAGTACTTCTGATCTTTTGTGCTCCTACACTTTTCTAATATGATCTCTATATTGGTCTTCGCAACTTTGACATTTGCTTACAACCCAATCAGATTCTTTATGACAATTCTCGTTACCTAGTTTAGTTGTGCTATGCAAAGTATATCTCATCCCGACCGCCGTACACAAACCCCACCGCCTTCCCTTATCTCCCTGTTGAAATCCGCGGCTTGAAGACAAACCCTAACGAGAACCTGGCTCTCCTTGCATCTAGTTTGGAGTTGACAGCCGAGCGGAATGCGAACGTTGTTCTCCTTTGCACAAAATACTACAACCAAATTCAATAAGACTATGCTGCCCAACCCCTACAAGTCTGGAGACCATGCCCCTGTCAAAAACCTGTCTAGTTACGAACATTGAACTATTTTTACTGAATTTCCACATGAAATTTCTAAAAATATATATTTCAAAAGATAAATTTAATTTAGCAATAATATTTGAACCAAAAAAGGAAATCTATTTCTCAGAGGGCACAAATCTAATCCATTATACGATCAGGTACATTGAAAAAGTATATTTAAAAGGGCATTCACAGGTACTTACACCTGATTGACTTGTTTTATTCATGTAAAAATATTAACTTTTGTTTCAAATCTTTTTTTTGGAAATTCCAGTCGTAATTGTATCTTGGGTTCTATAATTTTGGTTGAACGTGTGAACGAATGTAGCAAAAGTTACGAATAGATACTTATAGATACCTACGGACTTCATGAAATCCTTCAATAACAAATACCTACGAGTGGCTATCTGAAAGGTAAGATGAACATAACGTTATCTGGGAAGTTACTACCGATATGCATTCAATTGAGATCTGTTACACGAAGAACTAACAGATACTAGAAATATGGAATGATGCCTCATTGAATTTTTCAGACATTTCTGGTTTGATTCCCTCATTATTGAACTATTCACAGTAGTGTATAGCAATGAGTACAATTGAGTTGAATGCACAACAAACCTTGGTGAGACATTTTCGGAGTAATATTTGATAGTTTTGAATAGTATAAGTATCATAAATATTTCTTACCTCGATGTCAGTACTCGCTGGGTCGCTAATTTAGATTCAATCTGTTCGATGGGGAACTGAGGAACTTCATAGGGGGCAGAAATTTCGTTGGTGACAACGACTCGATCCTCATTTCCAAATTGGTGGGCACCATGTTGGGACAGGTACGTTGGGCTTTCGCTCCCTGAAACAGAGAAGAAACCACGTTTTGCTGTGATTTTTCGTCGCTTTGTTCTTCACTATTTACATGTACACACCAAATTATCCACAAGAGAGTGGAAGAAAACTTCCATCTTCATGTGAAACAGAACAAGTATCTATAATACCAGAACTTCAAATAAATGGATGGGTCTTATGGTATGTACCAATAGTACAGTACTATAACGGATTGGATCCATGTCCAAAGAATGAACCAATGAGAGGGCCCGAAATGAAGAGTGCAAAACTTCCGAGAACTTACACAGGAGCACGCGTAGATGTCCGCTCACCCGCTAGAGTGCGCTAAAACCACCAAAACACAATCTTATCCTATTATACGTTGATTGTCCCCAACCACTGTAACTGAACTGGTATAGCTGTAAATACGCAATGATTACAGTAAGTGCTATAAAACGTTAGTTCGCAAAATTGTTGATGGAGCTAAGAGTGATTATTTGCGCTGCAAGGCCAATGCCACAATTGACAGGACTGCAATAAACCTCAAAGGCGATCAGAAATAGTTCCACGATTTGCGAGTGTCACCTCTCATGACCACAAAAAGTTAGACTGGCTCTGAGGATATGAGGTAAGTAGTTTTTCTGCTCCCTAATGGTTTTCCTAATGAGTTTTTCCGTTTCCTTGGTCTTCTTAGCTGCAATACTAGGAATGAAGCTTGTGTTAAAGATGGAATAGTGTTTTCACCTCCACGGTGGTTCTTGCGGGGCAGATATGAAGTTAAACTGTTGTAAAACATGGTTTTCTGAAGTTCGACAATCTTTTTTAGAGAACTAGGGAACTTTTAAAAAAAGTCGGATTGAGCAATTTGTATCACGATTAGAAGCCGAGAAAGCGGACAAGATTGATCTCCTTGGCATGTTAATAGTTGAAATTTGTACTTAGGCGAAAAAAGCTCATTTCTGTCTCACTCCACTGCTTGTTTTGATGGTTTTTGGCTTGAAACTACATACTTTGATTGAGCTAAGTCCATTTTGTAGCACTTAAAACACTTGTTTCATATAACTATTGCCCACGAATCTGAGCAAATTGTTCACTTTTTTTCAAGTAAGTGCGTGGGCTATTAGGTACGGCTTTGGCCTTACAATGTTGACTAACAGGCTGCTTAAATAGTCATTAATTAAAGCTCAAGGACTGTGATGGAAAACTGATTACAAACTGTTCTTAAGAATGAATAAATTTATTAAGTGTTGAGTATAGCGGTTTTTATGCTTTTCTCCATCTTCAAAACTCAATAGATGACTATGAAACCAGAACATTTAGTACACTAAGTCATTCACACGTAGACCACACGTCATAGGTTACTCTGGAAGTCCACCTAACTAGGGTTGAAGAGCTAAAAAAGGTTCCGTATACGGCTAATGACAGATAACTCCAGCAATCTGAAAGATCCCATAGATCGGAGCAAATCGAACACCTAGTCTTGAACGAGTGAAATAGAAGTGTCAAAATCATAATTATCATCTCAGCCATGGTTACAATTTCGCCCCACGCAAGATACTTCATTTCTCTCAATATCTGTGGCCAAGAATACATTTCGAAATAACTGATTTACTTTTTTCTCTTGGTAAGAATTCTCTTCTAAATTAATTTACCATACAGTTCAGAAGAACCATCCAGTGAATAAGTGTATATTATATTGATATTATCAATCAGTGTTCTAAGAGAAATGATTGTTGCGTAGTAAAATAGTTTCGCAAAAATTTGACCGTTACATGAGACGAAAATTGTTCAGATTGTTTCGGCATGTGAAAATAAGGGAATATGTGTGTGCTAATAGGAGCTTCCGAGGGTTTTGGGACATTCGCCCTTACGGACCTCAACCCATAAGCGTTGTGGTTGAAAAATTAGAGTGATTCATTTGAATGACCTCAGTTGTTCACAAAACTTAACAAATTTTGTAGCTGGAATTTAATACAATTCTTGAACATACTTGAAATAACCACTAATACACTCCGTTGAAAATTATGTTGAATTATAATTAATATTTTGCTTTCATTTAAACTATGAAATAAATATAAATAAACTCTTTGAAACATTGTTTCGTCCCCCCCCCCCCCCTCTCTTCCATTTTTTATCCTGGGTACGGCTATGGTTGTATGCAAGTAACCTCTTCCGCGTAAATACCCAGGTATATCTGACTGTCAAGATAGGGATACAACTTGTTCCCATATGAACTCCATTTGCAAAATTTTAGATTTTCAAATGAAACAAAAATGTCTTAAACTGTAATTTCGGGATCATGTAAATTATTAAGAAATTTGGTTAGATAAAAAAAAACCTTCCCCCACATCTACAGAATGTTAGAAGAATAATGAACCAGTATTTCTGTAATAATAAACGAAAATTCAGATAATGGTTTGCCTAAAGTGATGAAAACCAATCCAGCAGGCATTTCCTCACCTCACTTGACATAGTCGCACCATAAGTGAAACAATGTCAGGGTGAGGGAAGTTAAATCGTGGTTTTCCTCTTTTTTTTTTAAACTAAAAGCTGCGGTTTCTTTATGATTGACAATAGGGAAGCAAGAGAAAAGAATCGTGAATTTATTTACATACTAATGCGGATGAGAGAATGTCAGCGTATGATTTTATGGTCTAGGAATGAATACGAATTCACCACGAGAATGGCTTCTAATTAAAAAAATAAAGATATTTGCTAAGTCGCGCAAAAAATCTGGCTGGAATATTCTAAAACTGCTTTAAATTCTCTAAAGAATGCATCAAATTTCGGGCCTTCACAGGCAGATAATGTTTTACTTAATCAAGTCAAGTAGAACGAAGTGCCACATACAACGACATCAGACAATCCACATTCCGTCTGCTTGGAGTCTAAGCTGATATTAAGTCAACAACCTGAACTAACCGATTTTCGTATGATTATGACGGACGTTGAGGATTCTACTAATCATGGAGTACAATTCGATAATTAAGTAACTAGGCACTTTTCAACTGTTAACAGCCTGCGTTTTTGTTTGGACATTTTTCTGAGAAACAGAATTTGTTTAAAAATCTTTCAAGTGGGATATTTACAAAAGAGGATGTAAAAAATAATAGTTTGTACTAAATTGATATTGAGTAATGGAAACTGAAGAAAATGCGGAAATATTATTTATTGAATAGCAGTAATCTAGGAAGTCAAGGCATAGTGCAGCGTTTAGCGTTTTTATTTTTGTGTATGAGCGAACGATTTCTCGACCTGATGGAACAACGGAATTGATAGGGGACCACGTAGATCCAAAACCGCATAACCGCATTCATCGAAATCGTGTGAAGTCAATGTACGGTGTCTTAGGGTTGTATAAAAAATGTTACGAGCGCTGGCGATACTACTGCTGTTATTTGTATTATTCCTGTATTGTCTGTTTTCATACTATCCCTTTTGATTACGGTTTTTGTTAAATCGCGTTTATTCAAATGGTGCTCTCTTTCAGAAGCGATTTAGAGACCAACTGAAAATTTACGAATACTAAATAACCAGAAGTTAAGATAACATAGAAGCAAGGTAGATAGCAGAGATAACTTAATGTTTAGATACATCTGTAGGATTATATTATTGAATACATTTTTAAAGCTTAGGGTGTGTCGCTCCTTCTAGAAGTCACGTGACGTGAATTACACGTTGCCTTTCCAGCGTAAATTAGGAAATTAGGTCATTATTGAGAACGTTTTTGGGTAAAATGTATGAAATGTCCTCCATTTTCTCGTATGACACTAGATTGAGGAAGATCGATTCAGTTTATCTTATTTTACTAATAAAAATAATAACTGTTGAAATAAACCCTAAAAAAATGTTTAATGTACCTTCTTCATCGTTTTGTGTGAATGCGGAACGATGCATTTCCAACACGAGATATCTTTACACCACGAACATCACACTGAAAACTTTTTGAACAACGTAGCTCGGTTTACATGCTTTTTGGGCAACAGATCAGTAGGTACCACTGATTACAAATGGAAGGTGAACTAGGCGTTAGCGAACCGGCTCATTAAATTTATGGTGGCGACGGACTGGCTCTTATTGCCGCAAGTGTGAAGTTGAGACTGAACAGCGAGGTTGACTCAGATGACGTTCGCGAGTTGTTATCCATTCTCAAGGCTCAAACAGTTCCGCCGAGTGGACTGTATTAGGTACGCGCGCTATCCGTTATGTTATTTAAGCAAGCTTCACAGAAATCGCCTCCGCTAGGTAGGCACCTACAGCTGAATTAATCTTCAACAAAGCCGGTCAAGTTATAATTCAGTTGGCAAATGCTAAATTCTGCCGTTAAGAGAGATTTATCAACCTATAACATGGGCTACTCAGATAAATGACCTATATTATTTAATTTGCAAACTTGTTTATTCATTTTTTTTTTTAAATAAAACAACTGACCGAACGGTTAACGGTTTGGTATTGTTCGGAATAGCTATTTTTGGAAAAAGTTGAGTCCAGAATGATGAAAATTGTTTTCAAAAGTGAAAACTCCATAAAGAATACAAAATACACTGCCAATGAGATGGCAAAGCAGCTTCCTCGTTAGAATTAAAGATACATAATTTTTCTTAGTGAACCATTTTCTTTACGACAATCCGGTTCGACGCGTTCTGATATTATTCCTGGACGTTTTTAGACGTATGTTTATATGCGCCATTCCAGATGCTAACTCTCGATAGATTGAGATAGCAACATCGTTCATTCGCTCAAAAATCAAGCATTCATTTGTTTAATATATATTAATGTGCATATATTAAATTTTATTACCTACTAATAGATCAAGAATCAGAATTTTTTCCATTTCTATCGACCACATTTTAATGAAATTGAAGTACAATTGTCAGCATAGGTTTAGTTTTAAAACGATCTAGTATACGTTTAATAACTTTTTAGAGTAATTTGCTGTTTAAAACATAAATGTAACGATTTTGATCAGTTTTCTGTCTTTTTTAAGATTTTCTTTAGAAACGCAAGGAGAAATTATAAGAAAAACTGCGGAACCGCTGACATTTCGAAGGATTTACTATGTTTACTTCTATTTCATATCTATCACGGCCATTTAGGAACTTTTGAATGATTTCAATAGTATTTTTTACCCCAGAAAGACTCGGACCACTCCAAACGAATTCGGGGTGATGCATGAAAATTTGGGAAAACATTGCCTGGTAGAATACCTCGACTCTGTCCATTTCCAGGAAGGTTATCTTATCCAAAATCAGTTGACTAACAAAGTGGTAGATGCTACTATTCGCAGGTCCACTCGAAATGTCGACAAGTTTCGATATAGGGAAAAGAATTTCGAGAGACGTCGTCCTATCAGGAGTTTTTGAATAGGACTATATATTTCACAACCGTACGAGGTGCGATTCCTCAATAGCTCGGACCAGGTCGACTTGGTTTCTTGAATGAGACTGATCGACCTTAGGTGCCAGCCGGCACAGAGAAGAGGGGATGACACTCGACAAGGAGAGTCGACAAGTAGGGAGCGATAAATACGATTCCCGGCAGTAGAGAATAGAAAGGCACAGTGCCCCTCGACACAGCTGGCCCGGGCATCTATTACGTCAGAATCATGGAAGAGTGGAGGAAGCTGGCGCTTCTCTTGTGCGTCTACGGCGTCCTCAAGGAATTTCGCCCTCTGGAGCCCTACATCACTCGATTCTTCTCCGAGCCACCGATGAACTTCACTACAGACCAAATCAACGTGGAAATATATCCCATTTCGGTATATTCCAATCTTCTCTCCTTAATAGTGATCTTTCTTGTAACCGACTTACTCTGCTATAAGCCGATCATAATTTTGAACAGTTTGGCCGGCATCACTTTGTACGTTGTTCTACTTGTATGTAGATCAATTTTTGCGATTCAGGTTGTCGAGGTGATGTATGGAATATACATATCGTGCGAAGTTGCATATTACACGTACATATACGCGAAAGTCGACTCATCTCACTACCAAGAAGTCACCGGATTCACCAGAGCAGCATATCTAGCTGGCAGAGCTCTTTCAGGAATCGCTTCACAAATACTGATTGCTTGTGGACTTCGTCTAATGACGCTTGCTCAAATATCTTTGGGTGTTATCATAGTTTCATTTTTATGGGCGGTCTCACTTCCGTCCGTTGAAAACTCCATATATTTTCATAGATCTGCTGATATTAGATCACCCAATAACAATAGAAATCCCAGCAACATAAAAGCTGGATTCAAACTTCTGTACGACGATTTTATTGCTGCTTTCTCACAAGCTGATGTTCGAAAATACATATTCTGGTGGGCAGCGTGTAACGGTGGTTATTTGCAGGTTCTACAGTTTGTCCAAGTCTTATGGGAAGAAGTAAGTGATAACCCCAAAGAAAATCTTGTGTACAACGGTGGCGTGGAAGCAATATGCACATTCATGGGTGCTATTGGTGCTTTTAGCTTTGGCCATTGGAAAGCAGACTGGAATCTTTATGGAGAACTCGTTCTATGTTTGGGCGCACTTGCCCTAGGAGGGATTCTCATTGTCATGGCTTTTACGAACAAAATTATCGTCGCATACGCGACATATATTGCCTTTTCTGTTGGATACAACGCAGTAGTGACGATTGCGAAATCTCAAATAGCGTTTCACATAAAACCAGACAGCACGGGTCTGATTTTTGGAATAACATTGTTTCTTGCGTTGGTTCTACAAACTACCATCACTATAATCCTTGTTCAATATTTGAAGTTTTCGGCAAAGCTGCAGTTTTCACTGTATGGATACTATTATATACTGATTGGAGGCTTGTTTGGAATCAAGTGGTTTTTTACGTATTTCTCAAGGCAACGAGAAACACTACCGGCAACTGATACTAATACAATAAAAGATCATAACCAAAAGAGGCAAGAAGTGCTGGGAAATGAACTTTTAAGTTGATGTTTTAAGAGCAAGTCATACCAGAAATGTATATATTTTTCAGGACAATGAATGAAAAATCTCAGAAAAGAAAACGTGCATATTCTGATAGTAGACATTGAGAGGTTTCAGCTCAAACCTTGTGGACTCAATTCAAAATGTGCTATACTTCGTTCCTATGATTTAGTTGTGTACATGCAGTTTACTGCTTCATTACCTGCTCAGTACCTCTGAGTATAAGAGATACTCCCATCACATTCATATTTACGACTATACCATGCTAAGTACCAGTAAACCGCACACTGATAGTGTGATCTGAGTGAATGATTTGTGCTGGAACATTACTCTCACCGCTCAATATACATGTAAGAATAAAGAAAAGCGTACATCTCTTTTTGTATACTACATTACAATAAGTATAAATTGAAATAAAAAATTCATTCGGAATTCCCATTGACGCAAGATACCGACAGAAAGTTCGTCTTGAAGGGTAAATTGTATTCAACTTCGGGGAGACTTAAATGAAAAATTATTATAATTTCGAATAAATAGATCTACAAATAGTGTAAACCAAAAACTTATTTTTGGACTACTTATTCCTATTATACTTAGCCAAAAATGTTCAGTTAGTTTTTAAGGATTGAGTTCCTCCATACGCTACTTTTTCTGTTATACATTTTTAGTTACATAGGTACCACATTTTATGTTTAAAACAATGAGTGTAAATTATAATAGCATCAATCAGATAGTAATTTTTCCATATGTCAAATGAACTATAGTGTACTTCAATTGTAGTCTACAAACTTGAGTATCTAATTCTAAATGAAATTAAATATGAAATAAATTTTTAAAAAATGTATGAATGAAGATGATTCTGTACTATTTCGCTTTCAAATCTTGTATGCTTTATCCCAATACCTTATACTTTATACAACAAATCCGTTACAAGCCGGCTATAGGAATAATTCAAGTTTGCAATATTCAGAACTTGATTCTCTTGAGACTCGCACTACAAACAACTATTCCTTTCCACTGATTCTCTGTTTATTATTTACCATATTGAGATTGTAATCACTAGTCAATAGACAATTTTAATTTTAGAGCGCATAATTATATAGGTACCCAACCGATTAAAATTATTGAAGTAAACTGAAACACATACGTATGCTTCATAGTCCGATCTCTTGAGGGGGAATTTCAATGAAATTTTATCAGAAAGACTGCTACCTTCTATTATATTCACACCAGTTCACATTCGCACTCATATTGGCGTTTTTGTGATTCGCGTCTAAGGGTGTAAAACCGTACGAAACAATGGACCTCCCGGTGGTGTCACTCGATCTACTGAAATAAAATCGATATACTACGAACGGACCGTCACCTTTAATCACCTTTTTCAAACGTATAACAAATCCCAAAACAATACAATATTCCTCGTCAGGTATACATCTGCGTGATTAACTTCTCTTTACACGAGTTTCAAGAGGCAGAAACGACTAATATTGACCAAAAGCTCAAAATCAGCGAAACAAATTCTGAAAATTTTGATTTTTCTTTTTCCATTTCAACCCTGAAATTATTCTCTTTGAGGATGATTAAAAATTATGCCAAGATTGGAATTACATCCCCTGTACAGCTTTTCCAGTATCTACAACTTACATATACATCTCAAATCTTTTTTCTTTTGATTTTTTTGATGAAATAATGATGACGATAATTATTACGAATTTGGTTTTGGAATACGCTTTTAACGACTAGCAAACGAGCAGAATAACTAAAAAACATATTTTCTAAGATAAAACATTTTCAATACCGAGGTATTGAGAAAATTTGAAAATCAAGTTTATCCAGCCTCTTTTCCGAATCTCACCATAGTACCGCATTTGGTTTCGATGTTATAGTTACTTTGCTGACATTGCACATCTTCTAAGTAATATAAAACTGTAACTATAGAACAATTCAGACCGAGGAGGACCTTAGCTTTCCGAACTTCTATCAGATACCGGGTTTGATTATTTGCTTCGTTTCTACACCTGACGACTATTACTTGAAGGTCGGCTAGGAATTCGCCAATCCAACCGATTCGAGGACGATCCTTCTTTCCGAGCGTTTCCTTTTCGAACATCATCTTTGGAGGTAGCATCTTCTGATACCCGATCGACGGGCTTTGGCCATTGGATACATCCAGCCTTAATAGATGGAACTGTATCCTCATGCGTGATATATCTTCAAATTCAGAGTTACGCCTACATCTTGATCCATTCCCCTCATTGACCGCTATAGATCTCTTACATGATCTTCTTACAAGATTCCTCAAAGAAAAAGAAAAAATACTGTCTAAAAGTAACTTTTTGGGGAACTCGTAGGGCACGACTAAAGGGATACATTTGAGCCATTTGATTTTGTTGACACTTATCGCAAAATCTTATGGATTTTCTTCCTTCATTTAAAATTTTAAAAGCGATATCGTTAGTTCAAAATAGAATCTGCTAGGAATTTTCCAATAGTGTGTCCTTCTAATCTGCTTCTTCAACGCAAAGCAATATTGAACAAAGTGGATGATGATGTCTCTTTTACGCTTCTTGACGCCTGAATGTATTTCTCAAGGTTTTCCACATCGGTTACCAACCATCTTAGACTCGTTTCCTTTTTAGGTCATCTCAACAAATCTAATCAGCTTCTCGGAAACTCTATTTCTTCTTGAATCACCCATTGTCCCAGTGCTGCACTGATCATCAAAAGCTTGATGGAGATCAACAAACAAAATTTAGAAATCTACACTCCAAATTCTTTTGGAAAATTTGTCTCAATATATAAATTTGATCGGGTATTCCATCATGGGGGCAGAAGTAGTTCCTTAGAGTTTCTTCTGCTTAACACACTCATAATCGCTATAAAATAATGACGGACGGCATTTTGTATGCTACACTTTCTGCTATGCTTTTGAAATGCTACACAGGTTGTTAACCTGAGGAACCTGCCACCGGCTAGGAATACATTCTACAACTCATTTGTGACCAAGAGTGGCTCAAAGAAATGTATTTGGTAGAGTCTTCGTTTTCGAGTTATTTCGATTTTAAGATTTTTTCGTATTTTCGACCAGATTACTACAATCATCAGACCACTACGATCAATGACTAGATCACCGAAACGGCCATAACTCCCTGCTAGAGAGAATTCAATTTTGATTTTACCGTTGGAAAGAGTGTTACATTTTCCATCTTCCTAGTGTACCAAAAAAAAATTACAGGTTGGTTCAATTGGTGAAAAATCAATCGAAAAAGTGAATTTTGTCAAACCTTCAGAATTATCACTTTGTTTATACTCTGTGGGTCTAATTCGACTCTTCAAATTTAGCCTGCAGTTCTAGAATATGAATTCAGAATCCCAGGTTTTCAACGGTGTACTAAAAATTGCTCGTACACTAGAATTTAGTGGAGACAACGTCGTTTGAATTCGGAAAAACGAGGCTTTTCCAATAAAAATCGACTTTATTTCAACGAAAAATATAATTTTCATACAAAATCGAATAAGAGGTACTTTCACACGTACTTGATATTCAAAAAAAGCAAGGGTGTGGACACCTTTTCGTTTCACCATTAAGTCTTCTAGTGCAATTTGAGTCAAATGAACTGGCATTTTTTACATTAGTAATAGGCCGTATTTTTTGTTTTTCTACATTAAAGAAACGAGCCAGTTTCACGCTGTCTCCTGTCCAAGTGATGACAATTTAATGTTATTTCATCTTATTTATAAAGGAAATGTTTCAGAGTTTAAAACTGGTTGGACTAGATGCAGACACTAACCCAACATTTTTGTTAATTTCTTACAATAACATGTTGTCATTGTTTCAGAAAGACACATTAACATTACACACGTGGTAAACCCGAACCCGCCTAGTTAATGAAAAACAGAGACATAACACATTGGATCTTGTACCAATCCCTGTTTGTCGTTTATTTCATTGTCCTCTTAGAATATCCTGTCTTCGATCCAGAATTCGTCTTCACATTCCCATTTATTACACCGACAGACAAACAATGTTCTACAAAAATTTTACAATACATTGTTGTACGCAGTAATTTTGATGTTAGAATGGTTAGCGAGAGGGAAAACGAGTGAGGGCGTTGGAAAGACGCCATCAAACATTGCATCAGATCTTTTTTTTTTTTTTTTTTTTTTTTTTTTTTTTTTAGCTAGTTTTAAATGTTTTAGCTATCGATAGGTACAAACGGTTCATCTTTTCAGAATTCACAATCTATTTCCGATATTAATTGACCATAACGGAAAACAATATTGCTCTAATCTTTTCTTTGATTTGTTCGCTCTCCAGAAAATTATGTTTCAGAATTTCCCTTCCAACAGACGTTCTCAAATACATTCGTTAATACTTGATGCTTTAAATGGCGAAAACCGCAGTTTGTAGCACCTTCATGATTCAAAATATCTACAAATCTCATAATTATCGATTATCGTCTTTTGTGAGAAACGTCAAATTTACAGTTTGAACTAGAAAAACGAGCCATAACTCTAACATTTAAAAGGGAGTTCAGTTTTATTTAATAAGACTACAGCTACTCCACCGGTTGGTATCATTAAACCAAACAAAAGAAAAGAGTTCTGACAGTAAGGCGAAAGGAATGCAATTTCCGCGATGGCGTCTCAAGGCGCGTGGAAGGTGCTCTCAGACTTCGCAGCTGTGTGTTATAGGGACAGAACCGGTTCCTAAAACATCGTCGCGCAAGGTCTTCATCCTAATAGTTCTTCGATTTGACGTAAATAATATTTTCGACAAATCCAAAAACCAGCTGGTCTTATTTCGCATATGAATGAAAGCTCCTTCGGGCTTGATAGCGGCGATGAGAGTTATCAAACGTGTTCAGTGGAATGTTTAGAATAGCTAAGTTAGAATGAATTGTTGTCAGGAATATGTCGCTCCTATCAGTGTTCAGTGTTCTTCGGAGAAATCACAAATCTGAGAGTACCGCTGGAAAGAGCGTTAAATGTGTGTTATATGCAACAGCCATAAACGTTGGTCCAAAAGCTTCAATTTCCAACGGCGTATTAATTTTTCCTTCAAGAGTGAAAAACTTGTTAACGAGAGAGAAAACGAGGAATTCATATCGAAGTCGTGGTCATCTTCGATTAGTGATTTTCTTAACAATTACAGGTTGAGTAGAGCTAGGGGTGGGATTCTATGTGATTCGCCTCGAGCTCAAATGGCGCTAATCCCGAGTCTCGATGAATGCTAGTCGTTCAGCTCCTTCATTGGTAGCGATTAAACATTAGGTAGGTAAATACTAATGCATGTAACCACAACAGACTGCACAAATCAACTTTTAGATCATTTGCGAGGGAGAGCAGGAGTTTAGATTCACTTGCCATGGCTTTTTTTCAAACTAAGAATGTGTGGACATGTTATATAGCTCCACCAGTCGAAACGCTCGTGCTGCTGTACAAAGTAGTACAGCAGGCTGCTGACGCGGTTGGCGTCCGCCAAAATGGACTTTTATTGCGAACCTGTTGCAGTTCAATAGATTTGTACAAAACTTCAGAGTAGATATTATCGAACCATCTTAAGAGCGAGTTGCCAAAAGTTCTCCAGAGAAGTTCGAACCAGAAAGAATACATTGCCGTAGCTCACTCGTCTGTGAAGCTACTCTCTTGCTCTTCAGAAGCATTCACCCGGGAATAGAATCATTCGATTCAGCAAGAAAAATCACCAGTGATTACACTAAGCCAGCAAATAATGTGTTAACAATGATTTCGTGAATGTTCTGTTTTCTCCATCAGAAACACGTTATCGGCAGCTCACTACACAATGTTCAAAATTGTTAACCACACGTTGGGAAGCCTAGATCCTAAACCAACTTCAAGGCCGGTCACACGAAACTCCATAACACTGAATTTGGCTCACAATCGATTGAAAAAAACAACAATTTTTCAATATTTGAGAAATTTTCGTGTTAGGGCCTCCTAAAAATTAGGGATTTCGAACTATAGTGATAGGAAATGTAACGCTCTTTCCAACTGTGAGCTCTAATTCGTGATTTGTCACAAATTAGTAACAGAATTGATCCCTGGCCGGCGGTTCCACCTTAACGTTCACACCCTATTCAGGGTGTCCCACAAGTTGCCCCCCCCCCCCCCTCCTAAAATCCTCCGAATGGGAGCCAAACAATTTTTTTTTAATCGTCATATTTTTTTGGAAGGATCGCAAGTATCATATTTGCACAACCCGCGCAATTACTCAACCTTGCGCAAGTGACATTAACTTTCTTATTTTAAATGGGAACCCCAATTTTGGTTTATTATTCAATAATAAACCATTGTAATCGCTCTTGGAAAAAAAAATCCTAACCCCCCCCCCCCTGAAAATTTCATGGTTTACCATTCAAAGGGTGTAGAATCCAAATCTGCAATAAAAATTTTCCGTCCGTCCGTCGTACGCCGTACGCACGATTTCTCCCAAAAGGCTGGAGCAAAAAATCTGAAATTTCCAGGAAAAATCCATCTTGGTCCGGCAACGCTCCAATTCTTTAGCCAACTCTCTCACTTAAGTTAAAGTGCTCTTTAAAGGTTGTTAACGTAAAATCCCTAAATACCTCAAAAAAGTCAAGGCGGCCTGAATTTGGACTTTTCTTGAAGCACTTTCCATGAGGAATCGAATGAGCCCCTCCCCAGGTCCGTAGCTCAAACCAAATTTTTGCGGAATAATGACCAAAATTTGTTTATTTCGTGTAAAAAATCATCTCTTTCAGAACGTCATCATTTTTTTTTAAATAAATAAATAATTCTCCATTTCCTTTACCTCCTCCTTTCTCAATTTCTCAAAAAGACCTCGAAAATCTACCCCGTAAAAATCTGAAAACTTGCGTCTAAAATAAAAAAACGGACCTGAAATAAACAAATGTCGGGCATTATTCCACAGGATTGCGCTGTTGCAAGGGTTGCGCAAATATGATATTTGAGATCCTTGCAAAGAAATAAAGAATTTTAGGAGGGGGGGAACAACTCGTGGGACACCCAGTATAATGAACATCACAGGTTTTCGGATGCCAGGAGGATGCAGGAGTAGGCTTTTCTGGCGGTACGAGCAGTTCGAGGACAAGGGTCCTCCGTACAACATTTTTAAAACATAATTTATAGATCATTTTATATAGTTGATTTTGTTATACCAACAAGGTTGTTCAAAAGTTGCTAGTTTTCGTGTTATAAGTCAAAAACTGAAGAAAAAAAAGTGTCATTGTTTCGGCCAAAATTCTTGATTCCGGCTATTGGAAAATCTTCTGATTCGGAATCAATACCTCCAAAACCTATGGTAAACCACTCAGAAAAAACCGACTCCAAAATTTGTTTTGGTTGTGTAAAATGACAGGGGTTAAAGATGCCAATTGTCGCAGCAAGGTATCTTTTGAAAATCATGAGATAATCTACTACTTGAACACTTGCATACTACACTGTTGACTACATTGAAATTCTTTAAACAATAGCTCCGTTGGTCTTTTCTTGCCAAACCATTAACAGCACATGGAAAACCAAATGTCACCGCTTATATTTTGGTGAATCTCCTTTTACACAATTTATTTTGAAAATTCACAATGTTTAGATGATACAGCGAACTGCCGAAAATTTGTAGTTTTTCATTATGAAACCGCTGAGATACCAACCGCCGCTTTTATACAACAAAATCACCCAATTCCAGAGTTTTATCCCATTATATGGTTGTACAGTATCTCGTTCACGAGGTCGTCGGTTTATCTTGCCAATCACGCTCGCTACATTGAAAAGTCACCTCGAGCAATTAAAACGACTACTAAGGTCAGAATCAAGCAACGCGTTGCGGTTGTTTACAACGCCGATGTGATAAGGCAAATGAAACAAATGTTTTAGAATCAAAATTCTTCGTTACCTTCTTCATAAAAACTGTCGTCCCTCGGAAAGAAAATAGGCGTTCGGCGGTGATGTTCAGTTGTGGGATCACTGTTCAATAGATCGTTATACACTCCGCGGGAACACATGACAACTAGTACTGAGATGGCTCGAGAGAAGGCTGGCCCAGATCCCAAAACAAAAAGTCTTGATGTATTTTTAGAACCTCAGCAAGCTGTCGCCCACAATAACCTGCTAATATGCGTCTAATTTATACCTACCACCTAACAAGAGCAACAAAGGTGCAAGTGAGAATTATGAAGATATGAATCAATGCTAACCACGGAAAATTGATAAAATATTAATTTTTACGACTGATAAAACAAGATTTATGGCCTGGACTTTAAACACATCAATGGAAACAGAATTATATGGACGACCCTCTGAAAATGTTAGGGTTTCGCACATTTCCTTAGTCAAGTTGAGCTGCATGGCGAATAATGGAGTATTAACATCTTCTAATTCTGTTGATACATCAGTTGAACTTTTGTTTGAACGTTTGTTCGACTATACTGCAATCTTGATATGGATGTAAGAGGGATACCTTATTATGCAGGGAGGAATAGATAAATGCCTAATCTCAATCACAATGCCTCATATCCTATTCTCACTTTACCCTAGACACGAGAGATTGAATTATTATTCAATTGCACAGAAAACGTTCTGAGACTCTTCAAAATCCACGGGGCTGTACATAACAAGTAAAAAGTTCAAAGGAAAAGAAAAATGAATACCAGATGGTCCATTCAATAGAAACTCTCCCTTTGTCCAAACAGGGTCTAGAGTTGGAGGTCAGAGATAAATGGTAATGCTAACGCTTTGCCGGCAGTCCAACAGAGAGATTACGGATGAGCCATAGCGACAGAACATCGATATTATCGGTATCGGTGCCCTAATCAGTTAACAGTATCCTTATTACACGCTACTACCGTTCGCTTCTTGCTAGAATTCTGACGATTGTGTTCGTTCGTTCGTTCAGTGTTTGTGCGTGAATATTCCGTAAAGATGCCTCCAAGTAAGTGGTGGCGTTTTTTATCAAAAGACCAACGCTAAGTCTGCCAGATGCAATATCTGTGGGAGGGAAAATAAAATTATGAGGAATATTGACGCAAAATCAACAATTTTATTTTGTTTCAAACGATATCTCAATTTAAAGGTTTCACAACGCTGAAGGAGATGGTAAAAAAGTTCCAGTCATACAGCAAGGCGAAATGAGCAAATTTTCAAGGAAACTGGTTTTGCATGAGGAAAAATTTCGCAAAAATCAACGATTTTATTTCTGACTTGTGATACATAATTTTAATTAGGAAATTTTTGAAAGCTACAGAATCTCATAATTTTTTGTTGCCAATTTTGCCTATCTACCTCGTTTCATCATCTTCAAGCTGCTCTGGTTTGAACGGATTGACATATCTCCAATCCGATTTCACCATCGTGTTCAGCGCGAAAAACCCATTATAAAAGAGGGCCACCTGCTTGGAGGTTTTCGGGTAGTTTTACCCCATTTGAAGTGCCCCAAATCTCCCCTTAGAGTGAGGTGATTGTGCCTAGATAGATTTTTTGTGCAAACTTGAGCTTTTAATCTCAATTCTATAGAGAGTTATCGTCTGGAATATGTTTTAGGTGTCTTCTGACAGTGGATTTAGAATGCTCTGAGACGGATTTTGATGCAAACATTTTTTGAAAATTCTCATTTTAAATATATTGGACGAGAACAATAGTAGAGAAAGAGATTTCTTCGAAAATTCACCAATACTACAGCAGTTGAAAGAATTTTTCATATTACTTTTTTTCACGTTAAAGAACTAGATGGCATTTTTTTGTGTGTTATCGGATCCAGAACACCGATATATTGATATTAACGAATGTGTTGTATCGATGGCAAAACATCGAAATATCGAATCAAAACATCGTTATTTCGATAATATAGATGTCGATGCTCCATCCCTGAGAGATCCGGAGAAGCGATTTTATTTTGCCGGCACGAGTCGTTCGTTAATTTTTCCGTAATAACTTGACCTTCCGATCAATGAAGAAGATTAGCTTCATTGCCCGAATCTCGACGAATTGTAAGGCCAACGGAAAATTAACGTGTTATACTGTTAATCGATAGAGCCTTAAATTTCTCCATATTCAACGGCAAGTAAAGTGTCATTTGATATTTTGAACCACGAGCCGCACGTAAATGATTTCCACAGAAATACATACACCCTCTGCCTACAATAACGGGGATGACAAGATGCTACATTTAGAATTTTCATTCGCTTCAAAACCAAAGAAGTGAGGAACCTCTACCTGAACCATAATCCGTCGTTAACGTTTAAATTTTAGATGACCACAAACACCGCACTACTACAATTGCATTTCTAATTTACCTTCAATAATGAAATGTAGAATGGAGTTTGTTTGGGACATCGTATAGGTAGAATACAGTATCAAGAACGTCTGTCAAGTTGAAGGGGCAGATAGCATCCTCGTATAGTTAACAAACATGCACAGAACATTCAAGTGTCCTAAATGATATCAACAGAAGTATAATATAAAAGTTTTACAACGGTTCACTGGATAGATAAGCCGTGGGACATGTTCGCGCACAAATCAACGCCTTCAAGATGTGAGTAGGCGTATTGCAGGTCTCTAGGTAAACTCGGAGGCAATATGGAGGCGGACTACTCTTATGAGGATCCATTGAGGCTAATTCGTTAATTAATCCGCCTTCCGAGCCAAAATTTTAAATCAACCGTCTTCGGGACATCATGTTAATTAATTTCCTCAAGTAAAACCTGGAAATAGTAGGATTTATCCCTAGTATCGGAGCATTGGGATATGTCAAAATACCAATCACATAAATCACTAGTTAGAAAATCCAACTTACTATTAACTTCGCGCGAGAAACTTGTGAATTAGTTGCAACGATCGAAAAGAAGAGGAGAACTTGTATTGACCTTATGAATTGAATTTTTGCCCCACCGACATTAATAAACAACATTGATTCCTTTCTGTATCATCGTTTATATTGGCGATTAATGATACCATGCTACTGTTGCTTCCAAATACCGAGATACGTTAATTTCCATAAATGATACTATGGGAATAAGCAAACATAGATTTGGATACACAATCATATCCAAGCGTGTGGTTTTAGCTTTTTCTACCAAACGTACTTGGAAAAAAATCTTTCAAAATTTATGATCATGAAAAAATGGGATAGTTGAAGGAAACGAAAAAACCGAATGACAGCGTCTGTCATTCCTGGATGCCGCAATATTTGTGGTACACGCGAAGTCATTTGATTTTAATGAGAATTCTCTACGGTGAGTTTTAATTTTTAAATGACCTAGTTCACGGTTGAAAAACTTATCGTCAATAATATCCCGCTAGAAGTGTAAATTTCACGATTTACAGCAGCTTTTTTTGTAATTTCGAATACACTTTTTTAAATTTGACTAATTTACTGTCAACACGAAAAGTGTTGTCCAACGAACTCGTAGTTTCTTTTGAAACGTTCGATTTATTTAACGAAATAACGAAGACTTTCCAAAAGTTTCGAGAGTTTTCATCTGAAATGGGAATGCCATCAACCGCACCATTTTATCTCCAATCTTTGGCGAGACATTAATTGTTCAATGTTTTTTCTTGTCAAGTCACATATTTCTACGTAAATACCCAATCTTCTTCATTTCGTTACATTTCGCTACTTTGAGAGACAGCTTTTAATCTGCATTGGATAAAATATGAAATAGGCCCGTTTCACTGCAAACATTTCAACAACTCATAAATATATATGAATGAAATGTTCGAGAGTTTAGCAAATTTTGAAATTCACCGGCTTCGGTAAAAGCATAGCTAAAAACCATAGAATCACACAAAAAACTGACCAATTCATTGCCTTTCGAACGGTGAATCACTTCAAAGAATAACCAAGGTATTCATTGAGAAAAAGCGTGAGTTAAAAGACCCTCAACGAAGGAGGGTTGAGGTGTATAAATGAAAATGCCAATGAAAGATATCAATTTAACCCATTCAGTGCCAGTGACTTTCATAAAAGTCACGGCGGATTCCCTTACGAACCGGTGACTTCTTACGAATTCATGGCTGAAGTTGTATCACGTCTCGTTCAAAACTCTGGTTCGGAACACGGGCAGCCCTTTGGCCTTTGGTTCGGTCTGTTTCCCCACTATTACTCTTCTACTGACCTTGGAAACAAGTTTGTTTGTAAATACCGGCATTCTGTCAGTTGTTGACAACAACTTGTGCGTCGCGTTGGGAGGTGACAGTCGTGCTTGACTTGGCCCATTTTCCACTTTAGAATCCTGCCGATTTATATTTCTTGTAAAAAATTCTATCTTGAATCATTCTTTACCTAGTGTCTTCGGGCAATCAACAGGTCAGTAAATGGGTGATTCTCAAGAAAAGCGCAAATGGTTTGTTATTTAAGAATTCCTTGAGATATGAGATCTCGTATTGCGTTTCTTCTATCAAAATATCTTAAATACCAATGTGCACAATAATCATGGTCAATCAGGTATATTTCTATTCGTAAACCATTTTTTATTTGACGTTAAAAGCCCAATTTATCATTACCACCACCTGTAACGATCTCATTTCCATTCATTATATTCTCTCTTAGAATGTAATAACGACTATTTTTTTATTGAAAAATCTTTTAAAACTTGAAAAACGTATTCACTTTTACAGAAATGGAATCACTTGTCTTCTAACGGGAATCTGATGCCTAGAAACTCATTTGAAAGTTAGTAACTACTAAAGCCATCATTACCGCCTACCAATGGTTTTTGTCCTCCTAGATAGCCAACAAGGGAATTTCGCAAGATTGCCGGTTTAGGAAGTGGGGGGCAACACTGTCAAAGAGTGGGGGAGGCTTCCCAACTAACCTCTCTCCAGCTAGTTGCCAACAAGCACGAAGGAGTCTATCGCACATTTGTAGGTCTCATTACCAGAACTCAATCAATTTTCAATATTGAAATGTATTCATCTTGTTAATTTATGTGTTTGGTTTATTTTAAAATGGTTTCTGAAAATAATCCATGATGTTTGATAAGCCTGCACTTTCTTGAGAAAATGCAGGCTCAAAAACTCCATATTCTGATTACCACCATCAAATTGAATTGATGACTGAAGATCGAATTGATTACATTTGAAATGTTGGATTTGAAATTGTGATTTGAGTATCATATTGTTCTTTGTTTTTCTCTTTGGAATCTCTGGAAGCTATATGAAATTTTGGAAGAAATTTGGAGATGTTTCACTGTCGTACGATTTCAGCATTGGAAATTGCGCTTTTTTTGAGAATCACCTGAATGATATCTAGGCGTAAATTCTTGATGAATACACCGGCAGCTCCCCAGTGAACATTGCAGGTTTTGCACAACCAGATTCATCCTCACGGTCCTATGAATTCTAAAAATTAATTTAATCAAAGAATACAAAAACTACTTTCATCTAATGTGACAGCAAAGAAATACCATCGGAAGAAGAAAAAACAAGCCAAACATTGAATTTGTTGTTCCCGATATTCGTGGTTTGGATGTTGAGCGCGTTTCGAACTTGGCATTGAATGGGTTAATAAAATTAAAAATACAATAAGGGGATAATTGAAATTCAAGCTTCACCTACGATACTGAAATAATGATTATTATTCACATATTTAGAATGTATAAATAATTATAAGAATAATAATTCATTCATAACCCTAGACCTGACCACATAGCTAAACGTCAGGATTTTTGACTTTCCGCTAGAGATTTCTCAATGACTACCCGGAGTATTTTTAAAAATTGGATATTCGTCAGAAATTTAATGAAACGGATAAGTTTTCGTGTGACTAACCGATGCAGGTGCTTTTCAAAAATTTCAGAACCCTAAAAATGTTTGAACATTTTTACTTTTTGAGTACAGTATACAGTCAAGTTATTGAAATGTTCGCTGTGAAAACAGACCTGTCTCCTAGGAAATTTAATTTAGACTCGGAAACTCAAGCACTAAGTAGCGAAACGTTGTTTAAAAAAAATGGAGAAGATTGGGTATTTATGCAGAAAAACCCGACCTTAAGGAAAAATCACTACGCAATTAATATTACGTTACAGTGTAGGGGGTAAAATGGAGCGGAAGGTGTTGATCCTCCTATTTCATATTTCCTTTCACCTAAATTTGTTCGTCACACTCGTTACGATCGTATCTACCCTGTATAAAAAGTTAAAAGCCAGGAACTATTTCAGTATCGTTCAAAACGGATGTCGAATAATAAATTTGTACTTTAAAATTGCGGAGCCTCTACAACAGCTTCATACTCTAAGGAAATTCGCTAAGAAGTAGACTCGAACTCTCAGAAATGAAATGAAAATGTTCAATATGCACCTAACGATATAAATATTTGTGAGTATGTTTGGTTAATGGTTGCCATTGATCGATTCTTTTGAAATGATACATTGAGAATCAATGTTCTTCATTCGATGTAAGAAATGGTAACCGAACAACAATAATTATTGTCGCAATTCGTGTTTATTCCATAATAATAATAATAATAATAATTATTATTATTATTATTGATTTACGACGTTCGTTCTCATGTCATACGATTATTATAGACAATGGTTTGAAGGAATAGGAACTGATCAGTCGTTGATAAATTACGATGGTTTGGTTTTAGTAAACACATTTTCATAGATCAGACTTATATTTACGCTAGAAACTTATTAAATGCTTTGAAAGTTCACGATTTCTGTATTTACACAGCACATTTGTTCATATTTCGTCTTAATAATTCGCTGAATATCGTTGTGCTACAAAATTATCTCTAACCCTTGACAATAAATATAATAAGTACTCCTACATAAGAATGACAAATTAGTCATTGTGATCCTCCTTATTTAGTACAAGTAGGTAATGAGTTCAGATTTTGTGTTTCATTACTCCCAATCGTAAACTGATTTGAATATCACTTTTCTCTTCAATGCTGTAAACAACTCAGAACAATGGAACCATCGTTATTTTTACTCTCACGGCCTCTCACAGGTAGATTTGTAATGGTCAACGCCAGATCTAAAAGAGAATGATCTGGCACGGCTGTAGACAACAATGTTATTGAGTTCAACTCTCTCATCTTCCCACAGATAACAAGCGATGTACCTTGTTTACACTATATTGAAACTACAAGTGATTTATCTTGGGGATCTATCTGTCAACAGTCGAGTTAAGGGAAGTATGTAAGTTGGCCGAGTTCTAGAAACGTAATCACTAACACGAGTCTGTTGGATGTAGTTTTATGCCACAATTATCACCAATGGGTTCATTGGGACACTCGTTAATTATTAAAAAGTGATAAAACTTATTGAGCATCAAAATTATAAGAAAAATAATGAAAATACAAAAAAGCTTATAAAGCCATGATTTATGGTAGCTTACAAAGATTTGGACCCATTGTAGGTCAAAATCGAGGAAAACACTAAAACATATTTATTAAAGAAAATGATAATAGTAATAAAAAAATCGATATTTATATTTTATACGTCTTTATACATATCTTTTTATTTATCAGGGACATGCGTTCGTTGTTGGACCCATGACGGTTATTTGAGAGAAAATTCCTCCAGCAGATATAAATTGTCAAGAAACATCACTGCCAACTACTGATCGAGTTTCTCTGTTGACGAAATTCTTCGTTGATACCCAAAAAATGAATGGGATACTCAGGGATACTTTTACTGGGTACTGTGTTTTACTTTGGAACTGGGATCAAATTTTACTCTTGGACTCAACATCAGGGATTGAGTAACTCCACCATGGTGACCATTATTGGGGCAACGAGATGACAGCCCGATCCCAATACTCAAAAATCACTGTTATTCCAGTTTTTGACAAAGATTCTTTCGAAATGTCAACAAATTCCTTCATCTTGATATCTGTGAAGTTGAATTCAACAAAAGTGTTATAGTTCGTTATAATAGCCAACCAGGTATCGCACCCACATACAAATATTGTAGGTATTGCGGTATCAACTTATGCTTCAGAAAGAGGGACAAGAGAAGACTGGTGTTCACAGAGTTACATTCAAGATCAAGTTATCCTTTCGTCCTGGGGCATCTAGAAATCAGTTACAGGGTTATGGAGGACTAATTAGCTGGAGGACCTTTGCGGCTAATTTCTTTCCTAATAAATCTACCGTGCTGAAATATAAATGGAGAACATGGCATCTAGAATGCAATCACAAGGAATGGAAGCTCCAAGCGCCGAGTTTGGATTATGAAGCAAAGGCTTAGAGTAAGTAAAAGGGTTAAGGGTAAGGGGGTTTATCTAATAAGATATACCACTCTGCATTAATAATAAATAACTGTATTCAATACAGAAATAATATACCTTTGTGCAACAGTCGGCAACAATTCTTATGTCAGAGTCGGATTCTAAGGTAAATTCTTCGAAAATTTGTCACGTCAACTGAATTTTTTGATTGAGTAACCAGCTCAAAGAACGCTCAAGGATTCGCAACCCCTAAGGTTGTGCTAAAATTCGTTTTAGTGCTAAAATTGTGCTAAAAAAGCGCAAGTGAGATACATGATGTTTTGATATTTCTAAGCAGAATCACGTGGTTTTGTCCGTTTTCTGATCTGACTAAATTTTGATCAAATTATCAATACCAGTACTTTTGTTTTGGTACAGTCTGTCCCCGCACGTAACCCTAGACCTAGAACACATATCGAAAAATATACACACATCAATGAGAAGGGCAGGATAGAGACTCTATATAAGTATGGGATCGATAAGTCCATGATTCATAATTAATTCTGATCTATTTGTCCAACTGATCTATACTTAACTAGAAGGATTGATTTAGGATATTTTTTTAATGTTTGAGATGCGTGCGAGCATACAGACCAGACCTAGACAGAATACATTCGAACACTGGGCCTATATCGATAGGAGACATAGATATTTTTTATATGTGTGTGCAATTGGGGACAGACTAGAACAACCTTTGCTTTTCAATCATCCTAGTTTACTTGAAAATCTCTCCCCGTGTTGAGAAAATCTATTCCCATTAGATTTTCTTATCCTCAAGAAATTAGAAGTAGAGAGTCCAGAGAAGATGGACAACCATCGTCCTCCCCACTTTTATATAATTTGTTTTTTCGTTTTTTAATGGTGTGCCCCCTCCGCCTTTGAGGGGAGATTTATTTAAGAAAAAAAAGTGTGTGTGAATCAGAGAGGGAGAAGAAGGTGATAAATCACTAATATCCCCTCCATTCAACAACCCCTTCATAAATAAATGTTAAAGGCTTGAGATATGTTTCAATCAAGAACAAAATTCCCAATCGAAGAAAAATAGATGCGAGAAAATTGGGAATATAAGTTGTATGCGCAGCACTTGCTGGTTTGCCCATTACCCCTCCATCAAGGAAAAATTCAAAGTATCCTACATTCGTTGCAAAAACAAGACTAAAATTAGGATCGAACAAAAAATAATATTTTTAAATCAATAAAATCACATGAAAACGTAAAAACAGCTCTACATTATTACCCCCTCAATTCACCCCTTTTCTTGATGAAAATTGAATGAGTTGAAATATTTTAAAATTATTAATCAAAATCTTAATTGAACAAAAAAAGAAGACATGAATCGGTTGGGCAGCTGTTGAAAGGGTTGGCTGTTGAGGTTTGTTGCACAACTAGACTGAAATTTCGATCGAACGAAATATGAATCATGAAATATTTGAACAGAAATGGGTAAGCATTTCGAGATGGTAGATACTGCAACTACTCAACCCCTATTACAATAGCTCGATTCCCATTAAAACGTGACAAAACATCAATCGTAACATTGCTACTTGTTGAGAATATTATACGGAACGCGCCGCACCATATATTTATCTGGTTCACTAACAACGCCTTCTGGAAAAACCGGCGGCGCATGAATGAGTTGCGGGTCAACATATTGGGGCGTTGGCCAGAATACGAGTATAACTTGATATCTTGGGCAGCCAGCCCGTTAGTAGTGCCAGTTCTGCATCTAAAGAAGGGGTGATCACTCACAAGTATAATTTGCAAGGAGGGAAGTTGTAAATGAATGGAACTGAATGGTGAGTGAATCCATTACTCGGGCAGCTCCCAACAGACATTGAAATTTACGGGGAATCGAATTGAAATCGGACAATCCCATTTTTAGGTGTGTGAATGGAATTCACACACAGTGGTTAAATGGCGATACTTGTATTAGTAAATTTTATTTCTTCATTTCAATACTCGTGTGTCGCAAATGGAGTGAACATTTTGGATCGTCTTTTCAATTATTAGAAATGATACCAATCAAAACCAAAAGAATAAGTTACTGTGACAAAATTCTACGTCATCCCTTTTCTCGGCCCTAAGTTGCATAAATACTTGAAACAACATTGCTGCACATAAAATTTAAATAAAGTTTTGATTAAAGTCTTCAAAACTTGACCAGAATGTGAAGAAGGACGAATCTCCTTAGCGAGGGATTTTCTCTGGAATCTGGAGCGAGAGTTTTTTGTACGATGATAATTCATGAGAAAATATCTATGTATCTTACAAGAAACTTCTCCACTGTTCCCTTCTGGATTTTAAATTATGATTTCATACAAAAGGATAGAATCACTCCAACAATAACGTGTGAGTGTAGATCAGCATGATGTTGGTTGGATACGTATACTTAAATATGACATAGTGACAGGACTGAAGAAGTCCCCATAGCGGCACGAAACGTTTCCAAAAAGAAAATAAACCTATTATAGGCTCCAATCTGATGTCATTTCATAAATCAAGCATGGAATCCGAATCTCTTATGAAAAAGGGGATTCCCATTTGAAAAAACAAACGACGTGAGTGTGCATTGAGTGCATTTTGCGTATGGGCACAATGCTCAACGTGGTCATATTCAAAACCTACGGCAAAACATGCAGATTGTAGGGGTGATATGACTTAGTAGGCACCCTGCATATTCCAATCTTTACAAATCACATTCAACGATATCATTTTGTTTAGACAACACGAGAACTATGAATGGTGGATTGTAAAAGTGAACCCCCCCCTGTTTGTCATCAGTTCATTGACGTGACAAATACTATAACACATCCAAAAATATTTTTCTTCTATTTACGAAGATGTTGAAACATTTTTTTTTATCGACCCTTAAAAGTGAACCCATCCGGTATGTGATTTTTCAAATTCACTCAGAAAAACATTGGTCAGGACCTTAGGATTTTCCTTCTCTCGATCTTTGTGATCCAAGTATCTTGAAGTGCATACCAATAAATTTTGGAGAGAATTATACTATTGTCATTGAAAATAATTAATCAAATGACAAGCTTACCTAATCAGATTGACTAACTTTACTTCATTTTTCGGCGTTGTGGCGAAAATAGGTCATTTTAGTACCACGTCCTTTATACAGGTCATATTATACAGGTTTATTGCTTCATTTCTTGTTGTTCAATGTTAGTCGTCCCGAAACATGAACGTGCAAATAGGTCAGGTTAAATAAAACATGGAAAAAGCGTGGGTCGTGGAGTTTTCGCCTACGACTCAAGTTCCACGATCTAAAAGGCGACGTTGAGATCTCCTAATTTTAACTCCATGCAAAATAACCTGCCAGCCCTCTGTACTTCAATTCACTATCGTAACCACAGGTTATTTTTATTTCATATTTACTAAATGTCGGGAATAATCTCTAGAACTCGGAAGCAAATACCATTAGTGAGTTAGTGTTACCATTAGTGCTCTTCTAGTGTTGTGTTCATAGGTTATGTGCTCAATGTTAGCGTCCAAACTATTCCTATGTCAAGATTTTAAAAATTTTATTTAAAAATATCATCAATCATTAATCCGCTCCCTAAGATCAGTAGAGCAGTTGATTTTGAGCAACTACAGTTGCAATCGTTGAGTGTTACCACAACTTACTAATTGATGGTATACGTAATTGATCACATGGATATGTGGATGGAGATATCATATGTGGGAACTGTGAGATTGACAGTATCATCGTATGAAGACATAGTAGGTGCTCATTGAGTTGGAGAGGCCATGAGCACTCACTGAATAAAATATTTTGGAGGAGGAATACGAGAATAGTAGGTGTCCGAGTTCAAAACAACTTGAAAGCCCAGTGTTAGCTCTAGGGACGACTCACCCTACGATTTATTCGTGAATACTGTAAGAGTATACTAAACTAATCATCAACAACAATAGATAATAAACCAACAAAACCTAACTACAACTATTTCTGAAAGCTCGACGAGATGTTAGAATTTCGTCAAAATTATGTGAGGATGAAAATCTAATAAACTCCGAATTTCAGAAAAAATTACGAACAAATTATATTTTCCGAATTTAAAATCCCAATATAACCAATTGATTGTTGGGACAATGTTTCTTTATTAGTACCATTCCTTCAAAGGAAGGTTATCTTGAAATACAAGATTACTACATGCCGTAAAGTTGACTGCAATAAAATATGATCAACTGATATGAACGCTCTGCCACGATACTAAAATATGGTTCTGATTCAACACATCAAAATCGGAATGGCGCAGTTCAAGCGATCTTCACGTAAATTCTCACTCCCTACTCAGGCGTGGAGAGCTACCAAGAACGTTGCTTGGACTGTATCGAATTTATCAAGATAATACTAGTAATTTCAGTAATTGTGTCAGATATCGTGTGTGTAATTGATCCTACAATGGAGGATGTTAGAGGGAATAATTGGACATTCAATCCTAAATACATTTTACAAATTTTGATGGATTGGATCATTGAAATTAAAAGAAAAAGTATTCTGTGTAATTAGTGTTTGTTCAGCTACTGCTGATGAATGGGGATATATTTTATTGGAAACCACCTTTAATCTGACCAGCGTTATTCTTGACAATGTCATCGGAATTAGGTGGAAACGTTGGAATACTTGTGAAGCCTCGCACTCAATGTGTCACAATGACGAACAAGTTCCTAAGTCAAGCTGTTTCATGATTTTCACCCGATGGTTTAAAGTAATTAAGAGTTGTCGATCCTTAATATGTCCACCGACCCAATCTCAACAGGAATTCCTCTGCAGTTGTCTACTGCGATTAGTTAGGTACCTAATTAGTAGTTGTGGTCATTGCCTATTAGAAACTGTGGTTCGATAAGAACGTTTATGCTTGGATCAGAAAGAAATCAAGATGGTAGTTTCGAAATAAGTTAACATATCCAAAAAAGAGTAGGGGTAATTAAAATTTGGACAGACTGAGTTCATTTTGAAGAGAAGTACCGCAATCAAAACGTTAATTGGACATCTCTGGAATGTTGTTCTACCGAATCTCTGTCATATAATCGTTCACACGTTTGTAAGCATATTTCAAATTGCCTCCAAGGAAGTCATCGGACATTAAAGTCAGTAAGGAGAAATTTCGGAAAGACGATTTTTTTTCAAGTTTTGTTCCCTCCAGGCTTAGCCAATCCTTTTCCCGACATTTATATAATTATTTGAAGATATACGTTGACTTTTGCCTCTATGATCACAGGCACATCTTTTGTCGCCGACTATGATCACAGTTCATTCCTTGTATAACAGCCTTTAAAAGTACTTTGGCCTGTGAATGTAATCAGCCGTATTCTGCGTTGGAATTACGACAATCCATCAAATACTGCTATAATGTACTCTAGCTTCCTGATATTCTCATCAAGCAAATCGAATAAATCTGTGAAAATAGGGTAGAAACCAACCTGTCGCAAGGGTAACTAAAGAGTAAAGAGGGTTTTCAGAAAGTGCTTTCTCACGGGTTAAAACGAACCACCGGGTATGATGATTGAAAATACATGTCTCCTGCAGTATTTTATACGAACCAGTGGGAAATATTTTGATATGGAAGATGAGAATATTTATCGGAAAACATAAACGGTTATATAGACAAACGAGAAATTAGATGCGGAATATTTTCAGGAAGACACGAACATCTACGCAAACTTAACAGACTTTCTCCTGGGCCTCAATGTAACATTTCTACCTTCATAACTGTCTAATTTGATATTTTCACGAATAATCCATGGAGAGACACAGATTTAGAGATCCAGTAACAGCTGCCTATTCTGTCAACTATTGTGGTTTTCTCCCTTGGAACACAATCCTTCTAGAAATTAACTTTGAACTGACCGACACATGCATTGATACTCAAAACGAGGGTACCCTCTAATATTACCCAACTAACTCGTACAAATTCGTTTCCCCTCTTTCATTGAATTGCCACGTGTTCGCGATTATGCAATGCGGTGGTGCAAAATTGAAATGTGATAAAACCTAATTTCAGTGGGCCAGTAGTAACAACAAATAAAACATTAAATCAATTTGAATGGTGAGAGTTTAACACGAGAAAAAAGATTATATATATCCACACATACTATAGGAAAATAGTTATTAGAATTATTTCTAACCCATTTAGGTGTGGAGGAGCCTTCTTTATTTGAGGCTTCATTTACCTATTTAAGTTGCTCCTTTGCCTAGATCTCAATGATGACATTGTTGCTGTATTTTTTCAGACTGAATCAGGTAGTGATGTTTATCTGATATTCGCATCACCAACTTGCAAAAATACCTGAATAAAGATCAGAATCACACTGTGCACGCACACCCCATTAACTTAATCGATAACTGCAAGTGCACTAATTTTCGTGCATACATGATTTCTGATTGAACAAGTTTGAAAACGGTGATATCAAGGCATGAACACACTGGTAAATCGCACAGCAACCCTAATAATATGAAGAACATCGGTTGTTATGTAGGTATTCTCGAGAAATTGTAATGTATCAGTTCCAAATTAAGTTAGTGTATTGAGCGGTTAGTTGGTTCGAAATTTGTTCGAGTGATACAGGAGAAGGTAAGGTGAATAAAATTCAAATTTCGATAAATGGACAAATGAAAACTCACTGTCTAAGGTCAGGCTGGATGAAGAGGGCCATGACACAGCACTAGCACTTCGTGGCATCCCGAGGACAGTTAGCGGAGAAATAACCCCAAAGACTCATAGTTGGAGTTCGGCCCAATAGAATGTCTACAAATACACATCGGAAGGAAAGAAAAACCGCTCTCTATCGGATACCGGGCAGAATAAATGTCGTTGTGCGCAGTTGAGATCGTGGGTTTTCTTTACATAAAACCCACGTTGGAAGGGGTTGGAGTTTGTTCACACAAATTATGATGATGACTTTGGAATAATGTATCCACGGAAGACGTACTTTTTATTCGAAGAGTGGCTGACGATGCAACGCATAATGGAGCCGAATGATTCATGGGGAGTTCAACCACGTGGCGACACCAACACATTGCTCTAAGAATTGGCGCCAGGTCGGGGACTCCCTTGTTTTGCCATCGTCTAGATGCTATTAAGTTAGAGCCGGTGAACTTGATTCAGTGCCTAATTGTCGTTGAATTTTCAAACTACTATACCGACCCGGAACGTTTTAAAAGCGTTGAGTGAAACTCTTAAAACACACTGATCTATTTGAAGAAACTACATTAAATTCTTCCGATACCGTTATTCCTACCTATGGCTCTGATGATTAGTGGTCAATCTCATTAAATAAATTTGAAATTTAACCCACTGAAAATCTATCATCAAACAGCTGTTGAAATCTTCTATAACTCAGAACATGTGTATATCGTTTAAATACATTGTGCAACATTGACAAAAACGTATTACGCAAAACAGATTGACACTCAAACGATTTAGTAATTTATAATAGTTTACGCTTTTTCTCAATAATTTTATCTAGTTTTTAGCAAAATATTATTATTCAAATCCATTTCAAACACTATTTTGCGTAATGGGTGATTTTCTAAAGTGACAATTTTAATCAACACCTCTTCTTGTCTTATATTCCTTATTTTCTTTATAATGGTTTGAAAAGAAAGCCAGGAGGAGGACGATTTGAAAAACTACCTCATGATCGCGCTGCAGTTTCCTCGGTTACGTTGTACTGCACCAGTTGAGGAATTGGTGTAGTTCAGAAAATTGAAAGAAATATGTTCTGCCTGGGTAGGAAATTTGAGTCATGTTCAGGCAAGGTTGGTCAGTACAGAAACATCCGAGCTGCCACTCGCTACGTCGAAAGGAAAACAAATTATGCAATCTCACGCTCTAAAAAATGGAGCTATTACAGCAATCGCCCTAAAGTTTTCTTAATCGAAATTCGTTTTGCTGAATTCTGAATATATACATCAGTGTGTGTCAGTGTGTTTGTCATGTATGACTGTGCGTCATTCCAGCCTACAATTCTCGACAGGGTTGAGATAATAATAAATAAAAACTCGGTTCCCTAGCAAGCATTCCAAAAGCACGGCAGAACAAGACAAAGCCCGCCCGGAATTTTTTCACAGAAAGGATGACACCATTAAAGAGAGAGCATAGAAGTTGACGAGGAGTTTGCCCAACCTGGAAGTTGAGGAAGAGCAGGAGCAAAAGATGGAAGGGAGCTCTGCCCCTATACAATAATCATCGGTTCATTCAAGTTTCAAAGGACTCGGAAGGTCCTGCTACTTTTAGACTTTGAAATGGATTCATTCGTGTAATAATAACGCTCTTTTTTCAACAATATCAATAACATTTTCTTTGAATTCGTTCCTTTTTGTTTCGTTGTTCGTTTGGTTGGGTTTTTAAAATGAGATGAATATCGAAGAAATCTTAAAAGTGAAAAAAACTCCCAAAACGGTAAACAATAAGGGGTAGAAGATAAACATTTCTTCAGGCCTTAGTTGTTGGAAAGTAGCTCATTATTTGGTTTATGAAGAATGAAGATTCAATACAGGGGCTCCCTGTTCATATTAGTAGTGCTTAACTTGTACATAACGGTACGTTTTGGATAGTTCAACAACATTCACTGTGTGATGGATATGGTTAGTAGGCCCTCCCCGATTTTAGAATCCGTCGCCTTGGGAGATGAATCAGACGTTTTCAAGATGGGTCATCCTCTGAGCGTGGCGGAGCATTATTATCGCATCCAGCTCAATGGAAGGGGCAATTATACCATTCCATCACCTCACAGGTGGCAGGTGAAATATGAAATTCTGTCCTCACTGGATGTCAAAAGTACTAATTTTAATAATTTGTGTTGATATCAATACACGAACAATTTCAATTTCTTAATGTTACTTCATTGGACGAGTACTGTTTCGGTTTAATTTTCACTTGCTCCTTATGTTTCATGACCAACTCGTTAGGCAACGAGGACCTACGACCCCGCCCACACCCGAGACGGACAGAGAAAAGAATTTCGACAGGTAATAATAATTCTAACTAAATTCCATTTTTCTAAAAAATAAAATTTAAAGAAACAACTTCATCAATAATAAAATTAACAATGAAATTAGTACCTACAATTTCATAATAACCTCACGCCTGCAGACTAGCGCCACTGGCACGCATCGCGCAAGGTCTCCCTTCCTGCTGAGGGTCCAGTAGATTTGAGTTATAGATTCATTTTGGTACACCAACATGCGACCTACCTACCCGATTACCAGAGCCATACAATTTTTCTATGCAAAATTTAAAAGGCCGCCAGGGAGTGGAGCAGTTCCGCGAATTAGGACCGATGCGAGTTCGTAGCTCCGCCTCCCTCATGAGGCCAGTTGACAGATCAGTCGTCCCCTTGACGTCCATCAACTGTCAAGTGTCACTCCACATTTCCTTTAAAACCCAAAACCTCTGCGGATTCCATCTAGAACCTATATCAGATTAAACAAAACCTACATAAACTCCAATCCGATTTGTTATTCGTAAAAGTGCCCTATTCACCAATTATTTATAATTTCAAAATAATATTATCTAAACAGTCAATTATCTTTTGGGGGTGGAAATGATTGTTGATTATCAAGGGTTATTCCAATACTATTTCAACCCGGTACTTGTTACAAAGGAGTCAATATCCCTCAAAAGACGGATGCCTCCAGGGTCATGCCTGCCGTCCAAGGATCCGTGCAATCTATTTTAAGGCTCGTCCTCTCAAACAACCTCTCACTTCCTCGATAACATTATCTACTCGCCACTTCAAACACTTCCAAATATCGAGTGAGGTAACAAAACGTTAGTCCGTGGGCTGAAAGGATCAAAGGTGATGTAAGAGCTAAATGATTCTTAATTGTTATTTAGTTCCCTTTTCATTGATTGAGACCATATCTCAATATTATTAACTTTTGTATTTCAGTCCTGGATTATCATTTTCAGTCGAGATGGGTGCCACTTCACCCATTTTATTGTCAAACAGTGGCCGGTTGTTTTCCCAGGCTATATTGTTCCATACAAGGCTCTACGCATAACATATATGTTCAAAGCCTTAGAAAAACCCGATTAGGAACAAGATATTTCACCTCAACGAATACTCATGGTTACTGTGAAACCATGTTGAGATATAAACAGTATTCTGATGCTAGGAATTTCAAGTAACGACAACCAACTTCAAGTAGAGAATATTATGAGAAGGATATCTATCTGTCAAACGATCTATCAACGAATAGGAATTATACTCATCTATGGCTACATAGAATAGAATATTGTGCATGGTCCCTCAAGATGGTTTCGATTTTCCCGCTTCCCCTGTTGAGGTAATCAATAAATATAATGGATGTAACATTTGACCCGAAAATCTATTTCTTCCCCTTATAGAAGTGTCAAATATTCTAGACTTCAAATGTATTAGTTCCGTTCACAAGCAAACAGGCATTGTTCACCAGACAAAAGCATTTTGAGGGCAACGTTGACGAAGAAAGAAATGATTGATGGAAATTGAGTTTCAATTGATGAGGAACATGATGATTGTCATCTATAGTGTGGAATTGAAGGTAAGTGGGGCGGAAGAGCGTTGAATTTCACATAACAAACGGGGAGTAGGTAACTAACCTACCCGAACAAGAGAACAGCTGTTGAGAGATGCTGGTAGTGGGGCGGTGGATCGATACAGTCCGTGAGGCTGGCGGTCGGCGGGCCCCAGGGAGCTCGTTTCTAGAGGAAAAGCGACGCGGCATTTGGCTCATCCGCCAATTCGTAGGGGTTTGTGAACCCGTTCGTGGACCATGGGGCGAAAACAAGCAAAACTGGCACAGCGGCTGCGGATGCTATTGCGGCAGTAGTAAATTATCGATGAAAAATGGAGAGGTCAATTTGTGATGCGCATCTACGAATTTGCTCTTGTGGAGAAATACAAGAAAGGCGTAGATCTATGTTATGGGATTTGTCTTATACCTTCGGTCTTCGTGCCTCTATCAATAAGAACTATTATTCTATTAAAACACTGAAATATTATCAATACTTAATTTATCGGAAAATGTACCAATGTTGAAAACAAACTTACTGGAAAAACGAAACGAACATTTGAACGATTTTTAAAACCGAACGATGAATTGAAACATGAATGAGTTTTCTCGCTCGAGTATGGCAAACCAAAATTGAATTTTTCATTTTTCTGTATTCTTCCTTTTAATAAAATTAGCTTAAACGATTGTTTTTCAGTCTGAAAATGGATAACGTTTCCACACAATCTGTTTAGTCACTGAATTGTGATCTTGTGTGTTACAGTTCGGACTTTTAAGAGGAGGGAATTGTTTATTCTGATAGTGCAGAAAATACGACCAGCATATATGAGATGATAACAAAAAAGAACCCGGACGTTGAATAAACAGAGTGGAAATCCACAATAATGTCTATTGGGATACCGAAATGAGGCTTGCAAGTCTCACAGGTGTTTAAGTTTAGGTGAGTTGATTTACGATTTTGAAAAAATCAGACTGTCCAAATATTATGTAGCCGGAAGCACGTATATTTTGAAATTAAAAATGGTATGAAACATACGTACGACCTATTCCAAACAAATGATACCCACAGGAAACAAAGGAAAAATCTACTATGGCTCTGGAAGATGTACACCACGTAACTAGGAGAATGTAGTGGTGCTATTCTTGGGTCATGAGTTGGAATTGTTTCCTGGGAGGGAGTCATGAGCAGGGATCCTGGGGTGCATATGCTGAATGATGATTTTACCGGTGGCATAGCGTAATAGACTGCACTCAGCACTCACCTCTCGCAGAATTGAACTATTCGAGGCACAAACCCCAATGAAGTCTATTCGAAGCGAACAACTAATCAAGGGCCTCAAACCCTTAACAAGGGGCAGAATCTCCTTGATTAAATGCAAAACTCTCAGGAAAGTACAATAAGCCAACAGGATTCCGTGCCGGGGGCTCCCTAACCCCCGCCCTGAGAGTTCTAGTTCACATCTACATCTACATAGTGTTATAAATCAGATGCTCAACTGGTAAATAAATGAAGTATTATACAGGGTGTCCCACAAGATAGATGATAGTAAACTCTAAAGTGTGGAACATGAATTTTCATTGCTGTTTAACGCTGATTCACGTGATTCTTTCCGTTTCTTAATTCGACTCAATTTTTGCGGAATAGTGACCGAAATTTGTTTATTTCGCCTGAAAAATCATCATTTATGCTGACTTTCAACTCTCAGATTAAGATGATTTTTTTACTTGATCACTGAAGAAGGTTTCTATGTCTTACTTTTACATTTTTCAACCCGACCTCGAAAATTAATCCCCGTAATAATCTGAAAACAGGCGCGTAAAATAAAAAAGCGGACCCGAAATAAACAAATTTTGGTCATTATTTTGTATTTTGAAAAACATATGGTGCGGGAACCAAAATCTTAATACAGCTGATTTGATGTCTTGTGCAATTTTTCTTGCAGTTTTCGTGCCTCATTAAATCATGTGCGAGGCACTCTCCGAGGGAAGGAACTAGGTCCACTGTCCCCGAGAGTCTGTAGAATTTTATTTGATTATAAAAAAGTTAAATTATCAAGGATTCTGGTTAAATAATACCTAATGCATCATTTCTCCTTCTATTGCTAAAACTTCCCTAAATCTTACTTATTGACACCCGGAAAAATCCTCAGTGAGAACCGAAAATCGAGGTGGGAAGTAAGCGTTATTATGCACGACTATTTTAGACCACTCAGACTGGCGCTAGCCACGGGTCGATATCTAGTTATTCAATCTCCCTGCTCCCGGCTTCCAACCTAGAAGATGCCAACTCTGAAAACCCAGTCCAAAAAATGCACCCCCTCATATCACTTCATATTCAGCAACTATGAAATAAACTATTTGAAGTAAAAACTTGAAACTATCCACAATACTGATTTACTTTTCGCATTATTGAGTAAATATAGTGTCCCAGATGATATCCGTCAAACTTCGCCAAGTATTCTGCAATCAATACACAACAAGAGCTCCTGGAGTTGGTTTTCTTCACTGTACTCAAAATCCAACTTATCCACTTTTGAGATTTTTTCGAGATTGGTTACTGCAAAGGCCATAACTACCTTAGTACGACGATTAACACCAAATCTGAGTACACCATTGGAGAGAGCCTTAAATTTCCTATCTTCTTAGTCTCCAACAATAATATTTTTGGGGAACTTAAGGGGGAGAAGTAAGCCCGAAAAGTTTTTTTCTCTATCCGGATACACATTTTTTTCATATTCTCATTAGTCCCAATAGCACTGATGATATGAGATGGCCTGCCAGATTGGGTTTTACAATTCATATTGAGAGATGTATGGCATTTTTAGAGAAAAAAAGTGAAAACATCAAAAAATCTCAAGTAAAAAAAGTCGGATTTTTAGTCGGGTAAAAGAAACTCTGCGAGGCACTTTCTGTCGCAAATTAGTAGCAGAATACATGTATGGAGTTTGACGGATATTATGAGACAACCTGTATACACTTTTCAGACCACATCAATATCCGATCATGTATGGACTCGTGTTTATGTATCTAGCCTCTTTAATCACCAAACAGCGTTCATCACGGAATTTGGGAGTTTCCAGGAGGCAGGTGACTATTTTGGAATAAAATCACATCAAGGATATCTTCTGGATCAAACAGACCGAGAAATTAACTGGGTACCGATTTAGATTCCAGGATATTAGTTGAGAATGAAGAGGTGTTCGGTAGAGGAGGTTATGTAATATATCTTCCACATTGAGAAGCCTCCTATTCTATCAAATATCAACAAGGCTCAACAGTATTCAATAATTATGTAAGGTTACATGAAAATGAGAGGTTATCATTAGCTACTGGGTTGCGGAGCAACAGCGAGCACACTTCTTACCGATGCTGCGTAGACTTGGTTTATCTAAAAAATTAAACTCAACAGATAACATTGTGGAACTGATGGGCAACTAACGATGATTTCTAATAATTTATTGACAAATAAGGCCTATCTCAAGAGACCAATGTCGGCTATTGTTACAAGCATGTCTTATTGTCTTCTCAAGTGTGACTGACAACTTTTACCACGTGCTTCAATTTTTTCTGAACACTAAAAAAAATTAAGAAAAAACAAAATAGATATTTGGCAGGACAAAAATATGTAAAAATACTAATACGCGAAACACCGAGACTAATTTTATTGAATTTTCGGGAATTATGCGGGTTAGCTCCTAGATATAAACCTATAAATTGCATTTCTTCTGGACCATAGTGCGTATGGGCAACGCAATTTCTAGTTTCATGAATTCATCACGATTGATCGGTTCGATTTCGGTCAAACTCTTGAGAATTATACTACGATTGGCTAGATCTATTGTACTAGGAATCCATAGAAAAATTTTGATTTATAAAAATCTAATGAGAAGGAGACTAATGAATTCCAGGCAGTATTGATATGTCGGGAAGGAATGTGGGGCGCAGGTGCTTACGTATATGAGAAGTTACGTGGGCTTTGCACGTGCGGCATTTCGCCCAGAGAACCGAAGACTAATCGCGTCCACATAAAACAGTACCCGTGTGACGTTGGTTTCCAAATACAAATTTGGTGGTACATTGAACAGCTAAATTACATGAGAAAATGAGGGGGACAACAACTTCGAATGCATATAAATTTCAAGTTTTTCGTTCAGAAATCGCGCATTGGGAAGATAGCATTATCTACCCTCCCCTAGACCCAGCTATGAACCGCTCTTGTCTATCAGCTAATACTCGCACTCGAATGTAAAAACTTATTCTCCCACAGGCGATATCTGGATTTCTACAGATTGGGCGAAACCTCGTGAATATACTGCTATAAATAAATCGAGGCCGCGACCGTGGGGTTCTGGTGGTTTCAAAGGGAAAGGAGTAAACGAGAATAGAATATTACATATGTTCGTAGTATGTTCACTCTATTCATATCAATTATTGGTACACAGTTTCATATTATCCCTTCCACCTGCATTAAAACAATGCGTAATACTTCAGAAAAGGATAACTATTTTTTGAGCAATAGTTGGTAAGGAAGAACAGTTCTTTTATGGACGTTTTTTTTTTTTTTTCAAGACTGGAAATTGAACAAATACGTACGACTCGATTGTTTGCAGAACTTACGATTGACCAATTTCCGTAGAGAAATCAACGCAAATTAGTAATCATTGGCTGATCATTGTATCGAAAAATGTCCCGTGGGTATGATCATAATCATGTGATTTTGGAAGTTAGTGAAGAATACCAGGTTGGATTTGCCCATACTCGTCTCCAAACCATTTTTTGTTACTACAACTAGATAGGTTTCAAGAACTCATCCACGATACGATTTGCCAATTTCCATTAAGAAACCAAGTGCGAACGAAAAATGACGGCGATGGTTTGCGGTCAACGGTCCTTGTCCTGAAAATCGTCCGCATACGAAATTGTATCCGTCCCTTTCTTCAACAGAAAATGGAAAGCGGTGGTCTGCGTAAGATCAGATGTTTTAAAACAATTGTAGAACAATTGCGATTTGTCAGTTTTAAATTGTTGCAGTTGCTCTGAGTGAGAAGGTAGTGGCCTAAAATTGATTCTGACAAAATACCTACCCTTTTTTTTGTAACGCTAAACTTTCTCTACCATACAATAGCGAAACTCGAAATTTCGACTTAAACTTCTGAAACGGATTTCCATATGAATCATTTTTTTCACACAAATGATAATCATTTCTCAAGTATAAACTCGCTCGAATAAAAAACTTAGTCCCTCACAACTGAGAAACTTAATCGCCTCATGAACAAATGATCGGCAGCACCGATCAACAGTGGCAATCAGGGGACGCATTTATTAGTCGCCGACATTCACAGTGGATTAAATTGAGCGTGTGGATCGATACAATGAATTTGGAACTGTATTTAAGAAAATCCAATACTATCAGTTTTTCTGTGCTACAAATGCTTTCAAGCGTGAAAGCTCCGATACTGATGGGATCTGTTATTCATTATGAAGGTTGTTTGGGATGTGGTTTACCGTGTTAAATGAAACGCATTTAGGTTATGTAGAAATCGATAATGGAACGCATTGAAGACCGACTTCGTGGTTTGATTGTGTCAACTCACGGCTCCGATCAAAAGGCCTTTTCTGTTCATGAAACATTTGAATTCCGATTTAGGTTTAAATATTCTCAAGCGTTATTACAGGACGTGTTTTAGACTATACGGAAAAGTTATTAGAATCCCAACCGAAGCTACATTCTATTGTTTGTACCACTGAAGGTAACACCAACTACTGGAGCGTTCTCGTTTCATACCTTACTGGTTATTTCAAGACCAATATAAATCGGAACATATTTAGCTTCTGTTAAATGGGTATCTGGAACTAAGGTAACAGTTGTTTCACGCCGAAAAAAGCATGAAAATAGGGTTCATAAAACACTGGTGGTCCGATTAATTTGTGAGATAGGTCGCATGACATAACTCGACGGTGGGTACATACAATACTCGCAAGCGCAATGGCTCAATTTCCATTTTGCATTGGGTATTAAACGGAAGCCGCGACGTATTAGATGTTAACATAGAGGCAACTAGTTTTTCACCGCGATAGTTTTATCACTGGTTTTGATCTATTAGTACAACTGATGTGTATGTTACTGAAACTATTCATTTATTATATTTGTTCCTGGCCTCGTGGTGTGTTCGGTGCCAAACCAAAATGAAGTTATCGGAGTTGTACCGCAAAATCACCTTAAACGACGAGACATGTGCGGAGTTTTTACATGAACAGGGAGTGCTTCCCATACAACAAACTCACTGCGAAAAAGTACGCCAATGAGCGCCAAACGGCCAGACGGAAAGTTGGAACGATTCTTTATCGTGCAGCAGAGAGATCGAGCCACTCTTCTTCCACTTATTAAGAATGAAATCGAAGTAAGTACTACAATAGTTTCAGAAATGTGGCGCGCCTACAGTATTCTGGCTTCGAGAGGCTTAGTCCACAAACCGTGAATCATTCCGAGAATTTCGTTGACCCGGTATCTGGTGCCCACACGCAGACTATTGAGACTTTGTGGAATCAGGTTAAACAAAATTTGCACATCTCTCATCTCCCAGTAACCACGACTTTCGACCCCTACGAGGACCTTCGATACAGAAGGGATATACATATGACAAGGTAAGGCGGATATTCACATTTTGGTTATTATTTCAGGCAATACTATTACGTAGGTAGCACACAGCACCATCGGGTAAAACCTGTAGATATCGCTTTCGGTGTAGGTAGCACACGACGCGAGTACCGGCAATTGTGGACCCACGGTCGAGTTATGATGTATATACGGGGTTTTAACGTTTTAAGTACCTACATGAATTGATTGAACTGTCCCCTTTCTTCTATCCAGCGTTGTTTCAAAATTTATGAAGTTGCTTGTCTGATACTGCCCTTCTACAAGCCACTTGAATTTTCGCTGTAGCTTGCTCAATGTTTTCTATTGGGTCGGAATAAACTCCAGATTTCACATGCCTCCACATAAAATAGCCACCAGACATTGAGACAGGGCTTCTCGGGGGCTTCGTAACATGACCACATTGTCCAATACCGGAGTAATTGGTATTCATCCGGTTTGCATGCAACATCTCTACTATTACAGGCTGGACAATCATCCATCAGCCACCAGCTTGACATTCAGAGGTGCAGTTTATTTCGATTCATTTCATTCCGTCCATTTAGAACACATAAACGTTGAAGTGTCCGACGAGCATCTCCATCAAATTTGAAACGTAGTACTCATACGAAGAGTTCCTTTAGTTAACTAACACACACTTTATGTTCATTATTCGGAAAACGCAAAAACTTAGGAAATAGTAGTTTTTGTCACAACCAATCTTATTGAACGACAAGAAATCTTATGGGATTATAGAGTTGATTGTACATTTTTTGTTAAACAAAATAGTTATTATGAAATCAGTTTTTTCTTTGAGAACAATGAATGCGAGTGATTTACTTATTGTTATAGGAAATTTAACTAGGATTTCAGAACTATCACCAAAATAAGAGAAAATTGAATATTGAGGGAAATCAAATTTATTGAAAAACGTGGTTCTCTGGTAAGGAGCAATTAAAAACGTAACAACTTGAGTTCTAAAACAATTTTTAAGAGACATTCTTTCTACCGAATGCAGTGTACAGTCTTGAAGAAATAGAATAAAGAGATAATGAACGCGTTGGTAACCAAAGATCCATAAACATCCACGGTCTATATTGATAACATACAAACGGGTAGACTCAAGTAGGTAGTAGGTTAAGTAGGTAAGTCACCTGCAACAAAGAGTTCGTTCTACAGTTTTTTTGAAGCTTTGTTTTTGAGCTATTGACGATTTGAGAATTTTTTCGTTTTGGACCTTAAATGGCTGTAACTCTTCCATTCTATAAGTATTGTTAAACTTGATGGTACCGTTGGAGAGTTCGTCATATTTCCTATCTTTTTGATGCCAAACCATAATTTTTAAGAGAGTTGAGGGAACAAAAAAAAAGTCTAAGTATAAAGTATGTAAAAAGCAAAGTGAACAAGGAATTTCACCTTGGATTTTCGTCCGACTACCCAGATGTGTCGCGGACGTCGCCAGCCGTCCTCTGGAGAGGATCGGAACTAGGTCTGACGATTTCGCTCGTGGCTTCCCATTGCCTCACGCCCCTGGGTTGGAAGCGATTCGGATTCACGAGATATCGAGATCAGAGGTGAACTATCTAACGACAGGACAGGTATACAACACTTGATAGGATTTTGGCCCTAATCATTGCTACCTGACGGATTCGAACCGGGCTAATCAGTACTCCCACTGAAAGTGAACAGCCAAAGGGCTGATGCCTTAGCTCGCTCGGACAACCTGTCCCCCCTACCAGATGGTACCGTTGGAAAGTTCGTCATAATTCCTATCTTTTTGATGTCAAACCATAATTTATTAAGAGAGTTAAGAGAATTTAAAAAAAAAAAATTCCAAGTACAAACTTTGCAATACAATTTTTTTTATTTTGTTTTTTCAGCCTGGTTTTTCCTTCCGAAAAATGAACAGTCGTTTGCAAGTACAGTAGAAACTTCTACGCTTCATCAGGTTTCCAACAGTAAAGGAATAAAATTGATTGACTGATTCATAAAATGTTTAAAATATGGTATTTTAAACGAAAATCGATGGATTTCAGGCGAAAACTATTTCCTAGAGCTTTAAGATTTAAATATCAAATTTTATCAGATTGAGTACATTGAGTAGATTGAGTACATTTACTCAACTAAACAATCTTGATTTAGAATCAGAGAGGTAGGAAATATAGAGCTCTCTCCAATGGTAACCGCAGGTTGGAGAATCGGTCGGGCCATAGCCATTTTTAGGAGATATGGTCAAAAAAACTAAAAAATTTTGAATGTTCAATCACGCGAATACGAAGCCTCTCAAAAAATTTAAGAGGCACTTTTTGTTGTAAATTACTTGTCGATTCAATTCCTGAAGTCTTACCTACTTGAGTCCAGACACCCTGTATATGTGCGTATAACATTCATGAAATGTTTGTACATTTCTCAAATCGGTAATTCAGTTGATATTTTTCAGACTAGTTTAAGAATCTTCAACTCATCGTGAGGAACTTCAGCGTTGTGTAACAGTACGTCATGGGGCGCGACACCGTCCCTGGAAACACTTCACGCATGCAGATAGTCGTTGCTGATTATACTGCATCATTGAATGGAACCAATTATCCGATCTACAACCAAGGTGAAGCTTGATCGCCATCGCTCACTGTCAAGGTGGCATTCCAACACGAGTCGAGCACATCTACAGTGAACCAACCGGCAAGTTAGTTTTAATCGATTGAGCCCCGCCGTTTCTTATTCAACTCTAATTCTCAGGTAGCCCCGCAGCGCAGAGGAAGTTTCCTTTCGCGCACATCGATCCGAGTGAGCTCATGGACTAGTTTCTGATAGAAGGGTTTTCAAGTTGTTCACGCTTGTATACGAAACTCCTATAAAAGCTAATCTCTTTTAGGCCATATCATGTTAAAACCTTGATCCTCCACTAGTCATGGAAAACCGTGTAAATTATGCTCTTATTGCACACCTATAAGTAAACAGTAAGCCACTGAGAAACAATCAAAATTCATTGCACTAGCTACAATTTTCTTTCAGCGTACACTGCACCAGATTTTCAGTAAATTGAAACCGCAACTAGTTTCATCTGCATGGATTCACTTATGTTTTGATGATGGGCATTACCTTCTGTTAGTCTGCAAACTATATTTTATATGCAAAAATTATTTATAAGCAAAAATCCTGTTTTGTGCAACAGCCCATTCAATAGTTCAAGCTCCCCTTCCGTCACCATTGAGGGAATGAGGGGATAGAATACAGTTTAGGGACATCAATGATTATTAGTCGTAAGTTTATCCCCGGCATAACGGGCAGGTCCCATTGCCTAAATGTGTATGTTTTAACAGTTATTTTATTTTTGTAATTTTGAGGAAAATATACACACTATTGATTGATTGATTGATTGACATCAATGATTGGAATCACAGTGTATTGTATGGACTAACAATGAGTTAATGAATGGAATATAACAGATTACAATTTAACTGTTACCAATTTGTCAATTGTGTATGAGAGGAATGTACGCGGGTGATGGGGAATCTGCTATGAAATCTACACAATAGCCATATTTTTTTGTTCCAGATCGCAGCCGTGTTGTGCAACAAACCTTCGAGTTACTAATTTATTCTCCGAGGAACTAATGGAGGGGATAACCTCGGAAAATCATGCTATTTCACTTTTTCGCATTCTTGATTAAATTGTTCTTTGATATTGAACATATACGTTGATGACATTATATTAAATGCCAAGGAATATTGAAATGGATAAACGGTTGGACCAACATAACAGTCTACAGAACATCTATAGAACTCTAGTTTTGAGAAGGAATTTTGACACACGTACAGCTTGAATTTGAAAAGATCTTGATAGCCTAATCTGGACTAATGTGAGTACTAACACATTCCATTACAGATATTTGTAATATGATGCTCTGTTGGTGTGATAAATGAACACAGAATAAGTGACAGAGCTAATGATGTTAGTTTAAAAAAAAAGGCAAATAAACAGATGATTCTACGATACTGATCAATGACAGGCATAATTACATTCGATCAATAAGGACATCTTCTCACTGTGTGGCTGAACAACAAACCCATCTAAAAACTCCTCACATAATTTCATCACTACCAAAACTCAATAGAAAGTCAAAAAATGTAATTTTCTCAATTTCTACTTGCTTTTTGGTCAGTCCGACTAAGTTTATTTCTGTGATAAAACCTAGTCACGACCAAACGTGTATAAACTTTTAGCCCGAATTTTTTGATATTCTAAGGGATTGTGTCTCCTTTAAATGTCGATACCGTCGGACATTTCGTTATCTTCCACTTTCAAATTTTTTTCGACACGTAACCTCGTTCTTGGGTGTGAGCCCGAATTTGAAGTCAGTTAATCGGTAGCGAATCAAGTTTTGTAGATAGGTACTGCCTCGTAAAATTGTGCAAACGTACAAAATTGTCAACTTTCAATTCTGCTCATATAAGTGTACCTTTTTTTAACAAGAAATTCAACATAGACCACGATCATGTCACAAAATCGGCAAATAACCAAAAATTTTCATTGAATTTTCAACAAAAATTGCGCTATTTGTCTCATACAGAAATTTCAAATGACCCCCAAATCTTATCGCGATGAGTTGAGTAATGGCTGTTGTGCATTCGCATAACTAAAATTGTTTGACATAGTCGAAACACCAAGGCTAACGGATAATTTTTACTGATATTTTCAGGGATGCGCGAATGTGCTCTTAGATGGTGCCCTACAACTTTCATTGCTACCGGATCAATACCAGCGTCTGAACATTTACAAACGTGGATTTCTTCATACTTCGATTCAACAGATCCATCCTTCCAATTTCGTTAAAACTTGGGAGGTAGTGTCAGGACGGTGCACTTTATTGTGATTGGTTGATTAGACTTGAGTATTATCTCCTCCGCATTTGCAGCAATAAAATTGGTTGACATAGGCAAACTCGGAGACTAGTTGACCTATTTTGAGAGAATGATCTAGGATTGTGCGGCTGCTTAAATAATTCTGTACGACCATGTGAAGAATCTATACGTCCCGTCCAACTTGGTGGATGTTTCGTTATCGATAGGCGCAAGAAGGTACGGATTAGTAAAACGGAAGAAATTTAATTGTAGAATGGAATTCGTATCAAGTTTATGATTCTTTATACATTTGGGCCCAGCCGGCGATGACATAATGAAAATGGATACCTATTGAAGATTGCGTAGGGAAGGTTTGATGATATTTGAGAGACGGAGAGAAACACAACACTACTCTTGGCTACTGAATGGGAAACGGGAACAGATTCAGTCTCACGCCCTCGGCACGGAATTATTAATCTGCCATGGAACTTGGTAACCAAGTCACCTCTGGCAGCTGACGGCGATGATAGGTGCAGAAGCTTTCACAACCATCAATCGATTGCTGCTCGAAACATGGCACATCAGAACTTCAAGCTCATGAATCTCCAGGAAATAGCACGTAACCAAGTAATAAAGGGTTATTTTAATCTACAGAATGAACCTAGTTTCATAGCTTGATTCTCAAAAATTGAAAGGGCAAGGGCAAGATGAAGACCATCTAGTATTCAAACAATTATTGAGCGCATACTAACGGTATTATTGATTAAATGCAGAATAATCAGTACTGATCGTCACGTATCACTGCCAGAGGTAAAAGAACATCACAAAAGGAGCTGGGCAGCCGGGCGGAGATGTGGACGGAAAGTTTCCCAACGCGGAACTAAATCAAATGCCGATGCAGTTATGTGACTTTGAAAGTTCTCCAGGTACGTGGCGGCGACAGACAGTGACACACTTGGCTTCCAAGTCATCTCCTTAGCAACCTATATTGATATAACAAGAGCAGTTCGTAAAGTTTTCATATGTAATGTACCGGTGGTCACACGATATCTGTCAACCTTATCGCGTGTGGGTTAAACCTAACACACGTAGGTGTGTGAATATGATAATGGGATTCACGGATGTATCCCGCACCATGGGGTGGTTCGCCCCCCCCCCCCCCCCCTCTCCTCTCTCTCAAACCATGAGCAACTCAACAAGGTCTCACTGTTTCACTGCTAACAAGGACCACCACTGTTGAATGTTCATACAGACAACAGAGAGACGGATTCATCAGCGCTAACCGCAGTTTCAGACAGATGAACAGTACGTTGAAATTCCTCAAAAGGAAATATTTACTTATAAGATACTTTGAGCATAATACTCTCGTTTAGGCGTCTATTCAAGATATTTTTTAAATGGCAAATTATGGTTGGTAAAGGAAAAATGCGAGGAGACAGTACTGAGAGAGAGAATGCGTTGTAGATGGTATCCAATTCGAAGGAAGGTATGTGAGTTTTTTTAAAAAGTTATTTTCAGAAATTGAGAGCCCTACAAATTCCATCTACTCCCATGCAGCCTATGAAATGGGTTTTCTCTCATCACCCATAAGGAGAAACCACTACCAAAAGAGAGATTCCCCCAATGTATCAAAATAATCTTCCATCAAATGTGAAGAGCTGTTTTTATCTGGATCTTGGTAAAAATAAAACGAGTGCCTAATGAATAGGGCAGAAACGGGTTTCATATAGATACGAGTGTTACAGGCTTTAAAATTAGATCCTAACAGCAATTTTGATTTCCACGTGCATACATTAAATCTACTACTGCCGATGTAGAAATCCTACGAATGGAGTTATCCGATTTCACTATCATATAAAGGCTGATGGGGTATTGCATTTGCATTGCATAACAATTGTAGCAGACGTTACCTCGACGAACGGTTGAACGCGAAATCGTAGAAACGCCTATATGAATGTTGGGAGTACTTGACTAATCCTTTTTGCACTATACGGGGTGTAGCACAAGAATACCCTTTCTTGAAGGGGAGATTGTGCAACTAATTTCCAACAGAAAGTGCCTTTTAAAAATTGCATTGCAATTGAAAAAATTGAGAAAAAAACTGGCAAACATGGTTCGGAAAATGTGTCAGGGGAAATTTGTAGAATGCAAATTTAGCGACGAAAAGTGTCAACGAAAAAATAAGAGGGAACGAATCAGAAAAAGAGGGAGCTTGAAAAGTGAGCATGCAAAATTTTCTATCAAGTACATATTTAGAGTCATTTTGTAATAAACAGTAGAAAAAGAAAAGTTCCTACCAACGGGCACATCTTTTTGCTTTTCTATAAACTATCATCATAATACATATAATTGATCGTTTTATTAGTTAATTTTGCATCAAATTTTGATAGTCTGGCTAATGGATAAACTGTACTAACGTTTCTCAGACGAGTTATTAATTACGAAAAGCACACGCCAAAAGCATTGATAATATTGATGATAGTTATCATCAGTAAGTGATGTGTATAATTAAGATTAAATTTTTCAATTAAAACCCTTGAAATCGACCTGAAAAAAATATATTTCGTCCAATTATCATCTATGGACCGGTGAGCTTTAATGAAAACATTTAGTTTTCATTCTATATTGATATATTTCGCTTCCGACTCTAACAGAAGCTTTGTTATCACTTTCAGAAGATGAACAATTTTTTTCTCTAGAATCGGAGTTTTCATTCACGTTTTTCATCTTAGATCATTATGAACAGCTTTCGTTTCGTGTTTGTTTGTTTGCGTGTGTCATTTATTAAAAAAATAAAAATAAAAATTGTGTGTGTGTGTATCCTTAGAACAAGCCCGATTCATAGTTTTCAGCCGATTTTCGTGCAATTTTCGGGGCATGTGCTGTAGATCAGGGGTCTCTAAACAATTTGCCCCAAGGGCCATATCATAACGTGGCGGGGGGGGGGGGGGCAACAGGGGGGTCTGGGGGCTAGGCCCCCAGCTGAAGGGGAGTACGGGGAGTACAGTAACGGTGTTTTTAAACACTCCTAGACGAGTTTGACAAATTCAAAATTAGGCTTAATATAGGAACAACAAATTAGTTTTTAGTGATCAAATATATATTTTTTAATTCCATGATTTCTTTTTCGTTGTTCAATAAAAATTTTAACCATTGAATTTTCAGGAATGGAAAATTTTGCAAGTCAGACAGTTGAAATTAGGGTTTTTAAGCACTCCTAGATGAATTTGACAAATTCAAATTAGGCCCAATAAAGAAAACAAAACTTATTTGTATATAAGAAATATATTTTGTATTCATTTATTTAAAATTATTTACATTCAAAAAAATAATTTTGGAAAACCAATTTAATGTGGTGTGTGCAATTGTTTTGTGCTTACAAGGTCTTTCCACTTATTTAAGAGAAATATATTTTGTATTTATTTATTTAAAATTATTACATTCAAAAAAATATTTTAGGAAAATCAATCTAATGTGATGTGTGCAATTGTTTTTTGCTTACAATGTCTTTCCACTTAGGATCATAGTTCGTTGTTCCAATCGTAAGCAAATTTTTTAAGCGTTCTTCTAAAAGCATTGCTCGATATTTGGATTTGACACGTGTCATTTTTGAAAAGGTTTGTTCGCATAGATACGTTGAACCAAAAATTGATATCATTTGTCTGGCAAAACTCTCGATTCCCTTGAAGTCATCACGTTTTGGCGGTAGCCTAATTTTTCCCATCCATCCATGTTTTTCTGCGGGTGCCGGGCCGTAGTTTGGAGACCCCTGCTGTAGATGATCCCAACGAGACTAATTGCTCACAAAACTGGATCAATCTAGAGCAGCGGTTCCCAAATGGTCCGCTAGATATAAAAAATAAATATATCAACGCTAGCACACTCTAGTGCTGGCACTGGAACTAGATGGGACCCTAGTTTGGCTATATGCCATAAGAAGCATTTTCTTCCATGTGCTTCATGAAAAGCAAGTTAGTCGGAAGCAGTTGACATGTTCTTGAGTCATACACTAAATCGAGATTCCAGCCAGATAAAATATTTTACGCATATGGCAAATAACATCACTGCTCGCAACAAACGTACGGCAGGCTTTGCGTCAAAAACAAAGGTGACTTCCACCCTATTTCATGATTTAAATATGGACCGCAACAATAGACAACCCTCGGCGAGAATTGAGACCAAATCGAACAAAAAATGATCGAAAAGATGTCAACAAAATCCTGGTAGATATAAAAGATTGTTACATCGCTATTGATCGGTATTTTATCACAACTTCCTTTTTTTTTTTTTTTTTTTTTTTTTTCAAAGTTTCAAAAGTGTTAACTCAAAGCTTCTGAATAACATACCACTGATTTTTTAACGAACGTCATTAAAAATGGAAAATAGGAAAGAGAAATTGATACAGGAGTGCTCAGAAGACCCAAATAGATTTGACAAACGCATAACTCACTTTAAACTTGAACTCAATTTCATTTCAGAAGCAGGACAAAAAACATGTTCTTTAACAAGAACACTTTCAGAAACCAAAAAGGAAAAACTTCCTTTGCATAGTTAGTAGCGATTTCAGAGGAGAGAAAAATTACGTATGTAGTAATTTCAACTTAATTAATTTTATATTCAATAAAGCAGATTTGATAGCTGATGTAAAACTAACAACATTAAAAAACAATCACTCAATTTTTCTGTATATAAAATACAATAAGAAATTATGACTGTTAGACTTACGCTTGCGCGCACGCCTTCGTAGGCCTTTTTTACAGCCCAAAGTTTTTATTTGTATTGGTATTGAACAAAGATAAATTTAAGCCGTTTTCCATGTTTGATTTATGAGTAATTTTTCTACGACATTTTGATTACTGTAATTAACGATATGGCATAATATGCCATATCATTAATTGCATTAAAACTCGTAACGTATTATATTATGGGTTTTAATGCAATCAAATGATTATTTGTATACTTTACTTCAGAACGTACATTAAATAACAATCACGGTGTACGTTTTAAGGCTACAATTTCCAGGATTGGTCTCCTTGTTTAGTTATATTATTTTTTAACAATGGGCAAGATCGGTTTAATATCTCCGTAGATGAAATTCAATTCGGACAGCTAGAAGATGGGTTCCATTATTTAAAAAAACATATTTTTTTCAGCTTTTTGTTCGTAACTTTTAGAGAATATTCGTACAAAATGAAGATATTCCAAAGCCTCGATAACTTATAAAATATAAATATTCCAAAACATTCTTCATTGAAATCTGTTTTGAGGGATTCTGAAATGATTCCTTGATTTCAACACTTTTTCATTTGTATTCATGAAAGTATGTGCCATTCCAGACGATTATTCTTGATAGGAGTCAGAAAAAAACTTCGTTCTTGCGCCACAGAATCAAGCATTCCAGACAAAAGGAGTTCGTTAAACAGTAACTTATGAGCCCATTACGTTGGTTAAATTTAAAAAATCGTAATCAAATGAAATTACATACTATTACGAAAAACGGTCAAAAATCTAGACGTTTTGATTTTTTAGAAGAACATAACTCGAAAAAAGTTTATCGACCACGGACTAGAGCATTTAAAAATTTTATCGTAAAAAACTGTCATTAAAATAAACACAAATAAATGAAACATTTTGAAAATCCTAAGTCTTTTAACAGAAGAATGTTATGCATTACAAGTTTTTTCGCTATTAAATTGATAGGAACAACATCTTTGCACATAAATTTGCTCAATTTCCAACTTAATTTATCATGAATTTAATAGGTAGTATTATTTTGGCAAATTCGCTCGTATGATCATGCTTCATGATTTGAACTTTTTCCTATCTCCTAAATTTAGTGTACCGAGTTGGAACACAAGGCATTTGAGTCGTACTTCGCAACGGGTAGTTAGTTACCCATTGATTCACGAAGATTAAGAGGTCTCGAGAGTTGTCAACATGTTAAGCCGGATACCGATCACGTGGAAACTGTTTTGCCGATACCGGTACATCAAGCATAAAATCAAGCGATTAGCAAAAACGGTTCTATAGTATACGACGGTTTAAAAGTATTTTCATTTAAAGTGTGTAGATTTTTCTGCGATTTTACAACGGGTGGAATATAAAATGACATTGTTTTTTTTCTCGCACATTGTAAAACAGAGCAAATCGCCCTTCTTGCAGTCGAAGTTCGCACTTGCAGGGTAATGGCCACAATTACTCTTCAGGTGCCAATGGAATCAGTCTATTGTTAGTCAAACACTATCACTATAGCAGAAGGTTTTTGGTGTGGACCAACCATAACCGCCGTTACACTTTATTTTATCATAACGAACGTGGTCTCATTCCATTCATGGAACTAATTTCTATCTGAATAACGAAAAACTACCCCCTTCCATCGGAAGTTTTTGTGATTACGACGTTTTAATAATTCCACCCTTAAACACCCTTTAATAATTCCACCCTTAGGATTGATTGATCGAGGCGCCGAGATAACTGGCACATCGCAGATCGATGTATTCTTTGTCCCAAAATTCGTTAACTTTGAAGAGACCTCTATGTATCCATGAACGTAAACCAATAACTGCTGTGGGGAGGTTAGAAAAATTTCTTTCTTGGTCAACTACTAAGGTTCATTATTGGAAGTCACAAACCAGAATCACACTAAAAACCACAGTCCGCACTAAAAATCACTATGCGCTTTAGCGGCTCTATCATGAACTTGAGTTTACATCATGAATACAGCCAGTGTTAACATGATCAGGGTAGGCAACTCAGCTAATTTTCGTATTTGTATGGTAATTCGAATGTAGTACGTGGGGAGGCTTGGCATGTATTCCCATTATCGCACGCAAAAACGAGGTAAAATGGAGTGGCAACTTATTCCACTTATTCAAAAGAAATATTCTATGTGCACAGTAAGTTCTCCTTCCCAAAAAAAAAAAATTACTGTTGCCTCCTGGGATCGAACCCAAGGCATCCTTCACCATAGGCATCATTCATCGAACGGAAATTGACTCATGTCCAGTGTTAGAAACCATTGATAATAAATAGCGTACGAAAACACTGAAAATTGATGTATATTCTAGTACCAAATTGTTCCAACTATCGTTTACAGAGTTGGACCCTAAACACTCTGCAGGTTCTCACATCAAACAACCTTGAAATCTGAATTGAAACAGTTTAGCACCAACAAAATATGACAGGATCATAACCTACACATGTTAAAACTGCAAAGTAAAGACTCAAAACTTGGTTTTTGATAGCTTACGGAGTATGAATTGAATTCTCAAGTTGCTAAAATTAAGGAACCGAAAAGGAAAATTACGACTGTACAGGGGTAGGTTCGGGGTCGGTTGATTTTTGATTTGTTATTATTACCATTTTTTACCAGTTAGACATTGGGAAATATGACTAGGGTTGTTAAAGATGGACAGGTGTGGACTGGGGGGGATTCAGGTTGCAGGATTTTAATCTAAACACTATCCAAACACATTCAAAAAGACTTAATTGAATGTTCATTACGAAAGACCGATGCAATACGAATTGGAAAGACTGTTGAGAATACGGCGAGGATAAGAGGGGACCAGCGAACTCGGCCATTTGTATTTGAACTTGTAGGGCTTCTGCTAGAGTGCATTGTGATTGCAAGTGAGGACTGACTGTCTTGTGTGAAAATCCCTTGGGTCCATATAACCACGAGGGATTCCCAGAGCGCTTTACCAACTCTTTGACGAACTATTCTTAAATATTGGGCCGATTCAAATATCTACCAAAGCAGGGAGACAAAAATAATCAGACTCGTCTAGTTTGGTGATGCACTCACATCTCAAAAATAAATAAAAATTCCTAAATCAATCCTTCTAGTTAATGAAGTTGGACAAATAGATCAGAATCTGGCTTGGAATCTGCGGCAGTATTTGGTGGTATGGATGCACTCACATCTCAAAAATGAAAAAAAATTCCTAAATCAATCCTTCTGGTAATGAATAGATAAGTTGGACAAATAGATCAGAATCTGTCTTGGAATCTGCGGCAGTATTTGGTGGTATGGATGCACTCACATCTCAAAAATAAAAAAAAATTCCTAAATCAATCCTTCTAGTTAATGAAGTTGGACAAATAGATCAGAATCTGTGTCTTGGAATCTGCGGCAGTATCTCTGTGTATTGATGTAAAACTCTGCATAAACCTACAACAACAAAAAACGAGGTTCCTATCCTCCCTCCTGTTCAATAGTCTTTTGACCGAATCACCCATATTGTTGTTAACGGATGTTCAAAGTTGAGCCACTAGAGCGCTCTGAGAATCCCTCTTCTTCATGGTTATAAGGACCTCAATCTACGACGATCAAATCAACTGACGTGATTTCAAAAGTCTAATACAATTTCCTATATACACCAATGAAGCATGGGAAGGTGTTTGTTTTATAGGCTGGTGGGAGCCTTTACCTGTGCCAATATGTTTAGATTGTTATGTAACATTATACCTACTTGGATATCAGATCAGCTCTTGTTACGTCAAGACAGACAAGCTAAGTGTACAACGTTTAATAATTAGAGATCAGTGATTTTGTGTTTATTCTACTAGCTACAACGCAGCTTGAAGGAATAAAAAGGAAGTTATGGGTCGAAAACGTCTTTCTGCGACTTGGTCAAAACATAGGGATAAAGGTTATTGCTGGAAACGGCTATTTCATCTTTACTTTGATACCAAAACTTGTCAAAGAGGATACGGCCTTTTAAAGCATCATAAACACAAAAATCCCAGGGTATTTGGTTTTTTGGGGAAGATCATCCTATTTAGTGCTACAACGCAGCTCGAAGGAATAAAAAGGAAGTTATGGTTCGAAAATATCTTTCTGCGACTCGGTCAAAACATGGGGATAAAGGTTATTGCTGGAAACAGCTATTCCATCTTTACTATGAGACCGAATCGTGTCAGAGGATACTTCCTTTTACAGCATCATAAATAGGCAAAGTTCGATTTCTAGCACCAAGCAGGAATGGTATTCTCGAGAATTAAGAACGGTAACAAAACGAAAAGAAAAAAAATCAGTTCTTTAGATTCGCTTCGGGTAGGAGAGAAATACGACATGCGTTCGACGAAAGCGTCATCCGACCAACTTTTGTAAACACCCCATCGCCCTATCGATTCCATCAATTTACATGAAATTCCCTCTCTTATTACGCCTTAATTTGCAGTTCTTCACACATTCTGGAAACATCGCTAAAAGTAGCGGTTTTCACAGTTTCCTAGAAATCTAAACATATTTATAAGAATTTCGCAAAACGTTTACAAAGTACGCAGTTACGTGCTATTTTCTTGAGAATGAAAATGGTGTAAAAAAAACTCAATCTGACCTGCAAGAAGGATTCCGGAACATTCAACATTTTGCTGAACAAAGTTGTATAGTCTGACACAGCATTCATGTATGGAAATCGAGAACTACACGTTGAAATACCCTCCATATTTTAAAAATTTGTAATCCAATTTAAATACAAAACTAGGGTGATACCTTCTTGGTCACTAATTTGATTTAAAATCATGATTAGAAGCCCCAGAATCCCCTATTAACCCCATTTTAGATGAGAGTAGGGGACCGATGACATGAACGTTTTCCATTAAGATTTGAGTTTTCATTCACCTACGGTCGTAAATGCATGTCATGGCACACTTGAAACGTGGTAACTGTTAACCAGAGCTTTCGAATGAATGTAATTTTAAAAAACTAATCATCATCGTACAGAAATTAGGTGAAATATTACATTTTCTGTTGACTTACCCTTCTCCCCGCCGGTATTATCAGGAGGAATATTAACTCCTGGCAGGTCGGTGCTGCGCGAAGGCACGGTATCCGAAGATACGTCTGAAGCAGGCTCCATGTTCGGTGCGACTACACCGTGGAGTTTGGCTAAGTGATCTTACTCGATATCACGACAAAGGGTAATGTAAACAAGAGACTAGTTACAAGAGTCAACGCAGAGCCGACCGAGAACTGACACTCCAGTGGCGGCTTCCCACGTCTCACTGGTGAAACGAGGCGAACGGCTGGCTGGAAGGCCGTCGCTGTCCTCTCCGCGCCGGGAAAGTGGGGTGTGACGGACGGAGGGATGACAGATTACGTGGCAAAGAGGGGGGCATTCAATGACGTCACTCCAGAGCTTCCTCTCCTGCTTCTCGAGTCCAAAGCAAACGGACGAATCAGTGGCTTATAAAGTTAATTAAACGTTACATAATTTGGTTTGAATGTTCCGAAACCGATCAGAGAAACTAAAGGGTTCGATCCCCCAACTAGTTTCCAATATAGGCTTTCTCTTAACACGCTTTATTTTTCAATATTTTCACCTCAAAACTTTTCGTTGATTTTCAGTAATTCAAGTTTACAATATCAGTTTAACCTTCCCTTAAAATCAGATGGTTTACTTTTCAGAATGCTTAGGTACATCACAGTATAGCCGTTAGGCTTTAAGCGGAAAACATCCGGGGGTGCAGGGGGCGAAGCCCCCGCCGAAGCGCCTTTTTTTTAAATACAGCTAGAACAGCCAACAGGGTTGGTAGGATATTTTTGTAGCTTTTTATTTATATTTTAGTAATGGTGGCGCCGCCAATAGACACTTTCTCGTTCTTATTTTCTCCTAATAACCTGTACTGCTAGTCGATCGTAACCTCTCCTATTATTTTACCTACTGTTCGTTTATTTGTTTAGTGTTATTAAGTAACGAATAATATTCGAAATTAACTGTCAAATCATGAAAAACCGAAGTCATAGCACATTACAAATTATTTTTGTTGCAAATTGTTTATTTTATTAAAATGTTTTTTATTCAATAAATTTGTTCTTTTAATAAATCATTTTTCATCTTACTGGTAAAATGTTAATACCCTTTGAAAATGAAATAAAAATCAATTAACAATTACTGATTTCAGCCCCCCCCCCCCCCCCCGAAACGAAATCCTGGCTACGGCCCTGATCACAATATATTACAAATGACCAATCATGGACTCCAGAGCACTTTTGTACCCCGATTGTAGAAAAAATCGTAAAAAACAGTATCGATTCTCGATTTTATTGTATGCACAAACATCGAAGTTTTTACAAGAAAACATCGATTTTTAGAAAAATCGAAAATCGATTGACCTTCCCTAGTTTACACCTTCCATTGAATGGGCTCTACTGCTCTCATCAGCTTGGCCTGAACGATTTTTATTCCCCGAAGATGCGATTTGCCAAATGGGTAGCGAACGGGTAATCGTACTGCAACCCGAGTGGTTTCATTCGATTCTAGGAACTTATTTCTGTCTAAATCGAACAAAACCCTTCAGAAGTTTTTGAAATTTCGATTTTTTAAAATAGTTTCATCCCTAATTATAATTCCTTAGGTTCGATTGATCAAGTTGCCATGATTACTGGCACATTCCGGATCGATGTTGGATTTTTGAGCCAAACTTCACAAAATTCGTCATGAGTCTTTAATTAATCTCTTGCGGATTTCTATTTTTTGAAATGTAAGACATCAACTTTTGAGGGAGGAAGAGGGGTTTGCATTTTTTTATTATTCTTTTTTTTATTTTTTTTTTTTTTTTCATGGTCGATTACAAAGGTTATTATTGGAAATGATAAACCAAAAACAAAGCATTTGTCCGACGAGTTTTATCGGGTTGCCCCACGTTAAGGGCAGCCAAACTTTAGGGATCGATTCTGCAACTTGTAGAATCGACTTAGAATTGTGAACGGGTAAACTCGGTGTCGTTTAAATGGCTGTCGGATTAGTGTGATGCAATCCCAACACATCGGGTCTCAATGCTCCTATAAGTACCTGAAAATTTCGTTGATTCAATTACCAAAGTAGTTTGCGTTCTGAATCATTATTCTGGCGGAAAAGCTACGAATCGATGAAACCTATCACAGTTGATGCACTTAATAAAAAACCAGTTAGGAACCGCTGGAAATGACATAGCCCATAAAATTAATTCAAGTACTTTGTTTTGGAGAAATCCATCCGATCGCTCCGTCAATATTCAAGTTAAACTTCATTCCCAAACCGTGATATTGACAGGTTTGGCCAACGAGTTTATTCATAGTTTATCTGCCATGGCTGATCTGTATGACAGATTTATAAAGAACAGATTTGACGTAATCTTATTTAATTAGTATTAATACCTTGTTTATAATTGCTGATGTGATTCAATTCCTGCTTTAGACGAAAGATAAATGCCTTTTTATTCATTGATACTGTTGTGTAGGAGGTCGAACGGTGGATCCAGGTTTTATCTACAAAGACAATTCGATTGTAAATGAAGTCACATTCATCATTCAGCTTCTCCAGGAACCTGTGTGCAGCGTCCAACGTGTTCTCCTTGTGTTTTGCAATTAGGAATAGGGTTACCAAATCATTCGCAGAGCAATCCGGGACAGCTCTGAATATGTACCCTCCCCTCTCACCAGGCCAGATACCAACCAACTGGTCAATTGTTGTCTGGATAAGATAGATAGATAGGAGAAGCGTTTATTGCAACATAAAACAAAATTCATTTACATATATTTTACGAAACGCTTATACTGCATAATCATATGATTGTCGCAGGTAAGTTGGCTTGGTTCTGTTTTCAATAACCTACAATCAGCATAAATATTTCCCATAATAACAACTTTCTATCATGGGTGACAGTCACTGATATATAACAACAAACAGGAATGTATATAAATGTAAACAATAAACAAGAATATACATAAATCCAAACAATAAACAAGAGATATAACAGTAAACATACACGTATTCATTACATTCAACATTACATATTCATTCATTGGTTTCTTTTCAATTTATAAAATATATCATTCCTGTTCCGTGTAATTAAATTCCTCTATCATAAAATGTCTATATTTTCCAGCTTTTTCGATATATTGCACCATTGCTTCCAACAGCTCATTCCCATACAATAAGAATTTGGCTTAATAAGAACGTATGTATTTATATATGGTATATGTTTTTTTAGTTACAAATAATAGTCTTAATGGCACAAAAACGAAGTTTCATGAATTTTCTAGATCATTACGGGTACATAATGCAAATTACCTTTTCGTATGGTAAAAATTACTAAATAATAGACTTTTAGATATTACATGATATATTACTCAGCACTACTTGTTGATGGGATTGATCGTCCTTGTAGAAAAGTATATTTTCTTCGTTATTTGAAAAGTAGTTCTAAAACTTAACATTGTCCATGTTGTAGTTGTAAAGGATCTGGAGGATTGCTTTAAGAGAGTCCACTTCCAATTTGTTTCTTTCATCACTCCATTGGATATTCATGAAAGAAAATGTTCTCCCTTCATTTTCATTGTGGGCTGGTATTGCAAACAAATATTGTGTCTATAATTCGATTTATATTTATGTCTAAATATTTTTAATCCCTGTAAAAGTAGAATTCCGGGACTTTTCGGTGTCCCGATAGAATTTTTACGGACATTACATGACTTGATCAGAAACCGGGACAATGCCGGTTTTCTGGGACGTTTGGTCACCCTAAAGTAGGAGGCAAGGGGCCCATATGGCAGCCAGCGTTGAGCACTTTAAACCTACAGAAATGATACGTGCTGCTAGAAGAGGAAACTTACGTTTCGATTCATGTTCCGACAAAATTAAATTCGGAAAACCTCCCACTCTGTGCAAAAACTCATCGTGCCATTGTGAGGAGCACCTACATGCGCCTCCCTCAAAGCCTCTCCTTTTTTATCCATGTATCATTTCAATACTCATCATACCTTTCCTTCACACAAGTCCTATGAAGAAATTAGTTTTCCGTGAAGTTCGATCACCGAAAATTTGTCCACAATAATATCATCACACAACGCATTCAACAATTTAGTGGATTTCGCAGTGTTTACAGGTAGACCGATGTACATTGTCACGCGTGGAATTCTCTACTAGCCGTTCAAAAAACATCAACTGTGCTGACGTTCGCGAAACAGATTACCTCCTTCAAGTGATTTTGGTTTATTGCAGGGGTGTCGAACTCAATTTTGCAAAGGGCCATGTATTAAACTAAGCAGGGGTGCCCGCAGGGGGAACAGAATAGAATAGAATAACGGAACATAAATGTGAACAATTGAATGGATGAAATTCACTGCAACTCGCTTCAAATCGCAACGGGGCTTGCGATTGCATCAGACGACTCGCGCGGAACCTCGCTCAATAGCTCCCCTACGCTCGGAGTGTAAAGACCCAGCGCCCTTTGCCACTCAACAACCTTACTCGCCGGCATTTTGTCTTTTTCGCGAGTCATCGCTTCGCATGCAGTGTAAACACAGCCTCAAGCAGGGTTCACATCAGGGCCGGATCCTAACATTTTGGGCCCCCCTGCAAAAACTATCCTGCGCCCCCTTAACAGCGCGTATGGAATAGCCCCACCCCCATGTAATACAAGCATTGTTGCGCACACAAGGGAGATTGGATATAGAATCGCCAATGAGTCGATTTTTTCAGTAATGAGATTCTTTTATTTTTCGGCAGAGATTCGGGCCTCCCCGCATTGCGGGTTTTCGCGGTTCTTAGTTCCGGCCCTGGTTCAGATCCTGGAACGTTTGGAAATACGGATAGGGGAAGCTAGTAAAGAGCGGTGGAGGGGAATCAGCCGATCACAAGCCAACAACTCGTTTCCCGCTCTTCCTCCCACAGCAGTGAACTGCGCAGATGCGGAACGAAAACTATCTGAAAAATCTGATGGTTACAGTTTGCTTCAAAAGTGCCTGTCCAGAAAAAATATTCCCCTTCCTCAGCTGATGTCCAACCAATCAGCTGCTCGTAAGAACTTTCCGGATGGATCGGAACCCTGCTTCAGGGATAATATTTAAAGATTAAGTTATTAAAAAGTTCGAAATCTCAAAAATTTTCGGAATTAGAGGGTAGCTTTTTTGTTTGATTCAAATAGAAATTAGTTCCGTGAATCGAATGAAAAATAACTAACTTGAAAAATCTGTTAGGAAGACAGTCAGACCTACTCTGAGCCTCTATGACACGTGTGACTGGCGACGGACCAAATAGCACGGTTGATGCGATACGATTGTGCTATCCTTAACGCTTCGATTCAATTGAGGAGAGCTAGCAGGAGGAATCATTTTTCCTGAATTTCTGTTTTATCAGCTACAATTTCAGTTTGAGTATGTGTTTCCGAGTGTACCTACCTAGCAAGAGTTGTCTCCGGTTGTGCATTCCATTTCTGGTAGTCCAGTGTTCAGCTTTAATAACATTTCCTCATCTTTCTTCATGGTTGTATATTAATAAAAGTCACATACATGTGATCTGTTGATTACGGCTGATGAAAAATTGTACGGTGTGAGATATTTAATTTTCCTCTATACTAATAAAATGTCCCTAAATCTTTCCTGTGATTCTGAACATCATTGGAATTAAAAATAACTAGATGAATCAATCTCACTAAATTCAATTCAATCTGACTAAATCTAATCTTGTATACAGGCTGCCTAGTAAACTTATTCTACTTCTAACTTGCAATCGAAAGTGTCTCGTAGCATTTTTCGTATAGAGGCTTCGTTTTCCCGCAATCTAATTTCTAAGATTTTTCTACTTTTCAGACCTTGTCTTACCAAAACAGCTGTAGCTCCCTTAATTTTGGTCAAAACGAGAAAATAAGGTGACCATTGGGAAGAGCATAAAGTTTCCTATTACCTTGATATAAAAAGACGTCCAAACATAAAAACGAGTATACCGTTGGAAGGCTGAGTGACTGGGTAAGTTTTTCCCGAGGAGTGCCCGACGAAAAACCTCCCTACAGAGAGCAAAAAAAAAAAAAAAAGAAAAAAGAAACACGATGGTCTGGCTAAAAAAATTTATATCAGGGTAATAGAAAATTGTATGCTCTTTCCAATGGTCACCTTATTATATCGTTTAGAGCAAAATTAAGGGAGCTACCGCTGTTTTAGTAAGACAAGGTCTGAAAAGTAGAAAAAATCTTAGAAATTAAATTGCGGGAAAACAAAGCCTCTAAACGAAAAATGCTACGAGACACTTTCGATTGCAAATTAAACGTAGAATTGATTCCCTGAGTTTGTCTCATAATTCTATTAGACACCCAGTATACATTTTGTCGACGCTGCCCAGCCTGTAATTCTAAACCGATTTTCCTGATTATTTTTTGGTTCGATTGGAATTTTACTATATTTGAGCAACAAACACCTTAACTTTCAATTTCGAATTTAACTAAGGAAGAGAGAAATTAGAAGGGGTAATGACAAAAAAGTGGTTTTTCTTGATACATTTTGTAGACGCTACTCAGCTACTTTCGATTGCAAATTAAACGTGGAATCGATTCCCTGAGTTTGTCCCATAATTTTACTGGACACCCTATATGTTGGGAGGAGATAGACAAGGGCCACTGTAAAGCTGACATAGCAGTTTGAGCTAGGCTTTGGTTTTCGAGTTCTAAAGTTAGTAAATGATGTCTTTCTGACACAATACTTATAATGCAGATTTATTTGCAACATGATCAACTAGAATAGAATACAGGTATCAGACTATTCCATCACTTTCTTAACTATTCAATTATTTTAGGGACATTGACATTGAGAATGGGTCTAGCCCTAACTACTATCTATTTCAGAAAGCAATCTTGTATTTCCCCTCTTGTATTCTTGGTTCTTGTATTTCCTGGTGTCGGAGGTATTTCATGGCATAAGAAAAGTGTTGACATTGCAATACAATAACGATCGGGGAGTCATGTGATCTGAATCTGAATGAACTGTTCGGTTCCATTATTTAATACTACAGTGAGTTGCCGTCGCTCATCACTCATTCCCGTGTCATTCGGAGGAATCAGGTGTTTCAAGATGACTTGATTCGGAATATTAATGAGAAAATGTACAGTTAGGTATCGAAAATGTATATTTTGAAAAGCTTATCGTACTTTGTTACAGTAGTTGTATGAATGAATATAGTGAGAAGTAAAACTTGTCAAATCCTATTCAGCGTTCATTACAACACTCACGTTTTCCAAGATCCAAAAGCTCTCGTGCTTTTTGGTTGGCAAGCAAATTTCAGCAATCACGTTGTTGTCGTAATTTTGCCTTCTTCTCCTTGTCGTGTACATAGGTAAGTTTATACCCTGTTGATAAATAAGAGGCACGATTGATTTCTTTATTGAATGAAACAATGTTTCTTAACATAATCACAAGTTAATATATCGGAAGTTTACGTAATTTTACCAATTGTTATCAAATTAATAATATGACATCCATTGTATTACCGTTTCTCTTAATGTCTATTCACCAGCACTTCAGGTAACACCATAAAAAATGTATTAGATGACGAATATGATGGTTCTGATTTTTACAATGATCGGGAAGAAGTTAAAAGTATCAGAAAATTCGAATTTCAGTACCTATCTATATCTAGAGTTGCGGCAGATCCCTCTTTTTCAGAAGCCTAAGTTTCTCCAATTATGAGAGTGTCTGGTATCTTGGTCTTGAAACGTTATTTCATCATACATGAACAATTCTTTCATAATTGTTCCTGCTAGATCTGTACCGATTGTTTACATTTGAATTATCCAGGCGTGGTAAACCATTAAAATGGAATGAATGATGGCGCCCACGAAAGGTCGAATACGGTTAAGTTGGCCACCTGTTGGTACTGGTCGGGAAAGTCTCACCTGCCAAGCGGACCCTGAAGTGTGCAGAGCAGCAATGAACATTGTTGAGACAGACCAAAACTGCATCGCAACATTCGAACCAACCCCGCTTGCCACCACTGACCTCCGATATTTCCCCTCCAGATCAGTGGAAATACATGTAATTCGTGCAGACCATTTCATGGCTTTGCATTTACATACACATATGAATCATTCCCCACATCAAATTCAGATTCAGCTACGTACTTTGATTCATTTGAGCCTATGAAACTTACGTTTACAGGAAGATTAACATGGTCAATAGAGAGAAATCTCTCATCGGGGTTCTAGGGGAAGTACTTCAGTACTTTCCACGACGTCAAAAACACTGAAAAGTGAGAGCAATTTCTGCTTCAAAAGGCTATATTTATTAAATCTGCAGCTTCGTGCCGCTGTTTATTGCCCATTCCCATCCAGAAATAACTGAATTTTAACGTGGTGAAAACATCTGGGTGATGCGAGATGGACCTCAAAAGTTACAGTCCAATAACTTTGGATCTGATTAAAAGAATTTAATTGGTACTTAGAAAGTATAGTAAATTCTAAAAATCATAGAACCAAAAATGCTGGGTAGGTACCCGTGCAATGTAAAATATGCATTGAGACAATATTTAAAGACACTAGAAGAACCTGCCGGTAAATCACTAGCAACAGAATGAATATGTTAATACGATCTGTTTTAGCCAGACGATGACTGGGGTTTGATCTCAACATTTGAGTTTATTCTTTCTCTTCTGAGCCCTTTTTCCTTTGATCCTAAACTTTTCAACTATCTACGAAAAAACTCCAATAGTAATTTTGATAGAAAAAATGACTTTTTGAAAGAAAACATGCGCCCATTTAAATAGGTTAAAAAACACTGTTTCGCAGTGTTTTACTGTTATCTAATTTCTTGGTTCAAGGATCACATAACTCATATAAATATAACCACTAAAATCCACCAATTGAACTCGCTTCATTTGCTTAGAACATTCCCCAAGAAGCAATAGCCTTCTTCATCCTTCCTGTCTGTGATCAATCTTGAAACATGACTTAAATATAAGAATGTAAACATTTTTCCTCCTGTTAGATATGAAATTTCACTATGTCATTTTAGTTCAATAATGTTTTGATATTGTAGCTGTTGCCGCTTAGTGGAGATTAATCATAGTTTTTCTACCAACCTGAGTTAGAATTTGCATAGTTGGTGTGGGGAAAAGACCGATAATCGGTAATGCGTGCAAGTTGTTCTTTTCAGTCGTTGTTGCCATACACCGGTTGCTCTTGTCCCAACTTGCGCCATCTAGATATAAACCTTCTACGTAAAATCCAGTATTGGGTTTTGACGGTATTTCACTCCTTGTTTCATAATTTGTAACAAACGTATTGAGAGACACGCTATCAATCGACCATCCTTCTTCTCTGCAAGCGACTTGCGACACTGCTGTCATGAAGGCTTCAGGGTAGGTGAGGCCTGATAGCCATAGAATCCAAGGCTCACCTCGGGAAACCTGTGATACCAGCAAAGCTGTTTTATTTTATCAAGTAAAAATCAATGAAAAGTGAGAAACAAATCTGCCATTTTGGATGTGGTACATATCATTCTCGTGCCAATAACATGAATGTATAGATCATTGATATGTTGTAAATGAACTTGAAAGATCCCTTATCTTCAAAATGTCATGAGCTTGTAACAACGATTCATAGGACTAAAATTCCTCGGTATATGATCAAGCACACAACAGCCCCTTCAATTGGGCGAGTCGGCACGCATGACGCATACTTGGTTTCAATTTAATTCCATAGCGGACACGATAAATATAAAGTCAAGTTGAAATTGACATGCGATGAGTAAATCGGCATTCCAACCTATCCTATAAATTTTAGCTAAGCCCACGATTCACTTTCCCGCAAATGCATAACATATACAACAAAGTTGCACTTCAATTGTATCATCTGATTCGATCATTCTACTATTCTACTATGCACTGGTTCATTCCATATTGTCTTATGGTGTGGCCGCGTGGGGAGGTGCGAGTGGTATCACCATGCAACCTCTCATTGTAGCCCAAAATAATCTCCTTAAGATCCTACTTAAAAGGCACTACCAAGCTATTTGAACTTTTTGGCGTCCCGACTCTCCAAACAGCGTCTTATTGAAACTAATAAGCGTATGAGGGCTGATGCTTACGAATTTTGTATTTCGAACACCCGTGGAAGGGGGAACATTAAAATTCCATTTCGTTTAACCTCAGCAGGTCAGACTACATGTTTGTATCGGGTGCGAGGCTTTTTAATGAACTTCCTTTACAGGTTAGAGAGCTGTCGTCCTTAAGTCAATTCAAATTAGCAGTAAAAAAATTGTATTTGTGAATTAGTTTTTCTTCTCTGGTTAAGTAGTTTAGACCTATATATATTATATATATATTTTTTTGGTTATACTATTATCAATTTGTAGCCATGTTGAATGATTGTACTTTCAAACATGAAGATGAACTCCTCCCCCAAGCACGAGGTTTCCTTACATGGGGGAGTATCATTCAAATGTAACGATGTGCTACCTATGTATTCAAAATAAACGAATGATTAAAAAAAAAAAAAAAAAAAAAAAGTCTCTTATTCAATACTTGGATGAAATGGGTTTCATGGAAATTGTGAATCCACTCCAAGTGTTCTGTATGAACTATAAAAGTTACACTAGTAGGTTCTAAAATAATTTTAGGCCTTACCCATTTCTCAAATTGCTGATATCTCTTTTCAAAGTTAGATAACCAATTTCCAATATTGAGATTCGACTCTGGGCTGAACTTCATCCACATACGTGGTGGTAAATTGTTTGACAAATCAATCGTCATCTCTTCTGTCGATGCAGAGGTTGCACACATCCCAGTGATTGCCTTGAACAGATATTATCATGTTATAATACATATGGATAGTTATGTGTAAACATTGAGGGCTATGAGTAAACATTTAGTCTTTTGATTAATTTTAATTAGACCTGTCAATTCCAGTAATCCCTCATTATCCGGAAACATTAAACCGGCTGATAAAGGTACATTACCTATAAACGGAAAACAGGTGGTTTGGTTCTTTTAACAGAGTATTCTACGTGATTGCACCGAGTTACTTGTTGCACATGCATTTTTATTGAACGCAGGAAAGTAAATGTCAAAAATCCAAGAGGGCTCAAGAAATTGAGTAGTGATTTAAACAAAAAATAATCATAATTCATTTTTTTTAGACATTTTTCTGGTTATTTCATCGCATGGCAGCACCAGCCTCTGGAGTAATCTCTCGAAGCAAACGGTTGTTTCCATGAGGTGAACCGACTCAACCACCTGATCTGAGAACTGTCTATTCTGAGTTTTCACGAGTTCCTCCAATGTTTCCACTGTTGGTTCGTTACCTTGGATCATTTGTCCGATATCGTTGATTGATCTGAGACAATTTTTGACTTGACTTGACTCAGGCGACCAAAATGAACACACCCACGATGACAGCATAAGACTAGATGATGGCTACAACGTTCAAAAGTCAAACATGCATCTCGAACTGCTGCCTGTCTGTTTTATCAATGACAAATGGGAGGATTCTTCAACTTTAAAGAAGGATTACCGAAACCCGAAGATACTGAAACCACAAGTAATGAGGGAACACAACAAAAATACAAAATTGCACCACTGATCGAATCCAAGGCTCATTACAGGGCAAACGCCCTATATACATTGTCCCACAGACCAGAAATATAGAATCAAAGCCGGAGAAAGCCTTTGACACCGGTTCCCTGAACTCCGGGCCAGAGTAACCAAGATCGATGCTTCGTATTTTTCATGAGTGACTCGGTTTCAACAGGAATCAGATATGAAAAAAGGTCAATATTGGTTGAAACCCAGTATTGGCGGGCGTGTATGCCCAACAAGAATTAAAATTGTACTTGTTTTGTGTTGGAAGCGTGTTGGAAGTGAAAGTAACCAATTATCAGTGATTTACGTGGAAGGGTTATCTAATACAGAAACAACATGTTTAATAATTTTTTTTTAATACGTTTTCTATTCGATATTTGAAATTTACGTAACTTGAAATGTAAACCAACAATTTTCGAGGAGGTGTTTAAAATTTGTTATTGTTTATTAACTGAATCCGCCTGGTTCAGTTAAGAGGCATTTGAATGGAGGAAAACAAACCGATGCTCCCCGTCACGACCCGATCCTGCACCCCGCATGTAGTGTGCGTTCACCTTCAATCGGGTCAGCTGACACATCGAGGCCCGCAGCCACTGAACTAATACCTTCCCCTGGTACCATTCATCAGTCAACCTCAACTCCCTTGAATAGAATTCAAAAAGTTATCTACTTTCACAAAGCATATGAGTTATAATATTGAATTGATTTCAACTACAAGGCCATCATCAGTAACAAACAATCAATGAGTTCGAACTTTGTAATAGTCTGTTACGGATGATGACCTAACCATCGACCTCGGTTCACCATTGTAACTCATTTACATCGTGAAAATGGACTAAGTATTTGACTCTGGTTTCGGAGATGGGTGTCTCACTTTAGTTCGTTGCAATCGACATTGGATGAAAATACCCACAATAGAAGCGGTAGTTGTAGTGTAACTGTTTGTGTAATAAGCTGACGCCTACTGTGTGAATGTGTATCACCTCTCTGCATTATCCAGTCCTAGCACCATGTGAACAGATTAATACAGCTAATATCGCAATATCCAATCAATATATCAAGCCCACTTATTGCCTCATCAAGTATTTACATATCGAGTGTGCAGATTATTCATTGAATCTAGACTCAAATAACCCACGCCCGAAACCGCACTCGTGGTAGATATTGATAACTTACCTTTCGCACATCTTCCAAGCTCATCTCCATTATGGTTATCAGGCTGTTGAATGTTTTCAACTCTTTTAAGAGGCACAAGGTTGTTGGCTTAGGATTGGGTCCAAGGGAAGCCAGGTGCTTGTCACACTGAAATTTATCAGGTATTTTGCCTAGTATGTCAGCCACAAGATTCATAATTTCCTCTTGTCGGCTGAGTGAATCATCACTGACTGAAACAAATGAATTGATGATTAATGAAATCATGGAATACCAACCAGCATGTTGTTAATGACTACTGGCTGAAAGAGTGATTAAATAAATGCATGTGCATTATGTCCCATAATTTACGCTAAACCCCACTGACGATCGCTTATTCCCGTTTCGTTTTTTCCCGGAAATGCAAAAATGAACTAAAACAGTATTTTTACTCCCAAAGAATTAAAAATTGTGCGTGAATGTTCGTGCATGTACGGTGTTGGGGGTACGCATTCCCGAAAATACTTTATTCAGCTAATCCGATCAATCTTCACACTTTTTAGAAATCGACTAGAAAACTAAGACATTTCAAAATGCAAAACTATTACAGTTCCTATTTCCATCTTCATATTTGCTACTACTGTGAACTGGCTAGAAGAGGTCGGTAACTTTAGACACAACACAAACCCTCAAAAAATTAAGGGATGCACAATCCCTCTTCAATGCCAACAACTCTTTGATGGTATAGTCATGCACTTCCTTAATTTCGTTACGGTAGTTACTCGGAACGTAACTGGACTAAGTTTTACACTGACCATCTTTTCCGTTTTCATACGGAGAAAGACTCCAGCTGATTATTATGGCCGACAGGTATCCGAAAACAAGCGGAGGGACCAATTGCTGCCTGACATTTTTATTTGACTCTCACCGAGGCATCTTCAGTTATGCAAGTTGCGTACAAAATTAGTCTTCAAACTAATTCTGTTTCTTTTCCTCGAGATCTTTATCATCTTCTTGCACTTGTGTTAGTCCGTATTCCGCCTCTGTCGAATCGGAAGTTTAGGAAATTAATTCCGTCCGCTCTTTGCATCGTTTTTTGTTGTTGTGATTTTTGTTCGTGAATTGAGACAAAAAGGCAACAGCCATACATAAAAGTGACAGTTACCTATACGAAATAACTGTTAACGATTATTTGATTTTAATGATGAATAAGTAGAATAGATGAGTTTGAAAGGGAGCAATCGTGATATTTTGAGAGCCCTCAAACATGAGAATACCAGACATCCAAACTTCACTCGGTACGTGAATAGTAATGGACTCAAGTCACAGAACTGAAAATGGAATGCATAAAATACCCCAATAATCCTGCTGTAGTGGACCAGACCAAAGACAAAATAATCTCATAAATTTGCTACGGGCTTTCGAGAGAGCGTAACCACTTTTGAAGAGTAACACCCCCCTTAACTTTGCATCCAGCCATAAAAAACCACCATGATATGGCCAGAGAAGCTGGTGCATGAGATCAGCAAAACCAAATAGTAATAAAGTGTAGTAAACAACCGACTGCCTTGGCGATGTGGACGTCATCAGCTGTCCTATTGAAGGAGGATCGGAATTTGGTGGTTTCGCTGAAGCTACTAATTGCCTCACACCCTTCAATGGAGAGGGGCTCACCATATACAAGCGAGAAATCTTTTTGGGCGGGAGACTCTGAAGCCGGCCATTCACGACTGCTCCAAAGCGCCAAGTGGTCCAGGATCGTCGAAAAACGCTTAAACTCAATATCTACCGTATTATTGGAGGTGGAAACCTAAAAATTATCACATTTGCAAGTCTAATGAGCAGAATTAAGGTAATTTAGAAAAAATACAGTTTTCTTCAAAATTTCATAATTATTTAATTTGCTAAAATCACAAGAAGACAAAAAGCGCTTAGCAAAAGCTAAATCCGAAATCAAAATCGTCACTCCCGGTACCATCTTCAAATAATGTATCAATGGGATCAATCAAATCTTTAAATCTTTTTTAGGTCGGTTGGACCATCCCGGGTTGGAACATTCGAAAAAACAATGATCGAGCCCAATTTCATTTTGGGACAGAAACGGTGAAGTAGTCCTGTTGGATTTTCGCCACTTCTCTTCAAATCGAAGTTTATATTGGTTTAAATTTAAACTTTCGTTAGGTACCTATTTAAGTCATTTTTTTCTAGTGCCTATGTACGTTTTTCTAGTACCTACGTATTTTTTCATAAATTGAAATAAATTAGGGCTGCCATACTGGTTGGGTTGAAAAATAGGACATGGGAGGGACCTAACATTCCGGGGGGTTTATAGGGTGACGTACCCCCCTTTATTTTTTGAATTTTTTTAGCCTTAATCTAAACTTCATAGGTTATCCACCAAGAATAACGATTTTTTCTCCGACGGAAAATTTTAAATTTCAAACGTTAAATGGTGAGTTTTACAACGTATTTCAATTTATGAGGGTTATTTTTGTATGTATGATGCTAATCTTGGTTATTTTAAAAAACCAATGGTAAAGTTTATGTGAATATATTGGAAAAAAGTAAGATTACAACGCCCATTCAAGGCACTACATCCTAGCTATATAATATATAATGGATGAAATTTCTTTAAAACTACAACCTGAGAATAGTGTAATACCACTCGACTCGACGCAAAAAATGAACAGTATTTACAGTAAATTGAGTCGATGAATCGATACCCCGGTTCCTGGTGGATAACCTATAAAATCTATTCTTTAAATTAAAGACTCACAAAGAATAAATAAAATTGTAGGACTAATCGAAGTGTATATTGGTTTAAATTTAAACTTTCGACAAATAAGACCTATTTAAGAAATTTTTTTCTCCCCGGATGTTTTTTTTTCTCTCAAAAATCACATGTTAGTGAACTTTTTTAGTACCTATGTATTTTTTCCAAAATTGAAATAAATATATCCCAACCACCCATGCCATCCCATCGTTATCCCTGCGATTGCTTACGGACATTAAGCGAAGTTAGCAATCTAAAACTCAAGAGAAGATATCCCAAGAGGATACCTAACAAAAACATATTTGCAGCCAAAGGCTCAGAATGAAATAAATGAAAAATCCTAGTTTTAAGCGCTTTTTGGCGATTCTGTACCGCTTTGAGGAGTGGTGCAGTCAAGGGAATTCAACCCTCCAAAGATCCTTCCGCTCACGTTCAAATGGAACGGTGCGGGGTGATCATGAAGGGGCGATGTACTGTCTTTTCAGAAAGCGTTGGATTCACGCGGTCTGTCTCTTTGATCTCTTTGATGTCGCCGGCTTTGAGATAGACCGGCCAGTTTGAACTTCGATCATACTCCCCTTTCCAACTTCAAATCCTCGGTACCGTCCGTCGCCTTTGAATGGAGGTGGGGGGTTGCCGGAACCCTACAACACAATGCAAGGAGTGACTTGTGGACAGCGGCGTAACGTACACCCCCGCAAACCCCGCGATGCAAAATTAATTTTTTTAATTTTAAAGAATAAAGCGGAACTAACGATAACAGAAAAATTCCATCATGTTTAACCTTCCGGCGGGCGCGCCTAGGCGAGTCACACGAGCGGGCGCGTGCCGCACTCCGTGCAGCCTATCATAATCATGGATTTCTGGCACATAAAACGCGTTTTTTGAAATGAAAGGAGGTTTTTTCAAAGGAAAACCGTTATATGAATAAACTCTGGTATATTGGAAAAATTCTGAACCTCTACATGGTACCAAACACACTAGTAAAAATAATCACTTTTTCACAATTAGCAATTTATTTGATTAAAAATGAGGAACTTATTTTATCTCCATAAGAATATTCGTATGTACCTGTACCTACCTACTAAACAATGTCTCATCAACCGTCATCAGCTAGCAAACATTTGAAAACGTAAAAAAAGTAAAGACATTTTTTCTTAAGAATTGAAGAACAATTCTGAAGAAGAGGAAGAAGAAGGAAAATTACTTCTTTGTGTGGTAACACAGGGACTTTAGGAAACTGTAAAATTACTCTTCGTAGGTAAGACATTGAAAAAAAATCAAAGCTGAAGGTTCACGGAGGTTCCATTAATTGGAAAGATAAGGCTTTCACTAATTTCCGTCGTCAAGGCGCATCATCTGTATGGTTGGCCGCAAAAATCACAATAGAATGTATGTTTGTATACGTGACAATTAGAAACCCCAAAGAAAGCTGTAAGCTATAAAAAAAAAAAGCGTAATAACGATCGGAGCCTGGCTGGAAAAAATGTAACACCGGCGAGCGCGCTCCTCAAAACTTGCGGAGAAAAAACTCCCGAGACTGGGCGCGTGCTTCACTACGTGCGGCTCACGCGGACTTGTCGGCTTCAATCGAAAGATTGCAACTGATAACATTTGTTTTTCCGGGTTCAGACCAGGGGTGTCTGTTGTGGAGATTGCGAACTAGGAATACCTTGCCCTCCGAGACTTTTCCTCGGCGCCTTCCCACCAAAATTCCAAGATTTCTGGCTACGCGCCCTCAAGAAGGTTAAAAACATCAACGGTAGGTTCATTGATCAATCATCTTTTGGTTTTCGAATCGTTATAATATAAATTGTATACCATATTGATACTTAAAAATTACTGAAGGAACTGATGTGTCTCTGGGAAAAAGTTGACTTTTATAACACACGGTCATCCAAAAGTTTGCTACGTAGACTAGAAGTCTCGAGTTCGTAAAGGTAGGTTAAATTGTTATATTATATTATGTATTTTTAGTTAGGTTATCGTAGCGAATTGTACAATGACCGTTAAAAAAGTGCACGCTTCGCAAAAAAAAAAAAAAAAAACATTATGTTTAGGGCCCCCAAAAATATTTTGCGGGAGGGGCTGAAAAACGTTACGCCGCTGCTTGTGGATGTCCTCTAAATGGTATGAATGAAAAAAAAGGGGTCTAGATTTCAGGTCAATAGGAAGTTGGAAACCCTGGAGTGCACCCCTCACTTCGATTCAAGGTATGATCCTTATCAAGGAGTATCACTGATTGCCAAAGCGCAACATCAAAACTAAAAAACATTTCATTGAGTTCTCGTATGACGTCTATTGAAGCCTCCATCCTTCAGGTATACCTCTCCCTGAAAGAAAGTGGCACCGGAGTTGTCTTTTGCCGGACAAGAGGGCATTTTGGGATTACGGGTAACGAGGCAACAGATGCGGAGGCTAGACGAGCCTCAGACCACCCCTAACCACCTCCTATACACGTATTTCCACCTTCAGACCTCGAAAGTCTCATAAAATCGCCCCTTACTGCCTTGCTGGAAAGAAGAGTCTTGGAACTACGATACTACAACTGGAATCCGGAATCCGATATAAAAGCATATAAAAGACGCCTCATTTCTATTACTCTATTTTTCTCCTCAAAGATTATTTTCCTATATTTTCTTATCTGGACCAGAAGGTTGGCAATAGTTAGCGTCTAGAGGGAGTAGATAGACCATAAAACTGGGCGAAAAGTAGAAGGTACTAGTAGTAGTAGTAGAAGGGACTCTACTTGGGCTTGGGAAGTGAGGCCAGGCCTTGACGGCCTGGAGTGGGGTCATGGACCGGCTGGCAACATGAAGTGGGCAATCCAGTGTGTCTACTACACCGATAATTGAAACTACAAATCAAATCACAAAGTCAATCTCAAAGCAGGTAACATCACGAAGATCAAACAGACCGAACGCCCGAATCCAATACTTGCTGATAAATCCACTCCACTGTTCTCCATTCGCGATCACTCAGCGCCGTTCTATTTGGAGGAGAGCGGAAGGATTTTAGGGAGGTTGAATAATCACTCCATCTGAGTTTCCACATACATGATCGGTTTCCAGTGACAGCACTCCGTTTGGTACGTTGGAGCAGCCGTGAAAAGACGGCTTTACCTTAGTGGTCACCCATTAAAGTACACACTGCACTCGACTTGACCTCGCTAATTGCACGAGAAATGGTTCAGTGCAATGCCAAACCCTTACGGCATATCGATCTACTCCTCGTAATGAATGGACAAAGGGAATATGACACATCAGGAATAAACGTAGATATAATACATTCAAAGAGTTGTACGGATAAGTAGGGGAGAGGCGATGGACAACAGAGAGCGAATCCCGATCAAAGAGAGCATCAGAGTTACTCGTGCTACTTGGCTTCTTCCTTGGTGACAAAACTGTTATGATTGCGGCACGAGCAATTATTTTTCCTGAGTTAGTTACCTTCATTTGAAGACGCACAGCCAAGTTTTCGACAGAGCTCTCTTACGACTTCACAGTTCTTGTCTCGTTGCCTGTATTTGTGAATGCCAAAGACAGATGGTTCAGTCAGGAGGGGAAGCTTGGTAATGTAATCTAGGGAAATTAACAATAAATACGTGAGTGAAATGCATAGATAGAATGTATAAGAATCAACTATGTCCTTACAACAGAGATGTGGGACTGACAAAGAAACAGTCAGAATCTTGGTAGGTATTTAATTATTCACTTTGCGGAAGTACCTACTATATATCTATAGTAAAATAAATAAATAAGTTGTATGTCATTCCAAATCGTTCAATGAATGTTAATCGTATGAAAGCCTGTTTTCAACAACACTAAGGTTTACAAAGTGTCAAGTAGGTACCTATATACAAAAATAATAATAATAAATAAATGAAAATAAATCCTGTATATGAAGATACCTACCTCTGTTTGAATACCATAACAGCTTTTTCTATTAAAACTTTACCTCCATATCTGTATTTGCGAAAGGTTTAATTCTAATTGCGTAAGGTTTAGTTTCAATTGCGAAAAGGTTAATTCAGTTTGCTAATGCTATATAACACTCAATCATTAGTACTGATATTTTAAATTTATTTCCATGAATTTTATTGTTGTATTTTGGTTGAGAATGATGCTGTTGCATTCAATATTTATATCTACCTATGTATTCCCCAATTTCGCCGACAGGCGGCAGTGAATACTGGTGACCTTTCCCATCTTTGTTGAATTTGAACGGCTCAGTCGATTCCAAAATGAAATCTCCAAAATATTCGTTGATGTAGGTGTTCAGTATGCGACGATCATATCTGTCTGTGATTCTTCCACCGTATACCACCTGAAGAGTATTAAATAAAGAATAATGACGCCGTTTCAATATAAATTAGATGACAGTATTTATCCAAAAGCTGAAAATGACAGTTAACTCATTGCCTAATTAAAATGAAATGTGTTCCCAATTTTTATTGCTATTCTAAATTTGTGCACAGCATTGAATCAGGACTTGCAAATTTAGTTAGAAGGGAATGTAAATCTTACCTCTCCTATGAAGTACCTCAAACTGCTCCAAGGAATCTTACAGTTTTCCTTGTGAAAAATTTTGTTCAGGTAATGTTTAATGATTGTAATTGATACAAGCAGATCACTCTTGGTAAATTTGTACACAATGTTCCAGCCATACTTTCCAAAATTCTTCCTCTCCTGGTAAAATATTCGTCACAAAAAATTAAAGTATATACCTTGAATAACATTTGACTTTACAGGTATTAGTGAGGCGTACGTGCCTCACAGTATGGAGCAGATATAGGGCCACTCGGGGGATATTTTATTATACAAGCATGAGTTAGGCTTGAATGATATACGGTATACATGTACATAGGTATTCGGTGTACATAAATGTAAACAAAAAACACTTGTATATAAATATTAATAAATATCTCGTATTTTCATAGCTTTAAGTAGGTTTATTAAATACTAGCTTAGGCTCCTCCGCTTCAGGACTATTAACGTCCCCCTTAACTATTCTACGTGTCAGCCCCAATGGGGAACTGCGGGAGCACTTCTAGTGCTAGCAGGTTGGGCATCCGCTCTCTACTCGCAATTCCTCATGTTCAGATGCATCTCAAATATTTTTGGATCACGAAGAGTTTTTCGGTGTTGGGGTCACATTACCTCTTGAAAACCACATTTGACTTCTATTCAAAGCCGGCAGGTAACGGTTACCGTACCGCCGCCTTTACCTCATTGTCACGAATCCCGTTCTTAAGTGAAAGTATTTAAAGCCTTTAATGGACTCAAAATTCTCCAAGCTGCTTTGTGCCATAGGTTTTTCCCAAGCCACCCGTTTTCTGGCGAACTAGGGTAGTTGTAACCCCGTCCCTGATTGGTTTCTACTATCCCTCTCTCTGCTCCCCACGATTCCCCACTCTAGATTTTCTTCACTTCCCCTCAAAACAAAAATTTCCAGTTTTTTTTGGTTAAAAGAATCTAGAGTCAGTTCTCTCCTTCGTTTTTAGCTTGCTCTTACGCCCTTGTTAACTCGACTGACTTCATAATATGATATTATCATAGTTATCAAAGTGACTTCACTTACCTAAGTAGTGGCAAAGCAGCATATTTTGTGATATTGTTGACTACCCACGAAATACAGCCTCTATCAGTTAATTGCACAACCGTTTATATCTTCCCTGGGTTCACCTTAACACCTCAGATCACAAATTAAACGCCGCTCTATCCTAAGGATTATCATTTGTCCCTACACCGGAAGGCAAAGTTCCACGGGGATATTCAGGTCTTTGTTCGAAGTTTGAGGTGGAAATTATATTGGGAATCTAATTTCGATAAAGTCGCTCCAAGTAGGGCTCATCCAGCATTACTTGACCTCCGGTTAACCTCAATTAATCGAACCTCCGACTATTTTCCCTTCGTCTCATCCACTCGAAGGGTTCATTAGTGCTTTGGCACACAGAACTTCGAAACCCAGCTTTCTGTCTTCTCAGGAAAATCGTGCGACTTTGAGCTTCGACGAACGTGAAGCAGTGACAACCATAAAGAGGGCTTCTTCTCTACAAATTATGAACTCAGACATCTCGACTCAGAGAGGGTCGATAGTCATGCTGATGAATGCATCAGAGTTTTGTAGGGAGGCAAACAGGTAGCTAAAGGGCCCTAAATTTGATGAAGCCTCTGCATTTTATGATTTTATTGATTGCTTGTTGGATCAGACCGGAGCATCCGTACTACTTTCTCGTCAGGTCCTGGATTTCCTGATCTCGGACCATGGGAATTGCTCAATGCCTTACAGACCGCCTGCAAGAAGGCCTATAGTGTCCAGGAGGGATACTGTTACCGAACGGTTGTCAGCTTTTATGGATTCAACTTCTTGTCACACAGCAAACTTCGTACATACGGGATACATTCGATTTTCTGCAAACTCTACATCATACTAAGTTGCCAATGATTTGCTGTGCCCTGCCCCTTCGGCATTATGGTTCTGTCCTCCCTCTACTCTAGTATTTCTCATTCACGAGGTCTGGAGGGTCTCTCACACCTTCTTGATTCGCACACCTCATGAACGAGTTACTCGTGGAGATTGCCGAATTGGTGCTTGAGTGCAACTTACTCACGTTTGAAGGTCCCTAATACTCAGTATACTTCTACAAATCTCGCAGAAGAAAGGTGAAGCAAATGGGGACCAAAATGTCACCTTCTCATGCCAACTTCTTCATGTACAGGTTGGATCAGATTTTTTTCCTCAACGATTGCTCAAACCTCTGTCATGCAAGTGGTTTATAGACGACGTAATCCTGATGTGGCCTCAGTGGATCGAAGCACAGGCGGATTTCATGGACATGCTCGATAACTTTTCTTCGTTGAGCTTCACTCATTGCTCATCAACTAGTCAAGTGACATTTTTCGATGTCAACGTGGTTGTGAGAGGGTTTCCTGGGGTTTCCTGTTCACCGGAAACCTACAGTAGTTGCCATCCTCCTCATACCATGCTTGCGATCCCTAGATCGTTATCAATTCGAGGGCACCGAATTAGCTGGGCTCATCGTGGTCCTGATAGGTAGAGAGTCAGTCTGCCACCCTCTAGATATCCAGAGAGAAGACGAATGACCATTACTTAGTCTTTGACCCCGGTAAAGATATATGGAAGCAACATATATGATCAGCATATTTTTATGATTTAAAAGAAGACAGACAAACTTAGTGTCAATTTTCATGTTCGGCCTCAATCACCTCCATTTATGCATTTCATGTTGTCTATGCTTCCAAATGAGACGCCTACTTTTATAAAATGTTTTTTTTTCATGATTTTCAATGAAACTCACCTCAATAACTCCATGGAAAAACGCTAGTGAAAAAACAGTGGTAGGAAACGCCGGATGGATGCATGATGCAAAGAGATCCGAATCTAATGAATGGAACGTATTCAGCAGGTTCAGTTTCAGAGAACTTGGTTCTTCAATCATAACTGAAAATATAAAAAAAATTTCAAGTTATGCACTCAGTAAAAAATGTATCCGTACACCCTCTTGGCTTTTCACGAATATTGTAGCTGCACCTCACGACCCGAGAAAAATCGCACCTATATTAATTTTAAGAATGTGTTTACTGAGTTCTTAAATATCAAGTCAAACAATCTTCCAACTGAACAAACCAGGCCAAATCGTCATCAAACGAACACGGATTGATTTTTAAAAAGTTAAAAAAGTGTTCGAACAGTCCAAAGGCACTAGAAAACCGAGCTAAAAAAATGGATTAGTAGCTAGTGGGGCCCTCCTTTTGTGCTTGATAACTTCCAACAAATAGGACTTCATCTAATCGACGATTTTTTGAGTCATACTGGGTGGTATCTGGGAGCACTCGTGCCATGCAAGTATCTGGAGTACATACAATATAGCAATTCAATACACGAGCAGTAACGACAACAAATCATGAAAATTGTTCAAGAATTCTGTTTTTGAAAGTTGTTTAAGAACACTTCTAGTTTTTTTCCATCTTCGGTCTTATAATGATTTGGAATTGATTTGTATTAGGTTATTGTTTTTTCTCATATTTGTATTAACCCTCACTAACCTGGATCAATTTCATTAGACTTTCCTGTATTGTGAGACGTCCATGACCGTAAGTGGAAAAAATTCTGATCGTAATTTTTATGAAATGAACTAACTCACATGAACTTCAGTTTGTTTGTGGAGACTTAGTTCGTCCTCTTTTCTAAAACAAATGGCTATTGTGTTTGAGATTCCCAATCAGCAAAATAATGGTATATATCAGCTGGAAGCTAGATGCCCGAATTAGCCTGTCTGGATAATTACAAAAAATGACACATCTGTGGGGTGTACGGAGACATTCTTTACTGAGTGTACTTATCCATGAATCTGACTGAATCCAAACTTTGAATTTATTCTTATCCATGGATCTAACTGAATCTAAAATTTGAATTTATACTAATCCATGGATCTAAAAAATGTAGGAACGCAGTTGCAATTTATCATTAGCTGGCAGGAACTCTATTCAGAAAATTTCGACACCTATTTCAAATGATTTTTCAACAGTTTGTCTCACGCTGTGTTTCGTATTGAACATGTTGAACATATTGAAAATCTCACTGTTTCGCCCAGTGAGATAAGAGCTAACATATGCGAATAACTTGAGAATCAAGCTAAAGCATCGGACAAGCGAGTGGTAGGAGTTCAAACTCTCTTTAGAATTGAATCTCTCAAATAGAATTGAATTCGATACAAAATACAAATTATAGCAGAAAAGGAAAATAGAATAGGTATTTCTAGCTAAATTATCACAGAAAAGATTTTCAAAACTTGATGTAATTTTATTTTTTTTAAATTTTCATTTACATTTACATTTCCATGTTGAGTTTCACCAACAGCACGGTAGTGACAAAACGGCAATCGTTGAGCTACACCCCCACGTAACGGCTAACATAGAACATTTAAAAAATCCAATCTATTTTAAAACCTAACTATTTCGAATTCAAGAGACGAAGATTGAATAACCTCAGGGAAAAGTTCAATATTAACCCAGCAGAAAGAGAGAAACCGATTTTCGCCCGAAAATAATCAGTGTTGGAAAATTTAGGTAAGTTTCGTTCGTAAGTGATGATAAGTTGGGTGTTGAGATTACAAATAATTCGGATCTAACCAAATCAATAACCCAGAATGATCCTTAGTCGGAGCTCCTTATAGGGATACTACATTAGGGAGGAGAGATGAAAATTATAGTGTTCGTCAATTGAAATAGGAAATGTTAACAAAATCTCACTTTTATGTGAAATGAGAAGGAATTGATGCTGGAAGTTCAAATAATTTTCAGTAGTCAGCCAAAGTCGGAAAGAGCTATCTTTTGGTTCGTGGTTGTAAAAACAATTGTACAATCGAAACATCAGCGATGGTAGCAAGTGGCAGTTTTCAATAATCATCCATTTGCCATTAGACATGGCATCATTCAGTTTGCCAACCACCTCCTGAAAAAGATTATGTAAATAAGTGGATTGGATGCATTTTATTGGATTTTGGATGAACCGAAGCTAATATAGCCACATTTGGTTAGACCAGAAAATTATACCCATAGATAACACGTATATAACTACCAATATTATGATTTTATCTCAATAATAATTTACATCGAATTATAACTCATGCTGCAAGGTTTAGGGTTTTCCATTAAGCTTTTAAGTCGGTTCAATAGTTATGTACAAGAAAAGGGAGGAAGGATCCAGTTTCCCTTACCTCATCAAATCCGCTGCCAATATAAGCATGCTGACAACTCTGTTGGTCATTATATTCGCTGGAAAGTTTCAGCAATGTCGAGACCGGGTCTGTGCCTGGTCCAACGGATATAAGCACTGGAGTGTTCTCAGTTGTGAATGAAATCACATCTTCCAACCTGTGTAAACAACTTTTTACATGACAGAAAAGAGGAGGGTTTTCATATTGAAAAATGGAAACAAACTCGGCGCTAGGTGACTCGCCGGTGACCGGGTGCTTACTGCCTAGAGCATAGGTTCCCAACCTGAGGCACCCTTGGGGGTACGCAATGACCTGGTTGGGGTACGCCGAAATTATTTGGTAATAACGGACTTATTTTAAGAATAATTTCGATTTTTTTTTAAACTTATTTGCTAATTCTAGTATGTTTTTGTGATAAGAAACATTGTACTAACATTACTTTCTTATTTTTTTTACAGTTAATGGTATTTAGAATTTACTAAGTTTACTAGAAACACATATAGGCCTAATTTTGGAGCAATAACTTCTAAGTCAAATAAAAGATGCAAAAAACCCTTGCGTAAATATTTACATTCCATGACTAATGTTCTTGCAACTTTTTTTCTTGGGGGAAAATTTGAAATACATTCATCTCAACGGGTACGGCAGAGAAAAAAGGTTTCGGACCGCTGGCTTAGAGCCTGCGGCTGGAATTCAAAAAACATGGAACACGCTTTAGCCATGCTATTTTTGTGGTTTTCCTTTCGCTTAATTTCTTATCATTCTGCTGGTTTCAATATGCTTCTTTCGTGTCTGCTATTTCGGCTTTACCTATGTGAGGAATGTGCCCTAATATTACTGACCTCCGTGGTCTACTGTCTAAAATATATCTATCGTAATAATGATGTTGAACTGATTACCTCTCCTTCGTAGCTAACAAATTGGTGCGGCAGCCTCGAGAGGTGGGGACACCAATGTTTTGTAAAAATGAGGAATATAAAGTTGCAGCTCGCAGCTGAGGTTCTTGCAGAATTATAAGGATTATAGCCCTTATGTACTTCCATAAAAAGGAGTACATCATTTTTTCATCTTATTTAATAAATCGCGGATCAACCATCCTGCGTCACCCTCCCGCCCGTCATTTTTCGGCTAGTTAGTCCAAGGCAAAAGCATGTTCCATGCTAAAAAAATCGATCATTTACAAGTGGGTGAGGTAGGTCAGCGTCGTAAACTCGTATTCAAAATTTATTGCTCGGTAGACTTGAAAATTGAAAAAAAAAAAAAAATCAAGTTTGGATATCTCACACTGCTAATTGCTCAAAGGAAATTAAAATTTAATGAGCATCTGCATTGATAGTTATTCTAATGTATGTAGATTAGGTAGTCTTCTACAAAACGAATTTAATTGGTAATGACTAGTGTAAGTTACATGGGCGATACGGCATTAGTAACCCAATAGATAGAACATGTCTGGACAAAATTAAATTTTAGAGAAAGAGTTGCGAGTATCTTGAATTTGAAAAAGATAGTTTCCTTCAAATTTCGTGGTGTGACGTCATCTTCCCGTCCGGCAGTGTGTCCGTTAAATCCAGTCATTAAAAAAACAAAAATAAAATAAATAAATAAATAAAGTGACACCCATGTTCATTCTATGCCCAACCGAACTGGGGTACCCCCCCTCTACTTGGAAATGCAATTGATTGATTGATTCAGGGATGTAATCTGTTATGCGTCCATGTATGATCGAGAAGTAGGAAGGTCCAAGAAAATCATTTACCTGACGATTGAAGGGGTTAAGATAAATTTTCCCAAAACGCTTTCCATGTATGCCATAATGGATGTGTGCAGTGCATCCAATTTCAAGATTTTTAGGAGAAGCAACTGTTGGAAAATGGTGTCAATCTGTTCATTGAACCACACTGGTACGCCAACGTTTTCATCAGTACCTGAAATCCACTGTTGAAGTAAAGGGATTAGTAATCGCAAAATACACTTAGAAAGGAGAAGTACGTACTACAGTACTCGACTATTGTAAGTTATGAACGAATTCCCCCCTGGTCTTTTAAGTGACTGACCAACTTGTCTAAACTGATTCATTTTGAACGGTACATCGCTAAAATACAACGCGCTATGTGCAAATATGAACTAGGTAAATAGTTACTGTTTCTCTGGCAATCGCACATTTTCAAATTAATGCAGTTTATATTAGTTTTGTTTTGGACTTATTTTGGAAATCGGTAAATTGCGAATTCGTCCACGTTATGCCCAGCAAGACTGTTTTACGGTTAAATAAAAGTTCATCGCCGGGAAGTTTTTGCAATTATGGTTAAGTACACAAAGCATAGGTGATACACACAATTCACTCTTCAAATTTTTTCTCGGGTTTGGTTTCAGTGAGTTTTTCTTGAACTCCTCCCTTCTCACAGTGTAGTGTTGTTATCGCCATTTGATGAGGGTCATACCCATAGGACTTTGACAGCAATTGGTTGGGAATGGAGACCTAGAGAATGAACACATGATTTGCACGTTAATTGAACGTCTTCTGCTTTCAACTCCCTTGTCGTACCCTGTGCTAATTTCAACATTTCGGCAATGCGGACGAACTAGATACAGTTCCACCTGGGAAAACATCGTATGTAGGGTTGAAAGTATTTCAACGCAGTTAACGTAGAAAACACCTACCGCTTCCAATGATTTTCCCACGAATCAATTCAATCCGATTGCTCGAAATGGATTTTAACCCGTCAGTTCTTGACGCAACCTACAGGGCGCAGTAGGTTCTGGGTCAACTCGTGGTGCATGGATGGACGTATTTCTTGTTAGCATTAAGTGTTTGGCTACCTTTTGATCTTTTATGAAGAACGTCACTTAGGCAACATAAGAAGGGGAACCAAAAAGATCAGGGTAGTATAGCCAATGACTGTTCGAAATGAGTGGTTTTTTTTCCTTCGAGCTTTACCAAGGGTCTAAGAGATCCGCTCTTCCATGCATCAATCGCATTGAAGTTATCATCAAAAGCTTCCTTCTTCAATCAGCACATATAATTGTGACATTGACAATTTCTTCACAAGAATTCATTCAGTTCGACTGATTGCACAAAAAGCTCTAGGCCGCATCGGTAGAATTGAAGGATGTTCGTTCCCTACTCAAAACGATTTGAAAAAATTGCTGAAAGGGTCCGACTCCATCGCAAATACTGATAGGTATTTGTCTTGTTCGTTGGACGGTCATATCACCCATGGCCATTGCATCCAAACGATTTGGTAAAACGCAAATGATGTTCTGATTTATGAAACTGTTACTTGCACGATGTTCGGTTTCACACGAAGTGACACGATACAAAGCCCTGTCTGACACAATGCAATATCAAGATTTTGTTGATTCATCACCTAATGCACCCTACTCAAAATTTAAGAAAAAATGTAAAATGGTTGGAGGGTGACAAGGGTTATATCTCTCTAAATTCCGTACAGTTTTGCCCAATTCCGATCGAAATATTAAGCTTAGATCCGTCTCCTATTACTGAAGGACATCTCATAATTTGAAAAATAGGAAGTACCTTTCAATAGGTTACACTTAATCGTGTTAGTTTGTGAGGACTTACCAATAAGATACTTATTCTAACAAACTCGTTATAACTTATGTGGTTAAAATGTGACTTTCAGTTAAACAAACAAAATTTTAAAAATTAATACACAATCAAACCTTTGAAATTAGGTTTTAAATACCTCTTCCCATGCGGATGTATTCTTTTCCATATCAGCAAATATAGTTTCGAATGGGGATGGAAATACAAGGGTGAGATCAAGAAGATCATTCCATTGCTGAAAAGTGAATGAACGAATTGGTACCTGAATAAATTGAAGAAAAAATTGTGTAGGTACAGGAAGGTAAATTGTTCATTCCAGATTGCAGTAACTTGACGACTAATTATTTATTGTAAAAAATCGTAGGATTATTACAAGAGTACATAGCATCGAATTTTAAATAACATAAATACTGCATGATGCTTCATCCTTAAAATATTGAAGTGGCTTAAATCTAACAAAGGAAAGTTGACTGAGAATGAACATTGCTTCCTGTAGTAAAATACATTTAAACCAAAAGGAACTGAGGCAAGGCTGAGGTAAATTTTTCCGATTCCGCAAATAAAGACAAAAGTGATGAAATCAAGTCAAGAAAATCAAACAATCAATCAAATCAAACCAGAAAATTACAAGTCATACAACACAGGACCAACTCAGAGATATGAGAAACAAATGAAAAAACTGGCTTGGCAACTACCCGCACAAATAAATCAAAATGCAACATAAATATTTCCACGTCCCTATACGTATGTAAATAAATAAGTAAAAATGAAATGATAGAACATAAGTAATTCTATGTATCTTTGATACAATAAATACAACAATAAAAGTTCTAGGTGTGGTAGGTATGTGATGCCTGTTCTATAAAAGCGGATTTTATTCGTTGAGAGCAAATGCTCTGAGTAAAAGAGAGTTAGTGGCAAACCGGAACAAATCCAACATCTTCTGTCTATCATTTTCAAAATCTAACAGTCCCGACAATAAGTGGTTGTCTTCACAATTATGGTAGCCGACCATATGTCGTGAAAGATATTGTTGTCTGAAGGGTCCGAGAATAGGGCAACGGATGAGAAAGTGAGGAAGGTCGTCGGTGTCTTTTAAATTACAGATATTACACAGCTCAGGACTGTTAAATTTATATGAGTGGCCTTTATAATAAATTGTAAATTTAGCTTTATGCCCCATTCTGCCAATGTTTGGCACAATGAGGCATAAAGCTAAATTTACCCTCTCTATAGTAATATTTGGGAATGAACCTAAATAGCTTTGTCGTCCTGAGAAATTTACAACAGCACGATAAAAGTTGTTAAATCGAGCGTTGTAGACGAGATCTATATCAACTGATAGAAAATGATTTCTTAATTTATCAACGAGGGATGGCTCAGCATGCTTCAGAAATTGTTGATCCCTGGATGACAGCAGAAACTCGGAACCAAGTACTTGTAAGAGGTTATGTAGCTGAGTGTACCAATTATAATCTCCTGGTCTGCCCGAGGATGCGTGGAGGTTTGCAAGTATTTCAAAGGAGATCCTTGGGAGCCTATTGTCGTCCATATTCACTATTTTCACCCAGTATCTAATTACCCTTTCAAAGGCAAGCATCTTGAGAGCTGGCGATCCTGTCTCTATCCGTAGGAAATGGCTTGGGGTGTTACGAGGTAGACATAAGAGGCTTTTCAAGAATTGCGATTGAACTGGCTCCAGTTCCTCCCCATGCCACAGACCCCAAACCTCCGCAGAAAATGTACGTTTCGAGTCCCAGGAGCTAATTTTACTCTGAACGCAGATGTTTTTCAGGCAGCCGGTTGCGGACTTTGCTTTCGATATCCGAAGCTCCATATTTTTTCGAAAGCGGCCAGATGATGAAAAATTTACTCCCAGGTAAACGAAGTTGTACACGAAATCTAAAGAGTTTGGGCCACAGCGAATTTTTTTTTTATTTTTCGATGGTTTTTCGATTCCGAAGACTAACACTTTCGATTTTTGAGTGTTTATTATTAAAGTTTTCTTCGCAGTACTGCATGAAAGAATTTATCTTATTTTGTGCGTCTGGTATAGAGTCAGCCAAAATGCAAACATCATCAGCAAAAGATAACAGCATGATATCATGACCATCGACCCTCAGACCTGTACACCCCTTTTCCAACATAAAGCTCTCCAAATCCGACATGAACATAATGAACAATAGTGTAGCAAGACACCCTTGGTTATCTGTTGCTCAAAAGCACCAAATCCGGCCTTATGCATTTTAAAATGGGCATTCTGGTACAAGGCTCTCAGTACATTGATAATCTTAGTGCTGAGACCCAATTGAGAGAGTTTCGACCAAAGCAAGGAGTGGTTGATTGAATTGAATGCTCGAGAAAGGACCAGTCGAATCCATCGTAGTAATTGGATTTCACAGTAAAAATGAGGTTTGAATGACAAAAAACGTGTTTTTTCAGGCTAACTCTTGAGTTTTTCGGAATCGAATGGGAACACTCTCACATCTCCCTGGCTGCCTAATAAAACTGACCCTTTTAAGACAGGGGTTTGGGATTGACAAAAATTGAAATGTTCACTGTTTAGGTCCTCCATTAAAAATTAACTTGTTCGAGATGTCCTCCATTTTGGCGGATACAGAGGCCTCCTGTACGTCGGAACACTGCATGCCTCCTCGCAGTCCATTGATTTTTAAGTGTGGCGAAATTTAAAAACCAAGGTTGGTGAGGTCAGGATTGAGTCGAGAGCTCACGTTATTCAAGAGATTCTCGAGAGTGCAGACGACATTCGCCGAAATCATAGACAGTCGACGCAGTGTTTCAAATTACTTGATGGAATCGTTGGTTTTGACCGTATTTTTTTCCTATAAGTTTTGATAAGAAAAAACAGTTGAGGTGCTGATTTGATCCAGAATTGAATCATTTCTAATTAGTTATATAGTTCCTTTTTCACTAGGATGCACGGTACAGGAGTTGTGAGCGAACAAACAAAAATTGTGTAAAAAATCTCGAGGTTATTAGGCTGTCAAAAGTTCTCTTGAAAAATACATTTTTTGATAATTACTTACCTGTAGGTACCTGCATATACAGAATAGAAAAAATAAAAATTGCACAAAAATAACTTATTGACTGGGCTATAACGACCATTACGTGAAAACGGAAAAAATTTCTTACGTCGTTGATTCGGAAGAATATGAAAAACATTTTGAAAAAAATTTGTGGATTTGGCAATTCGACGATTGGCTGTGGCTTGCTTGTCGGACTTAAATCTTAACCCATTCCTTCCGGCCAATCATTTCGAATTTATTACAGCTCTACGTCATCAAATAGGAAAATTGAACTGTTGAATGTTTCCAACGAATCCACTTTTATTAAACTATTAATTTGTTGCGAATATAATTGATTGAAAATTAGGTTCCGAATAAGTTAATTTTTCCATACACCATAATTGATTACCGGTTACATCATCCAGTTGAAATCTGGTGAGTGTTGAGTAGTGATACCGCCAATTATTACTGTCAGTCAAATGTGGTGAATTATCATTAGTCATGCCTAATGCAACAGGTGTATTAGATAGCATAGAGAATGGGAAAGCTCACGTCACTGTCGGCAGTTCAGGGCGTGTGATCAACAGCGCGCCGCCGTACGCAACCGCCTTCAACCGGGCCTACCCCTATGCTCATGCCTGGCCTAATGCACATTAACAAATCGATGACAACATGTCAAGTCAACGTTTATATACAGGTAGTATGACGAATAGTACAGCATACTTTCTTGAAATTAGACATGAACAATTTCTGAAACGTAGTCAACTTGTTGAGTTTATCATGCAATCAACCGAAATTCAAGAACTTCCATACCTACATAAAGCATCAACGGATTAATTAACAGGATGACTAATAAAATCAGATTAGTTTGGCTAAATCAATTTGAATTTTTGGCATATTATCAAATTGAAAATTTTGGCAAACTAATTTGAACCTTTGGCACAAATAAATTTTAATATTTTTGGCACCTTAATTTCAACTTTTGGCGACTCAATTTCAACTTTCGGCATACCAATTCGATCTTTTGGCATATCAATTTATACTTTTCACAACCCCAACAATTCCAACATTCCACCCCATATAATTATCAATAAATGTTTTTTTCTCTCTCAATGACAGGATGACTAATCAATCAAACTTCAGAGATCTATTCTACAGGTGACTTCTGTAAAAATTGCCTCCTAGCCTTGGTTGTTGAAGAATTACGAATTATTTACAATTAATTTTTTTTTTTTTTTTTTTTTTTTAGCGTCTTCAATTCAACCTAATTTCTGGTTACCGTTGGAAAGAAGGATGAAACTTAATATCATCAACTCTCCATTGGTAGTCTACTTTTTAATTTTACTCTGGAATTCAAGGGGGAAAATGGTTTTGAAATTCGAAAAAAAAAAACTTGTACGCATGTTTAATCAACCGAAAAAACTTGTATTTGTGTATTTAATTACTAGTTCGACTGTTCGAAAACTCGATTTTTGAACAATCGCAGAGACTTGGGAATGGCACCATTTAATTCTGCATAAATGAAACGCTTGCGTAAAACCCCGCAACACGTAGAGACATTTTCATGAAGGGCGTATGCTTATAAAGCACAATGTCCCAGCGACTCGCAAAACTTGGACTGAGAGATAAGGAATAATGATAATGAAAGCTCGAATTTTAACCAAGAGAAATATTTATTTTAAATATATATTTAACGTACGTGGTCATCCAAATACCTACAGCGCACAATCAAAATACCTACTCTGGTGCAATATAGGGGAACGAGGGGTAATACCGTGCACTTAACTTTGGAACCATACAGTTGAGGGACAGAACGTCATAAAAATGTATTTCTTGGACTCTAGAATTTATTCTATTTTTGATATCTGAGAATTTCCCTTACATAAAAGGATTTTTAAAGGAAAAATAGCCGTGGATGTTAATGAAGTGCTTTGGGCGGCATTTCCCACACTGTGGTGTAATGCCGCCCGCACTGTGGGGTAATGACGCCCAACCCCGAGAACTGAATTATGTTCCCCTCTCAACCGTCGTTCAACCCATTTTTTCCTAAGTTAGAAGGTTAAATGTATTTTTGTACAATAAAAACCATGAAAACGATGACTTAGAAATAGGTAAACTACAGTCTTGTATGATGGACACACACTAATATTTAGCTCTTCTTTCTTCACAAAATTATAAAATAGTCTTGCATACATCACATAGTCCGTGATCAGGTCGTCCCATGGAACACATGTAGTGGCTGCTGTGATTGCAGTGCTCGCAATTCCACTTTGCCGAATTATTATCGGCTTCTTGGCAAATTGTACACAAACTGTTTTCTGAGCGAATAAAAGGATGAGAACAAAACCCGGGAACGATATTTGTTTTGTTCCTAGCGGGAGCCCCTTCCTCAAGCTCCCTAAAGAACCGTTCCGCTCAGGAACATTATTTTTCGGCCTGTTTGGATTTCGAGCCGGCTCGACCGGATCCTATTCGGACCGGGAACTATTAGGCACAGTTGGGAACGTTCCTCAGAAACGATATTTCAACCCCTGATTCAAACACAATTTTCTCCCTTTTAATTCCGACGTAATATTAAAAAGTAGACCACTGTACGGGAGAAGATGAACTGGTGCCTTTTCGCCTCTATAGAGGCCCTCTGAGAAAAATCGGATTTTAGCTGGAAAAATCGCTAGCATGTTTGATAAATAACAGAAATTATCAAATACCGAAGTTTAAGTTTATACCGTGCCAGTTTAAGGCCGTACCATGTCTTCTTTAGTGTAAGGCTGCATCATAGTGAACCGCCTTCTGATCTGGTCCTAAGGTTATCTTATGGGAAATTTAATGTTCTTCCAAGCGGCACCCTCAGAATTGAGAATATTACCAAAGAAGTAAGGGGCATATGATAATTCGTATCCGAGCTGAATAAAGTTATACCTTTGCTTTGATAGTCGTAGAGGCTTCTTGTTAACTTTTCCAACGTTTGTGATGGCGTTCCGCCGTTTGATTCTCTCAAAATTTTTTCGAGCACTAGCATGAAAGTTTGAAGCGATGTAGCATTTAAAGGACACACGCTTTGAATACAGTTAAACGCTTGAAACATAACCGCACTTCTCCGAGCGATATATTTGTAATCAGAGCGGAGAACGTCTATTTCGTCGATCTTAGTGGCGTCGTCAATCATGCGAGTTAGTAACTGCAAATATTAGAAGACAATACATAAATATCGAAGAAACACCATAAGGTTGTTTATCTTTAGAAAATAAATTCTCATTTCAAGATGCAAGAGGCCAGCCCAGGATGTATGAAGAATTCCAACATTACTTTAAGCTGAGTCGCCTCCAAGTGTATTTCTTATTCTGGCACTATCTTATTTTTCAAGATCCTCTCGATATTTTGTGGTGCCGAAGCCATTTGGTTACTTTCTACAAATTTCATCGAAGAACATTTAATGTTTGTAGAAAGTAACCAAATACGTAACGAAAGTACATGAGGAGCTTACTTTCAAAAAGACACATATCCAAATCTGGGAGAAAACGTTTTTTTCTCAATTTTCTATCTCTGAATATGAGTTGAATCAGATCCCCCTATCATTTCCGAACAAAACAGAACACATCCACGTCAATTCCGGGGCTAAAGTTATGTGTTTGCATCAAAAGGTAACAAATCCGTCCCCTACATTTTTTTCAGTGCCTTGCAATCGAAATGGCACATATCCTCCGAATTTCGTCAGGCGATAAATCGTGGGTTTTCAAAAAGGTACATATCCAAAAAGAAGCATTGCGCCTTCGTCTTGACGTTGAATATTTACACGAGACTCGATAGATGGCAGGCATGACAAATGGAAATATGGAGTCAGATAAAGTTTTCCAATAACACCTACAGAATGGAGAATGAATTCTTTCTTTTTCAAAAAGGCACAAATCCATGAGTTTTGATCAAAAGGGCACATTTCCAAAGTGAAAATGATATACAGCCTCGTGTTTTGGAGAAAATTGATTCATATTCTGAGGCATCTTTATCTGCGCCTTCTCACACATTACTCCGATGCGAAACTGCAGGAAAACATCTTCACTAATCTGCAAATCGTTTTTTTCACTTCCTGAACATTTTTGAGGAACTATCCCAATCCAAGGAACACAGTTCCAAGCTGGAGGGGGGGAGTAATTGAAGTTTTATAATTCAGTGCAGATAATGTAAAACAATTCGTTTTAACCGAACTGAACACATCAGAGTAGATTAAAATAGTTTTTTAAATACGTACACTAAAAAGTTTTTTGATTTTATCCGAGACTTTATTCAATAAGAAAGGTAATCCGCGCGGACTCATTTTATTGTAGTGAACACAAATTCTAGTGAATGTTTCTCAGAAAAAGAAGGGGAACTCATCCGAATCCTTCTTTGTAAAAAAACAGATAAATCCTGGGTTACGTTGTAAATTTGGATTTCACTAAGGAAACCGCACGTGACAGAGAAATCTGTCCAAACACAATTTTCTTTCCTCCAGGAGGAGAAAACATGGCTTCCTTATTGCACTCATCTTCATTTTGAATTGTAGGGATTTGTAATTTGCCGCTCGGACTAAGTCAGCATCGAAATTACGAAACCGTTAGGAAACCTGTCAAGCGTTTTTGTTGAATAAATTTTTGTGATATTTAAGATGTAACCGGCGCAATACAGCTTGGATCCGAGAGATAGTATGAAAGTGATAGCTAAACGCTCATCTTCAAGTTGATACTAACACCGGCCACTCGACATTGTTAGTAACATGCTGTCAACTGATTACGTACTAATTATGTTACTTACAAGGCTTCCTTCACGGTTCATCTCCAACAACTGTTGTATGAAAGGGAAGTCGTCAAAAATGTTTTTTTCGTAATGTGATATTAGATTCAACATATTTTCATTGATGTTCTCCAATTTGTTGATGAAATTGCAGCGTTCAACGATCAGGGAACATCTTGCTGCTTCTGATGTAGGGTGGTGACACTTCATAGCTACTTGAATGAATTTATCTTCAATGGCCTGCAACAGACATGTTCACAGGATTCACATAACAGTGAGGCTTTTAAAGCTGTGTGGTTAGCCAAGTCACATAACATCTATCGCTCCGTGGTGGCGAGCGGTCCCAATTCAGTCCGAACCCGCACAACACGAACGCTTGGCACAGTTCTTCGGGATCAAGGCGCTGTTCTCACAACTCATGATATAAGAAACTCGGAATCGCCTATCAATCAATTCGTCCTTAGCAGTACCTTTAAACTTCAGTAAATTTCAAACCCAATTACCTACTATTCTAAGCAACATTTATAAATTTCGCAAAAAAAAAAAAATAAAACATAATGATGATAACAATGTCGAAGGCGTCAAAGCCAGATGTTGTTGCACGTTTTCACCAATTTTTCAAGGGACAAAAAATATATTCAAAACAGTAGTGTTGATCAAATAATTTTATAAATATTTTTTTCGAGCATAATTTATAATGTTTCGGTGCTTTATAAATGGAAAGAGTATGAAATTCACTCACACTAAAAAGCCTTGATACGACATCTGGGTTTTTCTTTTTCCATGAAAAGACTTACTGGTGTTGGTGTGATAGGATGATGTTGGCAAGTAATTTTTTCCCAGTTGACAGGATTAGTAATTAAGTAGACTCATTAAACTCTCTCTTTTCGAACAAAATAATGCCTCCAAGTTAGGACTGCCCTTACAAAATTTTAAACATTTGAAATTAAAAAATATTCGAGAAACGAGACTAGTGTAAAATTGCTTGGTAAGCAGTAACCAATCTTAGGTTGTTTTTTTGCACAAGATGAGCTCTCAATCAAATGGATGAAACTAGAAAAACTTAACTTTGTGTGAACCAGTATTAGACTAGAAGAAACAAACAGTTTTCAAAACATCGAAATGGTTGGCAAACTCGTTAAGAAATGATGTTACAAAAATAGTATAAAGCCTCAATACAAGTTCAATCTCAATAAGCTCAATTAAACATGGTCACTTACGAGCTAGTTTATACGACATTTACAGGTCAGGTATCATTATCTTAAGACGAATGAAAAAGAAGTCTCTCTTGCGTTTTGGGGTCTTCGTGGAAGGAATCGCAACTCCTCATTTTAAGACTTTTGGGGTGTCGCGGAATGACTCTCATTCACGGAAGGGGGGGGGGGGGGTCGCAATAAGTAGGGCAGGGATATGATAATTATAAAGGAGTCATAATGAATGGCATTTAGCCTAAGGGGAAATGCGGGTGACTGGGGGTGACAGGAAAGTTACTAATATAAGGGCCCGTGGTCGTAACCACGCTCATGCTAACATGTGAGGTGATGGGATGGTATAGTTGCCCCTTCCATTGAGCTGAATGCGGTTTAATGCTCCGCCAAGCTCAGAGGATGATCCTGACGCTTGAAGGCGTCTGATTCATCTCCCAAGGCGACGGATTCAAGAATTGGGAAGGGCCAACTAACCATATCCATCACAGACTTGAAGTTTTAATTTATAATAGGCTGCACTTGATAGCAACCTTGAAAGCACTTGAACAGCCATCAAGTCAACATAGATGATATGGACAAAACTTTTCAAACTAATGGTTTTGTCCTCATTCTTTTCTCTTTGGGGTCGTTACTTGAGAGAGCAATGCTGGAAGTATAATTCACATGTATTTTTATTGGGTTGGACGCTGGAGCACATATCTCATTGACTTAACGAGGTAGTATGAAAGCAATATTGAATTCTTGCATATTTCATCAAAGGTTGTGGGACAAATTGGCTCCAATCCATCATTGGCTCATTTCGTTTTGTACACAGTGTATAGATCTGCGAAACACATGAAGGCAACCGGCAAACGTTTTTTGTGTACTTCCTGGCGTAGTGAGAAGGAAGTTTCAGAATCAACTTCACTTCTCAAATTATCATTTCTTTCCTTGAGGACGCCACGAGATCGGTCATGTGATGGATAGGCCTTGACCCTTTCATCTTGTCCCTCCAAGCTTTCTTGACTTGGATCATCAGCATCGTTAACGTCTTGAGGCGATTCAGGGGAAGATGAATTCGTATTATTTGGTGGCGGATGGAACTTCATCACCCCCCTCTCAGAGCTTCTCTTGCAGGCCCAGTGTTTTTAAAACATGTGTTTACACACACGCAAGTTGTCATTGCCCACTCACAAATGGTAAAAAAAGGAGTTTTTGACATTTCATGTCTTTGCTATGGCACACAACCAAATTGTCGTTATGTCACGTTACGTTACGTAACGAAATATGCTCAGTGATTATTATGATTCGTAGAAGTGAGGTAGGTATATGATTATAGCTGAAATTTGGCTATATGATTATTATGATTTGGCTGGTAGCCTCCTTAGGACGTGAACAATAAGGTGCAGAGGGTTTTGATCAACTGAGTGGCTCCTGAAGCTAACTTCTTTCCTATCAACTGTGGAAAGCTGAAATTTGGCTGGTAGCCTCCTTAGGACATGCCATACCGCTGCATTGTCTACGCAATCAATGGTTAGTGGGGTTAATGTACTGTCATGTAGAACATATAACATATAACATACCGTTCTTTTACTACCCACGACGATATATGTATGGATGTAAATAATAAATAAAAATATGAGTTTAATTTTTGTTTTCTTTATATTGAAAAAAATGTAATTCACAGAGGAAGACAAGATTGCTAGAAGATGGAAGGGAAGAAGGAGGGAGGGGAAAGACATGAAATGTCCTAATGCGTTGCAGACTTGTATGCAAGAATTTTTTCTTCGGCTTGTGTTTCCAGCGGATGTTTGAGACGATCGTTTCTCCAGCATATTAACTAAACCACAAACGTACATCTTTTTTGTCTCCCAAGTAATTTCCTACCGTTGGAAGATATGGCGCCGGTCTTCCTTAGAAATGTTGCCACATCAGTTGGTTTTAGACTGTTTACTCATAACTCACTTTGATTTTTTTTGTCCCTCCAGGTATAACCATCATACTCTTCCTCTTCTTCCCTTTTTGCTTAGGTTTCCTTTTTTGAGTTTTCTCTTCTTCCGACTTTTTTCACCATTACATCCTCTTCTCTAGCCATTCTACTACAAAATTGAATTTCCTCGTCACCAAGTAGTTCACCATCGTTTTCAACAGGTAGCTATTAATCTGGGTCTTTTTGAGTATCGCCGTTTTCACAGCCAACATCAAAATCAAAGTGGGGTTGCCGATAACTAATATAAATTATCGGTCTGTCATTTTCATGGTTTGAATGGATTACTCGTTTCTTCCAAGATGACGTACTGGCTTCACCAGCTTCGTAAGCATCACTGATGAAAAGATTTTGAAGTGGCTCAATCAACCTCTCATGGTCTAAAGGTGCGGACAAAATTCTACCATCAGCATCAGTGTAAAACACAATTTTATTGGGTTCCTTCAAAACTCTTATGTATTCCTTCTACTACCATCTCAACAATATCCTGTTGTTTTAGGTCTTCGTTACGATAATATCTCCCTCCTTAGCTGCTGCAATGAGTTCTTCTAATGGCACGCAAAAAATGAATGTGAATTGTCAATGAGTCAGTAAATTTTAGTTCTTCAGGATAATTTTTTTTACGCTTGAAACGAAAGTGCACTCCAATAATAATGTCAGTTGTTTTTTTAAATAAGAGATTGAATCAACAAGTAGGAGTCACAAAAATTGTCTGTAGTGACGTGTGTTGGTGTAAAGGCTATGGTTGGAAGAATTTTTAGGGTTCTAAATAGAGCTATGAACCCTCTGAGCACAGCACCTCAGAACTCAAAACGTAGGTTGGTAGGCATCAAAAAAGAGGATCGCAGAACCTACCAACAAGTGGCTTATAAAATGTTTAAATGATAATATCGGAGAAAATACTAAGATCATCAATGGAAATTAATCGGATCAATAAAAACTACAAGCGCAGTTTCGTTCCGACCAAAGGTTGTATCACAGACATTAGTGTCTTGAAGCAAGGAATACTGTAAAAGTTGTTTCTTGCACCACATAATTTTGAGCTCAAGTTTGAGCTTCTATTTTCAAATCACCTAGTTTATGGTTGGTAATCCTCTTTTGACTAACATTCCGCTAAAACATTAATTGAACTATTTTTAGCAGTTATTTGACATTTTTTTTAGTATATTGTTTAGAATTTGCCCAATTTGGTGTCCTCACAACTGTTGGCCTAAGAACTCACGCCTTCTTTCGAGGCACTTGATATTTTGGGGAAAGGACGAATCTCATCGTGAATATATGTATGATATATAATTCAAGAACCAATGCTCGGCATGGTGGCCGATATCCCGCGCATAACTTTCTCCCATTCCTATCTCTATACGCCAATCATTACGAGCTTTGAGAGGACAAATGCTACTTCAACGACATAATTTGGTTCACAGATGGGTCGCAAGTGGAGTAGGGACCGCTGCAGGAATACATGGAGCCGAACCCAGGTGGAATGTCTCTCTTACACTGGGGAAACACACCTCTGCATTCCAAGCAAAGATTGTGGCAATCGAGGCAGCAGCTGCAGAGATCCTTGGGAGGGGGCATAAAAGAGCCCACGTCCGCATCCTCTCTGACAGTCAAGGGTCGATAAAAACGCTTACGGCTCCAACCATCTCATCCTGAAACATAACTGAGTTTGCTTGGAGTGGGTGCCGGAGTATAGAGACATAACTGGGAACGAAAAGCTTCACAAGCCTGAGCCAGTAGGCAGTTTACCAAAAACTACCTTCAGGACTATTAACATCCTGGTCAACCAACAACTCCCCAAAGATGGCCCAATATTAATGGACACGTCCTCATTAAATTTATAGTGGCCGAATCCCACACCAAAATTACTTAAAGGGGTACTTGAGGAAAACCATAAGGTAAGGCACCCGTAAGGTTTCATCTATATCGCATAGGGGTCACAAAAAGTTCAACCCTGTGCAAACTACGTGAGAAGAGAGACTCTATGAAAAATTCATTAATTGTCGTGATTAATTACTTAGCAGCGTGGCTTAATTGCTTTCTTTAATGCATTTTAATATTGTGATACCTATTTATTTCATTGCGCTCCAATAGAAAGATTTTAAGGGAGGAGGTCTGACTGAGTTGTGGTCTGGGAATACTCTTCAATAGGGGTAAATCGATACCGCACTGAAGGGTAGGTGTGTGAGGATGGTAACTGGGTTTGATAGGGGTATCAATAATAGTTTATTTGATGGTTAATTGCTACACGCACAAAATGTAGAAAAGCTCTTACCTTGGGCAGTGTCCTTGGTGATGGTACCGGCGTCCCATAGGAAGGACCTCATGATAGTTCGCGGTAACTGTTACACCTCATAATCTTTGAATGCTCTGCACTCGCCCATCGCAGATTTGAACTTGTTGGGGCCAAATTCCCAATGAGTTCCATTCAAAGCAAACAGTTACTCGGGGGTTCCACACCCCTCAATCGAGTGAAGAGCTTCCGATTGTCTGCTGCTAGGCCATTCCCATCATAATTAGTTATCTTAGCTCATCAGGTTAGCTCGATGTCGTCTTAGCTGCTACTGACAACGTTTAGATCCAAGATGATGGCACATCCATTGGGCTTGCAATGACATCTGGCTTCTTTCAGTGGTCACTCGGCATATGATAGAGCCTCTCCCAGCTGCTGCATGAAAAAGCACCTGATTGGCTGGCGCCAAACGCAGCTTATAAAACGAAGAATGTGTTGGCTAGCGCAGCCACCAGGATGGCATGAAAATGTTGGTACTTGCGAGTCCCAATATCCTCTGAACTCATTTCATCCATTTTGACTAAATGGTGGATTCAGAGCACTGTCAAAGTTTTTTACCATCCACTAAATCTTGCTGAGCACCAACAAACTATGCAGAAAAGCCGTTATGGAGTAGTTAGAGTTTCCTGATCCCTCGGATGGAGTCCTTAATGGCGATCAGGAGCTGGCATCTTAGAGATGGGGTAGTGGACAGGACCGAGAATGCTAAACCTACGGGTCATGACTGGAGCACAGATATAAGCACTTCGGACACCAGATGGGACTCCACGGGTTTCTGCTAGTAAGAAGATATTATCTGGAAATTCCAATGCACTAAACTGCACCCCAGAGGCGAGATCGACCCCTATTTAATTTTATTTAGTTTATGAATTTATTCATTATTAGTTCATAAGCTTTTTCGATTAGTTTAATGTTTTTGTTTCGGAGCAATAGCTTCATGTTTTTTTTTTTTCAAATTGCCCAGTTAATTAATAATTACTTTTTTATCGGCGCCATACAGTAAAATTTACAGTATAAAAAAAATGACAAATAATGTTACCTGTGTATCAAAGTCACAGGCTCCAAAAAACGTCTTAAATTACAATAACAAAACCCAAATTAAAAGAAGGCGCGATACGAGTCCAATTACACCTGCGCTAACTCCAGCCTACACAACTCTTCTACTTTATACAGCTACTTCTATGCGAAATAACTTATTTTCATTCATCAACCATCATTTTCAAGTGCATTATTGAAGAGTTTAATAAGAGTTTAATTACCGATGCATTGAATGATAATGACATAATCTATTCTATCGCTTCCATCCTACCTGGGCTAGCCTTGAATAAACAGCTTAGTATTGTGTAAAAAGAGAATCCAAGTTTCAATGATAAAAATCCTTTCATGTATAATGTAAAGGAAATGCCAGTCCTTTCTAATGGTACTCGTAGAGCGGTAGGTAGCCTTTGAGTGTTGTGAAAATGGTCACCTGAGCTTAGCCGAAGCAAATGCATAGCATTATCCATATACTGCATGCATTGGATAAAACGATATGATCAAATTCTAATTATGTGAAGGAAAAGCGTTTCAAAAATTTTCGGGCGTCCCCAGATTCGAGGATGACATCTCCACCACCAAACATTCATTTTTTGTGAGCCTACAATTTTCTTTTGTTTTATAAATGGACTATACATCCAGTTGAAATGTATTGTTAATTATATAAGTTTCATGTGATTCAGTTTTGTTACACTTCAGATATACGCATTCACTTAATTATCCCTCGTTAAACTATCCTTCATATTCCTCATTTTTATTCGTGAGTGGATTTAAAAAAATGTGCATTTACCTCTTCCTTCATGGAGCAGTCAATGACGATAGCTTTAGCGAAAATAGATGGATCGAGGGAATGTTGAAATGAACTAGTGACGACGTAGAGCCTGAAATCTGCGTGACGATGTACTCTTCGACCATCCAGTACAATTTCACGAGTGTTACTACGATCTGAAATACAAATCCAATTAATACCGTTGCAATTTTCTTCTATACTAGAAGAAATGCCCCCCCTCCCCCCCCCCTACGGTTTTTAGAGGCGCATAAACCTTTGATTGTTTATCAAGAATTAGTTTGCAAGCTAGACTTCTCATCGACGACCAAATTAACATTTAAGCAGATCTTCTAACAAAATGTAACTGTTCGTAATGATACCAAATTGAGAAAATAACTTTCCACAAATTGTTAAAATTTTTTAAAATTATTTTCGAAAATGTTCTTAAAAGTTGATGTAAAAAATCCGTGCATTCGCCTCAGCGAATCAAGTATCACAAAAGAAAGATTAAACTCATAGTTATATTTGCATGGCACGTGTTCTATAGACCTTCAGTTTTACCCGAAATAATGACTGCAATCTGACTTATGTCCTTGCATTCATTGCCGTTCGTACGAGAATTCGTATTTTTGGGCTAAGAACTTATGCTTGTTACAAGGGTTCGAACATAGACAGGAGCTACTATTGTTACGATTGCGGTAAAACTCAGATGAAGTAACCAAATCGTGATTTCCCAAAATGCCTCTGTCAAAGTCGAATTAGGTAGGACGCACAAGCCAAGGGAAAATGAATCTTGATCGATATTACGTCCTGCGCGGAGTAGAGTATACCACTCAGGATTTGTCAAGATATTTGTCAAATGTACAAAGTTCCAACACACACTGGATCACTTACACCGCTCAAGATTCATAAACAGGAGTCATCCTAAATGTATTTCCAATGCATGTATGGACGATATATTGTTGATATATTTGTCGTTATACTATACCCTCTTCTTTCTGCTCGAAAATTGCTTCGAGATTGCTGTCCAGGAACTCAAATTCGTGTACAACCACTGCTGTGCCTTGTACCAACGCACTTATGAGATGTTCCACAAACTTATCGTCAGATGGACTTATTTGACGTATTTGGTGATTCCGTTCCATACTCAATATCCAACGCAACATCTAAATTAGTGTGGGAAAAAACAGAACAGTTACAATTACGGAAGCCAAAAGATTTAACATTTTCAGGCATGATCTCCTCGGACAATTTATTTTTCCATTAGAAATGTTCATTTGTTTCATCTCCAAAAGGTATAATGCATCTATGGTTTGTGTAAAAACTTCCATTCTGCAGAAAAGTTGAAAACATTAAATCTAAATGCTAGACTAAGAACTTCTGTTCGTTTTGTGACTCCACACTTAAGCGTTGTAATGACGCATGAAATAGCCAACTTGTGTCCATTGTGTCAATTTTCATAGGGCAGAACCATTTCTGGGGGAAATTACAGCGTAAACGTAACGTAACGGTTTTTACATTTTTTCTGTTGTGGTTCATTATTTTCAATGTTGAACCTTTGTAATCGACCATAAAAAAGCCCCCTCAAAAGTTTTTGGTTTACGTAAAGGGAAAAAAATCCATTGCAGCTTACCGTCTGAAGCTTTTTCCGATACTAGTGGACTAAAGTTTACAAAATTTGGCGCAAAAGTACATAGATCCGGGATGCTACAATAATCTCGGCATATTGATCAACTCTTATATGAGGTTATAAATAGGGATGAAACTATCAAAATCTCAAAACTTTGGATAACAGGGTACTTTTTTTGCTTGATAGAAATAGGGATTAATTCAATGAATCGAAGGAGACCACATCTTCGGGTAATGGAAATCGGTTAGATACACGGTCGAGAGCCGGGCTGCAGAGGTTGTAATCAGTCACTACGTCCCGTATGGGTGATTCTCAAACTAGGGATATTTTCAAGCCCTGAAATTTTTGAAAAGTTCAAGTGTTTCTTTTGCTAGGTATTTGGATGTTTATCACTTAATTGACCTCCTTGGATGCCTTTCTGATGCCCAGTCATTCAAGACATCCCATTATTCTCCGCGAAATTCAAATTTGATAGAAGTCATAACAATGGCCTGGCGACTTCGGCCAAGACAATGACAATTTTGATACGTTTTCTCCTACATGACAACGACAACAGAGATTCTTCCAATACTACAGGACTTTGAAAGTGCAACGTGATACGGCGTTCCAAGAGAATGAGTTGGTAGAGAGAAAATTTTGGGATCAAACAAGATAGATGAACCAACTTGAACCAGGGGTTAAAAAAACCATTGACAGCGGCTCTACAGATGTAACTAAAGAAGAGAGAATTTTCCTGTAATTTTAAACCTCAGGTGGAATATTCGAGAAACCAACTCGGAATTGGTAACCTTGATACAGTTGCAGGTCATGACAATGACATATCAGGGTTTCTCAACCCTAAAAAACATGAAAATTATATCAACTTCCGCGGGTTTTCAATTGGTCAATGTGGTTACTCAATAAATGTATCCAAATACGGGGAAAAAGTTGAAAGTCTGACGGTTCTGAAAAGCACAGCGTGCCATTTAACACGAATTTGCCCGCGATTTGAGAATCTCCCAATTATTTAGTTTGAGTTTCGTTGAAAGTACCGACGTCAGAAGAAAATTCATATATAAACATAAATATTAAGTTTTGGTTCTTTAGTTATGAAAATTGTGCAGATGAACGGAAGCTGTCTAACTCGCCTAATGTTTTCTTTGTAATTGCCTAAATAAATTAATTGGAAATCCAACTAAAACTTAAAATATTGTTAATATTATCATAATATAAGAAAAACATTCGGATTTTCACTTTCGGGAATGCTTTTAGTGATTAACGAATATACTCATTAACCAAAAAATACTCACTTGCTTATCTGGATCTATGAAAATCGGATATTTGGAAGACCTTCTCATCAAAATAGCATTTTGTACTGCGTGGTTGTCTCTGGGGAGTCCTTCAGCTAACCATCTACAAGATGAGAAAACATACAAGGTATATTATTTTTGTATTATAGCCCTTCTACTTAAATAAATAGATAATTTATTATATTTAAAGAGATAATTTATTCAGACAACAAATGAAATTGACACAAATGCATACATGTTGATAGTACAATTTGGACATACGCTACTCCCTTTGGGTTACTGTCTCAACGAACGGCTTGGCCCGTGTTGTTGTTGGGGAAGGTCTTGGGAAGCTTTTGGCATTAAAAACACTTACTTAGACGTCTACACAACTACATTCTGTTATATGGGTAATTGTAAAATTATGGGTGATTTTGAAGGCAAACAAAATCTCAACAGTTAACATCGATTTTATAAATTGTTTTCGTCAATTCCGATTCCTGAAAGTGTCCTTAGACACAACCTAGAGTAGGAACACGCTTTACTGCACAGTTGTGAAGATATGGAATTTTGGGGGAATTCTCCTTTTTGTAGGGCGGGAGAACAGATGTAGGTTGTGAGAAAAACGTAGTTGTAGTGCATTTCTCCATAAAAGGTATTTCTTTTTGTCATTTAGCTGTCCATAATTGTCTCGTGATTAATACTTGATTGCCTCGCCAAAAAACAATCTCTGCTGAATTACCCACTTCTTTTCCCATTTCAGCACTTGAGCCACCACTTTTCTCGGTTAATATTTGTCGACTCCACTTTGGGATGCCCGTTCGTTTGTGAACTGCCTCTACGCTAAGCTGTCCGGCCAATGTCAAGATAATCGAAGAGACGAGAGACGGCTATTGTTTGTGTTAATTCACGATTGATCACGATGAGTTGCATTAATCTTTTTGCTGACACTATAGACCCTTATCAAACCGGGCTTCCTTATCATTACCAACTCTTTCCTTTCGTACCTTCCTCGCTGTATTTCCTTCAGCGTGGTTTCCCTATTGCATATTCCCATTCATTACGGCGCTCTATAGCTATTGAACATAGCTGTTGGTAATAACCGAAACTGCCGCTTCAGAAGCATTACCATTGGCCAAACCGTACACAAAAATCATGTCAACTTACTCACCTGTGGTATAGCTACTCAACTGAAAGCAACTAATCGCAATCCATCGTAAATTAACACAAAAAATAGCCGTCTATCGTCTCTTCGATTATCCTGACTTTGGCCGGACAGCTTAGAAAGCGTAGACGCTGTTCACGAACGGGTTTATGCATCCGACAAAACTAACTTGAATCGTTTCAACATTCGATTCAGCGAGAAAAGTTACGTATATCCTGCCTCTAGCCTTTTTTCGTCGAGACGTTGGGAAAAACCTCAATTTTAACAGAAACACACGTTTTTCTGAAGCTAAACACCATTTGGTTAACTAACAATATTTTTAAAAACCCAAACGACTACACCGTTGGAAAGCTGACATTTTGGCACACATTTTAACAGGCCTGCACAGTTCTACGTCAAGCATTAATGGGGTTTCTAGGTGAGATGAAAAACAGGCGATTTCAAGATTTTGACAAAACTGTCACACATCTTCAATGCAATAAAAAAAGTTTTCTGACACCAAATAGATAGAAAACTTAACGCTCTTTCCAACGGTGCCATCAAATTTGAGCTATCCACGAAATTGAAGGAGTTATTACAGTTTGAATGACATAAGATGGAAAACACGAAAAAAAATCTTAAATCGCGAATAACTCGGAAACGAAGCCTCTGACAGAAAATTGCTAGGAGGCATTTTTGTTTGGAAATGAGTTGTAAAACGTGTAGGAGTTTGATTGTGCATAACTCCCTGGACACCCTGTATAACTAAAAAATACCTAATGTCTGAAAATCGGTAAAGCTACGGAGGAGGCATTGTCTCGGTCAGGAGCCAGGGTATGCAATGACCCGCACGACCCTCCGGTCTTGAAGGAGGGGTTGCTTTGTGCGCCGTGTATTATCAGCCCCAATCTGCTTTGGCTGTAGAATTGTGTGTTGCAATGTTGACAATTTGTTGTTTCTGACCGAATTCAGTTTTAGTAAAATGTTTGTTGACTTAAACATGTTATCCAGTTGTACGACAATGGTAAGATATTTGGGTTTAAATCGAGTTCCTACACAGAGTTAGAGTTTAAACAAGATTGATAAAATATAAACCAAAAAATAAATATTTAAAAATGAAAACGTTCGTTTTTGAAGAGCGTCTACGGCATTCCTAAGTCAGGATAATCAAAGAGCCGAGAGACGGCTATTGTTTGTGTTAATTTACGATTGATTGCGATGAGTTGCTTTCAGTTGAGTAGCTGTACCACAGGTGAGTAAGTTGACATGATTTGTACGGACGGTTTTGCTAATGGTAATGCTTCTGAAGCAGCAAGAGAGTCACACTCCTCCTGTGTACAACTCACACCCTTGTGAACACGCCGGATAGTAAGAGGAAAAAATATTGGTAGACAATATTGTTCATGTCAGTTATCCTTCTTTTATCGAGTAAACCATCTTTTTTTTACCTGCTAATCCTTTTTTGTCACTAAGATTTGGTTATTACTACCAGCTATGTTCAATAGCTATGGCGCACCATGATGAATGGGAATATGCAATAGGGAAACCACGCTGAAGGAAATACAGCAAGGAAGGGACGAAAGGGAAGAGTTGGTAATGATATGGAAGCCTGGATTGATAAGGGTCCATAGTGCCAGCAAAAATATTAATGAAACCCATCGCGATCAATCGTAAATGAACACAAATAATAGCCGTCTCTCGGCTCTTCGATTATCTTGACTTTTGCCGGACTGCTTAGAAAGCGTAGACGCTGTTCACAAACGAAAGGTTTATGCATCCGACAAATTTGACTTAAATCGTCACTTGAGAGGTCTGGCGTTGTCACCATTCGATTCAGCGAGAAAAGTTACGTATAACCCGCCTCCAACCTTTTTTCGTCGAGACTTTTGGGAAATCCTCAATTTCAACAGAAAACACACGTTTTTCTGCAGTTAAACACCATTTCTTTAACTAAAAATATTCTTTTAAACCAAAACGACTACATCGTTGGAAAGCTGACATTTTGGCGCACGTTTTACCAGGCCGGCACATTTGTGCGTCAAGCATTAATGGGGTTTTAAGGCGAGATGAAAAACAGGCGTTTTCAAGATTTTGACCAAACTGCCATTTCGCGCAGTAATCTCACAACTTCAATGCAGTAAAAAAATTGTTTTCTGACATCAAATAGATAGAAAACTTAACGTTCTTGCCAATGGTGTCATCAAATTTGAGGTATCTCCGAAATTGAAGGAGTTATAACAGTTTTAATGACATGAGATCGGAAACACGAAAAAATCTTGAATCGCGAATAACTAGGAAACGAAGCCTCTGGCAAAAAATTGCTGCGAGGCATTTTTGTTCGGAAATGAGTTATACAATACGCACGGGTCGGATTGTACATAACTCCCGGGACACCCTGTAGAGACAATCTCGTTTCGACCTTGGTTGTGAGAATGAAGGGGATATGATGAGATGCCAGGCACTTGGATGGAAACAATGTAATATCAAACGTGACGTTAGTGTTGGTGGTAACTCTCTAGTCTTACCTAACTTGGCCAACTTCTCGAGCAATAGCACTACTGTAGGTTTTGAGAATGAATTAGAACACGCAAATGATTTATCACACTCAACGAATTTTCGGAAACGCAGATCACAACTGATGAAAAACATACAAAAAGCCGGAAAAGCCATGTGACAGCCCTGTTGCCACAAATTTTTACGGTTACCAAGAATTTCTTTGTTCGTGGTGTGAAGAAAGGTTGAAAAAAATTGTAAGTCGTGAGAACCAAACCTTGTGACACACCTAGAACTGAAAAAAAATCTCCTACAACAATGATATTTTCTTTTTCCAGTCATTTATTATCAAAGTAGAGTCAATCTTCCTATTAAATCATTTTTTGAATTTTTCAAAAGATGAGCTAAGGCATCAAATAAAACAAGCCAAGTACTGCAGCAACACTTTGTTACAGTTGTGGGTTCTGAGAAATTGGGTAGTTAATAAAATATGATTGAATACCTAATTAGCTATCTCACTCAAAATCCGTGGATTTATATAGGGACCATAGTCTTCAAAATTCTCGAAAAAATTCCGAATTTATAGCATAAATAGTATAGGAGGCAAGGGCTTGAGATATAAAATCACCCATAATTTTTAGAATGACCCATAAAGTGTTATGTCTACAATGTTCCTATTATTTACAATTTTAAAAGAAGATAATTTCCGAACAATTACTGTGCATAAATGCTGCTTAACAAAGTTTCACATTCCGCTACCCCTTTTTCTACAGCCAGGTTAAAATTTATTTTCAGTTATTTGAACTTCTGTACCTTTTAGCATTTTTCATATGACTCTCTAGCGTTCTGTGGATAATGTAAATTATTGCGAGTTGACAACGTTAACCTCGTTCTTGACGAAATTACGTGTCCTGCGACTACTAATATTGTGGTACACTATGTATTTTGTTGTGAACCAATTTTAGAAAACTATAATTATGATTTCCTGGATGTTGAGCTGAATATCTGGAGATCAATCGAGAAATGTTTAAATAATCATAATGCCAAGTATTCTATCTCACCTGCTTATTGACTGATCGCTGGAAAGTTGACTCTCTACCGTATAATTTTCGGTTGTTTGGATCATTTTCGAGGTTAGGTATAATTTCCAGTCGGCGTATATCATATTTTGACGCAGGCGATGATCAAACACACTCGTGTAGTTTATAAATGCTGCACCAAGCAGACAGTCGCCATAAACGTTTTCAACCTCATAACCGAGTTTACGCAATTCTCGAGTCCACCTGTAATAATAAAAAAAAAAGTTGGCCTAGTTGGGTATGACGCATAGATTCCACGTACCGATAACATGAGTGTACAGATAATTTAAACGTTGTACAAGATTCTTGATTATGCAAGAAGTCTAATATAAGACTATTGCGATTCATGGATGGCTTCGATTGGGTGAATAGACATGCACGAAATACAGGTTGCGGATCTGTCGCGCTAATTCTATGGCATATACAATTATAGTGATGATATGACATGTTTAAATCGGCTATCTCCACCTATCCAGCAAATTTTTGACAGGTCGGACCACTAGAACAAGAGAAAATGATGCTCGATAGATCTCACGTTTGAAGTATTGATTTTGAGCAGCGAAATTCTGGTGGGCATATCTATATTTTAAGCCGAACATTCCTTGTAAATTTCTTCAGAATCGGATGGAAACTGTAAAAATTAGAACCGTTAGAAGGATTTCACGTTAGCGCATGCGTGGCAGTTGCTAGTGATACGTTCACAAACGCATCTCCTCCCCTGTATCAAAAAACATTCGAAATTTCATGGTTTGTTGCGCAACAAGACTAAAATAATTTCAGGGCCCAGCAAAAAACAAGATTTTTTAAATAAATACCTTTTTATGAAAAAAATGAACAAATAATTATTTTTCACAATTACTTCTTCCATTCACATCCTCCATAATGACAATGGAAATGAAATATTTTTTAATACTGTACCAAAATCTTCATTGAATAATAATAAAAAAAGAATGACAAGAATCATTTGAGAATTTTTGCTTGAGCAGCGGTTGGAAGGATTGGCTGTTAGCCCCTCCATTCATCTTTCTGACAACAAAAAGAAGATCACTGTGGTTTGTAACACAACCAAGCAAAAATTGGTATCGAACGAAATAAGAATCATGGAAATCGTTTGAAAATTGTAGCCGAGTAGCGTCTACAAAATGTGTCAAGGAAAACCACTTTTTTGTCATGACCCCTTCTAATTTCTCTCTTCCTTAGTTAAATTCGAAATTGAAAGTTAAGGTGTTTGTTGCTCAACTATAGTAAAATTCCAATCGAACCAAAAAAACAATGCTTCCGCAACCTTAGTAGACTCGGAAGCAATAATCAGGAAAATCGGTTAAGAATTGCAGGCTGGGCAGCGTCGACAAAATGTATACAGGGTGTCTGGTAAAATTATGGGAAAAACTCAGGGAATCGATTTCACGTTTCATTTGCAATCGAAAGTGTCTCGTAGCATTTTTCGTTTAGAGGCTCCGTTTTCCCGCAATTTAATTTCTAAGATTTTTTTACTTTTCAGACCTTGTCTCACTAATACTGCCGTAGCTCTCTCAATTTTGGTTTAAACGAAAAAATAAAGTAACCATTGGAAAGAGAATAAAATTTCCTATCACCCTGATATAAAATTTAATTTTTTTAGCCAGACCCTATTGGTGAAAAAAATGGCCAAAGTTCAAACTTTGAAATTTTCTTTAAAAACATCGTTTTTCTTTCGTTTTTTTCGCTATCTGTAGGGAGGTTTTTCGTCGGGGACTCCTCGAGAAAAACTTGCCCAGATACTCAACTTTCCAACGGTATACTCGTTTTTATGTTTGGACGTCTTTTTCTAGGAGAAAAATGAGTTTGAATGAAACAAAACGTGGTTTTTTAAAAGAAAAATCGAGTTTTTCATGGTTTTAAAACATGGCAGTTCGGGTCAAGTTAGTTTTGTATTCTACATGATTTTTCACGCTGATTCGAATGGTGATACTCCCAATCTCAGGCAATCCCAAAAGAACGTATCGGGTCTCGGGTTTCAACGAGGAGTTGAAAAGAACTGTACATATCAACATTCTAGGGTAACCCTTGGAAGAGTAAGTTGTGATGTAATATCATTACCTAGTTGAAATAAATTGAAAAACTGAGAAACTTCACGTTTCACAATAATTATAGGTACAGAAATAAGTAATAGCAAGAGTTCTTCGTCTAAATTTCTCTTTCGCACATAACCAGCAGCTGATTTTTTTAAAAGTGAATTCCACCCTCATGTCTACCGACCTACTGTGATGAACTACGACGTAAATGAAATGGTCAGTTCAGTGGGGGTGAAGTCCTGTCAGGACAACACCGCGGCTACACTTAATGAGACCTCCACATCAAAGGATGACATTCAACTGTATCACGCGGACCCTTTCTGAAGCAGCGAGTAACAAGGGTAGCGATCGCCAATATGACAACGTCTGTTGGACGTCATGTCGCCCCGACTACTGCTCAATAATTACAGCAATCATCCATTCAGCGATTTGGGGACCGAATGGGCATCGTCAGCAAGATCGTTCGACATTGTTCATACAGAACGGTCGGAAACATCGTCTCTACTATAATCCAACCACTGTAAACTTGCTTTTCGAAACCAAACCAAATCCATATTTACGACTTCACGCAATACTTCGTTCATACTATAGAAAATCAGTTTTCACTCGAGAAAAAATTCTCCAATGATGAAATCGGCTATACAGTTGGAAAGGGGAGATCTTGGGGCAGTTTCTATTGCCCTTGCATTTGGAAAAAATGTTGGTTGTCATAGTTCGATTCCAGATTGAAGAAATTTAACGTTTCCCAAATTCACTCCGAAATATGCTATTCAAGGGGCTTTTTCATGACGAAAACATTGATTCCAAAAAAAGGTCAGGCCAGATAGGAAATTCAATGATCTTTCCAACGACATCTTTAAATTGGATCCGTGCTCCATGTTCGACCTTAATTTGAAAGATAATCTATGACTAGTTCCGAGTCAAACAAGTCAATTAGTCAATTTCGACTTCTAGTTATGGTCCTAAAATGGTGTAATATGTAATTAACAAATGACGCTGCCTGGAAATGTACGTGAACTGACTTCTGTATCTCACCACTTGCTTCCATTCGATATTACATAATGGTAACCATCGGAAAAATCTGGTCATTTTCACCAATTTGATTTCATGAGTTGGTACATTCAAATGTTTCAATGTTAAATTCGTCAACCCCAACTTACAGATCTTACTAATCTCTTTTCTTCCATCTGAATCTACACATATGGTAAGGTCTTTGATGTTATTTTCTGAAAATTAAGATTCGGAAATGACGAGCTAATGGCAGTGATGTTATTTTGGCAAAATTGTGAATAATGTATCATCTAATTTGCGATATACGGTTTAGATTTTTCAACACGGAACAATTTCATGAGCCGATCTTTTTTCGATGCCATAAAGATAATTAACGATGGCTCTTCCGTAGCCAACGTGTTTTGTGGCACCAATCCAATTTATCCAATGGTTTGAGACAACATGTTCAGTACGTTACCAAAAAAATTAAATAAAGCAATTAAAAAACGAACCCAAGTCGGATTTATTTTTGTACCCATAAGATTTACATTAAGAAATAAAACGAAAAACTATCAAAATCAAGCAGATGTGCCTACCTAGTACGATTTGCTTCCAGCCCCTCGAAGAGATAATTGGCTGCTTCCAACTCTAGATCCATTTGTGCTGTTTCTTCTTGCATTTTGGATTGTACCTTAGTTTCTCTGGTGAGACTTCCCTTCATATGTTCAATCTCACTCTCCAAAGTGACGATATAGTCATTCAAAATTTCAGTTTCATTTGACAACTGAAAACAAAAGTAAACAGTAAAAAAAAGGTACGACTGATATTCACATGTTGAAATAGCTTTTAGTTGATCGTAATCTTTCCAAAAACAATATTCCCATTCATAAAATGACTGGCTGTTCTTTGTTAAACTAGCTGTGAAGGTAGTAGGTATATAACACTGAGGTTTAGTTCCCGATGAACAACTTTTCTATTTTTTCAAAATTATAAGCTGAATCCTTCAGACTTTAGTCTAGTATTCGATTGGAATTGTAAATTCACTCTTTTGACCAAACATAAGGTGTTGGGTCAAATATAACGGTATTTTGTCATTTATTGAGCAGCATACATAATTTATAACTTCATTTTTATAATTTTCTTGCTGCCAGTAAATCTTGGTGCCACAACCTTCTATAAAAGCCTTCAGATTTATCTTTTTCAGGCATTTTTTCTACTTGTATTTTTCTTTTGCGCTCCTGCTACTCTCTTGAATTTTCTTGGAATCCTACTTCTGCTATTATGATTGCTCATGGAATCAAAATGACGCGCATTTGACGTCCACATCTGAATTGCATGCAGCAAAAACTGTTGGTGTTTCCTCACAGAAGCTGAACGTTCGAAAACTGCCACAATAGTTCCCTCCTAATGTGCTAAAAAAATGAAATAAAATGAATAAATAAATAAAATAAAACAAAAGAAAAAATAATGAATGAATCAATTAACCACTGAGAAGAGAATCCTACAGGGAGTCTCACGAGTTGTCCCCCCCCCCCCTCCTAAAATCGTCAAAATGGGAGTAAACAAGTGAGGGGGATAATTCTCAACGTTCCACAATCGATATTCCTGCTTCAATTTCCCTCTTTCTCGAAATGACTTATAATTTATTATGATTACAGTAGTCCGTAAACGCTTGGTTTTTTTAGGGGGCCCAGATTTTGCTCCTGGGCCCAAATCCTCTCTCCGACGTCCTGCTTCTACCGTCCACAGAACAACGTAACTCATCGAATCGAAGTACAATCAACAGCTTTAGGACGGTTCAATGTGTCAGGATGCTTCATGAGACTCAAGTGGACTCCAGTTAAATGCCCTCAAGTATCCCGGACAACTCAGTGAAGTGACAGTACGAAATGTGGTGGATGCTTTGCGGATGAAGTATTTATCAACCAAGGTTCAAAAAGTACTGATAACCCCAAACATTAGCCACCCGAACGAACTAGCGAGGACAGCTTACCCACATAACTCTTAGTCATGAGAAATAACACATTTCCGTTGAAAGAACAAATCAGCAGACCCACACACATAAGATCCACCAAATTTTCGAAAGTGAACGTTCAAGATCAAGGCCTACTCAATACACCAGATTGACAAGCCGATCGTCCTGAAGGAGAAATTGCTCGTCAGAATGGAGAGAAGGGAACCTGGAAAACTAATATCGGCTGACCTACTCGCAGGTGCGGGTAGTGCCAGCACAAATAGAATGGATATTCCCTACACAACATCAAGTATCAAATTTCTCATAGACCCCGGAGCTACGACGAACGTCCTTTCATAAAACTCTTCTCCCCGACCTAACAGTTGCACGACTCGGTTGTGTTGGCCAACGCAACGAACGTCCCTTCATCCGAAAGACTATAGAAATTAAATGAACCTTCATTTCTACAAACTTTAGAAGTATTACAAGGAGTTAGTTCAATCTAAATGGGGAATGACAAACTGAATGTTACACAGTTATCAATTAAACAATACTTGGTAGTTTCAATCGCTCAAAAATTAGTTATTATGATGTAAAGAAGTATATTCTTGTGCTTCTTATATACCTATTTACTACCTAAGTCGGGCTCCCCTCATCCATCAAAGCACCAACCAAGTATCCCTCGATCTACAATAGAAGGTAACGTTAACGGACCATGAATGATTATATACATCTAATAAATCATACCTTATCCCCAAATGAAGTAGAAAGCATTTTTCTCAATAGGTATTCTAATTCTGCTACCAATCGTGTGAAATGCAATTATAGCTCCTTGGATTCCGAAGGAGCAAACTATGATTCAGAAACCAGTTCAGGGTTGTATTGCATTTACTTACACAATTCCATTAAATCTCCAGAGTCGCACCTAGTAATAAGTAGCCTTGTGATTAATATTAACTGATATAATAATCTGTTAGTATAATTAGGCAAAACGATCTGATTCAAGGAATGAACTCTCTCGTGGACCTTTTTTTTTCATATGAAATAAATAGTTGGATTTTGTCAGTAGATTCTGTTTGTTGCTTGATATTGCAGGTGTAAAGCCGGAGTAAACAGTTGTTCCACACGAGAACAAGTACGTTGTTTCTGTTGCTAAGGATTAAAGGAAACAACCTCAGTGCCCAAACACAAAGACAGACCCTAATGGAACAATTTGATTGATAACAATCAAACGTATTCATGACGGATGTTTCTGAAAATAAATAGTTGACTGGTCATTTGAAAGGCAAAAGGCGCCGAATATTTTCAATCTGATACTGTCTACTCAATTTCGCTGATCCTTACGCATCTCATGAGACAATATAACACTTTGAAAAAAAAAAAGTATTTTTCAGTTTCTCGCACTAAGAATGCAAGTGTCGCGTCATCTTTTGGCGGAATTTCACGATGAGTAGAATCTGCAATGGAACTTCTCAGATCATGATCAATCTAACCAAACATTGAATCTAATTAAATACTGATATATGGATTTACAAACGTGTAATCTGGATAATAAAATAAGTACATGCATATGTAATAAATGCTTATTCAATCGCCGACCTGATGCTGATAGTAGCTTGTAACTTGAGTTTCACAGCTCGTCTGTACATGATGACATGGAAGCTAATAATTCTATCATTTCAATTATTTATCGAATTGGATTATGATTATTGTGGATAGGATTAAAGGTATCCACTTGAAAAACATGGAATATGACTCTTTATTGGAAGACCTAATTTTAAGAGGCTATCAGGATGAAAGTCCAATAAAAAGATCGATCTTCAATTGCTTCTGTTTTGGCACTATACCTTCTTCAATATTTCTTTTATGTATTTAGCAAACTAGTTTTTCCTTTTTAATAACGGCCTTCCTACTGTGACGGTTTAATGCAGAACTAACAACACAACTCCATTTTCGCCAACAAATTTGTTTGATAGAAATATACGACGCTTTGTCGCTACTATTGTACTTTGTACTATTATTATTTAATAGTAATAATAAGCTAAGTTAGGTGTTTTTATGAAGAAATTATATGGTAGATTGTAACCAACTTTCGCATGTGCACGAGCGGAATAGCGTGGTTTTTGAATGCCACTTGAAACTATTTTATGAAGACCGCGGTTAATATGTAGGTAACATGTGATTTCTCCTTAAACAACATTATGATTGAGGAAAAAAAAAAAATCATTCAGCGCAGTAAAACATGTAGGCAACTTACTTTATGCCACTGATTATCCAAATCTTTTGCTCGTTTTTGCATCGGCTTCACGTCTTTGTAAATGTTGCAGAAGTTCAAAATTGCTTCCAAATACTTTAGCAGACCACAGCCACCAACGCTGATTTGCTCCATTTCGCCCATCCTTCTCGAGCTCTGAATGTAGATGATTGTTTTAATTGATAATAGTGCTATTGAAAATATGATAACAGACTATAGTATATGTGATAATAAAATTTCAACACAGTAGTGTTGGAAAGTAATTCATGAATTAATGAGACATACCTACCTAGCGGTTCTATAAGATCACATTTATAAACATAATTATAATCTATTATGAATATCTTAAAAAACTAAACCGAATTCATGATAGAAAAAAAAGATTTAAAAATCGGATGAGAATTATAAGAGGTAGGAGCAGCCCATTACCCCCTCCATCCACCTTAATAGCAAATACAAAATTTGTGAGGCTTATTGCGCAAGAGAGATTTGTTAGACAAAAATTAGAATCGAGAAAGCAGATAAAAATAGTGGAGATATAACGATTCAGAATGCTTCAACCCTTGTATCGGCTATAAACCCTTTTAGGAGTTCACTCCGGTATCCACATTCACTACATCACTAGGTTACTGCGATAAAAAAAAAAAACCGCTATTGTTTTTGTTTTGATCGCAGTTAACCTAGTGATGTAGTGAATGTTGATGGATGCAAATGTTGGCACCATAAATCGGGCCATACATCAGGAATGATTTGAGCTACGGACCTGGGGAGGGGCTCATTCGATTCCTCATGGAAAGTTCTTCGAAAAAAGTCCAAATTTAGGCCGCCTAGACTTTTTTTGAGGTTTTTAGGGATTTTACAAAACTTTGACAACCCTAAAGGGCACTTTAAATTAAGTGAGAGAGCTGGCTCAAGAATTGGGGCGTCGTCGGACCAACATGGATTTTTCCTGAAAATTTCAGATTTTTTGCTCCAGCCGTTTGGGAGAAATCGTGCGTACGGCGTACGGCGGACGGACGGAACATTTTTTATTGCAGATTTGGATTCTACAACCTTTGAAACGTAAACCATGAAATTTTCAGGGGGGGTCAGAATTTTTTTTCAAGAGCGATTACAATGGTTTGTTATTGAATAATAAACCAAAACGGGTCTATAAGCCGCAATACAAATAATAACTAATTTGTCATATATTCCAAAGACAGACACTAACCCTTAATCGAGTCCTGATTTTTTGTTGGATTCCTTCAGGTACTGCCATAGCATCCATTTCCCGCAATTTAGTCAAGATGAAGGGATCTTCCATGTGCTCTCTAACAGCAGGCCAGTCTAAATTTTGGGACCCACGTAATAGCGCAACGCATTCACATACAACTTGGACCGGTTCAGGAACGACAGCCGAGGCACTAAACCCAACAGACAGAAATATAAGTTATCAGCCGCTGCCTCCAATTTCTAGATAGCGTACTTCAACGAAAAAGACATTGTTTTGTTTCTCCTTATAATTATGGTCCTGTGATTCTATTAATCAACCTGTAAACTTGCAAGAGCTGTAACAGAAATGAATGTAAATAGATGTGAACATAGTAAAAATCGCCTTATAAACTCCGAAGATCGAGAAACCATCTAATTAATTGAGGCCTATGTGTGTCGTTCCTCCTCACCCACTTGGAGAGTGAGACTTCTGGTAATTGTAAAAATCAGCCTCATCAAAAATACATGCAAGGTGAAACGGTGTAATCAATCCGGCCATCCAAAACATTGATCTTCGCTTTATATTTTTAATGACTTTTAATGCGAACCCCCAAAGTAATAAATGTGGGTTAATAGAAACATAGTCACTCTGCCACTAAGTTTACAATTATTCTTAAATTTTAAAAACTGAATTATTCCACTTGATTCCAATAAAGCTTAATGTTGGAAATAAGAGCTGAAGATAATGCCAGTCGTTTATATTGGTAAGGAGGTAGCGAGACAATGTCGTGGTACAATGTTACGAGCAGTGACTTGAAAAAGTAACTGGAATAATGCTACCACAGTTTGCAACCGAGATGTTGTGAAGATAAAATATCACCTACCACATGGAGGATATACTGTCCTGATCCAATTCACTCAAGGCCCTCCGCCCAGAATACAGTTGAGGATTCGCCTTATTCATGAGGTCTTCGATTTCAGCCTCTTGTTTGTACATCATTTTCTTCACTGTAGACGCTTGAAGGGTCATTTCCTTAGACTCTTCACGTTTTTCATTGAGCGTTTCCTCACCTGAAACAATACATTTTCAACTGAGAGCTACATCAACAAGAACCTCAGAAAACAAAACCAGCGTTCAGCAACTGGCTCTAAAACGAAACAGGTTTTTGAGTTGAAACAGTGATTGTTGAGGAATTCTTACAGGCTCATTATTTATCTTGTCAGTCTCAAAATTTTGTTCGTCACCATATTTGCGCTTCTTATTGTAAACTACGTCTCATTTGAGGCGTTTGTTATCAAAACCAGCTGATTCCAGTTTTGAAAAGTTTACAGGCGAGACGAAAAACTTGTCACGTCCACAGTTCTGAAGCTACAATTTTTACGTTTGAATTGTTGAAAGGTATAACCGCCTAGAATCTGATCAGTTTTTGATTTCACCCTAGATGCATTACCTTGGGAGTAATCACACAAATTAGGTTGGAATGAGCTGGTTTTGATGAAAAAACATGGTTTTTCATGCTTTTTTCTGTTTTTTGTTCAATCAAGTTGTGGAAAACTGTTTTTTTTCCAGTTTACCGATTGATATTTGTGTTTTTTTTTTTAAATAAATGACATCCACTTTTAAATGGAAAATAGAAAACAGGAAGGTACTATATATATGGCGGAAGAAGGCCAGCTGGTTTCGATAAACACTTTCAAAATCCTTTCGTCAATACAATTTCAAAATAGAAAAAAAAACAAAAAAGGAAACAGGTTTTGATACAAACGCTTAATTTAATGAATGTCAAGGATTATTTCTGGTAAAACGCTGATAGCGCACCCTTGATATTTTTGCTGTGAAAAACCGTGGAAACGAAGGAAACAAATCTAAAAATGATATACTATTGAGTGATCTTTAAAACGCGATGAAAGGGGGGGATTTAGCAGCAATGTTTCTTCATATGTATAAACATTCGAGCGACACAATTTTTTTTACTGTACATGGTTTAGCGTACGAAGGTATGAAAAAAGGTATTGTACATAGATCGGTATCTATCAATATAGATTTTAATTCGTTCTCCTCTCTATCAGAGACTTTCTACAGATCTATTGTAAAAATGTTGTACAGCCAGGGTCCCACGTGAAAGGAGATGCTAAACATCGTCTTGATGAGGCAGACGGCTGGTAGAAATAAGTTGTTACGAATTGGTGTTTTTTAAATGTGACTGTCAGAGTGTTAGTTGGAATAAACTTAGGAAATAATGCCTCAATATGTTTGGACAACGCCTAGAAAATTTAACGAGGCTAACATAATTGTCACACATTGACTGTCGACCTTAAAAGTTGTGCATGTAGGTTTGAATTCATACCAGACATCGTTTTTTCGTATAGTGTATTCATTTCTGCAGCGTGGTCGCTAATGAGTTTTTTGCGTTCCGCAAGCGTCTGATTCAAAACCGCAAGCTGCTCCGTAGATTCTGCCAATTTGTTCAGCCCTTTCGTTAACATTTCGATCTATGTGAAACAATAAGTTAATTATCATAAATTTGATGAAGAAGGCCGGTAACTTCACTATTATTATTCTATTTCGACAAACGATCTCCATTCTTGATGACAAAAATTACCTGTAAGTGTCACTGAGGCATCAATATGAATAAATAAATGCACTGAATTCAGGATCGGAATGAAAACCAAGAACAAACAGTTTAGTTTTACATCCAGTGGTCGAATTTCCGAACCAAACCAATACAAACTATTAGTGATTAATTGACACTGTTCAAAATCAAATTGCCAATTTTTATTTTTATTTCGCACCTAGTGTTGCTAAGTTGAACTCATTGACCGCATAAACAGTCCGTTTGATGAAATGTTAAGAGAAAATCACGAGTTGTATTAAAGTTATATGTGTTAACACATCTGAACTAACAAACCTTTTTGAATACAATTTTTGTCATAGTTTGTGATGAATTTGATCTATAACGATGTATAATTTTCCCCATGAAGGGATCCTACGTGCCAACACAATTTAAATTTCACTATCTTTTTGTATGCGTTTATGGGGAATTTTAAAAATTTGTTTTGGTTGATTTGACTCAAGGTTCTAATAATTACTATGTCGATCGATAGAATCGAACTTACCTTGCAAATAAAATCCCTTCTTGCGGTTGTGACCATTTCCAAATAATTATTCAAGAAACTCAAGAAGTGGTTTGGACTAAGATAGCATTTTATTCCCTTGAGTTTATTATATTCTCCCATGTACTCAGAAGTCGAATGATGCACGTGAACTGTCGATTCAATTATGTTTTCTTTTGAGTCTTCCGGTAGAATATTCGTCTGAAATACAATAAACTCCGTGTTTGAATGTGTCGAATACCAATATAAAACGTACGTATGTCAACAAACAATACCTATAGTATACAATTATGATTGACTCCCAAATTGATCCCTTTCTATTGACATTTTTGGACTGAGTACTGAGTTGCAGTATTGATCAAGCTCAGTACTTAGCTCGAATAATTCCCACACACAAGGGTGTAATAGAGTACTACAAGCTGAAATGGTGTTGATTGCACTTTAGATGCCTGTTATTTGGTTGACATATCATTACTTTACGAGATCTAGTTCCTGACTTTCTAGAAAAGTGGTCTGGGGCGAGCCGAAACACTATAATAAATGAAAATGCCATTTTTTTCGGGCTTACACCACCTGCACATCCCACGGTACCATTTCGTTTAATGGTGTCCAGCTATTGTATGGTTGTAGGTCTACAATGACCCTGAAAATAATGGATGTAACCTAAAAATAACCGCACTTGTAAGAAAGCCTTGTAAGGAAGGTGAACAACCAAAAAATAGAATATTTATCTTTAGCCATAATGAAAGTTCAAGATGTTCCAAAGAGAGAGAGTCAACAAACCACTGTGGATATTAAGAGTTCTGAGAAATGTTTACCAACATTAAGAGTTCTGAGAAATGTTGGTAAACGTACAGTCCACAATTTAAGTTCTGACGGTTTCAAAGAGTAAGTATACATAAGTTTGTACTGCCACAGGAGATTAAGAGAATATTCTAAGAAGAAGATCAATAACTCATTGCATTCCACCGCAAATTAGTACCTTAATCAAGTAAAAGTGTCCCGATATTTATCTACTTTCTCCCTTTATTCGAAAGTATGCTAACTATTCACAATATTAATACTAAAATCCCAAATTGATCGTTCTCGTTTACAATCCTCAGAATTACACAATCCTACTTAGAAAACAAACAGTAAAACCTACGTCTTTGAGCAATGTGGTGGCGATCGCTCGAAGGGCTTTCTCGGGCCACGGAAATATCCAATCCACGTATGAATGCCGTATTATACCCGGGTAGTAACTACAATTTTTCTTGAACTGGTCGTGTACTGGAGCAACTGACAAGACGACGTGAAGATTGTTCAAACAACATTCCATAAAAAACGCAAAAGCTGTGGTCCTGAAAAAGAAGAAAAAAATTGTAAAAGTAAATATCAGGCTCAAATGTCTGCTGGGGAAAAGAAAATCCAGTTTGCCCAATAACGAGGTACGTCCTATCTAGAGCAAAGCGCCTGGCCTCAAAACCCCGGAAAATATCATTGGAATAAAAGGTTAGCCACGATTTTTGAGAGTTTTTGAAAGAGTTTTTGAATCGATGTGGTGTGCTCAGAGTAGTAAAGTAAAAGTAAAGTAAACAAGGAATTTCACCTTGGATTTTCGTCCGACTACCCGGAGGTGTCGCGGACGTCGCCAGCCGTCCTCCAGAGAGGATCGGAACTAGGTCTGACGATTTCGCTCGTGGCTTCCCATTGCCTCACGCCCCTGGGTTGGGAGCGTTTTGGATTCACGTGATATCGAGATCAGAGGTGAACTGTCTAACGACAGGACAGGTATACAACACTTGATAATCATTGGTGCCAGCCGGATTCGAACCAGGGCAATCAGTACTCCGACTGAAAGTAAACAGCTAGAGGACTGACGCCCCAGCTCGCTCGGACAACCTGTCCCCTTGTGCTCAGAGTATGGTATCCAAAACCCCTGACACTTTCAATGCTGACTGAAGTTCGCAAAGAAATTTAAAAATGGATTTACAGACTATAAGTGATTTGAATTTGTTCTTTGTTTGTATATTACGGTGCAATAATCAAACCTTTAATGAACTTAGGGTTTAATCAAATAAAACCGAAATATACTCATGAACATGGAATGAATTAATAAATTATGAGATTAGAATGAAATTATGATCGTCAGCCACGCTGTTGCCATGTGCCTTGTAATGAATGCGTAGTAATAATATGACATACGGTATCATCACGGGAAAGGTCAAGGACATTTTACAAATTATTTATAAGGGACACGCTCAATTACAAAGTATTAAGCCAGATTAAATTTATCCAGTTCGTAAAAAGTATAATAGTAAATAGTTTCACAATGTATTTCAATGTATGAATGTATTTCATGAATGATACTGATTATACAGGGTGTCTTCACTTGTGATAGGCGGAAATCCAGGGGTCGATTCTACAACTAATATGCAACATTTTTTGTCCCATAACTTTTTTTTTTTACCCTGCTAAAAATCCTACTTTTTTCATTTTTAAGATTTTTTTCGTGTTTTCGACCTTTCCTCACTAAAACGGCTATAACTCCCTTGTTCTAAGAGCAATCTCAAATCTGATGGTACCGTTGGAAAGAGCGTAAAATTTACTAATCGTTTAATGGAAAACGCAATTTTTGTATGTGTTTTTAATTGGTAAAAAAATAGGCCAAAGTCTATATTTTAAAATTATTTCAGAAATTACCATTTTTCAAGCTAATTGTTTGCCTATAATTAATAAAGGTATCGTCGGGCACTCTTCAGGAAAAACTTCCTCAAACTGTCAGCTTTCTAACAGTATAATTTAAAAAAAATGTTTGTAGGGAAGTTTTGGGAGAAAAACTGTGTTTAATGCAAAAAAAAAAAAAAAACGTGGTTTTGTCGGTCCAAATAAGTAGGTACACGTTTTTCCTCAGATATCAGCTTCTTACGTTGGAAAATTTGAAAAATTCATGTACTTGATATTATGAGATGGGGTGGCTATGAAAATGCAGTTGTTCATGTCAAATATTTTGTATTATAAAAAAAATTCACTTCTTCAAAAAAATAAAAATAAAAAAAATTCGCAAAGCCATAAATAAAAACCATATTGGCTAGCTCCTGAAAAGAATATAACGCCATCTCAATGATAGTCAAGTGCACAATGAGATGACTCGCTTTTATCTTAGAAATAATCACAAGTTTCATCCTTCCTTTTTGGAAATAGAATACACTACTTACCTCGAGTTTAGAGGATCAAACTCCATAGTTCCATTCCCCCGAGACGAGAGAACAATGAGACCCAATGTTATTGAAACTGAGAGTGAATCCATTATGAAAACAAAAAGGTCGCACCGATTTTCCAATGTATGAAGCTGATATCTGAGGAAAAACGTGTACTTATTTGGACCGACAAAACCACGTTTTTTTTCATTGCACGCAGTTTTTCTCCCAAAACTTCCCTATGAACATTTAAAAAAAATTATACCCTTAGAAAGCTGACAGTTTGAGGAAGTTTTTCCTGAAGAGTGCCCGACGATACCTTTATTAATTATAGGCAAACAATTAGCTTGAAAAATGGTTATTTCCGAAATAATTTTGAAATTTAGACTTTCGCCTATTTTTTTACCAATTAAAAATACTTACAAAAATTGCGTTTTCCATTAAACGATTAGTAAATTTTACGCTCTTTCCAACGGTATCATCAGATTTGAGATTGCTCTTAGAACAAGGAAGGTATAGCCGTTTTAGTGAGGAAAGGTCGAAAACACGAAAAAAATCTTAAAAATAAAAAAAGTAGGATTTTTAGGGGAGTCATTCATTCATTTCATTTCATTTCATTTCATTCAAAAAAAAAAGTTAGGGGACAAAAAATGTTGCAAATTAGTTGTAGAATCGACCCCTGGATTTCCGCCTATTACAAGTGTAGACACCCTGTATACAGTTTGATAAAGATGCCAGTGGTAGAGGAAGGTAAATATAGTTGCGTTCTCTTCCCTCATGTTTTGTAAACCTTCAATTGGCGTTTACCTAACAAGCTCGGAAATTCTTGGTAGTTCAAATTAAAAAATACATATTTCCCAAAAGCTACCTACACGTGTGATTGGGATTTTGTTTTCCTCGATGCACCTTGAAAATCCTGTGAGATCCTAGTGAGAGTTGTTATTGAAGTATTTATTGATAACAAATCTCATATTAACGTACAAAAATTTAGATAAAAGTGATTAGAAGAGGTTCTCAAACCTCTGAGAAACTGGTCCGAGTTGAGCTCATTAATTCAAGGAAAGTATGATATAAATGTGATGAAGCAGAAGATTCCATAATCACTGACGGTTTAAGGATGGCGGGATCGTTGAATAAATTGTATCACACTTGCCGAATCCCAGAGCAGATATTTTTCTTTTTTAATTATTTAAATAATAAGTAGGTTCCATTATAGTAAACAAAATGGAATTCCAAACTTAGGAAAACTTGCAAAACGGACTTGTTGAAATTTCCGTATATGATTCGCTCTTTTGTTGGTTAATGGAAATGTAGTTCAAATATTTAATTAGAGAAACTTTTTTACATTCAATATGTTTAATTCATTTTTAATTTCGTCAATGAAAATTATCGGGTTGTCAAGCTAGACGATGTTGCACATCTGGCGAAGGTGTCGGGGGTTGTATTTACAGCGGCAAGCTCTTTATACCCGTAGTGCTTTGATCGGAGTTCGATAAGCCTTTTACTTCTCCCGGGTTGACCACAAGGGATTCTTTCAACTGGTACACAATGTAGAAGGAGATATCAGAAAAAAGATTTGAGCATGATGGGAGAAATTATGTAAAATGCGCATGAAATCACCAGAAGCCACCGGGGTTTAAAGAAATTAAAATGTGCTTTACAAAGAAATCTGTAATAAATATAATTGTATATCCTAGATGAGAATTCTTTATTAAAGATGTTTGTCATTGCATTTAAGCAAGGAATCGGACGTAAAAATACATTACTGGTATACCTACCTTTCCAACATGGGTACAAGTAGATTGGTGTGTAGTGTGTGAATGTAGTCAAATACTCGGGACTTCATGTTTTGCGGAGGGACGCTCTCAATAAATTCGATATTCTTGAGGCTTGGGGTTTTCAGATTCCTTGAAGACGGTTGTTTTCTTATTTCGTTGAAAAGCAGTTCCAATATTGCTCGGACTAATCTTGCAAAGTTTGTAGCGAGAAAAATCAGACCGATTTGATTTCAAGCTGCGTGTATCGTTCGTATGTATTGTTGTCATGTTGTTGTCATGTCATGTTGTCATGTTCAAGCACTATGTTTTGTGAATTGAAGTTGAATTCGCTAAGATCTACGGTTTTGACAACAAACGTTTTACATTTAACTTCTTTAGGATGTTTTTTAACCTTCCGAAAGTGACCCAATGGCTTCCGTCGTTAGAACATTGGTGATGACATGAACATGTTGAGATTGACAACATACGATCTCTCCTTCAACTATGTACTTATCGGTCGAATATTTCCGTGCATAAGCCTCGTCAACACCCGCCTTTCTTCAAAACACAATAGGAATATTCAATGATACCAGTTGTTTGCAGGAATAAAAATGACACTTATTCAAATTATCGATTCAAGAAATTTATAAACCGTACTACCACCTCATTTTCTCGGTTTCAAAGGTATATTTTTATTCTTTCTTTTCCTTTTCATCAAGAAGATTACTCAGGTGTTGAAATAATTTTTCCGGATTTTCTGAAACTCAGTTTGAGTGTGAAGTACTACGGAGAAAGAAAAATCACCCTCTCCCATTAGTGTAGTCGTGAGGGCACAAAGCTCTTTCATCCGAACAAGGGTGATGAAGGGGTTTCTCAAACCCAAAGCCCTTCGTATGCTCCAGCTCAAGTGACAACAGGTCCCCAGACGGTCTTTGGATTCCAATTAGTGCCTAATCTTCCCACTCGCAAAAAGCTAATTATCAATTTTATATATTCATGGTTGGCTAGTTTATAATTCATCGGACTGTTCATGGTAAAATGAGTAAACGGACATGGAATATTATACTTTCAGCTCATTTATAAATGATTATGCAGGTTTTTCAAGTTAAAGGCTGAATGGATTGTAATATGAGATTTTATATGTGCCAGTATCTTCTTGGATGTGTCTCAAGCCTTTGACAAGATTTGGCACGAGGGACTGGAGTACAAACTGGACAGGGATCTCCCAAGATAGTGCTACTTACTACTGAAGTCCTACCTTGAAAATAGACATTTCAGGGTGAAGCAAGATGACCAATTCTCCGGCTTGAAGCTCATAAAAGCAGGGGTCCCGCAGGGGAGTGTCTTAGGGCCAGTACTCAACTTCCTGTACACACGGGACTTACCCCAACAAGAAGGCACAACTGTTTCCACCTTTATTTATTTATTTATTTGAAAAATACGGGCAAGCCCAATTACAAAGAACAAGAAAAAAATCAGCAAGTACAAAAAATAAATACAAAAATAAGACAAAACTTCACATGGCGCAAAACTTAAGTTAATACAATTGAAATGATGGGGAGGTTTGAACTATTGTTATCAGCATGGCAGGGGAATCATTAAAAAAGTCATACACTGGGTTAGACTGTAAGCACAAATTGGCGAGACGAGGAAAACGATGAAGAGGCCGATTAAGTTGATAATTTGTTGGTGAAAATTGTATATCAAAGAGGTGGGAAGATCGTGCTGATAACCTTGGGATCCGAAGGTTCACATTCGATAGGAGAGCCGGGCAGTCAAGCTGGTTGTTCAGAAGTTTGTGGAAAAGTCTCAGATCGGCCAGGCATCTGCGGGTCTCGAGCGGTAAAAGATGGCACATCTCAAGCAGGGGTGCGTACTCAACGTCCCTAGCGAGGATACCAGCCTTGAACGCGACGTATCTGAGAAATTTCCTTTGCACTCTCTCCAGGGAATATTTGTGTAGCGAGTAGCTGGGTGACCTTCGCAGATGATACGGCTGTCTTCTCTGTTGGAGATGATATAGAAGCTGCTACATGCAAACTACAGACGTCTACTACTGAGGTTTCTAAGTGGACCAAGATGTGGAGAATGAAGCTGAACGAATCAAAATAAGCCCACATCAACTTCACTAACCGAAAAATCACAATCTTGGATGTTGAAATCAATTCAAATAAAATACCGCATACTGAACAGTTAAATACTTGGGTTTGACACTGGACTCCTAATTAAACTGGAAAAAACACATAGAAAAGAAGAAAGAAGAACTTGAAATCAAGTACAGAAGGATGTATTGGCTAATGGGAAGGAATTCCCATCTCTCTCTTAACAACAAACTGCTCATATATAAGCAGATCCTTCGCCCTATTTGGACCTATGGGATCCAATGGGATAAGAAAATCCAAACCTCTCAGAATAAAATAGTGAGAAGTATAGTCGGAGCCCCATGGTACATGCGGAACGATGATATTCATTGAGATTTGAGGATGGAGACAGTCTATGAAATTATTGCAAAATACGCAAGGAAGCATGAACATCGACTCCACAAACATGAACATCGTCTACGTTTTGGACAACGAAGGTGAAATCCGACGTCTCAAGCGAAACAAACCACTGGATTTAGTTGTGCTGTCATGAAAAAAATTATCTGGAGTTTTTTGAGCTGTCTCGTGAATCCTAAAATGATTATACACGGTGTCTACACATAAGTTGGGAAGAGTCGATTGCCTCTTGACTTTTTTACTTCCCTTAAAATGTTAATTTGTTTATTGTTAAGATTTTTTTCATGGTTTCACTCATTAAAACGGTCATAACTCCCTCTTCAGAATATTTTGTAATTAGAGGAGACTGATGAAACAACGTTCTATTTTCTATGGCCCTAATGTAAACCCTTTTATTACCAGTTTTAATTCATTCAAAAAGTTCATTGTACAGAACTTCATTTGTTCATTGAAAAAATGTAAAGAACGTCGTTTTTCTTCAATTTCTTGTATTCTCAGCGTTCCTACAGTAAATAAAAAAAAATTGTATATTAGCGTTTTGGGAGGAAACTGCGTTCAAATGTATCACCCACCAAAACGTGAAGCAGCAGGCTTTTCTTAATTCTTTTCTACAAATTTTGCGTTGGGGCGTTTTTTTCGACCAATTAAAGCTATTCAAAAACATTTATTTCAAACCAGGGCTATAGAATTAAACGCAGTTTCTGAAAGACTCTTCGAATTCTTCAATTAATTGAAAAATGTGTTTTGGTGGGAGAAGGTCTAAGGTAACGGCACCGGTAGTGGCCACTGCTCCAGTAGTGGCCATTTTAAAGTTTATGTTTGAGAAATCAGGATTCCCGGTCTCCTAGTTCAAACTTGCAGGAGGTACAGCTCATGTCATCTTGTAGTCAGAGGTTGAACTAGGAGTGCGCAGAGCATCATTGGAAATTGTGGTAAACTTCTCAATATGACCGTCCCTAGTTTCCTCGTTTGTTGGGCTGTATCCTAGAGCTTCTACTGGATAGAATCAATTTTGTTCATCTGGTATTGAATTTAATGATATTAAACACGTAAGGAGGGCGTCAAGTGGCCACTAAGAATTGTAATTTGATGTGGCCACTACTAGATCAAAATAAAGGTGTGAGAAAAAATTAATAAAAAATAGAAAAAATTGTTCTTTTGATAGTTTTAGGCAATGGATATGTTAGGGAAGAGTCGGGCTATATTCTAAATGAGTCCTGAAGAAAGTCAGTACTACTGTTGGCCCACAATTGTCAAAACTAAAGAAAAAAATTCTTAACTGTGGCCACTACCGGTACCGTTACCTTATACAATGGGGGAGAAAAAAAAAAAAACGTTCGTAAGGAAAGTGAAAAAATTTGTTGCGAATTAGTTGCAGAATAAACCCATTGTTTTCTGTTCGTAGATAGATATCGGAATAGTCGTATGCGGTGATCCTTTCCACTCACACCATTGATGATGGGGACGCTCGCTAATGTCGGACCATGGCAGTTTCGCATATTCACTAACGAAGGTAGAGGGAAATTCTCTATAATAGACTGAAAAATCTACTGTCTTCCAAAATCAAACACTAGAATGCTCCCTAGAATAGAAAAACTCGTCGATCACTCACCTGTCAATTACTTTGGATTTCTTCAAGTTTCCTTGAACCTTATCAACAATTTCCTCTTTCTTTGTATCAGCTAGCACCGTTGAAATACTGCCATTCGTGATGATCTCATTCAAGGTCTCCATGTACTCTTAAAATAGAAAAGTTACAAATTAGTTAAGTCAAGGTATGTTCAGACAATTGATTTCTCACATATTCTGGAAAAAAATTGTTTTAAAAATCATTCCACAAATTTACTATTTAGCTTCCATAACGCCATCGTGTGAAGGAATAAAAAGAAAAACTAATTAATCATATAATTGAAAAACTTTGGATTAAATAGCATCAAGTTATTAGAAAATTATAGTGTTGATTCCTGCTAGTGTCGTTATGCTAGTATCTCTGAGGGTGTGGTTTTATTTGTTTAATACCTTCTACATTTTTTGTTCGTTAACAAACAACAGTGTTATCTAGCAGCAGTATTTCCATGTAAACCTACAGAAAATAGTATGTTAGCATTCATATAGAATATGTGATGAAATGTATAACATTTTTCCTTTATCGTAACGGTCCTTGACCACTGAATTAAATATGAAATGTCTTAGCTAATAAAAACGGAGTAAGATAGAACGTTGTGTATAGTTCTACGAAAGTAAAGAGTTAAACAGTTAAATCGATTCCGACGGTTAGGCATCATCAGTAACAAACATGAACTCGCAAGCAGAAATCGCGAGTTGGTACATCAAATTGAAGGTACGTATAACCATTGCCGAAAGGAACATTTGGTTCAACCAACAGTGCATAACCAAGCGTCTTCTCCCAAATTACGTCCATATACCTACAGCGCGAACATCCCTCCGGTGCTGCAAATAGGATAATCAAGGAGACACAACTCAAGCTTGTCAGGAGTGAGCTCCGCCGCTGGTATAGTGTTCGTGATTTAGCCCGGGAAAAGATGTATTGCATCTTTCAACAGCTGTCTTCCTGCTATGACTACAGTGAATGGGAGGTCATCGGGCAACATGCCATCGAAGTTGCTTGGCACAAGGGTACGAAGAAGAAGACAAATCCACTTCGGAAGCTTGAACAACGTCAAAAAACTCAGAAGCCAACATCCCAGATTGGATCGCAGCCATCATCTTCGCCTGCATTCTTCAAGAAAGTAGAGAACTTGTCAGGTGTTACATTTTCACCAGCAGAAGTGTTGCTTCCTGAAAAAGGGCTCAAGCAATCCTGTCGTCTCTCTGGGGATTCCATCGTCTAGGGACCTAGCTTTCTCCATTGAAGCTTCCAGCGGTCCTTATGTGCCCTATGTGCTGAAGAGATAAAGAAGACAATCAAGATTCCACCCAGAAGAAGGAGTTCAATGCTAAGAAGATTGTAGCTCTTAAAGCGGATAAAGGAAACACAACTGTTATTTTAACGAAACAAGACTACATTGAAAAAACTCTTAAATTCTTGAACGATAATAACTGCAATGTTCTCAAATCGGATCCACCTGCTAACGATCAAAAGATAATTAGGTTAGGTTAGCTAATATATAAGCTGTTGACACCCGAAAATTTATTATTTCACATCTCATCACAAACGATGCAATCCAATGAGTTTCGGTATATGGCCGCCTCGGGAGATATACCAGCATCTGGTACATTCTCTGAGCGTGACGGGCATTATCCTCATTCGTCTATTGGAAGGGGGAACTATTCAATTTCATCACCTACCCATGTTACGTGGTAGCAGAGCGTGGACAACTGGCTATGACCAGTGGCCTTTGAATATTGACTGTCCTGACGCCCCTATTTCATTGCGCTGGCCCATAGGCTACTTGCTTAAACTATTGTCCCTTGAGTAATTATTACAATCCCTGACCTGATTGAATATTACCTGCAGGTATTCCATGCTCACTAGCAAGATGGACGACTGAGGGCCGATTTTCAATCCCGATCTCTTCCAATAGGCTGGCAACTGTTTCAGAAAAGAATTCGTAGCTTTGGTAACGTCGAAGGGCGAGAGTCGTCACATGACACACTATAAAAGTCGTAAGAGTTGATTAATATGAAAATAGTCTTCCACAGCTTTCAAATTGCTTGTTCTCGATTTTTCCCCTACGTCTACAACGTCTCATGATCAATTCTATTTGCCAAATATTACCAATACAAGTACTACTATGACCAAGGACAATTAAAATTAAAAGCAAAAGATTATCAATTTAATTAAAATATGCGTAAAAATATACTGAAACTGTAAAAGTGATTAAAATCCAGGAACTAGTGGACTATAAGAATTGCATGATTGGACTTATTGGCTTTACTTTTTTACTCTTTGTAATTATTTCTCATCGAATTTTCAAGTTGGCCGTATTCGTTCTCCAGCTCTAAGTATTCTGCCACAGTTCTGGACTTTCCAGGTGGACTTGAATAGTTCACGGCTATAACTTTATAAAGCTGATAATCTCGCGAATATTGTTTACACATTTATTTTGTTGACGATTCGAGTTCACCATGTTTCAAATGAGAATAGTTTACCGAAAAATCCCCTTTTCTGGTTTTATATGAATGTTACTGTCTTTAACCGCCGAGAGTAAAAAAGTTTGCTAATAAGCTGAGGTCATTACAAAAGCGGGCTCCTCCGGGTAGCGTAATAGGCGATGAGGCAACTGCTTTTAACAATACTTACCGTTGTTTCATTTCAACTTTCAACTTATGAGTTTTACGAGTCAGCGTACCATAATATTTGGCTTTGAAGAGAAATACTACTTTGCAAATTAATAGAAAAAGGTTTAATATTACTATAACAGATAGCCCCTCCTATTAAGATCAGTGGAGCACGGATAATTAGGTTAAACTGAGTGCCGAGATAACTGGCACAAGCCCGGAGCACAGATGGTTAGCCAAAATGTCGTCAACTGTCCTATAGTTTCTCAGAAAAGCTTCGGTCGTTCATGGCAGATGGACGGATGTTTTGTATCATTCTCTTCTTTAGAATCTACATGTCTCGAAACAAAAACCAACAAATTTTGAGCGGGAATTGAACGTTTCCAAGTAATGAGTGAAAGGATACATCACGCGAGTTATTATAATTTTAAATGATTTACAAAATAACTGAATAGAATGTCGAAACACGGAGTTGGATGCTCCGCATTTTCAGAAAATAGGAAAAACGAGAATATCAAACCGTTTACCTGATAGTGTCAATGAAAGTTTTCCATGAATGTGCACCCTGTTGAGAGTACACCAGTAGGCTTCAGATTTGAGATAGAGTAATATCATCGTTATCCCTGGTTTATCTTGAGAAATAAATGTTATTTCTGGATGTCTTAGTGAATCTTGCCCTCAATAAAACTCGGGATTGACTAATGGTTTCGAATCCATTTTACTACGTGCCAAGTTAATGAAAATTTTACTTACTAGCTGTGTAACCGGCTAGTTTTGTAAGCGATCTCTTTCCAGAATTGGCTGCTCCGATCATTACAATGTGCCCTCTCGGTAGTCTCAAGGAGCGATGGATTCTAGTTAAGTGTTCGAGAGCGTCTTCGAACAGTATCAAGTCCATCTTCTCGTTTTCCTTGTTGTACGACATGGCGATCTAACAAGAAGAGGCCACAGTAATGCGGTAGCCGATTTCGAATGAACATCTCTTGCGGGGTCTACCTTCTGCTCAAAAAATAATCCTTTGTCATGGTCCATCGTCAGAATTAGTCCTTAGGACCCTCGAAACACCCTCGAAATGCCTCCTTGTACGTAATTTTCCTTACGAGTACTTCCTCGCTTAGGTGCTGCAGTTTAAATAGCAACTTCTACCACTCTCCAGCAGCGTAGAGTGGTCAAGTGTCTCACGAATCGTGAAATTTCAAATTGTGAAAGACGTGTACAACAACGTGATCTTTTTGGTTCAAGAGGAGGTGCTACTCCCATTTACATATTAGGGCTGCCCGCCAAACACCAATGCCGGGGATTGGCAGGCGAAATTAGAGAAAAAATAGACAATGGTAAAAAGACTTCAGATGGACTTTCGAGTGATAATAATGAGTGTGAACCCATAATCTTTCCTGCCACCATAACCCCGGAGACCCCGGTAAAACTAGATAGTCACAAGTAGAAACTGCTGCTTTCAGGGAAGTGTAAAAGTAATTCAAATTTTAACGTTTTTGTTTTTTTAACTTGATTTTTATATTTTAAAACTTATGGCAAAAAAACCGTTCCCAGATTTAATGTTCTGCAACAATATGGAATCGTAAGTATTTTTGATAAAGCGATTCTTTAGCACTTATTATGATGAACGAGCATATTTCTATCCACGACAATTCGCAACGTTCAATTTTCTGACAAACGAAAATTTTACAAACTATATTCTTCAATCCTGCAGATTGGTTCTAAAATGTGTGATTAAATTTACATTATATTTTCATCCAAAAATGGTAATATTTCTCTTAAACTGTTCGTTATTGATGAAAAGCGTGTTTGATAAAGTGCGGAGTATTTTATTCAGTTTGCATAAAAGGGGGAAACCCCCAAATTCACTCTCGTAATTCCCTACTTGAAGAAGGTCTATGGTCGGAATTATTTTTTGAGCAGTAGAACCCTCAGAAAAAGTTTGGATTAATTTACGATCTTATGGAGCAACTTTTACCTCAGTGAAAAGGTGAAACACAGCTTCGTAGTCTAGTAAGTCTTCATATCTGCGAGGTTCGGATTTGATCATTGCGTTTCTAAAGTCGCCAAATAGCAGGGGCTCTCTCATAACATATTTGAGAGATCCAGGGAACCGATTTGATATTTCCTCTCTGATGTGTTCGTATATAATTGTTCGATCCTAATGACAACAATTTAAGTATAAGTTATAACAATTTTTTTATACAGGGTGTCTCGCACTTAGTGTAAAAAAAAAAAATTGGGTGAAACTACATGGAAAATGGAGTAAATCGCCGCCAACCGCGATTTTTTTTCTCAACCCGTTGCTGAGATATGCTATTTTTAAGAGTTTTTTCAAAAAATCGCGTTTTCCGCCATTAAAACGCTTTTTTCTTGGCAATTTCCCAACATTTTTGCACATTTGACCACATTTTCGGAATCTGCGTTAAATTTCCTATAAGATGAAGTTACTTTGATTTCCAAAACGCATCTTCCAAACACCGAAATTTTCAATCAAAGATGAACATTTTTCGCAAAGTGAAATTTTTCAAAAACTTGGAACGCTTGGCGTGACCACAAAAATAATTTTTTTCGTTGTCAAATTTGACAAAAACTTTTCTCACTTCTAAGCTTTCCAACGGCGTCTCAACCATTTAATTCTGATTGGAATTGACGGAGAAATTAAAGTTCGAATGCCAGAAAACGTGTAGTTCGTTTTAACGTAAGTTGGTAGGTGACGTACGATATGGGCCACAGAAACTGATTTTTCTCGATTTCAATTAATGTTTTCCGGCATTCAACCACAGGTTCGATTCGGGCGTTAAATTTCCAAGAAACATTTTGTTTCCAAATTTTTTTGACACATTTATCACAATTCTCAATTTTTAATTTTTTACAGTACAGAAATTTTGAGTAGAATCCGAATCTGCAATAAAAAATTCGGGTTCTCATTTAAAATAAGAAAGTTAGTTCAGTTGCGCGGGTGCGCACCCCACGCAATGCGCAATCTTGCGAACGATATGATATTTGAGATTTTGGAAAAACTTATGAAGATTCAAAAAAAATGTTTTTTTGTTTACTCCCATTTGGACGATTTTAGGAGGCGGGGGACCAACTCGTGAGACACCCTGTATATACATTTACATTTCAGATCTGCCAGAATACCATTAGCAACCTTTATTAGTTCTTAACTATTTCAACTTGAAAATTTTGAAAATTCTTGAGATCTTGGTTTTTCTACAAAATATCCACCCGTTCCACTTTAGTTTATTTACCAAGCGCCTTCAGCGTGTCCCGTGTGTTTTTTCATTCATTATTTTATTTAAACAAAACTTCCGGAAGGAACGAGTGGAGAACGAGAAACATCATTCGTCCCCGGAGCGTAATACTGATGAGAACATTCGTGCGGTTTTTGCGGACCGTTTTGCTCAATCTTTTTTCTGCATGAGCGAAGAACAATCAATGCTCTAAATTGTGAGCCTGACTCAATTATTGCTGCACATCGCAGCAAAAGGCGGAACCAAAACCAATTCGATGACGTCATCCTCCTCCATGACAACGTTTTTTAAGGCCCCATTCACTGCAGCTTTAATTTCAATTTTTGCAAGAAAATGCATTGCACTCCATTTGATCAGGTCTACAGCCCTGACCTGTCGCCCTGCGATTTCACTTGTTTGGGCCACTGATAAAGAAGCGCTAGGAGGACAACGATTTGATGATGATACAAGGTGGAGTTTTCGTGCGCAATTGGCTTGAGACTCAACCTTCTCGACCTTTTACGATGCTGTGAATTAAAAAACTCCCAACTCGCTGGGAAAAATGCATTACGAAAGCTGGAGATTCTATGTAGAAAAGTGAAATATATTTGGTTTTTATTTTCTATCGAATTAAATTTTTTATTCAAACTAACAAGAAAATAAATTTTATCCCGTTTCGGATATTTGATCTGACCCTCGTACATATACATTTATATCTGTACAGAATCTGCCAGAATATCATTAGCAACCTTTATTAGTTCTTAACTATTTCAACTTGAAAATTTTGAAAATTCTTGAGATCTTGGTTTTTCTACAAAAATATCCACCACGTTCCACTTTAGTTTATTTACGTTTTCAGCGCCTTCAGCGTGTCGTTCAGTATGTGTTTTTTCATTCATTATTTTATTTAAACAAAACTTCCGACGGAGGGAATCAACATCATTGAACAAATAATGAATCCTTTCCAACTGCCGAAGTCTAAATGTGAGCCGATATTATTTGGACCAAGCCCCTGCATGAAACCATTTCGGACCTACTTCAGGCTCCTGAATTTATCTTTTATAGTATTGGCAGGTCACACTCTATTACTGGAGCGGAGAGAAAATGCAGATTTCAGTTTATACAGCTCATCTGTATTGTTGCCTACTAAAAGAAGGCTACTTTAAACCCAGATATGGGCTGATAATTATAATTTAAGAGTACAGGACCAATTTCTGTCTTTAACTGTACCTGTTTACAACCAGATCATTAAATTTATTCAATCAACCAGATCCCGTTTCTCGAACTCGATGAAGTGTATTTCTGTCGTCGTTCATCCGTAAAACGTTCCAATTCTATGAACTCTAATTTGAAAGTTCAATGGATCCATATTAACGTTAAAATAACAATCTTCCAAGAATATACTGAGTTTTTGGACGAGCTTATTACTCGAGATTATGATGGGAGTGAATGAACGAATGCGACGACCTTCCATCGGGGGTCTTCTGGTATAAATCCCATTTCTCAAGCTCAGGTTTTAAATAAAATAGAGGAGGGGATACAATTGCGATAAGAGATATCTGCAGTGTTTTTTACGATAAAAGAAATTGAAGACCCCACCCCTATTTCGTTAGGTGAATGGACCTTTTGATGATTACTCCGAGCCCGTTAAATACCCTGTTTAATTGAGATATGAACAATACCAAAACTACACAATCGTCAGTGAAATGGGACAAACCTTCATATTAAGATTTCCATGTTAAAAAACAGCGAGTGATAAACACCAACTGAAATAATATTAAAGAAATAACTTAATTAATGTAAGCGAAACATACATTAAGTTTGTGGCATCACCTTTTCTCCCATCAAACGATCACAAATCACTCGGGTGAATTCATTTCTCCAAGCCCTTAGAAATTGGCGGCCATCCGTAAAAAGTTCCTTACACGTCATCAGCAGGCTTGAAAATATACAGCCAAGGTCCCGAACATTGAAAATGTAGGTGAAATGAACTGGAGAAGGTAAAAATTTGTTTCTTGCTACCTGTGGCATGAAATTTATTGGATTAGTACGTTCGGAACTCGAACACATTATGAATTAGTATACTCGTACAGAGGTAGGAGGTAGTGTCACGAAAGGTTGATATGAAAAGAAGAATTATGGATTTTTCTATAAGTGGTGATTTTAACTGGTTGCTTTAGGGGAAATATTACCTAATAACTTCATTAAAGGGGAGGCCAACTTATCAATTTTTCATCTTCAACATACGAATTCTTTCTAAATTTTCTGTTCCAGTCAAAACCATTAAAATTACAATATAAGTACAGATATAAACATAGATTACGTTAAACAAGTGAATCGTTGCTTCGATGAGTGGATCAATTAATTTCTTAATTTGTTCAGAAAAGTTTTCCGTGTGTCCTCGAAGGATGGCACCAAACACGTTCTTGATGGCATTAGTAGTTACAGTATTTACTTGATAAATTACAAACAGAGAAAGGAATCGAGGATCGATGTCTTTGATTTCCTCGTCTTGCTTCCCCATGGCTCCAATGAAATCTAACAAAAGAACAGAACAATCGTTAACTGTCCATTTTGATGAGAAATGTTGGTTACTATGTTTTATCAGACGTATAATCACTGTAATAATATTTAATGTATAGTATGTCTATAAATACTACTGTGATTACGATTGAGATAGTGAGATATCTTTCGCAGTAACTCACTACGTACAAATATTATTGACGTGAAACATCCTCTTGTCCTCACTCCTTCCGTACATTGCGTGCCGCTCAATCAAAAACTTCAAAAACTCATAGGTTTCTGTCGGTCCCGTTTTACCGCTCTAACAAAATAATAAGTGCATGATTGTAACTAATTTTGTAGTAATGTACTTTCATGGTTTATTTGATTTATTCAATTGACAAAAAATTGATAGTTAGTGCTGATCCACTCACCGCTGTCATAGCCAAGTCATCGATGAAAACTAGAAGTTTTTTCTTGAGCGGGGGAGCGTATCTGTTGCTTGCTATTCTCGTCAACTTTTTCTCAATAACTGACTGTAGTTTCAATGATCCCGAACGAGGTGTCAAATTTACTCTTAGGTTATCCTTCAAAAACATAATTGAAGTTATATCCCGTCATTTAATAAGATTTCATAGACAAAATAAATAACGTCAAAAATTATTTGATAGATGTATAATCGAAATATGCTTTACCGAACGGAATCACATATCGATCTGCGGCTGATTGATAAATTTAAGGGATGAGAAATATTGCGTAGAGTATGTGACGTGCCTACGGCTTAGTTGTAAATTGTATAAAATGTATGTAAATATGTAAATTTTACAATTGTCTGATATAACTGTCGCGGACAACGCTGTAATCTGTAAGGGCCTGTTACAACATGAAAAGAGTTAGTCCGGAATAGGTATTGTTCTGTTGATTGGATCGTTTAGATTTTGGTTACCTGGCATTAAGGCATTTCAATTAAAGTGGCTGTAAGTGGGCAACTGGTGTAATTTTTCATTCTCCAAAGTGGAACGGCCCATTAATACGAAAAAAACGACAGCAATTTAAAAGGATTTCAAAATTCATTCAGTAGTTACCCTAGTTGGTGCTTTCAATTAAATTTTTAACATTAATTGTTCGTGGGATAATATAAATAATATTAAGTTCATCATGTTCTAGTAATGTACATGATTAGTAATGATGTTGTGGATCCATGAATTTATTTTTGGCAAAACTAATGCGAGGAGGAAAAACCCAGTATATAGGTATGATATACATTTGTAAGTATGACGTACTAACATAAATATTTTGATCCAAGTTTTCCAGATATTGTCGAACGATCGAGGATTTAGCTGATCCACTTTGACCGATCAATAGAACTGGTCTCTTCACCTACAAAACGAGAGATACATAAAAAATTATTTGATCTTCGATGACTACAAAGACCTATACCGAACGACTGGTGAAAGACTTCAAGCCCCGTTCGACAAAGTCCAAAAAAAAAAAAAAAAAAAAAAGTAAAAAATGAAAATAAATAAATGGAAAATTAGTTTTTTTTATTAACTGCAGTTTAAAGTTAAAATTTACCTACAATTAGATTCTATTTACTTTAATTTGATTTGATTTGTATATCTTCATCAGCCATTTGTCCGAACTCTTGTAACGAACATATTAGCACTGTTCTCTACAAATAAAGGTTTTGGATTGATTGATTGATAAATAGAAAATTAGGGAAATATTATGCATAAAATTACGAAAATTTGATCTCATAGCCATTTTGAAAGACTGTAACTTTTTTTTCTATTCGGCTAGTAGGTAATTGATTCATATTTATAAATAATGTTTCTACTTGTTCTCCTCAACTGGATTGAATAGTATAAATGTATGGCATCAACCGTGATGTTTGGTCTATCTTCGCATGTAACCAGCCAACCTTTAAAGAACATGAGGATTCTGTAGCCCAACAATCTGACCGATTTGTCAAATGTACATCAAACGGATGATCCTACAGCAAAATTTAATGCTCTCTAATTATTTATATGGCACATTCTGTGCTAGGACTCAGAATATACGAGTTGTGTGAGGAAAATTGGCATAACTTTGGTACCAAAAGTCTCGGCACGCCCGAAAAATTCGGTCCCACGATTTTTGATACTTACTTCTTTGCACTTATGTATACAACATACAAGATATATAATATAAAATAATAAATAATTTGCTACCATTTCCATACTGATCTAGATAATAGCTGTATGTGAAACGACGGAAGCGGTAAGCATCGTTCTGTGAAGCTTCTCACCTTCTGTCTTTTTTGGAGGACCAAAAGGAGTACGCAGAGCTAATTCCTCAATAACTTAGAATAAGGCCAAATATATCGGTCTAGAAATTACCCATATATATTGAGAAAGAACATAAACTTAATTTAAGTTTGATGATAGTACGCAAATTGGATAAAATCAATTATAAATTTGATCGGCAACGGGTACCATTTTGTCTTCGACCCAACATTTTTCAAATAGAAACTTAACGTTGAATTGATAGAGATTCATACCTTCGGACGAATATGCTCACGGTATTCAAACTGGAACAAAACATATAAATGAACTAACAAGTATCTTAGCAAATATACGGACGTTAAGCAAATCATATTGAAGTAGGTACCATCTCCAGAGAATTGGTGAAGCATATTAAATCATAAATCTTACCTTGTGGTATTCGATATCTTCGCAATTGTGCTGAAACCAAAATAGTTGATAATAGTTGTGCATTAGTGGTTAATGAAAAGAAATACATAATAATTATATGGTGTGAGATGAAGTTATATTTTCTAGTTCCCTTTCTAATAACCAAAAGCATTGACATATTCTTGTTATTGACTAGTTTTTTTCTCAATCTCACAATATATTTTGTTTGCCATTTTCTACGTAATTACGTATCCTATGTTCTGCTTTCTTCAGCTTATATTAAGTCATTAGATTCTCTAGTATAATAACTGGATTTTGTACCAAACCACACTTGGCCAGTGTGGGCAAGTTAGGTTTCTGCGAATGTGATGGGTAGACAGCAGTGCATCTACTCGCACCCTCATGGGATCAGTGTCAATATCAAAGTGCATTTCAGCTGGCGGCCTGTATGCAGTACCAGATTATGCTGAGAAAAAATGTTAATGGGACACCCCGTACCTAATGACATGGATCATTTCCCCGGCAGAATAAACTCAAAATACTCACTCCATAAAGTCAGTCGGCTTTTCTATCCAATGTCCAACATTGTCATTGGCCTGGGTGACGTGCATTTTTACTGGATTCTGGCTTTCTGCTTTCTGGCAAAAGACAGGGCATTTTGAAAAAATGCTAGAATTGGCTGTGGCATCCACTGACCGAAATGCTCTGTGAAAATCACCAGCTACTTGAAAGCGAGATGACCCAATATTTTGGAAGAGACGGAAGTCTAATAATCTAACATAATAATATAAATCGGACGCTAGCCTCCAGTCTAAAGAATGGAATTTATTCGCGGATCGGCCAATAGTTTCGGGGATCTTCTCGAAGGAAGCAACGTCCGTATTTATCCTGAACCAAATCCATGTCGTCGTCCACAGCAACATATATAGATCTATATTTTTCGTGTTCATTAGAATATATTGCTTAGTTGGAATATTCCATTCAGGTGGCACTATAGTATACAAAGCAAATTGTTGTATCAAGTTGAGAGTTAATCAGTGTCTCTTACTTCCCAGAACTTTAAATTACCAACCCATTAGAATCAAGAATAATTATGAATACGACCTTTCACAATTTTACGAGGAGCTATATAACATAAAAAGTGATATAGAAGAGATACTGATTATAGAAGCATCAACGAATATTTTTTCAACTCACTTTACACAATAAAGCCAGTGTCCACAGCATCCTCGTTAACTCTACGTTCGGTACTAGAATATCGAACGGTTTGCGAGTTATATCATGAATGTATGGCTCGACAAAGGTTGACCATGGGACCCATTGTTTCTTCTCAACTTCAAACTTATACTCGAATAACGTTGGCTGTCTCGTTGGTAAATTATCTAAAAGGAAAATAAGAAGAATGACACTATCATACCTCTAGTTCGTAACTATAAACTGTTGGATGACATTGCAAGTGAAAACACACCTTATCAAGGGATGCCGTGAACAAAGAACAAATAAATCCGTAAAACAATCGGTAAGCACACTAGACCCCAAGATGCTTATGATTAGAGCCTACGGCTAAAGTTCAAGAAGCATGGAACTTGCTTTAGTATCCCCTCTCTTACGTGATACAAATTTTAAGAAAGTGAACTATAAAAACCGTAATTTCATTTTGAAAAAACCGGAATTGATTTATTGACTAAAAACGAACTCTGTTAGGATTGACAGATTTCGATAAGTCCGCAAAGGTTGGAGGAAATGTAAGTCGGCACATATCAGAGATCCGAACCCAGTGAATAGGAAATTTCAAATGAAGGCCGCGAGGCCATTACGCTACACGGGGCTGAAACACTAGTTCTTCAAAAAACAGGGCCACAATGGAATGCGGGTGCAGTGTACGGCTGCTCAGATCATCTCAAGCGTCATCCTAATTGACGTCCCGGCGGATGAGCGCTGAGGAATATATTTTTAGAGGGATGAAAACAAAAAACACAGTGTAGAAGGAGGAAAGTGAGCGGAACCTACGAGCTTGACAGCCGATATGGGAACGGGAACCCAACAGTCGGCCTTACTGATAGGCAATATGAGACAATGGATGGGGAAAGGACCGGGGGAGTGTAGTGTCAGGTAGTGTAAGACCTGATTCCTGACGGGTCATGTTACCGCTCCTTCCTGAAGAAGGGGAAAAGTAGCGAATGCCGGATGTGCTTCAGGGAGATGTGAATGTGATTCGAACGTTCTTTGTATGACCACAGGTAATAGGTTATAGCCAAGAGAAGGAACTTGAATCCTGAGACGGTCATTGTCAACATGCTCACAAGCAAAGAATCCAATATCTCCTTCTGGTCAATTCAGAAGTTGTGTTCAGGAGTCCTAGGGCAGTTTTTCCTTACGGAGAAGTCAGATAACCTAGTCAAGTCCTTTGGATGTGCCCCAGTTCCTGAATTGACATTTAGGTGATAGCGTGTGTCAAGCCAAATTGCCGACTGAGTAGGTTAGTACCTGAAATTTTAGCACAGCCAGACAACTCCCAGAGTACAACACTCAGTATGCAACACTCCTCCCTCAGTCAGCATATTGAATAGCATGACTCTCTGACTATGAAGATGCTTCAGTATTCAAATCATTGCTCCCGCGAATCCAACTCAACTTAAGGGCATGCTAGTGGTTCGACGGAGTCTATGTACCAATAGCCTGCTTCCCCCTCCCCCCTCCTTGATGTAGATCGTGTATTGAAGAAAGTGTAAATACACTCCTCCATTAAGACCAGAATGGTGATAGTAGAAGGTAGAAACCTTCTCTGTTCCTACCGCTTTGCTCTCACCTGAAGAAATCCGCAGGTCAAGGGATGCAATAATTGGAGTGCTGACTCCATCAATGTTCCTCGAATCGTCAAACACAAGGGAGTAAACATTGCATGGGAACAGGAAATGAGATAATCACATGAAAAGTTAATAAATGATGAACCTGGAAATGGCTCATTGAGGCTAGGAAGGGACTGTCCCGAAGTAATACCTAAGAAGTGCCGGTACAGTCCTACAAAGAAAATGTGAAGAAAGGTGTTTGAGCCGGTTAGCCAGTAATGAGTAATCTGACACGCAGCCGAGTCACTGAGAGTTTGTAAAAATGTTCACCTACCTGATGGAAAAGACAAACAAACAAAAACAGAAATAACAGCAGCCTCCTATACCAAGTCCTGCAATGCTGTCCACTGCCTCGCACCTTCACAGGATACTAATCTCGCGGTGACAACTGCAAGCGAAGCTGCTCATATAAGTTGGAATGGGTGAAAACCACATCAAAGGATATCAGTGTGTATCCCGTCAAAATTCGGCGGATAATATTTGTCTCTTTTGAATATACTCGTATACACCATTTGAAGATCCTAATGGACATTGGATGATAATTTGACGTAATAGTAACCCCGTTACAGTCCCCTGTTGTTCGTTCTTGTTTGATATCCGATCACAATGATAATCGCAATGGTTTTATATGCGGAATCACCACGATTGCTACCACCGTCATGCGTGTGCCTACTGTGTCCATTCTTCAATGCTAATGACATAACAAATTAATGAATGTGCTCTAAAATGGCCTGTACTCAACTTTCTGCTTGAATAATTAATCTTATTAACCGTGAGGGAATCGAGCATCGAATTTCTTAATTTTCATTGAAAAAATCGTTTGAAAGGAATTCTATTCATCATGTCCTGGTATCAGAGAATTATCATCCCGGTGAGTTAGGTTGTGAGTGGTCAATGCCTGAATTTCACTACTCTCCTTGTCATTTTGGACGTGTAGATATGCTTTGTATAAATCAAGCCGGCAAAAATACTTTGAGTTTCGAAGGTTATTCTAAATTTCGTCAATTTTTCGAATAGGGTAACTAGCGTTCACTAGTTGTTGGTTGACCCCCATCTTACAATCAACGCACAACCTCACAGTGTTGTCTGGCTTGGGAATTACGACCAGAGGGGAACCCCAGTCACTTGTACATATTTTGGAGATAATACCTTGCGACTTCCGATTCCCTATTAACCTCATCTCGCAGAGCACTGGTACTTCACGTTCTCTAAAAAATATAGGCTTAGCATCTTCACGAAGGCGTAGTGATATAGTTATACCAAGAATACAACCCACTTTTCTTGAAACATTTCGGGGAATCTTAGATTTTGAACTTGGAAAAATTTAGACGTAGTTAACACGTTTGAATCAAGTTGCTGAAGGTTTATACCTAGATGGCGGATCCAATTCGTCCCAAAAGCGCATCATAATTTTCAGAAACAACATATAGTTCCTCCTGGGATTTATTTCCATTATACTCGACATTAACTGTAACTTTCCCATCGGGGCAAAACTTATCACCTGTGTAAGAGCGAAAAGCTATGTTTGAAGCTTGAAGAGGTGCATCAATTCGTAGGTTGTGAAGTTGGTCTCGGGGAATAAAAGAGAATCCTGGCCCACTATCAACTTCAAATATTTGAAGACGGCCTTCCTGTTTACTAACACGAAATATTTGTCAAGGTCAGCGCTAGGATGTTGATTGACAACTCACACAAAAGTTCGCTATTTGTCCATTTGTAGTGATCTAAGTTCTACTTTATATTATATCAACATGGTAGTCAGGTGACGATCATCATATACTTACTGCTTGGGACACTTGATCCCGTTTCTTCACATACTAATTTCATGCCGGAAAATTCTTTAATTTTTTGTCAAACGGTGCCCTAGATTTTTCCGCCAAAGTCGCTCCAATTGAAAGATAGAGAGCATAAATGAACAGGCTCATTAATTCTTCGCTACGTGTGGGTGAGCTCATCAACGGTTCTTCCACGTCACTTCTGTACACTGGCTCATAAATTGGCAGCAGAGCTTCTATGACGACACAAAGGTGGGTCACCTATGGGTATTTCCAGCGCAATATTAGCGTAAGAGTCACAATTAATCGAGTAAAAGCGAAGTAGACAATAATAATATTCTTATATTCAGTTCGATCTACTATTACTGAATATTGACATCCTGATTTTGACCTAACAGCAATGAGTTTTTTAAAGGTTGATATTCCAAACAATTGTGGTAACATATTTATAAGTTGTTTTGGTAACATTTCAGGCAGGAATAATTTTCCACGGAGTAAAATTCGGGAAGTTTTTTAAATGATCCGCATTCAATTTGAATATAATTAATAATAAATCAGGTATGTCTCTATTATTTTTATAGCTACTCTCCTGCTTATCAGTATCTGCATACATGCATATGTTCTCTACTGTCCTGTTATGATTTCAAAAATCTAAACAATCACATTACGGATACGGTTAAAAATTTGAAATATTCAGCTTGGAACAATTTTTTCCAGGTATTAAAAATCAATTCTGAACAATGCATTTTTATACTTACCATATTCAATGAAGTTAGTGGTACTTCAGTTTTGACATGTCCATTGTCAATTAGAGCAAGACATCGAGGAATAAACTGTCAAACAGTTTTCCAAAAATAGTTCTCTCATCGTCCTCCATCCTTGTTTGGATCCATCTTTCCCAGTAAGGATTACAACCCAAATCACTCGGATTGACGTATACAACACCCATTCTTGAAACTGTCGCTGGTGAACAGTTTGTCAGATTACCAGACTGTGGTGACAATGTATTTCAGTTAAAATCTGATGGCTGCTGATTCTGAGGGCGACGTATTCAAGAAATTGTCATGATTGTTTCACACCTTCATTTAAACAGATTTTGTACTCCTACAATGTTGCTCCATTTAAAGAAAATCATGAGCAACGCTTCAAAATTCTTTCCCATGATGTGTCATGAACCTGCATGGTGTTATCGGCTCTATTTTGAACCAAAACTTGATGTTTAATTGAAACCAATGTGTAAGTAAGGAGTTTCTGTTGATGTTCTCTATGGTTGGATCAGTGGCGTAACGGAGGGGCCCGAAGGGCCTGTAATGCTGGGGGGCCCGCCCAATAGCGAAGAGGGAAAGTGCGTACAATACTGAATGAACATTGAGGTGTTTTAGTTTCAAACTCTTAGTTGCATTCACTTATGTTGACATTAATTATGTAATGATTAAAAAAAGAAGAACACTTTTGAGTGTGAAATAATCAATTTAAGGCGAATAGGAAGTTGTCAACAAACCCATTCCCAAATAATACAAATGTTTCAAAACCCATTCCCAAATAATACAAATGCTGTGGCAAACTTTCGTAATGTGACATTATGATCAAAATATTTAAATGTGGTGGATGGCAAACGATGTGAAATGATAATTGCGCGTATACTATATTGTAAAAAACTGTACGCCACTTGGTTGGATGACTATTAACAAATTACAGACACAAAGACTTGCATCATTTTCAGATTCAAAAAACTGTAATTAGTTTGAGAGTTTGAAAAATTATTCAAATGATTAGGTAACTTTTGCTCTTTTAGGTATTGGCTGAGAATAACTTGCCAACACGAGTAGATAACTGGATTTTCATCTTTGCCATATCTTACTGTTTGTTACTGACTAACTAAGGTTGTTTTTAACTACCAAGCTGAACTAGTTTTTTAACTGTCTCAGAACGAATATACGGGACACAGGGGGGCTTTCAACAAAATGTTTGGGGGGTAATGTTGATTGAAACAGTTTTTAACGTGACTACATTCAGTCATATATTACAACACTAGATAGAACGTAAATAATAATGAACCTAATCATTAATTTAAATATGGTTTGTTTTTCTATCTGAAAATTTATAAAAGCAATAACAGTGCTCGTATATTGGTTTACATTTTTGTTTTGGGGAGGGGGTACCAACTTACATGGGGGGGGGGGGGGGGGTGGTTCTAAGGGGGGGCAACCCTGCATATTCGTATTCTAAAAATGCCTTAACTAGCTAAAAATGACTGATGAAATTGATGAAAGTCGTTATCAACGAACGGAAAACTACAAATTGTATGTACTTTGCACGAACCTCAAATATGAGAAAACAATGATTTCCCAATCGTATTCGATTGCCATTCGCCAGTGTTAGGGTTCTGTTATCATCCATCACGGAGCTCAGACTTTCAACCCATTCCGAACTCATTGCACCATCAAAAACAATGTAAACATTCTCGGAACATTTATTGGATTCGTTGAATAGATATGGCAATGTGCCATCGCTCCAGTGTCTTAATCCTGGCGCGCAATGTCCGTACAGCTCTGCCATAGAACACACCTGCAATACGTTTCAAATAGTCCATATAACGAATTTACTATACTATAGTTGTATTGAAAAAGAATAAATTTAGGCTTGTGTTTCACCATACGTTGGGATTCAAGATGAATTTTCTAATACATTGCGAATGAACATCCTTCTCAACTTCAATAAAGGCGTCTACTATCACAGATTTACCACCGCTGGTTGGGCCCACCAGTAATGCTGAATGCCACATTTTTAAAATTGTTTGCAACTGAATAATCTTCTGTACCTGAAACCAATAGAGAAAAATACTGCAGCTTGATAATTTTGCAATTGTGACTACAATTCACACAATCACCATTATGATGCAGGTGAACAATCAGAGAGTTACTCTCTCGTGACGAGCGATATTTATCAAACTCTGGCCGAATAGGATGATTTTCAGTTTGAAGACTATTTCAGGATGTCATAAAATTGGTATTTTTTTTAAGCCTCTTCAATGGCAGGTCGCTCATATCAGCAGGGTTTCGGCAATGAGTACAACTGAAATACAACCTAAATACTTACACGAATCTGCAAATAAAGGGCACGCTGAAGAAAGGCATGGAAAAAAATTTCCCAGTGGTTAAGTAGAACGTCCCTCAGTACTGAACTAGACCACTGTTTTCAAGATTATATTCACGGTTTAGTTTGGTGGTCTGGATGCTCGCTATGTTCGCATCCCAAAAGTAAAAAACTATCCTGAATTGATCATAGTTCCATATTCTACACTGCTACGTAGAAGCAGTCCTACTAAGCTTCTAGTTATGTATACATTGCTTGCTGAAGTATACCGGAATTCGTGATGAAGCTAGCACGTCGGTTGGTACACTTCGCCTGGGGACATTTTACGAACTCAAATGTACTTTTGGGGGACCTTGCTTCTCGTTGCCATATACAACTAATACTCTAATGAAGAATATAAAACCATACGTACATTTATACCATCAACTCCAGCTGAAATGTAACGATATATTTTTGGAACATTGGTATAGAGTAAATAACTTGGTTCATTTCAGCGTCATTACCAATGTTTACCTACCCACTCAATCACTGGAAAGAACTCATCAAAATCAGTTTGATCTTTCGGTTTTAAGTATTCTTCTACTATTTCGATTGATTTCCATCAATTTCACTTTTCATCAACAGTTATCTGCTTTAGTGTTCTGACAAGAGGAATGGAGTTGAAGAACTATTTTAGTTTACATGAAGTTACAGAACGATTTGGATCCTTAAAGCGGCCCACACACTATCCAACCGTCGGCCGACAATCGGAGGTGGGGAGTACCGAAAGACGACCCCCTCTCCGCACTCGCACCTGAGTTGGACGGTGTGTGGAAGGGATCCAACCGTCGGTTTGAAGTCGGACGCGTTGGATGACTAGGACCACCCGACATCAAGCGGTCGGGTTCCCCCCTCCTTCAGTCCCGATTGTTGGCCGACGGTTGGACAGTGTGTGGGCCGCTTAACTTCTGAATCATACCTACGCACCCAATCACAGGAAAGAACTCACAAAAATCAAGCGCAAGAGGCCGGGGTCCGCGAAGCGGGGACGAGACCATTCGACCCCTTCGGAACATCCCTCACCACCAGAAATAGACAGCGGCAGGCGAAGGGGCGGAGTTACCCCCGGGCTGGGAGCTCTGTTCCCACTTTCCGGCAGCACCGCCTGATGGGCCGGAGATGCGCCAATTGGGCCCCCTCGACCAGGGCTCTCCAGCCAGTAGTAGGGATGGGTATCGTTGAACAAGTATCGATATTTTGTACCGATACTGTATCGGAAGGTATGTATCGATACTCCAAATATCGGGCAAGCAAAGTATCGATATTTAATAATATCGAGTATCGTTTTCAACATCAATTTTTCAAAATCAAACAGTAAAAAACCTAATCGTATCCACTTTAACAGAACAGAAGATAATCTTTGTTTTGATTTTTTGAACCTGTGAGAGGTAAGGTAACAGTAACAATGGGTACTATACCAGGGCCGGATCTATACATTTTGGGCCCCCCTTTAGAATCTATCCTGCGCCCCCTTAACAGTACTCCAACCCAATTTTTGTAGCTAATAAGCCTAGTGGTTGTAGGTAAATGTAATACAAGCATTGCACACAAGCGAGATTGAATATAGAATCGGCTATAAGTCTATTTTTTCAGTAACGAGATTCTCTTATTTTTATAGTAGTTAATGTCAGGACTGACTAGTTTAAGGAGAGGTTCGATCTCCCCCCCCCCCCCACGTATTGCGGGGTTTCCCCGGCGAGAAGGGCGCCCACGGCGTACTTGCGTAGTTCCGGAGGGAATTACTATGAACATAATATGGCCTCCAACTGCTGCCTTCCTAATATTTCCTTCCTGTTTTCCTTCTAGTATTAAAGCCATTATTCTTGTACATTCCAGATTCCATTACAAGTGTCCAAAGATTGGTAGGTGAGTTTTTTGACTAGTAAGAAAATCAACCTAATTTTTTAAGCTAGTGAGAAAAATTTGCCGATATTTCGAAATATCGGAATTGAAGTATCGATACTCGATATTATCGGAGGGCCCAGTATCGATACAAAAATATCGATACTCAACGGTAAAATATCGATTTTTTTAAATATCGGGTATCGATACCCATCCCCACTCTCCAGCCAGTAGTATTTTTGCTCTAGTCGAGAACAGTCGTTACTTGAAGTCTCCATCTGTGAGAAGTTGTCGTTAGCTCGAGTGAGCCAGATTGCGATCCGTCCCTACAAGTTACCTATTTCATCAGCTCGTACGAATTTTATATGTAATAAACTATGAGTTCGTCAAAACTGTACAGCTTATTCTACCCAATTCCCTGCAGCATTGTTGGGAATTTCCCCCAAGAATCAGTAAGCTCCCTTCTGGAGCCATTGACCCTTCAGGTCCGCTACCACTAAGGCTTCAAGTAAACAAACTCATAAAACCATGTTAACGAGTAGGATTAGAAGGGCTTACAATACTATGAAAGCCACTAGTTTGAAATCAAATAGAAGCATCTTACTTGACATGAAGTGCGGATCAACCCTTTTCGAGCTATGCACGCACCAATAGTGTTCTCCATGTCCATATTTCTTTCATCTAAATTCTCTTTGATTGGAAAAACGTCGCTCAGTAGGCCATGGAAGAATTTCGCATCGTCATCCAACAATTTTGGAATGAACACATCCCTGAAATATATTAATAACAAAATAAGACAATATAACTAGTTCATGAAACCATCATCCGATTTTTCCAACACATTGATAGAATTAATACCTCAATGCTCTCATCAGTACGACATCTTCCGAAACGAACAAGTTATTTCTTTTGAGTTCTCCTGCAACCCTCAATACGGATTTAACCACCTTTAGGCCAAAATCGTAATGATCGGATTGTGTCATCTGCGTTTTGGCAAGTTTATATAGACAGGTCATTTTCTTGGAGAGTATCTGAAACGGTTATTTGTAACTGAAAAAACTAATTTTTGTCCACCATTTTATGTGTATCCCAGAATTTTCATGTTTATCCATATGGATTATCTTACAATAGTAGTGTTTATTAAACCTCCGCGGAAAGTTATTGTCTCGTAAACGTTTTTCATGACGGAGATGTGGAAACAAATTATGTTGTGGAGGCGCTGCCGTATTACTTTAATGAGTCATCAATACACTTAGATACAAAATATTCTGCAGTGTTTACAGATTACAGAAATATAATGAACGCATACATTAATGAAACCGTGAATCAGTCCTATTAAGGTGCTCAAAGTTGTCAGGCTGATCGCCATAGCACGCTGCGAACAGCTCGGACTTAATGCACGACCTTGGAATCGTGGAACGGAGGGAGTTCGCTGTGCGATGTGCAACCTAGACGAGGAAGAGAAAAGCTATCATTTCTTCTGCGCATGCCCCATAATTTCTGAATTCAGGAGGCGGTATTTCGCAAAACCCTACCTCGAATCCTACCATTGTTAAAAGGTGAAAACTCGGGCACATTGTATGCATTTCTTAGGGACGGTTTGAATTATCGTGCCTTCTTGATCAGGAACTATAATTTTGTTGGCTAAGTTTTTGATTTGTTGCACTGTCGTTTTCATTGTCATTTTTGTCGTATTACTGGAAAATTCGTTATTGCAATAATTTGTTTATTTATTGAATTACCTATATATATATTATTTATTAGATAATTGATATTTTTGTAAAATCGCTGTTTGATCGAAAACCTATTATGTTATAATATAGTATATGTATGCTTGTATATGTTGTGGTATTGAAAACTACTGAAATTCAATGTGCTAAAGTCGAACTCGCAGGCAGATGACCAGTGGTCCTTGCCTTATATGTTTCCAGCATTAAGTTTTTGTTATTGGCAGTTGTTTTTTGCAATAAATATATTTTCCATCTATCTTTCTATCTACCGTGAATCAGTCTATCTGTAGATTATTGATAAAAATCATGAAATTATGCTATCATTTTGGGTTCCATTTCCACATAAAGTTGATATGAATATTTGCTATTTTGTTATTTGTCTATAAGATCATCCCATTACCATAAATGATCGGATGCGATTAGAAATATTTGTCTAACACAAAGATAAATCAGTAAAGATACGTCAATGAGATGTGTTAATGTTATCACCGTGTCTTTCCATATCAATGGATTAGGAAAGTTCTACAATATTATCTTGGCATCGCTAAAATTCTTATTAGGTCGAAATTCATTACTGTCAGAGCCGTGATGGAATTACGATGATGATTTTCGTTGGGTGCCGAGAGGGCAAGGAAATTGTAATTAGATGTAATGAGACCAGCGAGAAATAAAAATTTGATCAGTACAATGCATGTTGCGCTTGCGAATTCGATGATTTACATAACTTTGAAGTCTGAGTGAGATGAGAAAATGATATTGCAATCACATTTCTGAGACGGTATCGCTGAGTTGGCGACATTCAAAACGTGTCTCGTTTCAATTCCCTGGGTATAATTGGAGAGCAGCTAACGAGCACTATGAGCCGGCGCCCTTGGCTCCCAATGCTTTTACTTTCCACGTTCCTGGTTTAGAATCTACTTCCCAAACAAAATAATTCAGTCTCATGAAGTCGTATGAATCCAGAGGTCATTTCAAAGGGGCATTAATTCAATTCTACAAATTACCGAATGCAATAACAGAAGCGCTAAATGACGATGATTGCTTCATTAAAACCCATTTGTTGCTATATAAGTTCTAAAAGAATGTTGTAAAAATTATGGCAATTATTCCTTTGCTTAAAATTTCAATGCATTGCAAAATTTACATCAATATATACCTTCCAACTACCAATTCCGCTATCCTTGAAACAAAACTTTTTGGAAAAAATTTCAATATTGTTTTTCAAAATAGAGAAAAACTTGATCAACTTTACAACCGTATACTCGTTTTTATGTTTGCACGTCTTTTTCTAGGAAAAAAAATGAGTTTGAATGAAGGAAAATTTGATATAAAAACTTGGCGGTTCGGGTAAAATTAGGTATTCTACATGGGGGAATGGTGATACTCCCAATTTACGTGAAAAGACGTTTTTTGCAATAGAAACTGAGACAAGTTTTTCTGTATTTAAAACCAATTTATTCCATCTTAAAACAAAACAACATTTTTGGGGGGGGGGATCGTTTTTTGCAATAGAAACTCAAGTTTTTCTGTATTAAAACCAATTTATTCCATCTTAACAACATTTTTGGATCCAACGTTGAACGTCCCATACGGGTAGTACACATTCATGGTCCAAAACGAACTAATAAGGGCTGGAGTCGCAGTTCAAACATCGAAAATTGAAAATAAAATTAACTTTCATTTCGGGAAACTTGCAAATTTAATCAGCTTTCTAATGTTATGGTCAACTCTGAAATTCCCTATCAATTTCATAAGGAAAGTCAAGTTTGAATGCGACAAAAAGTGTTGGCACCAACCAAGAACAATCCTTGTGATTTCTCAAGTGGGGAAAGAATAGTTGAAGGTCTCTTAATATCGTCCTCGTTGACAAATAAAATCTCAAGAACGTTGAGGCAGAAAGAATTTACTAAAGTTATTTGGGTTTAGTTTTCTTCCTCATCTTTAATTTGTGAAGAGTACGAGGAAGTAATTACGCGGACGGCTTTCTCGTTAGGCACGGGAATGGGATTTTGTCGTGTGGGGATTCATCCATTAACAAGTGTACTCTACTCCTGCTAATAACGTCAAAGATCTAAAGGAAGAATCTTTGAAGCGTAGGCTGTGCTGCAACTAGGTCTCACAAATAACGTTACGGCCAGATCACTGTGGAAAAGAGAACGCAGTGAAATCACTGAGAGCTTGCGTACGAAACCAAGGGGGCCAGTTCGAATATAGTGTGCCCTGCGACAACAGCCGTCCTCGAATTTTTTCGGTGTGAAGATTTCATTTTAACTATTTACTTACTGCTATTTTCATTTCAGTTTTGCTGATTTTGAGAACGACTGAATTTTGTCTGAGATTCGACGAATCTAAGGTAAAGTGGGGAAAGTTTAGGAGAGAGGAAAGTGCACAATACTGTAGAAGTTTCTTGTCGAAGTTCTTTAGTGGTACTTATTGAAAATAGTTTATAAATGTTTTTGATATCCTAATGTTTTCTCCTCCTAGTCCAAGTGACTTGATGAGCGGCAAAAGTCAACTACTCAGTGAAATGTTGTCCGATTTTGGGTTTCAAATATCAAAATAATCGTTGAATCGTTCCAATATTATATTGAGGGACTTTCTCCATCAAATGTAGAAAGCTTTAGCTTACGAACTTACCCCATTTTGACGAAGCTTGTGCGGGATATGTGAAATAATTTCTTTCAAGGAGCTGATAATTTTCATGATTTCGAAAAAACAATTATTCATTTGAAAACTTAGAGGTAACTAGATCAAAAATCAAAATTGATCTGCTTCAATGATCACTTTTTCAGGGCTTCTTAAAGTTGAACTCTGAAAAACGTCATGCACTCAACCCACTTTACCTGACCTACCTCTATATCCGTGGGTTGCTTTGGTGAAATCCGTGTTTTTTAAAATTAGAATTAAAGGAAAACAACCTCAAACTTGCAACGAGAATTTCATTTCCCACTGATCTCCATGAAATTATCAATCTGAATCATGTCGCTACAGCAAACAAGAAAGTTGGGAATTCTTATGTTAATTTCATGGTATGTATTGCTGTTTGTGCCTACCATTTCTGCGATTTCAAACTTGAATTTCTCTATGGAATCAATGAGTACCTAACGGAAAATGGATCACAAAATCAAAAATCTGATTAATTTTACAAGTTTTACTGAAATATGACAGTTTCCTGCGTCTCATTAGAAAACGCAGATAACTTACAAGTAACAAAAAAAAAAACTTGTTGTTTCTTCAATTTTTAGTTTTTGAACTGCATTTGCAGTCTTTAGGAGTTCGTTTTCAATTATGAATGTGACTTAGGCATGTTGGGCATGTAACGCTGAATCTGGAAATGTGGTTGAAAGAAATTATTTTTAAAGTGGAGGAACTTGCGTTTTTATGGCAAAACAAAATCAGCGTGAGATTGAAAACACCATAAAAAATCTAGTGTCAAGTTATAATAATAAATCCATCCTTGATGGGTGATTCAACATGTTCAGTGACTGAAACGTTAATTTATTGCAACCAAACGACGTAATTTCCCTCCGAATTATGCATTATGAAAACTGCGAGTTGACCCATAGTTCCAATTATGTCATGCAAGGGAAAGATTAATGATTAATTCTGGAAAGTTGAAATTTTATCAGAGCGTAAAAGCTTAAATGAAGCAGTATACTCAAGCCGTAGACAGGTAAGTCATGACCTAACTGCATAGGGTTAGCTAAAATTCCAGCCTCACCTTCGCTTCTTTGAACCCTTCGGATAAAAGAGTTACAGTGCAGATCAACTCCGTGTCAGGACACATGCAGGCAACGGGGCGGAAAAGGGTTTCTATTGATTCCGGTAAAGACTGCCTTCCTCTGTAGCCTGGGTTCATAGTTATGAAAATGTTGGCAGATTCGTTCAGCTTCACGTTCTCGTTTTGACACTGTTAGGGACGACAATGAAGAAACTCTATGGTTAAATTGGGTAGAAAACCACAGCTGTGGCTAACTTAGAACGATAATATCCTCTATCAATTCGTATCAGTTGTATTAGCATGTCTAGATCACGTTTGGGAAAACGGCTTCGCCACTATTTTATTTATTCAGCGTCAATTGAAGTAAAGTAAATAAGTAAAAGAAAGGATATACTTGGTAGTTCACACTCAATAATTAATTCTAGTCGTTCTATAGGGTAAAAAATGTCACTAATTATATGCCAACAATGCAGTTTTCCACCTAATTTGATTGGTCAATCGAAATAAAATTGCAATAATGATTAATTCAAACATACGTAAAAGTATTCGTATCCAGCTAATAGTGCTTCGCGCAACGCAAATATCAAAGATGAAATCAAAGAAAGAGTGGACTGTTCCAATCTGTCGAATTTGTCAAAACAGGCCCAAACTCCGCATGAGCTGATGGTTTTTAGCATGTATCCGAAGTGTGAATATCCAAACGTTGACCCACAGTTGACAACAATGCACATAATCCCAAGTGTGGTTGCCAAATCTTTGATGGTCTCTTTCTTGCCAGTTGCTGTCGGACCTAAGAAAAATTAAGGTGAACAACATTGTTTTAGTTTTTCGTGAAGAAGTTAGCTGGTTCAGCATAATATATATATTGAGCGAATTAGGTTATTTATTTTAAATAATAGTTGCTGGTTTATGTTCAAGATACGTAGATTCCAATAATAAAAATAGAAATAATCCTTTCTTCGAAGCTTTTCTCCGAACCTACTGAACCAAAGTTCATGAACTTTGGCTCAAGAATCCTATATTGATCTGCATTGTGATGGATATAGTTAGTTGGCCCCTTCCCGATTTTAGAATCCGTCGCCTTGGGATGTGAATCAGACGCCTTCAAGCGTGGCGGAGCATTTTCAATGCATCTAGCTCATTGGAAGGGGCAACTATACCATTCCATCGCCTCACATATTAGCCTGAGCGTGGTTACGATCATTGGCCCTTTTATTATATATTATCCTGATTGTGCTGCTGCCCCTATTCACTCACATTTCCCCCTTTGGCTGTATACCCTTTATTATGAGCAATTTGAAAATGGTCATACCCCTGCCCTACTCATTGCGAGCCCCCCCCCCCCCCCCTCTTGAACGAGTATCAATATTCCATTTATGCCACCTCTCCCCCCCCCCCCACCCCGGCTTTTCTCAGAGCTCTGGGAGTCTGATGGAAATGGTTAGTTGGCCCCTTCCTGATTTTAGAATCTGTCGCCTTGAGAGATGAATCAAACTCCTTCAAGCCTTCGGGTCATCCTTTGAGCGTGGCGGAGCATCATCAATGCATCCAGCTCGTTGGAAGGGGCAACTATACCATTCCATCATCCTCACAACATATGCCAGTAATCTTGGCATCTTGATCAATCAAAAATAAGGGTTAATATTTATGGAACTAATGTTACAAAATATGAATCTAAACAACTTCCCATGTAGGTGGGTAGTTCTTTGTTTGATTCAGATAGAAATTGGTTCCGTGAATATTCTTATTGTTGATTGATCAAGGAGGACTCACCATTTGAAAAATCGGTCAATTACACGGTCGGGCTGCAGAGCCCTAAAGTTCTTTAACGAGTAGCTGGCGAAAAACCAAATGGGAGTCTGATTGTTTACTCCCGCCCGATCGAAACTGACGGAGTAAACAGCAATGCTCGCGAACAGCGATTGCGGTTTACGTACGGCAGGTCAAAAATCAACGCTGTTATCGTTTACTCCGGCTCACATTTGTTTATCACTGCGGGAGTCATTTGATTGCGTGATGGCAACAGTTCAGGTCTCGGGTGGCTCGAAACGAGGAGGAATGTTGATTTTCCACGAAGGATTTAAAGGTAATTATCACAAAAAGCTTGCAGCAGGTGAAAGGTGGTATCGTGCGGCAAAGGTTTCGTCAAAATGCAGCGCGTATTTGAAAACCGAAAGTGGGAAAGTCACTTTTTATGGGACGCACACTCATCAACCCAATTTCGAGGAGAGTGATATTGCGAAAGTACAAGTTCGTGCAGTAGTAAAACGAAAAGATGAAGACGACATTTCAACTCCGCTGAGGAAGGCAGGATCCTATTGTGGTATATACGTATGTTGTTGAAGTAGGTAGTTTTGGGGGACGCTAAACCCAAAGTGGCGTGTTGTGATGTTTGCAGGTGGTTCGCAAGCAGTTTTGACACATCCTGAGGCTGAAGTCGACGACGCTGACGTTAAAAATTTGCGATTTGTAGGCTACCGTACCGTAAAGTGGGAAGGAAAATTCGTGGAGCTGTCACTTCAGGCTGGAGTAAACGGCAACTATCACATTTTCTGGACCGGAGTAAACAGCAACTCTCCTTTGATCGCAGGGAAAAACTGGGGGAGTAAACGATCAGCTTTTTTGGGGCACCGGAGTAAACGCTCATACGCCCGACCAAATAGCACGGCTGATGCTATAGAATTATGCTATCCACAACGCCATTTCCCAAGCTTCAGTTCTATTGAGGAACGTGTGTAATAATTTGCAATTGTAATATTTGCAATTCGTTATTAGTTTGAAACAAATGCCTTTCATCACAAAATAAAATATAATCAATTTTATAACTATGTTTTAATGCACTAAACTGAGTAGAATATTAATTATTATTGTAGAGTCCATCAATGTAACCTATGAGTTGTGTTGAAATTAGGAGCCATGCAAGGAGAAATTCATACCGAAAATGTTAGTTCCTTGTTTCATCGTAATTGCTTGAGTAATTGTCAGTCTCATCCTGTCTGTCAACGGAGTTATGACCTGGCGAATGATTAGGCCAAGGTACTCGAACCCATATTCGAAATTCCCTTCAGAGAAAATGACAGAAAAAGTAGGAATATTATAAAATCCAGTAAGTGCAGTGAATAACAAAATCGTATGTACAACGATATTATCTAGAGACGAAACTGAACTGAGAGACGATACTGAACATTTACAAAAAAATTTGATTATAGTTGAAATTCTTTTAATTCAGAGGCTAGTAAACCTCCAGTAAAATACTACTATAATGAAAGGAGAGGAAGTTTCCATACCTTCACATTGTTTGACTTGCAACGTTGTATCGTTAACTGACCAATAAAACCGAAGCTGGCTTGTCCATTCAAATTCCTCAGCATTGAATATGCTGTAAGTCATGTATCAATATGAAAACACTGATAGATAATAGACAACATAAATTTACAGCGCAACTGATGAAAAATAATAATCTATACCACTCTTCTACGTATTGAGCTTGATTAAAAATACCGATTTATACTGTTGTTAATGGACCAGTCTGGATAATATTCATGTACGATCACATGAATTTCCTTTCTATCTTTCCTTTTTCCACTGAAACTTATTCATAATTGTATTCAATATCGGCACCTCACTTGTAAGCCATGAATTTATCAACGACATCTCTTGAGTGCATATCTTGGACCATTAAAGTTGTAAGTTTTTTCCTTTGGTTGTTTTCCAAATCGCTTCTAATGACCGCGATATCTTCGGCAAGTTCTTTATTCAGTTGCAAAAACAGTTTTCTCATTGCTTTTTGATTCCCCTGAAAAAAATTGATAGATCAAAAATTTGAAGTAACATAACATGTTGATGGTTTCCACAATGCCAGAAGCCAAAAGTTAAATTAAAAATACTGAGAGGGTCATTATTATTCCTAAATGAAGTAATGGAAATGTAAAATCGCGAACATGGTAAGACATTAGATACTCTTACAACGACCATTGTATGAGAACCACTCATTTGTGTCCTTAACCGGTTTAAAAGAAAAAGCGATTGTACTAGGTATACTTCCTAGTCTGGTGCACAAATGTCCTAGATAGTTGTCGATTTCCGATTCCATTCGTTACGTGTATTATTGCATTACAAACATGAATATATATATTTGTGTGACTATAGGTGTTCTACTGAACAGTATGTATAGTAATTAAATTTATAGAAATTTCACAGACAAAAAGAAGAGACAATAATTTTGATATTTCGATTTAAATCTTTTTCAAAAGTAGGGGAATAGTGGTTTTTTGAATTTTCGGGGCTGGATGGTGTCTTGGACGTAACCATGTGCAACTTCAGGGCTTTGCTAATTTTTCAAGTAACTTTCAATCATTAAGATTGGGGCCAGGAGGTCGCATCGATCCAAGCGCCCATCGATGAGCCCGTTCGGACTGCTCAACAGTCTGTCGTTGCTCGGCTGTGACATCTTCTTCAGGACCTTCACTCCAAAGCAGTTGTTGAATGTGATTGTGGAATCATGTGACCTGGCGTGCAGCTTTAAAGGCAGGGGCTGATCTTGGTTCAACGAAGCTCTATGGTTATTAATTCTCAGATTGAGTTGAGAAGCTTTCCCAACATAAAAGCTCCTGCCCTTATCCTCTTCACACTGCCGACAGATCACCTGGTACTCACACATTCGTGATTGACATTCTTCGTCTCCCTGGCATTTGTAGGAGTGGGAGGTATTTGGTGAGGTGAAGTGTGAGTCATCAATAACGATTTCACACAGCTTGCACCTTGGACGCTTACATCGACGTAGTCCAGGCTGCTGCACTCCTAAAGGTTGAACTTGTTGACGTCTGTGTGACAATATTCCTCCCAGATTCTGGCCTTGTCGATATGTCACACGAGGCACATTCTTGAATAAATCACGGGTCAGGGGACTGGAAGTAAGAATTGGTTGAAGGTCACGGAGTATCCCACTCATCTTCTGAACTCAGAAGAAGAACGTTGTGACCAGAGGTTAAATATATGTAACCGACAACAAAAGATAGACTCTTTTGAAATCAAACGATGTTTCCATATTTTAACTTTTTTATTTTAAATTAGTAGGTACTTTTGGTTCCCATTTTATGTGATCACAAGTAGGTACCATTGTTATTGAATGTTCAATATGCTATGTTATCTCAACCGACTGCCTATGGGAAAGGGTATTATTGAACGTAGTTCAGAACTGATTTTAGCGAATTGGCAAAAAAAAAGAAGGTATTTAAGAAAAGAAAAGAATTAGAAGAACTGAAACTCTTTTTCAATAATCGTGTGGGCATACCTAATTTTTCTTTGTGAAATCGACCCAAATAGCAACTTGTGAATTTTGACCATTCTAGCCTAATGGAAAAGTGTAGTGTGCCATAAGGTTACAATTTTGAAGGATTTGGTTGGTATTTCTGCATTTTCCAAAAAGTTTGGTGAATTGAAAAAACTTTAGGCTCATAAAATTGTTTGTGATGCAAGTACGGGTGCTTGAAAGGAATAGCAGTTATAGTTATACGTAACATTATGAATAATGATTATGGAAACTTAACAGTTTTGTCGAAGTTTCGAAGTGAAAAATGGATGCAAAAATTGGGATTTTGAGAACAAAGTTGTGTGAGATCGTTTTCGATGTATGTTGTAAATTTGGAATGTGCTTCTACATTCCAATTTCAAGAGCGAATATGGTTAAACTGTCAAATTTACTTTTCTCAACCCGGGGTCATTCCCACGGCAGGGGTGTTATGACAACAAAAACATTGACAAGTTTCCTCTTAATTTTCCCTTCACTCAACAACAAAGATTCTTGGATTCTTCGAAGATTCTCACTTCTGAGACTCCGAAAAACTAAATAATCGTTATTCGTATCTGTAATCGCAAAAATGTATTCGTTAATCACGAATACTTTTGTAATCGTTAATCGTTTCGCCAACGAATAACGATTTCTTCAAAAGTAATCGTGATTAACGCCCATCTCTGTCATCAATCGATAGTTCTGTAGTCAAGTAGTCCCCTAAAACCCTACTCCTGATTTTCGATTAAAACCAGTTTTCTGCCTTCTGGTTCAATTTAGTGTTCATTCAAGATGGGATTATTGATAATTAGGGTTTCGTATTTAGTGTTATTGCAGTTGGAAAAGTTGGACAAATCTAGTCAAGACAAAAGCTGGATGAATATGTGGGAGGAATAATAGTTTGATGAGCTCGCGTAGGTTGTAATCAGATAACACCGTGATTTGAAAATGTCTCACCTTGAGCTTCACCACCTATAGAGAGTGAGAGTATATACTGGTTTCAAGTGAGCGACCGTGAGACAAGATGGGTGAGTGAAAATGAAAAGGGAAGAATGCTGGCCAAAGGGAATGATGGAGGGACAAATAAAGGTTATTGATGTTCTAAAAGCTTAACATCCTTCACAAAAGATTTCATCACCTAAAGACTTTCTTTCATACGAACTTCCAGTAAATGATGAAACCTTCCCCTAACAGCTCTGACCAAAAATGTGTTTAAGCTTGAAGATAAGCTACATTAATTGAAAGGTACGGCTACCCCGATCGGCATTTCAATTTCTGCAAAACATGTAAATGTAATCATGATCCAGCTGAGCAACGCCTCCTTTAGACAGTAACACTCGTGCAATTATTTTGGAAGCAATCCATCGATGATATTGGAGTTGGTTTGAACACGGGGAGAAGAAACAATTTCTTGACTATTTGAATTCGGCGAACTCACATGAAACAACTGCCGCATTCTTGGACCTGAACACACAAACTCAATAGCTTCAGGGTAGCCGCCCCATTCAACATAATACCTCACACTTTACAACTTGAAAGTTCTTACTCTTGCCTTTGCCATCTGAAATGACAAATGCCAATGACTGTTTCAATTACAGGGTACTGAATTCGTGCTGAACAAGAAGATGATCAGCTACATCATTGTCTCTCACAACCCTTGCTTTCCTTGATTAGGAATTTAAGATTAATTCCATGAAAATTTGACCCCTCATCACGCAACACGTTCGGCAAGCGCTCACAGTTACCTAGTGATCAAAGTTGTTAGTAGTAGTTGTGAGGAACGAATTTAACGAAAAACCGGCCTGCAAGGGAAACCCACTGGAAACGGAACTTGGGCGCTCCTGCCTAGTTTAAAGGGCAGACCTGCTGAGCTTGTCAACCCGCTCAGCCGTCGATACCCCACTACTCACAGCAGCGGAAAAAATACCTCCCTCCAGGATTCGGCTCCTCGAGAACAGTTCGGAAAAATCAAGGTATTCCTCGTCTGATTTACGAACCGATTGTTTCGGGCAGTTAGCGAATCCTTCCCCCTGCTGAAGACCCTCCGGACTTGGAAGAACCTCTGCCCAAGCTGCACCAGGCTTAGCCAACCCACAAGCGGCTTTCCTCAGCACGACCTTCAGACCTTCACAAGGTACAGAACTTTTGAAACGTGGCATTGTGGCATAAAAGATTCAGATTGTACAAATAAAGAAAGGTAGTGTTTAATTTAACCGAAATTCTAGTCTTTACTGAACTTGTCCTTTCCACGGGGTGTTGAGGTAAAACAAAGAGATTTTGGGATACAATTTTAGAAGGGGAAAATTGCAAGATCTCGCTGGGGCGAACACTAAGAAGTTTTGTACCGACAACCGTCGTGGAGTTCGAACAGATGAATTCAAGCTCCCCCTTAATCGAACAAAACAAATTCCCGACAGTAGTGAAGCACTAATTTTCATTGTTTTTCAACGCTGATTCCAGTGTGAAAGCGCTCAATTCAGTCAACTGAAAAAAACGGATGGTATCACGTGAATCAGCGATAAAAATCAATGAAAATCCAAGTGTCACACTCTGGGTTTGGTTACAGAAACTGAGTTGGGTCGATGAACGAGTTGCTCGAGGCTGGAAAAATCGGAACAGCTGTAAAATTTTCATGATTGTAGAATCTAAATCTAGAATAAAAAAGGGAAACCAAGATGGAAGAACAAAGTTGGATTGCTTTGCTCCCATTTGTGCTCTTGAGCAGCGCGCAACGTGCACATATTAGAGATCCTTGTACAAAAAAATGTGAAGATTCAAATTTTATTTTTTAGTCCACAAGTAACGATTTTGTCAGGAGAGGGGGCTTCTCGTTGGACACTCCTTATATAATTGGAAGTCATTTCATGAGGGTTGTCCATTTCCACTAAATGAACGAGTTATAGTGTAAAAATCCATTTTGACAGCTTGGTAACATCAGCATGAATTAATAACTTCCTTTTTACTGTTACTGATGATGATCTATCGGTCGAAATTGATGTATATCATGGAAACAGACAACGATGTGTATTTTCGTTTTCTTCTTTTACTATGTTTCGATCTTGAGGGTTAGTTGGTAGGTACAATACTCACAGAAGCTCTACCCAGTAAATTACGTTTATAACAAAAAGTTGCAAGCTATCAATATTTAAATAACCTGTGCGAATCATAAAGTCTTTCCAAGTAAATAATCTTTGAAGAACAATTGCTGTCAAAAAGTACGTAATTTCCGCGTCACCTACTTAATAATTACTATACATAAAAATGTGAATCGATAAAACTAGAGTTTATGGTCTACGAAGAGGAAAACTAGCTGATTTTTATTAAATTTGTTAATACCTCAGCGATTTGAGAAAAGGTGTTCTCAACTGCGACACAAAACCAGACTTGAGTAGATGTCAAAACTGCACATCCCAAGTGTAGAGATGCCCATTGTTTCCTGAAATCAATTTAATCTTGATTTTCTGATAAATTAATCAGCGTTCGCAAATTTTGATGTTAAAATGCAGAGTTTATAAGCTTTTTGAGTTACTCATGTACTTTCCTACTACGTACAATAACATGAGTTATTAAAGCATACTAATCAACATTATCCGATTATCACGCTGTTGTACTACTACACTGATACTCCAATAGATTAATTTATAATACATTTCAATTGTCTTAGATGGAATATGCAACAAAAAATACGTTTCGCGGTTCCTCAGCGACATCAGAGGTAGATATTTAGGATTCTTGATAATAATCAACTGTAGGGTATGAAACCCGCTCATTCAAAAGAACGAGGAATCGGAGAGGACCAACCAAGAAGTTTAAAATAAAAACGGAGTAAGATAGAAGATAGAACGTTGTCTATTTTTCCACGAAAATAATGAGTTACACAGTTAAATCGATTTCGACAAACATGAACTAAAAGTACATCACAAATAACACATCTTGTACAGCCCAGGTGAAAGGAGATTGAATCCTATTTGCTCGTGGAAGTGAAAGGGACGGGGAGGACCAACCAATGCCACTTGAGGCGTACAAAGTGAAAGGGACACAAACAGTAACATTATGGAGAAGGGGAGCCACTAAGCTTTGTGAGCTGATGGAATGGTACAGTTGCCCCTTCCATTGAGATGGATGCGGATATTAATGCTCCGCCACGCTCAGAGGATAACCCAGACGCTTGAAAACGTCTGATTCATCCCCCAAGGCGTCGGATTCTAAAATCAGGAAGGGCCAACTAACCATACCCATCACAATTATTGCAAGAATGGACCGATTAATTCAGAAATATGTTGACGAATAACTTCATTCAAACATTTTCCCGACCTATCACTCCTAACAATTTCGAATTTTTCTAGCACATCCAACATATCTCCCTTTGGCCAAAAGTGAGGAAATTCTACATACTCAAAGATTTGTTCTTCTGACGTTTGTCAGATCAAAAATAAAGCTATGATTGGACTCATTCAAATCACTTGCAAATGCAGAATCACCTTTGTTGTCCCCTAAATCCTTTTCATTCTATTCGTTCCCTAAATTTCCTAACAGTTTGACCATAGTACCCAAGCCCACATGAACATTTAAGTTTGTAAACCACTCTTTTATTCTGAGCATTGATTTTATCCTTACCCGAACCCAAAGAAGCTTAAGGATTATTTTCATTCTTGAACCCAACATTGAAATCTCTGGACAACAGAATTTTACCAAGTTTATCCAAAATTTTCTCATAATAAAGTATACTAATCGACTTTTTCTCTTCCAACTTGGTTTCTCTCACTAAATGACCCACTCCTTCCCTCCTAGTTTTCCTAACAACCGTATTCCAGATGGAATCAACAAGTTCTTCCCCGTATCCATTACTTCCAGCTATATTTTTAATATGTAACTGCGTAACTCATTATTTTCGTGGAAATATGGACAAAGTTCTATCTTACTCCGTTTTTATTGAAATGGGTTCCCACAACTTCGTCGCAGTGTGATTTGTCTGATTACTGAACTTATTACTTACCTTCTGACGCTGGTGTTTGGTGGGTCGGAGATGGCAAGAGAGATCAGAACCTTCAAGGATGATTTCATTTCAGATACAATCCTTCCAATAAATGTCTCTACCATCGGATTAGGTGATATGTGATTCGAAAATTTGAAGATTTCCATTTCAACAGACATCATCCCTGTTACTTCAACGTTAGTATTGCTTGTTGAAACACTGGTCCCTGATCCTTCGCATCCGTCCTGATCGTTCGTCATAAGCGATTCAACTCCCACGAACATCTGACACACGTACACACTCGTATAACAGTGTTTCAAAGAGAGAATTCGCTATGGATCCATAAAACAAGATTCGGCACTCAAAAAAGCCAAAATCAAGATACTGTAATAGCATCGTCGCCCTTATGCCTGAACCACGAATCTGTAATTTTTCAGTTTTTGGAAATTGCGACTAGAAGTTTCTAACGACTTCGAAAAATCAGATTTTCGTCCAGGGCGAACGAAACCCAATTATTATTAAGCCCCAACGACCCGAGTAACCGGTCCATGTTGCTGGGTAGCATCCTCTAACGTTAATAACGTGTTAGGGCACATTCGTTGTTTTGGCATCGCTAAGTTGAAAAAAAAAAAAAAGATTCACATTAGCGCAATTCCGCGATTTTGGCATCTACCGGTTAGAAACCATGAGGCACGTTCGCGGAATTTTTGAGGAAATTCTTCAACATTTTTGCCTATTTTAGTTCTCAATTTTAGTGCTGGGTCGGTAAAAGCTATTTTACGATTGTTGTTCAACATCCCTCCCACATCTTAGTCACATGTATTGACCTAAAAAATGAATGAATGAATGAATAAATAAATAAATAATAAACCAAAATATTTATTGCTGCAAGTACTTTATTTATTTTTTATTATTATTATTTTTTTTTATAGAGCGTTTATTTGTTAATATATCAACTAGTTACAACTGAGGTAATATACAGGCAACTATCCAGATATTTACTTCACACAAATTCCGCATTATTATAGGAGTGTTAGTCCATTGACAATACACCACATTTCAGCTTCACATCAGCATCCAAGGTCCAATGGCTTGGTCCTTTTCAGGCGTCGGTTTACTTGGGAGTTGTCGAGAAGCCTAATGGCTTCTGGGTTGGTATGAGCAAGAAGCCTCTTTTCGTAGTTCCTTGGGTATCTTTTAATGACATCGGTGACTCTTTCGATTTGGAGGTCCTTGTGGAGGTCATCATTACGAATGTACCATGGAGCATTCACAATACTCCTTAGTGCCTTATTTTGGAATGTTTGAATTATTTTCAAGTTACTTTTAGCTGTGCATCCCCATAGCTGAATACCGTAGGTCCAGATAGGCATAAGTACTGTTTTGTATGACAGCAATTTATTGTGCAAACTAAGTTGTGAATTTCGGCCCAAAAGCCAATCAAGTTTTCTATACCTGAATGATAGCTCTTCCTTTTTTTTCTTGAAATGTTTTTTCCACTTCAGCTTTGCATCTAAGGTCATTCCTAGGTACTTAGCTGAATTGGAATATGGGACTGTGCACTGACTCAGACGTTACTTTGAAATCGAAGTTACAGTTAGTAACTTGAAAAACGAACCGTTAGTAACTTGAAAAATTGTAAGAAAAATCACAAATGATCACAAAAACTCTTTTAAAAAAATCACAAGAGTTGGCACTTTAGGTCGCTGACCATAGGACAACTTACTGATAAGTACTCTCGTCCTCATCGGGGTGGGGGAGGCAGTTACGAGTAGAGCTGTTGGGCGGCAAATTTTGGTGGAAATGATGATCCTTATAAGAGCAGTCAAGTCCTGACACATTTTTTTTAAATCGTTGCTTTTCGCAACTGAAATGGGAAGTTCCCTGTTGTCAGCCAATAATAGAAGATTTTTAGAAAGTCGTATTCTTTTTTTAAGGCTCATCCCAGTAAACTCTTCATAATACATTTTCTTTTAGAATATTTGATCAGGGCTTTCTTTGGTGTATCGAAGCCAACAAACGTTTCTGAACGGAACGCTTGAATTTGTAACTTTTTTGAAGTCGTAGTTTTACAGTGAACGGCTCAGTGAATGAGCACATTCGCAGTTTTGGCATCATAATATAATGGCACACACGAATTCGTGGATGTCACATTCGATTTCCATAATAGTTAGCCGAATATCGACCAATTTACTGGATAGTATACCTCAAGCTGATGCTGAGGCCGCTAAAAACTCAAAATCGAAAAATTTGCACATTCGCGATTTTGGCATAAGGGCGACGATATTGGGGTAATTAATACAATTAGCCCAGCGATTGGTTAGGTTCATTTGAAGTAAGAGAAGTTAACGTCTAATTTAACAGAAATTGTTCGGAAAATTGGTGTTTTTCGAAGAATTTGTCCATTTTGGTTCACTGTGCACCGATATGTCCCATTCACACACACTCCATTCCATTTACCTTCATGACGGTACGTTGATCTGGCAGACCAGCTGATGTTCCCAAGATTTTCAAGATCTCATCATCCAGTAAAAAGTAAAATCTCGGGCACATACTTCTTATCTTATCGAAGAAGACACCCAATTCTTGTTTACAAAGTTCCAAGTTTCTGAAAATGTTCATTAGCTCGTCCTTCTTTCCCGGCTGTAAGCATTGCAATAACACGTTTGGCCTGCTTTTTGATTTGCGCATCACCTGAGAAAAAAAGATTACCGTAAGTAAATATTTTTCTAAAGATAAGTTATGCCGAACTAATATACACATTTTCAAATGCCTTGCGGTCAGAATAGCTGATTCTCAACATGTATGTTTCTTCAACAGTACATTCCAACACTGAACTTGTTGATTACTATGCCTAAGTCTTATTGAATTCACCTCTAAATACAAGCAGTCGACTTCTTTGAATAACGACAAACTATCCTCCAAATAAGTTGATTGATTCGTTTCGTGAAGGCTTTCAAGATTCGCCCAGTCATTCTGCACTAGCTTCCAAATACTCAACACATCCAGAGCTTCAGAGAGTTTCAGCAGCCACTCATCAATTGCCGTCCTAAACGGACCGGAAAACCTGTTCGAAACACGCTATGTGAATATTTTGATAAACCTACCAAGGAAGCAGGAAAACATAGCTCAGAAGCATATGGAGCTTACTTGGATTGACTCATGACGAATAGATCTTCTATGGAGTTTTCCATTTGAGCAATCGTGTCGTCAACGAAACCTAATGTATATTGAACGATGTCATCTCCATTTGTTTTGTAATGCTGGAAAATCGGCAATTCTTTGTCCAACCATAGCTGTAAAAGAAGTACAGGATCAAACTTACACATTAAGAAATATTTCATATCAAATAATGCGGTTCAAACATCAGTAAAAGCGCTATGTGCATTTCGATTACCTCCGATATAAAATACAGATTCGATTCAATTATTGCTTCTTTCTCTGCATTGGCTATGACTTCTGCTACGAGAGAGTAGTGCTCGTGCAACTTCATAGAGAACAAGTCCAACATCTTCGTATGAAGCTGATCCATTGAGAAAGTATGCTCTATAAGTACAAGAATCAAACACGAAAGCGTCTCAATAAATAGATACCCCAATTATTAGCTAATTTAAGTATTTCAATCGTTATGTGAATATATAGGCATTCACTTACACGAACAAGAAATACTATCGTCTAGACAGTTGAAGATACACGTTGACATAATGGTTTCTGAATAAATTTTATGTATTGACTGCTTCCGCTACTAAAGTTTTTGTATTTAGAGTTTTACACAGATAGTGAGAACTATAAATATTGTGCTGTCAAGTCTAGGAAGCTAATAAATACAATTTTTCATGATTGTTACGCGGAAACCATCTTGCAGTAGCAAACACATCGAGTTCGTTGTACGCAGGCAAATTGTGGATGAGAGTGAAATCTAATGAAAGTATTGATCTTAAATTAGGGAATAACTGGAATGAAAATTACTTGTTTTTTCCATCAATTCGTCCCAATGTCTCTTCCGTAACGATTTGTTCTGCAAATCGACCATGAGAGGGATAGACGTCTTGAAATTGAGCATATGCTGCCGAATCGATTTAGAAATTGGCATACTCCTACAATCGTCGGGAAGTTCGTCGACTTCATTCAAGTAAGAATCAATCCAAATTAGGAGTTTATGGGGGTTGAAGTTGTTCCACAGTTGAGTACTCCATAATTCTTTTTCTTCCTGTAGAACGAGGAGCAGTAGAATGAAGGTGCTGTTATATTTAGTATTATGCAATTTTGAACGAGCTGTTGGTAAACTTCGAGTATATCATGAAACAACAACATGAAGTTTTTTTCAGCCTTAAATGCCTAAAGTTCCATAAACGCTATTGGTTGCAATAAACCTAATTTGAACTAATTTTTCGTCATAGATTTTTGAACCAATATTTAGATCTTGAGTAGTGAAAGAAGAGATTGCGGAGAACTTGAAATTTGGTTTGCGGAACAGCTGGAGTTGGCAAAGAGTATTTAGGAGGTTTCTGTAGTGTCAACCGAGATTCTAGATGGCGCACAGTGTTTCAAATGACGATTCTAGCTGACCATAAAGGGAAAAAATCATGTTCGAATATTTTATTGGCGATGCTTTCAGTCCATTCCTAGACTTTGACCTGAGTCAGAACCGGATATAGCCGCACCGAAGTTGTTTTCATGATGTTAGCAACAATGAACTGGAACACCGCGGGCTTGCCTGCCTCTTCTGCATTGTCGGTCAGTCGGTCATCGCTTCTGAAGGAGTTATTTTCATTAACTCTTAGCTACACGTTGCTTAAAAAGTCACGTCCATACACGCAAGGGGCCCTCAGTTCCGCAATTCCACTTTTAACCATTTATCTCATGTTAACAGCAATATGGTATTATCAATAGGGTGAATACGGCACGGCAAGTATACAGAAACGGCTGCGTAACAAATAAAAACCAAATTACTGTTTATTTCAATATTAGGTGATAGCAAATAAAAATCAAGAATAGCAACATAGATACAAGTAACAGTAATTCAAACAAAAATATTCATACTCGTTTCCAAAAAAATTACAATAACTCTACACTAGAGCAAGGCAAATATAATTTTTCCTACGCAAGTATAACGTTTTTCTAGTTTGGTACTCACTTACATAATATATGCGAGTACTTTCCAGTGATTATAAGTGAAATAACCATGTAAAATTGAAAAGAAAATAACAAACTTACATGAGTACCTGCCTACCTAGGTACAATCCCTGTTAGGATTCGGTGACATCAATACTAGTGCTACTACTAGCATCTTAGTAATATTGAGTGAAATAGCGACAAAAAATGGAAAAGCTGTCATACAAACTCACCGTTCTCAGAAGACATTGGGAGGTAGGTACAACGTAATTCCCACTAGCGATCCCCCAGAAAACAGTAGGATGGAAGAAATGCATTCAAAACGTTCAGAACATCTCAAAATAAGAACAAGGAGAAGGTAAAATGAAAGAAAAGAATATGGAAATAGGTACTCTCAAACAGGCCGCAAAAAGGTGGTTGCACAGTTTGAACGCTAATTACACACTGTCTGTTGACCTGAGAATCCGGTTGACGTTTACGGTCTATCAGATATACCTTGAACTACGAATACTAGGACGAGTGATTCAAGTGTACAAACAGTAGCCGCGTTATGTCAAATACATTGAAAATGCGGCACACGGTGCCGCTATGCGTGTAGCTAAGGGTTAAGTGTCTGGTCTCTCAATGTCATGGACTAATCCTCCAGTAGTAAGTGAACGATTAATCACTCCAAATCGCATTTCATAATTAATTTCTTAGATGGTTTTAAATTAATAAAAAAATTACAATGGAATTGATGTGAAATTTCAATTTCAAAATGCAATAACTTTTTTGGAACAAGTTACCTTTTTCAGAGACGTGTTGTAGAAGTGTCCTAGATTACGTTAAAATTTATTTCAGAACCAATTCTATCCAATTTTGGAAGTTATCGAAATTTTCCCTTCCAGAAACCTCGTATGCCGTTCCATACGTGGAATTACTCGATGCCTTCAGAGCAAAGGACATGAACTTTGACGAAGGAAAAGGGATAATTTTGGACTTCATTACAAGCAAATATCCTCAAATGGACTTTTCTGACCAGGAAAAACAAGAGTTGACCTCTAAAGCCGCCAATTTTGTAAAAAGATTGAGAATTTATTGGAAAGACTGTCGTTACTCTTATTCATACTCACAACGAAGCGACAAGATTGGATTACCCGTCAATTCGTGAAGAATTGGAAGACTTGAAAGTTTAATTTCCTATCACCTTTCAATTTTAAGTTCATATTTTCTCACAGGTACCATAGGTACATACATTTTTTGTTGATGGTTCCTCCTGACAGACATTCGAGTTTATTTATTTGTATTATATTATTCTACGCCGACTTCTATTATTTTATTCTATAAGTCCTATCTGAAAAAGGATTAAAACCCGCATTAACGTGCAAGGCCTTAGGCTAGGAATCCCTTTGCCTATTTAAATTTGTGCTGCCACCCAGTTGGGAAACACAACGTTCGAATTTCTTCTAATATTTAAGTAGGACGTAATTTAAGTGCAACATAGTTATGCTCGTTGCTGGGCGTTACTTCTAGTACGTCTACAATTTATTACAATTCTACCTAGTACGGCTAAGAATTCGCACGGAGTGGAATAATCCGGACCAGTACCCAAAGGGTCAGGAGAGGATTACACTTCTCAAAGGGGCATAGCGGCGAAATAAATTCTCGTCCTAAATTTAGAGGCCAAATACACGTGGGCAGGCTCCCTTTGAAAAAGGCATGCTCTGTTGATCAGCAAAGTAGTTTGTTTAGCCGAGGAATACGAATTGGAAATCGAGCTAGACAAGGAGTGGATTCCACCACTTTCGCCAAAAACCAGTAGAACAAATTTGAACCCTCTATCAGGTTCAGCTTAAGAGAGAGCTCACTGACCACGTGAAGTCCCTGCTCGGTGTCCGGAGTTATATAGCATTTCCAAGTCAGATTCGGAAATTACCAAACCAATTTCAGAATTTTCCATTTCAATTTCAGACTTTTCCATTTCAATTTCAGAATTTTCCATTTCAATTCATTTCAATTCCTTCAATTCTGAAATTGAAATGGAAAATCCTGAAATTGAAATGGAAAAGTCTGAAATTGAAATGGAAAATTCTGAAATTGACTTGGAAATTTCTGAAATTGGTTTGGAAATTTCTGAATCTGACTTGGAAAAGCTATATACCTGACCGTATCGCCTGGTCGCTGCGTTATATTGGTTCCGGGTAAGTTCCTTTACAGAGATGATGCGTGTAATTCCTCAAAAACTTCGATACTAACCGTATTTGGAACAAAGATTAGGTGCAATTCATCATTCCTGTATAAATATAAATATTTATATGTGTTATGATAGTAGATTCATCCAGTTGGTATCATTGCTATGGAAAAATGACATACCTTAATTGACCTTACATTGAACTGCCTACAAGCTGAGTTTTTCTAGTTAAGTTAACCAATAACTGAATTTCCTCACCATTTGTCTTTTGTAGATACCGAATATCATTAGTTCATATTTCAATGTTTGATGTGCTCTGCAGAAAACATCAAAATTCATGGGCTGTAAGTCAAAGAGTTTTTCAGCTTGAACCATTTTTGCCCTTTTTCCTTCCATAATCTCGAATTCCATCTCATAACCCTGAAAACTCGGATGTAACTAGAATTTCATCATATAACGACAGACGATTTGTTAGCACTTTGAAGAAAAAGCACACTCACTTGTAGTAGTTCCAATCCCTTGTCCAAATCATTGATGTACGTTCCTGGGCCTTCACTCAAGTACTTCTTCCCGAAAACCATACTTGTTTTTGAAAACAAATCACATACTTCAATAGCTTTAGTTACAAAAATCTTCATGGTGGGTGCCAGCAAATGTGTCCTGTATGCCGCTTTTTGCCTCAATTTTCGCCATGTGTTTTCGATGTTACAAGCCATTTGTTTGTCTTCATCCGTTATCTAACAGAGATTACAAAAACGGTACAAACTATTACGCAAAGGATTATCATTTCTGTATTAGATGACCCTCCTAGGCAGATCACCAGTCAACCAGAACACGCCTGGACAGCCAGAAATAATACTTCCGCTGTCTGTAACTCCACGTGGACCTAAAACTGGGGGGACCTCAGAAACTTACAACTTCACAATCATCTGGTCAAGAAATACATTTTTGTGCCTATTGATTACTTTTCACCCAACTAACAGCGAATAGACGAATTTGCAACCTCAAGGGTCGTATCATTCAATTCAGGGAAAAATTCCAAGTTTGATAAACAAAATTTCCCACGGGAGGCGAACGAATGATTGTACAGCGACCGGAGGTGTATTATTATTGGTTATTATCACTATAAAATCTATAAAAATCACCAAAACAAATAACTCATTTATTTGGAAAGTTTCATTTTTATCATTTATTGATATTCTCCCCCTAAATTATTTATTTTAAGTTAGGTAGACGATTCAAACATAACTGGCATATGGCATATAATCTGGTCGATGGATGACTTTTGACTCCATTGGTAATGATTAGTTATCAGAGAAAAGTGTGAGGTGTCGACGTTTTTATTTTAATGTTATTAGTTATATTTTAATCGATTTTTGTATTCTACGTAACACGAAACATAATCCTGCTTATACAGCTCAGTGATCAGCATAGGAGGGCTGCCCAACATAGATATAAGCAGTATTGGGCATTAGCTAACTAAATTATTAGCTAGCTAATTATTTATGTAATAAATAAATGAGATATTAGTTTTTTTAATAGCTAAACGATTAATTTAGCTGTCAGATACTGAGGAACAGCTACATTTTACAACTATTCTAGCTATTGGTCCAAACGGTATTCAGCTGTCAGGAGCAGCTAAAGTGGCTCACGACTAATAGCTAATAGCTAACTTCTGACGAAAAATACACCATATAGTTTTCCATATAATTTTTTAATCTGAATCGATTTAGAGTAGTCCCAGGCCTGTAACAGGGCCTGTCAACTGTCAACAGTAACTGTCAACAGGGTTGATTCCCCTGTCCCGACTGGGTATCATGATACTGACTCCAACATCGATGATTCTGACGCGGATCCAGATTATGTGTATCAAGAAAAAGATTTATACATTTATATATATATTCAGACGACGATGATTTGGGCGATACACCACCTTCACGTGATCTTCTGGCCCCTCTCGTCGGGGGCGAGACTGGATCTTCAAATTCTGAAGTAAGAGCGAGCAACTGTAATTGAGGAGATAAACAGCTTCTAGATGTTTTTGAGATGGACTGGAGTGCTGATGATGAAGACGACCCAGATTTTGAAGTGACTGAAAGAGAACTTGAATACTGCGCAAGTGATTGGACTGACGAACAAAACGATTGCCCACCTCGACGTTTTGGTTTTCCTATCATAAATCAGGAAATTCCGAACGATATTCTCATTACTAACCTGGGAAGAAATTATATGGAATGGTGTTCCGAAACACCTAATTTTGCGTGTAAAAACAAGAGCTGAGAATGTAATTAGGGGCTTACCAGGATTGAGAGGTCCCGCATTACAATTCGGATCCAACCCATCACCACTCGATCTTTGCGTATAATTTCCAAGCATTATAAAGTCCATTTTGACATTAATATAAGATTTTTTTCGTTTTTGTGTTGCCAGTTGTATTTTTATAATCATTTCCAATCTCGTCACATGATTTCTTAGAGAGCAATCATTAGCGGTTTGAATCACCGCTCCCTCCTCATGATCCGAATCTGCAATCTGCAGAAATTACGATTATACTAGGGAGGGGGGATGTTTCGTGTCACTTCGATTCATCGCGTTGCTTATCATCATGATTTGATGCGTCATGAAAATTGTTGTAGAAGAAGACGATACGGAAACCTTTTGATCGTATTGGGTCATTTAAAAATGGAAATTCGGGTTGTTTGATCATGTCTCATTCTATGATTAAATTACATCGTAGATCCAATGTTATGAGCGCTGATTTTAGTATATTCTGAAGGCCTCATAACAATGATTAACAATGGTTTTCGCCCATTTTGATTTTCAGAATGGTTTTTGCAAATGTTAACCACTTTTTATTTGCTATTGGCCTTCCACAGCTTCAGGTACGGTTTTTGATTTTAACAGAATATAAAAGTTAGGATTACTTAATACGTTTTAATAATTTCAAGGAGTAATTTAATAATATGTTATTGATAATGGTTATGTAGTTTTTGTTGATGTAATGCTTACCTTCACTTTCCACATTCCCAGAAGGTGATGACGTTCGTGAATTTCCATTAAATTCAATTCAGCTTCAACTTCGTATGATGAACAATCGTTTATAGCTTGTAAAACGCATTGAAACGTTTCTAGTGATATTATAGGCATCATTAGCTGTTTGTAGAGACTCTACAAAGTGTAAAAAGCAATAGAAATGAATAAGAAAAAATAATTAAATAATTGAAGAAAAAAACGATAAACACACATGGGTGTTACATTTCGTGACAGTCACAGGCCAGGAGAAAATTCTTCGGAAAATGTCTGATCGAAAATGCCTCTTAGCAATTTTTGTTTACACCCTTGGAAATGCGTTTTTTTTTTAATTTTAAGATTTTTCTCGTTTTTGCGACCTTACCGCATTAAAACGGCCATATCTCCCACATTTTGAGTGCGATTTCAAATCTAATTCCACTATTGGAAAGAGCGTTAAATTTCCTATCGCCCTAATGGGGAACCAACTTTTTTGAGCCGGCGAAACGGGTGAAAAATCAGCTTGAAAAGGACAGATTTTCAAATCGTGGAGATCTCAATTTTCTTCAAACGCTTAAGAGTCCCTGTAATAAGGCATGCGAATTACAGCCTATAGTGCTAAAAGATGCGCCAAAATCAAAGCTTTCCAGCGATATAACCAGATTTGAAATTCGGTGTGGTTTTCCGGGAGAAAATTGCTTTTCAAATCCAATTCCACTATTGGAAAGAGCATTAAATTTCCTATCGCTTTATTGGGGAACCAACTTTTTTGAGCCGGCGAAACGGGTGAAAAAATCAGCTTGAAAAGGAAATATTGTCAAATCGTGGAGATCTCGATCTTTCTTCAAACGCTTATGAGTCCCTGTAATAAGGCATGTGAATTTTAGCCTGTAGTGCTAAAAGATGCGCCAAAATCTAGGCTTTCCAGTGATATAACCAGATTTGAAATTCCGTGTAGTTTTCTGGGAGAAAATTGCTTTTCAAGTAAGAAAAACGTGTTTTTCACTGGATACTCCGGTTTTTCATCATGCGTTGATTCATCTGGTGAAAAAAAAAATCGTACGCGGATTTTTTTTAAAATTATTAATGAAGCATTGTAATAAATTGTACATTTTTACTGTAGATACTGTTCAAAATGTCCACCATTCTGCTGAATGAAGAGACGGGACCTCCGCCGAACGATGTCGACTGCTCGCTCCAGCTCCCTGGTGTTTTGTCTCATGTCGTGAGCACATCGGTGGACATTTTGAACAGTATCTACAGTAAAAATGTACAATTTATTACAATGCTTCATTAATAAATTTTAAAAAAAATCCGAGTTCGAATTTTTTTTATCAGACAAATCAACGTACGATGAAAAACCGGAGTATCCAGTGAAAAACCACGTTTTTCTTACTTAAAAAGCAATTTTCTCCCGGAAAACTACACCGAATTTCAAATTTGGTTATATCGCTGGAAAGCTTAGATTTTGGAACATCTTTTAGCACTACAGGCTAAAATTCACATGCCTTATTACAGGGACTCATAAGCGTTTAAAGAAAGTCAAGATCTCCACGATTTGACAATATTTCCTTTTCAAGCTGATTTTTCACCCGTTTCGCCGGCTCAAAAAAGTTGGTTTTCCATTAGGGCGATAGGAAATTTAACGCTCTTTCCAATAGTGGAATTAGATTTGAAATCGCACGCAAAATGTGGGAGATATGGCCGTTTTATTGCGGTAAGGTCGAAACAACGAGAAAAATCTTAAAACTGAAAAAAAAACCCGCATTTCCAAGGGTGTAAACAAAAATCGCTACGAGGCATTTTCGATCAGACATTTTCCGAGGAATCTTCTCCTGGCCTGTGACCGTCACGAAATGTAACACGTTGTAAATAAAACTGTAACTAGGTCCTCATTTATAAAACCACTTTATTATCTGTAACAATAAATTAATTAATAAAATGTCTGCAAACGACATTTTATCAACTCTTCAATCATCATGATCTGAATTAATTTATAAGCCAATATAAAAAATGCGTTCACATATTCACCATAAGTCTGGAATTGCTTTCGATTGATCTGGTTTATTTACCAGCTTACTCAACGTCTTAACCATCAATCTCTCACAGATTGAGTCAAAGTAATCGTTTATGGATTTGTAATCAGCCCTTTGAAATGATGGAATAATTTAATTTTCCGGAAAACTGTACCTATCATGAAACGAAGGGACTGGAATGTATTATAGAATTCCAATTAAGGGGGGGATGCCTAGTGGTAACGCTTCAGCTGGAGTAGGGTTGAAGATTAGAGATCCAGAAGATTCCTCCTCGCAGTCTTGCATGCCCCATTTTCGTCGGCATATAAAACCTTATAAACATTCTCCTTGTAAAAAAGATTTTTAAAATCTAGATACGTAATCTTTAAAAAGTGTCAAGGAGCTTTAACCTTTCTGCAAAAGCCATCTGTTGGACGTCCCTCATTGGTCAGCTTGTGTGGTGGATGGGGGTCGTAATTTTGGGCAGAGACGGTATCACCAATTTTAGTTGGTCTGATATTAGTTAGCTTTCAAAATCTTATTAATGCTGTTAAAAAAGTAGGATTTAGTACGAAATTTGCTCACCTCAATTTTTATTTTCATTTTAGAAGCGTAATGACAGGAAGATATGAGCAACTGTTCTCCCATGATTGATTTCCATTTCAGACAAATATTGAGGATGGTTTGCGTCAGTATTTTCACTCTTATTCTGCAATAAATAAAAAAACGCTGCCAATTCTTTCACTGGGGTTTATTATTCAAATGGGTTGCGTTCATGGCTTTGGAGTGTGCGTGTTTCACAGGTGATAGAGCGGTTATTGAATTTCAGGAGATATGCATAGAGCACGTAAATCGGTTCTCAACCAAAATACCTATTTGAATTGATCAGTTGATCATATTTATGTGCCTCCTGAAATTCAATAATTTGAATAATTTGATTGCAAGCCAATTGAATAATAAACCCCAGTGAAAGAATTTGCAGCGTTTCATGCATATCAGAATGCTTTAATCCGTGTGTCGGCTACAAAGCCTTTAGGAGTTCACTCCAGTATCCACATTACTGCATCACTACATCACTAGGTTACTGATATCAAAACAAAAACAATAATAAACCGAAATAACGCAAATGTTGGCACCATAAATTGAGCCATACATCGTGAATGGTTTGACCTACGGTCCTGGGGAAGAGCACGATTCCTCGTGGAAAGTTCTTTAAAAAGAGTCCAAATTTAGGCCGCCTTGACTTTTTTTGAGGTTTTTAGGGATTTTACAAAACTTTGACAACCCTTAAAGGGCACTTTAAATTAAGTGAGAGAGCTGGCTCAAGAATTGGGGCGTCGTCGGACCAAAATGGATTTTTCCTGAAAATTTCAGATTTTTTGCTCCAGCCGTTCGGGAGAAATCGTGCGTACGGACGGACGGAATTTTTTTATTGCAGATTCGGATTCTACACCCTTTGAAACTGATGGAATTTTCAGGGGGGTTAGAATTATTTTTTCAAGAGCGATTACAAAGGTTTATTATTGAATAATACACCAAAATGGTGATGATAATTTACTCCCATGCGTGGAGAAGCTTTATTTCATTCTTGTTCGGTGACAGTGTTGAAAAACTAATAAATAAGAAGTTATTTAAACATTTTGGGAGGTTAACAAGTACAGATACAACGACTTACTTGACTGATGTACGAAAGATTGAATATATGATTGAGCGAACTATTGAATTGAAGTCAATGAGGTAATTATTTAAACGATAAGTATATTATCTTGAGAGTTTCAACACCTTCTACACTTTTCTACGATGACTGGTTAATTTGTTAGGAATTTTCAAAGGCGAAATGTGACCCCATACTAGCAGGGCCCTGTCCAGATGGGAGAGGCGTGGCTAAAATGTAGCCAAAAGTCATAGAATTGAAACTATTTGTTCGGTTACTGACTGCATTGTAGAAATATAATCTGCTTCAATTCATAAACATGAACAATGTTGTGAGTTATTCGAGAATAGTGTCTAGGACGATGAATTATGGCAGCAGTAGCCCAAAATGGATTTAAAAAACTCAAAACATGTGCGGAAAACACACATTTATCAACAAATAATAAAATCTCACCCTCGAATAAAGAGTTATGAAAGGGATATTAATATTGTTTGAGTCCCACCCCTTAATTTCTTCTTCTTCTGGATCAGTCAGACCCAGTCGATCACGTAAGGAAAAAGTCAATCATGAGGGTCAAAATAAGGATTGTTGGCCTGTGACAATTCTTTAATCTCTATTCAAATGTTAGTTGTCGAGTGGGTAACCGTACGCACATACACTCAAAAAACGTATCTGCCTCAAAGACATCATTAATGATACTAGCATTATGATAATGAGTTTTTCTCACAAGTTATCACATTTGAAGTTTCTGGTTGTTAAATTACATAAAGTATTTTATTCATTTCATATTGAGATACACAAACAAAATGATGGATGGCTTGTAGAAAGATGTGAAGTAACATGAAGTTTACCTGACACAATAGACATTCGCAGCGGGTTTGTTGCCCTTCAACTCTTCAATAATGCTTTGATAACACGAAAAAAATTCGTCATATTCCGCCAAAGTTGGCTCTTCTGAAAGGAAGTTTCTCATCGATTTAACTTCATCGAAAATCCATAAGTGACTAAACCTTGTCCATCTGTAAAAATGAATTCATTATTCCTGCTGCTAGTTCGTTTTTTCTATCGTTTACAATTATTATTTGGAGTGTGTGTATTTCACAGATGATAGAGTGATTATTGAATTTCAGGAGGCACACAAATGTGATCAACTGATCAATCCAAATAGGTATTTTGGTTGAGAACAGATTTACGTGCTCTATGCATTTCTCCTGAAATTCAATAATCGCTCTATTACCTGTGAAACGCGAACTCTCCAAAGCTTAGTATAAATTCAAATCATGAACGCAAGCCAATTGAATAATAAACCCCAGTGAAAGAATTTGCAGCGTTTTGGTATGGGTTCCTCATTTTGAATTCACAAGCCTGAAAGGCATAAATCCCTCCAAGAGTACGAAGCTAAATCACAAGGGGATTGCCCAAATGGCAGATGTCCCTTGGAGTGTAGGGTTAGTGTCTACCTTAAAGGCAGGTGTCCGAACCGTAATTTGAATCATGTCCCGGCCGAAGTGTTAAAATTTGGAATTTCCAAAAATTCGAGGATCGAGTGCAATATTAGTTTCCATTGCAATTTATTTTATTAAAATAATGCTTTGACTTTTTAGGAAATCGCTTATGAGAAACGCCCATAGAGGGACGTCTATAGGTCGTTCTGTAGGTTTACAGTAAAGGAAATGATAAGCGTAGAAATGATCAAGAAATAAACAAAAAAGTGTGTGTGCTTTTTTAATGACAGAATAAAAAATCGGACGTGCAAGATCTGAGGAAGTGCTGTTCAAATTTAATCCACTGGAAATCGAAATAATGCCTACGTTTAAAATTCCCATACAATTTCATTAAATCTCAAGTAAATATAAATTAAATTGTCCACTTCTTGAAAAACTAGGTATTTATCTTGAAAAACTAGTTTCTGGGTTTTCCAACTATCTGGGGCGGAGGCAGATCAATGGGCTTCCGACATCCATTTTTGGACAGGACCATTGTTTTCAAAAATGATTTTGACATCAATTCACACATGGGAATTCCCCCCAATCATGTAAGTCTAAATTATTTACCATACATTTTTGTTTATTAATCAAATCTTAAATTGCCCACATATTAATTTTTGTTAGCTAATATCTTTTACAAGTAGTTTTGATTGATATGCACTTTACAAACATCGTAATTCTTTCATCAAACGTTTTTATCCCTCCCTGTTCATTTCTAAATATCTAGGAAATGCTGTTATCTATTAAAATACCCATTAGTTAATCACTAATAAGTTATTCCATTTATTCTGTATGTTTGTAGAATCAACTTTAACATGGAGAAATAAAACTCCGAAACGTTGAGAACAGGTTTTTATTCAAGACCGAACCTAAATAAACCCCGAGAAACTTCTTCTAAAATCTACAAGAAGAAATGTACAGTCAGTAACTATCCATTTATTTATATGAGTGGATTCCGAATGAGATCGTACATGCAAGAAAAAAGGAAGTCCTTACTTCTCCATATATCGATCGACTGCTTCAGTGACCAGTGTTATTGTTTCATAAATATGATCAAGAGTAGCGCGAACTTCGTGGCAGCGAATGAGATCCTCAACGAAGCTATAACGGTGAATAGATCCAGTGGTAGAACTTTTTAATAGCGGGACGTTGTGGCACGTTCCCTCTCGCCACCTCACTAGAGCGGAAAGCCTGGAAATGGGTTAAGAAGGGAAACCGCATGGTAATCAACAAGAACAATATATATCGAGGATAAGGCGGAATATAATGTTTTCGTTCGAATTGGAGTTAACTCAACCGCGTGATAAAGCCTACATCCACGGATACTAGAAGAGACGGTAGGGGTCATCAGGGAGCGAGTTGGGGAATCCCCGAGGCCGGTGACGTAGTGGTGACCACTGAGACTACCTGGCGCGTTTGTATTTTTTTTAATGGTAAAAAAACCACGGCAGACAGGCAGATGAGTTAGGCGTGAGCTTCCACCGATTTCCCAAAGAACCGGACAGAAGGAAAAAATGGATCAATTCCTGTAAACGAAGCGGTACGTTTTCTGCTGACTTGGCTAGAGTTTGTTCAATTCATTTCGACGAATCCGATTATGAGCGCGATTTAAGAAGCGAACTTATGAACCTTCCTTCGAAGAAAAAACTTAAAATGGACGCGATCCCCCATTTGCAGTAACCCAAAACATCGGTCAATAAGGAGCATGAGACGAAATCTGGTACTATTGCACGTAAAAGACGAGCGGAAAATCGGGACGTTCGAAAAGAAGTTCAGCAGCTTTTATGCACATCAGGAGAACTACTGGAAAGAAATAACGTTGAATGTACAGAAGTGTACCTGATGAAGTGCTCCTTTTGACAGTAGGAAATCGCCGGCTGGAAGAGCAGATAGCAAATCTTAAAGAAAAACCCAACATTGCGGAAGAAGAAATTGCCCAGTTGAAAAAATTTGCTCAAGTCTTTGAAGGAACTCTTTCAACCAGTCAGCAGCATGCTACGTCCGAACGCGCGGGTACTTGTACGAGGGGCCCCGTAGGGAGGGAAGGCGATGTTTTGGAGTCATAGGCATGTACGAGCGGCCCCGCCTGGTGTTAGGGCACAGGGCCCGTTGAACAAGTACCCAGGCCAGTTGAACCCAGTGACTGGAAGAAATCTGAGCGAAGATGGAACCCGAAGTAGCCTTGTTAACGAAAAGTTCGCGTGGAAATCGAGATATGATGTTGGTAAAAGGTTACTCTAGCCAAGTATGTCCAAATCATTTCTTATAAGTACCAGCCCAGATCGAATAACTGAGAAGTACCTACTTGGGTCGGGAGTCATGTGACTGTGATTGCCTATTTGCATGTTTTGACAGTGTTCATTTTAGAGAATATAAATTACACGCATGAAGAAAGTTTCGAGTTGGTGCTATTGGTTTCATTTCCCATATTTCCGTGGGGCCGCTCGTACATATACGCCTAGACCGACCTGGGCCGCTGGTACAAGTGCTCCCACATTGAGTGGGGCCGCTCATGTACCCCAACTTGCCTGCGGGGCCGCTCACGCCGTCAACCGAACACGCACGTTTAATAAAATAAAATCTCTAAATTCACGCCGGGCTGAGAAAGAAAACCAAGGCAAAAACGATTCGATAATAATGAGAGCCGACAGAAGCAGAAAAAAATAAAAAAAAATTAATTAGCAGATTTTCAAAGCGTTGATGAATTAATTCTTGTCAATTACCTATGTCTCTTGTCTTGTTAATTGAGTTTTTTGTCTTTGTTCTTGCCAATTAATTTTTGAAATCGCTTATTGTTTTAATATTAATAAATTTGATTATAAATATTTCATTCATTCAATAATTCCCATCTTGCGCCGCAAAATTTTGCAAAGTTCTCTTTTTTCTGCCAGAATTTTTTCACACTCCCTTCCCTAAACATGGCACACAAGCACTCTTCAGAACACTTTCAGTACTAAAATGAGATGCAGAATCCACTCTGAGAGGAAATATTCACCTTCTAGTAGGTAACTAGAAGTTCGAAGATAGATAGGGATTAAGCTTAGATGGTGCATGGTGAGACGAAGGTTGGTCACCGACTACGTCATCACTCGAGGCCGTGCCTAAATCTATTCTAAAATAGTCATACAGGTAAAATCAGTTACAATCATTACGACGGGAATTCTACCTATTAGAGAATCACCTCCCTAATTCTCACAGCCAGATATCTTGAAGGGAGTGATCTGCATAAGTTAATGAGATGACTTTATCAGGCAGAAAAATACCAGTTCCGAACAAGCATTAAAAGAATCGAAGGTGTACAGTTTGTTATAAGTGAATTTTCTTTAAAAAAAATGAAGATAATATAATGGCTCCAAAAACTTTAAAATTCAAATTTTCATCAAATTTTCTTATCAGAATTATTTTGAGGCATTCTGAAATGATTCCTAGATTTTAACGCTTTTACGTCTTCTATCCAATGGATCACCCCCCTAAAATCGCCAAAATGAGGGTAGACGAAAATTTTTTTTTAAATCTTCATATTTTTTTGCGAGAATTTCAAAAATGAAAAAATTTTGCTGAGCGCAATTGCGCATCTATGCTGTCACCTGACACCAACTTTCTTATTTTGAATTGGAACCCCCTTTTTTTTATTGCAAATTCGGATTCGACTCAAAATTTCATGAACTTTAGACCCCTCAATCTGTTTTTTCGACCGCGCGCAACCCATTCAACGAGCATGCAAATTTGTTGAAATACCAAATTGCGCAAAATATGGTGTCATGTGGTACATGAACTTCCATTGTTTTTCAACGCTGATTCACGTGGTGCTGTCAGTTTTGAGATTTAACTCACTTTTTACCAATATTATCCCCATAATCTATGTTTTTCGTTTACCCTCATTTTGGCGATTTTAGAGGGGTGATCCATTGGATAGAAGACACCCTGTATATATTTCTTCGTTCTCTCGACACAAAATCTAACATTTCAATAGCAAGGATGGATGAAATGAAAATGAATTTTATTCCGAAGAAAAAACAACCATATCATTATCGAGCATTTTTTAACACAATGGAACATACCCCTCAACCATACGGCTTGCGCTGTGCGGTTAGAGGGAGCTGGTACAGCTTATACAAAATGTATCAAGTCCATAAGTGTGGATACAAAACATCAACACTCTGAATACAGTTACAAAAACATTATACTTCTGTATACAAAGGTACACAATGGAGCCAATGGTGGCAATGGTGGTTGTACAATGGTTGGACGTTAAGAAAAATGAAATAAAGAAAGTAACAACGTTCTTAGCAGACGTACATGCTTGTCAGTAGAGTGCATTTCTCTAAGCCCTCTAAAATTAGCCATGTGAAGATCATCTTCTTGTAATTGTATCTTGAAAAGTTTGTGGGAGTCTTTAATTGAATTTGGACTCGTTGGAGAACACTTGAAAAGTCATTGAATCTACTCAATTTCGTTAAATCGTTAAGCAAAAATTCAAATAATAAAAATTAAAAAGTTTTTACATTCAACTTTTCGCGAGAATTTCTTTTTTTCGTGATTTTATTTATTGCAACTGATTGTAGGATACATCATCTAGCGATATTTTATCTCATAAATGGGCACGATGTACAGGGTGAGATTTCAACAAACCAACCCTTCAGAGTAACACACTGTTAACTGGAACTCACTTCACTATAACTTGCACTGCACAATCAGGTATAGTGGCTTGTTACGCTTGAGGCGCCGCAGTTCTCCTTCATTATCCAGAACGTTGAGCATCTCCGGGTTCTTGTGCTGATGGAGGCGTTTTTCGTGCTTCTGGGCGTATTCCATGATGATTTCGTTGACTGTTTCCAGTCTTGGGTAACGATGAATGTCATCATTTCGCATATACCAGGGGGCACCAACTATGCTTCTCAGGATTTTGTTCTGACAAGTTTGTATTTTCTTTACGTTAGTCTTTTTGGCACAGCCCCACAGTTGAATCCCGTATGTCCAAATAGGGCGTAAAATGTGTTAGTAAATAAGCAGTATATTGTGAAGTGAAAGACGGGAATCCGCTCTCAGCAGCCAATATATTTTCCTGTATTTAATCTTCAGTTCCTACTTTTTCTTCTCGATGTGACGATTCCAAACCAATTTTGAGTCGAGAGTCATCCCCAGATATTTTACAGTGTCGAGTATGCGACTTTGTTCCAGTTTAACACAAGTTCGAGGGCTCTGATTTTTCGGTTGGCGAAGTTAATGTGAACTGACTTGGATCGGGAGAATCTCACTGAACAATGCCATTTGAAAATTAAAGCTCACACTTATGCTGAATATTGTACCTACTTGAATTTAATTGAAATACACCAACCGATAAATAGCAAAAATTCTAGAAACTAAAACCGTTGTTTGAAACTTTTAAAACCCTTGTTTGAATAGATCTCTTGTTTTTCCGCAATAAAATTGATAATTAATAATTTCATTGTACACAAGCGATGAAATACCAATTAATAAGATGAATTTGGAAAATTCGTTCTTACGATCATGCTGCATACTGCTGGATAAGCCTATCTGCATGTAGATCGTGTTTTTAAACCCAAAAGAACTTAGGAGGCAGTAGGTACCAACTATCGAGCTTCAACGGTCTTCATTCTGCCTAATCTGTTATTGGTACAAATTTTAAAGATAATACCATTCAGATATTCTGTTATACGAATGACCACTCAGATTGGTGCCTTTTCACATCCCTTTCCCATTCACTAATGAAACTTGAACTAATTTTTTGCAGCATCCTTCCATCCATAAAGAATGCAGAAAAGCCGAGGAACTCGTTTTACCCCATCGCTGTTTTACTCGGTCTACTGCTGATTCATAGCAGCGGTGCTGATTCATCATAGTCTTTCTATGTTTACTATTATTTTTCAACTTGATGAGTCCTTGCATATTTCAAAAACAGTTGATTGCCACTTTGAAATAAGTAAGAAAACTCTACAGTAGTATGATATTGGACACGAAATGATTTAGTAGGTATAATAATTTAGAAGCAATCTCTTTACATAAAGAAACCTGTACGCACTTTCAAAATAATGGAGTAAAACCGATGATAATGGCATTTTCGTGTCAGTTCATTTTGTTGAAAAAAAATAACGGCGAAATGGAAATTTAGATTTCGGACAAACGAAAACAAATCTTCCGTTACCAACGGGTAGAATCAGAAGAAAAAAGAGAAATGTTTAAATACAAAATTAAACCGGAATTGAAAATGATACTATGCGGATTACCGGTATGTAGTTTGTAGGGGATCTGGATTTTTACCTGCTTGTTCCAAGTTGGTAAACTGCGATATTTTAGCAAAGCTTCCGAAGGCGAATCGAGTTCAAGACGAAGGAAGATCAAATTTTCGTATACACATGTGTAAGGGCTTCTAAGTAGTAATAGTTCGAAATGTCTAACTTACATTCCGACGATGTTTTCCGCTTGCGATGCTAGCTGAAGCGTCACCAACGGTAATTCAGGTTTTAGATAAATCGTTTTGTCATCAAAATTTGCTTCAATGCTAAAGTAATTCTTGGCGTTTCCCAATAGGAATTCTTCATACTTGCATAAATTTCGAATAACAAACCTAGGAAGAATAATTTGAATGTATGAAGGCTTCAATACAGGAGTTATTCGTAAAACTTTTGTTCATAGATGTTACCACAAGATGAGATTTGAAAAGGATTCATGTTTAAAGACGGCTGCATGAATATGGCAGTTTGAGATTATGGAGTATACCGCTATTAAGTACAACCAGTTGGTACCAAATACCAATGTATAATATGAAATTTCAAAGCGTGTCCTATGTTTAACCATTTTTGTTAGAACGGTTGAGGGCCTTCATGAAAGAAGAGACTCAACTGGATTAGTTACATCTGGTGAGAAGCACACGAAGACTACAATCAGTCAACAATTAAGATGGTTTCGAATTATTTAGAGACGAAAAGCTAGAAACTAGACGTACGCTACAATTTTCTTAAGGCTCATCAAAGAAAATAAGATTCGACTGGAGTACATCCCTTCTACAGGACAGGAACGTGTTCTCCAAGGGATTGCCTCTTTCTCAGGTTTGTGAACTTCGGAAATGTCTCACTTTAGTTACTACTGTTTGATTGTTATTATTCTAAATTTCCAATTTACTGCAATTCCTTGATTGTTCACTCTAGTTGATTCTAGTGTGATGTATACTCTATGTCGCTGCTATCTCAACAGCTGTCCGTTCTTCTCTTACCACCGCCGTATCTTTTCGTTAATTAACATTATCATCATTTAAATGATTAACAGGAGTACATCCAGTTCTTAGCGGCCACCCGAGAGCCCCCCCCCCCCCCCCCCCTCCCCGCTCAACACTCCTTCAACTAACCTTCGGGTGGGCTCCTTCCGGCCTTTGTTATCCCGGCATCACCACTTTTCCGTCCGCCCGAGGGGGTCATTCGTGTACCTGCCACCTTGGTAAGCACTAGCCTCTCTGGTGCTCTGGTTGAATCTACAGATTTTTCCTGGGAGTTGGTTAGGCTTAGTAAGTACCATTTATGAACACAGAATGCGCTCACGTGAACCCTTGTTAGCCCCCCCCCCCCCCAGCCGTAGCTTTCATCTCTGTTTACTAGCTCCCCTCCTCTGAGCTACAATCCCATATTTGTAGGTTGCATAGGCAATTTTTCATCTTTGGTACTTAAATGTGTAAAATTAATCATTTAAATGGCTGTAGAACCATATAAGTCTACTGTCCCGCTTTTTTTATTTATTACAATTTCCGTCCTCTTCCAATTGCTTAATGGTTTTACCCTTACTGTCTCTAATGATAAAGATCAGGGACCTTTAGAAACTCCGCTAGGACCATCCACAACCTAGCTTTCCATGAAAATTGGAAGAAAATTGGTGGATTTAGTCTTGTAATAAGCGGACACGCACAGACTGACAGATACAAAATGGAAGTTACTCAGAGTGGTGTAAAACACAAAATACGAGTGGAAATCAAGATTTAGGAACAATAATAAAGTAACCAATAGGTCAACCCATATTTTGTGAAGTGAGCTTAATATTGACTATACTTTTGAGAGGCTGAGATTTTTAGCCAACTTTCAGGATTGCATTGGAGAATATCAATCAAATTAACTAAAATGTTGATATTTAAGAGTTAATAAAAATAAAAGCTGATGATTATCAGAAATCTGTAGTAGCAGCTTGGTGGCAACACCTACCTCTTAAGTCCTTCAAACAATGTGTTTTCAGCCCATACGTAGTACAGGAGTAGGTGTTCGGAACAACCAGTCATCGTTGAGAATAGGAGGCACTCCATTTTGTAAAGTATCCGACTGATTTCGCGGTGGTGTTTCTTGACAACTTCCAGAGCCTCGTTTCTTCTGTAGTCACAATACTTGAAAAACACCTATCCATCGGAAAATTAGGCAGTAGAAAAAAAGGAACAATCATCTAATTTAACGAAATTACATTTTAATTACGAACTTACTTGAGAATAATTAACTGAATTTGAAGGACACTGAAATGAATCTATCTCGTTGATTTTCATAACCGTCGATTCAATACAGCTTTCTATATAATCTAACTGGAAAGCGAGGTACTGCAGATTATTTAGCTGTATCATCGCTGATCGGCAAAATTCAGGGATGTTCAAACTACTCCATGTGTACTGGGTGAGTCCGAAGTACATGGTCCTTTCCAAGTTTCCAATGTGGGATTTTAAAGCGGCAACCTAAAATAAAGTACAGTCACTGCGCCACAAATGGGAAAAGGCGTAATGAGGATCTTGTCCAAATTTGAAAAAAGGACGGATTTGGTTTCTTTCTTAGGTTGTCGGTGTTCGGTATGAGATAAACGAAACTTCAGGGGGGGTTGATGGGTAATTCGGAAATTAAGAAAGATGTGATCTGAAATACAACATTTATTTATTCTTTTTGTACTGAAGTTCTTGAAAAACGCTGCAAATTCTTTCACTGGGGTTTATTATTCAATTTCACAACACACAAATATGATCAACTGATCAATCCAAATAGGTATTTTGGTTGAGAATCGATTTACGTGCCCTATACATATCTCCTGTAATTCAATAATCGCTCTATCACCTGTAAAACACGCACACTCCAAAGCTTAGTATAAATTCAAATCATGAATGCAAGCTAAATGAATAATAAACCCCAGCGAAAGAATTCGCAGCGTTTCATGCATATCAGAATCCTTCAACCCGCGTATCGGCTATAAACCATTTTAATAGTTCACTCCAGTATCCACATTCACCACATCACTAGGTTACTGCGATTAAAAAAGAAGAAAAAAAACCCTGTTGTTTCAAAAATTGCCCAATTTCCCCGTCAAAAATTGCTGTAAAAAAATTTTTGATAGACTGATGGAATGCTGATAAAATATAGATGTTTTTACCGTAGAGCTCATCCATTTTCTAGCAGATGGTATAGTTCTAAATTAACATTGAAATTTTTGTAAAAGCGGAAGGTTGACAAAAATTAAAGCTTAAGCTAGAAAAAACCATGTAGGACAATTTTAAGAATGAAAATTGAAGAAAATTTAACGCTCTTTTCAACGGTACAATTTAAAATTTAATCACTTATGACCATTTCGGTAAAGTAAGCTCGAAAGTACGAAAAAAAAAGTTTGAGGTAGGATAGGCAGAAAAAGAGGGGACTAAAAAAAAATTGCTGTGAGGTCAAAGTTGTTGCATCGATCTCAGAAGTTTCGTTGTTCTTATGTCAAAAACCCTGTATGTTAATAGTAATCAACATTGCTTACGAAAAATTTCCCGATGGTATCCCTATTATAGTTAAGCTACAATGCTGTAGTTGAGCTACAGTTCCGTTTAAATAATCAAGTTCTAAGACGGATGGATTGGAATAGTGATGATATTAAATAATACAAATTTTGTATTATGATATTACGTATGGTTGATTAATATCCACTGCATACATGCATAGGTACATTAATACATACTACACTATTAATTGACGATAACACAGCCCCACAAAAAAATAAAGTAAATAAATGAAACTTTCAAGATCCGTAAAGTAGTAGACTATGTATTTTTCGATGCTGAATTCGAATCCAAGGTCCGAAAATCCCCTGATCCCCAAAATTTTGAGCTATGGTAAAAAAATACCCTCAAATTGGTGTCAGAACCTTCTTTTTGAATCATGAGATAAGGATGAACTACGATATGTTTTAAAGCGAATTTCTACATTTTTTTTAACTTCAGACAAGGAGAGCACTTGGGAAAACTACCTTCCCCTCAATCACCCCCCGCCACCCCTTCCTAGGGGTTGAAATTTGAGTTCTCACGCCAAGTCGATTGGGGTATGGATTTCTATGTTTTTGGGTTTCCTGAGATCGAATTGAACTTCCAAGAGTCCGTAGACACCTCTTCTTCCCTTTATCATCCTCTCCTAGGGGTTGACATTTGATTTTTCGCCCCAAGTCGAATAAGGTAAGGATTTCTGTGTTCCCAGGTTCGCTGAAATTGAATATGATTTTTGGAAAAGCTCTCAAACTTTGTTGGGTTCTCCTCCAATGACTTCTAATTCTTTTCGATTTTATTCTCTTTTATTGTGATATCTCTGTGATATTCGAAGATGGGGGTGATTAAGGGAAGAAGAGGTATCTACAGTCCGTAGAAGAGTCCCTTGGAAGTTCAAATTCGATCTCAGGAACCCCAAAAACATAGAAATCCATACCCCACTCGACTTGGCGTGAGAACTCAAATTCCAACCCCTAGGAGGGGGTGGCGGATTAAAACATAACCATAATGAAAAGTTCAAACCAAACAAAAGTCATAACCAAAAGGTTGCTCTCACCTGTGTTGGTTTTAGGCTCTCGATCGTGCTTGTGTATTTCCTAACCATTTTTACAGTACATTCAATGTCCGAATGAAGTGTGTTTTTCATGATGCTTATATTTTTCAAATCGTCGGGGATCTCATATCCCAATTCCTGAAATAGCTCTATCTCATTAATGGCGCTCTCGTTAATTTCTGAATAATTGATTTTAATAGAATATCCATGTTCGATCAGGGTGTCCGTTCCCATATATTCGTGCCACGAGAATCGTTTGACATCATGTCGACACCCAGTATAAATCTTCGGTAATCCTCCCCGACGATCAATCTCATTGCTCACAATGCCTGGTGTAGGTAGGACTAAAGACTGGATAGATTTGGCAGGACTTGCGGAAAGCGGAACAGAAATATTTTGCTCATCATTTTTCTTAGTCGAGAACGACTTTTTCCCTTTTCTTTTGAATTTTCTTTCGTTATCTGACCAGTCTTCGACTTCAACGAGCTTGATTTGATTATCTCGTTGCGCTATAGATGCTTTGTATTGCTCCTGTAATGCCCTGTACTGAGTAAACTTATACTTCCGCTCCGACTGCACTGACATTGATGTAAAGGAGGATTCTGAACTGCATGTATCGGATTCCGCGTGTTGCCAGAACGTAATTGGCTTGGTCCTCTTCACCCAAATTTTCGACTTTTTACACCTTCTTGTGGACATGTCGAAAGAAGCGGTTCTGACCATCAACTTGTTCAGTGAATAAGTAGACGGATGACTGAGTTGGCTGGGTGGAAGGAAACCATCAACAAACTTTGGTATTAGGCCGGGGATGTTTTTTGGAACACCGTTGTAAATGTCTCTGGCTACAACCACTGCCACTTCGGTAGATGGAACGTCCCTCTCTAATTCTCCGACGACAACTCCCTTAGGAAAAACTGTTTCGCCATTCGGTTCAACTTTGTTAACTTTGTCTGAACCCTCGTCACTCAGGTCGCTTTCGGGAGATGACGTATCGGTTTCTTTTATATCAGTAAATTCATGCTCCCGACTGCCTGTGGGCTGGCGTCTGGAGAAACCTCGGACCAACATTTTTCTTTTCAACTGCTGTGCCGTGTAACTGCTATCAGTGTCACAACTTTTCTGTTCACTCTCGTTGGACGATTCAGATTGAGTGTCTGAATTCGATACTGATCGAATGGAGAATGCATGACCACAACTGGACTTGAGTTTTTCGGAAGAGACGCTTCGTAAATCTGAAGAAAATGAGACTATACAAGTTTAGTACCATCATAGATAAGTACAGTAATACCCCACTTAACGTACATTCGGACTACGTACATTTCCGTTAACGTACAGTCTTACTCTTTTTGTCCGCATAATGAACATTTTTCCGAGGAACGTGCAAAGTTAAGGCGAACATATTTTTCTGAATTTTGAATTTGGCGCGTGGAAGAAAATGGTTCTTGGGAAAATTTCGGCGCATGCGTACCCACTGCTGCAAATCCACGCCTACATGCCTTTGTCTCAGTTTCAGTGAACCCATCGTTTTGTACCTGTTCCGAAAACATACTCCCGTATAGACATCGCTTTATATTTATGCGATCTTTGTTATTATCTCTCTTAAAACTCGTTATTATCATTCTGCATATAAATATTATCATTGTTGTATGTATGTTATTATTATTTAATAGCCATAATTAATTAAAGAGTTAATGCTATTTATTTATTTACGATTTTGTCCAATTCTTTCTTTCTTTATCTATTATTTCTTCAAATGCAAATTTCTGTACCTTGGTCCTATCGGTATTAAAAAGTTGAGGGGTGGTCACCATCCAACTATTACTGTTGCTGCAGCTTCTGCAGTCATGTTTTATGCATTTATTTATTGCCTTATTTTTCTTCATTTATTTATATTTCTTCCAATAATAATGTATTTACTCTTTAGTTGTCATTATTTAGCAATAATATTGGGCAATCAAACATTGAAATGGGTGGGTGTGGGGACGAGAGAACGGATTAATTGCTAGTTCCATTATTTCTTATGGGATTAGTAGGACATTCTGGTGTACGGAAATACTTCAGAAACGGATTATGTACGTTAAGCGGACCACTACCGTATATAACAAAATGAAAGATCATCTGATAGTAATAGTAATAACAATAATTTTATTTGAACTATATAATGTCCTGGACGTAGGTAATGAAAGCCGTTGCCCGCGCTTCAGCTTCATCCATGCAACAAGAAATGTGTAAGTTGTATCTTTATTCGGTTGCCTATTCATAAACGCCCAACTAGCTCTTTTCAAAGTGGCAAGATGATTAGCTGATTTGTTTTAAGAAGAAGCCTACAGCAAGGACAAAACAAATTTTCCTGATGCAAAGATATGTACACAGTATTTTTTCCTTCTTGATAGTGGGACATTCGGCCATTTCCGATTTTGCTATACCCGTACTCTGAATTACCAAATTAGAGTCCAAAATTTCCCAATGATTGTGAGACATTATGTAGTTCAAGTTTGCTGAATTATTAGTCACTCACTTTTCCTTTGAGAGCTTGAGAATTGTTCTCCAGATTGGCTGGCGGTTCGTAATGAATCTTCTCCCTCCCGACAGACTTCCCTGTTTCCTGAACCTGGTTTTGGACTTGGAAACTTCAGTTTATTCACGTTTCCAATATATTTTTTAGGTTTGCCAGATTTCGGAGCAGCCGTTTTCGCAACAAGCTTGATGAGAGATTTAAGGTGAGTGTTGGAATATTTTCGTCTTGATTGTGTACATTGTTCGTCCATCTGTTTTGAATCGTACATCCCACTAGCTGACAGCTTCGAAGATGTTTCTGACCGCTTTTGAGATTCCGAACTCAAATTTATGTAATTGCTCTCTGAGCCGTTCATTTCGTCCGAATCTTGGGTGACGGAAGTTGTTGATCCTGAAGATACTTGCTTGTACATTTCATGGTAACTACTCAACGTTTGTTTTCGAATAACCGACAAACTTCGTTTTTTTCTTACTGTACTTCCTGCGGTTTTAAGAATCTCAGTAAAAGGTTTATAAACTCCATCACCTAATGAATACGGGCTGATATTTTCCGCCGACCCTCTGATGGCAGCAGTTTTATTTGTATTCTTTTTCAGGGCTCTTTTCTTCTGTTTCACCCTCGAAGCAGACGAGCTCGTTCTTAATTTTTCGACATCAAGCTCTTCGAAATCCTCTCCCACACTGCTGTCAGTTAGGTCAAAACTTTCCCTATCTGACAACAAAGACAAAATCTCTGATTCATCAGCAGAAGAATAGTCGGAACTCAAGTTCGACGAGCAAGTGCTGTCAGAAGTGCTTGAGGACCCAGATACTCCCCTCAGATCTTCTTCTATAGTGCGTCGAATTATTTGTTGCTGTTGCTTGGTGGGTCGTTTTGTTCGTCGGCATCTTTTCGTTGTTAGCTGAATGGTAGTTAATTGTTTTACAGATTTTTTTTTTGCCATCCATTCCCAATATTCGTTATACTCATCATCGTCATTTCGCAAAACTAAAAACCAAAGTCAATAATTAAGAACACGCATTTACTAAAAACATTCATTTCAATCAGTAAAAAGAGGAGTTTGTCATGTTGGGTGTGGCACATCGACAAAAATAATGTATCTATCAATAAAAAGTTGTTAATCTATCGAGACCCTAAGGCTATTAAAATGAGATATATTTCCTTCAGACACAGCCTTCCTATGGGTTAATCGACTTGTATTGCGTTTCTGTTAAAACAAACCTAATCTCCACGTTTCGTCCAATTTTGATGGTTTCCCAGGTATTTCTCTCTGAATTTCATCGCTCAAAAGTCAATACATTAATCTGCGCTAATGCAAAATTAACCAGGCGCCATTTTCTCGGGTTCTGGTGGTCCAATACTCGTAGACCCGAATTATGAAGGCGTTGTTGACTGTAGGTAATTGTAGTAAGCTTATTAGCCACATCTTTTGAGATTATTAAAAGCATTTCGATGATCCTTGTTACTTTTACGAAGAAACTTTGTATTTATTTTTTATTAAATTTTTGGATTAGGCCAATTTTGAACGATTACTCAACGAACTTGAGGATTACGGGTTTACTTTGCTAGGATAACGACGTTTAATAATCCAAAATAACAAATCAACTTCATACCAATAAATGTTATTTCATAATCAAATCTACACGGGGAGTAAACATTGAGCACACAATTTCATATTTTATACTGATTGATCTTTGGGGTTAGTGAGTGCTCCAGTCATTCATGTGGCAATATACAAAAACGACAATGTACAATACAATTTGAATTGTTATAATAAATCGTAATAGCCTACCAGCTAAGTGATTAATTAGGTCCTAGAAGGTACTTATAGATAAAAATTGGTTTAAAATTTTAATTTAACGCCAGGGGTAAGTAAAACCTACCCAACAGATTTTAGAATTAACATAGTTAATCAATGATAACTCATTACAACCGTCTCTGCAATCATCGATCAGCCTAAAACTGCTCATTGAAAAAGTAAGTTTGGGAATAGTGTGGATGGGGGGGGGATGCAGGATCTAGCAGTTAATTTTGTATCTACTCGTTAAAATACAAAAGAAACACAATGCAGTTAAACGATAATGCACACATAGGAATATTACGCACACAAGATATCAAAATAAATATACCAATACTTTCTCACCTTCCTTCTTGATAATCTTGATTATATTTTTCTCAAATACTTCGGGAACAACGAGCGAAAATTTGTGCAGCATTTGCACAAATATTGACTTTTCGTAGAATGAAATCATATCCACTAAGCCCGAGTAATCATCGAGAGCCTAGAAATATTGTTGTATACGATTATTCCACTACGTAGTACAATAAGTAAGTTGAAATGTAAATTGAGAAGAAGAAAATGTGAATAATAAGGTTTGAATTGATATGATCGATATACCCTACCGATTATTGTGAACATCATTTGAGTAAAGCTTGTCCATTGTGATCGGATAACATCGGAAGACAAAAATTTTTCTGGTAACCCATTTGGTGGGAAGAGAAAATACGTATCCATTTAGAGTGGAAAAAAATAGTTAGCTGGATTTGTTTTTTGTACGGTTATTAATTTTTGTATTAGTTTTTTGTTTTGTGTCACGCCAAATTAGGTTTTATCGCTAGCACCTCACAAATGTGATGAATTTACACGTCAAACAAGGACGTCACAGACGATCGGTTCTCAATTAGCTCTACGAAACCTGGTAACGACAATCATGGTGGAGATTGTACCTACTCTTACAGCCCTGAAATTTAATGTTCATTCAAACCCGAAATTTCGGCCCCCTGGCCATCGAGATCAAGGCAAACTCTTCAATTAAACGCGATCAAAAAGGAAACCTCTCAATGAGACCGAATTTAGATATTTTACATTTATATTTCCAATTTGATCAAAATAGCGCATTTAGCTCCATTGCAAGAGATGTGGAGTTGGGAATATTACATTGGTCTTAACGGCAATGCATTCCTTGAGGTAGGACTTTCAAAAACATTTCAGAACTACTTTTATTGTGTAAGGAAGACGTGAAAAACGATTTTTCTATGATAGTTATTAAAGCCTATCTAGTATTATCTAAATTAGGAAGGACCAATCGTGATATTCCATATTTAAACAAAACTACTTGGCTGATAAACGGCCAATAATGGGTCGAAACTACAAAATTATCAACTTGGCCCAATGAATACTTAGTTCAGTAATTTGATAATTGTGTAGCATTCCCGTTGTTTTTATGGGTAATGACAGTGCCTTCCTAATTTAGATAATTACAGTTTTGGTCGTTCATCTACCATGGAAAAAGTGTTTTTCACGTCTATCTTAGCAACATAAACAGTTTTGAAATTTTGATGAAAACTAGAATTTCGAAAATCAGGCTAAGGTTCCTTCTAGAGATCTAGAATGTATCACCGTCGAGACCAATGTCATATCCAGACCTATGAACCTATGGCAAGGGGGCAAGGTCGAAACTCTACACTTTTACTTATATTAGGTATGTGACTCAGGGAATATAGGGAAACCTAAAAAATCCTAGGAAGGTCCCTTCCAGAGAACATTCTACTGAACCCATAAATAATATACAAAATTCCACCTCCTATAATGGGTGTCCCAGGAGCTATGCACAATCCAACTCCTACGTGTTCTACAACTCATTTCCGAACAAAAATGCCTAATAGCAATTTTTGCCAGAGGCCTCGTTTCCGAGTTATTCGCAATTTAGGCTTTTTTGCGTGTTTTCGATTTCATGTCATTAAAACTGTCATAACTCCCTCAATTTTGAAGATAGTTAAATTTTCTACCCATTTGATGTCAGAAAACATTTGTTTAATTGCATTGAAGATGTGCAATTGCTGCGTGAAATGGCAGTTTTGTCAAAATCCTGAAATCGCCTGTTTTTCATCTCTCCTAGAAACCCCAATAATGCTTGACGCACAACTGTGCAGGCCTGGTAAAACGTGCGCCAAACCGTCAGCTTTCCAACAGTGTAGTCGTTTTGGTTTTTAAAAATATTTTTAGTTAAGGAAATGGTGTTTAACTGCAAAAAAACATGTGTTTTCTGTTGAAATTGAGGTTTTTCCAAAAATCTCGACGAAAAAAGGTTGGAGGCGGGATATACGTAACTTTTCTCGCTGAATCGAATGGTGACTACACCAGACCTCTCAAGTGACGATTAAAATTAGTTTTATCGGATAGATAAACCCGTTCGTTAGTGAACAGTGTCTACGACATTCCTAAACTGTGTTTGAAAATTGGAAAAGCTACGGAAGAGGCACTGTCTTGGTCAGGGGCCAGGGTATGCAATGACCCGCACGACCCATCGGTCTTGAAGGAGGGGTTGCTTTGTGCGCCGTGCATTATCAACCCCAGTCTGATTTGGTCGTAGCATTGGGTGTGGCAATGTTAGTAATTTTTGTTTCTGACCAAATTCAGTTTTAGTAAAAGGTTCGTTTACTCAAAAATGTTATCCAGTTGTAGGACAATGGCATGATATTGGGGTTTGATTCGAGTTCATATAAAAAGTTTAAACATGATTGTAAAGATATAAACCAAAAAATTGATATTTATAAATGAAAAATTAAAATGGATTTAATGAATGAAAACGTTCGTTTGTGAACAGCGTCTACGGCATTCTTAAGCTTTCCAGCCAAAGTCAAGATAATCGAAGAGCGGAGAGACGGCTATTGTTTGTGCTCATTTACGATTGATTGCGATGAGTTGCTTTCAGTTGAGTAACCATACCACAAGTGAGTACGTTGACATGAGTTTTGTGTACGGTTTTGCCAATGGTAATACATCTGAAGCAGCAAGGGAGTCACACCCCTCCCGTGTACAACTTACACCCTTGCGAACACGTAAAAATAGTATGAGGAAAAAATATTGGTAGATAATATCGTTTATGTTACTAATCGTTTTTTTCATCTTGTAAACTATCTTTTTTCATCTACTAATCCTTTTTTGTGATTAATCCTTCCTTAATGATACGGAAGCCTGGTGTGATAAGGGTCCATAGTGTTCTTCAAAACGAGAATCCCGGCTAGCCATGATCAGTTGGCTGTTCTTGCAGCAAAGCACAACCTGCCCAACTTCAGTAATCGTCATTTTATGGCGGATGGAGCATTTTACCATAAATTGGTCAATGGTGCAATTCACTGCCCATCCCTGCTGTCAAGAGTGGACATCCAGGTTCCAAACTACCCCACTCGATCTAACTCATTGTTTGTTGTTCTATTGCTGCTTTCAATTACCTGCTTTGTCGGCCTATCATTCGAATGCCACGTCAAGCTAATGCACTTATAAAATCTACGACATCGATCTATTTTGTGTTCGCCTTCCGCATCTTAAAAGGTGTCTCGCATCATTTCTGCAGCAGCAAAAGTGACAAAATAAACTTTCTTTAGCAACTTTCTTTAGATGTATTTTTTCAGACATCGAATTTGTTTTTCTTTATTATCTATCTCTAGAACTATATTAACTTTGATCTGCATTATTATGCGGTAGCACAATTTCTTTTTGTAATTGGCGATTGCCATGTAATAAATAAATACATAGTGTCAGCAAAAAGATGAATGCAACTCCCCGCAATCAATCGTAAATGAACACAAACAATAGCCGTCTCTCGGCTCTTCGATTATCCTGACTTAGGCCGGACAGCTTAGGAGTGCCATAGACGCTGTTTACAAACGAACGGGTTTATGTAGCCGACAAAACTAACCTAAATCGTCACTTGAGAAATCTGGCATCACCATTCCATCCAGCGAGAAAAGTTACGAATATCCCACCTCGGAAAACGAGGCCTCTGGCAAAAAATTGCTAATGAGGCATTTTTGTTTGGAAATGAGTTGTAGAACACGTAGAAGTCGAATTCTGACCTTTCCATGAAAATTCAAATGTCGGCTCACGTCTTTTTTAGATTCTGCCTCGATCAATGTACTGCCAATAAAACCAATGTCTTACTCCCAAGTCCAAATTAGTGGTGAACTGGCAAAATGTTAGGTTCAGATTCAATTCAAAAGCGAAATTTCAAATATCTAAATTCATCCTCTTGTAGAGGTTTCCTTTCTGATAGTGTCGCCGTTATGAATTTTAATTTCAATATCGTAACCTGTGGCAAAGGGGCGAAATTTCGATTTTGAATATGGATTCAACATTAGGGCGACCCTACTGCTATCATCATCAACTCCATATAAACATATCTAAACCCTCCATGCTTTCTTCCAGATTATCAGACAGCTTAGAGTGGGGGAATGTATTTGCTTCATTGTACAACAAAGGAATTTGAGCATAGGTCCATCATCGAGTTTCCATACACATTTTACAAGTTGAAGGCTAAAATGAATCATGAAGGATGAAGTGTTAGAACGATTACCTCCCTGCTGTCAGAGGAGTTATTTTCCTGTTCAAGCTCTTTTCTCTTAATCTAATTTCTTATGATTCGTCCCAATAGCACTATCGATGAAACGTTACGATTGTTGAATAACATGAAGGCGCTTGATAGAGGTTATGATGACTTATCTCAGAAATATTGATTGATGATTCCCCATTTTTATTCCGTATCTGTCATACGTTCAAGAGGAAACAATTTGCTGGGTCTGCCAGGTACGATTTGTTGAATGGCAAAAATCTTACTTCACCAAATCTTCGAGTTTTCAAAACCTCCGGGACGGTTTGCAGTGTCAGCAAAACATCCCTTGCTGCACAATACAAACTTCTCGACCAGTAGACTGACCCTGAATATATTTCGTGATGTTTGAGGAGTGGAGGGTGTTCTCTATTGTCCTGCGAAAAATGAGAGTAACATATACATTTTCAATTGTATATTTATGAAACTATAGTTTCAAGCTCGTGAAAACCTTACAATGAAAATATCCATTATTCCTTTGATTTCATTTGTAAACTGTAATGATACAGCTTCAAATTGTCCAAGTAACAGCCGGTCTAATTTTTCAGATGAAATTATGTTTCTTAGGTCATTGAGTAGTTCAGTGGACTTTACAGCAGATCTGAAACAACCGTGATTTATTACATATTTCTAAAAAAACGTCTACTTTGCATTTAATAACCTCATTTGAAATCCGATACATGATCTACGTCCAATATGAGAGTGTTGGATCAAATAAACATTTAGAAATTTGAACCTGCAAGCACCTCAGATGTGTGAATGAATGCTTTATGACCCTCACAGCTTCATCTTCGAGATAATTCATGTCAGACCAAAAACACTCAAGCAGTATTTTCCAATTTTCCGCATATTCTCGATCGAATACGTTGAAATCAGCTGTGACTAAAGGCATTGTTAGATCTTTCACTTTATGAACTATTGAATCAATTTTCGAGCCATCTCTTACAGTGTCGATGAACTGTCGACAGAAAATGTCTTCGTAATTTTTTACCACCTGCGAAAGAAAATAAACCAAAATAATGCCTACTAAAAAGAAATTACACTCGGCCAACTTTGTTGAAAAGGTTTGGGACGTGCCAGCTGTTCATTATGTGATACAATTGTTATTTATTCTCTATTTTATTGACGTGCGAAGAACTCTGGATAGAATAATATTATAGTCTGTTGAAATTGATATGAGATTATTAAACAAACTGTGGGAATTTCATCAAAATTGGATGAAAACTGTAAGGTAAAGGTTTGTTACAAGGATTTCGCGTTCTGGCTTCCGTAGATCAATGCGAAATTAATTAACCGGAGAAAAAGATTGGTGGTAGATTTCACGTTTGCGCTTGCGCAGACAGATTTATGATTGGTACGGTTAATTCAACTCATAGGGGACGATCTACAGCTAAACTAGCAAATTCCGTCAAAATTTCATTAAAATCGGATGAAAACAGGCAGACATATAGACACGAAACGAAAGTGGTTCAGAATGGTCTAGAATGTAAAACGCAAGTTAAAATTTCGATTTTGAGGAAGACAAAAATTGTGAATCTTCCAAAGGTGAGAACACGCTTTCGTTACCTATTGAAGTTGACTCAGAGGCAAAATACCCGATTGGAAGAAAAATGATTTTCAAAATCGATTTCAGAGAATAATTTTGTTAGAGAAAAAGGATAACACCATTGAAAAGAAGGTTCGAAACATTAGCTGTTTCAAATTCTGGAGGAGAAATATAGGCGGTAGCAAAGTGAACAAAAACCAGTCTATTCGGCTAACTTTGACCGGTTGCAGATCGCCGAGAATGCGACGAATCGGTCTGCCAATTTGGGGAATCCACGAATCTTACCTGTCTTATAGCATACTTGAAAACGATGGATTTTCATTTTTTGGGTTCAAATATTCACGTGGAATGTACATATATCATTTATTAATAGGATGTGGACTACTCACGTTGATTATATCCAGCAAGCTCTGAGCTACTTGAGAAATGTATTCAGTTTCTTGGAATAATAAATCTCTTTCGAATTCCCATCTTTGCTCGCATTTGGTTTTTTCTATCATAGACCTTGTCTTGGAGTACGAATTTTTCCATACTTCCATGAGTTCAATTGCATCTTGGCAAATAATCCGACTGATGTCATTTCCTAATCTACAAAATTAAAACTCAATGTATTATAATTGCTGTCCTCCTCCTTAATTATTCATAGATAACAATGATAAATACAGTTAAATTAGTTACTTGAATAGTTTTGGAACGTTCAGAATTTGAGTGACTTTGTGACATATGACCCATCTTATCCGTGTAAGGAGCTCGATGAAGTGAGCCTCTGAGCCCCAGTATGTCGATAAGACCCACATAACTCGAAGGCCGTCAACAATGTCAGATACGACTCTTGCGATTTCCTTCAATCGCTTGCTCCTTGAAAGTACCTGGGCAGAATTATATTATTAGAGAGGAAACATCTGTCCGCAACGAATATCAATCAGTTTAACCGAGATTCGTTGTCAATAAATTTCTTAAATTAAATGTTTGCTGTACTATTGGAGGAAAACTTCAAGATTATTAATCTTAACTAATGAAGTAACAAATGTACTCTTGGTTATAAATGACGTTTACCTTAAGCTCATTAAGAGTGCTTTGAAGGTATTCCACGTTATCTGAGCATAAATTGTAGTAATTTCCCAATGATGTTCGAGCTACTTTGAAGTTTGTGACACAAGGCGATTTGACTGCAGTAAGGACAGCTAACATGTTATTAACGATTGGCCGATGGCAGTCTTCCATGAACAAGGAGAGCTGTTCGTGTCTGACCGCCCAGTAGTCGTACAGTGGTAAAGGCCCTTTTCCGTCCGGCACCTGCCAATTAGTGAAAACATTTTCAACCTCTCTGTAGCTCCAGTAGAACATCGACACATTCTGTCGACACTGCCTTTGTTAATGTTCACGTTGGTACTCTTTCTTTTTTTGTAGCTGCCTACAATTTTTTTCAATTCAAAATTGTATTTATCCGTGAAATCAGAAAGGAATCCCATAGTGGACAATACCATTAGAAAACTGATTAAATTTACAAATTTTACTGAAATATTACAGTTTTCAGAACGAGTATTTACAGAACTTAACATACAAGTATTTTGGGAAACTTAATTTTTTCTTCAGATGTTAATGTTTGAAATGCAATTGCGGATTGAAATGCAATTGCAAATAGGAAATTCAAAGCTGAACCCAAAAATAAAGTTGAAAGAAATAGCTATAAATTGAAAGGACGTTCTTTTTTATTGTTAAACATTTAGTTTTCTCAAAAATACGTTGAAAAAATCGTTTTGGGTTAAGTTTTACCCAATTATTTTTGTCACACGCAGTCAAATTTACTCTGTGTGCCAGCGATCTCCGTAGAAGTTATATCAAACACAGAAAGTGCGTGTTTGTGTAAAATTTACAGAATTTTTGTTCGGTAAACATGAAGTGTGATAATCGAGGAATCGAATGCCCCTCCCCCCTCCCCCCCCCAAATAGATACCTATCCATGAAACAATTTTTTTTTTTTTGGAAATGTGAAACTAAGCATTGTTGCTGTCATTGTAACAACTTACATTTCTTGGAAAATTACTGCAGTAACTATAACTATATCAAATCATTAATAGATTGATTTGTCAAGATATAAATAAAGTATTCCTATAAAACAAATTTTGAAACTAGAGAATCATTTTTACTGCACGATAGTGTGTGCTCGTTTTTATATGAGATCCCGTGGAAAGGATGGTAATCCACTGCTAGTGGAATTAATTTGAGCGTAATATATTTAATTCTTACCATTCCTTTGAACTTCTTCATTGTATTGTCTATGTATTTCGTCCAATTCTCGACTGTCTTCTCTAAATGCTGTACATAAGACTCGTTCGCCGTCAACGCTTTTACCTTTGCGGATGACAGCTGGGCGAGTTCAGGAAGCGATGAGACATCAATGGTGCGGGAAAATCGGTTAGTTTCCATAGATCTGAGAACAAATTACCTATTAGATTTTAATGGAAATTCGTTTACGATTAATTTCTTTTGTTTTGTTAAGAAATGTCAAATAAACTGTTCCAAGACTGGTTAACACAATTTTGCAGCCTGAAACTGATTTTTTCCAAAAGGTGAGGATAATTTTACTAAATAATCATTACGCGTATTCGCCACAATAAATATAGAGTAAGATGACGGAGTTAAATTCGTAGATTCAAGTTGTATACAACAAGCTGGTCACGTTAACGAATATTTTGTTTTATTTAGTTTCAATCATGGATCAATTATAATCAACACCCAACATTTATAATTTTATGTTATTATTTTATCATCATGAACTTCATCAGATCTTACCCTATTACTCCACATGCCATGCGATATCAAACACAATCAAATCACTAACTTCTTCCAACCGAAGGGAGGAACTGTTAGTCAGGGCAAATTCCTAAACACTCCCGAAACGACAGTCACTATGTTTCAGTTTGACGTTGGTGATATATTTAGGAATCGCGCGGGTTAGCTTCCGGAAAGTCGTAGCAGTTCCTGGAACTGCTACGCGAACACGGACCGATATTTCATCGGCCTCGCATCCGCGGGCGCTCCTCCAAGAGGCTCGTTGTAAATAGCAGTTGATCCCTTGCCGTCTTACAACTGGAAAGTCTCCTTTTCCGATATTTGCGGTTTCCTTAATACAACCCAAATTCTTTCTTGATTTCATATCGGACCTATTTCAGATTCAATAAATCTATATAAACTCCAATCCGATTTGTTATTCATAAAAATGCCCAATTCATCATTAATTTCTATTTTCAAGTTTAAATGATTGAAATAGTAAATTAGGATTTGGGGTAGAAATAAGTGTTAATTATCATAATTCCAACACTATTTCAACTTTCTTGGTAAGTTGGCACAGACGAAACTCCGATACCGAAGGTCCGATTTTGAAGAAATGATGAAGGTTGAAGTGGATTAACCATTACACGTTCTCCAATCAATCCCATCGCCATGAATATGACAAGTGCAAACAAAAATCGAGTTTTGACGTTGACGGTGAAAGTTTCGGGGTCGTTAGCCTTTGAACTTCTATGTGATTAGTTATAGTGTCTTTGGCATTTGGGTAAACCATAATTTGGTTGTATCAGTCGACTACTGAACTCATTTTGATGAAATGGTTCGACAATTTTGCAGCCCACATAAATAGAGATATTACATTTATTTCCAATAATGGATACAATTTATCTAAACTAAAATTTTACAAAAAAATACACATTCTCTTTGAGATATTGGGTTCTTGTTTGGGGAGGGGAAGTCAATGAGTATGGGAGTCAATGGGGAGAGAAAACAGTTGTCAAGTGAACCTCCAAATGCATTTTTTTTTCTGAATATGTTGAAAAGAACTGGCCAGGATTTCACGAGATATACACGGATGGGTCAAAACAAGATCAATATGTCGGAGCGGCCTTTTATGACATGAACCGAGACTACAAAGCCATGTTTGGGCTGCCTGGATGGGCGTCGGTATATTCTGCCGAACAGGTGGGTTTGCTAGAAGCAATCCAATACTGACAGAGTCTGAGATACACAAAAAGTGTCGTATGTACAGGCAGTAGAAGTTCAGTCCAGAAAATTCGAGCTGATGAGAACCACTAATTTCCTTATACAAACTATACGAGCAGCTGTAGATACCATGGTGAGAGAAGGAAAAGGCATACGCATCGTATGGATAAAAAGGCATTCAGGCATTCGGGACAATAAAATTGTAGACGCCTTAGCGAAAGAAGCAGCCATCTTATCATACCCTACAGAGATCAAAATCCCCCCAAGCGACATGTACAGTATAATAAAACAAAAGTTGTACCACAAACGGCAGAAACAATTTGCATCAAATCCAACAGGGACCTACTATAAAATTATAGAGCGAATGATACCTCGAATACCATGGTACAAGCATACTGCCCTAAAAAAGGACATGGTACGCTCTATTTGCAGACTGCGGGCGGGTCATGCGATATGTGGGGTCACAAAGCAGATGATGGGGATATCACGCACACCGGACATGCGAGCGATGCCTGGCTGAAATTGAGGATACTCATCATGTCACATTGGAGTGCCCAACCCTGGAGACCCAAAGGAAAATTATGATGGACGCTATAACTACAACCAAAGAAATTGAGCAACTATTCAACCTACCACTTTTACTACAATATCGTTCAGTGAAAGTTTACAATATTATATATAAGTTTCTAACGGACAGTAATGTAAATATTTAACCAAATCGTTGAACATATTAATTACAAAATTTTATTATTTATCATCCTATGTAATTTTTAAATAGGTAATATAATCATTATGCAATATGGCTGTATGGGCAACCAGTGCCAAATAAAATTTATCAATTATTAGGGTATCCATTAATAGACCTTTTGAATTTTTTTTCCTAAATACTTTCAATTTTTTTGAATCATTTGGATGTCAATAACATAACATGAAAATGTAATATGATATGGAAAAGCAAATTAAATCAAACAACACCCCTCAGATATTTCTGTATTATATATGTTATATTATCTCAAAAAAATACATCGAAAACTTGGTACTTCCGTATCAATGAAAAATCTCACCCTATCACAAGTTGGAAAATTTATGAGCTATATATACCAATCCATCACCTCACCATGTTACAAGGTATTAGGTAGCCGTTCCGAGTAAATCACTATCAATCTGTATCAGAATCAGTTTGTAGTACATTATCTGAACGCGGTATATCGCGCCTACATATCTTGCAATTGCATTCAAGATGAAAACACTTGGCTGCCGCTAGCCAAGCAGTCAAGCTCAGACCTCCCGTCGAACAGGCTCTGCGGCCCGACTCTTCAGGTCGACCGTCTACCTAGTCTTTGGTCTCATAGAATGACCACGGTGGTATCTGCCTATTATAGTTCAGCCACACTAAAATATTTCACATCTTGATTATTATATTAGCCTAACCCAACCAACGCTGGGTAAAGTTTTGTAAACGAATCTGACAAGGCGTTTTGTGTTGAAGTGCTTTCTGTTTTGCAACCCTAGGCTTAAATTTGTAGATTTATTTTTTCTTAGAGCCGCTAAATTAAGCAAAACTTTTAACTTTTAAAGAGTTGTTTATTTGAACAACCTACCTCTCTTGAAGTATTACATTTAACATGGCTGTTGAACTGACTTACCGTGTAATGCAGTCTTCCAGATCTTTCATTGAAGTAAGAAATTTGTTCTTGAGAGGACGTATTTTCCTCATTGCTACACTGCATGTATGCTTATTGATCACATGAGGGATGGAAGCCCTTAATTTAACCACCAGGTCGATAATATCTGGCCGATCTTGGATGGCAACGTCAGTGGGTTCCATGTTTACAATCGTTGGGAATTGGACAACTTTTGAAAGATGAGCCATTCTCTCCCCTTGGCTGAAAAAAAAAAAACGCATATACTCGTAGATATACATGGACATTATCTCACTATACAAACCAGACTCCTTATAAAGCAAAAAAAGGAGTAAATTCAAATAAAAATTTGTGTAAGCCACCTGCTTGATCCACAGGCACTCAAGTCAACATAATAAGCATCCACTGCGGGGTTGATTGCCTACAATTTCGGGGTCGATCCCATTTCCTTTTGAACTAGATGGGTAATCCAATTAATGTAGATCAGTTTCATTACAGATAGAAAACTGCTATTAATGTCTAGTGAAAAGAAAATAGAAAGTTTAACTTACTCGTCCCAACTAATTACTAGTTGATTCCTACTAAATAAATCATTCATTTTCATGTGTTTATAAATATAGGAATGCGTTAGACTCACTTTGTTAAATGTGCTTCCCTCAAAATCGGTATCACATCCCCTTCGACTCCTAAAAACCTGTGCAGCGTGTTCAACCTTCGTTCAAACGAATCCGCTGTTAGGTAATCCTCCGTTGAAGAAAAAGGGCCTTTTTCTTTTCTTCTGTGTTTCAAAAACTTTCCTAATCCGTCCGTTTGCGTACCCGTCTCATCGAACGGGTCTACCAGCAAATTCCTCGAATAAATAGAAAATATCTGCATGACAAACAAGTTGAAATGAACCTTTTCATTCGCAAAAGACAGGTAATAAATATTTATCATAATAATAAAGTATTTTGATAATGAACATCTAATACCGGAAATACCAATTTCCTTTCTCTCTCGACTTTGGCTGACTTTCACTTTCTGGGGAGATATTTGAGTATGATGGTTTTTCTTAAAAATAAAGACTCAAAAAGAAAACGAAGATAAATAAATGAATAAAAAAAATAAAAATAAATGAAAATCCTACAACAGCTATGAGATTCACGTAGTTCGACCAATGGTATACACTATTTCGTACACGAGTTATTTAGAGATACTGAGAAACTTTGACAAATTCCAGTAGTACTATATATTCGAGAAGTCACCCTTTCACCTCTTTTTCAGTGAAGCAGTCAATTTGAAAATCCAGCGACGCATAGAAAACCAAATTATATTAAGGATGGTCCAAACATATTGGAAAGTAATGGACAGGCACGTTCCTATCGGTCTGGTCAACTCGAGGTCTGAGCTGGTCCGCATGGGTGGCGACAGCCCAAGTAGCACGGTTGATACAATAGGATTGTAATGTCTGTTTCGCCATCTCACAAGCTTCAATTCAGTTGAGGAGAAAAAGCGGAAGCATTCTTGCCTTGTTAGATCTCAGTTTGATTTCTACGTATTTTTCCGATTGAACCTAGGAAGTATTATTCCTGGATGAAATAGTCTAGTTCTAGTATGTAATTTAGTGACATTAAATACACAATTTTCTGAAACCGACGTAATGACGTACATTCTCCAAAATGAACTGAAATGAGGAGAATGTCAATTTCTCTGCACTCACTATTTCAGCACACCAATTTATAAATTTTAGATAGGTATGATTTTGAAGAATTTTTGATTGATTTAATCAATCACTTGAAATATACTTTTGTTGATTCGTATATACTTGAAGTTGTTGCGTACAAAATTTATAGGTATGTAAGTGAGTCAGTGTATAAAGAGTGACACGTTAGTTACATTGCCCAATACATAACTATGTGCTTTTATAACTCAAAAATAAAAGAAATAAGAAGGAAATTTGTACCTGAACATGTTTCAGAAATGTTTCAATCAACGGTTCCTTCAGCTGGCCAACAAAGAAATACTTGGGCATTTCGTTGTTCGCTTCCTGGTATGTTAGACATATTGGAATATTGCCGATGTTTCTGAGTAAGAAATATACGTAAGTTAGGTCTTTCCTGATATTCTTCCAAGGAATCTGACAGAATCGAATATGTAACTGAGAGAGTTTCTTTTCTTTTCTTATGATTCTCTGGAAAACAACCGTAAAAAATGGTAAACCACAACCATTTGATTAAAGGGAGGCGGTTCGTGTATTTCAAGAATACAAAATAAGGGCTCATGTGCTGCATTTTGTCAACTAACTGCCAGTGATGGAAAATCCTTCCACTTAGACAAGAAGGGGAGACTTCTTGTCGCGTAAAGTTCGGAATTCAACTGCACCATTATTTTAGCTCAGAAAGTAATGCTCTATACGATCAGGGACACGTTTAATGTTCCTTAACACTTGTAGGGAATTACCGAACAAAGAGTTGGATAAAATTGATACGGTTATACTTTTCCACCACACATGTAACTAATCAATCAACACTATCGACATGATTATCAGTACTGGCTAGGAATATTGAATGAATGAAATGATAAATGGGATATGCAAATGAGCAATTTTACTGTGCGGACAGCAGCCATTTCGTGATTAATGACAGGTCATCATTTAGGTAAATATTCACACATTCCGGCTATTGCGTTGAAGCCTTACTTTCATCTTGATTGTCATAGTTGCTGTTTCTTCTGGTAGTTTTGTTTGCTCCGATGGTAAAGTTTCTACCACTGTGAACATCCAAAAAAATTCAAGATTTTTAGCACAATACCCTTCGTGTATAACTTGAAAGGGCTAAACCCATTTATAAATCCATTAGAATAATATCTTGTCTTGAGATTTATTTAAATTGTTGTTTTTTATTTCATCTTCTACGATGCGACAGTAACCCCCTTCAATTATAGTAAACAATTCGAGGGACGTTTAAAGTTCAAGTCATCAAGTTCTAAAATAAATGTTTGGGGGCATTTAAAAATCGGGGTTAACTACACTACATTTTGATAAATAGTAACTTTGAAAACTATTACAAAAAACTGCCCCAGAATTACAGCTTCTACTTATCCCTCAAGAGAAGAACAGAAAATTATTATTGGAAAAATAGTTAGTAAAATGCGTCTCAATGCCGTTACCCGTTGCCGGCAGACAAGTTCGACTTGTCACAATCTCAATTCCGTGATGCACTGTCCATTCGGTACGGCTGGGAACCGAAAGGGTTGCCAGTGTGGTGCGACGGATGCGGGAGTCCCATGGACATGAATCACGCCCTTAACTGTATGAAGGGAGGCCTGATCAAACAGGTACATGACCTTCTCCGAGATGAATGTGCAAAAATAGCGAGCCATGCATGGAACGGCGTGGTCATAGAACCAGTTTTACGTGACAGTGCTGATGGCAGCCTCGGCATGTAGTCTAACTGTGTTGTTCCCCCTGGCTGACGGCTGACCCAATGTGACGTGTTTGCGCATGCGCAAATGTGCAAAACTTCAATAATTCACTTCTTAGAACCAAAATAAAGCGCCAACAAGAATTTTCAGAAAAAAAAAATTCAGCCAGCGGGAGGTTTTTATAAAATCGGGTCAGCGCTGAATGTGTTAAAACGCAATCAAAATAAAGCGATGTGAAATATCGCATTTTATTCTGTAGCTTTTCAGGGTAACAGTCGAACAGAAGGCGAAACATATGTTTCATAGCTTCACCGTTTTCCCTTTTGCCAGGTTGGTAAGTAATTGGTTTTATTCTGACAGAATGTGATGGTCTCTTTCCTAAGGTATACTTGTTTTCACTATAACGCTGTGTTTTGTGGTGGTTTTAGTCATTTAAATGATATAATTTCAAAGAAAAATTACACATAAAATATATGACATAAAATTAACTAAAATAGAATGAAAAACAAGAACAAATAACTAGAAAGCAAAATTTGTTAGGATTATAACGAAAATTGAAAACGGGTGTTTAGTTAGAGATGAATATCTTGACTGCGAAGTGCCCTCAAGCCAAGAGCAGGAAATGCACGTAATTTATTCCATTGGAAAACACGTGCCTCGAAAAGTATTACTGGAAAATACGACGATCGGTATGAGTTTTAATGGATTCTATCGTTTATGGAATCCCCAGTTCCACCATTGCTTTAAGACAGTGCGCTACGGGTAAATAATATTTCCCGTAGCTATGTGCGTGAAACAAATAGATTTTTTTAGGCTGGTATCTAGAATCCGTGTTACTAACAAAGATCCCCAGGTCGATCTTTGTTTGAGAGGATACATATTTCCTCCCTTCCAAAAGTGATCACAAACTGTCAAAAGCATACGATTATAGAATTCGTGGCTTCTGTAGTGGAAATGAATGAAAATGAGGTAGATGGAAATGAACTGGTGAAAATAGTACTAAAATTGTACTACAATAGAATCCAATACAATACAATAGTACTACTCACCGGAAGCTGGACTTTTGGGCCTCTTTTTCGCTTTACCCGATTTCTTAGGTTTCTTTGACTTTTTTGCCTCAGCTTCGTCCTTGGAATCTGACTCCAATTGATCAGCAACTTCAGATTGTGAAATAGCAGCACTTTCCCGAGCAGTTTCTTCCTCTATTCCCTCCCCTAGTGGCAGTTCACCCTCAAGGGCGTTTATTGTGGATTCTTCTTTTTTCCCTTCTTCATCTGTACCACATAGTACATATCATCAATTACAATATGAACACAACATTTGTGGAAAAAATGATTGGTTATTTTTATTGGGATGTCGGAAATATTGACAACTAATCACACGACGGATTAGTAGCTCACTTACGACATCTTAATTCTATACTACTTCAGAAATTAGCCGCAAGGTTCCTCAGCTGACCGATGGGTCTCCACACCTTGCAATTGATATCTACATATTCACAAGACGGTAGGTTGACTCTATCATAAACACAAGGTGTCCAACAGCACCTATGCAAAACGTCCTGTGCCCTAAGACAAAGCTCAAAAAAGCAATATTTAGTACTAATGATTTATAATCATCATCTCTCTCGTTATCTCTATAAAAAATCTATTATCAAAATATCAACAACGGTGCATTACTCTATATCGACAAGACGTAAAAATCGAACATTAGATCAATAAAACAAATAGAACAACTGAAATTTAACAAGATAAAATAAAACCACGACCTTTACTATTCCACAAATATATAAACTAATTTCATAAGTTATGAAAAACTAGATTCCAAGAAAAACTCTTGGAAAGATAATGGTACTGTCATTATATCAGCTGATTCTATAGTCACGGTTTAAGTGGTGTTGGTGTATTTTTCTCAGTCAAAGTTCCAGCTCGGGAAGACTAAAAGGATGACTATAAAGCGGTCCGAGTGGTCTCATTCGATTTATAGAACCTAGCCTCTCAATAACAAACAAAAACATTAGTACTGTTATTTCGAAAGTTCTTCGATATTCTGATTCTTTATTAGGGATTTTCCAACCGCTTGCTCCGAGCTACACCAGTGGAAGAGCGCAGGCGCACTAATGAGGGAGCAGGATGAGGCGTTTTCCAACCGCCGCCAGTGTAACTTCGGGGCAACTTGCACTGAATTCCAACCGGCCAGGGAACTTGCTCGGGACTCCTCCAGGGTACTCCAGCCTGAGGTCGGAGTAACTTGCTCTGAGCAGAAAACCTAGGGTAACCTCTTCAAAAGTATAACCTTCCTTATTCCATTTTTGTTGTTGGTGCGGTTTGTTCGTACTTAAATTTCAGTTGATGATGGAGTTCTTGGAATTCATTGGTGATGTTCCATCCTCATCCTCGAGCGAAAGTTCTTCGTCAGACTCAGAGGTCCTAGATATTGCAGCCAAGGAGCTAATTATTTTATATTATTATAGTGGGAAAAAAGGAAACCGGAAAATACAGTATTAATACTGTAATTACTAATTAGTAATACTCCCGAGATAAAAATGTGAAAAAAAAACCATGCGAGATGAGGAAGGTTTCACGTTCGAGGGTTATCCTCCCGTAAGGTTGCTCTGGGACTTTCATTTCATTTTCCAACCCAGTGTGATTCCGTGTGTACACCGCAGTGGTCCCGAGCAGCAAGTGCCCTACACTGCCATGCCCCGAACCTGCTCGTAGCAGGTCGGTTGGAAAATCCATAATATTTGAGCAACCCTGAAAGTTAAATCGAAAATTTTACCTCAACAAGACCCCATTTGTGACTTTTTTACTCAAGTGTCCTTCACTTTGCTCCAGCGGTTTAGAGAGAAAAGCTACGGACGGCTGACGGATGTATTATTATTTTTTTCGGATTCTACGTATCTTGAAACGAGCTAATTTTGGGTTTGTTGGTTTTTTTTTATAGATTATACAGTTTTATGATTAATAATAATAAACTAAGATCACACTTTAGATCCAATGCGTCAGTCAAAGGGAAGCGGTCACTTGAGAAAATGCCTTGTTGATTGGCTACAGCGTGTATCTCTTTCTAGTTTTTTTACACGGCAGCTTCCATGGAATGTCGACAATAATGAGCTCATAAATGTTCTAAAACGATATAACTAGATATAATGATGAGACTGAAATTCAACAGTGCTGTTGTACATTATTTTATATACAGTTTTGTACAAATCATTAAGGATTGGAGAAATACTTTATCAATGGAAGCTGAATTAGAAACAAAAGATTTTTCAACGATCTTCCGCTAAACCAAATCGTAGGGGTATTTCACATTAACTTCTGTAATGTTTATTACCCATTGAAAATAAGATCCATAACGCTTTTGGGTTGCATTGTTACATGTCTTGGACTCTCCGATGGCGTCTAATAGTTCTCATATATCGATCTTGACGATTCGATAAAACTTCGATGGTGATTTCACTCAAATCAACCGTCAATAACGTTACCTAGCTCTTCTGAACCTGTCGTTGCCTTCTTCTTGAGTTTCTTCTTCTTTTTGGGCTCCTTCTTCTTCTTCTTTTCTTCCTCACCACTTTCATCAGAGTGATCATCAAGATCCGAAGTTGGAGGCGATGTTTCTGTAGGTCTCGGCACTGTAAACAATACAGAAAGAAACGTTACGAATCATACAAGTTACGGTTCTTTATAAACCTACATAATTGATTATTGATACAATTCAAATCATTAAAGAAAACTCGGCGGTGGGTCCCCTGGACTTCCGCATGCTTACTGCTTCGAGCCTGCGGCTGAAATTCAGAATATATGAAACATTCTTTAGCCATACTATTTTTGCGGTTTTCCTTTCGCTAATTTCTTTTCATTCTGCGGTTTCAATTTACTATTTTCGTGTCTGCTATTTCGGCTTTACCTATGAGACGGATGTGCCCTAATATTACTGATCTCCGTGCTCTACTGACTGATATATATCTACCGTAATAATGCTGTTAGACTGATTATGTAAATGAGAACTCGCAGCTCAAGTTCTAGCAGAACCATAAAGGTTTATAGCGCTTATGATAAATTAGTTAATAGTAAGTGGGTGAGATGCATTATGATAAATTACGAAATAATGTCATTTCATTCAAAACTTTAAATAAAATATCAATTTCAAGTGAGAGATAAACAATTCGTATGTAACGGCAGGTACTGAACTGTTGGCCATCCATGGCTGGCTTCCTCTCAAGGTTTGAGTAGTAGGTTTGAAGTATGTCTATAACTATTCAAAGGGGGATCTCCACCAACATTTGATTTACCGATAAATATATAATAAATGCAATGATGATACTAAACTTTATAACAAACTAGAGGAGTGAAGAGGCCATTGTACTTTCACCCTCAAACCTACAATCCAGTTCTTCTGTACTTCCACGAAAACCATCACACGATCCATACCATTTAGTGGAGGGTCGGAGCGAATCTCAAAACACTAAGCAAGTGGAATTTTTCAAGATAGTTGTTAGAAAATCCACATATTATCTATCAGTAAAATCAGTAAGTGTGTTACGTCGTTTATGTCAGATGGCATGCTGCTGCCTCTGAAAGATGCAAAAGTCAATCACAATTTCAGCTGCAAGAACTTTATGATTAATTTCTTTGCTGATTGACCTACCGTGCTAAAATACAAGTGGACCGGTTTTCACGTATTGAATATAGTTTAAATGTATTCAATGTAAATTTACCCATCATTCATTTCCTTACATACGTTTACATAGGGTGTTTTCTCGCGATTTCTCCTTCTTAACATTCAAGTGGTGCCCTGGCACAATACGAGGGGGGGGGGAGGGGTATCGTAATTAGCAAAACCAACAGCACAAATTAATATTCCATACATTTGCTTTCGCAGGTACGTAAAAATGAGTTGGCATTGAGCTACACATTGGCATGGTGTAAGAGAAAATTCGCTGGTAAAAGACTCACCTTCTTTTTTCACTGTTACTTCCTTGTAGAACGTTTTCGTGTAGGTTGTCTGATAGACATAGAAAACCTTTGAAAACCTGTCTAGTCCCGAGAAAAGGCGTTGAAGCCGTTTTTTGGCCCTACCATTGTGTCTTTCGAGCATATTGACGGCTAAAGTTTCGTCATTTAATTGATAATATCGCAACACGCGGTTCATCACCCACCATAGCCGGGGATCGCAGTTATTCAGCAATTGTTTTTCTTTCATCGCACACTGAAATCGTTTTGTTCACCCATCGCTCATATTGTTATACCGGACGGTAACGTGCTAGAACTGCGGTTTGATTCTCTCCAGGCCTCCGTTATTGATGGACTCGTCGGTTGGTATGGTTACCCATCAATAGTCGTCTATTGTGTCTGAAGTTCTAAGAAACGAATTGTTTTCCTCAACAAATCATGGAAATGATAGACCAAATGTGTGACTGGTGGAGAAGAGAATGTTTCCTCGAAATAATGTTATTCGGTATATTGAATTATACAGCATCAATGAGCAAGTATTGGTTTATCCCTGAATGGAAATATGAATCATTCGTAACGAAGCGTGGAGCATTCAATTGGTTTCGTAATTTCATACCCGATTGTGACAAGCATCGATGATTTACTATTATTTCTTTCTTGTATGTCACATCTTATACTCCTTCCAAATCATAAATGGATTTTTTTGTAGCATCAATTACATTAATTTTATTCTGGATTTCATTACAGTGATCCATTTTTGGATCTTCCCAGTGTCAATTCAGTTGAGGAGAACAATCAGAAGCATTCTTGTAGCCTGTATTTTTTGTTCATCTTGTTAAATTATAGTTGCATTTCTTGTGTGATCTCTGGATGTACAGTCCAGTTCTGTTAGTCCGATGATCAGCGCAGGAGGGTTGTTTAATACAGAGAAAATAAATCTTTGTCCAATAATTTTCAGCGTTTCCAACCTTTATTGTGTATTCTGCTGCAGATCGGGGAAGGGGAATTATTGCAGTAGGAGGCAGTCACGAACGATTTCCTGAACGATTGAGGACTTTTTGTAAACATTAGATAGTAGGAATGGTCGCCAGAATAGTAAGACTTTGGAAGAGTCAAGCAAAAAACAGCATGTCCATTTTGGGACTCGAGAGATCAAGAATCAATTCGGAATTTTGAAAATTGAGCATGACAAAGAACTTGTCAAGACTGGGAAAAGGATAATCGAGGAGATACTCATTCTATCAAGTGAGGAGACCAATTTGTTGATTCGACATTCTTTTCATCCTGAAATTACAATAATGCGAGTGAAAACTTATTCAATTCGTTACTGCTAATGTATGTCAACATTTCATCCAGCTTGGAAAAATGTAGAAATCCGCTTTATCATTCTTTTAGTCATACATGGCTTAAAAAAACCCGATTATGTCTAAAAACACAATTTTTTTTTTCATTCAAGCTCAATTTTCTCAAAAAAGTTCCATCTGAAAAAAAAAAAAAAAAAAAAAAAAAAAAAAAAAATGGTTGTACCGTTGGAAACCCGAGCTTTTGCGAATATGTTGGGCGTACATAACTAATCACTAGAGCTAAGCTCGTTTGAAAAACTGAAAATTCTTCTGATGACGAAATTCTGGTATGACGAAATAAATTTACGGGTCTTATTTTCACCCTTGATTGAAAAAATGCATGTAAGAAGTTAAGAAAACGTGAAAATTAAAACTCTTCCCAAAGATGGACGCACAATTTTCTTCCACTTCCCCGGAAAAACTTTCCCAGAGTCAGCTCTTCAAGGCAAGGAAGAAAAAGACGTTTAAATGCTGAAAAATGTGAGTTTTTATGATGAAATCGACGTGTTTCTGCCAAAATCGACCTGATGCAAAAAAGGGATTTTTCAGGCTGACAATTCTGCTCACAGAGAGCTATTTCGCTCAGGGCTTACTGTTGCTTCAGCCCTTTCGGTAAAAAAAGAACCTGAAAATCCTAGTTCTTTCAGCGAGGAGGGCGAGTCACCATTCGATTCAGTAAAAAAGATCCGTAAAATCCGATGGCGAACTTTTCATTCATTTATATTTTTTGATTTTTAGATAGTCGATTTTACAGTTCAAACCCACGTTTTCAGCACTCACACTTGATTTTCTTCTAAAAAGAAACTCTAAAAGTTTTTCGTGGGAAGTGAAACCTGTTTTTTTAAGAGAGAGAAATGTGGAATAACAGTATTCTTTTGTTATGAATTCTAAAAATTTGATCGTCGAATTGATTCTTCACTTTCCAAGTCATCTTGAAATTTAACATGTTGCCCTAAGGAGATAGAAAAGTTGTCGCTATTTGAAACGGTATTCTCAAAATTGATATTAGAGTGTCATTTAAAGTGGTTAAGGCCATTTTGGGGGCCTTATGGTGTTTTTAGATCAATAGTTTGAAATAAACTGAAAATGTCAAAAACGGGGGATGGTAAGTGACTTAAAAAATTCCCAAGATCCATTTTTCGTTGGAAATAAGCTCTGAAATCGACCATCAGAGTTTGATGAAGTCAAGTCGGGACACCCCATATATGTTCGGCTTGACCCTTACCATATCGAATGCTTATATCACTTGTATGTTATGTTTAATAACAACAGGTATACCACCAATTTCATTCCCGTTGGTAGAACGAAACTACAGCTAAGGTAACGGTACCGGTAGTGGCCACAGTTAAGAATTTTTTTCTTTAGTTTTGACAATTGTGGGCCAACAGTAGTACTGACTTTCTTCAGGACTCATTTAGAATATAGCCCGACTCTTCCCTAACATATCCATTGCCCAAAACTATCAAAAGAACAATTTTTTCAATTTTTTATTAATTTTTTCTCACACCTTTATTTTGATCTAGTAGTGGCCACATCAAATTACGAAATTTCCAGTAGTGGCCACGTGCATGTCTCAGTAGTGGCCACTTGACATTTTGCCCTCCTTACGTGTTTAATATCATTAAATTCAATACCAGATGAACAAAATTGATTCTATCCAGTAGAAGCTCTAGGATACAGCCCAACAAACGAGGAAACTAGGGACGGTCATATTGAGAAGTTTACCACAATTTCCAATGATGCTCTGCGCACTCCTAGTTCAACCTCTGACTACAAGATGACATGAGCTGTACCTCCTGCAAGTTTGAAGCCACTAGGAGACCGGGAATCCTTATTTCTCAAATATAAACTTTAAAATGGCCACTACTGGAGCAGTGGCCACTACCGGTGCCGTTACCTTAAGTTTCAATAATCAAGAATAAAGTTCATTTTTCTGATCTGTTCTTCCATTTTGCATTAAAAGTACAACCCTCCTGCGTCATCCATTCCGGGGCCGCTGTTCCAGGAGACCGGTGATAGAAATTTCCCTCCCTCGGATAGTGTGATATGAGCGGTTTTGAATTCTGTGGAGAATAACAAGAGCACGAAGAATAACTGGGATTAAAGCTTGAACCAACAACACTAAACTGTATTTTGATAATGAAACGAGTACGTGATAATTAAACATGTAGTTGTTGCTTCTGTCTAATTACTGTAAGTCGTTCCTGGAAAGGCTGGTACATAGCTTGTAATAAATATGCAGAACTCATGTCGATTCTCTGGAATCAGGGAATGGTAATCCCACTAAGCGTAAGAATATAGCTAAAGAGTAAATTTAATTCCCAGTAAAAAATACTCTGGACTGAAAAAAAAAAAAAAACCAGCAGTTTCATAACTAAAACGGTTAATATATTCTGTAACGTCGGTTCTATACATTTTATACTATTTTACATAATTTGCATACTGGAAACTTTGCTAAAATATGATATTTGTCTTACGTTTTGTATTCATAATTCATTGAGAGCTCTTGGTGTGAGTTGTTCTTACACTGCAAAGGCAAGTCAGGACATTACTCCCTATTCTCGTGATAATATCCAGTGGTTTTCGATCGAACACACATCTAGTCCTTGTTCAACTGTGAGTTTTCCAATACTGAGTTCATACTAGAGGCGAAGTGCAAGGGGTTCCAGACTTTAAGAATGAATACTTGACCAACCCTACAACAAATGAGCTAATATAATTATTCCGATATTATTATTTTTATTCCAATTGGGTCAAGGAACTTTTACAGTTCTGAAAAAGTTCCAACGCATTTGGAGAGCATTTGACTTAACGATCTTGCAAGTATGTTTCATAAACTTTAAATGGAAGACATTGAGACATTTTGTGACGCCCTACCCTCAGTATTCCGCTTTGTAATATTTTGTTGGAGATGTTTTCTTGAATTCCCTTAGATAGACTTTTGATCTTTACTTTACAAAAAAATCCATTCATCGGAAAGTTGGAACTATTTTAAAAGAGGAAGAGAGACTGCAGATGAAATCTTCACCTTAGGTACTGTCACTAAACTCTGCGAGTTTGAAGGCTCTAAAAAATCTTCGCCACTACAAGAACAAACAAAATATTTGCAAGCCAATTACATAATAGGACAGCGGGAATTGAATTTAATTTCCCCATCCCAAGGCATAACGGCTTGAACCTGACCGGTATTGCGTCGATTTAACCACCGAGTTGAAGTTGAAATATATAGATGATGGTATAATTGAACAAAGAAATAGTTCGGATGTGCTTTTCAAACCAAGTTCCTCATGCTAAATGTTTTTTACCAACGTGAGGAGATTCGTCCAATTGTGGTTTATCTTTTATGTATTACGTCCATCTGAAGCAAGAAGTCGTCAATAAAGGAAAGCCTACTAAAATTGATCCAGAAGGTGTGGAATAACCCAAACATCAGAAAAAATAACTTAAACCAAATCCTTTTCTGATCATCACACTATATAAAGACGAGCTTATCAGAGTATATCGACGTTTCAGGGGGTGGTAACGCCGGGCGGGTGGAATTCTCGCCCCCGTCTCCCAGGGCAACCGACCTGATCCCCCCGACCCCGCCAGAGAAGGGAAGAGGGCCCCAGCGGGGGGAAGCGTCTCCCAGGGCAAGCGACGTGGTCCTCTCCTCGGGGATTTGGGATATACGATTTTTTGACTTTTCATATTGTTATTATACTCCCTCATTGTGTTATTCCCCTATTTCTTTTTAACCTGCGTAGCAGGGCCATTAAAGTAGTATGTTTATACAATTAATATACCTACACTAAAAATAAACTTCAACTAAGATGATAAACTACCAATATTTTTTCTGCCAATCATTTGTATAATAAAATAATATAGACATATATTATTCGTTGGATTGCAAGCTTTGCGTTGTTCTATTTCCTTAATTTTTTTAAGATCAATTTGGTTAGTTAGCATTTGATATATAGGAGGTTAATATTTTTTTTAAATATTAATTTGGTTGGGAAAGTATTAATTTGGATGGGAAAATTATTAATTTGGTAGGGAAAAGCATTGATTTGGATGGGAAAAGTATTAATTTGGATGGGAAAAGTATTAATTTGGTTGGGAAAAGTATTAATTTGAATGGAAAAAGTATTAAGTTTATTGGGAAAAGTATCAATTGGGGAAAGTATTAATTTGACTGGGAAAAGCTATAATGAGCGGATTATCATCAATCATCTTATAGACTTGCTGACAATTCAGTAGGCGAATAAAATCACCACAAAGGTAACATCAACGAAGAACGGTAAATCTCGACAGAAGCAGGTTATCCTACAAAGTGCGATAGCGCCGCGAGAAAGCGATTCTAAAGTCAAACCACGCGGCACGAGGGTTTGCCGCGACAAACGTGCTGACTAGCGCGGTGCCGCGCTTTTACGTATGACAATTCCATAGAACAGCACAGTTTGATCGATTATAGAACAGCGGGCGTTGGTGGCCCGCGCGCTCGGGTTCGTTTCACACGTATGACCCTGACGCGTCCGCGGCTGGCGACTTCTTCATGTAGGTACACACACACAGGACTGTGTGTGTGGACTGTGTGATTTCGCGCCGCGCTGTGGGAGAGTGCTCTCTCAAGAGGCGCGGCGCGGCAGGCGGCCAGCGGCCCTGTACCTAGGACTCAGCTTCAGTTTCCATCATCAGCATCATCATCATCATCAAACTATCTAAAGACGAAAATATCAGAGTGGGTAAGTAGGTAGGTATATCCCCTTTTCAGGGGGTGGTAACGCTGGGCGGGTGGTGTTCTCCCCCTTACCCCCACCCAACCCGGCAGAGCGTCTCCCAGGACTTGGGACGTACGATTTTTTGACTTAGCATATTGTTATTATATTGTTATTATATTGCATATTGTTGTGTTATTCACCTATTTCTTTTTAACCTGCGTAGCAGGGCCATTAAACTAGTTCTAAGATGAAATCCGTGGAAAAATGGGTCTAAGCGCCTCGCCAGGGGGAATTTTCATCGTGGTTCCACGCTAATTCACCTGATGCTATCCGTTTCGTGATTCGACTCAATTTTAGCGGAATAATCACCAACATTTATTTATTCGCGTCCCTTTTTTTTAATTGTAGGCCCCTGTTTTCGGATTTTCAGTTATGATTTTTTTATTCGTCGTCAAAAATTTGGTCCAGTTTAAAAAAGTATTGATAAGTTTGCACAATATGTTATCAAGTGTAACTATATAAAAACCGGGAGACGTCCCTGGAATGCATTCATTACCTACCGTCAGCTGATATAAAAGTCGTATTGGAAATGAAAACTATAGTGTTTTAAATGTAAATTTCTAATTCATCAGAAAAATCAGGGTTGATTGAATTAGGGAGCATCACACTGATGATCTAGAACTAGGATCGCTGAATATATCGGACTCAGATTATTGGTTGTACCCGTAGTTTACGATATCATAGATTGATACTATTTGTACGATTCAATTATTTCGGTATTTCATCAAGATGGTTTTCTCCCTCCCGGGATGTGCTCCCAACTACATGCTGTTTTTGGAAACACATATGAAGACAATATTTTTGCACACTTTGAGTGTGCATTTTAATTACATTCATAAAGTTTTGAAGCTACCGTCCGAGCGCTTCCAAAATTATCTGGCCAAGAAATGTATTGGATTAAATGTATGATGGGCCAAAGAATGGGACAACAAGAGTAAAGTATTCAATCACTTTAGGAAAGAACAAGGGTTTAAAGGGGTGGAAGTGGTTAATTGATGCTAGCATTGAAAATATTTCTGTAGCTATGTATGATGAGTTCTTACAGAAAACCCTTGGTTCCCAGAACTACCCTCAATATGTAGCCCTGAGATCGGAAGGTGGTATGATACCCTTGGATCAAGTAGATAGTGTCCGATCTCGTGGATGGTTGTTTAAGGTGAGACCTTTTGGTATTCTCGTATTTTTCCGAGAAGATGTACGCGTATGTCATTCGATCAACCGTTTTTTTTTATTTGGTAGACAGGTATCGCATTAGTCCGTTTTGAGGCGGCCTCGATGGTTCAAAAGTGTCACCATTTGGGGTTCAGGATTTAAAAAAATTAGGAATCACAACGGAAAAATTAATAGGTGCAATGAAGAACACTCATATCGGATAAAAGTCAATGTTTGTGAAAAATTGCGATTTTTAACGAAAAATCCATCTTTTTTTGCATCAAAACGTCATTTTACGAGGTTTTTTCAAATGTAAAGAGAAAAATGATGATACCGTTGGAAAGCTGAGGTCTTGGGCTAGTTTTTTCCGTTGAGTGCACACCAATATTCCAATTTATTACAGACGATAAATTAGCCTGAAAAATGTTGATTTTCGAAAAAAAAATTAAAACTTTGACTTTGGCTTATTTTTTTACTTCAGAAAATGGCTTTAAAAAATAGCATTTCACACTAAACGGATAGGAAATTTAACGCTCTTTCCAACGGTTTCCTCAAATTTGAGATTACTCTAAAAACAAGGGAGTTATGGCTGTTTTAGTGAAGTAAAGTCGATAACACGAAAAAAAACTTAAATCGTTAATAACTCGGAAACGAAGCCTCTAAAAAAAAAAGTCTACGGGGCACTTTTTGTCGCAAATTAGTTGTAGAATCGATCCTTAAAGTTTGGTCCACCTGAAAGGTAGACACCCTGTATAATCTGTTATAATTATGTAGAGTAATTTACCATTGTTATTGTTACATAATAAATATTACATCTTGATTTATAAATAATTTCTTCTCTTGTTTGCAATTGTAATATTTTATATCACATTTACCAATCATTTGTTTTGTTCATGATATGTTTTGTTTTCGAAAAGTAACGGATGTGAACACATCAGACTGTCTTTGCGACCATGATTATCACAACTATAATTAATTTAAGTATAATTACTGTCATGATTACAAATAAAGTATGTTTTCATTCATTCACTATTTGTACGATTCTAATAGGTTGGTCTTATAGGGTATTTGAAGAAAATTGGTACAAATGCAATCGGCTTGGGAACATTATGTTTATAATGAAACATAATATAGGATAAATTACTGAATATTATCCTATTAAAAGTTTTAGACATATCACATGTGCCTACAGTGACATAAGACTGGAGCTGAATAGTGTTGACGGGAAAGTTTCAATACACATAGCCATCTTTTATTCCCAACTGGAGCATCTTCAGATTTTTTTCACCCAAGGGTGTAGCGTTTCAACCCAATTTTCAATCGATAAGATAGTAATACTTCAATTTGTCGTTTTCAGCGCAGGTCAACTCAAATCTGTTGTTTCCCGGTACTCGACTCCGGGCTGATCTCTGTCGGTGTCTTCTTCAACGAATCCACAAGTAGGTGGCTGCAGGCAGTGGAGCTGCCTTGCGGGTGGCTGGGGAAACTCAAATTTAAGAGGGTGGCGCGGATGTTAGGGGTGAGTTTGGGGGTGGGCCCTTAGGAGTGGGTTGAAGGGGTGTGATGGCGAGGAACGTGGAGAGGGGCAGGAATATCCCCCAGTGTCCATCTAGCACTCGAGGTAGCAGTTTCTCTGTCGTATGTTACGTGTTTCACCCACGGTACCTTACAACACGATCACCGTCTTCGTCCAGCTCAACTTTTCCAAGGTGCGTCAGTATTCGCGCTTTTTTTTTCTTTCTTCAAATCATATAATTCATTACAGCATCCGAAAACTATTTCATTAAGCAAAATCTACATTAGAAGATGATTAATAGTCGAATGGGAGAAATTAAAAATATAAAAATCCACCCATTTTGCTTTTACATACACTGAAATAAAAAATGAATATAGTCTTCCTAGTTTTTACATGTAATAATCACAGAACTTTCAGCTACCTTTATGGTAAATTATGCTAATCTGCAGTGATACTTTCAACCAACAGTAGGGAAATTCGACAATTAAATAAACTCTACTACTCAGAATTGTGTCATATTATTCACCCCATGATTAGATTGAAGTTTCCATTGAAGGAATTGGCCAAGTTAACGAAAATAATTCTGCATTCAAGTATATTCATAACCTTAAATCGGTTATAATCATTGTGTTCAAGTGCGAGTTGGCCCACCTTCTGTCATACATTAACTATATTCTAAATAGTTATATGAAATGTCTAAGGGTTACATTCAGGCGGTTCAAAATGATCTCTAATTCGAAATTGAAACCTCCAGAAAATAAAAATCGAAGCACCGATTAACAGGTTACAGTTCAACCAGTTTAAGAGTATCATCATTATCAAAAGTGACAGTATGCTCTTTGCTGATCCTCCACTCATTCAAACCACCAAACTACATAAGCCTTTATAAATTATTGAGGAACCTTCGATAATATACTAAAGAGCAATAATTGAAAGTCTTTTCATTAACTGGCCATTATAAAATATTATTCGGGAAAAGCGACTCGTTTTCTCAGAATAAATCTTAAATTTGTGGCATGTCTTCATACTTAGACAGTCCGATGGGACTTGATGTATTCAGTGTCCATAAAGTCAACATTTCGTAGATACCTTCGATAGTTCGGTAGTACCTCGATATTTCAATTTTTACCATTAAAATAATCTCGTTACATCAAATCGTTCGGATCAAAGACAGTCATTCCGGGTTTTCGATTAGAGCCTTAAAAGGTTTTCTCCCACTGCCGCAGTATCATATTATACATCATAGATTCAGCCGCAATGTTAAATTGCTTGTATCATATCAAAGTTAGTATCAATGCGGTCCCCCTTTCTAACACCAAGGAATTTTCTCATTACTCCATAATTATTCTGAAGTGAGCGTTTTCATGTCCTGCCAACCTGTACCATTAAGGATTCATTCGCGCGTCCTTTCTAAATTACTTGAGAAACTACATTACGACCCCAGTTTTCCACACTGTTACCCGAACAATTTCCTTCTTTTTCATCCGTTGGATTTTTCATGTGTGTTTTTCCTCACCAACATTACAGCCAAACTAAATTTTCTTGAATTGAAGCGTATATAAACTAATTCCAGGTTATGGCTGAAATGTTAATATTACCACATGTTCTTGAAACAAATTTAGCGTGTTCGTATATCTTTTCCGAATTTTCTGTTTCAGGTTCGTGGGCGACTCAAGATCTTTACAGAAAGTGTGTAGGAGTGTAAAAAGTGTTTCAGTTTTAAAAAGTGAACGCGTTTAGCTATAAAATAGCGAGCAAAGGTGCACAATTGGATTTGAATATCAGGTCAGTGATTAGAAAAGAATAAGTACTATAATAGATTATGGGTAACGATTTCACAACCTAAACTATTAACAATCAATTGGGAACATTCTGCCCGATTAGCAAACCATTATACCACATAGATCATAATCTCCCAACATATTAACGATTTAGCTAATACATCCTTGTGAGATTAGCGCGCACCTGACAATTAATCAGAGAATGGTGAACTAACAAACTGGTTAGTGAATTTAGCTAATTTATTTATACTTGGTGTTGTGTGTAATCAAGTGGAGTACTATGCAACACCGAGATCATTGAATAGTAGCCAAACTAGCGAATGAGGAAGTTAAGTACTAAGATACGTTTCTAAACCAAATTAATATTGCATTTAAATATGAACATAAACGGTAGGTGACATGAGATTAAACCACTTGTAAATGAAGAGATATCATGAAACAAGCGACATAAAAAAGGCTAGGAAAAAACTGGATTTTAGTGGGATGTAATGAAAATCATAAATGCGTCTGATTTACTCAAACGAAGACGATTTTATTCAGAACCGCGTTATTAGCAAAGAAAGTTGTTTTCAAAGCTTTGTTCGTTGGACATTTGAAAACCATGCGTTACCTCTGCAACTACATACCGGAATTGAGGAAATCTACTGCACAATTATTCCACCCTTGATCGTGTCGCTTGCAATAAGCTCTCCTGAAATCAGTGCAGAATTATCATTAGAGTCTCACTACAGACGTTGGTTTCACTTTCTCGTCGCTCCTGCAGTCAGCTTGCTCTCTCTACCCGACCAATTAAAGTTGGCGCCTGTTGGAATAATTATAGGAGAAGTCGGTAAAACAACAAACAAGAAAGCGAGAAAAATGTCCGCAGATTTTGAAATATTTGCTGGCATTTTACATTTCACACCTCCTAAAACAGATTAATTTGTTTCTGTGCATCTCTGCCATCAATTACTTTACTTACCATGCGCACTGACTAGAACATATAGGTAATGAAGCTCGAGCCAAATATTAATTCTCTGTTTTCGGTATGTTATTTCCAGTACCTCGGCGAATCCCGGTGTAATCTTTGTAACCTCGTCTAAATTTTTCACTTCACGCTTTAATGCGTGGAAACTCCGGACCCGCGATGGCCGTCAGCCATCGTGAAAAAATTCTCGATTTTACACACAGGCTCCATCATCCCTAATTTTTACGTTATTTCACGTTGGCAATTTTATATTGGGGGTTGGGAGGTCAGCAAATAATTAACGCTTGGGAAGTAATTATCAGTGTTGTTAATTTTTCAACGGTGATCACAACTTTAAAAATCGCACTGCATTTAATTCGATTGTTTGGTACCAACAATATGAATATTATAATAGGGCTTCTCCGTTCACACATATTGGTTTCAAGTTTTCGTTTTTCTAATTACTGAGTCGGACTCCATTGTCCGTAAAATAGGGAATTATTATTCAACGTAGATATGAACAGAACATCGAATTGGAATTATATAAATCATGACACCTAGTTTACTGGACGCGAGAAGATTGACAGGCGATATCCATAACACGTCTATTCTTATGATATCACTGATAACGAGGAATTGAGCTTACTTGAAATGAGCTTACTCATCCTGACATGTAAAGCGGTGGGACCTTGCCACTAACAGCTGTAGTTAAACGCTCACCAGAATGACCACCTGGGCGTTACTTGTTTTAGCATCGTTTCTTCATGTTCCTTTCGGATGTGGACTTTTAGCTCCCAACGGAAAAGTTCATAAGCGTACACAAAACTAAGAAGAATATATTTATTAATGTTAGTAGAATCATTAACGACAGCTCTTGTGTGTGACCTAACATCACAACAGTGTGTGAAAAAGTAACATACACAAGTCTCCGTGTTAAATTTCAGTCGCAATAATGCAGGCGCAGCATTTATAAAACCGTAGCTTTTCAATTGATAAACACTCATTGAATAAGACCACATCTTGAGTTTAACGAAAATAGTAAATATGAAGTGACACAAAACAGTACTTAACTGTTTTGTTGTAGTGATCATGCCTAAACAAGTATTCTAGTATGAATATAGACAAAAAAGATCTGTCCGCAGTAATCCCTGAGGAATTAAAATGTAAATAAAAATGAAAAGTAGAATAAAAATGCACAACTGGAGTAGAATAAACATCCACGTTTTATCGGACACGGATGATGAGACATATGTAGAGTGAGCTTAAAACTGAAACTATCTCAAAGTTTTCTCAAAAAAATTTTCTCAACCGGTACGATGAAACATTAACTCAACATCATGTTTTTTTAGCCCCCGAAACGTACGTTCTAGAGGCGAAACATTTGAGCGTCTATTTGATGGAAATAGTGGAATGAACTAAACTGAAACAACAAAGAACTCGAAGTTGAAAGGACGTTGTATTTACCATACTACGACTTATACCAACTCTGAATTCCGGTGCTCATCTGAAGTTATCGCATGCTTGGCAGACCCAAATCAAAACTTCTAACTATCTGTAATTTTGGAACTCGGTAGTCTCTGACGGTTAATCATAATTTCATGAATTGTTGTTCCCTTTTTAGGGGAAAGAATAATATATGAATATTTTCCTCTGAAGCGTTATTACGCATTTTCTGATTTAAGGAACCTACTATTTAAAAATGTCTACAAACGAAATCCTGTAGTGGTGGGGGAAAGTGACTGTTTTTCCTTCTGCTTCCTCGATACAAAAGAGAAGGAAATTGAAAAAATCACTCGATTCTTGATTTTATGAGTTTGTGAAAAATTGAATGTCATATCTGTGTATGGTCAGTTCTAGGCAAAATTATGAATTTAATATATTCTCTTGTTTCTATTTCGTTTTCTGATAGTGACCAGATTAGCTTACAAACTGTAACTATTGATTACCTCACCGTAAGAACAATAAGAATGCGCTTGCGCACACTTGTGTTTCCATGATTATCCATTATAGTGTGACGGTTAGTACTATATAAGAACGTCGGAAATAATTTCGAGAAGGGTAATTATTTTTTAACCCCCTCGTAACTCCCCTCCCTCCTTCATGGCTGATAAGTCGTCAAAACGAGGAAATTAGAAAATTGGGATTTAACAAAATCTTACACAAATTTCCTTCAACCTTTTCACCCGTAGAATGAGATTTTCAAGTGAGATGAGCGAAGAGTGGTCTAGAACCCATCCCTATCGACTCGGCATCAAAAATTACTTGGTCAATAAAAATCTGGATAAACCAAGATTCTGACCAGTTTTTGGCCCATAGCCCAAAACAAATGGGGGAGATGCGATTGGGATGCGATGTTAGGACCAACTGTACCCCAATTAGAGTGTATGCGGGAGAGAACGGATTTTTAACCTCAGTTCCAAGGTTTTTTATGCCCCGTACGGCAGACGTAAATTGCAGATTTTGAATCTACTCCCTCTGAAACGTGAAGTAACAAAGTTTGAGAGGGATTGTGAAAAATTGTTGTTATACGACAACAAACTTTTATAATTGACTGTAATAAATCCAGATTAGATTAGATTAGATAATTCCAGATTATTTCAAGTTTTTCGATCAATTATGGCTTCTGCAATGTGGTAAAATTAAAACAATTCCCAGTGAATTAAAGCTCGAAATATATTGCAAGGATTATTGAAAATCTTCATTAATCTTCCAAAAAGTTCAAATTAGCCTCTAGAAAGTGCGTTCCGTTAATTTCATCGACCAAGAACGCTGCCACATAGACAAACATCGATTTGGTTCGTGATTTCGCGAAGTTTGTGCGGTAATAAATGGTGGTCGGTTACATTGTACCAAATTAAATTTGACATTTTACGTTTCTGACATGTATAAAAAATGATCAGATGAATAAAATGATCTCTCCATCATCTGGAACGGATTGAATTGATTTGGTAAAAAGCAAAGTTAGACCTGCATTAGATATGATTTATTCTAGTTCGTTTACCTCTGCATTACACAAAATAACTCAGGAGGATGACGATTTTGATTCAAAAGTTCTACATCACTACTAAAACTATGTTTCAATGTAAACGAATTTTCGAAATTTCGAATTTTCAATGATCGTGATTGAAACCCGCCACCTTTATTCGTTACCTACGTAGACCATTCACCCAAAATCAGCTCCTCCTCACGGATTATGGAAATGCTTTAATGTCTTGAACAGCAACGTAACTAATCAAAATACCTTGGTTCTATTTCGATTTACATATATAATATCCTAATAATTTGATATTCAAGTAAGAAGAAGGCTGGTATCAGTATGTATTCCGTAAATCTTGTTTCCAGTTGAGATCATAATAGAAACATTTTTCAATTCTGCCTTTTACATCCTCGACGGCCCACGTTTATTTTTAATAAATTGCTTCCATTATGATAACATTAAAAATTTGAAAATAAATTATGATAATTTAAAAAACTAATTGATAATGACAGTTTAGGAAAACCCCAAGTGTCTATTATTCGTGTCAAACTCATTCATACTATGCTGGTACCAAAATTCGTTCCATTGTATATCATCATAACCAAAGAAACTATACGAAGCCAATCTCAAAACTCAAATAATAATAATAGTAATATTAGTAAAATTATGTTATGTTTTGAAGTGTTACACAAATCCACCGATGTCCCTGAAAACAGATACATACATTATTACGAAAAAATAGACGGTGTATAGCGAGGCATACAGTATAACTTCAAGAAATCCCTTGTGGCTATAACTAGACAGAGAAAAGATCGTACTCACAAGAATGATTTTTTGCTAGAAACAAATTTTATACTTGAGCACTTCAAGATACGTGTTGATTTCAATAAGGAAACTTCCTTACATTAACGTCAAGATACTTATATCCTACATGTTGATTTAAAATTTAGGAAACATCTCAGCTAAAAAAATATCTGAGCTCAAGTTCAAGCCAGATATTCTTTCCATTTTTACCCAAACCAACCCGGTCTCCCTCTTGTCCAAGAAGTCGAATACCATGCGAAGATTGAAACAAGGTGATGATGGAATGGATTACTGATCCTTCCAAAGGTTGATGCGCAAACCCTGCAACACCCGAAGGATACCCTTGAAGCTAAAACGCTTGTATGTTCAAGAAACATGAACGGGAATTCCTACCCATTACAGTTTTGATAATTCAGTTAGTTGTATGATTGACAACAGGCTTGCAATAACTGAATATACAGTAGTTGGAGGAAATACAAGAACCATCATCATCCACCCAGATTTAGGGGTACCACTATCATCCACCCAGACTTAACTTAGAAAACCTTGACGATTTAACACCCTCGTTTATTGTGGATTTCTTTCTGCACCACCGTTTTTCCAACTTAAAATCAATGAAAGTGTCTTGAAGACATCTATTATCCAGGGACTGCATGAACAGAAAAATCCACAGATATTCTCAAGATTAGTCGAAAAACCCATCGTTATTGGGTGACATAAATGCTCGAGGTTTGCCCATGAATTTTCTAGTAGTGTTCATGAATGTAAATTTACATAAGATGTAAATTAACCAATAGTAGAAGAGCAACATTTAGCGATCTATTACCAACTTCAGCCATGTTATTTTCGATCCTAAGTCTGGATGCATTTCATGTTTGGTAGGAGCGAAGTATGATGAAATGTCAAAATTGCTATTTTGATCTGTGGTAATCTGTCCGAGCAGACCCAAGAAATACAACTGATTACATATTATAGTTAATATATTATACTTATATTTGTTGGGCCACTTTCCGGGTTTGCTATGAATAAGAAGGTTGAGAAAACGAATTAGGTGCCCTATTTCATGTCACTGCCTCTGCGTTCCACACGTCTCAGTACTGCGAATGCACTGCGGTTCGCCTTTTTCCGTTAAAGCTCTCACCAAATCAAAGAGGAATGTTCGCATTACTCGAGCGTATTCTTCAAGTTTTTCATTGTTCAACGTTTTAAGGAAACATGCGTGACTGTTTCGAAGGGAAAAATCTGGTATTGGAACATTCTCGGTGTTGACTTTACAAAGTTACGATCTTGCAGTTTTTTGGCCTCTCGAAGCCTGATCGATTTGAGAAAATCCTGCCGACATTTTTCTCTCTACCGTATGATAGTGTTAAAGTGGAGACGACGGTGCTTATTGTGATAAATATACGATCTATATCTCTGAAAATGCGTGAAACTACTGAAAATTGTTTCCACTGTGCTCCTAATTTGAATTTTCAGACCAAGAATTTAAATAGTTTTTTTTCGGGTATAGAATAAATAAGATTCGTTGAGGCATAATAATGGTTTTTTAAAAAATAATTTGATGATATCTATTGAAGTGTGATTAGCTAGATAGGGAGAATCGTGGAAACAGTGATTTTTACAAGAGTTGAGTTACAGAGTTATTCTTTGTAATAAGGACATTAATCAATCAAAGCATTAATTAATATCGTGATTAAAGCAAATATCTTGATATGAGAACTAGAAAATAGATATCTGTAGAAAATGATATCTATTGAAGTGTGATTAGCTAGATAGGGAGAATCGTGGAAACAGTGATTTTTACAAGAGTTGAGTTACAGAGTTATTCTTTGTAATAAGGACATTATTCAATCGAAGCATTAATTAATATCTTGATAAGCTAAAGCAATATTGTGAGAAAATGAAGCCTTAAGGACTTATATTAGATAATGAATAGAAAATAGAAATTCCATCAAAATCTGATGGAAACTGTATCAATAAAATTTGTCACGATTTATAGGCGTACGCACTTATACACAAAACCTAAGTGCTTGGAACGGTCTGAAAGTTAGTTATAGTTAATAGTTTAGTTGGGTGATTCCTATTTTACGGGACAATCGCTGTCCTTCGTTGATAAATAATTTTCTGTTCAACTGTTTCCAAAAATTATTTTTGTAGATTTTATGTGGTAACTAGGCCTACTTATGGCTGTCATAAAGTTCGGCTACTCTTCATTGTAGATGCCGGTAATTGATCGAAATGTACCTCTAATCTCATTGTCATGGTCTGTCCGTGAGTCAGCATTTGAACTTAATCCGAAATTTTATCCGCTCAAAGTACGTTTTACCGAAAATATTTTAAGTAGTATTTTTTTAGAAATAGTTACAGGGTGTTAGTGCGCTTACAAGTGGGACTAACTTTTGGATAGTCTGTACGAGTTAAGTGCTCAAAGTTCGTCCCAAACCTTCTGTCTCATTGTCATGGGTTTGAAGGAAATCATCGTAGCTCTCTCAAATAAGCGCATTTTTTGGCAATGAAAAACTTTTGAGGAAACACCATGCTTCCGCCATTTCTATACAGTTGGGGCTCAAAAGTGAAGTTAGTCGTTTGTAAAACAGGTGTGTACGTTTCATACTTCTCATTGTTATGAGTTTGAAAATCACTCTTAATCAATATTATTGATTAGTTTAGCATTCATTTTGGGATAGGGATGTAAAAACTCTATTTAATGCAAGTTTCAATTTCTATAAGTGTTCATTAGACTCCTAATTGCATAAGGTTAATGTTGATTTCTCATTGTCCTGGCGATTTTAAACTTCATTGTTGTGGCTACAGTAAAGCCGTCATGGCTGTTTGAAACAATTTTTTTTTTCAAGTTTGGTATTTGATACTAAATAAATACTAATATTAAAAAGTGATACTTGTTCTAGCACAAAGTCAGGAAAAACTGAAATCAGATATCTGTCTCATTCAACCTTACCTACACATCGTTTACGTAATTCTATCGTTATTTGGTTCTCAAAGCTCATTGTCATGGATACATACCATTCTCGTAACCTTTAAAATTTTAAAACCTGAATTTTGAGGAAACAAACGAAAATCATGCTTGCTTGTACATCACTATACCATTGGAGTAACATCTATATTCTATAATAAAAAAATAAAAAAAAAATTTGGGAGAACAAAATTTTTTAGACAGAACCAAAACCTCGATTGTCCCGTTAAATGAGAATCACCCAGTTACACCTATATCAACCTCAGGGAAACCGATATCTACTAATTTTGGAATCTCTAATTTAGAGGCTTACCAGTTCACTTTTAAATTTTATAGGAATTAGGAGAAAATTGAGGCAATTGTGACTAAAGCATTAGTTTATAGTTTCCTGCAGATGCAGCTTCTTTTCGCATTATATAAACTGGGTTTTATTACGTAGGTCTTAACCAAACACAATCTTTAGAAATACAATCGAAATCGATGATCAAACACGCAAACGAGGGGAAATTCAGATTTACACTGGAATTGAATTGTTTTTTGAAATACTCATAATCGTTAGCGATAAATAACAAGAAGAAATGTACAACAGGTGAGCATATTGAACGACTAACTCCATCCAAACCTGTATAGGTTCGTAGTCCACGGTTCAATTTTCAGCATAATATAAGCTGGTATGAAAGCCGTTGAAAAAGATGTGTGTGATGTATATTTTATTAGGTAGGTATAAACCTTCTGAATTTGGATTTTATAAAACCTACAGTTGAATCATTTGCATCGTATAAAAACGCACGCTCACACGGAATTCCTCTTCTCCGTATCACCAATATCTCATAACCGAAACTCAGTCTTGGAGCGCCTTCAATAAGCGTCGATCCAATCTGCAACTTCCTTTCAAGGAGCACCTTATTGAGCTAGCAGAAGAAACGACATAATTTCCCAAGAAACGTCGTTTTTAATATCCTCCATCTTCCCTCCACCCGTCCATCGCTATACAAGAAATCTGCGTATGTGTCGCTAAGGATTTAATTTGATTTATCACCCTCCTATATGCGGACTAATAAGAATTTAATATTCCACTTAATAAGTATCATTTGAAATAAGATACTTGCGAAGAGCTTATGAAACATATAATTTCAACCACCAGAAAAAATGGAGTTATTGGTCACTATTAAGGAGTATCAAAAGTTCTGCACTCAATTATATTTAGAATTACCAATAAATAGTTTATTACGTAACAGAGATTTGCAACTATTTACTGATTTAACTTTAAGTAATATATTATCGATGTTCACGGCGAGACGACCGAATGCCCATCGTCAAAGCTTTTCTAATCATTTGTGTTTAACCCGCTCATCAAACCGTGCCTAAGAAAATTCACTATACCTCAGATTTTCCACACTAATTAGTTCCTAAAGAGTTGACTGCTTTTCAACAACATACAATAGCGTTCAAATCGTAACGAGTTCTTCAGCAATTTTTATGCTTTCGAGTAAAAAACGGAAGTTGAAAAAGTACTGTCAGAACTCAAGCTAGTTTTTTTTACATCGGATCTTTCGAGAATTATTCCGGAACATAGTTCCCTTTTTTAAAAACTTTTTCGAGTAGAATATTCGGAAAAAAATATTTACAATGAACCGTCCGTCCGGAAGAAATACGAATTGTTTTGGAGGGTTGAAATAACAGCAGTTATTGTCCGGGGTGAATCGCTAACTCCAGATGTGACCAAATTATTCATATCCGACATGGGGGTGTATTTCGAATGGATTGGGCAACAGGTTTTTTTTTTTTTGAAGGGGATAAAGAAACTTTCTTTCGATTTGGCTAGTAGATGACTTTTGTAATTAAAAGAATGATTTTCTTTTCTTCCGATGTTAATTATTATTCCGTTTATAATTCTCAGTACCTTCTCCAAATCGCCATTTTGCTTGGTGAATTCGTTTTAAAGACATTCTGCCCCACGTTTATGACAAACTACAATTAGAGATATCAGGGAATTTTGCGAAGGACAAATCGTTCCAGTAGATTTCGATAAGGAAGAATGGGAGCAAATTTTTAGAATTATTTACGAAAGTTTGTCACCTATGATTAAGAGTTCTAATGAGATTGGACTAATAAGTATACCTTACTAAGAAAGTAAGTATCTAGTAGTCTTATAACAATAATCGGTGGTGGACCACGCATGTGGTGTATTTGCAGTGGCGTAACGTTTTTCAGCGGGGCCCCCTTCAAAATATTTTCAGGGCCCCTCCCCATAATGTTTTTTTTTTTTTTTTGGAAGCCTTCATTTTTTCAACGGTCATCGTACAGTACGCTACGATAACCTAACTAAAAACGCTGCAAATTCTTTCACTGGGGTTTATTATTGAATTGGTCTGCGCTCATGATTTGAATTTCTACTAAGCTTTGGAGTGTGCGTATTTCACAGGTGATAGAGCGATTATTGAATTTCAGCAGGCACACAAATATGATCAACTGATCAATCCAAATAGGTATTTTGGATGAAAACAGATTTGCGTGCTCTTTGCATATCTCCTGAAATTGAATAATCGCTCTATCACCTGTGAAACATGCACACTCCAAAGCTTAGTATAAATTCAAATCATGAACGCAAGCCAATTCAATAATAAACCCCAGTGAAAGAATTTCAGCGTTTTCTATGGTTATCAGAATACTTCAACCCGTGTATCGGCTATAAACCCTTTTAGGAGTTCACTCCAGTATCCACATTCACTACATCACTAGGTTACTGTAATCAAAACAAAAACAATAATAAACCAAAATAACGCAAATGTTGGCACTATAAATCGGGCCATACATCGGGAATGGTTTGACCTACGGACCTAGGGAGGGGCTCATTCGATACCTCATGGAAAGAGTCCAAATTTAGGCCGCCTTGACTTTTTTTGAGGTTTTTAGGGATTTTACAAAACTTTTACTACCCTTGAAGGGCACTTTAAATTACGTGAGAGAGCTGGTTCGAGAATTGGGGTGTCGTCGGACCAACATGGATTTTTCCTGAAAATTTCAGCTTTTTTGCTTCAGACGTTTGGGAGAAATCGTGTGTACGGCGGACGGACGGAAAAATTTTTATTGCAGATTCGGATTCTAAACCCTTTGAAACGTAAACCATGGAATTTTCAGGGGGGGTTAAAATTTTTTTTTTCAAGAGCGGTTACAATGGTTTATTATTGAATAATAAACCAAAATACATAGTATAATATAACAATTTAACCTACCTTTACGAACTCGAGACTTGTAGTCTACGTAGCAAACTTTTGGAAGAACGTGTGTTATAAAAGTCAACTTTTTCCCAGAGACACATCAGTTCCTTCAGTAATTTTCAAGTATCAATATGGTATACAATTTATATCGTAACGATTCGAATCAACAAGATGATGAAAAACATTAAACTCTCGCAATCCGCACTAACCTTAAAACCTTAAAAGTTTGTTTACATTGGGGATACCTGGGGGGGGGGGGGGGGGTAGGCCTACCTACGTAGTACGCACCTTCGCAACTCTGACACCTTAGCTACTTTACAGCCTTCCTCACCTGATTATAAATAAAACCAAAAGATGATTGATCAATGAACCTACATTACCGTTGATGTTTATAAACTTGATGATACATATTTGAATTTTTCTGTGTATCGTTAGTTCCGCTCTATTCTTTAAAATTAGAAATAAATGGATTTTGCGAGAGCGGGCCCGTTCCCGGGCCCCCTTGTAGCCCGGGCCAACCCGCATCGCGGGGTTCGCGGGAGTGTACGTTGAGCCCCTGTGTATTTGTTCGTAGCCAAGCTTATAGGAGAATAAACCGTAACCGAAATAAGGAGACACGTGAACGATTGACCCACTTGGAGAAAAGAAGGAACATTCCTCAAAATCAAATCACCGGGACAAAGAGCAGCCACCGTTGAAGCGATCTGGAAAAATAATAATTGTGGATTGTTTTACAGTAATGTTTTTAATTGAGCTCGTGGTGGTTATACATACTTAGTTACGTCTACTAGGTCATTACTCATCCTTTGAATCTCGGGTAAAGAGGGGGTGTTCAGGGTCTCTCATAGAGCGGAATTATCGATTTCATATCCAAGCTGTTCTGCAAGTTGGAAACAACAATCGTTTGACTGGTAGTTCCGCGCGAGCCATTCTGCTATCTCGCTCTTGTCGGATGGCCTCTCTGATTTTTTCCTTCCCTTTCCATCTTCTTACAATGGGAAACCCTACCACGGTGACATGCTGCCCCCCTCGCTCTTTCCTTATCTTTTGCAAGTTTTATGGAGATAGTATCTCCAGTGAAACTTCCAGGTGTTAAGAACTTTTTTTCGACGACTTAGACCCTCAATACTCCACCTTCCACCATCACTCACCCAATCTCCCACAACCTCTACTCCACGTCTTACTATTTCTTCTATTCTCGCGAATATAATCTGAATAGAATTTTTATTTAAGGTTAAAGAAGCTAAGAAATCGGTAAAGTTTACCTTTTCCATCCCCATTGCTGCCGGAGTTATGAAACCAATATTAAAATGTTTACTACAAGAATTAGCCTTTGAACTACGAATCTTGTGAATCCATCGGATTTTGGAACCAATAAATGTGTAAATCGATCTACTGCTCCAACTTCATAAATTTCCAAGAAATGAACAGGGTTGATCCTCAATAATTCGTTCTACTGCCTCGTGGTTTCGTGAAAATGATTTTTGGCGATTTGTAGGATTTCACAGTAGATTAAGTGGAATTGTAAAATACCAATGAGATTCCGAAAATCTAATTATTTTGAAAATTGATATGGGACGTTTTTCATTCGATTGAACGCTTCTCTAAAATGATAGAAAATATGTCAATGTTATTTTGAGGGGGCAGGAAAAAGAAGATAGATGTGGACGATACTATGTAGTTATGTTGTTAAGTAGTCATTCGCCGGTGTACTGGTGACTTATTTGGCTCACTCCCCCAAGTATCTATTTAATTTACCATTATATTTGGAACGAAAATATACGATTTTGATTATTATAAATGATTGTCGTGATCTAGCTTGTCAGAGCTTTAAACAATTTGTATTGTATTCAATCTAAGTCCATTATGTGAAAATAGTGCTCAGGAGATGATGAAATTCCTAAGAGGGGTGTTTAGGAAGGGTAGATGCTTGAATCCCCGGGGGGAATCTAGCATGGGATATGGTATGAGCGTCTTAGGTATATAATGAAAGATACAAATATTTTACCTTACGCCGTTGTGTGCTTCAAGTGCCTCAATTTAAGCTCGAATCAGAACATGTATGGATATCATCAGTATCCGGTTATTACCATAAGGTGGGTGGGTTTACTTCTGTGAACAGGCAACACCAGATCACCAAATCCGGATAAATAATAGGCTCGAAATAAGTTGATAGTATTTGCCATGTCTCATACATAGATGTATAGCAATGGAGGTGAAAAGCAAAGAAAAATGACATTGAGAAACGTTTAAAGAAGTGGAGAGCGAAACGATGGGCAATTCGACTGCTATTGGCTCGAAGCAGTGTTTTCAACTTTTAACCAGAAAATAACGTGGCAAAACTAAAATTGGATGAATATTTCTTGAAACAATGAATAACTACGAACGAATTTGATAAATACTAGTTCACACATCAATCTACGAACAATCCGAATCGTTTGGAGTTGAAATGGCGTTCGGGATGGCGTTAATAACTTGCGATTGTTCCGTATTGACGAAAATGAAATGTACACCGAACCTAATCAAACAGAGAAAGCAAACGTCGTAACACATCACACCATTTTTAAATTTAAATCAAAACTGTTTAGAACCAATGAAATACGAGAGTGTCAACGAACAAGTACAAAACTTGACTTCTAATCGGACATACATATTGCTTAATCAGTCGGAAGGCGCTCAAATTTACTCTTCTCTAATCGTGTTCTCTTTTCTGTCTTCTCTCCAAATTCAAATTTAATGGTGATCTCTGTAAAAGACATTTTTCTCTTCTAACTCTCTCTCTCTCTCTCTCTCTCTCTCTCTCTCTCTCTCTCTCTCTCTCTCTCTCTCTCTCTCTCTCTCTCTCTCTCTCTCTCTCTCTCTCTCTCTCTCTCTCTCTCTCTCTCTCTCTCTCTCTCTCTCTCTCTCTCTCTCTCTCTCTCTCTCTTCGCATCCTACCCGATGGATTATAATGCACCAGCTATCTGCACGGCAAACTCATCATGACGAAAAATGCCACGATGAGTTCGTGGATGCTGCGCTACACCACATGATACAGGTTCTAAGAATCTACGGTCTCGCGACTCCCTCTAGAATACCTTACCGCGATGGCTATTGTGGCAAAGCGGACCGCTTAAAAATGTCGGTAGATGCCTTCACCATCCACTGACGCATGAAGGCCAGCTGCAAACTCAGCAGACGAGCTGGGTTTTTGAGCAGTTGGAGTTGCTCGATCGCACAACAATTGCTGCTTGACAAAAAAAAAGTTCAGCAGCACTCTCTCTCTCTCTCTCTCTCTCTCTCTCTCTGGCTTGCTTTACTGATCCTGAACATCAAAAATTGTTTGTGGTACAAATAACAATTTTCAAATAAATTGTAACTGTCCTTCCATCGAACAAGTGAGACAGACTTGAAGATAATTGTAAATGTTACAGTTCTCGCGAACTGTCACCGAGGACACTGCCGCATTAATTTCATACCGGCCCCAGCTTTCCCCAAGGTAAGAGCCTCTCTCTATTTTCTGCGGATAGCAATTAAATATCGTATAGACCATTATTGATATATACCCCTACCTAACCCAATCGCTATACTCGAATACCAGCCCGTCAGTGAGGTATTTTGTTACCACTATTAAAGTGTTCATTCAATAATATTCCCTTACCACAGCTTAGTCAGATCTCCTCCCTTGATATATTTTCTATTGGAGCACAATAAAAGAAATCGGAATTAAAATATTAGCCGTAATTAACTTTACTCATTAACTTTTAACACAAATAATGTTTGAATGTATCAGAATTTAGTATAGGGAGTAGAAAAATTAATCACTACAATTATTGAATTGTCACACATATCGGTTCCTCATCTGGGAACCCAATATAGAGCATTCAATCCATCCATTCATTCTAAGCTGAGAAAAATAATTCCACTATGCCACAAAATACAAAATTTTATGTCAACTAACGTTAAAGAACGATTTTTCCTTGAAAGATAGGAAATTTAACGCACTTTCTAACGGTATCCTCAAATTTTACTTTACATGATACTGTATGTGAGTTATAGTCGTTTTGCTGAGACAAGGCCGAAAACAAGAAACAAATCTTAGAACGGAAATAACTCAAAAACTAAGCAAGATAAAAAAAATTGCTTAGAAGCACTTTTTGTTGGAAATTGGTTGTAAAATACGTGGGTGAAGTACTGCGCACCTTATCTGTTACATCCTGTATGATCCCCCTTGCGGTATAGCATTTATCCAATATGCTCGGCAAGTATCTTAGATTGTTCGATAACTTTGGAAGAGTTCAAAGCTTTTTTGCGACACGCTATAAATGTGAAAGCCCCAGACTTAGAAGGAATTCCGTACGAGTTCTAGAAAAATTCAACAGATTGTTTGTTAAATCAACTCTTTTACGTACTTATTTAACGGTACATTTTCGCGGAGGGATATTCCAAAGTGTTTCTAGAATTCCATAGTTTTTCCGTTGCATAAACGGAGCCCTTCAGACCAGACTTCGAGTTTTCGTGGGATAAGTTTTATGAGCACAAATGCCAAAAATTGTATGGGAATCTTGTTGACACAATTGGAGGGCTGGGTGAATTTATTTATGCACTTTTGAGAATTCTCAATGCATAGGTTTGGACTATAATGAAAATTTCAGCTATAATGCAATTAAATAAGAAAAATAATCAGTTATAGATGAAGGCATTTCTTTTAGTATGATTCCAATTCAATTCAATGGACAAAAGCAATTGTAGTCAAGTCTAAACTATTTTAATCAAAATTATAAATGATTTATTGACTTCTCTTCTACTTTTGATAGGGTAAAACTTTGGTTTACCGATTATTTGAGTTAGGTTTATTAACAAAATTCGTGAGCATGTTGGAGGCTAGATATGCTAAAACGGAAGCTGCTATCTGGTCATATAAACTACTATATTATTTTTTTCGACTATACCATGGGCCTGCAACACTGCACTTACTTTCCGCAACCTAAAAGTAGTGTACTTTTTCTTTGATATTGTAATTCAGACTCTTCAGTTGCTAGCACAAATTTTCTTGATGCGAAATGGAGCATTGCCCTTTATACACTTGAACAGTTTTATAATGTCCGATTTTCTGTTGAATAAATGCATACATTAAAAAATTGAAGAAACAAAAGATTAAGAAGAAATTTGCATATATTTAAACGGACAAGTTTGTCCCTAAATATTAGTGTTTGAAGTAAGAATCTATGGTGTCTTGAGAGAAAGTGAACTTATATTTAAATCACTAATTTCATTTTCGTGTGGTAAGAATTAGAAAGGGGAACCCCTTTTACGTTTAGACTGCGACGTACGGACGCAAATTACCTGCAACGTTTTCTCTTTAGCCCTGTGAGGTGATGAAATGGTATAGTTACCCCTTCCGAGAAGGTGGCTGCATTGTTATGCTCCGCCACGCTTAGAGGGTGTTGCAGACGCTTGCAGGCGTCCGATTCATCTTCCAAGGCGACAGATTCTAAAATCGGGAAGGGGCCAACTAACCATATCCATCACAGCCCCCAGAACAAAAGTCTTATTGAACTTAACCCCCCTTCGTTTGGTAATAACAAAAAATGATCGCCTTTTTAGGTCGGTTTCTTCTTTTATGTATAGGGGGGGGGGGGGTGTTTGTGGACTATCTATGTTGCGATTGAATGGAAAACTATCTATGTAGAAACATAGATGATGCTCCCTTCCTTTCACCATGGCCTCGAGGTCACTAATAAGCAGAATATCGTTCCTACTAAAAACCAATAAAATACGGTGAGCCAAAAATTGCTTTTCCATCATCGTTTAACGTTTCACGAGTAATCCGTAAAACAATTTTTAAAAAACGAGACAACTCATTGTCACCAAATTGTGTTATTATTGTTTCCGTATCAACATTGCCTCCCAAAGAATATTGCTACTAAACTGATCTGGGAATCGCAAGTTCGCCCATATCTGAAACCTTGACAGCCTGATTGGAAGAGTTGATGTTTATCTGCTAAAAGCTTTCAAACTATTTAAACGCCTGGATTTGTGTATTTTACCCCCTACTGCACCGTGGTAAACATTTTTCCACCTATTTTTTCTCTAGCGGATCTCACACTTATCCACCTAGATTTGCAATTTGAAACACAGTGCGACTACCCCGTTTTCTTGGTTCTGTTCTGGGGTATCGGCCATTTTAAATTTGTAAGGTATGAAATAACAGTACGTTACGGATTTCAAGTTGATCAACATGAGACGGATAGGTAGGAACATACTGCTAAGCAATAAATGAGCTACAGGGGAGCTGCTATGTCCACTTTGTGTATTATTTCAGTAATAATGCGAATAGATCGTGATTTCTCTGGCACACCGCTTTATAATAAACTATAAAGAAATGTGTTATTACCCCCTCTCTTAGAACCATGAAAGGAAATCATATGAACTGCTTCTATATTGTAAAAATCGAACAAAGAAAAATGCACAAGTTCACTGTTAGTGTATTCACATTGAGAAACCTGTCGATAGTGGACTAGTTGGATGACTAAGGGAAAGTTTGGAGTTAATCTTTTTCAAATAAAAGAGTTGATAAGTGGTCACTGGCTTAATTTATTTCAAAGTAGGACAACGGAGAAATAATCTTGAATCAACATTGATTACACGATACTTCACTTTAGGGTGGCTAGTTTAGGAAAGAAGTTTGTGTCAAGTTACTCTAGTCTATTTCTGTACTCAGTCTGATAATCGAAGGTGAAATATTTCTTTCTATTAAAGATTTTCTGTTATCCGAAGCTCGTGGTATGAGGGAGTTGTGCTATTGACGTTAGTCGAATATCCTTGACATGCCACTCATTTGAGCGCAGACCGCTTTCTGTTGTTCTCTATTGTGCTCAAAGAACTCTTTCCTACCCTTTCTCCTGCTTCAAGCCAAAAGAGAAGTAAAATGAAGTTACATTTTCACCTGGTTGATGACCGCATAACAAGTGTTGGTGTTTCCCACGGAATCAAAAAGGCACAGGTCGCGTATTAAAGTATTAAATCAATAGTACGCAAGATATTGGATTAGCAACGCGCCATGCTATGCCATTAACGATTTATCGTAATTACGGGACATCTTCGGTTTTCATTATCAAAATAGGTTCTTTTTTCATTGTCACAATAAAGAGGGAACACAAATGGGGATGAAGGTTCACCAAAATCCTTTCACCATAGACCAAACCAAGTACATGCTTAGCATGATTTAGAATTCACATCACGACTCGATCTCTTCATAGAAATGTCGATTCTCATTGCTGACAATACCAAACGAATTCCCTGAGTTTACCTGAATTCTTCTTCCATAGAAATTTAAAATTTTATAACCAACTTTTTGACTGTTTCTGCAGGATTTTGTAAGATCAATTCAACCGCCTAAGCCCTTCCTCCCCTCGAAATAAGTCTGCTATGTTGGAGTGATACACATACTTTCCTCGTATCAATAACAAAAATATACAAGGTGGCTCTTAATGAACGAAACACCCTTTCTATTTCCGTTGATTGTGGAGAAATAAAAAAACTTGTCAAAGTAACACCCCCTTATTTTTTTGCAAAAAATCTAACCATTGCATTTTTGAGCATCGCAAGTTCTTTTTTTTCAAATAGATACCCCCAATTTTTATTGCAGAATCGGAGTTTACATCCAATTTTATGAACATTTTACTTCGACGACATTTTTTTTGGACGCACCCAGGAGCGTCCAGAAAGGCTCAAAGTTTGCCAATGCCTGAAACGTGGTGGTTAAAACAAAATGGAAAATCACCTTATCCTGGCTCTTGACCATTTTTGTTTTAGTTAGATGAGTTTTTAGGCAAGCGGTTCGGTTCCTGCGCCCAGAAGGATATCCGGAGAAAACATTAATGTTATGGTGCCAAATAAGTTTGAAAATAAATCGCATCGACAAGATAATTTAGATACTAACCCACCTGCCTAAATACTCATCTAACTAAAACAAAAATGAACAAGAGCCAGGATAAGGTGATTTTTCATTTTTTTAAACCACCACGTTTCAGGCGTTGGCAAACTTTGGGCCTTTCTGGATGCTCCTGGGTGCGTAAAAAAAAAGTCGTCGAAGTAAAATGTTCATAAAATTGGATGTAATAAAAATTGGAAGATTCCATTTGAAAAAAAAACTTGGTGCGCGCAGCGCTCATTTGCCCGCATGCTCAATGAGCAAAAATGCAATGGTTAGAGTTTTTGCAAAAAAATTAGGGGAGGTTACTTCGACAAGTTTTTTGATTTCTCCACAATCCACGGAAATAGAAAGGGTGGTTCGTTCATTAAAACCCTGTGATCGAAAATGTTGTAGAAATCTTGAAAGATTCACCATATCGAAATTGTAAGATATAAGCTTGTTTCCAGGATTCATGGGACGAATAGCCCCAGGGATGTTACCACGGACATCAACGGCATGTATTGCCGTTGTCGGCGACAGCTAATATTTTTACATTCTTTTCTAATTCATAATTAAAAGTCATCAAACTCATACGAAACGGAATGTGTGTACATTGATGCTTACATCAAGAATGCTTTGATATAATTACTAGGCAATAGTGAAATTACGTTAAATTTAAATATAAACAATTCTCCTTCTCCATATTTTGTTACTCTTGAGAGTGATTCAGAGACAGTCGTAATGTACTGATTTTGAAAAAGTATTGATTTTTAAGCAATGAAATTAAAAGGAGACTATCTACAATCTAACGCAGACATAAGACGGAAACGTATGCTCAGCAGCTACCAATGATACTATCGTGTTTAAATTGATATGAGATAATTAAACTGTTTCCCCCACTACCCTCTAAATTTAAAATTGAAGGACTAAAACATGAGAAAATGAAATGTGAATGGAATCCATCAATCACGGAAGCGCAGCAATGAGCAATGATTTGAGCGATCGGTACAGGATAGTTGGAAATCCTTAGTCGCAAATATCATGGAAACTTTATCAAAATTGGTTATGAACTGCATAAATCAAGCGTGTTAACACGGATCTGCAGACGAACAAAGAAACAGACACGAAACAAAAGTTATTCAAAATTGCCAAAAACTTGAAATGCAATTGGAAATTTTAATTTTGGAGAAGAAAATTTTTATAGCTCCCGAAAGTGAAAACATGGGTAGACTCGGAAGCAACATTTATGTCCGGTTTGAATGTAGGTTTAGTGTGGCATCTGCAGTACCTGGCTAAATGAATGTATCTCTCGCTGTCTTTCAAGCTCGAGCTAGTAATCGACAAAATGTTGCCCAACAAAATCACTATGATTGCTGGCTTTTTCCATTTCAATGCTTACTGATAATTTTCTGCGCTATAACCACGGTCTCCTATACTAATTTTTACCTCGATTTTGAAAAAATTCCTTGGAATAAAAAGGATCTTTACAACCAAACATCACCGTCGGATTAGTGCTAGCGTGTGTGTGCTTAGGATTGAGTCTAAATTTCTATATCAAATCTTGAAACTTTCAACGATATTTCCTGGATTTTGAAATTGGGTTCCAGGATAGGTTAAGTAGGTATACAACAGTATATATAAATATCCTTTAAGTACGCAGACTGTGTTTCAAAACCTTTCTATTTTTGCACGAATCGTTTTGAATGAAATCAGTTAAATGTAAATGCCTATGTTAGGGTATTGTCATCAGTTTCTAAATTATACCGGTGAGGAAGATTGCCTAAAGACCCGCTTAAGGGTGTCTCCTTCGATTGGATTACGTAGCGTGAGAAGAGCCGAAAGATTTGTAGTGAAGGAGGATTCACAATGCCGCTCTCATCTTCAATGCATTACTTTGAAGGCGCCAAACATCTTCAATATTAAATGCCCTCCAAACGCCGCCTCAGAGGAAATAGTTGTCAATAAACATGACGACGAAGATTTCCAAAGGAGTGGTTAATGTATTCACTGTTTGTGTTAACAAGTGGTTGATGAAGTTTCCATTAGTTATTATTCATAGCATAAACAGTCAGTCGGAGAGGAGAGGGCTTCAGAATTCTCTCCAGCTTCTCCGCACCGTTAGTCACAAGATTTTCGCTGTCGCTTGCCCTTGAAAAACTATGCAGAAGATCAATTACTAATACTATTTAGATGCAATACTGTAATTGATAAAATAACTTACGGTTGTCGGTTTTTCATAACCGCCCTAAAAAAAAGTATTATTAGTAATCGTCGCCTTCCTTACAAATATACAAGTGTGTAGAATTACTGTACAATCCAATTATACAACTGAGAGGTACAAAGACACTGATCAGCCCAGGAGTCTCAGATGCAAAACTTCAAAACTTAGATGCAGGAGTCTTGATGCAATTAACTTACAAAACTGAAATTCGAAAAGTATCTTTTTGGGGACACTTTTTTGTTGAATTTATAGACCAGTTTTTGAAATTGCTAAATGCTGCAAATAATCATAGATATGTCATTTTTGTATCTGTTAGCCCTTTTATGCAGACCAGTGGACTTCAGATCATAACGTTGAACGACATTGAGGGAAATCGATGGTAATGGGTGGGTTTTTTAGCCTAATTTTGCGAACCGTGGTTCAGTAGTTTAGCAGAAAAGCTTTGGACCGTTTACAGGGGGTGGACGACTGAAATTTGATACGAGATTAAACCTTTTTTTTCTTGGTCGAACACAAAGGTTCATTGCAGGAAACAATAAAGCCAAAATAGCGAAGGAATCGGCCCGGCCACCTGAGTGCTCTCGTCTGCCACACCTGAAGTCTCATCATGCCGCCAAAATTCAGGAAAAAATGATCGCTTATTATCGTTTATTCTGCAAAAGTGGATCACTAAAAATTACAAGAAGAAATGCTTCGACATAACATTCCAAGCAAGAATACTTCCACTCATTCTTCACTAGTGTTCAAAGGGCTGTCGCCAGCCACACTTATCGCTCAGCCCAGTGTTGAAGACAGCGTTTCCTGATTTTTTTTTTTTTTTCGAATGAGGAATGAACAGATGATCGCGCGTCAACCCTAATAGTCTCATTCAATACACAATACACTGAACTGATTGCCGTCTGAATCAAACAGAATAAACTACTCTCTTCCTTCAAAAGTTTTTGAGATTTCGATTTTAAATATTTCAAACCTTAAATGTTATCCCTTCGGTAATAGAAAACGCATCTTTTTAGTGATCCGTTCATTTTCGATGGATTGTTTTTATATATTATAATTTTGAATATGTTAATATTGTTTTAGCTTCAACCTGTACTATGAATCTGGATATCTTTGATACATTTCCACAACCATTTGTGTCGAATTTTTATTATAATTAAAAAATCCGTAAATGACAATATGGACGTTGTTTGCGTTGCTTTTCGTAGAAGTTTATTCAAGCTCAATGATCAAATAAACACACAAGAAAATGTCTGATGTGAAATACAGAGCCCATTCTTTTCTGAATAACAGAGACAAAGAAAAAATGACATCAAGATCAGAAACGATGGCTTTGTAGCTGAGCGAAGAGAAATACGAACTGTTGGTATTCACAAGAGATATAGAGACTTTGATTATATGTAATGGTAGGCAGTATGTTTAGTATGTTAATGAAACCTTCTGTCCCTTCATATTTACAAACGAATCCTACTTTCCATCCGGTTTTGCTTCAATAAGTCAGCAGTGATGCTGTTGAATCACAATGAGCTGTTTTTCGTCGGATCACACCACTGAGTTGAAGCACGAGACGGCCATTCTTTTCACTTACCCACCGTGGTGGATTTGTTTCTAGCAGTAATCAGTTAGATCTCATTTACTCGTTGCAAATTTCGCCAGTTCGTAACATTTTTATGTAAATTCCATTGAACTCCTCTCTCCAACACTATCGTGATGGAAACGGATTAAAGGGTTAGGCGCCTTTTTTGCTGTTAGTTTATGTCAGTTTGATAGCCTTGTTTGTATACTGACTAAATTTCAGTATGGTTCTACAGGAGCTATTAGTTTTTCGAATAGTTGTCATAGTATTGTGTGTTTGCTGGAATTCATACTTTGAGTCATCGATAATACCATTAGAAGTACCACTATATGGTACTCCATTCCACTTCCTGATCAAAACCTTATTTCCGGATCTCATTTTACAAAAAGCTAGTTCGTAACCTTGAGTGACGCAATAAAACGAAACATCTCGTTTCGGCAGGCTTCATCTAACTTTTAGAGCTTGAGATAACGAAATTCTTGATGGGCATGGTCTTATTAAAATTATGTGAAAATGTAGGTCAGTATGGTCGGTTGAAAGTGTGGACGGATGGTCGAAGGCGTGGGGGACGGTAAGAAATAGGTGGGTATCACTGAAAGTTAATTTTAATTTTTAAGCCTGTTAATGAACTTTTCAACCTTTTAGGAACCCCATCACGACCCTATCAGGTCCCTTCTTGTGAAAGCAAGGTAGGAAGCAAGCATTTTGGTTATACTTTCATTCCCCTTCTTTAATTTTTCGTCCCTCGTTTTTCTCCGACTACGTAATTACAATTCTAAACTCGGGAATTTAGAACGAGGATACTACATTAAACTCTAATTCACTTTGATTAACCGTGACCGTGTTAAAACGATTTTTTTCCCTTTCTTTTCTAGACCGTGCTTCATCAAAACCCTCTTGATATATATTTCTGAATAATCTTGGTGGAACGAGCTTCGTCACCTTTGTATCTACATTGATCGTCGCTTTTCATCTCGAATACTCATTGTAATATTCAATTTGATTTCAAAGAATATGTGTTACATGTTTTTCAAATAAATACCGGTAATTGTGTAATATACTGTGTAACGACACAGATGTTGAACCCCAAGAATGAACAACTGTCATTTGAGGAGGTCCCCAGCAGGACCCCACAAGTTACAACATTTTTTTTCTCGAGTTATGAGGTGATTCCGGTCTTATAGGATCTAACTCAACGAGTCTAATGTTCGGACATGACAAAAACCCTCAAATCCCATTTCGTAACGGTGGAGAAGTCGCTGGTTCAAACTAAACCACACATGTCCAGACAAGATGGCAGAGCAAAACCTCACAAGTCCATTCAGCCAATGAGAATTCAGGACTATCTGTGAATCACAGAACGCTTCTGATAACAGATGGTTAAATTGCCATTTCAGTTTGTCATGAGTCTGTATCTGTGCAGTGATAATAATAATGCAATGAGTTTGTTGTTGCAATAAAAAAGTGTTTTATTGATATCTTATTCGACCGTTACGATGAACATGCTAGGGTGAAATTGGGATTGAAATACAAACAATCATGAAAATCGGTTCGGAATTGATGGTTAAGCAGCAATAATCGGCAGAATTCGTCGCACACATATATATACTTATCTTTTTTTTCAAGGATCTGTCTTGAAGTTGAGCACCCCCGTTAAAATTGTGTATCAGCGTTGGTTCTGCTAACAACAACGTTATCGCAATTTTTGGCGCTCGCTGAACGGGTTGCGCTCGGCCGAAAAAACCAAATGCTGTCGAATTTCCATGAAATTTTCTGTGATAATCGAATCTGGAATAAAAATGGGATTCACAATACCGGAAAAGTGTGAACAGTGAAGCATTCCCGACATCATGAGACAACGACGAATGTGATAATGAAATTGAGTGCGACTGCTTAAAGACGATAGTTCAATCCACATCTGAATCATTGGCCCGTCAGTATTCATCAATTGTCTCTAGATGAGATTATGATGAGATTAATGGCTTGCAAGTTACTCTTACTTACTAACACTGCGGAATCCCTCTAGTCCACCCTGTGGACTGAACACCACTAGGTAAAAACCAGTCGAAACACCACTAGTGCAAACTTGAATAAGGTATTTCAAAAATGTTACAGCAATATGATTTAAATCACTAATGTCAAATAACTTATAATTACAGTGATAAAATACTCAAATTTAAAAAATTCGAGTTCTATTCCTAGAACACCAGAAAACAGTTTTTTGTCAATACCCATCATTCAGTTCTGGGAGACTTTTGGGGTTCTGCTTGGAACCTCCTCATTTAACGTGATAAAATCAAATAGTTAACTACGCTTCACTTCTTCTCGAATGCATACAAAAAAACTTATAAAAAACTCGATTTGAAGAGAACTCCAGAAAACGAAGCTCCATTGCAACTTGATTCGGTCGTCACAGTGTATTAGGCGATTTTGATTAGGTTTAGATACGTTTATGTTCACATTCGTGTTGAAGTGATTTGTTGTTGGGTTATTCTAGCATTCAAGTAGTGCCGATGAACGTGAGGTGGTTTGAATAGGTCTAAATTCGATTCTCTGGGGGGAAGTCTATCAATGAAGAACATAGAAACATTTGCGTTAATTCCGAGGTTTTCAGTACTCGAATTTCATCCTTTTAGGGTAGGTCAAGTTCGATGTTGGTGATCCACGACCGCACTCGGACGCATTTGTGATTTTTTAAATACATTTTTAGTGTTTCAATAACTTTGGTTCTTAGATTCTACGCATCTTGAATGGTAAAACAAAATATTTGACATTGTTTTCACTCTCGATTGCAAAGGCTCATTACTGAAAATAATAAACCAATAACGCCTTAGGTATATAAGTTGATGACTAGTAGCTTTTGATTATGGGTGTACCCTGATATACAGTGGGAACGACGTAGACTAGAGACCTTACATTGCATCAACCTAAATCAAGCTAAGCGAGTGTAGCTTAACTGGGCCCCTAATATCGGTAGAACACCTGGTCCCTAGCTCTGAACTACGTGTATCGGGCTCCTAAGATTAGCTAGCTGGTAGGATATGCGTTGCAACCAGTTGACTTACCGAGAGAAATTATTACGGATTGCCAAGAGGCTACGTATAATTCAAACTTTGTGAACCAAATTGTGTCCTAATCAATTGCGAGTCTGTGAAATTTCGCAAAGCCATTGTAAACCAACAAACCAGCTATTTCAAGGGGAAAAATCAGACAGATTAGTTTGTGAATTTTAATTGTTGTTGATAATTTAGCAAGAGACTGTCAATATCAGTTTAGAGGTTTAATGTCATCATTTTAGGGATTGGAAAATTTCCTTCTTCCCCAAATCGAATTTTTCACTCGCATTTCAAGTTTAAGATCATCTTGAACAACTTTCGTTTCGTATCTGTCTATCTGTGCATCTGTTGTTTGTCGGCGAATCCTCGTAACTAGCTTCATTGATGCAGTTGTTTCACCAAAATGACAATGAATATACGGGCTTTCAACAGATTCTTCCAATACTACTAGACTTTTTGTGGGCTTTATAAATGCGTGATACGGCCTTCCAATGAAATAAGTGGGTAGAAAGAAAATTTTGGGACGAAACATAATAGGTGAGCAGTAGTACATTAATAAAGTAGTACATTAATAAATGTACTAACCTGTTTTCAGATGGTATAGATCAGAAAACACTTCCTACCGTTTAGATCGGCTCAAAGTTTTTTTTTTTTTTTTAATTTATTTATTGTTACAACTGATTTAATATACAAACCATTAAGCAACTTAATTTATAATGAAGTAATATCACTTTTTGTGGTTCAGTAGTTCATTATCTAAGACCACTACAAGTCACAAACACTAGTATCAGCATCGGGTCACAACTAGGTCCAGCGGCTTGGTCCTCTTGAGTCGCCGTACCTCTTCTCTGTTGTCCAGGGTGCACAGGATTTCGAGATTTTGGTGTCTGTGCAGCCGAATTTCGTGATCCGCTGCGATTCTTTTTATCGCGTCTCTCACCGTTTCCACTTTGAGGTCGCGGTGGAGATCAGTTGTCCTGATATACCAGGGTGCGTTGACAATACTCCTTAAGATTTTATTTTGGAGTGTCTGGATAGTGTTGACATTACTGTTGCTCGTGCAGCCCCATAGTTGGCAGCCATAGGCCCAGACGGGTTCAATCATTTGCTGATACAACAGCAATTTGTTATGGGTGCATAGTTGAGATTTCCTACCCAGCAACCAGTTCAGCTTCCTGAGCTTAGCGTTGACCTCTTCTTTTTTCTTTTTGACGTGTTCTTTCCAGCGGAGCTTGGTATCCAGCGTCATGCCCAGATATTTAGCAGTATTTGAATACGGGATTTCTTGTGAATTTATGGTGATTGGGATGTTTTGAATTTTGCGATAAGTGAAGTTTATATGCGTACTTTTTGTTTCATTAAGTTTAATTCGCCATTTGGAGGTCCATTGATAAACTCGGTTCACCGAATCTTGCAGTTTGCTAGACGATTCCTCGACTGTCCTGCCCTGTCAGAATTGCAGTATCATCAGCAAACGTTGCTATGACAGCTTTTGGGAGTTCTGGGAGGTCCCTTGTAAACAATAGATAGAGCACTCGACCAAGAACGCTTCCTTGCGGCACGCCTGCCTTTATCTTCCTCAGGGTGGTGTACTCATCTTCGTGCTTGACTCTGAAGTGCCTTTCTGATAGGTAAGATTTCAGTATTTGATAGTATTCAAGGGGGAGGTCCCTGTGCAGCTTAGCGAGAAGGCTCAAAGGTGTTCCCGCTGGCTTGTGAGCCACTGCTTTCACAAAAACTAGAACTTCCTCAGAAATCCCCGTTTTGTTCCCTCAGGAACACATTCTTGTTGGGCCATGACAAATGATCCTGGACTAAAGTGACCTGAATAAAGTGCAGCATTAGGAAATTAAAAACTTGAAGCAGGGGTTGAAAACTATTGACAGACGCTCGTCAGATGTAACTGAAGTCGAGAGAATTTTCCTGTAATTTTAAATTTCAATTAGAATATTCGAAAACCCAACTCGAAATTTGACCTCAATACAGTTGCAGGTCATGACAATGACAAATCAGAGTTTCTCAACTCTAAAAAACATGAAAATTGAATCACCATCCGAGGGTTTTCTATCGGTCAATGCATTACTCAATAAATGCATGCAGATAAGGGGAAAAAGTTGAAAATCAGACGATTTTGAACGGCACAGCGTTCCATTTACGCATAGTTTGAGAATCACACTTATGAGTCTTTTAAAAATGCAAATCTGTATTTTTATTTGTAGATTTTTTCAGATTCGTTAGTTTAAAATTAAATTTATATACTCTATGATTCTTCATTTTTTCGATGATTCAACTCTTGCAGAAGCACTAAGGAAAGAGCAGTGGATACATATACCAACAGAAACGGAACCGTAACTTATTGAGGAAGTCTGAAGTGTAAACTCGAACTAAAAATGTTGATTTTGGAGAAAAACAAAATTTTCATTTCAAAATACTTAAAACGATACATACAATTCTGCGACTGATCTCTTCGATTACCATTCCGAAATGTTCATCACAAATCATTTTTATGTGCTGCATTTACCAAGTACAATACTGGATAGAAACTCAGTTTAAAAAAATCAGGCAGGGTTCATTCAATAAAAACTAGGGTGGATTAGAGTGACTCGAACGAGGCTAAAGGTGTAATCTATTTTTTCAGACCTCGGGCGGACAAGGTAGGATGGAAAGATTCAGCCAGGGAAAAACTTGGAGATGATGAACGTTTCTACGTGAACACCAATCTTGTGGGCCTATCATGAACAGTCTTCCTCCCAGTTTATCATACTTTTCTTTTTAATCTGAACTGTTTCCGTAGTTTCTCCGTTAATTCAACCTTCAAACCATACATAGGTGTTCTTTCAGTTCGTCACAATTTTTCTATTATGCTCGCTAAGATTTTTTTCTGGTTTCTTTCTGAATACTTTCATCTTTGTGTAATTATTCAAAAACACTGTTGACAATTCAGACAATGCAGCCAGTTTTTCTCGAAGAGCCTCACAGGGTGCGCTGTTAGTTCATGGCCTCTGCGTCACCCTAGGCACGTTCTTTTGGATTTTTGTACACACAACTTATAAGGAGAAACAAAAACTTCAAGAAATATTACATTCAACAATAAATCCATGCTCTGCTGCTGGATCCATAACCTGTTATAATTATAATAATTTATGGTATCATTGAAACAATTTCACAATGATGTGACTGGGAGCGGAGTAAATTTATTGAACATGTTCTAATTGTTGTCAGTTTTTACGTTATTATGTATTATCAAACGTCATATCCCACAAAAACTCATGAGTCATGTTCCTACAAAGATCCCATCGTTGTCTGCAGGCAATCCTGAATTATAATTTTCACTTGAAAAAAAAAAAAAAAAAAAAAAAAAAACCCTATTACCTACCAATTTTTCTTTTCAGAAAAAGAACATTGTGGCAACACTGTAGATCACTGACCAAAAGAGTTAGCCAAAAGACGAACAGAATATTGAATTGTTGATTGACGTTTCTAGCTTCGTATCTATAACCTGATGGAGAACATAAACTTAAATTACCTGCAGTCCTGATAACACAACCAGCCTCTTCGGATATCGATATATTTTGTTGATTCATGATTATGATGACTCGATGATTTTCATCAATTTCTCACGTATAAAAATTGTTCCTTATTAACACCCGCTTACGGACCATAATATGCCGAATTCTTAAACATGCGAACCGATACCACTGAATTTTTTCAAAATGTTATTTTAGAAAATTTGTTAAGAAATGTTGCATAATGAACCGTATTCGCAAATGATCGAGCGCGTTCCGCCAGTTGTTGATGAACTGACGAATCATGAAGGGGATTCTTGATCGAGTCAACGGCATATCGGTGAGAGAGAACGGATGGCCGTGGTACCTACTGCGTTAACCAGACGTTTTCGAGGTAGGTCTATGTTGGCGTCTTTATAATTTTGTGTTTATTGAGATTTTGTTTTCGTGCAGTGTTGGAGAGGGGCAACGAGAATTAGACAAGTTTATCTTTGATTTTCCTTTGATAATTATCTCTTCCGTCCCATTTGCGATAGCCCCTAATGATCTCTGTGCCCCTCTGAGTTTTAAATGAGAAACTAGGAAAGGAAAGCCCTGAATGAATGTATAGATCAAAATAATCTTTCACATAGATTTCAAAGATATAGAATTTGAGCTTTTTACAACGGTGCGCGGGACAAAAATGCATCTGGACATGTTTCAGCAGATATCGTCTTCAAATGGTGAGTTATCGAGGTTGGTAGCCCTAATTCGACAGCAGATAGAATAGTTTCACGTTCGAGCTGAAATTTATATGAAACAACTAGCTGACTTCCCCCAACTGCCCTCCGAATATGACCGAAGTCGGACTAACGAAACATGAAAAAAGCTAAGATTTTAGTTTTGGGTATCAGCAGTTAGTAATGATAATTTCAGTGTGAAATTGGTATGACACTTTTAAACCCTTTTCCCTGACTACTCTGCAAATTGAAGCGGTATCAGTTCAGTAGAACCAGAAAACAATATGCTTGGTGTATTTTAACGTTTGTCCTGCGTGTGGCCCAACTTGACCAAATTTCTAAAAACTTAGGTCCAGTAGTTTTAGAAAACAGTTTAAGACTGTGCACGGCGTATGGCCGGATTTTCATTTATTTAGTTTTTGAAATCTACATATCTAGAAACTTAAACCAACAATTTTAACCCTAGATTACCACCCCTACGTCGGTTCAACGTACGTCATGTAATTCTAGCTCAGAGGAGGGGAGCTAGTAAACAGAGTTGAAAGCTACGGCTGGGGGGGGGGGGGGGCTAACAAGGGTTTACGTGAGCGCATTCTGTGTTCATAAATGGTACTTACTAAGCCTAACCAACTCCCTGGAAAAATCTGTAGATTCAACCAGAGCATCAGAGAGGCTAGTGCTTACCAAGGTGGCAGGTACACGAATGACTCCCTCGGGCGGACGGAAAAGTGGTGATGCCGGGATAACAAAGGGCGGAAGGAGCCCTCCCGAAGGTTAGTTGAAGGAGTGTTGAGCGGGGGGGGGACTGTCGGGTCGGTCGCTAAGAACTGGATCGTACTCCTGTTAATCATTCAAATGATCAAAACATCCAGGGTTACCACTAGGAGCAACTCAGCTGCTTGGGATCCCAGATTTGCTCTCCCCCATCAGTTGTGTCTGAGCTACAGTAATGACAGGTTGCCGGTTGACACCCACCATAAATGCTGTTTTTTTCTGAAACCTAGGGAGTCAAATCGACGTGTTGGTGGAAATAAGCTCTTATCCCCCGCACGTAGTTTTGACGTGTAGGTGGTAACATGCATCTATCTCATCTATTTATATTACGTAAATCCCGATAAATTTTTACGTGAAATAACGTTTATTTAGCTCAGTTTTTCTTTTCTTCTTCAGCAACCCAAACTAGACAACGAAGAAAGTGGCTTGACTATGATTTGATCAAATAACAGAAATGAATAAATTTCTAACGTTGAGGACTTTTTGCTATTGTCAATTTTTAGCTCGAAAATTTCGACTTAAACCCATGTTAAATTCTCTGCAAGGGGCTGTTAGAGAACAAGTTTGTTTTTGTTCAATAAAAATATGACTCGGTCTTAGTATTTGCATATGTCGAAAAATCTTTCGATCTTGTTTTTTTCTCATTTTGTTAATTTTTGAGTTACTTTAGCTATCTATAATAACATGTTACCTACTCCCAAACATTTTAATTCCTGGACAGCTAGTGGGAAAAGTAGTTTTGCACCTATGTAAGGCACAAAGTGTTCACCCTTATTCAATTTACTCTTTTGTTTGAAAGACTAATTTTCAACTAATGGAGACTTAAATATTAATATTTTTATATGTTATAGAGCTGAAATAATCTAAAATATTTACTTGAATAAAGATTTGATGTTTTTTGCATAAAAATAGTCTATTTCTCCCCTTATTCCTTGTAAATGTTGCGGAAACGATCGATTTTAGGGCTAGTACGTCGATTCAACGTGTGGGAGGTAATAAGTGGTTATAGTCCAAGGGTGGTAATCTAGGGTTAATGGGGAATTAACAATTTTTTTCCTTGGTCGACCACAAAGCTTCATTTTTGAAAACAATTAACCAAAACGAGAGTTGATGAACGTTGCTTTTATCACATGAACACGGCTAACTTCCTCTATGCAATTTACTGGGAAAATTTTCAGAACAAATTCATATTTCACCCTTCTTCGCAATTTTGTTTAATTTTATTCACCTTACTTATTAATTTCACCATTATGATGCAATCGACCACGTCAATACTACGCCATGGGATCCGAAAGTCACTTATTTCACGTTATATGCCCTTAAAGTGGGGGGATCCGATGAGAATTACTTTTCAAAGTCTTAATCGACAGGCCGTTTGAAGGAGTTGGGCGAAATAGAGGGTGTGAAGCTCGCTGAGATAATCGGATCTGTCAACAGTATGACTTCCCTCTCAGGGTGTCCGAAATAACGAATGCCGTCATCTTCTTTCCCGCTTTCTTATCGCATTCAATTTACTTTTTATTACCTTCTGTCCTGAGATGCCAGGGCTGTTGGCTTGAAACGGTAAGCAAGGGGATGTTATAAATTAACTTTCAGTGCTGACGTTAATACTGTCCGTGAACAAGAAAGAACTGGAACTGCGCAAATGCGGCGGTCATCAACTACGCACGATTGTCAACCCAGTAAACCTTTTTTTTTTTCAATCAACTCGAACTTTTTCCAAAAAAGTATCTAACGTGACAGTACACCATCATCCATCAAACTCCCTGGGCTCTCAAAAAGTAGGGAAGGAGGGGGGCTAGCAATGGGCAGGGCGGCAGGTTGATTTGTATTTTAAACCCTTAAGGGTTACAGGTTCAATTCTATGTTGTAGTATAGCCCATTTTGCCTATGGGCCTTAAGCGACAGACAGGGGGTGTCCGGCAAGTCAATAATTTGGGGTCGCTGGTTTGTAACCAAGCTCCCAGAGGTTGATCATGAAGCTAAAAGGCGCCAAGCTACCCCTGGAGGCGGCAGTTTCAAGAATCAGGGCGGTGAAACTAACCATATTTCTCATTTTGGTGGTATGGTAACTAATGTTTCCAGTCATTATCCAACGTACAGATTTCGATGGTGAAACTGCTGACTGCAGAGAGCCTGGAACGATTCAGCTTCATTCGTCGTTTGCTAGACGTTGTATTGTTGGGGACGCTCATTTAGGGAGGGAAGTTGCTGCTCTCGCTTACGTAGTTGTCGAATACTTGCGAATTTGAGAAAATCAGTTGGTTCAACAGGTTTTCGTGGTGTTTGGTTGTCGGAGACCACATTTAAATTGATGCTGGATGGATGAATGACTTTCTTTTGAGTCTGTCACCCCATTGAGCATCGGGAACCATGATTGTATGAGCTAAAACCTACAACCAACTATTGAGTGCCGGTTTGAAATACGCTCGTTCCGATACGATTGTCCCGATTCGATTGACACCGTGCTAGTTTTTATTTATTTTATTTTTTTTTATTGAACAATTTTAGTTTCCTAACAGCGATGATATAATGAGGCTGACCCCGGAAATTCTTTCATTTCAGATTAAGATACGAAGTGGCTGGTCATGTTCTCCAGTACCACGTGAAAATAAAATATACACAATTCATGGATCAATAAAATTGCTTTCAATTATTTTATTGGAAAATAAATTAGTAACATAAAAATCAGAAACCCCTCAGAATTTGGGATAATTGTAACCACACGCATTTGTCTGATATTACATAGTATATTTCTATGATCGCAATTATCCTAGATCTTGGATGTGTCTGACTAAGATGAATTATTACTTTCAGATAAGGATTTTCAATTTTAAAATCAAAGAATTTACTGAGGGTACTCTAAAAGGGCTTTAAATTACAGATGGATTTCAGAAATATTTAGGTGGTTCAAAATCGTTTTCAGATGTTATTTTGGAATAGATAACCATGATTGAACGTGTTTACAGGTGACAAAGGATCTTCAGGTTTTCAGTCGAGCACATAAGTTTGCAACTTTTTCTTTCTTGTTGTGGAAACCCATTTTAATAAAAACGGAGTAACGTTCTCATGTTGTTGTTCTTAGGTCATCATCAGTAACAAACATCCAAACGGCCGAAATCGATTTAACTGTGTAACTTATTATTTTCGTGGAGATATAGACAACGTTCTATATGAAATGGGTTTCCTCTTCGTCGGGAGTGAGTCTGTAAGTTTATGAAGTTGGTGAGTAGATGATCTCATTTTTTCCGGGAGGAAGAAATATTTAAACAAAATGCTTTTTAACACTAAAATCTTGAGTAATACTTTTGGTTTTCCATTTAATTCCGCAACGCTGTAAGGGTAAGAAATTAAACGGGTTTGGTGTTCCACACCTACTTAGACTGATAAATCACTCCTTAGATGGATGAGAAAGTTAAATGATGACATGAGAACATTTAATATCACGGATAATAATCAGGAATTGATGATGAAGTACCAGGTAAATCTATTCTTCCGAGTATAAATTACGAGGAAAACGGGGAATATACCACTGATAACGGCAATACCTTGAAATGTATTAGATTAAACGGTTATGATAAATAGTCAATCCCCTCCTTAATGTTGGTGTATTATAACTCCCCACGATTTTTAAAAGTTCTCCCTCCGAAGGAAAACCACCAAGTTTTCGGTTGACTGATTCAGTTAGAGATAAAGCAATTACGAAGAGGAATGAAGGGGTGTCTTGAAAAGGAAGGGGTTATAGGAGCGGTGGTCTGCTTTTCACTTCTACCATTTTCCCGCATGGATGGCAGTCCGTTGACTCGTCCTTCGAGGGTTCGGATTAAATCAAATTGAATCTTAGATTAAAGTTAGTTGTACGCTCCAGACCGTTGTTTCTAATCGAGGTAGAAGAGAGAAAAGAAGATTCGATGGAGGAATTGATTATTTACATCCCCCTTGTAGCTTGTACGGTGGGGACATGTAGTAGTGGTAGGTAGGGAGGTTCGTTGATTAGAAAGGCAAATCGCTAACAATAGGAGGAGAAGGGGCACCATAGCGTCGGCGTTCCGAAGGAACCTGCTGTCCGTCCATGTCGTGTTGTTTTTAGGCAGTTTGCAGGCCCTTTTTACACGTGCTTCATTGGTAATACAGTGCCACGAAAAATTTCAGTTAGCCAAAGATAAAGGGGGTTAATTTCTGTGCGTGAAATTCAGCTAGGCTGTTTACTCACTGATAGATCACCTTCTCTATAACAATGCCTTGCTTTTATGAATGAATCTATCAGAACTATCATAGGCTTCAATACTGCTGAATACGCCACAAAGCCTCCGTTCTTAGATCCTGGATCAAAACACGTCAAACAACGATCTTCAGCAAGTACAGGGCACCACCTATTGACATGTAACGTGGTTTCTTAATAGCTTCCACATTGTCTAAATGACTGATCTCTGTTTAGGTGTAATCTCATTCTAAACGCCGTTATAATAGAGGACTACACAGGTAAAAGCGGGCTGTTTCGATTTTTCCGAAAATGGCACTACGGTGCCTTAATTTTCGAAGGTCGCTGAACAAGATATTTGGTCAAGAATTTGAATTCAAGGGCTCAATTGCTTTGTTTAGAGTGCAATAACGGGTGTTTTGGAACATGTTTGTTGGTAGTCGTAAAATATCACATATTTTGAGTCCTAAACATGTATCTTCATTTACCAACACAATTGGAACGTTCAAATTGCTGCTTAATTCATTTTTACTGTGGCTTGTAGTCGCAAACGCTTTTGATGATTCCATGATATTCTTTGGTTTTTTAGAATACTTTGTGCTTTCAATATATACATCGTAGCATGAAGAAAGCACGTTCTCCCACTGTTAACTGAGACACTATTCAAGTAACGTTATGCAGAATGATGGTTAGGTTATTTTGACATCTTCATCCACGCACTACATTGCCCAAAAGTTGCAAGAAACGGCAGAAAGTCGTTACGTTATATTTTTTACCAAAATACCACCCAATAACACTGTTCAACTATGAACTGAAACATAACTAAATTTGAGCTCAAACTTATAATGTAAAATGTACTTAATGTCATTAAAATATCGATAAAACTTGGGAAATTACAGTACTTGTTTGAAAAGCATAATTGTATTCACAAGAATACGATTTTTCGCAATACAGTTCGATAATCTATAATTTTACAATCAAAGAAATCACAATGTACCTATCAGAAATATGATATGATAATTAAGGGCAATTCGCTCGTCCGATAAAGGAACTTGTAACATGTCTTATGCTCAAGTTCGTGAATAAGATGTATTCATCCGAGCACAGTGTGTTGTGCAAGAGGAAATACCTCTAAACAAAATCAAATATTTCGAGACCCATTCAAGGATGTGAGCAAACTTTTCCGAAAATTTTTAGACAAGGCCAGGAAGTCTTCTAGTGTGGTTGGTGAGAATATCAAACCAAATGCCGGGACCTTGGGATCTCCTATCGTCGAACCGTATAAGAGTGCCGATAGGGCGGAGGGATGAGACGGCGGCGGCCTTCCCCAATCAACCGGTTCCGCTTCATTATTTACGCCTTCCGATCAATCTCAGATACGGAATTTAAAGTTCTACGCCGCATCCTGAGTAGCGCTTAGGGTCGGGTTGCCCTTTTGAGTGCGAAGCCCTGAAGGGGAAACCCCGAAAATTATCATACCCCGGATTCCGTTTCACATATTTTTCCATTGATAATTCGCGCCAATGTTAAATATTTCCGGTGAACCCCCACATGGGGCCAGGAATGGTCTTTTTTCTTTCTTGCTTTCATATTTGCTTCATCAATTACCTGGTTCACCTCGACGTCATGAACACCCCATTCCAATTGTCCCATTCAAATGGTTTCTGCATTGCAGTAATGCGTTTTTATTGCGCACAATGACGAAGGGAGTGGTGTATCTATTTTTTTAAAGCGTCATGTAAGAATATTTATTTATAAAAGCGGTCTTATGTGGAATAAATGAAGTTGATAACAATCTTTGCGTATCATTACTTATACATGTAATAACTTGTCCCACCTTTAATTTATTCCAAACCAGCAGGAAGCTGGTCAAAGATGCTGGCTTGGATTGTTCAAATTGTAGTGGGGTAGGAAAGAAATTATAATCAGAGCCCAATCAATTGATCAACATGACTTTGTGCGAATTTAACCGTTCCTAGTATGAATGTAAAATTTTTGTAACTCATGAGAATGAACCAGTGAGGAAGCCTACCTACTTGCGATTGTGAAGGATTTCCAGCAGGAGATTCCACTCCGCTTTCACTCTTCTTCACCAATATATACAATATTAGCGCACTGCCAGAAGATAGATTACGTGCATAGAAAAAAAATTCACCACCAATATTTCTGTTCCCTTTGTTTCGTAGAGCAGTTACAAAAAACATTAATTGATGTCAAAAAATACTAGTCGTCTGGAAGGTTTGAAGGAATTTAATATAGCCTGAATGTCGATCCAAAACTTTAAAATCATTTCGCATAAATCCGCATCAAAATCGGTCAAACCTTCTCGGCGTGAATCGATCTTACATAGACCCACTTCTTTCTTTTATATAGAAAGACACATACGTCTTTTTGATTTTTTTCTTTAATCTTCATCACGGAGCTTATCGATTATGGCGTTCAACAGTCCTTTGTTACGAGGTTTTCCTCGAAACATAACCACACTTCAGAAAATCAAGGCATTGGATTTTCGGCACAGTTTCTGAACGACTCCCTCAAAAAACTCTTCACGCAAATCAGTGCCAAAAACCTCGACATTTCCCGCAAACTACACATATTTATGGGCACGAAAACAAAACAGTTTACTCCCAAACTTACCCAACAAAGAATCGGTCACACGAGAAATTTGAAAACAAAACATTGAAAAAATTTGAACTCATACCTGACAACATGACATCGATCTCAAACGGTCTCAACGAGGGAAGGTGGGAAGAAAGACTAATATTCCTTCAACAAATCCCCTAGCTTACCTGTTACGACAAGTACTTCTAGTTTTCACAAACAAGCAGAGTCTAATGTGTCTTCTTGTTGGGGATACGATTTGGACGTTTCACTTTGAAATAGTGAACTTTCACAGTTACGTGGTCTATGTTTCATGTACTAAAAGCTATACTGGAGGAAAAGTTCGAGTATCGACATGAGTTTTTCCCCGCTAAATCGGTTGTTCGGACCACTGCGCATTCGCGCGGTAACAATGTCCGGGTTCCATAAGGACGGAGACGGCCTGCGGAGAAAGCGGCTTCCACACATAGCGAGAACATCAGCCTTGACACGTGGTGCACGGGTGGACCTTCTTGATGGAGATGAGTGTCGGACAGCAGATGGTAGTACACGACGGATGATCAGAATATTATAACACGAGGTCAACGAACAATCGAATATTGATTGATTGATTTTGAATATTGTTGATTTTCAATGAATAAGTGAAAATGCATGGTCATGCAAGTACACTTCCTCCTATGACCATTCACGGCTCCTACAAGTGGTAGCTCAATTTGTGATAATTCATACAAACAAATTGTGATCTCTGTTTTTCTGAAGTATACTTTTTCATCTCAATCACTATCTATGGCATCCTATCTTATTTGCAAATTTCCTAGCATGAGGTTAAGGGAACTCAAGTGAATACTTTCAGTCTCCATATGTGAATAGCCTGACCTATTATTTCTTAGTTTATTGGAATGAAATCATTACTCAGCCTCACAGAAGCAGTATCCTCCTGGCTGCATTGGTTTCTCTCTACAACTAACAAATTACCCAGATTCTTTTATGAGAAATAAACAACTTCTATTTCTTCTATTGAGTGTAGGAATAATTGCGTTCTATACCAATCCGCAAAGAATAAGGTTGGCTTTTTGTGGGGTCTGCAAATACTGCAGATCTCTACTTTCAACTCTGTTCAGTTTTCTTCCTAATTTTCTTCCCATCTTTCCATCTTGCGCACTTCATATTAAAACCTTTTCTCGTATAATTTTTTATTTCATTTTTTTTTCCAGAAGGTTGTGGGCCCAGGTTATTGTCATTCGAGTCAGTTGAATTCCAAGTGCCAATTTTGAGGATCTAACAATTTCTTTAATGGAATTGGCTACCCATGCTGTTTCCGCAAATGAATTTCCTACAGTGCTGTTCTCATTTAAACGAAACTGAATTTAGTGTGTACAGCCCGAATTTCGCACACGGGCACGTTTTACGAATGCAACGGTGTACCTATGTTTTGAGATCCACACAACAGTTTTCAGGAGAATTTCCAACGGATTACGTTCATTCGTGTAAATGGTGATTTTTGAGGATGGTGCAGGCCATGAAAACATGAACTTTTATTCTTTTTAGACATGGAAAAAACAAAGCAGTTTAAAATGCATGATGTGGCGAGGCGTACTGTTTTGATGATCTTCTGCTAAAGATATTAAAATTATGAATGACATTCTAATTGAAAAGATCCAATTGCTCACTCCTTTTTCATCTTCTAACTCCATCGCTTTCAATCATCATTAATTCTTATTATTATTAAATGCTAGTCGCAGAGGAGTTAAGTTGAGAAAAAACATTTTCCAAAATTATGGTGGAGGTGCCCATAAAAAATTTTCAGCCAGCTTAAATCCTACAGTTATTGTCCTTGCTATAGAGAGTTCATCCTTTTTCATACGTAGCAGTACAAGCCCATTTGGAATGATGAGGAGTCAAAGCCTTTATATTCTATTATATAATATAATAAATAATCATATATTCAATGAAATTGAATTCATATAACACAACTTATTACAAATAATGAAATTCAATTCATATATTCAATGAATTGAAAACTTGATAATTTTATTATGGAATAGTAATATTATGTGATATTTCAATGAAATCGAAATGACGTCATGACGTCGACCTTTACATTGATTAGATTATTTCTTTAACCATATAAGAGGGTTGGGCCATCCCGCAGGATCTGTTTTATCAAGTTGGAAACAGAGTTCGCCACTCCCCATAATATCATAGTTTGCATACGACATGTTTCAACCTTATTTTCACAGTTTATCATCACTCCTTCAGTTATATTGAGATACAAATTAATTCAGTGGTTCATGAAGTTCAACAGAAGTTGTAGTTTCAATGAAGTAATAACGAAGCGTAATAGGTAACTTTTAAACATGAAATTAATTATAAGAAAATGCTAGGGGTAAAAAAATGACTTGGTAGCTGAGTGCTGTGTAAAATTATAATATACGAAGCAGAGCGTGGATCAAGGAGAAAAACGATTTAATTCGTGACAGAAAAGGAAAAATAGACCATGAAACCTAAGTTTACCTCCGAGGAAAAACAAAGTATGGAAGATAATCTTATCTTTCTCTTGACAATGTGCAAAATGGGAGCTAAAACAATGGTTTAGAAACTGAATGAACAAGTAAACGCAATTATAGAAGTGAATTCACGATTAAAAAGGATTGTAAGAGGAATACTTCAAACACATATATGCTGTTGTCTTCAGAAAAATCAGCTAACAGTAGGCTTAGTGTCTAATTAAAAGAAGTTGGTTTCAAATAAGTACTTAGTTTTGTGGAAACAATAAATATTGGGAGTTTCAGAGAAGAAACAATTATTGGCATTTGCATTAATTTACATTCTAAATTGTTATCCTTATAGAAAACATATTCTATATAAGAAGTTTTTGGGGGTGGCACATAGCTTCCTCGTATTAGGGGAATAGTATTGAATAGTTTGTTCTACATAGTATACGTAGCAGTTCAAAATAAATAAATTGGATTTCATAGAACCTGGATAACTCCAATTTTAGTGAGAAAGCACTGCAAAATCAACTGATTTCAGTTCAATGTTGAAACAATCGGTTTTGATATTTGCTACGACAGCCTCACTATAACCTTGAGGAACATTAATACATTGGAAGTAATGTCGATCTAGATATAGTCTAGATATTCTTTTAATCGTTCGACCAACCTTCAAAAAATCAGCAAAACTACATACACGTATTTGGCAGGAGTTTCTATGTTGGGGAAGCTTCTCAACTCAATTTGAAAATTAACAACGATAAACCAAGATCGGCCCCTGCCTTCAAAGCTGCACACGATCCCACAATCACGTTAAACGACTGCTTTGGAGAGAGAGTGTTGAAAAAGATGCCACAGCCGAGCAACGACAGACTGTTGCAGCAGTCCGAACGGGGGGTTCTTGGATCGATGCGACCTTCTAGCCTCAATGTAATTGATTGAGGGATACAGGATACATTAACGAAACCGTGAATTTTGACATGGTTACATCCAAGATACCATCCAGCCCCAAAAATGCAGAAAATCATTGTTCTCCTACTTTTTACAAAGGTTAATATCGAAACATCAAAACTATACTCTCATCTTTCTGTTTTTGAAAATCTTAAAAATGGAAACATTATATATATGATAATGTGCAAAGAAAATGGAGCCAACAAAAATAATTAATCGAGGAAAACTTGTAAAATGCCATATTTCGACGTTTGCCTTTTTCAAAACGAATAGTAGTGACGGAATAACCTCCCTAGCTCGGCAAATCATTGGAGGTGGTGCTTGTGAATCTTTTGAATGTGCATGCATAGAGGAGGTGGTGATGGGGGAATATGTGGGGTGGGAGGAAATAACGATACATGATGATATGAAATTCTGTCATGGGATGTGAAAATGATTCGATCAAATGGGGCTATGAGAGTATAGATATACCAGCCTATGTTTTTTCTTTGCTAACTTACGATATTCGGGGGTGTTACATCTCTTCAGAGCACTCACACATCATATTCCAAGTCACAGTATCATCCCCGTCGTCCTACCGTGCAGTCTTTCGGTGACCAGAGGGTGGCCAAATGACTTCTTGGCGATCGGGGGTCTCGCGCACTGATCACTCGCGTTTCCTGTGTTATGGCAGATGATATATATGAGCCTCACAACCATTACCGCCCCATTGGCAACTAAGGTTGTTATAAGAGGCGCTTGACGATGGTTGTCGCACAGTGTTCCATTTCTGCCAATCTACCTGGGTTCGACAAAAAATTCACTTTTCCTTCGAAATTACAATTGGAATCTCTGTGTAGACAGTGTGTAGACGACGATATGAAACAAAGAAGCCAAGAGGCACAGAACAGTGCCATACCATCCATTCTCTATTGTTATCACCTTACTGTTTTTCATTCTACCGGCAACTTCGCCTCGTGCCTTCCGAATATTTTTAGGAAGTCCCTCTTAAGCAAGGTTTCATAAGTAAAGGAACGCCTATTAGAGTAGATCCAGAGGGGTATAGAACAATATACCTCTTTTTTGACAATTTTTTTTGCAGACAAATTTTGTTGTTGTTACTTAGGCTATAATTCTCAACCGATTTTAGTGATTCTGATTTTGTTTGGCCAAATATTTTAACGAAAAACTTCGGAATTGTGCTAAACATTTTGGAATTTTTGTTTTTCCGATACGAGGGGTAATGAAGGGGGTAATATACAATCCTTACAATCGTTCATCAAGTGAGATTTTTGACCGATTCTTGTCCTTCTTTTTTTATTCAAGTGATATTGTGGTCTAGCGTTTAAAAATATTTAGGAGCTTTCAATTTTCATTAGTAAAACGGGTAAATGGAGGGGGTAATAGTGATAAATCGTTATATCTTCGCTATTTACATATGATTTTACTCATTTTAAAAATGTTTTTATTAGACTCATGACTCGAACAAAGCTTGGCATTTTTGAATTTGAATGAAGCTGGTAATAGCACTCCATTCAAGCTAGGTTCATAAAGTTTATGCTGTTAATGTCCTTGCTTCTTTCTTTGTTAGATTAATAATTCTGCTGTGGTTTTCAAACATATATCAGAATTCTCTGCTTTATCTATGAAGGGGCTGAATGGAGCGGAAATAGAAACAAATTGATGTAAGTTCCCTTTGTTACAGCCAATTTTTCATTCTTTTTTCGTTCAATTAATAGTTTGCTATGCTGGAGGAACTCATTCCAGTTCCAAATTTCATTATGAAAAGAGGGAATTGAATAAGTAATTCCGTTTTAAAAAGATGAATTATAGTGTATTTATAAACCGTTTGTATTTGTGATCATATAGAATCCGGCCTGAAAAACCGCCCTTTTAATACATGTATTACTTACCGTAAATTCTTCATTAACCACTACCTGCTAAGCAACAAATTTTGGTTCAACGAAGTTGTAGAATCTACGTTATTTATTAGGTTTTCACGTTTTTGGCAAAAACTCCCTGGAGACAACGGAAGAAGAAAAACTAGAAGCAAAAGCATATAAAATCCCTTCTCTATACTCCTGGTCAACCTCCACTACCCAGTGCACGGACAGAGGGTGACAAAAAATATGGTTTGAACTTCAATCACATAGTTCAGTTGTAAAAGTATGAATAGTTTTGAAGACGAGAATAAACTACTGGAACGTGTTACTGTCGCTCAATAGTTTATTCCGTTCTTTTTAATTTTTGATTTAAGATTGGCCCATGTTTTTTAAAAGAAATGTTGCAATCATCAAAATGGTAAAATGGTATCATTTTTTTTTTTAAAGTTTATTGTACCTAAATTTATGTTTTGTCATTTCGAAATTTAATGAAGGACATAATGAAAAAAACTAAAATGTGGAAATATTTAAAACCAGAGCTTTTCAAGACCATCGTGAAGAAACATTCCTCTGTTCGGAATGAGCTGGAGAATCGATTCCTAGGATAAACTCAGATAGTGTTAGAACCCCATACAGCACGATCGGCCCGCGGAGCAAACAGTAACTGAGTTTCTAGCCTGTCGAGTTTCTCTCAAAGAACGGAGTTTGTAGCTTGTGATGATAGCTTGATCGGCTTAGAGGTTTGACGATGTGGGTGGTAAAGCGGAGCAAATTTTCTCTTTTCTCGCCTCATTGGGCTCCGCATGATCAAAATCATAAGGCAACTTGAATAACAAGCTCAACTTTCGATTAGATTTCGAAAGTTTTTTATTTTTATTAAACTTCTTTTTATATGGTAAGAAATTTAAAAACGCTTTAGGAGCCACTTCAGAAGAACCACCATATTTGAGGGGGATACTCTTTTTAAAGGGAATTAACTTGAAGTTTCTTTCAGAACTTTCTCCGAAAGAAGGCGTGATAAATTATATCTGAAAAATGTAGAAGCAACGTATAATAACAGGTGTGTAGAATTTATATTATTCTTTCATATCAGGTGGGCCTTATTTTGATGTGATATACATTTTATGTAAATCCAAATCATTAATTAATTTACAATCTTTATATTCGCAAAAGAAGTTACTATGAAGTTGTTGTGAAGAATTGTGATTGTCAATTCTATTATCGTGTATAACTGAAGTGATTCACAGCAATTTTCTGTCATCCCTGGGGCCAAAAGGAGTTGTAACGCATGTGCCAACGTGAACTCTTGATGACAATTATCTGGGGAACGGAAATTACTCAAGATTTATAGACAGTTGAAGGATGGGCACGGTGTTCATTGAGTTTTGGTCAGCTATGGCTACTGTCCGGGGCATGGAACAAAGTGAATCTGGTGAGCACCCAATGATGAGGAAAAAGGAGAGGACAGAGTGGTGATACCACGCAATACTGGTGCCGAAAATTCCAACTCAATCAACTCCTCACACTCAGTCACTTTTCCCTCACCACAACTCGCGGTAGGACATTTATGTGGCTACACCCTCTAACATTTCAGGCCTTTTGTTAGGTAATATCTATAGTACATTTGTATCTTAACAGTCCCCCCCCCCCCAGCCCTGCTTCATGTCTACGTTGCCACTGATTCGCGAGACAGCCACAGGAGGTTATCTGATATCGAGCGATGATTTTGTTGGTCACTCAAGCTCGAAAGTCAATTCTACTCAAGGGGGTTAATTTGTAGTTCAGTGCATTGCTGGAGTGTATTGCGGTCGAATAATACATTCACCACTGCACTGAACTCGGATGACTAGCCGGGTTGTACATGGGGTTGGTTCGAACAACTGGCACCTGATGACAGCAGCGTGTTAGTTGGCTAAAAGCACACAGCTGAGCGCCCTTCTGGTCTAAAGCACGCACCTCCCCCGCAGTAAGCCTGTCAAACGCCTAAATGCTAACAACAATTTCGATTCAAACAAAATAATATAATATATTCTTTCTCAAAGTATACCTATTATACGAGTGGTAATAATGATACGAATTTTTCTCTCTTCCAACCTGGCAAACACACACTAATAACGATGATTGTCAACATTTTCAGCATATTTGCAAACTTTGATGCTATTATTTCCATTTTTGTGAACATAATTCTAACTTTGAGTGATTTCACAGATTTTCTACAATGAGTATGTATTTGCTCAATTGCTGCCGTAACTTCACATTTCAAATCATCATTACAGAAAATAAATTCTATGAAAAAAAGTCTGGCAAGTTGGGTGTTACACATAGCTTCCTCGTATAAGTACATGAATGCGCAGATCATTGACATGTTTGAAATAACCTCAAAATATATAACATAACAATGTTACGACGACTGACCGTACATTTTCCCCTGGACATCAACGCCTTCAAAAGGTATGTCACATGAACCGCGGGTCGGTGGTACAAAATCGAAAGCGGATCAAGTCGAAACTGATGTGATATGATTAAACCGGTTTTCCTCAACTGCACTCCGTATTTGATTATGAATGGGTTTTACTCTGGTAGTTGTACATAATATTGATTTGTTAGCAATAAAATTCATAGGTGAACATCTGCTCTCAGTTTTGGAAAATATCATCGTTAACATAATTTTTTTTCAATAATAATAGTGTTCATATGTATCTGAAATGGTTTCGGATCATTAAGAGTTTTTCGGTGTTTGGGTCATTACCTCTTGAAAACCACACTTGACTCGTATTCAAGGCCCACAGGTAATGCGACCATACTCGCCGCCGTTACCTCATTGTCCATGAATCCCGTTCTTATGTGAAAATATTTAAAGCCTTTTATGGACTCCAAATTCCCCAAGCAGCTTTGCGCCGTGGGTTTTTCCCAAGCCACCCTTTTTCTGACAAACGGTCAGTCACCCGTAGTCTCCCCCCTAGCACCCTGGGGTTTCCCGGGGTAGTTGTAACCCCGTCCCTGATTGGTTTCTACTAGCTCTCTCTGCTCCCCGCGATTCCCCACTCTAAATTTTCTTCACTTCCCCTCCAAACAAAATTTTCCCGTTTTTTGGTTAACAGAATCCGGAGTCAGTTCTCTCCTTCGTTTTAGCCGGCTCTTACACCCTTGTTAACTTGACTGACTTCATATCATAGTTATCAAAGTGGCATCATTTCCCTAACTAAGTATTGGCAAAACAGCATAAATTGTGATATTGTTGGCTACCCGCGAAACCTCAACTTTGGCAGAAGCGCCCTAAGGTTTTATTCGACAACACCGTTATTTATTTGATTGATTCATTGAAATACGAATTGAATTATATATTTCCATACTCGTTCATTGAGCATGTACGCATTCATTTGAAATACAGCCTCCATCAGTTAACTGCACAACCGTTTATATCTTCCTTGGGTTCACCTCAACAGATAGATTACGATTGTACTTCACGGTACGATTTGCGCACTACATGTCTTTTTATTATCTTGGGGGAAAGAAAATTCCTCTCATAAGAAGGTGGGAGTTGCCGTCAAACTCTCGCAAGGACAAATGACCACCAGTAGCAGCGTAATACAATTTAACTCTCGATTCACTGCCCAACATAATATTAAATCACGAAAACCCACCTCCTTAATTCTTGTGCAGAACGCGTATGACACAATCCCTTCCATGCGAAGGCCGGAAGACAATTGTCCCACACCGACCCGATTTGCTCTTGAAACTCGGATCGGTGCGGGATGGGATATAGGGCTCCTCTCTGATTTCCGGTTATGGCTCAATTAAAACCCATTCGCCGGTCTCTAATACGAATTCCAACTGAAGGAATAATAAGAAGAAGATCATCATTAAATAAATGCAGTGTTCGGGCGCGAAACTCTTGCCTCATCTGCTGGGCAATGACTCAGAATGCTATCAGTCTTTAGTGCATGAGCGTTTTTTTTCTGTAACATATCAATGGAATCTTCATTCAGGTACTGGATTGTCGAATAACTTCAATGAGTATCTTCGCATAGTTATTTTTCTGTCACTTCATAAAAGAAAGAGCAAACTCGAAAGAAAAAACCATTGAACACCTTGGACATGCGTCCAATAAGCCATGAACAAACAGTGCATGATCGGATGGAGAGTCGGAGTTGGATCGGAGAAGTGTGAATTACCCCATTCAATGAACAGAACCATTCCCCCTCGGAGACTCGTTCGCTTGTATGATTGCAGTCGGATCAGACAAGTGTGTCGTGGCTTCAATACTTAAACAGCCACTTTTAGGTTTCAACACTCATAACCTAAGCAATGGCAAAGCGAATCTCCGTGATGCTACATTTCATCTTCGTTCGCTGAAGTGGACTACTCAGCGGTTGCCTACAGAGCCAAATAGAACCTGGCCATCATCCAACAACCTTAAGTGTTAACAACAACTCTGTATCATCTTCCATCTACTCTCATGCACACCTGACTTCGAACATCTCAACGCACGTACTCGGCAAAAAAGGGCCAACTACGCCGAACGTGGTTTACCGACTGAACAGGATACTTGAATGATATGTCTAGAAGTTCAGCTTTGTTGACACCCTTTTCGACAGAGATTGGCATTGACTATCTCAAGCCACTATATCATCAATAACTAATATAACTCTGGTCATCAGACACCTTCATTTTAACAATCGTCTTCTAGTTATTTTGCTTTACACCTTCCTTTTTACAGCCAATCCATTGATCCCATGTTTGATTATTGTACCTATCGGGTTGTACAACCAATTGGCAACAAAGTTTGAACTTCACAATATTTTTTTTCAAATCTCACTTAGTTTTGGAGTTATGTCAGTAGTAAGTTTTTTTTCGTGTGAACAATTTTGGTTCCGTGTCTGTCTGTGTGTCTGTGTGTTTCAACTTCAGCTCACTAAAACTTAACTTGTTCAACTACACGAAGTTATTGTCCTTCAGCTCACATTCACAACCATTTTAACTAACTGAAGGAGTAACATTGGATTTGATTTGATTGATACCGTTCGAAAGTGCGTTACGATTCCTATCCCCTTAAGTGGAAACCACAGTTTTTTGAGTAGGTGAAACACAAGAAAAATGAACTCGAAGAGGTAAAATTGTTGAATCATGAAAATCTGCACTTTTTTTAGCCGCTCATACGTCTAGTAGGAATTAAAGTTGTAAAATATATATTACGCTGCAATTTAGTGGAAAAACAAAGGTTTTCATTGTGTTCACCTAAAATTGACTTCAAACAGACACGAAACGAAATTGGTTAAGAATGGTCTACAAGCTGTGGTGTGCGAGAGGTAATTCTAATATTGGATAAACGGATGTTTTTATTTATCGAAAGTGAAAGCAAAGCTTCCGCCACCTATAACCTATAGACTAGGAAGCAGGAAGAAAAAAAGATTTATTACTTACTAATGGTATGAAGATGAAATATACCACTGTTTGAATACTCAACATTCCAATATATTTCGATATTCAATATACCCGAATTACTTGATGATGCCCACAATCGTATTATGGACATGAGAAGAAGTTGAGCAAATTATGAACCTACTTCGGACTTGTTCTCGTATTGTGTCTATTTGTTGAACCCACAGTTAAATGTAAACTGAAACTGTGAAAGTTTGAGATGTACTTAGTTGCCTTCCGTTGTTGATCCCCGAGGTGAAGTAGCATTGTCGTGAACAGAGGATTAATCGTGGTTGGGGGGGCGATGGAGTTAACAGTAACAAATAACAGCGATTTACAGTTACACCCTAACTAGTGGGTTAATAGTTTGGTCCTTCGTACTAATGATAGGCGGAAACACTCATTACTCCTTGAATTGCCTCCTACATACTCTAAATGCGAGGGGACCTGGATTAGTGACTGTGAAATCAATGGAAGTTCACTGTAAGATTAGACCAGATTTGAGTCAATCAACGAATTATGGTTGAGTGCATTCCGTTCGTAAACAGTTACAGAAGGACCTTTAAGGAACATTGAAACTGGATTTTCAAATGAGGAATATAAAAGGGACTTTAGGAACGTTCCATCTGAAATAATACTCACCTAACGACTTCATAATCAATATACATGATACAACTATGTACTCCAATGGTGACTTTTCCTATCGCTAACGGTTATTTTTTAAACACTAAATATTTCAAACCAGTTGAAAACGCACTTTTTAATTTGCTACAATGATTCTTGAGAAGCTTCATAGGATTGTAAGCTGGTATAGAGTTTTGATTAGGAATTATGTCTCCAATAGGCGGAAGTGAGACAAGATGGGTCAAGCAGAGCAAAGAACTATATGAAGTAACTTTTTTTTAGAAAATTTTCCGTGATTTTTCCTCGTTGATAAATGAAATAAACTTTTTCATATCTTTGAAATATAAGGAGCACCGAGAATCTCGATCTCTAATGATCACTACATTAAAGATGGCTTTTAGAACTGATTTTTCAAACAAAACGGGATAAATAGATGGATAATGAATAAATATATATGTATAAATATTGTTTTCACTTAACTAGTTAAAAAATTCACATCTCGTACTTATAAAAAGTAGTTAAGTTCATAAATCAATTCAGGTTTCCTCAAAGCCGATTTCGATCAAGTAAATGCTCATTCTCTAAGCCCATGCAATAGCTTTATTCCAATGTTAATTCGGTAAAGAAAAAAATAAACAATTGAAACAGAAAAAAGTAAATAATAAAAATACATTCGTCAGCCGTCCGAAGCTTTTCTCCAGAACTACTGGACCAAAGTCACGAATCAAAAATCACCAAAAGAAGAGGATGGTCGTGAATCACCAGTATCGTGACCAACCCTGAAGGGTAGGAATTAATGGGTAGGAATATTTAAAAAATCAGAATAGGTACTGAAAACTTTCAAAAGAACACTAATGTTCTATGTTAGTTTGCGTTCATCCATTCACTCTCCCTAACGGCTACAGCATGACAGAAAAAAATAATGTCAACAGGAATTTTAAAGTCGAAACATGGAAAAAATCGCGTAGTGAACTGTGACGATCGAATCAGCTGATCTAATTTGAAATCGAGTTTTTCATTACTCAATTTATATATTCGCGGACAAGTGTAGCTAGGTAGGTGTTTTATTATATCTGGTTAGTCATCATTAATCCATTCTTGGGTTTTAACGTCTGTGAGTGTGTACAGTATATTGCAGCACGTTAGGTATTTATATACGAAATTAAAAACTAGTGAAGTGTTAGTTATTACAGAGTTATGTTAATGACAAAGTCATCCTATCTTCTTTGGGACATGTTGAAGTCGGTAACAAGACATTTACACATCTTAATCAATAATGGTGACTTTAATAATGACTTTTATGCTAATTTATCTTCTATTCGATCTGAGGTGGTGGAATATAGTGAAGCTCTTTTTAACGCATCAAAACTATAAGGTATATAAGTTTCGATAACGTACCTCAGACTAAATATGGTAAACATAGATCTTATCTTATCTTACAATAAAACTTTGTGGAATAATTGGCAGCGTTCTTTAAAAGTTGATTTCTATATTCATCAAATCTAGAAACCAACAAATTTGACGAGGTGCGATGAGGTGGAGGTGTACAATACGTTTATTTCTTAGTCGCTCATAAACCAAAACAGAAACCCAACAGTGATGGCTCAGCGAACGGCAACAAGTTAATTCCACACCACAGATGGAATTATAAATTAATCCCGAGTGGGTGTAAACTCACGCTGTCCCGATTGACGTTTCACCCGCCGCTCATCGGTAAGGATTCACAGTAGAGTGTTATGGTTAATTTGTCAGTTATAAAATACTAAAAAACAAATAATAAACTAAAAAAGTCTGATAGAATAGTGAAAACAAACAGGGACCTCCCTTCATCCACCCTGTAACATAATTAAATTAAATAATGATGCCATTCGATCCAAAACTAGATCAAACGGTTGACTGGAAAAAATAGTTGTAATCAGAAAATCAGTTGAAGATGGTCGCTAGGTCAACGAGGGGATGGCGGTGGCCAAATGTGTGGGTCCACAATGGGGAGAATCGCTCAATCGATTCTCCTGAGTTCGCACGTTCAAATCTCGTAGACCCGTCGCCCCAACCCTGGGCGGTAAGGCAATGGGGTTGGGCAATATCATGAACTCCGGGGTAATGTGGATCGCCTAAAAGGGGCCCCATTTGAAAAGGACCAGAGTTTCGTCCTTACGAGTGGCAGAAGGAAGTTTCCTATGTACCCCGGGTGTTGGAATTGTTATTTCTCTCTTATTTTGTTGGTCATCGGTTAAAAGCATCCGTAATTAACACTTCCATTTTTCCTCCAAATTGAAAATTCGACATTCATGAGGTTTCAAGAAAATCTGGACCAATAGTTAGAGGGGGGGACCAACAAACGTAAAGAGGGAACTGTTCATATTCTTGACGAACCATTAATCCCACAAGTAGTAGCATTTCCTGATGAAATTTGAAACTTCAATGGTTCGTTGCAGCAGGCAAAAGTAATGGAAAAACATGCTCATGATGAGCGGAGGAATTTTCACTGCTCTTGTGCTCATAATTGTGATGATGGCCCAAGGAAACTCGGCGGTGGGCGACTAGGCAAGGTGCAAGCCCCCTGGGCTCCCGGTTGCTTACTGCTTCGAGCCTGGAAAGAAATGCTTCAGCTATTTGCTAACTTCTTATCATTCTGCTGGTTTCAATTTGCTATTTTCGTGTCTGCTATTTCGGCTTTACCTATGTGACAGATGTGCCCAAATATTTCTGATCTCCGTGGTCTACTGACTAAAATATATCTATCTTAATAATAACCATACCATACAAAGTCATATGGCCAAGAACTCACTGGCATGTGCCACCAATTCGTTGAAGCCAGATTTTACTTCGCATGATCCGTTTTCTGTCATATTTATTTAGCTTAACCCCGAGATCTGCTCCACGTATATGTTTTTAGTAACGATCTAGTCCTGATAGATGAAGGCGGTCACCGGTGAATGATGCAAACATTTCAATTTCACAATCCCACTCACTGGATGATGGAGCTCTTCCTATTTGCAAGGAAACGATTTCATGACGTGAAATGTAATTTATAGAAAATACTACGCTACATGATACTTGCTCTCATACCCATCCACAGTTGAAACAACGGGCAATTAGTTTCACTCGACTTTCTCTGGAACAACTTTCTAACTCTCCTGTAGTCATTGGTCACAATTCTTTTCGAAGTTCCTATATCAACTATTGAGGCTAACATATCCACCAATCCACAATTATGTGCGTAGGATGCTTATAAATACAATGATTGTGAATTGACAAAACTTTTGTTCAGTGATATCAATCTCTGTTCATACTTATTTTCTCTGTTCCAACTTGAACCAATGTTGGAATTCGGGACTGCCATGTAATGTTTTGATCATGAATATTAGAAGATGTAGAGCCGAACCCGAAGCTGTTCAGATTGTCCTACGCGTTACGATTCGTGGATTTATTGGACTATGTTGATTCTTGGTTGGACGCTGGCGATAGGATGGCTGTTCTTGCATTGTCGTTTTTAGGATACAGCTAGAATTCATGTACTCCAATATGCTGCCTTTAATTTTTCGCTCTGAAGTGCAATCACTGCGTCTCATTCCATTATCAACCTAATTTCCCTGAAAAATACTTGGGGAAAAATGTTGTATTCCTAACGAAAAGACGATATGAATCGGAATACATGATGGATCATCGAATACATGTTGAGTAATTGAAAATTCAATTGTTCAATTTTCGGTTGTAGACGAGTTCTATTACATCCAATTTCCTCCTTATGTCCGATGAAGATATTCAAATTTGGACACAAACATATTTCTGAACATTCAATCCAGCTCGTGAATATCCAGCTGTGTTTTATTTTATTGAAAAGAGCGTTATGAGAGAAGTTGTAAGGATTGGAAGGTGAGAGTTATTTCATTTTGAACGGTAGTTCACACGGCCACCTCGTTGTTTTTCACAAAGACTAATGAACCACTGACGATTCGGAAAGCTTGTTACGGAAGATCCTCCGATGAATTCAAAGTGTTATTCACAACATCAGTAGACTCTTACTTACTTTCAAGTGTTGGCGTCAACTCGAAATTGTTAGCACTGGTACATACAAAATGTTACAGTGGTAATTACTGGAACTCATGAGAAATCAAGAACCAAAAACTTTGTATTCCCTCTCTATCTCTTCAAATTTGAGCGAATTTGGAGCATTAGGGTATGAGAAAATTATTGTTATTAACACATTTCCTGAAATTTGATCAATTCTGGATGATCATCGTCTGGGGACAAACTATTAGTATATTTGGAATACATTTTTTTCCCCGAAAATGATAGACTGGAAAACAAAATCACGATGCTGTTTCTACCATACGAAAAAATTGTTAATAATTCTAATTATTTCATAAAACAATCAAATGAATTACTTTAATAAACTACTTCCATTTTTCCCTGTCAACGTTTAAACTAAGTTTTTCCTAGATTCTTCCTTCAATTTCTCTTGTTTTCTAATTCACTTAATCTCGCGTTGGGTGTTAGGCGATGGTAGCTACATTATTCAAATTACTGGTCGCTCAGGCATCCCAGCATTCCTTTCGTTTCATAAAGGTTCATTCGTATTCCTGAGCCTCGCGTGAATCAGTCTTCGTCTACGAATGTTACAATTGTTTCCGTGGAAAATTAAGGATTCTAATGTTATTCCCCAGTTCTTCATTTTTCAAGCTATTTAAGCGGGATAAGTAGGTTTTGGTGTTCAATAACTATTATGAAGCGGTTACATAGGTGCGCTACGATTGCCCATGCAGACAACACAATATGCGGATGTTGAAGCCGCTCATAATACGGATTTGTCGGTATTACAAGCCATAATCCACCCAATTGTATTCAATTCATCAATATTCTCCTTCAGACTGTTATGCTACAAGTCATAATCCTCAGACCATTGTACTAGAATGTTGACTGTATTTTAACCATTGTGTTGGCGAGAAATAAACGTTTCAAGTGTTGCCACTGCGGAAACAAAACTGTATTGTTTGTGTGGTCCGTCAGAAAACGTCGAGGAATTTTATTCGCGTTAAATGGTTCACGAATTATTAAAGGAGTCCTTGAGGGTATTCTCAACTATGTTGAATAATTTGAGATGGCATTGTGGATAGTATAATCGTATAGCATCAACCGTGATATTTGGTCCGTCGCCAGCCCTACCTCTTACCAGCAACCCATTACAGAACCTTACGGCTCAGCAGCCCGACCGTCTGCCTGACCAATTTCTGAAATGGTGAGCGAACAGATGATCGTACAGTGACTCGATGGTCTCATTCGATTCATGGGAATAATTTCTATCTGAATCAAACAAAAACAATTACCCTAACACGTCTAAAATCTTTGAGATTTCGATTTTTTCAAAATACTTCTACCCATTTTGTATTGCTTAAAACCTTTGGAAAATGGGGATTATATTACAATACTTCAACGTTCAACTATTATCCCTCAGGGTAATTGATCATGACGCCGGTTGAAGAATCAAAATTAAATATGTAAAGAAGAAAAATGAAAGTGTTTAACTGTAGCTTAAGAGGAGGTGGTTGCCCAATTAAAAGAAAACCGATAAAATCTTCTCCTACGTAAGAAATATATTATTTACAAGGTGTGTACAAAATTACTAATAAACAAACAAACGAAATTTTACTTCGAGGAGCTCCTCCTAATGATATGTAACAAATAATCGGTCGGTGATAAAATAAACATTTGAACTCCTGTAGCGGAAAATATTATAGAGTAATATAAATATTATACGGGAGCAAAATCCGCGCGAACGGTCGAAAGTCCACAAAAAAAGTTGATGTGGTAGTAATTGGAGTGATCTCACCAGAGTAGAAGAAATCGTACGACGATGAGAACTCCCAACAAAGCAAATTGGTTGGATGGAAGAGGATCCCGTCTTCACTTCCCTGATTTCAGAGATGAGGTAGAACCGGAGCACCAAATTTAGCGTGGTCCCATTTGGAAGGGGCGTTTTCTAGGATGCCCTGGTAGAGCTACATGGACAAAAGATGAAGTCCATGAGCAGAGATTTCAAGAAAACGTGGTGTTCCTTTCGAAAATTATGTAGATCAAACTACATATGTTGATAATGTAAAATTCATTGCTTCAGTAAAATACTTACAGAAGCTGAATCAACAATCGAATGAGAAAAGTAGTTCAATAAGAGGTGATATTCCGTTTAAAATAGCCACGTATTATTGCGGCAATCTCAGTACATTCGATTTGAATAAATAAAAGACAATACCGCTTGATTCAGAGTAAAAAATAGGTAAGAAACATGTGCTATGTGGGGTGTTTCTATAGCTCAGTTTTTGCTAAAGCCCATTGTTGCTCTCCAGTCTCGCTGGATGGATCGTGCGGATTAAGGAAAATTGTTTGAGGTATCAAGTTTTTATGAACTTATACGTAGAATCCAACTCTGCAATAAAAACGGGGATTATCATCCGAAAAGAGACAGTTTTTGGGAGTTCCGTTGGCGCAAAAGCTCTATGAGAAATTCAGTAATTTTTATATTTACGTTCAAATTTATGGAGAAGAGCTTTGAACTGAAAATTTTACCCCAGCCTTAATGGAGATAGACCGGGGTGTTTGGCTGGTGGACCGCCCTTTATACAGGATACTTGAGGGCTGGTGACATAAAAGTCGCATGTATGTTTCAACGGACCAACCTGTGCATTGGGGGAAACTAAGGGTGCTCACCAAGCGTCTTAGATTGTACATTGATCCACTGCATTGACATGGACACAGTAATCTGTATATGCAACGTGCGTATGCATCTTTTAATATTATATGGTGACTGTTCATAGAACATGGATTTAGTATATTGAAGGAGTTTAATATAGATTCCGTTGGTAGGTTTACATCTTGCGCTATGTTTTATAAGTGCATTGGATCGTTCATTCCTGATTAAATACCGAATTCGAATCCACAATTGAACAGATAGAGTGATCCGAATGGAGAAATCTGGTTGGGGGCGATCTTAAGTTTCTATTTCCCGATGGAAGGGACTGTTAAGTTGTTGAGCCTCTATCGCTGTGACCCCGGCCGGTGTTTTGAGAGGATTATCGCGTGCCACGTTTGAAGGGACGTAAATCCCCGAAGTTGGAAACTTTGTACCTCTGTGAATAAGCTCCCTGTTGTGACTTTGAAACGATGCCATTGATAGATAAGTGATGAACATTCAAGATACATTGCCTCATCTCTCCTCGACGAACACTTCTAACAATTGGGCAGGATTTAATGCCGCTCCCGAGAACTTACGAACTCGTATCAACAGTTGTTGGATGCTGGTTCTGATGTGTAGAATTATTAAGATCCTCACAGATGGTCTAGGCCACTGAACTCGGTAGTAGGAATACAGGGTGTCCCACGAGTTGCCCCCCCTCCTAAAATCGTCAAAATGCTAGTAAACAAGACTTTTTTTTTTGAATCTTCATATTTTTTACAAGGATCTTAAATATCATATTTGCGCACTCCGCGGAACTGCGCAACCATGAGCAATTGACACTAACTTTTTTTTTAGATAAGAACCCCCATTTTTTATTGCAGATCCGGAATCAACTCAAGATTTCATGAAAATTTGACCCCTCAACCTATTTTTTTTATTCCGTGTTACCGGTTCAGCCAGCACGCAAAGTTGCACAACTTTAAAATTGTCAAATAGTGAATGATGGTGAAATGTAAAGTGTAAAGCACATGAGTTTTCATTGTTTTTTAACGCTGATTCACGTGATTTTTTCCGTTTCTTGATTTGACTCAATTTTTCGGGGTAATGACCGAAATTGGTTTATTTCCCGTCGGTTTTTTTCATTTTACGCGCCTGTTTTCAGATTGTTACGGGGATTAATTTTCCAGGTCTGGTTGAAAAATGTAAAAATAGGAGATTGAATCCTTCATCAGTGATCAAGTGAGAAAATCATCTTAATCTGATAGTCGAAAGCTGGCATAAATGATGATTTTTCACGCAAAATAAACAAATATTGGTCATCATTCCGCAAAAATTGGGTCGAAACAAAAACTGGATAGCATTGGCTAATTATTTATGAGAAAATTTAAATTTGTGATTGTCGATGTGCGAAATAAATGATGATGATGATGATTCCTTAAGAAGAATGCATTCTTTGAACAGAAATTATAACATGCACACCGACGTTTGCCCTACACCTCGGGTATGTAAGTTTGAGAGCCTCTGACCAATGACAATGTTGGTTGTACATCGATAAATGTGGGAACCAATACCTTCTTCTTAATCCATTTTCTCTGAGTATCTCCTCGTTTCCAATTTGTCCTATACTTTCTTCCTGTATATTTCATTATATACCTTTTCCGTACAAGTATGATTGGATATGATAGAGTTCGTGGTACGCACTGTTTTATGTACAAAAGGTGGATATTTTCATAATTTGAACACCATTGCTTAGTGGCAAGTCTTATTGTACACACTCTTGGGTTTCACTGAACTCCTGGGTTCGAAGGAAGCTGAGACAGCACACAACTTGCATGTCAACAACCTCAAATCATCTCATTACACATTGCAAAAAACGTCTGAGCCATTTTTTGTCATCGTCAACTATTCAAATAATTAATTCCTCCTAGAACAGAGTTCTAAATGCTGGTAACATAGAATTGACATATTGAATTTGTCCCTTCGAACAGAATCGGTGTAATTTACTATTTTTAAGTAACTGGAAAAAAGAGCGAAAATAACAATCAATTGCTTTTATCGTTTTGTGAAAAAAACTACTATTTAGCTATAAAAACCAGGGTGAATATGCGATCAGCTTAAAACTCTAATGAAGATATCGATCCGGCGGAATCTGCTTACTAATTGCATATTGTCATCATAAACCATTGGGTTCATCCAAAGAAAATAAGGTTCCCTTACTCCTTTCTATTCAAAATTTAATTTTAGAGTTTCAAGACACGTATAATCGAAATACCGGTAAAACATCGGTATAATTGATGTAATAACTTTGACAGATTGGCACTCATGGATAGATTGGAATGAATCTTTGTATCCAATTCAACTGCTAAATAATGGGATCATTATTGATAGTACATGAGTGATGTGGGAGAGAAATGTGGTGTTTCAGAAATGCAAGAAATATTACAGTATTAACTTAATAATATATGTATCAATGCTTTCTTTGCGGAATGTACAGCACTGGTTTGATGATTGGAGATGGCTCAGAATGTGATGTTGGGAGGAACTTGCCATCGATCACATCATGGAGAAATATAGGAAGAAAATGAGGCGGAAGGGAACTAGGGTTTCTTGTCACCTCTTTTACATCCACATAAACATATATCTCGATTGACTGGCCGGCCATATTTCTCCCATTATTATGCCGCCTCTCTTGATAGGTCTGACAGATACACCATGAAATCAAAGCGATTTTATCGCTGCTCCATGACCCCGGTACCTTATTCCATCTTTTCACAGTATCTGCAGTATTATTTCAGAATTGAATGGCGCCCTAGTGTCATTTTATGTAACTGCTACTCTTAGTTCCAGCTTTTTACTTATCGCGCCCTACTTTTTGGTTATAGTCACTTTTAACCGGTAAATCGTAATCCAATTGTGCTTTCAAGTCTACAAGGCTAGCGAAACGATTGAGATGGTAAAGGTGGAGATGTAACGAAAACGGTGGAGCTTGAAATTTCACTAGCCTTTGTAATTGACAAAATTATACTAATGAACGGTCCAATTACAATTAATATTCTAACGATTTTGAGGGTTGGGTCGCAACGACCTCCTTTTCATTGTATTATTTCCTCGATTAAGACAGGCTCTCTGTTTAAACACTTCATTCTTTAACCCTTGTGCTTCGAAGTTAATCACGAATTCACTATTTATTCAAATATCAAATTACAAAATAACACCTTCAAACCACACCATATCCTCATGAGTTCAATATATCTTTAACCACATCAAAACCTGCGGGACTTCTACCTAGACGAAGAAGAAAGGAGTGAGGAAGGGATAATAATACGAAACCACCTAACATCCAGTTTTTATTTTTTTTAATTTTTTTTATTTGGCATTAGCAGAATACACGATACAGCCACATCATTTTCAAAATACATACGCAATGGGTAACATATATATATATCAAAATTGGCTTCTAAGACTTACATATATGAAACTACTTACTTACTATATGGAGATCACTTAAATGCTACTGTTAATATTTTTTAGAAATTCGAATAAATAATCATAAATTTCAATATTATTTGAGGAAACGAGGTAACACAGGTTGAAGGGGGAGATGGCTCTAGTACTCAGGTTGCTGAAAAGTTCTATCCTATTGTGTTCATACTTATTACAATTAAGGAAAATGTGTTCTAAGTCTTCTTCTTCTGGTCAGTGGTTACAGTTGGGTGTTTGTCTTCTTTGGGTTTTAAAAAGATATTTGTTTGTAAGTGCATGGCCGTTTCTTAATATTGTTATGGTTTTATTGAAACATTTGGACCTAACATTAACCCTTGCAAACCATGGCAATCCACTTATTGAAGGGAATTGTGTTCTAAAAACCTGTCCCGATGGATATGCCTCAAACATTTTTGCCACTCCCTTATCATAGACAATTTAAATTCTCTTTTCAGATCAGTATGTAAAAAACTGAAAGGTAGGTTACTAGACTGATCCAATTGAAAACCCCTTTTGGCTAGGCGGTCTACGTGTTCGTTGGGGCGGATTCCTACGTGGGCTTTAATCCATACTAAATGGGTAGTATTATTTGTTGAGCGAAGATCGTGTATCAAAAGGAGTATGTCGGCTTGTAGTAGAGATAAGTATGTAAATGGGCTGACATTTTTAAATTTCTGTAAAACGCTCATCGAATCGGTAACATCCAGTTCCTTTATATAGTTCCAGCACCAACTGGAAAATTCCCTAAATTACAAAAAAATGATGACCAATTTTGAGTTGAACGAAACCGAATGAGGTTTGGGTAACTTTTAGTCTAATTATGCAAGAAAACCTTTGTATTTTCACGATGTAAGGGAGGATATAGTAATGTAGGAAACATGATGCTGAAAAAACGTAGTTTGTTTGGACAACTTTTTCTCTACCCTGTTTTTTTTTAGTTTGATCCCAATTTTAATGTGGTCGTGCAAAGAACCTCAAAAAAAATTGTATTTGCGGAGAGGAGGGGGGATTCGAGTTGGTAATTGCGAATCGCTGTTCCAGCAAGAATTCTCGACCGATTCATGTCATTCTTATAGTGATCAGTTAAGATTTTCTTTTAGTATTAAACACATTATAAAATATTAAATTTTTATTAGGAAAATCGTGAATGGCAAGGGTGATAGTGATAAATCGTTATTTCCTCACTATTTTCATCTGAATGTATCGACTATTGAAAAAAAAAAAACATTTTTTTCTACTGCAATTTTAATCTAGTTGAGGAACAAACTTTGGAAATTTTGATTTTCTGGATGGGGTTACAGACAGCATTCAAGCGCTACTCATTCGCTCATACTGCCAATTTTCTTGTATTTTATTATTCGATTAAGACCTTTGGTTCAGAGTTTAATTTTAATTCAGACCTTTCAAATATTATTAATTAAGGAAGGGAATAAATGGTGATGATAAATTATTACTTCTTCAGTATTTTAATTGTTTGTATATTCATTTCGTTCACAATTTTTATTTAACAAACCTCTCTCGCTCAACAAACCAGAGATGTTATGGCCTATTCAATCAACTGCTACTCAAGACTACTCAAATTGTCTGCCTACATCGTGCTTTTTTGTTCGATTATGAATTTGATCAAGTTTTTAAGAATATGTTTTAACCGAGCATTCCGATGAAATTATAATATATTATACAGGGTGTCACACTGAAGGGCGGGTACCCGGCCAGGGGTGAATTTTTGATTGGTTAGTGACAAAAATGGAGTATACCTCATATTTTTACTCTGCTTGAATCCTGAGTTTCATTACTATAAAATTTTTTGTTGATAATTTTAATTAATTTTTAAACTTTTTAGTGGCAAAAAACGTTGCTGATTCTCTCATTTTCCAAAGAAAAACTCAAGCCTGAAGTTACCATTAGAGATAATTAAATTTCTTATCTCTCTGATGTCAAATAAAAATCATTCTATATCATTTTGTCACTGTTACTCCAAACTTTGGTCAAATATCCCAGCTTTCAACGGTATCTTCAATGTTGAATTTACCTAGATATTCGGGGAGAAAATTTAATTTCCCCGTAGGAAAACATAATTTTCATACGTGAAATTGAAGGTCTTTTCTTGAAAGCGTCCCATGTGTTTTTCAGCTTCGACATTTCTGTTTCTACCTCTTCGCTTGAGTTTGTTTGATAACTGAAAGGCTGAAGCCAAATGTCTCCAGCTGTTTCGAAACGCTTGATTTTCCAGAATATTTTCTCCGTTAAGTCACTAGTTATTATGAGCCATTAGTGGCAAAATCCAGTGGTTGCTCAGGCATCGCGCAATTTCTGTGAACAACATCCAAAGTGACGACGATGCCCCTAAAAACTACGGCTGATTTTTTTCTTCCAAAAGTTCGACTATCAGTCTCTTGAAATCCATCTTGACAAACACAAAAACTGTACCGATGTAATGTACTACGAGGAAGTTCGATCAATTTTGCATAATAAACCTACTGAAATTCCTAAACCTTTTTAAAGTTCGAAGAATCAAAGGCTCCTTTGAACAGAATAAGCAAAATTCCATTTTCAGTAAGAAGGAACAAAAACATAATTACAGATTTGCTGTAAAACGCCTACTAATACACATGAGGCTCACAACCTATTTGACTCTTCATTCCCACTCGAGTCTACCTAGGTAGCTAGGGCTTTGTACTCACTTTCCATAGATGAAGAATTTGTTCACCGGAATCCAAATGTTCACTCACATTTTACTTTTTAGACAATGGTGAATAACGTATGTTTGATGGTTGCCTACCGTTTGTCCTCAAATCGTTGAATCATGCTAATGTTTACAGTTTCCATCCGACTTTTCATGAAATATTCAGTGAATGTGCGAGTTACGCTGCAGATGGTCACATTTGAAACCAACATCCTAACGTTTCCTGGCATGTTTTTTGTTTGTTGCTAATTCCATAGCGTTTCATATTTAGAATTTAACCATCATCATCAGACCTCCCTCGTTAGCGAAGTTAGGCAATCAGGAGTAGTGTGAGTGCTTGGACTGGGTGTCACCAGCAGCTTCTGTTCAGCGAATTCTCCTCATTCAAGAGAGCAAGATGATGAGAAATCGCGAGACCAAATTCTGGTCCTCCTTCAGGAAGATAGTTGATGACTTCCGCGGCGCCGAGTTAATCAGCAGTAACTCGCCAATCTGCAATGGCGGTCTGCTACTACTGATGTAATCTTTTCACTGGCTACTTTTCTTGTGTCATTCCCGAAAAAGAGCGATGCTCTATTGCGGTATTGTCCCTCGCCTAAATTCAGTATACGAGAAAGAAGAACACCTATAAGTAAGTAAATACCCTTAATTGTGTGTTTTGTTCTTGTTATGAGTGATGTAAAAGTTCCCAATAGCATCAGAAAAGGATGTGGGAGGGGTTTGGCAGAAGCCCAGGAAGCCAATACATTAGACGATAAGGATGGCTGTATTGCTGGCACCATTAGGCCTAGCCTCCTTTTAAGCAAGCCAACATGAAGGGCGAGGAAGGGCGGGGGGTCTTCGTTTTTCGAACTGACGTATTCCGCTCAAAGTCCGCCGGAATCGCATTAACCCTTACCCTCCCACGATTCCCTCCATCCCTCGGGGCCTCTCATGCCGACCAATTCTTTTTGCAAACCCTCCTTCTGACCATCGTTCCGCGCAACTGTTCCATGCGTTGTCCCCACACCCCCGGTCCTCATACCGTCGTTTCACTCGCCACCTCCTGTACTCTAACCCCTAACTAACTAAATTTGGCGCGCCGCCCTGGCAACCAACGGTGAAGTAATATTTTCTTCTCAACAATATATAAATATTCCGGGATAATTCATGACTGCAAATTTCACCGTAAACCCAAAAAAGTTCTTTAGCACTGTTAAAGTAGGTAGATCATCTCGATTCGATCAATATTATTTATCCTCCGGGATGCTCGTGCATTTTTTATACCGCGCGTAAACCGGGAAGATTGATGCTGTGTAAATTGACCATCATGGCAGATGCTCGTACTTTCAAATTCATTGATATAAATATTCAGGCGCGATGGGCAATATGATAGAATTCGAGGTTCTACTCGACGGATGAAGCGTAAGGTACAGTGGATCGAGACTGAGTGAGCCATCAATCCATTATGTGAGGATCTCCCTTGCTCATGTCCGGAGAATGTTATTTGCAGGTCACTAATAGAACTAAATACTTTTGTAAATTACCCTGGCCTTCAAGAAAATTAACCAACGATGTTGCCCAGACCTATTTTAAGATTTATCAAGCGCGCTGTATGTCGTCACTTCATATTTTTGGATATACATGCAAACGCAGTATCTGACAGAAGAACACCAATGAAAATTACGAAAATTCCTATACCCTTCCTCACTAGCAATCTCCCAAAATTTTGGGAACCGTATAGTGTGGAATATACCTTTTTGATTTCCCCAAAAACCTTACGGCTGGAGATCCCCTTGCAATTAACAACTTAGACATTCTCCTGTTTAGAAAAAGAACCTGCTGTGTAATTCTAAACATGTAATTAATCTGAACTTGTAGAATCATCCTTCTGAGCAAACGCCTGACTTCCATATGGACGTCAGAGATCAAGAACACAACGATAAACCTATGGGTAGTGGCCAGTTCACTGTGACCTGCACGGATTGTCGACGGATACCACTCGCTAACCCATTACTGTGGAACGACCCTAATCTCTGAAAAAAAGAAATGAAAGTTACAAACTTGAGTGCCTTACTCGACATAAATGAAAACAGAAACGGATTCGAACACGACGAACTCCTAACGTTTCACAACAGAAAGTTAAATAACATCTACCCCCAATTTTCGATCAGTCTCATCTACCCAACAAAACTAAAAAGATTGGCTGAAAAGACAAATGTAAATCAACCTCAATAATAAAATGTATACCAGGGAACCTCGACTCCCAAGAGAGGTACGACAAAGTCATGGAACATTTACAGAATTAGCAACAACATTTGAACAGTAAAGTTCAAGCCCAATATTCAGTTAATGAAGCAATTTAACAAATTTCAATAAAACCGTGATCATAATTGCCCATAACAGCGAAGAAATGAGTAACGAATTAAAACGAATAAAGTCAAATCTCAATAATGCTGAAATAATATCCATTTGTAAAGTATTGACAATGGAGCTGACATCTGTCATGACGTCTTGGGGATTGTTCATTAGATTTCCGAATAAAATGTGAATATCGGCTGAAAATAAATGTCTACCATTACAGTAATGTTAGTAACCGAGTGCTTACATAAATAATAATATAGAGGAAATAAACACCGAGTTCGATCTAAGAGAGGAAAAGTCTCAACTCAATTTATTCAATTTTTAGGATTCCTAATTTCCTTAGCTTCCAAACACATGGTTAACAATATCAATCAGAGTGGAGAGGTTCGGAAGTTTAGTTGGTTGTTACAAGTAGTCGATACCTTGCTTACCATTTTGCCATTCTGAATGAACCAACGAACCATTTCCTCGTAATTCTTAATCCTGAACTCTCCATAGACTTCAATGTGATTCATTCACCCTAGGACTCGAAGTATTTTCTTCTTCTTCTTAAGCCGTTTCTCGTGAAGAAATACATTTTAGTGACCGTGCCAAGAATCGAAGGAGTTTTTAGTTATGAAAATGGGATTTCAGATTCCTTTTTTCCATCCAACATTTTTATATTCTCATTCCGGCTTTTTTTTACACTAGTGATAAGTTGCAAATAAAATAAGAAACTATTGATGCTAACAAAACAAGAAAACTACGATATTGTTTACCGGCCTGTGTTCAGAATTATCACTTTGATTTTCTTATTAAACTTCCATCGTTCAAGAACTTGCCGTAAAAGTGCATCGTTTAGAAATTACCGCCATTGGCCCGCTTTGAAAACGAACAAATTCAATGTCACCGGCTAAGTCTATTTATTCTTTCTGGGTTGGACTTGAACTATTTAAAAGAAGCATTACAAAAGAAGAATCTTATCTTAAATTAGTAATAGTTCTTTTATTAGGGAATAATGAAGTATAATTTTGTTTATTTTCCAACTTTCAGAGCAAAAGCAAACAATCTAACAAAGTTTTCGGAATCCAGATTCGCTTCAAATGATAGTCATCCATTTTAAAGGATCCCGTTTGAACCCAAAGAACTGAAGGGTTGATTTTAACGACAATAGTTCGTCAAACTATAGGATTAAGATACGAGGGAAAAGTGGTGGTGCCCCCATTCATCAGCGTTGACATAGCTGTAATGAACGTCTGAAAGTTCAGCTGACTAATGAATGCCTCTGGAATGAGACATCTGCGTTGAAATCTCAATTGTTGGGCATTTGAAGACAATAGGCATCAGTTCTTGAGTATACGGCTCTACAGAAGGTTTTACAAAGGTCAATAATTAACGTTCTTTGGCGCATTTGACGAGGAAAGGTGATTGTGAGCTTAAAGATTGTCTATAATGCTTTTCCACTAAAATACACAGAAAGTTATTTACTTTAGACTGATCACGACTTGCTAATACATTTGTAAACAGTTTATATCGAAAATTCTTCATAAATCATGGATTTTGTATGCATTTTTTTAACGTTGGCAGGCGGGGAAATCTTTAAGGTCCTGAAGTGGAAATGGGATCTCAGAAGATACTCGGGAAGGACCGCACCCCGGGTTATGTGGGATTCAACCCCACTAAAACCTCACCTTCATTTTCTCACGTTTGAACTCGGGTTGAGACTGTTTAACACATTACTTCAGGCTTTTCCTCTCTCGGTTGGCTCACGTTGTTGTTACCGTGTAGTCCTGTGGTAACATTTCATGGAACTTTACAAGCACGGTGTGATCAATGGTCAGGTTAGAAATTTCCGCTAACGCACCGTAAGGGAGTGATCACGTGACACCGTCGGAAAGCCGTTGGGAGGAGTTCAGTGGTTAGCATTATTATGGTTTCCCTAGAATTGCGGTCATGTGCCGTGGAAAGGAAAAACTCTCTATTGTCTTCAAACTCAACGCTACATTTGAGTATATTGGGAAGGTTGAGGGTGTTTGATAACAGCATTTAATGATAATAACAGCCTATAAAGTATACAAGTTACTTTACCCACTAAAATGTATGTTAAGGAAATCTATTTTAATTTGGTTCCAATTCGATGGTTCAGTCATCAGCGATAACCAACACGTATATAAACAGTTTAAGTAATTATCAGTTAGATCGAAATGAAAAAAATCATTGAGTAATCATCGAAATCGATCTGACTGTTGAATTCGGTATTCAGTAGAATGGAAGTTTTCATCAAACTTCATTCACGTCGGTATCCGTAACTGAAAACCTTTTGGTTGCCGTCGACGCTAAAGGAACAACATTCAAATCTTGTTGAATCTGATCCGTTCATGTTCGTTGCCTTTCATAATTAGTTTATGTCATCAAATCGTCACTGTCAGAAGCACTGTAATAACGTACCTCCATAACATTATTAATTGAAATTAGAGGTATTTGTAACGTTATACATCAGTGAGGATCACGTTATTATCTGTGTTATTAACGTTATCTGATACAGTTAGTGACGTGCTTCTGTGGCCAAAAACATTGAAATCATTTTCAAGAAATATACGAAGATACATACTAAGCAGTTAAATACAACAAGCGATAATAAGCTGATAATAAGTTGCAAGTGAAGAGTTACAGATCCCTTCAGGTGGGTTGGTAAATAAGAGTGCAACCCCACGTGAGGGTGCGTTCATGCAAACAGACATTTGACGTAATATCTTTTTTGAATCATTCCATACATACATTTTCATGTAATGCAGTTTATGAGATTTAAGTTAGGCGAGACCAACTACCACCCAAAATGGCCGTCACAAATCGTGCATAACAACTAGTACAATGCTTTCAGAACTGTATGAATTTAACTGTCATAGAAACATAAACTTTAGAGTTCGGGTCTTGTCTGTGGAATCCTCCTTCCTCCACTTACGAGTGTATTGATTAAATTGAACCATCAGCTCAGCAACGTTGCCTGAATTTCGCTAACTAAAAATATTGTTGATGAGTTTTCGGACGTAGCCGTGGCGAAATTATTGTGGCTTGATTCATCGAAACAGAGAAAGATGCAGCAGGACACCGTCACTCTCCCAAGGTACTCCGCTATGAATATGACATCCCCGATTCTTGCACTCGAATTTCTATCTCGTTACCTTCCAGAACTAGGTACTTGTAGGAATGTCTTTTCCACTCGGTTTTCCATCGTACAAGCTATAGTGTTGATTCCTCACTTCTATTGTTGAGTGAAATTTCTCAATTAGATGTTAATTAAATGAAAGTTCGCATGAACGCTCGATATCCCTTGATTATCTTATTATTTGAAATCAAGAAGATAGTTCAAACATTATATGTCATTTACGAAGAATAATTTGTTTACTGTTGATATAAGTTTACTAAGGCCCTAATTAGGCTTACCGAACATACCATTAACATTTAATATCGGGAGTAAGTATCAGATTGAATAATTACAATTTATTCTCTTGAATGGAACTATTGTTGATGAAAAAATGCCGTATTGGGAACTGAGTTACAGATTAAGGACTGACCTAGTCAAATTGGGAATTGATTTATTTTTCGCAGCTGAAGTTTTGTCGAAAATAAGTAAATTTAACCTCATTGACAGAGGAGTAATGATACCGACGGAGGTCACCTCGAGAGTAGAATTGGGACTGGTAATGGGGAGCGAAATAGAAGAAGGCGGAGAAATCTGCATGTAGACTCATTAATTTAATAGAAAATTATTTAAAAACTAAAGGCGTTTTCGCATGTACTCCCATTTGATATTAGTAGATACCTATATCGGATGTGTAACGTTATACGTTCTAGGTGTAAGGAATAATTGACGAGATTGGCCGTAAATACTTTCCACATTTATGTGTTACTGGGAATTTCTACTCTACCGCACTCAATTTCTCCTGAAATGCGGATTCAAGCGCCTCTTGGATAATATGAGGGATTAAAATAGTTAAATTAAGGGTTTTACATCGGGGAAGCTGAAAAGAGGCGGAGTAAATGACTTAGCTGCCGTGTCACAGCTCCGACCATTTTTCAAACTCGCCAGGATTTTTTTCCAGAGGTTTTCCTCTCACACAGGACTCTCATACAACCTTCACTTCTTCTAACCCGATTCACAGCGAGAGATTTGAATTTTCAACATATCTCGTTCGTGTATTTGTGTTGAGTCGTACTGTAGCCTACATTTTACAGTTGTACAGTGTCTAATCGTTATAACGTAGCTTACTCGCAATATGTCACACTACGAACTGAATCACTCTCTATGATGATGGGTGTACCCACCGCAATAAAACTACTGTACAAATAGTGTCGTAAAATGTATAAATATCGACTTCAAAACTAGGACAATCATAAGTAGCAATAAATTAGACGAGTAGCAAGAGATTGCGAAGTTGTGATTTGGGGTTCTCTAATCCTAATGATCAGGAGACGTGACCACATACCACAAATCATACTTTAAAGCATCGTCTTATCCAAATCAGTTCGTAAGCAGCATTCCATAACACCGACCTCTTCCCGAGGCATCTAAGACGCCTTAAACGGAAACGTCACTCCGACTTCTCTAAGTGCTTCAATTGAATGATTTTTGATTTAATGAAACGTGAAAATTATCAGTACAGTTTATTAGTACTCCATATCTTTCAATATTAGTTAGTTAATGGACTGATCCTAGTATTTATAGTAAATTTCAAGTCATTTTTTATATATAACTATATTTTTGTTGTTTTCGCACTAAATACAGTGCAGTGCACAAAAATGTTCCTGCTGAAAAAAAAAAAAGATGTGAAACGGAGTGGAAGGTGGTAGAGAATGCAAGCATACGACGCATGCGAAGAATACGACTTAATCCTGACTGAGGGTACCTTAAGTTGGGAGATCATCGAATATATTGTTTGGATGCCTCTTTTGATGTATTAACAGTCATTGGTATCAAATCGTTAAAATATTTACGATGTCTATCTTTAAAATCCAACACTATTGTTCTTCATCATTGAAGTTCGTTTGAAGTTGCAAGTAATAAATGTGAAGGTGATCCAATGAAAATCGGAAAACCGATTCAGGAAAATGTTCTTAGATGATGAAGTAATATGTTAGGATGGCCAATTTCATAAGAGAAGATAAACAGACATCGTTCATTAGGGTTGTGCAGTTTAACTTATTTTTCAATTTTGTTCTAATATCAATGCGCAACTTCTGCAGAACTTCGAAAAAATGATCGAATTATTTCACCAAGGTTTCTTCATTTCTAGGAGTCTTTCTCAGACAGATGAGCTAGAACTGATCAGGGGCCCATCGCAATCGATTCGGCGTTCGAAAGTACTAAGAAATAACTCACCACTTGAAAATGTCAGCAAAAACCTCGAAAAACTACGTTCAGTAATTACGACCGAGTCTACAGTCTAGAAATTACGACCAACTAGACCCCAGAAATGCGAATGAATGGATTTTTTACATAAATTCAGAAGCCTTTTATGGACCATGCGGCGGACGGAGGATGGACCTCATAAATTCGGATCAGCACACCTTGAAACATACAGTGACTATGCTTAAAACATATTTTGTTATACGATTACAAATGCTTATGTAACAAAAATACAACATTTTTGAGAAACTAAATCGGGTTTTATATTGTTGCGTCATTTTTCATCGTTTTACTCATGTGAAATAGGACTGTAAGGGGTCTCAACCAACATATAAACGCTTTCCGGATAGTGATAATCATTCTGGTTTACCATTTTCAATAATTTTTTGTTTTATCGTATAGCAAAAACGGTTTATAACCCCATTAAATTTTTCCATTTTACCTGTCAAGGTGCTTAGATTCCTCCTTAGGGGCACAAAACTGATCTTTCGCATATCCACATGGAGTCTAGTTGGTAATAACTTCTAGCCATCCCAATCGCTTGACACGAATAGATGATGCTGGGCAAAATTGGCCAATACAGTGCCAAAAACTACTCTTTTCGGTATTTTATGACATGGTCATGTCAAGTAATTATATTTTTTTGCTTCCGAGTCTACCAAGATAGCGGAAGCATTGTTATCACTTTCGGAATGTGAAAATTTGTCTCCAAAATCAAAAATTCCACTCGCATTTTGCGTTTTAGACCTTTCTGAACAATTTTCAGGTTCCTTGTTCGAAGTTTTAGTCTATGTCTGTCGAATAGGTATTGTCAGAAATCCTTGTTTCATGCATACCCCCGGATCAATAGTAGCCTCTGCGCATGCTCAAACGTGAAATCCTTGTTACGCGCATAACTCCGGGAGTTCTTGATCGATTTCGATGAAATTTTCAGGGATTGTTCGGTTTATTAGGTATATTTTATAGTGAGGGCCTTGCGTTCAATGAAAGTTGAACATCTTACCTGGATGCCATAAATTTTCTCAATTTTATAGTTTGTTCTCCTGAACATAACAAGTTAAATTTACAAAACTTTACAATTCAATATTTACTTCGCCTAATTGAACGAAGTTATTTAGTCAATAATAATTTTCAATGATCTATACAGTCACGTTATGGATACGAGGAAGCTATGTGCCACACCCACTTGGCAGACTTTTTTAAATCGACTAGGACAGCTTTCAGACCTGCAGAAGTTCACTACGATCAAACAACACCGAATTCTTATCCAAATCTCTCAATGACACGAGTGATGTTTCAACTTTTCAATCTGAGATATGGTCTATGGTATAGAAATGGCATAGAATAAAATGATCAATTTATATCATTAAGATTCTCTTCGAGATCTTCAAAATAAGGACGTGATTAACAATTGTGAAATTATGACTAAACCAATATCGATGGCCGATCCTCTGGGAGCACATATTTTTTTTGTTGCTGAAAAGGATCATCGCTCCTTCCGTATGATTTGCCACATACATACAAAGTGATGAACGAGAATTCAAAAAACATATTAACGATAGATTTAAAATAAAGAATTCGGAAAGTAATTGCTAAAAATGATATTGCACTGTAGCCAAGCACGTGTACTGAATTCGTGCATAGTCTTCTGTTAGTTGCGGGAAGTAGGATCACTGTTGCAAGAGAAATGAAAGTGTGTCCGAATGTTTTATTATTTGCCTCAGACGCTGATAAAATCATGAGCCAATTCAGCTCCCAAATCCGATTAGGATAATCGAATAAGGTTAAGGAAAACCGCGAGACGTCATTAGAAATGCATTCCCTTCTCGCTCAATTCCACTTGCGGGTCCGAGAGGGTAATACATTCCTAAACACGTCACACGCTTTTTCTCCCCCCTTATCCAACCGATTATTTCCGACCCACTTTTTAGCACCGTTTTCGGAAGCTCCGTGAGAGATCTTCCATCTAAGGCTTTGAAAAATGCATTCTTATACGCATTTTAACTTCCCCTCAAAAATTTGTTGTTTTACGTTTCAACATGTGCAGAATCCGGAAATCTAATTTTATAAAATCTATTCGTCCGCTGTTTGCCGTTCCCCGTACATCGTATGTCTGTGTTAGGAAAAAGTTCACCTCTCCATGCTTTCTCTCTAACCACTTTTGAACATGTGGTATCAAGCGCGCTGTCCACCTCCCTCTTTGCTGTCGGCCCACATTTCTTGCCACCTTGCCATGGTGTGTTCCCTCTCTTCTTTGATGGTGCGAGTTCTTTCTCCTTCTTCCAAAAGTTGAATTGGAATGCAGCCAGTGAATATAAATATGGCTGGCTCTGAAACTGTTCGGTAGGCACATACAATCCTTCACGATCCTCTTCGTAGGACTACTACAATTCTTTTGCGTTAATAGGCTGTGCTTAAGGCGTCTGCCCACACCTCTGCGCCAAACAAGAGAGTATATTGGACAACGCTCGTCATTAGACGACGCTTGCATGGTGTCGGCTCATTCGTGTTTTGCATAAGGAGGCTAAGAGCTGTTGTTTTCTGCTCTGCCATGTCCATTGCTTTTTTAATTTGTTCCCAGAAGTAATTTTGGTATCCAATGTAACTCCTGTATATGTAACTGTTTGCTTGCTTGTTACCTCTGTTCCCTCGATTCGCACTGAGATAATAGTGGAGATTCGCTTTTTGGTAAGAACAACTGCTTCTGTTTCGAAAGCTGCTAAAGTCAACCAATGATCTTCCATCCACCAGGCGATTTTCGTCATGACTTAGTTCAGTTTAGAGTGAATAGTGGACAGCCGAATTGAGTTTGACACTGGGATCCGCCAGTTGAAGGACGAGAACTAGCGAAAAATCGGTCTGTAAGACTAGCTCATGATTGAGAGGCCTTTTTTTGTCAGTGAGAGGTTTTTTTACTTGAACTTTTCTATGTGTTGACGTAGCAGAAGCAAACTTGTAGAGTTATAATTTTGTTTCAAGATCTCAGAGTTTCAGATATCTTTCTCCTCATGTGATTCGCTGCTGTACGTAGACCCCTGGGTATTGGACTTCTCTGGCTCTGGAGAGTGGGTTGTTATTAAAAGTCAATGGTTTTGTTTGAAAATTCATTTCCAGGGTAAATGTGGAGGTGGTAGGTTCAGAATTGTTTGTAATTATCATCCATTCTTTCCGCACATTCTTGAATCTTATTTTGATGCCTTTAGATATTGTTCGAGGCTATTCTACCAGATAATCACGAGATAGAACAATGTGATCAACTGCGAACATTGCGGAAATTGTGTTTGCTGTACGCGTATGTCCCTCACGTACATTGGATAGAATATGCTTCCCCAGACTCTCCTTTGTAGTATCAATGCCTTAATGCATTTGCTAGAGGACTGATAAGTGTCGCATTTTGTGTACTTGGAATGTACAATTAGAAATTAATGTCTGCACCAGTCAATAATAAATATCCAACAGTAATGGTTTCAAGTTGTACAATATTCAAAGCGTTAAAGGGTTTTTCCGTGTCAACGAACAACTCATCCTGGTTTTCAAGTTTCTTGAATGAAGTAGCGTAGATAACACTGGAAAGGAGCGTTATCGGACGGTAAGTTTTTGGGTCGTTGGCTTACATTAGAGCCTCAAAATTAGAGGTTTACAGATCATCATATGTCCAGCATGTTTTCAACGGGATAGAGAATAGGTACGGAGAATCGCATTGTATGTTTTCGAGAGTTGAACGATAATTTTAATGGAGGAAGATTTTTAAGCAACTGTTGTGTGCAATAGCCGTTTACGATACAACCCCCTAGAAAGTTTGGACTGGGTTCTGGCAAGAAAGTTGATATATCGAGGCAATGAGATGTTTACTGGCCGAATAAACAATTCCTAAAGACATTAACAGTAAAATTAATGGGGTATCTTTTCCTTGAACAGTTTCTTCAATACACACAGTTGGAAAGCCAACCTCGAGTAGCTGTGGGGGCAAGAAATCATCATTAATTGTGTACTGATGTCGGTTTTTTGGCTCTCTTAAAAAGTGAGGTTTTTAAAACGTTCACTTTTGTTGAGGGCGTGCGATGTATTATTATGTATCATGTAACAAATTTGATTCCAGAGGCTGAGAATGTTGGGTGTGCTCTAGAATATTGAGAAATTGCAAATCTTATATCGGCAAACTGTCTCTATTGTACCCATTTTCATTCTGAAATACTATTTAAAAAATCTATCCAACATTAACTGGGAACTCTGTGTTGATCCTTTTTCATAGAGGTAGCTAGAACACAACAGCATATATATCCAATTTCATCCAATAACACCGAATTTACAAGTCACAACGGTGTATAGAGGCACATCAAGTATCATAGGGTAATATATTTCCCTGAACTTTACAGATTTTAACCCATGGAAAGCCAACTGGCGGTTTTTTAAGTTAAATAACAACTGAGATGATTGCGTTTTGATATCGATATAGATTTCTGTGATATTCACCTTGGATTCACCCGCGATATTCTCGTTGGATGCCCTAAAGGTTCAGAGTAGAGCCCCATATTTCATATCCCCTCAAGGTCTTCATATTCATTTCTCGCCTTTCTTTGCTCACTATTCCGACCATTATTTTCCACCACATAATATCTTGACCCTTTTAATCTTCCGGTCCCTTGCCACTACCTATTCAACATAAATGTTTCTCGTGCCACCTCGATAACTGATTAGAAGATCATGAAGTATCTATGACCAACTATTAGCACGGTCATTGCAAAGAGTAGATAATGACTGATGCTTGTTTCGCGGTTCACCATAGAAAGCCAAAGAATTATACGTTGGCAACTGCATTTCGTTTCTTTTTCAAATCAGTCCTCTGGTAAAAATCTCACACATACTTCTAGGTCCCATTTCCCTTCTTTGAGTGATTGTAAATTGTATGGTAGTATTGCCTATTGTTCATACCACTGAAATGGAGAGAACCCTGTGAATTTCATTGAAATCTCTTTATATATTTTCCAAAGCTCATAAATTTTAACAATTAGGTAAACAATGTGCATAGAACTTACGATATTCGGCGCCAGTGTGAGAAGGCCTGTAGATTCAATAGAAATTTCTTAATTCATTTCGAAAAAAATTGGATAAAAATTAACGGTTGTCAAAGACATCCATGAATTCTATATTTGACAATTTAAAGCACACTAAGTGCTCAAATTTCAACTCAATTCAACATAAATTCAATACAGTGACTAAGGAAAACTCACTCATGTGTCCATGCTGCATGACTGGAACTTTTGATTGAGCTCCTTTTCATTTTAACTGTAACAAAAACTGGCGACACATTCCGAAAACAAAACGAAAAAACGTTTTTAAATGTTTTAGTATTTTTGCTGATTTTACAAATCTTGATATCTCCATGATTCTCAACTACAACAAATCGATGATAGCTAGCTTAAAACAAAGTACTTCTGAAGTACTGAAGCTTATTGACACTGGAGCATGCTGTTGGTAATTTTTGTAAAATTTTAATTCAAATGGGAACAGCTGCAGCAGTTTTTGAGATCTCCTGAGAATTTTTCGTAGTTTGAGTTCTGCACTTTTGTGAGGGAGCTCCTCACTTATATTTTCTTTGTGGTGTCTACATTTTTTACTATGTTGAATTCTCTAATAACTTAGCCTAGTTCTCTGTAATTATCGATGACTCGTAATTGTCTGTGTGAATATCTCTTGCTGAAACCTCTCCCTGCGCGGTATAGCTTCGGAATTAATTATTTCCGCCAAGAGTTAACTGGTTTATCTTCCTCTGTAATTTCTCGGCTGCCTCCATTGGGGCCTGCTTGATAGCTGTTGTTTCTCATGTTGAGACACCGTGATGAAATCTCTTTTCGCTTTGTACACTGCTGTAAGCAGTAGCTTACAGTGATTTGTCTTATTATTGTCATAGTAGTTCTGTCAGGCGACTCAAGGAAAAAATTATATTTCGATGGTGATCCATTTCGTTTGCAGTCCAAGTGTAACTTGACGAGTAGATAAGATTCCTCCGGTACTACAACGGTTCAGGCGGCATAAGTAGAAAACATTCCAACAAGATGTGAAAAGTTGTGTGTCATCAAAATGGACAGAATTAGTAACGGATTGTTTGTTCTTGAAAAACAGTAGACATTTGTAAGAATCGCTCATGTTCAATTTATCGTAACGATTTTTCAGTTTGTGTGCCAAAGCAAGACATGCCTTGGATTACTTTGTTTATTGTTTTGAATTTCTGGCATTAAATAAATAATTTGATCAGGCTCTTATTTCTCTGGCAAATATTCCTTGCTACATGTATTTATATGCAAAGGATGTAAACTACTATACAAATCTAGTCAACGGTATTGAAGCGTATCCCACTACAGACGTAAACTGTACCAAACATAAATCGACAAATATGATCAGGTACAAGAAAGGCAAAATATGTCAGCTTTTAAATTATAAAAGGTGATCCGTGTGGTAGTTAGGCATTGATGAGTGGACAATACAACCTCGTAAATAATACGCGTGATGAACACAAGCAATGGAAAGAATATTTTGAAGAACTATTTTCCAAATTATAGAGATTCAGTAAACGTTGAGCAAGCGCTGTCGATTGCTAAATTCTGGCAACTGTGGGACCATTCGATTCAATTCAATTCATTTATTTGTAATGAGCCAACAGGCTGTTACAGCTGTGGGACCAGTTGACATTCTTTTGGGACTTTTCGAGTTACTGAAGGAAGAAGAAACTTTTATGGTTTGAAGGTCTAGATCGTTTATTTAAAAACAGTCAAGAATATAACACGGAGTTATCTCGTAGGAATGCCATTGAGATCCTTCAAGTTTGCAAAGAAACAGCATCCAAAATAATGTCAAAAACCTATTATTAAAGAAAAATTACCACTATAGATAAAATAACCACACGTATGTACTTGAATAAATTTCACGTATTGGGATTTTCCATTATGTAACAATTGAATAAGTGGACCACAATCTTTAAAACAACCTTGCGAAAATATTCTATACATCTGTAAAAATACATCATCATCTTTTGCCGTTTAAATAGTGATATTATTTCAATATATCCTGCTTGTAATTTCTTTACGGAGTTCAGTGTCTGACTTGAATGAAAACATCGGACAAATCAATGGAAAGCCGAAAGAAGATTGAAAAGCTTTATTTTTGTCACTATTCATCAGAGTAGAGAAAGTTTGAATTGCGTTGCGGAAAGAGTACCATCAAAACACCAAACTTTTTTTGCTAGCCCAGAAACCTCCCCATCATTATTTATCTTGGGCACGTCCCCTGCTCTCTTAACTGACGTTGCTATGGGAAGACGCATTCAGCACTTCGTAACTCTGTGAAGGTACCCACCTTAAACGAATGAAAAATGTTCTTAACTGGAAGTCGAGGGGATAAGGTTGAACGGAAAAAGCCGAAGATTTGTGATGTATGAGTCACGTTCACACATCTCCGAGCAAGAGGGGAGAGGAATCTTGATTTGCCTTGACAGCGATAGAGTGCCCCAACGCCCGACTCTGACTTTTAGGAGAGATTGCACGTTAGGTTATTCTATGCTGAGTTTTAAGCGCGGGGTGTATAGCTCCATCATTTTTTCCTCATCCGTCGAAAGCCCACAAAGAGAACATTGATAGACACGAGGCTTAGGGACAGAAAAGATGAATTATTAGTGTATCAACTCCCGTTGGGCTTGATATGGAACCGTTAGGTGATGTTCATTTGTGCCTGGCAAATGATTAGTTTGGCTTCTCCTTACTTTTGTCAAGTTTTGCATGGGTTCTATCTGATAGAACCAATTAGGGTCCATTACAACTTAGGAGGATCCTTCATTATAGGACCTTCCTTCATAGGTAATAAAAAGTACAATAATTTTGTTATTAGCACCCTGGTTTATACATAAAAGTTATAGCTGAGGGTATCGCAGCATTACACAGACGAGGGAAAACTCACTTTCAAGTTTTCTTAATCGATTTTACAGGTAAAGCAGACTTTTGATAGAAATAATGGTCACATTACAGAAAAGAAAACAAAACCCCCTGACAAAACACTAGCAGTTTAATTTTTTGGAGGCGTAAAAAGTGAACCCAATCCTGCTTATTTCCCAAACTTTGGGTGGATGTGGATCGGCGAGAATGAGACGAATCGGACTGTAGATTTGTGGACGATTTTCGCTCATTCAGAGGTACAACATTCCTACTCAAAAATGGTTTCGAATAACATACATTTGAGTCACTAGGATTCAGATTTGCCTGATTTGTTAGAAACTGCAATAAATAGTTTTCAAACCTGAAGTTAGGCCTCTAAAATGCGTTGTGGAGCGTCTCCGCAGAAGGCATCAGTACCATTGGACAGAGGCCTCTGTGCCCTGCAAAACAGATACTTACCAAGAATAGATATCGTGGATAGTAGATATCATGAACTACAAAAATGTACTCGTGATTTTACCATTCTTCTAAAAGTTTTTATCCATTCTGGGTGGTGGAGGGTGCTGATGTGCAAAACAGAGCATTCTCTCTCCGGAGTATTGTAGGGTGAATCTTGAAGATCAGGAAAGTGCATTGTACCACTCCGAAAGGTTGTGGTAATCAGGCTAATCGGATAATCTTATTATTCACATAAATTCCTAGGAAAAGTTGCAGTTCAAGGTCGTTATTCTCTACAAAGTCAAAATATGTAGGAACCTTTTATGAACTTGGAATACTTTGAATATCATGTGCAACTCAATCATATGATCGTAATAATAGGGAAAATCATGAAAAACATAACCAGTTTGTAAAATATGAATTTTTTCTTTTTTTCGGATTTTTATATTGTTTTTTGTTATATTGTCAATGATAAGTCAATGATTCAGAAGATTGATATGATTTCGCAGCAATTGAGCTCAAACTCGACCAGTTTGCGATTTTTAAAATTTTTCAAGTTTTAAATCCTTTTTTGAATTTTGAAAAACCCAACCAAAAGCCAGTTTTCGATGAATTGGATCATAATAAACAAATTTTCTAAGAGGAACCGCTTCTGAATATTTACCCGTACTCAAATAGGTCTTCCATTAGTATGGGACAGTTATTAACGGCATGACATTGAAAATTACATTAGCCCATTTTAGTGCTGTCATATGGTGGTGGCGTTTAGAACTAGTTGTCAGGCTATTTTCCGGTGGTGAGTATTCGGATGGGTGACCACACAGATTAAGGGTTCCTCGCCCAAGCAGTTTACACGCTTCAGATGAACTCATGTGAACTGATGGTGGCGAGTATTTTTAGGTAGCTTTGAGCGAAATCGTCAAATCGAATTCTGATCTTTCCTATGGAGAACAGCTGATTTATCCGCTGCTACGATGCAGTCGAACGAAAAAACAATGTTGTTGTTTACTTGGTTAGTCCTCTTCATTGAATGTATTGTCTATAATGAACGATGAAGCACGGTTTTGAGCTGTAGTTTGAAGTTATACATTATACGTATATATAAGTGATATAGAGTGTCCCGGAACTTATGCACAATCAGACTCCTACGTGTTCTACAACTCATTTCCGAACAAAAATGCCACAAAGCAATTTTTAGCCAGAGACCTCGTTTCCGAGCTATTCGTGATTTAATTTTTTTTTCTCGTGTTTGCGATCTTATGTCATAATTGTCATAACTCCTCAAAATATCAGCTTTTCAACGGTGTAGTCGTTTTGGTTTTTAAAAATATTTTTAGTTCAGGAAATGATGTTTAACTGCAGAAAAACGTGTGTTTCCTGCTAAAATTGAGGTTTTTCCAAAAGTCTCGGAGATGAACGCAACTCATCGCAGTCGGAAATGAGTTGTAGAACACGTAGGTAAGGAACACGTAAGTCCTGGGGCACCCTTGCATCACTAAAATAGACCAATGTTTGAAAATTGGGAAAGCTACAGAGGAGGCACTGTCTTGGTCAGGGGCGAAGGTTATGCAATGACCCGCACGACCGCTCGGTCTTGAAGGAGGGGTTGCTTTGTGCGCCGTGTATTATCAACACCAATCTGATTTGGCCATAGCTTTGGGTTTTGCAATGTAGATAATTCGTTGTTTCTGACCAAGTTCAGTTTTAGTAAAATGTTTATTGAATCGAACAAGTTATCCAGTTGTTGGACAATGGTAAAATATTGGGGTTTAAATCGAGTTCATACAAAGAGTTAGAGTTGTTAAGATATAAATTAAAAACTAAATATTTAAAAACGAAAGATGAAAATGAATTTAATGATTGAAAACGTTCGTTTGTGATCAGTGTCTACGGCATTTCCAAGCTGTCCTGCCAAAGTCAGGATAATCGAAGATCCGGGAGACAGCTATCGTTTGTGTTCATTTACGATTGATTGCGATGATTTGCTTTCGTTCCAAATGGATGGGTGCCCAGCTCACAAGGTCGTACCGTCACAGAGTGACCAACTCCAACTCTGAGAATCGGTAAAAAATATCTTCGTTTCATCATCCCATAAAATTTCCTAGGCTAGTCAATTGTTTCAGGCCCCTATATATTGAGAGAGGAGTAAAAAATGGGATATGACTTTGAAGAACCACCTTATTTCTATATTGTCAAAAACACTGTGACTCCCACTGGGAGTTTTTGCCATTGTCTATAGGTCGAGGAGAATTCGATTAGTCATTTGAAGTTGAGCTTGATTCGTAAAAATAACTTCTCTACTTACAGCTAATTAATCGTTGTAAAATCGGCAAGCACTGCCCGACGTTAATCAATTAGCTATTTATTAGTTGTTCAAAAGATCTAGATGCAATTCTAATATAAAGTGTGGTTAATTGGACCTTCTAGAACCTGTGGAGATGGTAGGACTAGTGTTCATAATCCAATATCTGTCGTTCCAATAATAGGAAGTTGGGCTCAGGGAGTTCTCAGGGATCAGCCTTGTGGTCTCCACCCGGGAAGATCCGAGGAGGAGGAGGCTGATAACCTAGTCAAGGTTCTTGAATCTGCGCTAGTTTCCATATTAACCTACAGCTCGGGGCTTGTGTCTTGCCACACTTGTAGCTAATCAAGCTGGACTTCCTGCTAATATTCAATCATTAAACGAACCTGTATAATTAATTACTATTACCTCGGGCAAGATTCCCATTCGCCCAATAAAAGTATAGTTGGCTTACGAATCGTATAAATCAGCCTCCGTCATTTCCTAAAATATGGATTGTACCGTGTCTAGACTGGATTTTGTCAATTCCGGGTAACTCAGCTATGTAAACTCCTCTATTCGATACGGGTTTCGTATGACAAACACCCTGACTTGAGCTCTCCGACCGCAAGGCAAATTGAATGCACGCCTCATCAGGAGGTTACTGATGCTGCAACACCCGATCGAGCGCCAGTACATTCCGTCGGGTGTCCTCATCACTGAATAATTTACGATTTACCAATCAATTTCCAACTCTTGCCTGACGTAACCGCTTATAAACTTGATCAGATGTGATGCGAGTGAGACTACGCTGCCTCTGTTGTTCCCGCGTTAATGTTCCTCTGAAATATCTATCATCTTAGAGTATCCGTTAGATATCATAGTTTCCATTCAATTGATTTCGAAACAATCATTCAACAAAAATTCACCTCCATACCAAACTGAATCATGACCAAACATCAACTTTACAATTCCATATTAATGTCATATAGAAATTCCAATTCGAGGGGGGACACAGGTTACTTAGTTACTTTTTATACTCGTGTTTAAAGACATATCGCTGTATTATGTTACATTATAAAGATATTAAATAAATGTTAGGCATAAATGTTTTGCACTGTCTTTTAACCACATCATACTTAAGAAACAATTTACCGAACTTTGTTTGATTTGAAATTTTGCTTCATTTATAGCTGGTTGGAATTCCTCGCTTGTTGTTTTGGAAAGAGCTTAACGTTTTCCCCTACAAACTGGAATTTCTCCAATGAGTGACGAAATCGCAATGTTAACTTCACCACTAGGGAGTTTTTTAAGCTTGAAAGCTATCCAGCGGTTTGATTCCTTACAGCACGTGTTTTGAAAATGGAGTTCAAGTCATGTATTTTCTGGAAAAACTTGGAAAAACGGGAAAGAATGTTGAACCCATGAACTGCAATCAGGGCCGTTTTAAATTAGTTTTTGATTATGAAAATGCTCGAAGTGTGTAAGAAATTTAACGCCAAATCGTATCATGGAAACGGGATGAAATTAAATTTCTAAAAATTATAACGTAAAGGTTTATGATTTTTTATTAGATCAACCTCCTCCTGGTTGAACTTCCAGAACTAGACCGTACAACCCGAGACAATGCTTCCTGAATACTCTCGGAAACACACGCAGAAATCCAACTGAAATGTAACAAGATGGAATAAAAATGAAAAGAAGATAGCGTTATGGACACCACAATCGTAGAGCATCAACCGCGTCGCAAGCCACGCGTCCCACCAGCTACCCGTTAGAGAACTTTATGGCTCTAGTTTTAGGCGTGTGAGCACGAGGTACATTCATATTCAGCGTAACATTTCCTTTATGTGCATTCAGATGAGGGGAATGGACGGATTTTTTTTTTTTCGATTTTTGAAATCTACCTACCTATCTTGAAACGATCTTTTGAGGGGCGTTAAATTTGTGTGTTTTACGATCGATTACAAAGTTTTATCATTGAAAATAGTAACAAACCAGAAAAACGTTGGCTGAAGAATCCATTTGGGTTCTTTCTTCTATCTGTAGCAAGTAATTCTGTCTTGGTAGAAATAACAAAGCTGGTATCGATTTGCCCGATTCATGTAGGTAAAAATAGTTTAACTTGGTGGATAATGATACATTTAGTATGAAGTAGGTATACAAAAGATTATTGTTTGGAATTGCGAAATAAGAGAAGAAAACATAGTTCTAATATAGTTCTCTGTTTCTTTACATTAGTTATTTAAAGGATGTAGGTAAATGTTTTATATCATCATGATAGCGAAAATTCTTTGTTTCTTCAAATGTATTTTTACATAGCCGTTTCGGAGTACTGGCGAGACCTTTCATTCTCACTCGAGTGACTATTTAGGGATATGTTTTTACCGAGTGATATAAATTTGAGTGATCTGCATTTTGCTGAGGTACGGGAAATTACTAATGGTAATCAGTTAGTTTTTAATGCAAATTAAATGTATAACCAACTGGAAGTCATTCCACCTTCACAAAATTCGAGTGGGGTTCTGAGTATTAATTCAGTGGAATGAGCATTCATGTATCATACTGAGAGCTAATAGTACCTACCTTGAATCGTCGATTTAATCGGTTCCATAATCCCCTGCAGACGGGTTTCTGGAGTGTAAAGGCATTTACTATAGACCTCTCACATTATTCAAAGAAGGAAGATCGCATTACTCAAACTTGATGCGAGTTATGATTAATTGGCTTTGGCTGATAAGCTCGTTAGGGTCTGATAATCCGATTACTAATTTATGTTCAGAATGGAAAGCGGCTGCTTCAAGGGTGGAGATTGTTTCTCAACACCTTTAGTCACCTTCTGGTTCCATTTTCCTGTTCGGATCATCTGGACTATGAATTGTTTAGCATTCCATGAACGCGAAAATCATATTGTGAGCAACGTCGAATGCACCATGGCCGCTGGGATTTGTCGGATGTTGAAGATGTACAGACAGGACTGAGCCGCAGTCAGGGCAGTGAGGTAACCTCAGTGAGGGTCCCGTAAGAGGTCTGATTAAGGTTGTTCGTTGAGGTGCTACGAAACCCAGAGAAAACTAGCTCTATCTCAACCCAAGGCCGTTGTGCACCATCAACCGTGAACTTTAACTATGTACCTCGAGCGGTACACGTGAGGGGATTATGTCCTATCGACTCCTAGAACAGTGGGTACCGAAAGAAATTTACATAGACTACTAGAGATATCGCTCACATCAACGATAGAAAGTCGCTACTTTCCACCTTTAGACCCTTTTCAACCTTATTTGCCCCAACTTCGCTGGTGTAGCTGCTTTTCACTTTGAAGAAAAACTACTTTGACGTGCCGAGTTAGTTTCACATAGAAACTATTCTGCATTTGATAAGGAACTTTCACCAATTTACCTATAGATCGTTCATATCCGCCAAGCATTGGAAGGTCAATAGAGAAGTATTATATTTCCATTCGAAAGCAAGTTTCAAACGCGTAGGAAAGGTTCGTGAACAGCATCCCCCTTTAGATACATATCTTATCTAACTCGGGCGCCTCGAGGGAAGCCGGATTGGATGGCCTATTTTTGAGTCTGGATAGAGGAGAAGAATAGATCAAGGGGCTTCCTGCCATATTGTGATGTGTCATTAACGTGAGGGAAGAAGTTGTAGCTCCGTGAAGGACAATCCATCTAGGGGTGCTTTATACCATCAAACGAACCGAAATAAGAAAAAAAGGAGAAAGAAGGAGAAACTCTCAGTGAGTGGAGTGGCTTAATCATTCTCCATATTGTTTTAATAATGTGATAACATAGGGAACGAGACGAGCCCAACTCGATTGCAATTTGGCTCTATACTGTAAAATTTGGTGCGATCATCCAGTAGCCACTTTTGAAATTCCTACATTTTTGTTAATTTCTATGTTAATAAAATTCAACTGGAGCATAATGAGAAGAAAATTCGTCATTCAATAATTTCTATGATAATAAAAATCAAATTCGATAATAAAGTGTAACGCATGGATTGGTAAACGTTTGTCGGATGTTCTTAGAGGCGCATAGATTAATTAATCAGGGTGGGGAGGGCAGCATCTCTGAAAATTCGAGTCACATTCACTTCATTGTTGAGTGTTATGTTGACATATAAGAAATACATCTTCCTAATTCACATCACGGCTTAGAATCCAGGTAGTTTGTTATTTCCGAAATATAAATAGAACAAAAATACAATAGATTTGAAATATCTTCTATGGCTAACATTGCTCAACACTAATCACAACGAAAAATTTAATTAATCCAACAATGCGCTGTATGTAACAATTCTGATTCTTTTTCTTCAGTATGCTTAACGAGGTGGGATCTTCGGGGAATTTTGTTGAATATTTTCAAAAGAGATGGGATAACTGTGTGTTAGTGTGTATTTCGTTAGAGCGATGAATATTAAATTCAGGTTGATTGGGGAATACCACACGTCCTGCACCATCCCGATCAAGTGTTCAACCGACATTAACGGGCATATAGAGTTTTTTGGGCGCCTACATGCGAACCGCTGGGGAATTGGCGGCAGTGTCGGACCAACAGCTACTGTACCAGAATAAGTATCTAACATCTTCCAGTTATGACTTTCGTTCTATTTGTTCTTCTGCTAACCATCTACAGCATCGCTGACAGAAGGGAAACAAATTGTTATTTTTGAAATAATTTCCTTGTATTTTATATGTGTAAGGCCGGTACCAATAGTAGCGTCATACCAGTCAACACGAGCATTCCTGCTCCCTCCACATTCTGTGGACCGCTAGAGGTTGTAGCACAAGCCTTTCCTCTGTGCGTAGTGTGAACGATTTTATCTTGTGTAGTGATTGTGTGAGGGAACAAAAATGTTCCCTTCTTTTCAAGGAAAGTCCGCATACAAACAATATTTCATAGATATATATTTTTAATCCGTTATAATTTTTCTTTATGATGAGCAATAAACTTCCAAAACTTTACGTACCTCAGATCTCGAAATCTGAGTGTGGAACACTCCATTAGTACCATTGTGTTCAGTGCTTTAGCAATAATTTCACGTTTTGAATCATTTCGGAAATTATTCTAATACTTATACCACAGTGTTCAATAAACCTAAAAATCGTTTCTTTCGCACATCGTTGATACGTGATACTAATATTCATAACCAATTAGTTAACAATTCATAACTGCTGTTTATCCGTCACGATTGAAATGGGGTTCAACATACATTTTAATAAGCCAATCAGACTAATTTATCTATTGTTGATTCTAATCGGACTCTTGGGTCTCCCTCAAGGCAATCAATCAGATTAGTTTGATAAACTATCTTGAGATGTGAGATTAAATATCTGATTGCTCATCCACACATTCAATCACAGTGTTTTGTCAATCAAACTATTAGTAAGATATTGAAGGATGAACAGTGTTCATTGAACACAACTAACACGATTTGAGATGAAATTGGGCACGATGCAGACAGTTTTGTTCTCTGTTTTGAAATAGTATATTCTAGGTGAATTAAATTCAAAACGTTTGAAATATCTCCATGGCTGGTATGTAAGACGATTTGCCGTTGGATGGTTAGTTTGGAATTTTCAGTGAGGTTAACCCTTTCGAGGATCAAAGGGTTAATTTTTTCTACTGACTCAGAAATTGGACAACAAGAAACATCTACCAAGTTCATAGCCGCACATAGGATATGTGGCACACAAGGAAAATGAGCAGGTTGAGCTACACCTACTTCACCATTCACACTATAGCACGAGTCCTACAAGTTATCAGTGAATACGATTCTTATCCGTCAGCCCCTACTTTTAAAAAGCAATATTTAATACTGTTAGGGGGGACGAAGTATGGAGAACAAGCTTCAAAACAAATTAATCAATTTCTTCGCGGTTTTAACTAGAAAAATGAACTTATATATAGGAAAGTCTAAATATTAATGTTTTTAGCAAAAATTCAAAATTTGTTCTGATGTAAATTGATTAACTTTAGTATTTGATATTTTAAACAATGTTTAATAAAATATTAAAATTCAATATAATGTATAAACTAAGAAGATATTTTTAAAAAATGTAACTGAAACACTACCTATGTTTATTCTTGATATCGTGTAATGGTATGTCTACATTTAGAAGAAAGCCATATTTTCAAATCATTCTTTCTTCGAAAGAATGCGATCAATTCTTTCTCCCAGGAAAATCTGTGAAAACAAGATATCTAGGTTACAGAAACTATATGAACACGAAACACCAGCTTGGGACCCCCGAAAGGGGGAGATCATATCACCTCTTTTGTATTCCATCTATGTGGGAGACATAGAGTGTAGGTATTGTTCCTGATGGGGTGGAAAAAATCCAGTGCACTGATGGAACGTGTATGCGGGGTATAAACAAAACAGGTATGTCATGCGGCAGATGTCGATTCTACAAATAATTTGCAGCAACTTTTGCTAATCAAGATTTAAAAAACGAACTTTTCCAATGACAACTTTTTTTCTCGCGATTTGACCTTACCTCGATTAGTCGGTCTTAACTTCTTTAATTTCTTTTTCTATAACTGAAGCTTGGAAAATTAGAATAAAAACTTTTAACGGCGAATTTACACTAATATCTTCAATTGGAAATTGAACCATGAGAACCAAAATTTTCTCAAGATGCAAGAATGGTAAATACTGCACCGAGACCTTTCCTTCCCAACGATATATAAACGTTTTCTCTGAGGAGAAAATACTTTTTAAACCTCGAAAACGTGAAATAACCAAATGAAATATTATTTGGCTTTTTAAATTATCAATTTGATTTTGAAAATTCGCAATACGATTTGGAAAACCCTCAATCCGTTCTAGAAGATCTATAATCCGGCTCTAAGGTATAGAGGCTTCCAGATCCCCGTTATAATGTCCACCATTTAATCGCTTCAGTTCCGAAAATGATGAAGAAGTCTGTACTGAAACATCTTGTTGGCGAGTCTCCCTCAAATCCGGAATATCCATTCAGTTAAGAATTCTGTCGACATATGTACAACACGCCGTACTTCGTTAATATAATGCACTCATTTTCAGAGCCTTCCGATGAGTCTCACATGGGTTACGGAGAGTAGAATAGTAAATAAGTAAGTCATGTGATTACTCTCGAGGCACTTGGTAGAAGTGAGAAACTTGAATACCTACATACAAATGGGGTATTTCACGTCTCAGTAGAAATTAGCCGCCCCCAATGCGATATTCACGGAATAATAATTTAATAAGAAATCTACTGCTTCATCATTTCTAGCCCTACTTTCACATCCATAGTATAGATGTTTCGGAATTGACTCTTACAATTTTTCTTATTTATTGCTTCCGAGTCTACCAAGGTAGCGGAAGCATTGTTTTCACTTTCGGAATGTGAACATTTTTTTGTCTCCAAAATCAAAAATTCCACTTGCATTTTGCGTTTTAGACCTTTCTGAACAATTTTGGTTCCGTGTCTGTCTGTGTGTCTGTCAGCAAATCCTTGTTACGGGCAAAACTACACGTAGTTATAGTCCGATTTTGATGAAATTTTCAGGGATTGTGCGGGTTGGGGTGTAGATGGTCCCCTATAAGCTTCATGACCCCCGGATCAATAGTATCCTCTGCGCATGCCAAAACGTGAAATCCTTGCCACAAGCATAACTCTGGGAGTTATTGACCGATTTCGATGAAATTTTCAGGGTATATTTTATAGTTTGTTCAATAGTTGAACATGCCTACCTTCATTTTCTCAAGTTATGCTCCTGCATAACAATAAATTTACCCTAATTCAATATTTACTCCGCCTAATTGAACGAAGTTCTTTAGTCAATAATAATTTCCAATGATCTATACAGTCATGTTATGGATACGAGGAAGCTATGTGCCACACCCACTTGGCAGACTTTTTTTTCTATATTTATTGCACTGGGTGAGCCAAATTATTAGCAACATTTCTCTAGCTGAAACGAAACTGTGATAATATTGTAACCTTACTTCATTTCATCTTCTTAGAGTCATGAACGAGATTTGCAGGAGCCACATCACAACACTCATTGATCCAAACTTTCATCAAAAAAATCAATCTGGCCACTACAGGTCGTGAGGTTTTCATCTTTTCAATCGCCTTGATCATCAACTTCCAGCAGCTTCGCAACCTCCTCGTTTCTTATGACATCGGAGATTTTGACGATGGGCTATCGCTTGAGTTTTGATTAATTCATTTAGATCCCCCAGGATCAATAGTACGCTATCCTCTGCGCATGCGTAAAACAATCATTAACAATAAATTTACCCTAATTCAGTATTTGCTCCGCCTAATTGAACGAAGTTCTCTGGTCAATAATAATTTTCAATAATCTGTCAATCATTATGAACTGATCGGGAATGGGTTTGAAAGCGCATTAGGGTGAGAACTCAAAATGCCCCTACTGGTTAATCCATGGTAGGACCACGGGGGATGGTGTATTGACTTTTTTAGCGTTGTTCGAAAGATTGAAACAAATCGTATTCGAGTTATTGTCCTAAATGACGATTCACCGTGAATAAAAAAATAAATGAATATAAAAAATAAGATAATAATAGTGATAAACAGTTCAGATTCAGAGGTCAGTCCCAATCTGCCAACTCATTGTTGAGAGAAATGAGATAGCAATTTTGACAGTCATGCGATATCGTTTGTACATGCACAGGGTCTATTATTGATCCGCGAGCAACGGAGTTCGTACGGCACCATCCATCGGTCACCCCTGAGCGTCCATAAACATTTCTGTGAAATAGGATTAAGGTTTGCGAAACTCTTACCTATTTTACATAGACTTCATAGTTGTGTAAACAAGATTGATACTTTTCGATCAGCGGTACATAATCAGTATGTTCTGACATTAACACTATTTGCTCTGATTTCATACGCGGCAGCAAATGGTGTTATACTAGTGCCATAAGAGTAAAGAAAACAAATATGCATGTATATATAATACTGTGGTAACTGGTTAGCTGTTCTACTAAACTACATAGTAAAAATTTAACAGATATAATGTTTGATATTTCGAAAGAATCTTTGTCAAAAATTAGAAGAAAAGTGATTTTTGGTTTTGGGATTAGGCTTGCATTTTGTTATCGTGTTAGTCGTCACCATGATAGAGTTAACTCAATCATTGATGTTGAGTCCAACACCAAAAGGTGTGCTCGTTCCGACTGTTGTAAAAGTCAATCGTTTGTGGGCTGGGTCATCTTTTTCAAAACTTTAACGCAAAAACATCGTTAAACGTGGTTGAGGGTCCATGTGGTAGTGTGTGGAGTTTTAGTGGCCGTTTTTGTGATTGGTGTATTGATGCACTATGATTGTTCATTCGCAGATTCAATTGTGCGGCTTTTCCAATATAGAAGCATCTTGATTGTTCTTCTGTGCACTTCCTACAAATCAATTGGCAAACGCACATACACGATTGACAATCAGCAGCGCCCTGGCATCTGTATGAATGAGTGGTGTTTGGAGAAGTGAAATTGGTGTCACCTATGGCAATTTCGCACAGCTTGCATCTGAGAAGTTTTAATGAATATTTCGGCGTTAAAGTTTTAAAAAAGGTGACCCAGCTCACAATCGATCCAACAGTCGGAACGAGCACACCTTTTGGTATTGGGATCAAATCGTCCACCCGGACTCAACATCAATGATTGAGTCAACATCATGGTCAACACGTCAACAAGATGCAAGCCCGATCCCAAAACCAAAAATAACTTTTCTTCTAATTTTGGACAAACATTCTTTCGAAATATCAAACAAATTCTTTCGCCTTTATATCTGTTGAATTTTTATTATTTTATTAACAAACGTATATCAATAATGGCCTAATCTTGTTCTAAATCGGATGGGATTTAAAAATGTGATTGTGGAAATAATAATTTATCGATACAAGGTTTTCATCAGATTCACCCCACATCACAGTAAAATCGTGCGATATAATTTACGTAGGGCAAAATTACCACGCAGTTTTCGTATATATATATGCATAATTAAATTCCTTAAGTGTACCACCACAAATCAATCCTCCGAATTTTTAGGTGCACCAGTCCAAAGTCTCCAAACGAACATAACATGTACGTAAAAGATAATGTGGGGATGTTAGACAGTTATTTTTTGACAATAGTTGTATTTTTTCCTGTTTTGGGAAGTAATCACCGTTTTAACCTGCAGTTACAGCAAAGATCTTTACTACCTGCCGACTACATTGAACGTTTCGATAAATTTGAATTCCACCAGTGCCAAGGAACTTTTATTTGGCTAAGAAGTGTAAGCCTTATTTGGAGTTCATTGATGGAATACCTCCATCTAGTTCGAAAATTCTAACGAAAGTGTCTAAGGGCGCTTTAGCGGTGACAGACAAATCCCGAGCGGGACGTGTCAATTTGCCCCAAGACGCTAGTTGATGCTTTCCCGTTCACGAGGACAAATAGCACCTCAATTGCTACAAGATAAATTTGTCCTCTGGCTTCTGCTTCGATATCAATGGAATCCGTCTACATTTGTTCTGATGAGGTTCATCAGTTATGGTAACGACGAAGATAGCCGTCGTCGGCCAGATCAGGTGGGTACCTATGGGTATAGGCAAGAAAGTACAATGAAATACTTCAGTGTCCATTGTATCCCTTCTTCAAAATATCTGAATTTCCTATATAATGCACTTACATTTCAAGGTATTTAATTTTTACGAAAAGGAAAATCCCTTCCTTCCCTTAACCTTTCAATTGCATAACGGGTGACGCATGTTCATGACTTTTTTAGCCATTCCACACCACAATTTTCACCATTATTTGGTTCGAATAGTTGATGAACGAATACAAAACAACACATTGGTGGAAATCGGAAATCTGGCTGACCACGACCAAAATAATTGTCGATCGAATACTCCATTGGAGAGGTGTAAATAACAAATAATGCGTGTGTGGAAACAGAACCCAATGAGACAGCTACGTTCAAGGTTCAACGGCTACGTACGGCACGTACAAACGTCAGGTTCATGTTATCGTTCCCCATCCTGTCATTTTACCCGTTCACTTCAAAGTTCTTTTACTCTTCAAAGTTCTTTCACTTTGTCCAAACTCATTTACGCTAATCTCATCAGGACCTGAGTTCATCTGGAACTTTTAAGTTGTCATCACTCAAAATATTTGCTGAAATCATTTGGGGGAGTTTCATGATTAATCAAAAATGCGTTTCGATTCATACCTAAGACCCATTGTGACAGTCTAGTTTTACCGCGCCAACTTAGAAGACCTGTAGCTATCTCGCAAAAAATTTGAAAAATATTGGCAATTTTAAATACAACATTGAAGATTCTTCCGATTTTAAATACAAAATCTTCCAATAAGTATTCCTCAAAATTACCAACTCATGAGCATGGATGCTGCATCCCTTTTTACCAACATTCTCATAGACCTTGTAAATGGAATGATGAAAAGTTATTGGAAAAAAAATCGAATATCACGCTCGATCATAATGGCTGAGTTTCTCAAATTTATTGATTTTTATATCCGACAGTTGTATATCATATTTGTTTATCCGACAGCCATTTTCTAATGGATTCCGTCGTACATAAACAAAAATTTGGAATTTCCATGGGGTCATCTCTTGCCCCTGTACTGGCGGACGTCACCACAAATGATATCCGCCTAAAGTAATAGCAACCTTGCTGTCGCTCGCAGCACCTGTTAATTGCTTGCACATAGTCATGGCTAAATTCACCGTTTTCATTCACTTGTGAATTTGAACATGAAAATCAATCCACTCCATTCTTAGACCTTACAGTTATCCGCGACTCAATGGAACTATTGATACCAAATGGTACAGTAAACCAAAAAACAAAGGCAGATACTTCAATTTCTATTCCAATTTAGCATCTCAAAAAGAAAGTTTTGCTAAAAATCTCATCAGCCGTGCCAAGACTCCTACTTCACCAAAATGTTGTAAGCTCAGTGAAAATACAGCCGTGGACACTCCATTAATCAATAACTTCTCCCATAAATTAATTTGGCAACTGTAGAAAATTATTGCTCTACAAAACAATCTGTTATCGATCCCCCTTCTCCCCCTACCACATATTATACCCCCTCATTCGTCAATGACCTCTCTAAAACATAAACAACATTCTTTCAAATGATAATATCAAATCGCCTTCAAAAATTAGTATACAGGTCTCAGACTTCACAGTAAAACAAAAGAAATGGAATCACTACTGATGAGCCAAGTTAAATGTAGAGACTGCCCGAATCACACTACGGCATGACTAGATATCATCTAAAAACCCGCCTATACACATGTACTCGTACGTAGAAAACATGCGATAAGAAAAATCCAGAAAAATCGGATCAAACTGACCCAACCGCCCATTCTCCTCGAAGCCATTCTTTTCAATTTGAAAAACTAAATTGTTGCAACCGTATGAAATTCATTCAATGTGGTATAAAAGGAATGATAAGTATTGAGAGGAACAAGACACTGGCAGTAAATTTAAAATCGGAAGTGCAAGATTTGAGTAAGTGCTGTTTAAATGTAATAAACTTGAAATCGAAATAATACTACATTAAAGAAACTGTCATGAAGTATCGTTAAATCTCTCCATCCCCCCCCCCCCTCCCTTTTTCTCCCTTGAGAAACTATTCAAAATTGACCCTGAGTAAGTAAACATACTTTGGTTTTTTCCAACTATTCGGCGCGGTCACAAACCAATTGGCTTCCGACATCCATTTTCGCATACACTAATTGTTTTCAAAAAGGATTTTGACGTCAATCTTTCCATAAAGGGTCTGGGGTTTTTCCACAGCATAGGTACCGCGCCACAACAACTGGGTTTCTGTTCCAAAAGATACTTCTCTCACCGATCCAACTTTAGAATCGAAAAGTTTCCATTAACAGTGCTCACTGCTGAGTTGAACTGGGAATCTTCCCCACCTTGCTGATCAACATTGTTCACCATATAATTTTTTGTTCATTAAGTATAACTTAAAACTCTTCACATCTTGATTTTCGTTAATCATTATCTTTTTCGAGTAGTTTTCATACAAAAGCATTTACAAAACATAATAATTCTTAAAGTTTTCATCCCTCTATATTTATTTCGTATTATTTCTAAATCCGTAGGAAATTCAATTAGAACACTAATAATTTTTTCTTTAATAGGCTAATCCATTTTCCTATTTGTGTGTGTGAAAGCTCAAGCCTTCCTATTTTTGTCTTTAAAGCCTTTAAAAAGGTATTAAAAAAAAATCAAACGATTGCAAACCGCAGGTTGCACTAAAATGCTATGCACGAAGTACTAAACAGTGACGAATACGATATTTTAGTATTATTTTCACCATGAACCACGAGGCACTATCCGTTTCTTGATTCGGCTTCATTTTAATTTTGATGAAACTATCAACTCAAAATCCACATTTTTTTCTATTTAGGAAGATAATTAAATAGAGGTACCGTCGGGAAAAACGAGAAAAACTAACACAGAATGTCAGGTTTCCATTTATGAAATTAATTTGGTTTTTACTTCGCTTGTTAAGGAAGAAGAAGATATTTTAATGGAAAAAAGAAGGATTTCTCGTTGCAAATTTAGATATCTGGGGCACTATCATTTCCACTCATTATCTTCCATCTGGAGGGAGTCGAGACTGAAAATCGGTAGTAATTTCCGAAAATGGTTTGGAATGAGAATGAGGAATCCAGTTTAATTTAAGTTAGAAAATGTTTGCCTGCCGTGTCGAAATCGGTGAACTACCAACTGGTGGCCTAACAATTATGACTGAAATGGAACAATCCTGAGTTTTTTTTTTTCAACAAGCTTCTATACCGTACATGATACAGACATTTTTGCAGCATAGATAATCAAAGCGATTGGATCAAAGCCTCTAAATTATCTTCCTTGGTGGTCACCAAAATTTAAAACTCAAACTAATTTTCGGTGTCCTTTTTTTCGTTCAAACTTAGTTTTCTCTCTGAATCACCAATGTAAAATCAAAATTGATTATACTGTTGGGAATCTGAAATTCAGGGCCAATTTTTCGTGAAGTGCCTGACGCTAGCGCTATTCATTATAACAAAAAATTAGCCTGGAAAACGGTGACTTTCTAACAAAGTGTAAAACTTTGACTTTGTCCTATTGTCTCATCTGTGAAAATCCCTTGATAAAAACTTATTTCCCTGATAGAAAATTTAGAGCTTTTTTGAGCGGTACACTTAAATTCTGTTTATTTGCGAGTTACGACCATTTTAGTTACGTAAGGTCGAAAATACGAAAAAAGTTGTATATTTAACTGGGTAAAGGAAAAACTCTTGGATTAAATTTTTCTTGAAAATAGTAGAAATTGTAGAAACGATTCCTGAAGTTTATTCCTCCTCACGGTAAACATTTATTTACGCACACATTGAGGAAAAGCATCTCTCAACACTGAAAATCATATGTGCATGTCCACTCCATTCGCAAGTGATAATTATTTGTTTAGCTGGGGCAGGAAGATGAGTGTAAAAATGCTAGAGAAACGGACAAAAGTATTCGCATGTATAAATGAGACGTCCCAACGCCATCATATTGTATATGATTTTGGTGAGCAAAGCAAATAGATCATGGTTTTTATGTGTGCACCAGTCTATGGTTGTCATAAAGAACTGTGATACCGCGCCCTACATCATAACTTAAGAACTATATCAAAATTGTAAAATCGAACACAGAAACATCCACTCGTATACGGGGAATCAAAATGCTTTGACCTAGGGAAAGCAATTCAAGGAAAAAATAGTGACGAAAACCAATTGAGAATAGTGTAAATATAAATAGAACAGTTCATTTCCCACTCCATCAGTCGTCCTTATAAATTAAATCCAACATTTGTAGCAAACCTTAAATAAACTTTTAAAAACCCATCCGAGTCAACCTTGTCATTTACCCCTTCCATAATGAAATCTGAAAATGTGTTTGATGGATAAGTTTATACATTGGTTATTACTCCATCCTCTCAGCGCATTCAGACTGAGTTTCGTTACACAATTAAACTAAAATTGGGATCGAACGAAATAATAATAATGAAAATCGGTTAAGGAATAATGCCTGAGTAGCGTCGACAAAATTTTCCGAAAAAAACACTTTTTTTGGCATTTCCCCTCTAATTACTTTCTTTTGTCATGATGTTCTAATTTTCCGAGGTTTGCTGCACGACTTGAATAAAAGTCGGATCGAACCAAAAAATAATCACGGCTGGTGAGCGACGACGAAATCTGTCAAAAACACACTGAAATGTATCAGTGGTTTTTTCACGAATTTAGTCCTACATTGGTGCGAAACGGATTTAAACTCAGTTATTTTCTATCTCATGGTTGTGGATTGTCTCAAATCCCCTGGATCGATCATAACAGTCGCCCCTCTACTGACGAAACCTTGATTCTCACTGACGTCCTGAAAAGAGATTTAACATTCGGGGAAAAGCTAAGGAGACACTAATGTCAATCTGCACTTGAGTAAAAAAAAGAGTTGCGAGCTCAAATCACTGAGAGGTCTAAAAGCCCTCAGCGATCACAAACAACCTTCCGATAGGAAATATCTATCTCAACTGAGCGAAATGGGACCGTATTCCGCTCGGTAAGAGTTCTAACCTAATTTAGAGTCACCTTGTTTTCTGAGAATTTTTCATTTCTATTGGTCAAAAAAGGAGGACGTGGGATCCGATTGTATTATGGAGGAAAATAATCTCAACTACTGAGTTATTTATTTCCGATGATGCGAGTACAAACTTCTTTAGTCGAGTTTGGTGAAGCAATATTTTCAACGATTTTGGTTTATTATTTAATATAAGTAATAGGCCTTTGTTATAGTATAGCTAAAAATTTATAACAAAACGTAATTTGTCTTTCTACTTTTGAAGGCTCGTGGATTCAAAATCTGCAACGCACGTCGGATCTAGCTGGACAAAACTCCGGGATCGTCGTGAAAATTCGAGGTGGGTCAATAAATGGTTCTTCCCACATTCCAACACTCCTAGCCTAAAATTTAAATAAATGAAATTCAGTTTGATGAGGATAAAATTGTGGGGTATCCGAAAAATTTAAAAAATGAAATTTCTGTCCGTTGATGAGAAAATGTCATCGAAATCATATGGAATCTGTACAAATCAAGCTTATTACAAGAATGACCGGACACGTTCACAATCGACCATACCGACAGGTATTCCGAATGGTTTGAAACGCCAATTGCGAGCGGAGATTTTGATTTTGAAAAGGAAAGTTTGTCTCCTGAATCTGAAAACATTACTTCCCGTAAGTGCCGATAGGTACATACCACCCACGTAATAAGTTAGATGATAGGGGTAATCAAGGGGCTAGGCCAACCCCACCTTCAAGACCTAGCGGTCTTGCGGGTACTGTATACCCACCACGCCGTCTCGTACCAATTGGGTACTGGTGCTGGTACTCCAGCCTTGGGCGGCGTTCCGGTTGGACGGTGCCGGGATTGAAATTCAGATTATCAAGAGCAAATGGTTCCAACCTACATTGAGCTACTTAAGTCGTTCAAATGATGAAACAGGAATTCACCCCACGGAGGATCACTTGAAAACATTGAGTGGCGTGCAAATAATTAATAAACGAATTTGGATTGTATTAATTGAATCAAACGCCCGAGTATTCACACGATTTGTAGGATTATAATTTTGCTGAATCTAAGTGGAATCATGATATTGATTTGAACCAATGGAATTAGGGGCAGAACTCTAATTTTGATTGAGAGCAGATGGCGACCATGAGATTTGTTAGTTAAGTACAGACCAGCAATAGGATCCTGGACAAGCCGAAACTAGAAGAAAGGGTGACCCGCACTTCATAACACAGAACGGACTGAGAGCGAGAAAAGATTGTAAAACTTGTATTTTAAAGTTTTTTGGAGCAATTGCAATAACCTAGTTTCATAGATTAAATTTGTTAAATTCATAGGTTTTTTTCAAGTTTTCTATAGTTCCAATAGAAATTATCAGAAAGGGCCGCACCTCTCTAACCGGCTGAAAGCTTGAGGTACGCCAATGGAAATGCAGAGGGTAAGGGGTTGATTTCTAGGGGGAAGTCTCCAAACCAGCTTCATAGTGTCCCACGCGATATTTTTCATGAAACCGGAGACACGCACTACAGACGAGATGGTTAAGCTGTTATATGGCTCTCGGGGTTTACTGCCGGGGCGCGTAAACGGGGTAAAATATTATATAGAAACTTTTGGCACACACCCAACCCTGTTTAGATGGCGTTTTTTTACCGTACATCCCCCCTTTACGACGCCCTCCATCCTGTTCAGGTGAAAACAAACGGTTAAAAAAAATCTTCATCAATTTACCTACAAAATCCTTTCGCAAAACGAATAAAGAAACGAATCAGTTCATTAATATTCATCACAGTTCGGGTACGTATCAGTAGTTTAGATAAATATGTCTATGTCCGATTTCTCTCGTCCTTTATACATGAAGTCCTTCCTATTCTAGTTTCTACAAGACACTCATAGGTTCTCCATGCCCCCCTCTACCGAGTCACATTAGCAGAAGAGAGTAATATGTCAGCTAAGATCAATGAAAAATGATTATATTCATTTCTACGTCAAGGGAATAAAATACTCATGGAACCCAGAGGAACTATGTTCGGTCTGTAACTTAAATGAAAATGAAGACCTTTATCACTTTCTAATAATTTATCCCCACTATTCCCACTTACGGTCAACACACCTGAACATAGGGTGTTTACAAAACATTACCAGGGAAAATTTTGTCCAAATGATTTTGAACTATAACAGTAAACAAGACGTGAATCGAATATATTATTACATAGAGAACTCTCTTCGAATCCGTGCTTTTCTAAGGAATGAATAATTTGCAACAATCATCGTGATCATAATAATCATAATTTAATAATAATAATAATAGTGATAACAATAAAACAATAATAATGTAGCTATTATATATTAAAAATTATGTTAGAGCTTGAATTATACATAGATGGTGGCTCATTTATATTAAGATCTAGAACTATTTTCTCTTAAAAAATGTTTATTAAAATGAAAAACTACTGAAATTTTGTATGTTAAAAAATGGCAATAAAATATTAATAGTGTCAGTAAATTATAGAAACTATAATTACCCCAAAAGTACGAATGACTAAGAAACTTCTTATAAAACCGTAAAAATGGCAAAGTGATGGAATTAGAGACACTCAATGGTTTCTATTCGTATAAAAGTTGAATCATAAATATACAACTCATATATATGCGTTTGATCGTCTTAATATGAAAGGTATTAATGAAATAAAATGAATACCTAAATAAGCTTAAAAAAAATAATAAAAAAAAAAAAAATCTGAAACTTTGTTTACTAACATCTATTTATTCTTTCTTTATTGTATTGTTTATTCCTTCTGTATTGTATAGTATGTTTCTTTGCTTTTTGTATACTGTTGCTACCTCTCACCTGTGACGTGAATAATTTTTAGTTTAAGTGGTGCTACTCACCTGTAATGTGAACAATTATTTCACCAAATACAGTATTTATATCTATCTATCTATCTATACATAAAGTCTTGCCTAAATGACCTAACTGAAGACAGTAGTACTGACATCGATCCTTAGCACTAAAGAACTTGACACCCTAGGGATGAAAAAATATGAAAAACCAATATGCAGGCCCATTTATTCTTAGTACGGAAAAATATCAGGTCTGTATCATCGATTCAATGAACTTTGATAGTTTCGTATTCACATTATTATTTTTCAATATTATTGTTTAAAATAGTTGATATTGCATTGGGTGAAGTGTAGTTGATTGGAACTAAATCTCTGGGACGATATTGAGGAAACCACTTTCAGAAGGCAAATGGTGTCCATTCCCACGAAATAAATGAGTTGGAGTTTATTATCGATTCAGAATGTAAGGTAATCAAAAGTAACAAACAATAATTATGTTGTGTTATTGTTAGTTTTGAATGATGATCCGATTGTCGACATAGATTTAACATTATAACTCATTTATTTCTGATTAAGTTATGTTCTATTACGACACATTTTTCATGACTTCCGTTTTCTTCTTTTTATTTTGTGAATAAACACTAAATGCATCCATTAATAGCAGTTCCCCAGTAGCAGTCAATAGTTTCGTGGAATAATATAAATTAAACCTTCTAATTGATTGAAATCAATTATACATGTATAAATATATAACGGTCTATTCATTTATACAGCAATATATGCTGATAGCTGCACACGTACTACAAAAAAATAGTGCAGGTAACGTCCGAGAGAGCGGAGACAAAAACGGAGAGTCTATCGTAGATTTTCCTCGTTTTTTCTCCATCTTCCTCTTTCCTACTGTGGAAACAGTTCCATTAGGCCAGAAGTAGCTCTCTTTTGAGCATCCCAGTAGAAGCGGGATAACGAACCCTGAAATCCTCCTCCTAACCCTTTCTCTTCATTTCTTCCAGACACAAATACCTTCCTTTCCCGTTCCCAGCGTACCCGCAGTGAAGGGGATTTTGAAACACATTTTTTTCCCTCCTCCATCTTGAATTAGAGGAGAAAAGCTAGAATATTACTTAGGTACTTACGTTGTAAGGTCCAATCACACATCACTCCTGGAACGGTGGCACACCACTCTTTTCACAATTGATTTCATAGGTAAGAATCAGTCAGCGACCGTGGAGAAAAGAAGAAATTATAGATTTTAATTAAAGTGTTTCATTTTGGTTCACGCCTGTTCTCATCATAAAATTGAGCTGCACATAAGAAGTGGTACAATGTTTTTCTGTCTTACACGCAAACATATAATATACAAATACACCAAAAATAAATATATTGTCAAGTTATTTTTTATTAAAAAAACAAAACAAAAAAAAACAATTCCAATGCTTTTAGCATCTATTGCTTTTATCATCAGCAATTACAAAAAATATATCTTGAGAATCTCTGCACATTTTAGTATAATTTGAGCACAGGACGAACCCCTTTGTTCCACCCATTTGAGTAAACCCATTTGAAGCTTTATCAGCATGATTTTCCAAATTAAATACGACTAACTAATGTTGGATCCACGCAAATCTTCTCGGTTCATATATACCGCCTGATGGGGAATGACACTGGTATGGACTTAATTTACATACGACCTAAACAGAGATATTCTTGCACGAATTTTTTATAAATTTGAACGAAACTGTTGGGTTTCCATTGAACTTTTTCTAAGATGGACAGGTAGATAATTTATTCAATGAAATTGGTACGAATGCATATGGTCTGGATGATACTAATTTGCGACTTGAGCTACTCGCTTTAGATTATTTCCCAACGAGTCATGGCGCATGTTGTTGGAAAACGTCTTAGTAATTCACTCATGTCTTAAATGATTGAAGTATGTATAATAGATTTAGTCTGGGTACACCACCTATCTAATGTCGACAACTTGCACCTTCAAATCTTGTAATCACACTCAAGATGAAAATACAAAATATAAACAGATCCTCCACCAGAAATACCAGCTTAACAGAAATGCTGCTTAACACAGATTCACATTACGGTTCCCCTCTTTCTACGCTCCAGGATAAAACTTATTTTTTGTAATTTTGATCTTGTGTATTTTTCAGTTTTTTTTTTAATGGGTCTGTTGGATTAGGTAAATATTCAGTTGACAATGTTAATCATGGTCTGGGAGCTATTAAATTTCCTTCGACTCCGTACCTTGCAGAAAACATTTAATTTCGTTGTGAACCTGTCATTTGAAGATCTTCGTAACATCTAATCGTCTTATCGTAAATAGCTTAGCAATATTAAATACGTAGGCAGATGGAGCCGTAAGTAGTAAAGACAGCATCATTTTCGCAATGAATTTCTGGCGTGCAAGTAAATTCATGTACGATGATTATGTTCCACCCCAAGCAATTATGCCTTATTATGCGAAGTAAAAATTGCATACTACAATAAATTATTCATACAGTATTTTTTTGGAAGCGTGCATCGAATGTTATAGAATACGCACATGTATTTATTGATTTTATTGTGATTGTAGTCAATTTGGAGTTTCCAATGTAACAATTTCTCGAAGATCAACTTAAGATGCTAATTATTTGCTACTCGGTCTATTTCTCCATAGGAACAGATCTATCTGGTTTAGTGTGATGCACGTTTTCTATCGTTAACGTATGATTTCATTCTTCCATAGATGATTAATTTCGACTTTTGGTGTTCAATGAAAGATAGTTTTCTGAAAACCATCTTCTAGCCATGATGACGTTGATAAGTAGTTTCGCCTTCTCGTAGAACCGACAAAAAACAATAATGGGCCCGATGTAGGCAATTCAACCATACCAAAATGTCTAGTATTTTCTTAGGTAGAGTATCCGCCAATTCACACTTTCTGTCTTCGATTTCACAAGTAGGTGTCAACGGTAGCGAGAAAGCTAATATGAGGTTTGTGAAAGTGTTCAAATTCGCGTGCATTTTTCTTGGCAACTATTTGGCCGATTGACATGGTGATTTTCCTGAATTCTACCCCTTCCCAACCCTATTTTAGTCTTAAACTTTTGGAATATCTAATACATTGTATACGTACTGTAATTTTAAAGGAAATCTGAATTTCGCCCCCTTTGTTTTCAATATTTGAAAAGATTTTTCCCAAAGGTTCTAAATTGATATTTTATAGGTTCTTCGACCAAAATGTAGCTTAAATATTTAGGAACATAGAGAAAAAACATACAATTATTCATTTGTCTATGCGTCGAAACAATCCACGGTCGATGAGAAAAAGTTGACTTCACAGGAGACGCATTCATCCGTATGGCTACATTGGATTCCGATGCGGTCATCATTCTAGGTCAGAAATTGTTCCATAGACGTTTTTGGTTGAGAGATGCGGTCCATGTTTTGTTCTATGTCGCTGGCAACAATGTTTCTTAGCTTTCAGAGGATTTTGGCATTTAGTTCAATTCTACTATGTTTAGTTCGGTCGTTCGGTCTGATTTTTGCCTTTCTTGTTCCCTAAAACTCCATCCCTTCGCTTGTTACTTTTATTTCGAGCATTACCATTATTGTGTTTTTTCCTCATATAATGCACTTTTTTGTATTAATAATCAATAGTTGCACCTATGCTGTGTGGAGCAATCAAAGAAAATAGGGAAATGTTAGCCTTTTCTTACCAAACAATTTAGCCACCCGATTTCGTACCGATTTCCCTGGTCTAAAACCAATCTGAGACATAATCTAGTACGTGATACATTTTCCAAAACTTATTTGTGATATCAAAATTTGAGATACCGACCATTGAATGTACCATGAATATTAAGTGAAGTCACTTGCTTCATTAGCTCGGGGAAGTCAATATTAGGTGAGCTTAAACTACCTACTTGATGACCCACCAAGTGTACAGCTACCTTCTTGACCTCTCAGAAGACGGGGATCTGTTGTGTTCATGTACAACTTGGAAACAGAACTCTACCTGCTTATGGTAGTTCTGATGAACATCACGGACTTATGAAAATGCAAACTACATAAACAACCCTAGATTGCCGTATATTTTGGGGCGTGGACAGGGGAGCAGATGGAGATTCAGACTTATTCCCTGTTGCTGTGGCTTTGTGCGAAAGATTTTGCACTGACAAAGAATGTGAACTTCATAAAATAGTCGGCACTTGAGAAGCGAAAGCCCTTTCCCCTTAACAATTATCCGGTACGTAAAAACAATTAGAGAACTGAGACAATGAAAATCAAAAGTCCAGTTCTATTTCTTTAGTACGAAGTTGAACCGGGGCTCCCAGCTCATACGAGGGCAATATACATGTGACTCGCAGTTCTTGTTTAATGAAATTAATTAGGCAGTCGACCGTATAAACATCGTCCTGTTTCTTTGAGCGTTATTTGTTGAACCTACCTGCTACAATGAGCTCGAAACAGGATAATAAAGCTTCAAACAGCAAATTTGAAGCAACAGTTTAGGTTAATTGAAGCGCACCCAAAATCTAGTAGTAAACAAACACGTCTGACCTATTTACCGCTTTTTTATGGAAGGAATCTTGGATCTATTCAAAAGGGTGGGATAAACTCTATTTTGTACGAGTTTTCTCCTCCAAGGCATCTTAGACGGCTTGATAATCGGATCCGTCCAATTTATAACTCACTAATGACTTTCTTGCTTCCCCAGCCAACTCTTCTATAAGCGAATGATACTTAATTTCCTCTGGGAGATAAGGGACATCATGGACGGCTCGATCGAATAACCTCTTGAAAGCTTGAAACTTGTTTGAGCCCCCATCATATTTCGGTATTGTTGGTAACAACATATTCATGTTGTTTGAACTTTCTTGAACGTACAACGAGCTAGGTGACTTTATGAATTAGAATCCTCTCCATCAAAGGACGTGAGTTCTCCATGTGGAGTAGCGAGGATTAGCTGGCTTCATGGTTGGATCTAAAAGTAATTGACACTGTAAAGCCAACGGGACTGACCAAATTAGAGATCAAGTACTTACCAACACAAGCAATATAGACAATGATGAAATGAATGGCTACGGTATTGGGATTTTTCACGATTTCAGCACTCATGGCCTTTTTATATCACCGAATGGATTCTCTTATCCCCGACATCAAGGATGGAGTAGCACACGTACTAGGTGATATCGTCATTCTTCAGGGCTAGAACGAGAAAATCAGTTTATTACGATCAATACTGAGATGTAGAGCTTGTACAGTTCATGAAGTCTTGTCCTGACTTGAAAGGTAGACGGAACAATATCGAGAGAGATAGAACTCGGCTGCGATGGGCTGGCAGAAGATGGAGGTACAAAAAGATGAGGAATGAGCAGGTTAACAAAACATCGGATTGCCGTCCTGGAAAACCAAGAATTTGCTAAGCATTGTCAAGCAAACAAATGGTGCGACGGTAAAATTAACATCCCCTTTAAGAACAAATGCCGAGTATATATCTGCAAAAACAACGTTCATCCGTCACCAGAACGCAGTTGGGCGGTGAACTGTCACGTTTCCAAAGGGCGATTGAGGTTTAGTATCTTCAAAAATGAACCTTTGTAATTGACCACGACGAGTTTAACCTCCCTCAAAATTTGTTAGTTTACGTTTCAAAGTGCCAAGCATCCAAAAATCGAATTAAAAAAATCCGTCAGCGGTACACTGTTCAAAGCTTTTTTTCGAAACTACTGGGCCAAAGTTGACAACATTTGTCTCGAGACCATGATGCAATCCATGATCTGCATCACTCTCGACCAATCTACGGGATATTATTTAAGAGAGAAAACATTTAAAAAATCGAAATCGGGAGTAAGAGCGTTGGTTTTTATTCCGTGAATCGAATGAACTCTCTGTGGTTATTGTACAATTATCTTTTAGCTCCTATTTGAAAAAGAAATTGGGAGCGTTTTCCTTGATGCTGCTAAGATAGAGCCGGATAGCCCTCTGAACAGAGGTTACTCGATACTGACCATTATACTTTTCATAAAACTGAGCCTCAAGCTCTAATTCAGTTTGTGATGGATATGGTTAGTTTGCTCTTCCCGATACTTGAATCCGTCGCCTTGGGAGATGAATCAGACACCTTCAAGCGTCTGGATCATCCTCTGAGCGTGGCAGAGCAATTAACCGCATTCAGCTCAATGGAAGGGACAACTATACCATTCCATCACCTCACAAGTTGAGGAGCAGGTCGAGTAGAACAAGCGGAAGCATTGCTTTTGCCTGTACAGTTTTAGAGATGAAATAAGGAACTGTGTAGCTGTTTTAAAGTATTTGTGATGATATTTTGAGATGTCATCTCAGGTATGAGAGGCACGATCTCACAATTGATCTATTCGTAGGTATCAACGTGTTTTTGTATATACTTTATATTGCACCCGTTGAATTGGTTGTATGTTGTAATCTATGGTTGGTTCTCGGTGTCACATTTCTGACGATGTCATCCGATTTGTACAAGATTGTATTTCGAAGGAATCGTGTTGCAAAATAGTTTGGTTGGAGACAGCTTTTCATTCGACCCACGGTAGAGTGATTGAACATGGAGGTTCTTTGGGACATATAGTATTAAATTACAACGTATGGAGGCGCCGAGTTAATACAATATATCACCTAGTTGACGTAGATGTGGAAGGCTATATAATATACAAAAAAATCAATTGTTTAATAATCTTCAGCTTTTTTCTAAATGTTATTTTGGCAAAACTTGCACTGCCATTCAAATAAGAATGGTTTTTAAGAAACCCAGTGATTACACAGTTATTGAATTTTATTACCTCCAGTAATTTGAAGTTTCCATAAACGTGAATCTCATTTTTTTTAAATTCGCAAATGAGATTTTGGTTTTTTCTGTTCCGTTCACGATGGTATTTCCAGTCATTTCCGTCACAAGTGAGATGGATAGGGTTAGTTCAAAGCGTGGCTATGCTCCACGGGACCTATGATATTAACTACCCTGACCATCATCCATCGCGTTGCCCCATTCCATTGCCTAGGCATTTTGCCATTATATGTGCCCTTTGATACAAAGAGTGCACTTGGTATAGAAAATTCTTTGGGGTAAAAATATACCGAAAATGGAGCAAAACACCATCAACCACACATTTCCATCTCAAGGAAACCACTTTTTGTGCCTTAAAACAACTAATTTAAACTTCTGCCCTAATTTTCTGATTCATCATTAAATTTCCCACAAGACTGCTGCGTTTTCATAATAATAAACTATCTTCGAAAGACTCCGATTAAAATTCAAACGATCAATATCAAACAAAAATCAAGTTTCTGGAAACACTTCACACTCAACTCTACTTTAGACAAAAAAAAAAAACTCTTCCTGGAAATCTTGAAAATGGAATCGGCCTTCCAATGGTATGATCAAATTCGCGAAAATGTCAGGAACGTTTTCTTCTAACGAGGATCCCCAGGGATAAAAGGAGCTAAAATTCAACCACCATAAACTACGAGGAATCCGTAGGAAAGAAACTTTGTAGGAAAAATGATAAAATTCGGGGTATTTACTTAAGCGTAATGTGGATTAGAAGCGTCAACTCTGTGATTCGATGTGTTTTCATTTATTTTTTAATATTTAATAAATTATAGAATAAAAAAATTGTTTCAAACTTTAGAAATGATTTATGAACGACACAAAACCTTTGTACCAAACATTAATGTCCTCCCTTTATGAAACCGATTCGGAATCGCAAAGTTGACCATACCATTAGAAAAACGCTGCGTATTCTTTCACTGGGGTTCATTATTCAATGATTCATGATTTGAATTTCTACTAAGCTTTGAGAGTGTGCGTGTTTCATGGAGCGATTATTGAATTTCAGGAGATATGCATAGAGCACTTAAATCGGTTCTCAACCTGAATACCTATTTGAATTGATCTGTATTTGTGTGCCTCCGTAAATGCATATCAGCTCTATCAACTGTGAAACATTCACACTCCAAAGCTTTTAGGAATTCAAATCATACATCATTGCGATAAAAAAAAAAGCGTTTTTTGTTCGTTTTACAATGGAAAAATGTTCTATTTGAAAATTTTAAATTTCGTAATACGGAGCATGCATATCGGAATGCTTCAACCCGTGTATCGGCTATAAACGCTTTTAGGAAAGTTCTTCAAAAGAGAGATAAGACAGTTTTTTTTTTCACTACATTACAATGGTTTATTACTGCGATAAAAAAAAAAAAAAAAAATTCTTGTGTTTACAAATTTTCAGTACGCAGTAACCTTTTGATGTTGTGAATGTGGATGCAAATGTTCAACCATAAATTGCCATACATCGTTCAAATGGATTGAACTACGGACCTGGGAGGGGCTCATTTGATTCCTCATGGAAAGTTCTTCAAAAAGACGTTCAAAATTTAGGCCGCTTCGACTTTTTTTGAGGGTTTTATTGATTTTACAAAACTTTGACAACCCTTGGGACACTTTTAATTAAGTGTGAAGAGCTGGCTAAAGAATTGGGGCGTTGTCGGACCAACATGGATTTTTCCTGAAAATTTCAGATTTTTTGCTCTAGCCGTTTGGGAGAAATCGTGCGTACGGCGGACGGACGGAAAAATTTTTATTGCAGATTTGGATTCTACACCCTTTGAAACAAAAATGTGATCAAAAGTGGTACACGATACGTGATACGGGTGTAATAATTCGTTTTCAAGATGAGAACCTTGGGACACAGTGTAAATTGCCCCTTGATTTTTTCAAGTATTACAAGTCGTCGATAATCCTCTGCTCTGAATGCGAGATATCTTAACTCTTTTATAGTTGATAATTGTGTTAGATAATTTGTAAGATCATTTGTCTATGCTATGTATTTTGTTTTCAGGCTTGAAGGGACACGAAACTTCCATTTTTTGAGGTAATGCTGGTTTCCCCTTGAATCGGTAGTCTCTGCGTCCAGTCTGTCGGACAGTAAACATCCCTTTCGCTTTGCCGTACAGTACTACGTATCGCTCAGGCTCATCGCTTTCTAACCGGTGAATCACTGGATCCGTCCCTCCTTCTCTCTTAAAACCCTTGACACCGCTACAGAAAAAATCAAACTGCCATTCGATGCAAAAAAAAAAGAGTGGAGTACGTTACCTCGATTCAAAGCGCGGAAAACTGAACGCAGCGCTCGTACTAAACCCGAACGACAGGAGGGCTTTACACTCTCCCAACCTTTTAAAAAAACCTGAAAGTATTTCTAGTGATGAGCAAAAAATAGAACAAGACCGAATCTCGAACCGCACCTAACAATATAAAATTGTGAATCGCATTTTATAAGAATGTGAAATTAATATGACATAAACCGGCTACCTTATTCGCACTATTTTGAGTTCATTTCTCTCTACCGACGTTCATTACTGAACACACGTTTATTCCCTGGACACAAAAATGAAAAACCATCATTCTAGCTAAATTCTTTTCAGTTGAAAGTCCATTTAATATAATTTCAATAATTTTTATAATACTATTCCTCTAATTTTCGTTGGTTGGCTAGAGCACTCATAATCTCACTGAATTGTATTACCACAAAGTGATCTATTAACAATCCTTAGCTTCCGAAATTCAACTGTTAGACCCATCGTGTGGGTTCATTCGAGAAAGGCGTGACAATGAATTATTTGTTGTTACAATCGATATTGAAGATCGTTCTATCTCTTAGGAATCAAAGCAGTTAGCACGCAATGGGGAGAGTGAGGGAAGCGAAAGGGCTTCGTGAATTCTGATTTAAGTTTTAATCACTGTATTTCGTGACAGAACCGTCGATGTACTCAATAGTTAGATTGGCAGAAATAATCGGTGGCAATTAAGGGAGAGAAGTCACAAAAACTACTATGAGATAGAGAGGTTTTGCGTTCAAATCTGTACAATGCGTAGTAGTGTATCATCTAATGGAAGGAATTGAAGTCAGAAACGAACTGTGTCCATTGTTACCTCGATCCGAATAAACTTCTCCTTCTAGTTGCATCAAGTTGATATTGAATTAGGAGGTAGGTCTTTGAGCATCTTCACAATGTATTTGTACCATTGCAGATGACAAGAGGATTTTATCATTCTTACAGATGATAAACTGAACAATTTAGAGTTTGTAAAATATAATGATTGGAGTGGCAAATGGAAGGCGTAATCTTTAGCGAACCCTACCCGAATACATCACAGATGGAATATCTGCAATCGTAATCATTGCAATCATTTGCAATCGTATCATTGTTCAGAATTATTAAAGATCTGGTAATTAACTCTGTTGTGAGGATTTTCGAGGAAGCGTGTAATGAGCTAGGATTGGGTATGATGAACGGCAGCTATATTTCAGATGAGGGGGGGGGGGGGGCAGGGTTAACATATTTTGGTGTTAGAGGATCGTCGGTTATTGATTTTTTTGGCGCTCCAACTGATTTCATGGATGTGTTGGTGGAGTTTGAGGTTTTATCCACGATCTTCTTGGATCGCATGCCGATTTTGCTTACAATAGGGAGCATTCTGTTTTTGCTGATGATGGTGTAACATTGCTCCTGGTTCCGAGATTGCACTGGTTGAACGGGAAAAAGGAAGACTTTATTATTAGCCTTAAACTTATCCTGTCAGGATACCCCAGAGTTTGAGATGTTGAAAGTGAAGTTGATAGTACAGGGAAGGCGGCATGGCACAGGGGTGGCAAACATTGATATTTTCAAGTTCATAGCTAAAACCCCATGGTTCGTCCGGGAGTGCTATCCTATCAGGGAGAGGTCATTTGGTTGACTGGAAAGTCACAGAACTAATAGGTCGGAAACAATGAAGTAGTTCTATCTTTTGTCAATAGATAGTATTAGCAAACGTGCAGTCGTAAAGAAATCAAATACTATCAGGGTATAGATAGCAGGTTAGAAAAACTGTGCAATATTCATCGGTGAAGCGTATAAGTAGGTTGTTGATCCGCAGATTGATGGTTGCCTGTGGTATGAACGTTTTAAACCATTATTGAATCCAAGTCGAGAGATTGGTTCCTTAGCATATGCTCGTCCTTTAGTGACCTTTAAGTGTTTGGATAGGATCCGACGTTGTCTCCAGAATCAAGAATCTGAGGTACATATTAACCCCTACACTCGCTCTCAACCAGCACCTACCGAATAAGAGTTGGATAGCAAAGCTAGCAACAGCCACTTTTTTACCATCCCGAGATTCCATTTAGTAAGAAATTGAAGGTTTTTTAATTTATATATGGCTTAATTTCGTGCTACTCTTCGCAAGTGTGGGGCTTTGTTCAATACGACCATGTTGAGCTTGTTATTATGACTTTCTTTATCAAGGTGATTTTCTCTTTCCTTTACTTCACGGCTAATTATACTCTGTACCTTGAAACCCCTGTACCTGTACACTCACCGAATGCACTTTAATTATATACGGTACGTCATGAAAATGCCCTTTAATCATCCACCCAATTATTTCGTTAAGAAGTGTGTTCAACATAATGGTGATTGGCCAACCATTCCATCTAAATGAGGAATGTTTGATTGAGATAAACAAATCAATATTTGCCTTAAATGCGTATTTAATGAAAAAACGCTCTGTTCTCAAAACCATCTACAATATTTAGCTTGAAGACTTGAATATGATGTACTACCACTAAGTCAGTTCAAGAACTTTCGGTTTCGCAAATGGCTCTTCAAGATTAGAATAGACCTTTTGGCATTAAGGTCTGAGTCTGATAACCAAGCCTGTGCAACTAGTACTTAGTAATAGGGAAATTGACAACTGATTTCAACGGAAGATGAAGGGTACTACGTTATGTAACACACAGCTTTTTAGGAAAGCCAGAGATAGATTGGGAAGAGTATCTGAAACTTTTGAAAACGGGAGACCCGAATTTGAGCAAATACAGCAGGGTAACTTGGAATTGAAGGTATGAAAAAATGTCTGAATATTGATTGAACAGGTAATGAGGATATTTTAATCTACCTATTTAAATACCAGAAGCTATTACAAGTTGGAAGTTACCAACAAGGTATTAAATACGAAACAAATGGGTGATAAATGAGTAGAATTGATTTAGGACTCCAGGAATTTAGGACTAAAGGAATTCAGGACTCCAATCATACATTTTATACATACACAAACTCTCAATAAGCATATAGGCAAATTCATCGGAGGGTCCTACGGGGCCACGATTTTTGCGCTGTTCTCGTTGATCTATTCTTGTAAACGTTGTAGTATGTTATGCGAATAAAGCATGTTTTCTATCAATCTAGTTCAAAACTGTTTGTGAAAACAGTTCCCCTTATTAGTTCCCTTATTTTAAATTTTTGTCTGTCTATCCGATTGTGTGTATATTTTGCTCTCCCTCTGACCTCAGGAATCATCCGATAACTTTGATTCCATACTAAATCTGATAAAATTCGACAATAAATGATGATTGAAATAGTAGGGCAATAGTATAGCAACCATGCAGAATATCTGTATACAATGAGTATCTGACCTGTGGGTAAGGCCGTGATACACCTGTCCTGCACTCTTCCGATCCAGCTCCGATCAAGCAGTCGGTCGGGCGTCGGAGAGGACAATGTTATCGAACTTGAAACCCTGTGGTTCACACTTTTCCGGTACAAGACCGATCCCACTCCCGTCCTTCTCCGTTTTCGCTTCCGATCCCGCACCGAAATCGTAATCTATTCGTTGCCCAGCTTGCGGGAAGGGTGTAGGACGGCTGTGCTTCAATTTCCCAAGCTCTAGTTAATTCCTTCGTGCTGTTTTGTGGTGGTTCTATCATTTAAATGATTAACAGGAGTACAATCCAGTTCTTAGCGACCGACCCGACTGTTCCGCCCCCCTCCTCTCTCAACTCTCCTTCAACTAACCTTCCGGTGGGCTCCTTCCGCCCTTTGTTACCCCGCCATCACCACTTTTCCTCCCGCCCGAGGGGGTCTTCCGTGTACCTGTCACCTTGGTAAGCACTAGCCTCTCTGGTGCTCTGGTTGAATTTACAGATTTTTCCAGGGAGTTGGTTAGGCTTAGTAAGTACCGTTTATGAACACAGAATGCGTTCACGTAAACCCTTGTTAGCCCCCCCCCCCAGCCGCCGCTTTCATCTCGGTTTACTAGCTCCCCTCCTCTGAGCTAGAATCCCATATTTTTAGGTTGCATAGGCAATTTTTCATCTTCGGTACTTAAATGTGTAAAATTAATCATTTAAATGATCTGGCTGTAGAACCATAGAGGTCTACTGTCCCGCTTTTTTCAAACTAAAATGAAATAACAATGTCTATCAAACTGGAGGAGCTAATTGAGTGCGTGAGGGAATATCCGGTGCTGTACGACCAAACCCTTTATTTACTTTTACTTTCAACAAGTTGAAAGTAGATATCGAAATTCTAAAATATTGATAGAACTTGGTTTCATCGTTCAAAAGATGAGGTAGCAACGTTGAAAACTCTCCTACTTCAGGTCTGCTTTTCCAAGCGGCGTGCACCAGAATATGCGTTTATTTTGGTTCTTCGTCACAAAACACCTTCCATTCTCTTCATCTTCATCATCTAGAGCAAGTGCCACCAAGGCCAAATCCTTGTTGTTAAATTTTTTAAATATTTTCCTTCACAGTCACAGGACACTGTTGAACATTTGAGAGGCGACTCGCGGTCGGAAGGAAGCTGGACGCGGCGAGGCGGGACAAGTGTGTCCATCCCTTTCCGATCCCGCACCGTTCCGATTTTCGGGGCAACATCGGACTGGGGCTGGATCGGAAGAGTGTAGGAAAGGTGTGTCCCGGCCTTTAGTGGGAAATGAATGAGCTGATATGATTGCCAAAGACGCCGTTCAATTCAGGAAAATCACAACTAACAAAATCCCAGAAAATGAAGCTAGAGCTGTTTGCAACACCAAGATGCTCCATTCGTGGCAAAGGGCATATGAGCACCGGTCGGAAAGTTTGGGCGAATCTTATTTCCGAGTGTGCCCATAAATCAGAACGCTCCCATGATTTAAAAAGTGGAAATTGTCACGAGAAAAATTGATTACCATCTTCCGAATCAGGACGGGACGTGAGAAAATTAATAAAATAGTAATTTATACGACTACGCTTTAGCCAACTTTGTGAACAGTGCGATGTATTGGAGAATGTGGAGCATTTATAGATTGACTATCAAAAATACAGTGAAGAGAGAAGGATACACAAAATACTTCTTAACCATCAAGCATCCTTTGCAGATACACTAGCGAACTTGGAAGACATAGCGGTGTCATTTTGAACACAGAGGTTAGAACATTAATTTTTATACATTATTCAAGTTTGAACATATTTTCAAGTTATAAATTGTATTATCTTACATTGCAATTACCTGGCAACATGGATACTTTCTGTCGCACCTATTGCCATCAAATTTAAATAAAAAGCGGTTGTACACACGAGAGGTTTCATGAGGAGCTCTTAATGTTCGAATATAAAAAAAATTAGCATCATAAGGAAATTGCCGCAGTTCACTGAAGTTTTGCGCCTTCCTTCTGCGTTCGAAACCCTTTTACAGAAATGAATTAGTCTTCTAGCGTTTCCCCTAGTTGATTTAGTACGGAATTGCTTCTTTCTCTGATTTTATATTTCATTACAATCTTTCTAGAACCTTTTAAATAGAATGACTAATGCTGCTGACGATAAAGGCGTATAAAGAATACTCCTTCTAAATACAGTAGAATGTAAATATCTTTCAAGAAGATTTTCAGTTCTAGACCATTTATTCTGTCTGTTCTGCTAGGAGCTGTATATAAAATTCCATGCCCATCAGAATTGGTTCGATATTCTAACTATTATTTTTTATTGTTATGTGGTATCATAATCTTCTTCTATTTGTATCCTACTTTATTATCATACATTTCTATTGGTCTATAAAAGAAAATTACTGATGATCAAAAGTTGAGTCGATTATCCTTTCATTTATTAATGTTACTCAATTGGGTCCAAATTTTTAGGGTACCCCCTTCTCATCACAGAGAACTGTTTTAGCGCCAAAAAATATTAGATTTCAAATATTTAAAAAAATCTATTTCGAAGGCCACCAAGTGTTAACATAGATAAATATAAACTGTATTAAACCATAACGTTATATTATTCAATAGCCGAGCAATAAATAATGATCTGACAGCTGAATCCCACATTCTGTCAGCGTAATTGCGTAAGTAATAAATCATACATAATGTAGTATAGTAGGTAACATTATGTATTCTATTTTCAGATTTAGTTACTTACACATAGCCTTTCAATCACAATGGTTGAACCTATTCATCGTTTTTGTCAATTTTATTCATAGCAAACCATTGTAAAAAAGCGTTAGGCTTACACTGGAATAAAACTGTTGGTTGTAGGAGACAAGAGTTTTGTGTTTAACATGGTCGAGCTGACGATTAGTTCAAGTACCGCAATAATATAACCAAACATATCAGATCCGGATAGTATTTCGAAATGTATTACGCACACTAAACACATAAAATATCAGTAAAGCATAGAAGACAAAACTGGAGGGACGGATTTTCCTTGGGAATAGGAAAATGAAAAGGATCGGGTGTTGGTGAAATAGGCTGTTGGGGCCTTCAGCGGGAGGATGGTTAACTTTGCTGTGGTTGCGGTGAATAGAAATCTGAACCAAAGGTATTGAGGTGATGGTGAAGAACTGAGAGGGAGGGAATGATGAGACGCTAGGACTAAGTATGGAAATGGGGGCAATAACTAAGTAATTAGGGGCCTAAGTATCAATCTGCACTGTGCAGGGATGTTCCCAACAGAGCCTGCTTCCAACCATAAACCTGACGAAAATACCATAAAATTCTGGGGCTTTCCCCTTCCGGAACGCCATTTCCGCCCATCCAGACTTCCCGTTTTAACGAACTTTTGAAGGCAACCCAACAATCGCCCCATTATCTCTCAAACGAAATTATTTGGTGGTTAAATTAATTGGTAGTCAAGAGGCTTTAACGCGTTGTAAAGTACCTATGGGCTGTCGTTGAGATTAAAGGGTAGCTGTAAAAAAGAGGAACTGGAAATTCGTTATTCCCTGAGCGAATCTTGAAATTATAAGAATTGAAATGAAATGGTAAATTATAGTGGGCAAAGAAGTACTGTCTACCTATATGTTTACGTCAGTTCACACATGGTGTGAACGAGAGTTTAACGGGTGATCAACGCTGCTGAATTAGGTAGTCTCTGGCCATGGTCAACCGCGAAAGGTGAAGCTTTAACCGAAAGAATTTGGTGATATCTAACGATGTGTAATGGAAAGATCCCATATTCATTTCAACCCTTCAGGTGCTGATCTCATTTTCGGAATTCCAGACTAAGTACCCCCTCTAACTTCTTCTCTCTACTCTTAACTCTGACATAAGCTTTTTCTACTTGGTCGGATGGTACATAGCAAATAATTGAATAATTTTAATGGCCAATAATATAGGAGCGGTCCGTCATTGTGGCACCTTTGTTCAGTCATATCAGGAGCAAACTTTATGGAGGTAAATCAGTTGATAAGTATTTCATAATTAGTCAGTGTGCTATCATCCGGGCAGGTAAGAAACCGAGTTATGTGTTTAGTTTACCACCATTCATAGGGATTTCTAATGCTGTTGAAATAAAACAATTCATTTACAGTTCAATATCATCTGCATCATTCATTTTGATTTAAAACCTGGTCCTCCGGAATTTCCTAATACAATACAGTTGCATTCATGCGAAGCATTGGTAAGCAACATTATTACAAGGTAACAAAATGTTTACATCCAAATCATCAACTTATTCTTCATATTTTCACATCTTATCGGATGAATACTTCAGTAATATAATTAAAAAGTTTCATTTAAATGTTTTTATAAACTCATCTTGCATTTTTTATCAAATGTATATTTCAAGTTTAGAGACGTCGCCGAAGCAACCTTTTTTTGAAGAGCGAGATGACGTAAGTTGTACACCAACTACAAGAAAACTTACATTATAACTACATAGGGAATTTTTCAATAAATAAAAACATGATAAATTGAGCTAATATTATTTGCACGAAATCCAAGTTCGTTATAAATGCAGGCTCAGTGGAGAAAATAGTTTTTAAGTGGTAAACCACCGTTCCAGTTGTAACATTGCTGTTGGCCCGGATTACATCATCTTTTGAATTGTCACACTACTGCCCTCTTAGTTGTCACTCAGGTACTGTACTTTCCTGAGTTAGAATTTCGTTTTGCCTGTTGATTGTTGTAGGAATCAGTTCAGATACATTTTTTTATTACCTCGTTCTGGCTTTTTATTTTCTACAAAAAACTTTGTAATTTGTTGTTTTACCCTTCAAGAGACATATCATATTATAAAAAACCGTCATACGCCGTCTAGAGCTTTTCTCCAGACCTTCAGAACCGAAGTAAATTAAACCTGTATCAAAAATCATAAATGGGCCGCTATGACCCCCCTAAATCGGCAACAATCAGCTAAATCGAACAATCCTGAAGGGTGGAATCAAACGGCTGAAATATTGAAATATCGAAAACTTATGAAATAACATTAATGTGTCCATGTTTTTTATTTATAGATGTTCATTCAATGAATTTAATTAGGCTACCCGGACCGCTCCACATTTATCCGTTCGCTCTTCCATAGAGCTAGAAGTTTGACAGAAAAAAAAACTACGTCAATTAGAGTATGAATCTAACGTGTTTGTTCATAGTAAAATGTTTAATTATTTTGGGAAATTGTTTTCTGATGTGCAGTAAGTTGGAACGAGAACCGAATGAAAAGAATTTTACGGTTCGTATATTCCGAACCCCATTTTGGTTTATTATTCAATAATAAACCATTGTAATCGCTCTTGAAAATCCAAGAAAATTTCATGGTTTACGTTTCAAAGGGTGTAGAATCCAAATCTGCAATAAAAATTTTTCCGTCCGTCCGCCGTACGCACAATTTCTCCCAAACGGCTGTAGCAAAAAAAAATCTGAAATTTTCAGGAAAAATCAATATTGGTCCGACAACGCCTCAATTCTTTAGCCAGCACTCTCACTTAATTTAAAGTGTCCTTTAAGGGTTGTCAAAGTTTTGTAAAATCCCTAAAAACCTCAAAAAAGTCAAGGCGGCCTAAATTTGGACTTTTTTTGAAGAACTTTCCATGAGGAATCGAATGAGCCCTTCCCCAGGTCCGTAGCTCAAACCATTCCCGATGTATTTTTTCAATCCGAGTAAGTACCCGATGTTACGTTTCCTGTGAATTTTTTACTTCAACTACGCAATCATTTTTTTGTTCACGTTAAACCTTCTTGGAGAGTAACGAAACAATGTGGACATTGAGAGAATATATGTGAAACTGGGAAAACTAAATAAAATACAATTTCTTGAAATTAAATTCGGAAACTGCGGGTACTGTGTTGTCGAGCGATGTGAAAAGGGCGCTCACTTCAAATAACGCTTCACGTGGCAGGACGAGATTAAATTAACTGCGGGGTAAATACAATTTTTTCCTTTTCTATACTAATAAAGTATAATTTATTTTGTTTTCCAAGTAATTTAATTCGTTTCCTTTCCCAAGGTCTCTGCCCTAGCGATGTGCATAGAAGGGATATCTAATGTAAAACAAATATGACGGTTGTGTTATGATTTGGAGGGGTTTAACGTCCTACATACAGATCTTGGAAGAAAAGTCGACTGAATAGCACTCATTATTGAAAATAATAAACCAATATGTGGAGTCCAATATTTTACTCCACAATAGATAAGATTTAACCCAGCTTTCTCTATCAGAAAAATTCATATCGAAATACAAATATCTCTGAAATGTGTTTTGATAAATACTCACGGTGGCCGATGTGACTATACATCATTATTAGTCCAAAACTCAGCCCACATATCAGAATAATCAGAAAAGTAAAAGTTCACTGGAAATACTGACAACCTAATGCTATGAAGAACGGGAAAATAACCGACGAAAAGTGCGGTAACAGGAGTTGGGTCTGCCGCAAAGTCGGGGGGAACTGGCTTTCCGTTTATATTGGTTGAGAGCGTGGGGGAATGCGAATCACTGTTCGTTTTGACAGCTTTTATTTGCGATTGCTGAGAAAGTTAACTTCCCGGCGTTAGTACAAGTTTCTTTGTGGTCTAAAACCTTACTCTTTCCTCTCTCCTTCCCCTGGTCATTGTTCCAGTGGATTAAAATAATTGAAGTTTGTGTGTAGTTATCTGTACTTTGGGGTCATGTGAAATAGAGCAAATCATCTTGATACTAAGATCTCGGAGCGCTCGAAGTAATTCAACAAGTTCAATGGCGCTTGATAGGAAACCATGAAAGTAAATGTTCCCCCCAACCGCATTTTTCCCGACTCTCATCCAACAGTTGCTAAGCGAGTAGTTTTCAACTTTGCCAAGTCAACGATCGACCTGCGGTAACAGTTTCTCTAATATCAAAACTATTGAGAGTGAAGAAACTTAGAGAACAACGGCGCTCAAATTCATTACGTAAGAACGGTTGAAGTTTCTCTTGACGGATCTAATATCTTTGCATTCGCGTCATGTTGTTGATTCATGAAGGAAGTTAGCAGCTATTTTGCGATACATTCCAAGAACAATTTGTTTGTGCTTGCTTCAAACTCGTTTAGTGTCAATTTAAATTTAAATCCCATAGCTACCAAATGAATTTAGGTGCTAAATTTTAACATTGTAATGAAACATTCCAACGCCCCAATGTGCATGAAAAGTATTACATATACACCAAAGAATAGACTGTAGATTACATTTTAATGAAGATCATTCTATATTTTGAACAGAAATACAAGGCTTATAAAAGCAAATCAAAATTGGAATGAAAATATAACCACCGTCGTTTCACAAGTGAGAAAATTTCTTCAACTGGTGTGTGTAAATATTGTTATTATACCGTTTTTTACTCAAAAATCCTGTCTGTAAATAGATAAATAAATAGACTGCTGCTTACTAATTGGGATTTAAATTCAGTATAGGGTTGATTATACTAAGAGGTCTACTCCGTAGACCGTAGGTGAAAGGGTTGTTTCAGAATGATTAAGGGTTTTCAATTTTTTAATGGGATTTTTTTAAAAGAAGAAAGTATACTCAATTTGTATCAACAATCTATAATACTTACATTTATCGAAACCAAATTCTAGTCGCTTACTTGTGAATACTAACAGGCAATAAAAATAGGAGATAAATGTAGTTACCGAATGGTTCGTTGAATTCCATTGGTTTATGTAAAATAAAGTTGTCAAATCCTTTGGCATCCTTTTCCGTTTGACATTCACCGTAGAATCTGGCTGGTTTGTGGATAATTTTGTGCAAGCCCAATTTTTCATACAACTGCCCTCACGGAGAATCCTCTTCGCCATTTTCGTTCTGGTTTTTGTTTTTGTTCGAGAGCGGTAGGTAGTGACACCTACCTTTTCATTTCTTGCCTTATGCACACGCTCCATCAGGGCCCCTGTTATCCATGTAGGGCCCCTTATCTTACTAGTACCCTTATTGTTGATCCCAGGCTTCAAGATAATAATACGGCTCCTTTTGCTGTTTTACCTCGTTTTTAACTGCATTCGCAAGAACTTGTTTGTCTTTCTTCTACTCGCTTTTCCCCACTCCTCACTCGCCGTTTCTTCGTCACTTCCTTTAAAGTCGTTTACCCTTTTTAACTTTCTCCTTAACTTCTTCCAAGTCTCCTTTCCATTCGCCTAAAACCGTCTAGCTCGATGTCTTCCCTGCTAATTCTCATCAGTTGGTCTGACGGGATTAAGCATTTCACTCTAGTGGTTTTTGCATAAAGTTTTTTTTTAATGATAAAAGTCGATATCCAATTGCTTGGATATGAGATATACTATTTCATTAACAAATGATGTACTTCACTGCTTATGCATCATCACTATCATAGATCACAGTATTATCATCAGTTCTAACTTCGCTTTTACCATTTTCAGGTAAATTCTCCATTGGAAAATATCCTCATATACATCTGCAATATTGTATGCATCCAGCGAGAATTTTTGTAGCTTTTTTGTTTCGAGTCCTAAGAGTGTTATTAATTGCTTTAAGAAAAGAGACATCTTCAAATCACTCTCCTCATTAATCGTAGCTTCCGACTTCGAGATCAAGCTCTGGGCGACAATATCTGTCCGGGTTTCTTTCCAAGAGGCTCCTCGGATTCCAAGAAGACCCCTTCCCACAAGTGGTGGGTGAGAGAGTTTAGCTACATTCCTTTCAGCTCTTGTTTTTATTCTTTTACGGGGATTGAAATGAATTCCAGGTCAGTAACAACAAGATCGAAAAAAAAAATCGGAGTAAAGAAATATTACTCGGCACCGATCGCCTGGGGACGAGAAGTCAAATTACGCAACTCTAACAACTGTCGCATAACCAAGGCAGTGCTACACGTAATCCATATTTATTATTCCGAAATGTTTGTAGATAGATAGATATATTGTTTTTTATTGCTTAAAGATACAAATCCATAGCAATATGAACAAAAAGCGAAAAATGACGTAAGTCACATTGTCAAGGCACAATCCGTAAAAAAAATAAAAATAAGTAGATAAACCAAAAGAAAAGAAATGAAGTAAATAAACACTGCTGTTAGCTGCTGCTAGTAACTGCTCACTGATGATCAGCAGCCTCAATTCACTGGCCTCAGCCAAGTAATAGGCCAGGCGATTTGCCACTCTCCGGTCACTAGTGCACTGGATACGCCTGGATTGTTCATCGAATGAGAGGGGTAACTCCAGCACACGAAGAAGAAACAGACAGCATGGGACATTGCAGGATGAAGTGTACCGCTGAGTCAGCAATACCTCAACCACAGATAGGGCATGCAGAGGGGAAGAAGGCCACCTTGTTGCCAGAAAAGAGAATCTTCGGAGCATACTTGCCAAGCATCCGAAACTGAGCCGGGGACGAATAATGTGAACTGAAAACTGAACCGAAATGAATTGTAGTTGAAATTACGGTCTGTTATCCCCTTTTTGTTCTCCCATTTCATACACTCGGATCCTTGGCCAAAATTCAAACCCACAACATAAGGTATAGTATTGAAGTATACGGAGCTACCTACAATAAATCCTCGAGGAGCAACTATAAACACCTCTGCTGTGGACCGCAGCGACCGAATACCGAACTCAGATAAAACCTATAAGTACCATTTTCGACTTTGATTAACTTACCTCCTGAAGTGGAGAATATACGACAAGTGAATTAACTAAACCTTTCATATTTGTTAATTATTTTCAATAATGAACCTTTGTGATCGACCACGAAAAAAAGGTTTAACAGAAACCCCCCTCCCCGCCCTCAAAAGTTGTCGGTTTTCGTTTCAAAACACGTTAATTTCAAAAATGCAATTGAAAAAAAAATTCGTCCGTCCAAAGTTTGTCATCCGCCATCCGCTTCTCCGGAACTAACGGCCAAATTTTACGAAATATGTCTGAAAAATCCAACATTGATCCGGAACGTGCCAGTGGTCTCGGCATCTTGATCAATCGACTCTTTGGGTTTATATTCAAGGATTTACACCGAAAAATCGAAACGACCAGAACCCCTGACCCTGCAGAGCCAGTTTGACGGGAAGTCTGAACTAGACCGCATGGCTGGCGGCCCCTCAGTATTTTCATCTTCAACGCAGTGACAAGATATAGGTGTCGAGTTTACATAATGTACAACCGACCATGTCTAAGTGAATTACGTTGAAGGGCTATCTAATACACAAATAATAAAACCTCTTCAATAATTTTCAGAGTTTTTCTAATACAATAAGCAATACCTGTAGATTTGACTTCATCCGATTGTTTTCCTAGATTACGATTTTCGTGTTCTTAATTGACACGAAAACCTGAACGATTTCAACAGAATCTTGGGTATCTGCTTAGTTCCCAAATTCATCTGCCATCATGGTAGATTTTACAGTACGACCACCATGCCACTGCACTATCGCGAGCTACCTTTCAATTAATAATTGTTCTACTCACGCTTCTGCGATACCTGCTGTATTCTCCCATAAGTGAAAAACAGATCAACAAGACCATATCGCAACGAAAATTCTCGAGTAGACTCATGTGCACTGAAAGAAATGCTCTCAATTTGAAACATTCTTCGAATAAACAGAACGGAAATGGTTGCGAAATATTACGTTTTTGCCATTAAAACGGAATTATGGCTCATCAAAACAGTTTCTTCGTGTGTCATCTCACCAGCTTCTGACCCACCATTCGGTTAAACATTTCACATCAATCTGTTTAAGGTTTCGTGTTCAGTTGCTTCAACCAATGTATGGATCATCTATTTAACTTGTAATATGTATATGGACCAGCGTGTGGTTCTTTATTTGTCATTGCTATCGGAATTTTCAGAACTAAGTCCATGTCGATTTACTCTGATGAACTATTATTCTCATATAACTGGTCTTGTTAAGCATAGAAGGAAGGGGGAATTTCGAACCATGGTCGGTACTGCACTCAATATTGATTGATATTGCATTGATTGATATTGCATTACTGCATAAATGCATTACCCTTTGTGTAATGATTTGCAGCACAAAGAACATCATAGAGCTCACTCACAACTTCAAATCCGTCAAAATTTCGCGTTTGGTAACGGTTGATAGTACCCATTTATGGTATAATATATGCAACCTCACTGCAGACGCCTGTCTCCACCCTCTTTTATCTCAATATTCATTGTTTACTAAACCTAATTGGCTAGAGGATTGAGAACAGCTCTATAATTAACGCTTAGGCGCATCCTCTTTGCCTTGATCTCGAAACAACGGATCCAATCAATCCCCATTTAATTCTAAGGAGTGACAGTCTAAAATGGGAAGAGCCGATGTTATTAAGGTATCTCGTTCTCATTTTGGGGCTTCCCCTACGGCACATTTTATAATATTCAAATAGTGATCTTCCATACCGTGGAACTCATTTGAAAGCACAAATCTGAGAAACTGATCGGAATAAAATAGCTTTTCAGAATATTTCATGCTTTCGTCAGTTTCTTCAAAACGAATTTCGAAAATTCAAGTGAGAGAAATACGATTTCGTATTTGAGAAATGGTAAGGTTGTCTTTTCGGCAGCGAGAATTTTAATGATTGTTCTCTTCAGCGAAGTGGTAGATGTACCTGCTAGTAATAAATATAAATAAATGTGTATATCTATAAATACGAAATAGAAAAACTCATAGAGTGATGCTTGAAAATTCTAGAATCGCTCAACGAGGGTGGCTGAAAAATTTAAATAGGGATTAGGTGTAAATTATTTGAGACATATTGTTCTAACCCAAATTAAAAGAAAACAATTTTGGTTGACCGTTGACTATTGAAATTAATGTGTTGTCAAAATTACTATGCAATTCTACCAAATTTCAGTTAGCAATTTGTAATTGTATCGTTTTGGCTTAAGAGTCTGTCTATAGGTGCATTGTTTTAACTTCGGGTGTTGAATATTTTCGTCCAAAATCAAAATTTTCTTTCGCATTCAGCGTTTAGAGTATTCCAAACAATTTTGATTTCGTTTCTGTCTGTCGTGGATTCTAGTGTTAAACCTAATTCCTACAGTTTTCATCCGACATTGATGAAACATTCAGGGAATATGCGGTTTAGGTTGCAGATGGTCCCCTATGAGTTTCGTAGTTCAGAAAAGTAATACATCAGTCTGCGCATGCGTAACGTAAAATAGGTTCTAATGGTCCGGCTGGGTTCACATTTTCTGGCCATTTTGGTTCATTATTCAATAATAAACCATTGTAATCGCTCTGGAAAAAAAATGCTAACCCCCCTGAAAATTTCATGGTTTCCGTTTCAGAGGGTGTAGAATCCGATTCTGCAATAAAATATTTTTCGTCCGTCCGCCGTACGCTGTACGCACGATTTCTCCCAAACGGCTGGAGCAAAAAATCTGAAATTTTCAGGAAAAATCCATCTTGGTCCGACGACGCCCCAATTCTTGAGCCAGCTCTCTCACTCAATTTAAAGTGCCCTTTAAGTGCTGTCAAAGTTTTGTAAAATCCCTAAAAACCTCAGAACAAGTCAAGGCGGCCTAAATGTAAACTTATGTTTAAGAACATACCATGAGGAATCGAATGAGCCCCTCCCCAGGTCCGTAGGTCAAACCATTCCCGATGTATGGTCCGATTTTTGGTGCCAACATTTGCGTTTTTTGGTTTATTATTGTTTGTTTGTAACCTAGTGATGTCCGGCCGATAGCGTCGAGTTGTAGTGAATGTGGATACTGGAGTGATAGCCGATGTGGATACTTGTAGTTTATAGCCGATACACGGGTTGAAGCATTCTGATATGCATGAAACGCTGATAATCAAGGTGATATTTAATATATATAGGTAAATATTATTCAATAATATTACTGGGGTTTATTATTATTATAGGACGTAAATCGGTTTTTAACCAAAGTATCTATTTGGATTGATCAGTTGATCATATTTGTGTGCCTCCTGAAATTCAATAATTGCTCTATCACCTGCGAAACACGCACACTCCAAAGCTTAGTAGAAATTCAAATCATGAACGCAAGCCAATTGAATAATAAACCCCAGTGAAAGAATTTGTAGCGTTTTTCAACTTCATTTGCATCATTCTTTCAAAACATTTCAATTATCTCCACAGTCGTGTTATGGGTACGAGGAAGCTATGTGCCACACCCAACTTGGCAGACATTTTTTTAAATTGCTCGTCAAACATTTTGATGGTGAACCAGTTCTTCCAACTTGTTCGGTGTGTCCAAATATCAGAGCGCCTCATTCTATAAAGTTTGTGCAGGTTACGAATGTTGTCACTTTTGGTACATTTTTTCGTCAGCGAGTTGCGAATCACCACTTGATCGAAAATAAATGAACAAAAATGAAATGATAATGTTTATGAATTACAATGAAATAAAAAATTCAGACCATTACGATCATGTTAAACTTCTCTAGAAAGAAGTAACCCCTCCCCCCCACCAATGTAATCTGAGATCACAATAGTATTGTTAAGATAGTTTCTATCTTTTGATGACTTGAATTAGGTCTTGAGTAAGAATCTCAGTTAAGTATACTTCCGAATCTTCCTAAACATAAATTTATTACGGAAGGTAGGTATATTGTTCATGACGCTAAAAGTCATTAGCATAACTTTTTGTCTATAATCTCCATTCACAACACGGATTTTACGGTTATTCAGGAATCTTTCATTATTTTCATTAGTTCGTGACGAGTATCTCAAAGAAGCATTCATTTGATAATTCAATCATAAGAATTCCCAAGTTCGTTTTGAATCTTGTCGACGATAATTGTTTCGACGCTTTTCTTTATTGTCTTCCCCCCACCGTCCCGTGATTCTCCATTACCACCACTGTTTTCCGGCTCGCTGCTGATTCCTTTTGAACCCAACGAGAAGGCAAATGAATTGGAGATAAAAGATCTCATTCTAACAGTGACGCCAATGACGACCTTAATCGGAATCGAGATTCTACCTCCAGCAAACAGTATGTCCTTTATTATCATTATTCATAATAATCTACAATAGGAGAAAGAAAGAGTCTATTTAAAGGAATTTAGTATTTTAAGTCGAAAATCACCACCATTTTTAGGAATGAATGGGATATACCGAATTTGAAAGAACGTAACTCATTTCATCAGATAAAAGGAAGCGGATGAAATGCATAGTAAAATATTTTAATAAAGCGACTTACCGTGGACCACTAAATGTCAACTTCAACTACTGAAAAGGTACATTGGAAGTTTTGTAACATAAAAATCATGGAATTTAATACAGTTTTTCACTTTTTTTCAAACTCTATTTTAGCCGCAGAATTACGTTAGATTTGGGTTATGTAGCATGTTCTACATATTGAAATGAAGTTTTCACAAGTTTGAACTCGTAAAAAAGAACCCCATTTTTTTGTAAGAAACCTTCAAGACCAATTAATCCAAGGATGATTTCCTTTATAAGATGTTTTGGATTGCGGTATATCACCACATGATCCACCCTCGAAGAAACCATGTCCCTCTAACTGAAACTATCAAACTTGATGAAGCGTGGATCGAACAAATTATGTGAAGAATTAGAGCACATTCCGTAAAAGTGCAACTTTATAAACTGATCCGTAATTACTTTTCTTCCTCGCTTGTTGTCTCAGCCCTAATAGTCTCTTATCTGAAGGTATCAAGTTGAGGATAGTCTACTGAATTTCTAGAGATAGACCAGCCACCTAGGTGGTCCCATCTGCGAGTTTAGATGTACGATGCAATATGACTGGAGGGTTGAGGCTGTATGTCATGATTCCGTCGTTGGAGGTACGTCGGTACGGTGGCGAGGGTTACAATAGAACGTGTGTAGAATGGTGCACATCAGGTTTACAATGAAGCTCCGTCGTACACTGCTAATTCCAACTCCCCGGTCGTACCCTTCCCAGGAAGCGCCGGTCACTCGAGTGAGATTATTGTCGGCCTCCGTGCTCTTCTCAATCGAAGGGAATGTTTGTCCTATCACAACCACATGATTGGTTCTACTGAACTGGGCAGTTGAAGGTGTGACTCTAGATTGGACCAACCTAGCTATATCTTGCCTACCCATATACTCAATTAACTCCGCTACGCAAACGATGCCTGGGTACTCGCACAGTATATTAAACTGTGGACGCCCTAAATTTGAAGTCGAGACCACTTTCATCTGACCGTGCCCCATACGTGAGAGGACGAGGGCTAATCTTGCCAACCGAATATTCAAGTTAATTTCACAACTACGTAGTCAAATCCTTCCTTAGTAATTCCGGATCAAAATTCTTCAGGACTGCAATTGCTCCTTCTTTAGAAGGAGAACATTGCATTGATCAATGGTAATCCATTCGTATTATTCAAACTCGTATTTTTTGGGGTTACCCTCTTCGGGGCGAAGGCACGTTATAATGTGTCGAATGAGAAATACTCCTTCCTATTTATTTATTTTTTTTTCGAATCTAGCATCTTAAGTCGTAATTTTCATTCCATAGCTCCACCCATTCATATAACAATACCACGGCCAATCATTCGTTTTCATGCACACCCTACATTTTAGTATATCTACCCTTCAAAGAGAAAAATCGCTTAGTGTCTTTTTCTCTTCATACCCGAAGTTTTCGCGCTTTTGTTTGCCCTATTTTCTCTTGCTGTTTTTTTTTTTTCGACTCATGTCTCGCACAAAAGAGAGTTGGAGGAATAGAAGTGGGATATAAAAACCCGCCTGACCCTTCTATTTCACCTTTCATTTACGTATAACTCGTATTTTGTACTTTTCTTTTATATTCTTGTATATAATGTATATTTTAATTACATGTACAATTGGTGCAATAAATATTGATTTTCTAAAGTTTTTATTGGCTAATTTCTGACACGTCGTAACTTGTGAATATATAAATAAGAAAATATATCAAATGTCTATGTAAAGATGCACATACACAACAGCATTTCAAGAAAGACAACTTGCGGCTAGAAGTTTTTTTTACTATATTCGCCGATTTTGTTCGGTCGTTTGAAAGTAAAGGTGATAAGTACTAGCGTTTAACAATAATTAATATTTATATTTGAATTAATTTGAATAAAAAGCATTTTTCAATATTTAATTTTGCCTACCAAGGAAGAACGTCCATGTTTTGTGAGCCATAATGAAATAGTCAATCGTCGTTGCTTTTGAATAATTTTCCTACTAACTTATGATCAATTCTGTGTCAGAGTTCCTCTCAAACAAGAAAAAACTAATCATGTCAAGGTGAGCATGTAATAAATTGCTCAAAGATGATGCTTGAAATACACTCCAAGAAAATTGCTCAGTTATGATGTGGCATTAAGGCATATTTGGTTGCACTTAACGAATAGGATTAAAATGTCTGCAGCAATGTTGGATTGTCAAAATTGCTTTGTTACATTTGATGTGACTATCTCAACTTCGCATTACATTTTCATCAGAAGACCGTATTCTCCATCCAACTTGACTTAATTTAGTAATAGAAACATCTAAGGGGAAAGTAATCTAAGAAGAACAAACACTGGTCTTGCAGAATGACTTTCAGTAATATCTTCAACGGCAACTTGTAACCCACTTGCTTGTTCACGCTGCTACGCCGCAGTGGGAGTAATACAATAGGTGAGGGGTCCACACTCATCAATCCTGCACAGAATTCCAGCAGAAGCATTTCCTATTTATTCCTCCAATATATCCACAATATCTCTTATCCATATGCATCCAATAATGGAACAGCAACAATAGAAGATATATAGGCTATATGATGTCAGTTTCTTTAGTGAACACGAAAGAAATCAGACAGAGGGCTTTTACAGCTGATCGGGGATACTTCATAATTCATGGAATGGTTGTTGGAATTAACGGTTCGTTAAGTTCGTACTATCACATAAGTTGCAATCAATTCTTGCTGATCCATGTGTGGTCCCAAGAACGGATGGAAACGGTAAAAGACTCCAAGGAGCTTTTTGTGATGGAAATGGGATCGGGATTGGGATGCAAGAAGAAATTCCTAGTATTTGAAAAAGCATAAAGAACATTGTGTAAGGAAGCTTGAAGGTCGGTTTGAATAACTTTGTGGAGCTTGGGCATGCCAATTGCGAGGATTGAGGATGGCTCCATTTTCCTGCAATTACAGTCGTACAAAAGAAAGAAAGAAACACTATCAAAATTGCATACGGATGAATCAAATGAAGTTCAACAAATTGGGATACGGTTGGATGTTCAATATACTTAACAATGAATACCCGAACGGAAGTACCACACTCTGTTAGTCTAGTTTCCGAAGTCTTGTATCGTCCGATAAAGTCCGTCAGGGCCGCAATTAAGAGAATATTCAAATATTTGATTGAAACCTCCCAATTTGGTTTGACGTACCAATAGGTGGAACATTGAAACTATTCAGCTTCTGATTTGCAAACTATTAGAAGAACCGCAGGTCATAATTTGGTATTGCACAACTTACGGTAGAACTGCTATAACTTGGTCAAGTCTAAATTGGACAGAGCAGCATTGAGTACTAATGAAGCTGAATACAAACCTGTTAGTGAAGCAACCGAAGAAATGTTGTCTCTAGATTACTGAAAGAGTTAATTGACCGGAGACGAATACCAACTCTTTTTGTGGATAATGGAAGTACCACTCGTCTGATCATGAACCCAGAATTTCATAGAACAACGAAGCATATTGAGGTCAAGTTTCAGTATTTAGGGAATAAGTTCGAAAATAGAAATTTTCGTTCTAAAAAATCGTATATTTGTTGAACGAGGAGGCCTGAGAGCGACACCATTCGATTCAATAAAAAAAGAGATACAGAAAAAATGATGCCAAACTCATTTCCTAATGGCAAGTCAATTTTGGGTGAAAACCGTTAAAGTTTTTCCGCATTAAAACGTGATTTCCTTTAAAACATTCCATTTGAAAAAAAGGTGCTTATACTTAATAAGATACTATGCTTAAATACTTATGCTTATTAAGATCTTCGGATTTCGTTAAAATCTGTCATCGCCTTCTGTTAAAATTTTCTTATTTTGTTCACAGGAAGGAAATTACTTCTAGAATCGATCCCTAGATTTTTGACCCTCAGGTTTGTTACATCCTATGTAAGCTCAGAAAAATATTATTTTATTCCATATTGGATACAACAATATCAAGCTTACCCAGTCTCCAAATCTTTAATAAGGCACCACCTCATTCGGTGAGGATGGCCCAGTGTTGTCGCATTTTACTCGGCGCCTGTTATGAGGGAGTGTGATTTTCAGAAGATAATTAAGGCAAAGCATCTAATCTTGAGGTAAAGACCGTCAAATTCCCGCCGACTGAGCTTAATACATTCACCTGATTCATGCTCGCAATATTTAAGTAAGATTTCCTTCGGATGCCACAAACCACCCCGAAAATTACTCCCACGTTCGGAATGTTGTGGATATTTCCCTCTCAAAGGATGTCCTTTCTAACTGTTCACCGTCAGAAGTCTCAAAAGGGATGAGTTCAGACAACCTTTCGTTTCGACTGACAAGACAGGCTACACCCCCGAGTATCTCGCAAAGCAACCGAATTTAAGATAATCATATTTATTGAGATAACTATGAATAAACATCTCAAATATAACTGTCTAGCAAATCCCCATGAAAAAAAAACAAGATATGTGGATCATCTCCAGGATTATCGAATTCCCTGCAACTAAGCTCACCGACAAATATCAATTGACAGAGTTTATTCCGCCCTGACATTGTCCAACTCTTTCAGGAGAAAAAATCACCAAAACATCTATGGGACCTCACCAATTATCCTTCATACGAAACCGTACTAAACGGGGCTAATGAGTAATGAATTTAATGATGCACTCATTATGGGCAACCAAGAACAAAACTCGACCTGGCCTATTCAGACAGGAATGATGAGTCGTTACAGGAAAGAAAGAAATTTTCACTAAAGAACTCCCGGACATCCCTCCTCTCTGGTTGAACAAACATTGGCATTTTTAGCCCATTTTCTAGGTGTTTCTCTCGATACCTATAAAGAACATTTTAAACCTAATTCATTTCCTAAGCCGATTGAGAATGATTTACAAAAATTACAAAAATCCCTACTCCAGTTGAACTCCTTTTACAGTTCCTTTCGATCTGCAAATGTAAAAAATGTCAGTTATCGCACTGCATGCATGAAGGATCGTAAATGCGATAATACTATTAACTCCCAGCTGATCGTGTTGTTTGAAATACATTATTTTTGGTCAACCTTAGCTTACACTAGGCTATGTATCCTCAAAATGAAAGCATATAATAATCATATTTACCAACAAACCGAACAAAGCCTGTAATGACCACCATAGTCAGCACTATCTGATAAGCCTCCTGCTTAAGTTGGTCAACCACCTAGAACCTATCATACCATCAACGTAATTGAGTTGAAATGTCCACTTCTACCTACACCAACTGCATCTCGTAGTTGATAAGATTTAAGAATCCTTTGATGGAATAGAAAGATGTATTCAAGTGCCAGCCGGAACTGAAAAATCATTCAATCGAGTGAGTTGTTTTTAAAAGCACTATGATCTTCACTACCATGTCGGCTCATGTTGAACCGGACCTTCAGTGTCAGGTATCATGAGGCCATGTCTCACTGACAAAATATTCTCCCCAAGAGTAGGTGTTGGCCCCATAACTATACTACGTATATGGTGGTGACATTCCCACCTCAAGTATGCTCAACCACTGCTCAATTTGCTAACGACTCAGATTTCCCCAGATTATACTTAATAGCTTACTTCGGACCTAAAAGAATAAACTAGGAGATGAAACAGGGAGGAGAACGCCCAAAAATCCTGCGAGTTGATATTATTTTTTTTCTCCGAATGCTCGACGAGCCGGAATGACGTATTGGCGAGGAATTTATCCTAGCACAGACTAAATTTTGTTACCGTATGTATGTGTGTTTGTATGTTGTGTTGGAAAAACGTTTGACGTTCGACCACCCTTAAGGGATGACATTGTTTCATCCAAGAACTCAACCACAAATACCAGTTGAATGAAGCGTTTATTTAAGCTCATTAAGCCCATTTGAGCCATTAAAGCCATTAAATCAGGTGTTCACAGTCCTACCTTCCTAAACCCGCGCCCCAAGAGTAATGACCAACGCACGACGGTATGTAGAAACTCCAATCTCCATAATATCATTTGAACCCCAAATAGCAATTCTGATAGCTTCTTTTACGAACTACATACTAAATCCATTATGAGGAAAGTTAACAGGACTCGGACTCGTTAACATGTGTTGTGTGTATACCCATTTTTCTCCTAACGGCAAGGTTATTGTATCATAAAGCTATCTTGAAGAAAAGATAAAGAGGGTAGGCGTTTCAGAAAATTGATACTGATGAATGAAGGACTTTACACACGTGAACAAACTGAAGAAATTTAGTGTCACATGCAGTGTGTGGCAGAAACTGAATCAATAGGAGACAACATTCAATAGGCCTGTTTAAAAAATGACTTGCATACAATTTTAGTTTGCAAAAAAATTGATAAATCAAAAATGAAAACGCTGCAAATTCTTTCACTGGGGTTTATTATTCAATGATTCATGATTTGAATTTCTACAAAGCTTTAGAGTGTCCCTGTTTCACAGGTGATAGAGCGATTATTGAATTTCACTAGATATGCAAAGAGCACTTAAATCGGTTCTCAACCAAAATACCTATTTGGATTGATCAGTTGATCATATTTGTGTGCCTCCTGAAATTCAATAATCGCTCTATCACCTGTGAAACAGGGACACTCCAAAGCTTAGTAGGAATTCAAATCATGAATCATTGAATAATAAACCCCAGTGAAAGAATTTGTAGCCTTTTTTTCAAAAGCGATTACAATGAAAAAATATTCTTTTTGAAAATTTTAAATTTCGGAAGACGGAGCATCAGAATGCAGTGTATCTGAATGCAGTATCCACTACATCACTAGGTAATGCGATCAAAACAAAAACAATAATAAACCAAAAAAAAAAAAACGCAAATGTTGGCACCATAAATCGGACTATACATCGGGAATGGTTTGAGCTACGGACCTGGTAAGGGGCTCATTCGATTCCTCATGGAAAGTTCTTCAAAAAAATTCCAAATTTAGGTCGCGTTAACTTTTTTTGAGGTTTTTAGGGATTTTAAAAAACTTTGACAACCCTAAAAGGGCACTTTAAATTAAGTGAGAGAGTTGGCTGAAGAATTGGGGCGTTGTCGGACCAAGATGGATTTTTCCTGAAAATTTCAGATTTTTTGCTCCAGCCGTTTGGGAGAAATCGTGCGTACGGAGTACGGCGTACGGCGGACGGACGGAAAAATTTGTATTGCAGATTTGGATTCTACACCCTTTGAAACGTAAACCATGAAATTTTTATGGTGTTAATTTTTTTTCAAGAGCGAATACAATGGGTTATTATTGAATAATAAACCAAAATAGTGGACTTTAGTAAACCAATCAGTCATTCGCTTTAATGTAACGTAGTAATAAACATATCCTCTTCGTCAGCGCACACATCATGGGAGAACTGGTATCAACGACCTTGGATTTAAATCGGGGAGAAAATTATTATTAATGGTAAGAGAGAGAGGGCATGCAAGGAAGTAATTGAAACTAATGACTGAGGGTGTCGTGTGATGCAGACCATGGAGAAGGATAAACAAGGAGAAAGCTATGGGACGAAATTATACTCAGCTATTCGGTGGCTTTCGCCCAGCCGTCTGCTTAGCGACCGTTATTCTCTTCGCTTAAGCCATTCATTTGAATCGTGTGCGAGCTGGAGGATGGATGGGACGTCTCTTCACTATGAATTTATGATACTTGCCTACGAGGTCCTTGGGTTGATGAACGTTTAGCAATATTCTGTTTATGAGTGTACCCACATGTTAAATATACTACCGTTTTGAATACCCGTCCTTATAAATGTCACTAATCTGAAGGTGGACAAACTTAATATGCCGTTGTTCAAAGATCTTTCAGGCGAACATACTGAATCACAAGACTATTTAGGGTTGACATAGTCAATTTAGATATTCATTATACTAACGATGTAGGATAGGCAATCACGTTCATGCCCTTTATCAGGAGGGATAAATTGATGTTTGCCAATGTATCTGGAACGCGCCTCATCAATCATAAATGTACTTAACACCTCTTCGGTGAAAATTATTCTAGTTTGGTTAGACCTCAAGCAATCACCACAGGAGAACTTATAGACTACCTTTAATGAAGAGCTAATTCGTTCCATTACGTCCCAAGAAATAGGCGAGTAAAACAATCCACATTTGCGATCACTAATAATAATACAGGCAGCGTGAAGTGAGGAAACCTATTTTGACTGAACTATAGTGCTAGTTTAATGAAACACTTTAATAAACAAAAATTGTTTCTCAGTAGATAAAAGTACATTAAAACCTAGAAAGAAGTGTAGGTACCAAAAACCAAATTTAAACATATTTTAACGAGCACGAAGGTTTTTTACGATGTCGCTATATATGGAAGGAAACACTTTCATTTCAACAAAATCCCACTACTTACCTATTTAAAAGGAATTTGAAAAAAAAAAAAAAAAAAAATTTCAACCTCAGGATGTGTTACTGAATGGCAAACCTGTGTATCATTTAATTGAAGAAGCAGTCCGATTTACGATGTACCTAACTAATCAATCTTCAATTACAATCATGCGAATTATACGCTTATTTGAGGTTAGGGTTTCCTCTTTATAACTTTTGTAATTGGGCATAAACGAAAGCTGAAATTCAGAAATTAATTAATTTAGATTTTAGGATTGTTAAAATAACGCATGGAATGGGGTGGAGTGAGGGTTCGAAATGTATCTCGGGTCGAGCGTGTTGGCGGCTCGGAGGTGAGAGGGTCCGGGGGTTCGGACGAAAGATAGAGGCAGCAACCGAGGAGGTATGCTTACGTTTCCATATTAGGCGGTCTATTCCCATAGGCTACTGGCTTTATTCGCCCCATCCCTTTGCATGTTCTCTCTGCATACAGTAACCGAGTCCTTTGGCTATCGGGCAACACCCCATCCCATCCGAACCCACCCCTTCCAGATCCCACAGGTTCTGTTAATATTACCTTGGCTGACCAACCCACCTCGCACAATATTCTCCACCACTTGCTACCCCTGCTTCATTGCCCGGGAACCCAACGCCCTTACTACTAGTGTTCAGTAACTCTCGGATACTTCCAGGAAATTACTTGAAAACTGCATTTCATTTAGCGAGGTATGCGGCTATCATCTCAAAACCTCATCTCCTTTCTTCGGTAATGTATCCCACAATAGTCCAAACAATTTCATCTTACTGAATGTAGATAACGAATCTCTATTGTGAAAGTTTGGAGTTACACAGGAAACGGACGATTCCTAATGATGAGGATTTTACGATTCTAAGTTAAACAATTAATCAGATTTTATAAGGGGAACTTTTGCGCTAGCTCCAATTCCTTCATGTTCTTGGATAGTTGCACTGGAATAAAAAGAACACAATTTATTTTTTTTTATTTTTTTTTGCATTGTTTTATTTACATACAGCCGTACATTTCATAATATAATTCAACACTTCTTAATTCAAAAATTAAATGGATAAATGCACAATATTCTCATTGTACGATACTACAAAATATATCATATTTATACTAAATTAAACATTAGTATGGATATTTTAAAATAAACATATTCTCTACCTATGCAGTTATGTTGTTTGTGATTAAGAATGAATATATTTCTTCCCATACTCCTAACTTTTCATATTTTAGTAGCATAGGGTAACTATATGGATTCGTGGTGAGATTTTGAATTCTACGTACTATATCTTGTCTATTATGACGGTATTCCGAACATATCATAACCACATGTTCCATGTCACCGTGAGGATCTCCACAATCACATATAGTTCTCTATCTCTTATTGATCTTGAATAGACAGGCTGGACAGATTGAATGGTTTGCTCTGAGTCTGCAGAAAGTTCTAATGATTTTTTTTCTTTATTAATGGTAGTATACCAGGGCTTGGATTCAATAATTAGGTTTATGTTTTAAAAAAAATTTACCTTTGAAGCTTTTATTAAATGATAACTGCCATTTTTTATTTTATCCGTCATTGAATCTGCATAAAACTACTCCTTCGGTAATTTATGGCTAACCATATCTCTCATTAGGGCCGCTTGTTTCGCCGCCATATCCACCCGTTCATTGTATGACAATCCCACGTGTGATCTGACTAAAAAAAAAATGCACTTTTTACCAATTACCTTGCAACTGTAGACGAGGTTAACCACCTCCGCCACTAAATGGTTTTTGAATTTGGTTAGGTACGGCGAGGAGATAGCTTGTAACAAGCTAAATGAATCTGTGTATACAATGATATTTTGATTCGATTGGTAGGGAGATGAAATGGTATGCTTCAGGGCTTGAATTATACTTATAAGTTCGGCTAAGTAACAGCTGGTGTATTCCCAAAGTTTACACTTCACTACACTTTGTAGATCAATGAACGCCACACCCACCAGTCCACCAGATTTCGACCCGTCAGTAAAAATTAACGTACAGTTTCTGTGCCACCTGCGATCGATAAATTCTGTAAAGTTTTCGTTCACCGCTGCTCGCCCGTTCTGAAGTAGGAACTTATGAAAAGTTATTTTGCTGAACAAATCGGATATTCCATAGCAAACGTGGGAGTAGTTCGATCCGACCAAAGGTTGGAACATTTTTGCATAAAAAAATGTGTGAAGCTTTCAACCAAACGTGGTCAAACTTTACCAACCCATCGAGGACTGAAAGTCACGTGGTGACATAACTCCATGATTGCTTGTAGAGGAACACTATCAAACATTTTCTGGATACGTTGTTCTATCTGCACGAGCGTACTGGTGACCAGCCTCTAAGTAGTAAAGCCTTGCAGAAAGTCCCCTCCCCTGTCGATGTGACAGTCACGAGGATGACCCCAAGGATACTTTGCCGTTCAACAGTCGCCTGGCCTAGGTACGAACCGAAGTCTTGACTACGAGGCATTGCAATGTTCTATACCTGTCTTGATGAGCCAAAGAAGCACTTTGAAGCACTGTTTCCAAAGAGCACTGAGAATGGCCTTATTTCATTGCTAATGGTTTCGATATTGAATGTCCAAAAGGATATTTTCTTTTACAAATTTCATTTGTTCACACGAACCAGGCTTACAGTCTGTGACAATTAATTCAACTTTCCAGTTTCTGCAAGAAAACTGCAATGAAAATTCGATTTTTTTGTTGTGAAAAATTTCACTCAAAGATACCTTCAATATTTCATACGCTCAATGATAAATAGGTTCGAAGATCTATGCCAAGGGCACTGAAGCAAATTTTTAAGTACGGGTAGAAATTATAATGTAATTGAAGATTTTGAAAAATCTTGCTTTTTCAAATTCAGATAAATTTCAGAACTGTTTCACTGCAACCCTTTCCAATGTGATTCATGGTGCGACCAAACAATGCTGTGTCAAACGGCGTAAGGGATTGAGAACTGAAAAATGGGCGCTCAGGATCGTTGTATTGCTTTCAAATGAACGTACCCATGTTCCCGTTCTACCCGCCGACAAGTTCAACCCACCGCCCATCGAAGTGACTCCGACTCTGATCCTTTGGGATGATTCTAGAGACCGTGGCTTTCTATCCTTTCATCTCTCCAATCATTTCTCATATCCTTTCCCCTTCGTATGTAGGTGTGTTGGATTGAATTTTGCGGTCGACAGCCAAACATCTTTGATCACCCGAATATCATGAATCACCGTCTTCTCAAACCTATAACATTGAATTCGACTCACAAAAAGAGCGAACAAGGAAAAAATCTCTGCAAAGTTGGGTGTGGCACATAGCTTCCTAATCTAGCTAGCAAGACCGCTTGTTACAAAAACTGACAGGACAGAAATCCCGCGGCAAATGCTCCGGCACACATCAACACCTTCAAAACGAAAGTCGTCATTTCGCGCTAATTCTATAGCGGATAGAATAGAATGATAACACGAGCATATTGAAAACTATATGCGATTATTAGATCGTTCTTTCCCAGCTCCCTTGACAATTTTAGAGAGGTCGAACAACTAGAACCTGGAAAACGATGCGACATGGATTGTACGATTGCGCATGTGCTGAGTGAAGAATTGACCGGTAGTAATGCAGGTGACAAGGGAACATCTATAGCTTCATCAGCACATTCCCTGAAAGTTTCTGGAAGTTTCAAAATCTGAAGAAAATTGTAGGAATTAGGATTCTCACAAGGATTTCACGTTCTCGTATGCGCAGTAGGTAATAAATAGGTATGCGCAGTAAGAATACGTAATCGTATTCACATTGAAATTGGAATGAGATCATCAGATCGTTTTCCCCGACTACCTTGAAAATTGGAGCACGATCAGACCTGTTTATTTTCTCTAGAACCAGCGAAAATAATTTGTAGTAGATTATAAGTTTGCGCATGCTCAGATGTATTAATTATCTAGCGACGAAACTCATAGGGGACCATCTACAGCCTAATCCACACATTTCCTTAAGATTGCATCAAAATCGTATGACAAATGTTTGAATTAGGCTTGGTACAAGGATCTGCGGGTACACGGACATACAGAGAGACACTAAACGAAAGTTGTCAAAGCTTCAGAACGGTCGAAAACGCAAATTGCGGACATACATTTTCATAAAGAAATCCCTATTCATTTCCTGTAATAAACCTTTGAATTTTTATTCCTAAAATGAATCGCGCAACATTTGTTGGTATGTTCCAAGTAGATAAGCTTTCAGGAAGTTTTCTCCTACACAACTTGATAACAAATTTGAAATTTATTTATTTATCTTATACGGGGCGAGCCCAAATACAGAAAAAGAAAACATAAATATACATACTGAACAACAATAATTTCATACCAACGGTTAACAATATGGAGCAATAAGACATAAAACGAGAACAATGAGACACGAACAATTGTAAATGGTGACGAAAAATACCTAAGATTTCAACAAATTTTTCATTTTCGCTAAGGAATCATTAAAAAAGTCATAGTTGTGAACCGAACAGACCACATTTGCCTCCCTTGGCATTCTCAGAAGAGGGCGGTTGAATAGGTAGTTTCTGTCTGCGAATGGCGTGTGGAAGACAGGTGGATCTCGCGTACGGTGCAGAGGGACCAACAAAAAAAAAAGAAACCAAAAAGAAATGATTGGTTTAAAAATCAAAAAGCGAGGTACGGGCGCGATGAAATTCATAAGAAATAACATTGAGCGAATTCTTCAAAACAATTTTGAGCTAATTGATAACTTGAACTAGCTTATCAAACGCTAATGCTAGCAGACATTGATGAGTTAAGTACTACCATTACCAGTTAATGGTCGGTGTGGTTATTGATAAACACAAATGGACAATGAACTGGAAGCACGGCTAGAGGTTATCATAATCATAATCGTTTTACTTTCGAGTCTGCCTATAGAGGGAGCTTTGTTTCAACTTTCGAAGGATGAAAACTTTGTCTTTTTTTTCAGGTAAATAGGGTAAAAAGTATTTCCCGATTTTATCTGAAGCTCGTCCAGATTCTAGGAAATCTAATGCAAAGCCGAGACGGTGTACTGCATCTAACGTATTTATTGCATCAAGCATGATTTTTGTTTTGATCAAATCGGAAAATCATTTACGCTGCATGGCGTGGAAATTAAAACGCAGACTGGTTTACAGCTTATTCGTGAAACTACTTCGTCTGATGGGGGCACCTCTTTAAAATGATAATTTTTCATATATGGTGATAATAAGTACTATGTAAATTATAATTTAGATTGTTATCCATCTCCAAGATTCAAGAAGGACCTACCTACCTAACTAATCCTTTTCAAACACAACTTGAAAAATTCCATGAAAAGTACTGTTTCCCTCACAAGCTGGTTACAACCGACCCTTGGGTTCAAAGAGTCCGTATGGAGATATCAAACCCTGTTATAAAGCCCTCTTGTGTGGATATCCATTCTTTATTTCTTGGGTTATAGGTTTGCCGCTTGATTTTTATGGTGCCTAGCCTCGTTCATATATTAAATTTCTCTGGTTGTTACCATTTGCACCAATCTCATGTCTTTTTTTAAAATTATTAATCGGCCCTTCTCTTGAGTTGCTTTGAATCTTTTCTCATCTGATGTGGACTTATCATCTTATTCTTTCGGTTATGGGATTGTCCAGCTGGTTTCTCGTTTGTGAAAGAACTGAAGCCCGACTTCCCTCTATCATCAATTTTGTTTTTCGCCTCCCAACACCAGTCCCATTACGCTCTAGAATTTCAAAGAACGTGGACTACGAGTCAAATACCGTTAATACTAAGCTCCCCTATGAACTTCTTTTGACGAGTCAGCTGGCAATCGACCAAGTAGGGGTTAAGGTGCTTTTTTTTCACAAGCCCTGCTTAGCTTCTCGGATGGAATATATTATCAATTTATTACATACAAAGTTTTTGAAAATCCATCAGAAGCAAAGCATGTTGGAATTTATCTAAGGGGTATAACCCAAACATAAGAGAAAAAACTTAGGTTACCTATTGGGCTAATACTATAGACATATTTTATCGATGCTTCTCAGGCTATAATTCTCAACCGACTTTCGTGATTGTTATTTTTTCCTATCCCAATGTTAGTTCATTCGAGGATCTCAGAAATTTTGCTTTCGCAGATAGGATGGAGAATAGAAATGGTAATAGACAATCCATTCAAGCGCTGCTCAAACGAGAACCGTGACCTACTCAGACAATGGTTTTTTCTTTTTAGATTTTGGCGTAGAATTTAAACATATTTTAGAACCTTCAATTTCATCCAGAAATAGGATAAATGGTAATTGTGATAAATCGTTCTACCTTCACTCTTTTCATCTGATTTAATTATTGTTTTTATTTCAGATAAATATGAATTATACGCATAATACCAGACATTGTACTTCTACCTAACTTTCTACTACACACCAAACATCTGAATGCCCCTGAAACGCATGCCGTACATTGAAATATGTCCTCTGCTTTTACCTTTCTAAGTATCAAGAACGAGAGATCTCGTTTTCACTATTTCTTCTGGCAATATGAATCGAGCAAAGCTGCTTTCAGTGAAATTTAAACGCTCCTACGTGCAAGCATTATTTTGAAGATGCCCATATTGTGGTAGATTCCATCAGATCATGCTGTGTGCAAATATCTACAGTTTGAATTTATCATATACAATTATTGCTGCTTGGAATCAGTTTTACTGGAGAATTTTATAAATAAAGTACCGAGAAATAACAAGACTTACTAACACTGAAAAAAAAAAACAAAAAAAAACATGAATTATGATTAAATTACAGTTAAATAGTTATGTATGGTAAATGTATCATTCGTTTCGTAGTTTTGTCTGGAAAATAGAAGCGGAGTATTGTGCGTTGGTGAGGAATCCGCATTAGTGTTTATGAAGAGTAGATAAACACGGATGACAAGCTGAGTTGCTAGAGGGGTCAGATTTCCATACCCGCTGACGCACCAACTGTAGTGATTAGGAACGGGGTGCGGACATGAGGGAGCTGCTGTGGTAAAAGGGTCATGAGTTAGGGTAGATCGGAGTCTTTTTTTTCGGATCTGGTTGGAAAGAAACATCTGAGAGGGATAATTAAACTCGTAATCGTGTATCAGTGACATTGGGCTGGTTAAAACAGTTTACGAACGCTGACCGCCCAACCCGGACTCCTATGCAAATTTATACTATTCTCTTTCTGGAGGATTCACATAAATATTGCTGAACCCATTTGATTTATGCTTTCAATTTCCGACTACCTTTTTCAACAGTTGAATTATTTTTTCTTTGATTTCGCCTCCTCTTCCTTGATTGTGCTATTGCATGATCATACATTTGTATGGAGCATTGCGATTCCCAATAGATAAGGACTTCGTTCCTTCATTGCAATGTATTCCTACGTTTCACCGAGTTTAACTTCACCTGCTTTGTTTGTCTGAATTAACAGATTGCTTGTCCCTATCAGAATAGTGGAAAATCTCATATTAGGCTTGATAACCAACATCTGTGCTACATTTGCATTTTCGAAAGAGTTTTGAACATAAAAAGTTATTCTTCAGTTTTTCTACATCGAATTAAAAGAAAAAAATTGACCCGATGAACGAAGTATTAAACTCTGTAGATACGCATTTAATCCTCCATGAACCTCGTACTAAGCAGTACTAGATAGATTTATATAAATTTATATGATCTATGTAAATCATTGTTTATTTGTTTAGATCATGTGTCCGTCACTATTATACTAAACAGTGGTATCCGTTACTTTTTAGTAAAAATGGATATATAAAATGAATGAGTTATTAATGGTATAAAAAAAAAAGGAAATGTCTTAGAAGATTGACCAAAGCTAACGGAGAGGGAGAAAGTGACCTTGAAGATCTCCACAAATTGTTTGTCGGTAATCTATCTTCAAATTCAATTTCAGAAGTTAACTCATAAAGTGGGTGACAATGTGTGGTTTGTGTATTACCAGTCTGTTGATATATTGAATCATTCCCTCAAGCGAGGACGCCGTTCTCCCACCGATCGACTCATCAACATGAGATTCATGAGTTCTGTGGAATAACCTTATGCCGATTTCCATATCAATAAGAGATATATAACAATCGCTTACCTATCGAACGCTAAATTATGGTCAGTCAAAGAGGGAAGGGGCCATCAATTGAATCAATTGTGGTCCCTCTCCTCTGTACGTAGACAAGTGATATAGTGTGTCCACTCTGGCCACTTCAACAGCAGCGCCCTGCCGTTAGCATCATCGTTACACTGGTCAACTCTGTCCCCTATTGTTATGTAAAATCCTTAAGTTGAATGTGATAACCTGTTTCAGTTTGAGTTGCTTTCCATCTCAAAATAACCATATTATGTACTCGTAATATTGAAGTGCAGAATAAATTCAAAATTCCTGTATTAGCAGCACACGATATTGAAAAGAAAAGAATGCAACGCATTTCGAAAAATCAGAGGTAAAATATGAGGTCCCTCAAGTTATAACCTGCAAACTTCACCCTCTTATTTTGCAAATAATTTGTTTTGCTAGACAAAATATCCGACTTTTTCCACTTTCGAGATTTTTTTCGTGTTTTTGACCTTGATCACTAAAAAGGCACTCGCAAAATTAAATAAGAATATCCAATTCAAAGATTAGAAGCCGTCATGATTTGGCATATTATTTGGAAGGTTGTAGAGTAGAAAGATACTTACCCGTTTGCCATCCTGGGTATCCAGTCCTACAAACCGGGAATCTGGCCAGGAGAGCTGATTTAATTTCCACCAGTGTTAATCCTTGTGTAACAATCTCAAGCGGTTTTCAACATCAAATACTTCGTAAATTACGATAACAAATAGTGTTTGACTGAATAGTTGCACTGAAAAAAAGTAGGTAGGTATATACCTATTATCAGATTTCACTCGCCTCATCAATTTTGTCCAAACTAAATATTCAGTGTCTAAAAACCATTAAAAAAAAGTTCACTCGCCTCCTTCCTAAACTTGCCAGCGGAATATATTCTTCAAAGTTAATATTTAACACAACGTTCTCAAAAATTCTCTGCAACTGCGTGAAGCTATAAAATAATAAAAGAAATTCGTTATATATACACAGGAACCAACTGTAAAACTAAATAATTTCTATGGTAGTGTTGTAGTGACAATACATCCACCTTGAAGGAAGGGTTGCTCGGTGGCCGTTGCATTTCTTTGGTTTTTGAGCTCACACGGAAGAAAGCTCGATTAGTAGCACAAGGGTTTTCACAACGACCAGGGATAGATTTTTCTGAAACCTATTTCCCAGCTATAAAAATGTACCTCCTCCGTTTACTAATGGGTATAGCAGCTGAAGAAGACCTCGAACTATACCAATTAGATGTTTTTCTAAAATGGAACGGCCTTTTGAATGGATCGCTTGACGAAGAGGTTTTTATTTATCCGAAGGTTTAAAAGATATCTTAATCCTAAATTGAAATATTCAAACGAAATTCAGATCGAAGAAAGCCAGAGCGAAGACAAAATCATTGTCGAATGTACTTGAAAACTAAGTATGTTCTGTCAAGAAAGCACTATGCAGTCTGGAACAGGCTGGAAGACAGTGATTCAAAAAACTCTTCCACCATCATTCGCTGTTTCTACACACAAACGTTTGATGGTTTTTTCCTTGCACCTGCAAACAAATGTGGAAAGGAAAATTGGAAAAAGACCTAGCAGTTACATTCGAAATATGAGGCATAGGGAAACTAAATTACATTAGTATAATAACTTGGTATTCATTTCGCAAGAGACAGAAACGGAACCCAGAAAAAATACATTCGAAAATTTGAAGAAAACTTCAGAATGGAAAAATGAAAACAATAAAAATCCCTATAGAAGTTAATCTGAAACTCGAAAAACCAAGAGAGGGGGAGCGCGCAGGTGTCCCATAGGTACCATGTTGCAGTCAGGGCGGTACAGTAACGTTGGCAGGGGCGGGGTATGCAATGTCACGCATTACACTTGAGTCTTGAAGGAGGGGTAGCCCGGTGCGCCTTGCGTTCCTGTCTACAGTCCAACTTAGTTGTTAACGGATGTAGGTATTGTTAGCCGATTTGAGAGATGAAACAATATTTTCGCCAAAATCAAAATTATACTTTTTCGAAAATTCCCCACAACTTTCAATCCATTTCTACCTCCGTCGATATATTTGCGTCTCCGACTGTGCGTTTGCTGATCCTAGTATCAAGAATAATTTTTACTTCTGCCGTAAAATTCATTTACCTACACACTAACATAAACCAATCATTTTTCAAAAAAATTGTTTCCTAAATGGTATGAAACTAATTTGTATTCAGTTATTCATTTTTTTCCAAAGTTGAGTTGTTCCACAGCCCTCTGGACCAATTTTAATAGTTGTCACCCGTATTGAGAAGTTTTGCTTCATAGGGAAGCCCTAATAACCATTTATTCCAGGAATCATTTCAGAATTCCTCATAACATGTCTTTCATTCTTCATTACCCTTGGAGTGTTGAGATTATTAGTACCTCAATATATATTTTTTAAAATATATCATATCTATTTATGATGATATAAGTACCTAATACTTCGTTCACCCTGTTTCTTCCTTTCTAATTTCATTTTTTACGTACTTTTATTAATCAATGAACACAATTTACTTAAGAAAATTTCTTCCTCCTTCTATTCGATGTTAATAAATTCTCTCACTCTTTAAAACAGGCCAATATGTGCATGTGTTATTATGGCATGTGCAGTTGCATAGTAACTTACAGTATAAAGACAAAATAAATAATAAAGCCCATCTGCAGACGAATATTAATTGAGGTAACTTTCTGCGGATACTCAGCTTAATTCTCTAGTAGGAAGAGTTTTATTTAAACAATCTAGGGCGGAAATTAGTTAGTCGAATTGCTGGAAGCCAGTCCTGAAGATGGATGAACTTCTGGTAGTACTCCACGATGGATGATACTTGTTTCAGTTGGGGAGGAGAAAGTCCTTTCTGAATTAGGACCCCACCCTGATATTAAAGGCTGGCGGCCTGAGTTGGTCCCTTGTTCCAAAGCCTTAAACCAAAAGCTAGACGCTCAGATATATTTCAAAAGGCTATCATTACTGGTTCAGAACAGTTTTAAGTAAAAATCAGGCTTCGAAACAGAATAATAGTCGAAGTGGTACAGCTTTTGCCACATGCCTAACAGTTGCACGCACATTAAACCAGAGGACGATGTAAACAGTTAAGTAGGTACATGCACGTACACGCCCGTATTGAATGAACCTTAGGGTTGTACAAGTGATTTTGTTAGATCTGAAAACTTCTATGTGTGCCCTACTTCTAAGTATTTTGGGTATAGCGTAAGATCATTGATTGATGTTTGTTTGATGTTGTTATAAACACAATTGTTTTTTTTTTAGATTTTCAAGATTTTTTAAATAATTCCTTTTATATTTTGAGCATTCTTTTATGGGCTCTATTGTATTAAAAAAAAAAAAAATTGATAACGATATATTTTCGTTAGTGTGTTCAACAATGTCGGAAATCGTTAGTATCTCATCGAACTTTTTTCCCGTCTACTAGAAATATATGGTTGGTGAATTATACAGGGTGTCCCAGGAGTTATGCATAATCCGACTCCTTCGTGTTCTACAACTCATTTCCGACCAAAACTGCCTCATAGCAATTTTTTGCCAGAAGCCTCGTTTCCGAGCTATTCGCGATTTAATTTTTTTTTGTGTGTTTTCGATTTTACGTCATTACAACTGACGTAACTCCCTCGATTTCGAAGATAGCTCAAATTTGATGACACCGTTGGAAAGAACGTTGAATTTTCTATCTATTTGATGTCAGAAAACCTTTTTAAAATTGCATTGAAGATGTGCGATTGCTGCGCGAAATGGCAGTTTTTTCAAAACTTAAAATCGCCTGTTTTTCATCTCGCTTAGAAACCCCATGAATGCTTGACGCAGAACTGTGGAGGCCTGATAAAACGTGCGCCAAAATGTCAGCTTTCATTTCAGTCGTTTTTGTTTTTAAAAATAGTTTTATTTAAGGAAATGGTGTTTAACTGCAGAAAAAACGTGTGTTTTCTGTTAAAATTTAGGGTTTTCCAAAAGTCTCGAAGATGAATGCAACTCATCGCAGTCGGAAATGAGTTGTAGAACACGTAGGAGTCGGATTGTGCATACGTCCTGGGACACCCTGTATCACCAAAAAAGACCTAATGTTTGAAAATTGGGAAAGCTACGGAGGAGGCATTGTCTTGGTGAGGGGCAATGAAAAACAGGCGATTTCATGATTTTTAAAAAAACTGCCATTTCGCGCAGCAATCGCACATCTTCAATGCAACTTAAAAACAGTTTTCTGACATCAAAAAGATAGAAAATTTAACGCTCTTTCCAACGGTGTCGTCAAATTGGAGCTATCTCAACAATTGAGGGAGTAACGACAGTTTTAATGACTTAATATCGAAAACACGAAAAAAATCTCAAATCGCGAATAGCTCGGAAATGAGGCCTCTGGCAAAAAATTGCTATGAGACATTTTTGTTCGGAAATGAGTTGTAGAACACGTAGGAGTCGAAGTGTGCATAACTCCTGGGACACCCTGTATATATCATGCGGAAAATGAGGTATCGATGTTTTTTAGCGATGAAAATCATAGGAAAACTCGTCTACATTTTAACCCGCACATTCTTGAAAATGGAATCCTAATTGAATGAGAACTGTAGAATATTGCTTTGCCAAATCCCAATTTCCAATGACCAATTTTACGGATACATTCAATGGTGTCCCAGTATCGACTTATCATCAATATTTAAATACAATCTTGTGAAAAAACTAATAAACTTTTTTTATCAATAAGTTTTTCTTACAAAAAAGGATAGATTGATAACGCCGCCTAAAACACCACCCAAAAATATTACATAATGCAATCTGAACATTCATCGGTGGTATCTACCACAATAAATATTAACTGCAATACCTATAATATTCAAATAGATTGCTGAAACATAAAGACAACTCATTGTTCCAGAGTACTACTTTCTCAATTTATTTCTTATACATTAGATTCTGGTAAAAAAAAATATTTTCGTTTTAACCTAACTTTCATGGTTCAAAATCATTAAAAAATTATAATAATAGTTCCCGGCTCAATCAATACAAATTAATTGTGTGCGCATGCACGTAACCGTATTCCTTCTGAGTTTTAGCTGAGTACAGGCAATTTAGGACCAATCCCGTAAAGATGGATTTGTGTTTCTCATTCGAAAAATCAATCCAGTTTAAGCCGAGTTGATGGAGGAGCGATTCCTTGAAGAATCCGCCTTGAATGGGCGAGAAGCGGCAAAAGTGAAAGGAGATGTTGGCTGAGCCTGCAGGCTTGATGAATCAGGCAACTCTGTAACACACCGAGGTCCAGATGGAAGATAACCGGAGGGGTGAAAAATTAGGACAGAAAAGCTAGTAATCTCTGCGTATCTCGTCTGGAGGCGTAGGCTTTCCTCAGCTGACAACAATTTCTCATTCCACTCATTCCAGTTCCATCTTTCCTCTTCTCCAATACAAACTCCGCAATATATTTAAGCTTCTGTTCCTTCGAACTACTGTCACCTCATTCATTCTCAGATGGGATTATTTTTACGCTAAATTTCACGAGGAAACTCATCGTTGAACGTTCAACATCCGACAAATATTTTTTGTGATGAAATTTCAATAATACGTACTAAAAAATTGGTAATTTGAGGTAGCGTTGAATATGTTATTCATCAATATTAATGGCATTGGTTCAATTTTTCAATAATGAACCTCTTCAATCTAAGTGTAAAACTCCCTCAATTTTTGTTTGTTTTCTTTTCAAGATGAGCAGAGCCTAAAGTTAACGAAGAAAGCCCGTCCGTCCTTCGTACGGAGCTTTTGTTCGATATTTTCCTCAAGTCAATCGTGCTTATGTGAGGATTCAATTTTACCAATTGACAATAAAACTAACCAGTACCGATGTATTATCTGCAATGTAAATGACCTTATTATCATACATGATTCTCAACTACTATTCCATACGTACAACAGAAGCAAGGGGTTTCCTGCTATTAGAATTCTTGCAAGAGTCGTAATTTTCAGGTTTGGACTTCATAATCGGATTCAGCACACTTCAAAACCCTACAGCAATTTGAAGCTCAAAAGTTTGCACCTCTCAGGCGCGCATTACAATGCAAGAACAGTAAAAACCGTGCCAAGATCACACCTCTTCAACGATACAATCAATTTTAATTTCATCTTGATAACTGAAGGTGAAAAATATGCTCAACTACAGAAAAACGTGGTGTTTTAGATAAAAATTGATGTTTCCTGAAAAAATTGCTCCTCAAAACCCAACTATTTTAGGGTTCGATTCTGGGTAGGTTTTCACGTTTAATCGAATGGTGACATTCACAGTTCGAACATTAGGAGGTTTTCTGGAATTTTTCATTAAATATCATCCTTTTAGCCCGTAACACTCTGTTTTTAGGCCTGAAAAATGTCCGGACCACAAATTCAAACCTGAAATTACAACTGCTCACTATACGGCAGAATTTAACGAGCAAAATGTTAAGTATGTTCTTCGTCAACTAGATGGACGTAGGTACTAAATTTACGTAATAAAGATCGGTGTCGGTTTTCTCTAGTCATATTTCTATTGTCGGGATAGCACATCAGCTCTCCGTTTTGAAGGAAGCTCCATAGTTTTTGGATAGCGATTAGTGATAACTTAAGGTGAGAAAAGTCTCACTTCTACAACGTTATTTCTTTCGCAACATCCCACAATACTTCAAGCTGGCATTTTTAATTGAAAAATTATGGTTTGCAGTTGAAATAAAACTAATTTTACGTAAAACAAAATGTTTGAACAGCCAAAAAAGTAAACTCGATCAAAATAGAACGTAAACAAAAGAAACAATTTCCAAATCACAAGTATTGCTATAATCTTGGTTATAGATGTCCTTGAAGGATGAAAATTATCAAACGCTTGTTAGAAAAATGAACAGCATTAAACTAATAGATTCTGTAATTATATAACAAGGGGACGTCGAATAAGCTATTTTGACAGTAAACACAACGAGAATCGTCGTCAAACATGGCGAATTCTGCTGGCTCGATAAATTGAAGCATATCGATTGTCAGTGACGTCATTAGAAACCCACTCATTGCAATGGTCCCGAAATGTTATAATTGATCAAATCTCTACAAAATGAAAATCGATCTTCCTTTCAAAATGAACTTTATATTTAAATAGGCTCCGAAACTGTCGAAAAAATCGAAAATGGTTCAAACTAAAATCTGGGATATTTCGTCTTAGAGTTAGGAGAGTTAGAGCTCCAGAGGTACATTAATTTTTCACCAAAGATAAGACAGAATAACTACGACTGCAGAGGATGTGCGTTTTCCTGTGAGGAAAATACCGTATTCCCTCAATTTCAACCTCCCTTTTCTTGAGACATATCCAAGTCATTGCTTTTCCTTTTCAGGCGAACCGGGTCCTTTGATTCGGAAAACTTTCGAGCAAGTATTAAAATACCCCAAGTTGCATGACAAATTTTTCGGATGGCATGATACAAATCTTTTCCATCGAAGTTGTGGTATCCATACCACTGTCATAGACCACTTAATTCACTGTAGGTTCAAGATTGATATTGATTTTTATGAGATTTGTTCGTATGTCAGTCGTTTATCGTCAGTAGTAGGTAGAGTCGAATACTGTTTAACGTATTTTTTAAAACTAATGGAGAAATATAGAATAATCCAGTTCACATTAGTGGCTAGAGCGATTAATAGTACAAACGGTTCAACTTAATTTGCATTTTCAAGGTAGTATTGAACGATCGCTCGTTGGATTGTTGATCATGAAAGTATTTAATTTCTTCCGTACCAATATTTCCGTACTATAACTTTGCACTATCGGAACTGTTTGTTTTTCAAAATGGATTCATAAGGTTGAAATATTCTGGTCCACCAAAATCCTTTGGAACTTTGAACCAAAAAACCACTCGTTGAGAAGGCATTGAAACTACACCGCTCCCTTCCCATCGAAATTTTGGTTTCACAATTTCTTGGAGATTTTGAGAAACAGATCTTATTATGCTAATAGTTTTATAGATTCTGATTAGCGACTAATGCTGTACAACAACACGGAGATATACTGAGATGTAGCCAATCTCAGAACAACCATGGTTTCAGCAACTAGAAATGGCGGATGACCTGTCTATCGGGGTGCTCCGATTTCACTTGTGCTATGAATACAATATCTGACACAATCATCCAACATCTCGGAATTCTCATTGTTCACCACCAATTAATACGCGCGAAATGGGAAACGTTACAATTATTAAAACTTCAATAAATTTGTATAGTTTTGTCTATTCAACGTTATTCCCGAGAATAATTATAGTTAGCGGAAGTCTAATGAATCACAATTTCCGCTCTTATGTAGCTTTGTACACCATTCTGAACAAATTTCGTTTCGTTTCCGTCTGTATGTGTGTGTTAGGGTATGTTTGTTGTGCGTCCACCAATCCTTGTAACACGTTTAATTTCAACAGTTTTCTTACAATTTAGATGAGATGTCAAGAGGTAGTGCGGGTCGGGCTGCAGATAGTCCGCTATGAACTGCATTCTCCAAAAATCAGTACTTAACTCCACACATGTGCGAACATATATCTATCAGGAACATTTGTTCAGACTCTATGGTCCGGAGGCCTGTCGGGAAGAAGGGAGTGATAGCCTCATAATAATTTCAACACATTCGGAATGATCATTAGCTGATACACATTCGCAATCAACTTTGTAGAAGAAAAGTTAAGTAATCTAAAATCAATTTTAACACGATCTTTTCAATATTACACGCTTAATACACAGAGTGTTCGATAAATGAACAACCAAACTTCAGGGATCGATTACTTGTTTGCGATTACTTACTAATTTGCAACAACTTTTACTTCATAGCAATTGTTTATTTAATAGGCAGAGAAATTGGTGTTTGAACGTAGAAAAACCTACATTTTTTTAAACGAAATCATCGTTTTGCCATGAGATATTGCCTCCGGTTAGTACACAATTAAAGGGGGAGGGGGAAATAACTGCGAATTTTTTCAAACAAACACCACGTTTTTCTGCATTTAAGCGTAATTTTCTCCTTCAGTTAGCAAAGTGAAATTAAAATTGATCATACCGTTGAAGAGGTGAGCAGTTTTCACTGTTCTTGCATAGTAATGCCCCCCTGAGTGATAGAGACTTTAGAGCTTCAAATTGCTGTGGGGGTTTTCACGTGTGCTGAATCCGAAGATGAAATCCAAAACTGAAAATTCCAACACTTGCAAGAATTCTATCAGCAGGAAACCCCTTGCTTCTGTTGTATGTATGGAATCGTATTTCAGAATTAAGTATGATAATGAGGTAATTGACATAGCAGGTAATCCATCGGTACTGAGGGACTGGTTAGTTTCTACGTCAATTGCTGCCATTCAATCCTTACATAAGCACACCTGACTTGAGGAAAATATTTTAAATACCTGATCCCTTGTACGAAATGTCAGGAACGCATCTCCTTAATAACCTTCTCTCCCAGTTGTGTGATCGCAGATGGAGAAGATTCTGTAATCACATCCTTATCACTAGGAGCTTTAGTTTTGGTAGGTAAACTAATTTATTTGTTCCCCAAGTACTCCAAGCCTGACTGCAGCGGAGGAATTTTTACCCCATTACTCAGTGAAAAACATAAATGCTAAGAGATTTGTGAGAGTCATTATAACAGTATACTGTACTAGCAATTTTAGGAAATAAACAGTATAACTCTCTAGTAACAGATTAGTTGACTGAATAGATCATATGACTGAATAGAGCAGTATGCTATTTAGGGTTCTGAATGATCATACTAAAGTGATAACTGAATATCTAGGATGATGGATAATCTTTGTTATTGATTACAGATGACCTCTACATTGCTCTTCTGTTCTGTAGGAGGGTTATACCAAATGCTTGAAAGAAAAAACGTATGACAATTTCAACTACCAACATACTCCAATCTGAGCTAGTTCGACCACGAGTATAAATAGTCAGTGTTACTGTCCGTTTTAGTATTATAACATGACACTTACATTTAACGATCAATATTTCAATTGAAAAGTTCAGAAAACAAATGAAATTCCATCATTCAATTAACGGGAATAATCATTCCTTCACACTGTTACCAAGCTTACGCTGGGTTGGCCAATTCATGAATGAATTCTCTTTACGCATCTAGTAGCTTCTTACAAACACTGCCCCCCACCTGGTGTTCCTGGTGCCTCATCTTGAATAGCGAACCGACCTGCGGCGGGTGCACTTGATGTTGGAAATTGCCTTCCATTTTTCCTTTACCGCGAGTTCGTTTGGGGAGTTTCGATCGTGTGGTTCCGTAACTCCCAGGTGTGTTTAACTAGAAAATTATGTATGCGTATCGTGAAGAGTCTGTATTTACTACTCTACTTTTTGGCAATAAGTATAAATAACTGTGCGCGACTCATTAATAGTAAAAATTGAATATTTCGGAAATAAGTTTTTCGATGCTTTTTAATGGTTATTATTGTGCTAGTAATCAGTTCAGGTTGTTATTGAATATAGTGGATACGAAGTTTTAATTTCAAGGTTGCTATTGAATATAGTGTTTTTAGTGTGTTTTTAGTTCAGGTTGTTATTGAATATAGTGGATACGAAGTTTTAATTTCAAATCCAATATCCAATCAATCGAATATATGTTTGGAAATTCTTGGGAACACTTACAATAAGTACTTAAATTTAATTTTGAATTTATTCTATTTTTCCGGTATCATGAATTAATATTATAATGATATCCAGATGTGAGCCTGTGTCTAATGATTTGTTCATGTTTCAGGTGAGCAGTCTAATTGATTGTGTTGCATCATAATCAATCAAGCAGATAGATGACTAATTCACTGAGCTGCACTTTTCGAAAATGCTACCAAAGGTACGATAAGCCCTTGAATCCCATTTCATGGGTGTTGTTCCTCCAATTATTGCAGTTGAAATGATACGGGGCGGCACGCTATGTGCGCTAACCAAATGTACCTATTTCAACTAAATTTTAGTAAAAAAAGCAATAAATGAATGTTGTGTTTGTCGAAATTGTAAAAACACCAAAACTATTGATAAGTGGCGGCATGCAGCGCTAACCAACTTTAAGTAGGCATCTACAAAGTGACAAAGAAAAACCCGAAGGACCACAGCCCAATTGGCTGAAGAAAAAATGTGTGTATGATTAAGGAAATATACAAGAAAGAAGGCTAAATAAAGATAAATGTGTGTATAATGAACGTAGAAAAAACAAGTGTTCCAGTTCCTACCTAGTACCTTATTGCCATAGGAGGAAATTCTGTAAAATGGTTAAAATTATTTTTACCGTGATTCCGATGAGAGGACCTTCTGGCTTGTAAGGTGATATACCCAGGACTCCAACAGCTTCCAGGAACCTCGAGGCACAGGCAGGAGGGGGGTGGTAGGGAAGAAATACCTCTCAGTTGTGTTGAGAGCAGCCTGAGAACAGATCTCTCACTTCTGCCCACTTCTCAAGTGCAGATGTAGCTGCGAAACAGATTCCTGTCAAGGTGGAGCTCGATCTCGGAATATCCCTCCAAACTCCAGACACCACGAGACACAGGCGAGAGGGGGGTAACTTGGTACTGAATCCACCAAATCAGCCAAAAAAAGGCTCACAAACTGCACTGATTCCGCTCAACAGATGCAGAAAGGCAAACGAAATGCAAATCAAAAGCAGTTGACGAGCAGAACTTTAACAGATTGAGTAAAAGAGGGTACTTCACTTGGCGTAAGTTGGGACATTAATGGTGATTCACTGCTTCCCCCCCGCGGATCGTGAATAGCATCGGGAATAACGCCAAGACTTCTGCAGAATTGCTGGGTTGGTAGACCTGGACATAAAGGTAACGGAGAAGAAGATGGAGTCAAGCCATAGACGAGTTGATTGTGACGTCGAAGGATCATGACGTCACCAGGTGAGAGAATGGCGCCAAGCAGTGTAATTTGGATGCTGAGAAAATTTATCGGGTTTTACAAAGATTGAATCCTCTAGTTGAGATTGCTGATTTGTCCTACAATGTACAATAGGTTGGAAATACATGTGTAAAAAACATTACTTCGAACATTACTTGCAAAATTGATCCCTACGGGTTGCAGTAAATGATTATCAACATTAACAGCTGATTACGCACGTGCAAATGACGGTATGACAAGTACATTTAGCGGGGAGTTGGCATTACTCTTATCACAAATTGATAGTAATAATGGCCGGCGTCGGGAAAGGTAAAGTGCGGAAACCTATTGATGTGTTTAATATGGTGAAATTTAGTGTGGAAATAGTGTAGTATAAAGAATTGAGGTGTCGAGTAATTCGTGAATTGGAACATGAAGAAAACTACATGGGACGAGTCGTAAATGATGACGCAGGTAACTCATTTCTGTTCAGCAGTAATATGTTCAATCTGGTTATATTTATCAAAAGGCTAAGTTGTTTTACGTTTATTAAACAAACAGCACGTTTTTAAAACCTCACGTTAACATTATTATCACGAATAACATGTACAACACACATGTACCATAAATTTTGGGTATCAACAAGTTACGAAGTTGCGTAAAGTACGAACCCCGAGGTGCTCATCTATAATTTGAATGTGGAATCCATTCCCGGACCTTGATTCCGGTTATTGATTGAGTTAATATCAAAATTTAGCAAATAGTTCCAGTAGCCAGAAAGTTTGTAGGTTTCTACCAGATGAAGAGAATGACGGATAAATAGTGCAACGGTATATATAATTTTTGCTTAATCACTACTGAAGGTAGGAGGAAACTATGTTGGTACAGAAAGTCAAAAATAACTTTGAATCGAAATTTCATTTTGCTCTTTGAGTGTCTATAGTGTAGGCCAACTTTTTTTTGAGCTCCGAACTGTGCCAAATTTCAGTCTGATTTAAAACACATTTGCAAGAATTGTTTGAGTTAGTATCAAGTTCCGCCGCTTTAAATGTCATTTCGGTCAGAATGAAAGGAAGTGTGCGCATGAGCGTTAATTTCTCCACACATCAAGCGTCCTATGACCCTTTCGCTAAAACTAAGCAGGTAGCCCAATTTTGATAAAATAGTCAAGGATTGTGGCGATTATCTCGTAGTTTGTCCAAATACATACATTAGAAGGTCAATATCGTTTGATTGACGGTTGGCAGTGCACATGCATCACCTATCAACATTACGTTCAATAATTTTTACTACTGTGTACTTTCCGTCAACTGTCTATAAACGTCCATGTCAGAATAAGTGAAAATTATATACTTCCCACCCAAATTAGCATTCTTGCTCAATGTTCGTTACCTACTTTTGCTTTTGTAAGGACATATACCTTCCTTATCTCTGGAAATAATGTAATTCACTGATTAATATGAAATAATCCATTGTAGACGTCATTTAACAATGTGTGACTAAGATCTCTAGATTATCATTATGTGTTCTGTGTATGAGCATACAAGTAGTAACATATATCATGTAGATGATGTTAGGAACCATGACATGACTTTTGCAACCCATATGAGAAACAAAGGGTGTTCGGTAGAGAGCGAGTTTAATCGGCGCAGGCGAGGTGGCTCGTTGCTTATGCACTGAAGTACTTACAATGTAAATAAATGCGAGTGACTCCTCGGGGCACCCCTCTGCTCTGAATAAGCCAATGTGACAGTATCCCCAGTCGCAGATAGCATTTTGTTACAAGTGATTTCAACTGGACCAGTTGAACGAGAACGAAGATTTATTTGAGGACAGCCGGGCGCATATGAGAGCATGATATCTAAAACTCGCTTTTCCCGATTCCTAATTTCAAGAGAAACATGATGATCGTGTAATTAATTGTATCTAATTGCTTGTGCTTGAAGACCCCATAACACTGTTGGGAAAAAATCTGCTGTAAGTACGTATTTATTATAACACGAAAGTATTAGATACTTGTATAACCTGTAACGAGACACGTGGACCTTTCGGGCCCACGATCTAGGTTTTCCTACTTTAGTGATTAGAGAGTTCCTAGGAGATTTGGACACCGTGGCATCGTATCTAGTCGGTGGTGGTATCTACGGCGAGCACAACTCTGGTTAGCAAAAATGGTGGCGTTACCACCAACTCAGCTGAACTAGTGTTATCTCTGATCTGTATCTAAGAGTCACGTACGTTTTGCTTCCACGTCACTATATGAAAACGAGCAGTCTGTTTGATGCTTTACAAGATCTCTCGGATCATTCATTCTTTCGTTTTTTTTTAAACCAAAAATGCAGGGGGTGGTGGCTTTTTTGAATATTATGTTAGCGGATTGATTTCAACTGAGGAGTTGCTGTTGATTTTTCGAACGTATTTGGAGTGGGAGAGTGTAAGGGAAGCACCTCGACGATTAAGCCTGCTCTATGGGAGATTTTCCCTGGATGACATGAGCGAGGATGATGTACTATTTTCATTCCGATTTATTAGAGAGCATGTACATTTACTCCAGGGGCTCCTTCAAATTCCCGCAGAAGTTACGACAGATAAGTAAGCTTGGAATCAAAATTGATTTGTTTGTAACTTCTTACTTAGCGACTTGGGAAGTACATACTCCAGAAAAGGAATGTACAGCAGAGATTCTGGGGTTGCAGTTAGACAGTTTTTGTAATAGCGAATTCCTAAATGAAGCTGTTAGGCTCTTTAAAAACTCGCACAGTTGGCGAGAGGCTCACTCAAAACAAGTTGTTAGTTCGTAGGTACTAAATATCGAAATCTTAGTGTTTTCTTAAACTGTAAAGTACCTTAATAAAATGATGTGGAATCAAAATGAAAATTCTGCTCTCTCTTGGAATGAAATTTCAATTTAGCAATTTCAGAAATCAAATTTTTAGGTAGAAACGTTGAAAATGTTGATGCGAAGCGGTTTACAACTAGGTTACCCCGATGGCGGGTTACTTTGCGATAAGGACGAAAGATAAGTTCGTTCGGATCGCATCGGTGGCATCGTAACTTCCGTAAAGATACCACCGTCGTATTGCAATTACGAACGATCGTATTGGCGACGCATGCGCAGTCGCTCGTTCGTATCGCGTTACGGATTCGTATCTGTGTTGGCGGATCTCCTAGCTCTGATCCATCCTCACCACTGGCCAGAATATTATTTTTTATTCAAAATTCGATCCTATGAAACTGTTATTCATCATCAGAAAAATAATTTGAATAATTATCAATTTTTTAATAAAACATATAAACCCCTTTTTCAGTTCCGTAAAACTGGAGTATTCTTCTAACTAATCTTTCGGACGATGGGTTGTCAGTTCTCGGGAACGTTTCGTTTGAAGCCATCCAACACAAAAATTGATTAAAATAATATACGGAGAACCAAAAAAAAAAACCTAGGTAATGTTCTCAACTCATTTTTGCCTTCACCGAAGGAAAAAGATTTCCTGAAAAAGTGGGTGAGTGAGTGTGGGTGAGGTGAGAATTATCTTTAAAGCACTTCCTACATTTAAAAAAAAATTTTTTTTCTTATCAGATTGCTACAGTTTCTGAATGAAAACATTGATATATTTTCCCCGTATCATGGAACTAAATGATAATAGCAACAAGAAAATGAAGGGAAACAGGATCCGGGGGTTTTAAGCTTCCAATAAAAAATGTATGAAACGGACAATAATTATTGTATTAAAGTTATGACAAATGTCACTCAAAGCAGACATGTATGCTCTTGAATATGTACACACAACGACTCATGTCCAAACTGGCCCATTGATAAAGAAAACAACAATAAGAAAGGGTAGCTACACATCTTTTTCTACCTGCTCAAGGACCAAGTTAGCACATTTTGATGATATTTGAGAAACTGAAGTGAGGATACTAAGTATATGAAGTGAATAGGTCTCTCCGCTCCTTCGGTACCTCAATAAAAATTCGAATTTTCCCTTAGGCTTCTGAGGCCTACGTGTCGCGCTATAGTATAATTCATTTATATATTAATTCCTGAACAAATCCGCTTCTTTTCATACTAATGTGCAACTTCGGACGAGATGTAGACGTTGAAGATGAGGTAGTCAAATCTTCACTTCATAACTACTATCTGAATATGAGAAAAATCTGAAGAATGCGGTACTGACTTGTGAGCAACGAAACTTGAAAGGGAACATTCACAGCCTAACTCCCGAATTTTTCGTCGCCTATAACGAAAAACATTGAGCCTGCACATGTTATCAGTATACAGTATCGTATTTGTACTCACGTCTTATTCCTGATAAAGTAAATTGCTGTTTGTGATAAGAACATGCGTTTTGGGGATCCCCAAACGTCACGGAATGGACCTGAAACCTGCTGGTGAAACTCCTAAAATGTATTCGGATGCTAGTATTATCCGGGACGATTCCATCTCATTGCCCGGGACGAGTTGACGAAGGCATCAGGGACAGGAAGGATGAGCACCGTTATGGGAAGGAAAGGCCTACGCAAGTGGGTGCGAGGGGGCCGGGACGCAATAGATAAGACTGCCTACAGGTTTATTAAGGCAATTACTCATAGGGGGAGGCCCTTAGCAAGGCGAAGGGTCGGGAGGGCGAGGCAAAGGGTTGCCGGTTTCTGAATAGTAAGGGGGTGGCAGAGGCAGAGGGAAAGGGCGTCAAGGACCGCCATCTGCAATGTACCTGCACTTACCTCCGTTCTCATCACCTTCCGTTAAACTTTATACTTAAACTTTCGCAGTCTGAAACCCTACAAACTTGGATGGCGGTACTAACCAGATGATAAAAGTGGAACGCGTGAAGGAAAATGCTGTACTCTGGTGGACGCCAACTATCAACAAATTTCGCTGAAAAGGGACTTATTAATATGTCTGTTTAATGAAAATGTAAGGGTTAAACTTCTACATAGAGTGCTCTAGACTATTTCTCCGCTCTGGGTTACGCATTTGATTTTTCAAAGTGCCTCATGGGGATCCATCCACCAACTTCACTCCCACGTCTGGGATTTTCATAATCACCTTTACGTACTTGTACTCACCTCCTTTCCGACCTCATTTTATCAACTCGATTAAATTTTTCCATTCATTTACTTCATTTATTTGGACCGCTTGGAATTAGTACTCTAATTAATCCACACATTTATATACATTGTTGACATCGTATATATTTTACAAATAAACACGTTGAAGTGCCAAAACATAAGGTCTATTAAGTCCCTGTTGAAGCAACATCGCACAAGAATGATGTATTCTACACCCATGTATGCTACAGATTACTCTAAGAACATGGGGCAACTTTAGAATGGCTCATCCTGTGTGAATTCTCTTTGAAGTAATTTTAAATTTACTTGATTGAGAAGTCGTTGTAAAGAAGTCATTTAGTAGTAATGAAGTAATTTTTGTATTATTGATATTCTATCTAGTAGCTAAATCATTGGTGGTTATTACATATTTCAAATCGGGTATGGTTTTTAATTTCTATACAATGCACCATTGAGTAAATATGAACATTACTTTTGCGAATACGTTGACATCGTATTAGGTATCGAAGCGGTAGACAAGAATATTTTTCTGACAATTTGTCCTAACAACAGACAAATGTTATGATGTAACATATAATATATGTTACACATTACGTTTTTAATCAATCCTACAACAGCTTATTACTATTAATTACTCACTAACCCTCAGTGAGTTTGACAGACACGTACAGATTTTCACTGCAGTGAGTTGGCCACATTGCATGAAGCTGTTGCTCCCATGTGATCAGTAGCTTCCCCCCCTCCACTCCTTTCCAGTATACTGTGACCTTCAGCTGTGCAGTGAACCACATGTGATCAACTAGTCGAGTTTTTTTTGACAGACAATACAGTGTCTGATAGACCAGCAGCCAGTGAGTATTTCTCGGATAATGAATACACACACCAAGTTTGAAGGATATTTTTCTCTTTTTGACTATATTGAGAAAATTGCTATTGATCTTATAGAACCACAGTTGAGAGATCGGCTACAGCAAAAAAAAAAAAAAAAAAAAAAAAAAAAAAAACCGACTAGCGCAAACTCATATCCGAAATTCTATAAGATCAGCCTGCTCATCCGCCAGTTCCCAGCGAAATCCTAACGGACTTTTTAATGTACAATTTACCAGGGTTTATCCGTAAGTTAGTTAGGGTATGTCAGTTTTGCCTGTAGGCGCTTTTTTTGCATCAGGATTAACACATCTCTATACTTTTTGCTTACGTAATTCATTAGAAAATCAATCAAACGGATCGTCATATTAATGAAATGTTTCGATTTACTAACGTTTTTAGTCACTCAGAATCAAAAATGTGTTACCAGACAAACATAACAACATAACATAAAAAATTAGACTGTTGAAATTTTAGCCATTTGAAAAATCGTACACAAACTTGCAGTGAAACAAATTAGTCGGAATTTGATCATTTAAACAGATATTCACAGCACAATTTATTCACATGGAATTTGGTAAAAAGGTAGTCGTATTGGAGTTTTCAAGCAATCGAAGCTCTTCAGGTAATCCCGCTAAGAGCAAGGTACCTAACTATTCGTCATTTACTTCAAGGATTATCTCCCTCAATTTCTGCGCAGCGGACATAATTTTGTTAACGTATTCTTCCATCGACGAGCAATTTTCAAGCTTGGTGCTGCTGTGCTGTCTCAGCAAACCAACTTTCCGGGTTAATCCGTTATCCTGATAAGCTTTTTTGAGATTATCCAAGGTTTTTTTGCGGAATCGGCCCCGTTGATGTGTTGGAAGTTTATCTTGTTCACTAGGAGCGTTAGTTTAGCGAGTGCTTGAATTTCTTTAATGTTGGACTGTTTGATTTCTTTCATTTCTGGATCGACTCCCTCCTCAATAACGGTCCATAAACCATCTAGGATCGACGCGCACGTACTGAGGTTTTCGATGAATTATAATTTTCTCTACCGATGAGCTTTTCGATCGAAATGTTTGACAAGCCCATGGTGAGGTTACCCAGTGCGAACTACACGTTTTGTTTTGGTACGGAAAAGTTCGGATTCCCGGCCTAACTCTTCTTTTGAGGAAAAAAACCCGGCTAGAGCACCACTTAAATTCCGAGTTTGAGGCCCTTAACCAGTTGGAATTTAATAATTTAAACGGATATGTACAGCACAATTCATTCACATGGAAAGAAAAAAAATATAGAAAGAATGCTGCCTGATAGGGCGAGCTATTAGTGGCTAATATTCAAGTTACAGAAATGAGTAAAGTTTCAAATATTCCAACAAAATTGATTTTGAATCAAACTATTGAGAGTTGGAGATTCTTTCCATTCTACAAAATTGACAAGTTAAACATTTTTCATGAGGGGAAAATTAAAGTCGTCGATTGCCACATAGGATGAACGATGAGAAATTGGTGAATGGTAAATAAGATGTTGTCCGATTCGAAAGATAATTCTCGGCGTGTGAACATTTTTCAAGTTGGAAACCTGAGGAGTTTGAAGATGAACGTGGAAAGTAGAGAATAGGTGGACGGAAAATCAGAAGGTGATATATTAGCAAGTTATGAATAAAGTGAGTTCGGATATCGTCCAAAACATGTGATATTCTTGAAAAGTTGGTACATTGGTTTCTTTCTTCTGATTCCCCCAACTGGCAGAAAAAGTTTTTGGCGAGATGAGGGGGACTTCACACTTACAGAATCTCTTACACTCCTGAAGTCAACTTGAGCTACTCTTACAATATCAATTCCTCCGATCAGTTACTCGACCGTCTAGTGATGTAATCCATCAAGTACTCAATAATTGTATTCAGCGATGATCGTTTGGTCTTTGTTTAGATATTTCATTCATACCCAAAGTTGGGATTAACATCATTGATGCTAAGTTCTCCCATTTATATCATACTTTTTCTCGTTATAATACCGCTTTTTCCGAGAACCAGTTGTGTCCGTCGAGTAGATAATGACTAAAGAGGGAGGGTTAATCAAAAATGAACAAACATTGTAATAAATTGTTGAAATGCTCAACTGCGGGAGTGTCACGATCCATTGTCTGAAGGTTAGCCCCTTTTGTCGTCATCATTTTATTCCAACAGAGATTTGGCCGTTCCGGTTACCCTAAAGTTTATAAACGTAACATTTGTTGATTGTAAAGTTTCACTACCCTACCAAATCATGACAAAGTTAATTACAGTTGAATTATTTTTGCTGCCTCGTTTTGGAAGAGAAACTTTCTTACCCGGAGTTTGTTTTTATCATTGGGTAGCTTGTGGGTACACCTCAGAGTTTCTGCTTTGGCTTCATTATTTCGGCTTCAAACAACGTTAAACCGGCGATATTCCAGGACGCTGTTTAAAAGTGAACTAATAACTAACGCAGATTTATAAGCGTCTGTTATATTCCTTACAACAAAGGCCTATGCATTGAGTTTAATTTCTCAACCAAAGAGGTCTTCTCACCCACAATGAGCTGTTAGTAGCCACAGCGCCCCCATGAAGAGTATTTTCAAAGTGGCTGAATTAGATACCATTACTATCATGGTAATAATCCAGTTATTTTAAAATGAATATTGATTACGTGCGAATGAATTCCACCTCAAATTATTCGGACAGGGCTTATCGTTTTTAAACAAAACAAAACTTTTCGTTTTTTTACATTACAATACTTATGGCAGGACTACATAATGTTACAAGTAACAGTTGCGACATCAAAACAAATTCACCATGCGAGGAAAATGTCACGGTTTGAGCAACCTGTCCTACATTTGGTGTATTAACAAATAATAATTCACATATTTAGGTTGAAAATGGTTTTTAACTTATTATTCAGGCGCGATGTAATTGATAGTTTTACTGGCCTAATAAAGGAAAAAAGAGAGAATGAATAACAGGACTTCAGGTAGACTTTTGTGTGATAGTAATGAGTTTGAAACTTAGCTTTTGTTCTTGTTCAAAACTATGGCCTCGGGGTTCCTTAGAACTCAAACATCCAAGGGAAAGCCTAAAATCTCTAAGGCGATTCAATTACCTATTTCTCACTGTTTTTACATTATGTTATCATTATGCATAATATTAGGTCAAATATAGTGGTGTAGTTCTACTTATGAAAATATCATTCTAAACGATAATATGGCTTATGGAAACGATAATTGTGAATAAGTTATTTTTCGTTGTTCTCCCATGTTTTGAATCGTTCGTTCGTTTCAGGTTGCTGATAATATTACTTCCTTTTAACCCTGAACCTTTCAATTATGGACACATTCAAAGGTCGATCACTATCATTCGCACATGCGAAGTCTCGTGAGGGATAGTTAGCTTCAGTAGGCACCAGAATTTATACCGCCTCCTAAATCATCTCAAAAATTACCCGGTTCTGTCTTACAGTTAATTTTTCACAGTGGCATAAATCGTACACGCTGGGGAATTCTTTTTAAAACTCCTAAGTACCCTGGATTTGCATCGGTTTTAACCCAGTTTGGTTTTATCCTTTGGATTTGTACGCTGTTGGCCTGGTTTTTTTTTTTTTTTGCCAAGTGTTACTTCAGGGCTTCCCAATAATATAGATACTTATTATTTCCGTCCCATCCCTATGGGTCTCAAAATCCGATTCGTTTCAAAGTATAAAGCCGTGTTGGGAGAATCCCCCACTCTGAGACTGTTTTCCATCGTAAGAGGAGAAGTATTGGAAATTTCCATCCACTGGGGAAGTATTAATGAAATGTGTCACCATGGGAAAAGTCTCTCGGGGCAAAAGAAAAAAAACTTGACTTGCCTGCTGGATTTTTATTATGCTGGAAGCGTGTTTCTGATCACGTACATTTACGGCTATTGGTCAGTTGGTACTGAATGAAACTTAGTGCATTGTAATTGGTTGAGTGATATATCTACACAGTTTGGGTCGTCCTTCCCTCTCTCCCGCACTCAGGAAAAAAGTTTTCCGCTACAAGTGAGAACAAGCGGATGGGATCAGCGTTATATCTTTTCAAGGGCTGTGCTCGGCATATGGAGGAAGATCAACATTTCCTCTCTTGAGGATTTATGGTTCAAACATATCCGAAGAAACCGCCAAGTTGGTTCACAATAGGTACGGCATAAAAATAATACCAGGTATCCATTTAAAGTCGACAAGGTTCTCCGCTATTATGTTCAGTCACCATTCACTCATTCAGTGAACCATTACACTACTTGGTGCTCATCTTTCACACCAAAGAATGAAATGATTGTATATTTTGGTCAAGTCAGATTGAAAGACATGTATAGATGAATAGGGCTAATGCCTTGGGGGTAGATATCGGAATTTACCCGGTAAATACCTGAGTTCGGGAAAACACCAAGGAAAATACCCGATTGGGTAAATATTCGGGTATTTTTAAATTAGCTTCCCTAACTATTTTTGCAGTTATAGATTCTAAAACGTTTGTGTTAAAACGATTTATTTTTTGACTCATCAACGAGTACTGAGACTGTACAGCGCATGCCGAGCCTTTGAAGCTGTCAATAGCTCCTTGAGCGAGCTCCGGCACTTCTTTTGTCAGCTTCCAGCGTCGCCTTGCCAACAAGTTGTTGGCAAAAATAAAGGGCCCAAACGACGCAAACGATTTTAACAATGAAGGTGTAGGTTATATTGCATTTGTTCATAAGAATGTAAAAATTAATAAAAGGTGTGGCGTTTACTGTAAAAAACGAAAATACCCATAACTTGGGTTTCTCCCACATTAATTAGATTTTACCCATTTGGGAAAATACCTGGGGTTTTACCTTTTGGGTATTTACCCTTCGCCCATCTCTACTTGGTCCCCCCTCATCATCTCTGATGTTCCCCAAATCAGGTAGCAATACTCCACCAAAGAAGAATGTAGGCAAAAAGTGTCCCTAATATTTAGTTTAATACCTCAGTCGATCATCTAATTTACTCCAGTTATTTAATTTTAATTTCGGTTTCGGTATTTTCAACAACTTAAACACAGACTAAATTACCAAGTGTCTCATTACAGGAACATTAGTTTTCAGTTCTATCGATCATCCAACTAGTTATGACGCACCCTTTTTGATATGATTATTCTCAGTACTAAACTTTAATTATCGACCATCAACAAAACATTCACCTCAACAGGAATGTAAATTGCGTAATGTAAACAGCGTTGCAGTTAGTAAAAATTGCCAAGTAAATTGTGGCATCGAATGAGTTTACATAATTGCAATGGAATTATGTTTTGAAGACTTAATTCTGAAGTCACCTTTTTCACAAAAAATGTCATATTTTTGCCGACAAGTGAAGCGTAGGAGGTGTTTCAGTTTATCACTATGAATCAGTTATTCCGTTTGGGGGTTTCGTCGTCCGTGTTGATAAGCAGTGTACTGCACCCTTGTAGGTATTCAGATATCAGCACTTGTTACGTATTGAAAGAGTATTTAGGTGTTGGTGTTTACGGAAATCATCCTATCGTATTTGGGACACGAATGAGTCAATTACTGGGTATGGAGGCATCCTGATCACCTGAAAGACTTATTGCTAATTTCATTCCTAATCTATCTCTGTTCTGTCTGCTGAAATATAAAATGAGCTTCAATGATTGCATCTAAAATACAGTTAGCAGGTGTGGAAGCGCCGAGTTTAGGTCATGTGATTCACGTAGAAGGGCTTTTTAAATTTAATTTGTTGATTCTACACATCTTGATACATATACCAGAATTTTTCGAGGGAGGAGGTTAAAATTATTGTTTTTTGTGGATTACAAAGGTTCATCTTAGACAGCAATAAACCTAAAGAGGCAGATGAATGGCTATAAACCGATCAATTCAGATTTTTTGTAATGGAATATTATCCGGAAACATTATTATTAGAAAACATTGGTCAAACATGCACTAAGGAACTCAAAATCGTATACTCGAATTTTACTGAAAATGGTTGTTTTACTTATTTTCATTAGGTAGTTTTTCCTCATGCCCAGTTGGTTTGCCATTCAAGTAGAAGGGCTGTCCTAATACAGAAATAATGAATCGTTGTTTAATAACTTGGAACTTTTTTAGAAAGTGAGAAGGGTTATATACAGCACATTCCTTGAAAGTTTCCTTTTTCCGTAACTTTTGAGTATCAAGGCGAACACGAACTGACAATTTGTAAAGGTGCCCTGCGAAGGCGGGCAAAACACCAGTAAAGCAAGATCTGGAGTGATTCGTGTGTCCAACCATACATTTACTCCCGATTTCAGCCCATTGAAGTAAAAGAAGCAGTACAACAGGTAAAGAAAAATAAAACGCTAGAATGGAAGCTAGTACTGCAATCCTCCGACTCGATGTAGAAGAACTTTGCCACGTTAGAGATTTCCCCATCGATCATCACTCGATTATCATATCATCATATACGCAGATGAAGTACATTCAGAATCGTTAGCCCGATCATGACGTAAATGTATTGGGGGGGAGGGAGGGGGCACTCAAATTTAAGATTCCGGATGGACTGCTCTCTTTTTACTTAGCTATAAGTTTTCTTCTGAAGCATGATTATTCCGAAAGCCAGGACCAAATTTTGATTCGTGCTCATTTCAATCTGGTTTGGTTCGATTGCTGCCTTTGAGAAAATCGGTTAATTGGTTACCTGGTTTGGTTCGTGCTCATTTTGAATACTTTAGGGTAGATCGGATCTTAAATTTCAGTGATGAAGGTCGAAACGCTTAATTCAGTATTTTTATCAAATAATATTTTTTCTGGGTTTACAATTAGTTGTTTTTGCAAATGATAAACAATCATTCAAATTTTCGCTTTGATCCGAACTTTAAATTCATCATCAATATCTTATTAGGAATTTCGGTTCCGTTCGCTGCAAAAATTATATAATTTGTGGGTTAACCCTTGTGTTATTTTTCACATCCAGGAAAGAAACATCGGCACCGGTGTCCACCGAGAATCTTTTTCCCGACGATGTTGATAAACATAGCCATTTCATATGTAGTTGACAACACCCAAAGCAGCTGTCTGTTTTTGTTTCTCTTCTTTTTCCATTGGCAGTTTGCTCAAGTTTTATTTTCGTCTTACATCTCCTACCTAATATAAGAATGAAATAAGCAAAATTTGCCATAGCGATCACACCTACGTTCTACAGCTTCGACGACTCGACGAACGGCTTGAGTCCCGTGACCTGGATCGTAGTTCGAGTTGATAGCTGATAGTTGAAAGTTGATTTGTCGTTGAATCTCTTCAACGGTGCGAGTGAGGGTTTCTAAGCTTGCGTTACCTGAAGTGCACATACTTGATATTGTTGAACTGGAATCAGGAGGTTATTGTGCTTAATTTTTATATTCACTTTGCCCGCTAACTGAGCTAATTTGTATAATTTCCTTCCACGATTACAATAACGCTTCTCGCATGATCTTTAAGCTTTTGAAGCCTGAGTGTTTAGAACTCCTTCTGATAAGTAATTTTTTCCGATCATTGATAGCATTTTTCTTTGCGATCGGCTTGGCTTCAAACCAACTAACTCTAATCTTCTCATGAGTTTTTTTGATGAGGGATTCTTCACTCCCGTGATGAATTGAAATAAGCCTTTTTTTGCTTGGGTGTACTTGTCGGCGATAATGGTTACACTAAATCATTAATATTGCCTCTGCAACAACACGCTCGAGTTTAAACTGGATATCGACCAGAGAAAACCAAATCTTCAGGTTTTGAGGCCAAAATGCCAGACGTTTAATGACTATTGGACTATATTGCTTCCTAATTCATTACCTGAGTTATAAGTGCGGAGTTGAATCAGGGAAAAGGCTCCTTCGCCTTCAGCCACAATTTTGAGAAAGGATAAGTTCACCTATTAAGGGTGTCTGACTTATCAAACACCAAATATCAGATTTGGATGATAATTATTATTTAAAGTGAGTTTACTCCATGAAGTTTTCAGAACGAATGAATGAATAATTCATTCAGTAACTATGGAACAACTCAATATGTCGAAGATGACTGTGGGAGAGAAAAATAAATTAACAGCTGAAATGAATAGAAATTTATGTAGTTCGTCTCCACTGGGGATTCGGTGAAACATTTTTTCCCATTACTCTGAAGTGATTACATTGCTTTTGCTATTAGTTGGTAGACTCGGTAACAATTCTTGGTACGTAAAATCCATCAAACATAGTTGTTATGATTTCCATCATAAATAATTATTCAAATAACATCAATTAACGAAGTGATTCCTAAGAATTTAATTAAAAGAAATTCCAAACGTTCTCTATTATTAGAAAACCATCAGGTATGATGAGTATTACTTATATCCGATTGATAGCAACGCAGAATTAAAAATATAATATAATAAATTAATTTAAGCATTCATTGACCTACTTCAAAGACAGTAGTAGATATCAATCATCAATCCGTTTATTTGTATAAAGTCAATAATTGACTGTTAGAAGGAGTTCTGCGACCTATATTTTGTGTCTTATGTAGATACCATAATGTTTTATAAGTACGATGGGTGCTCAATAAATACAGGGGTTGTAAAGAAATATAAAATGAAGTAGTAGTCTCGGTAAAAATTAAAACAACTATTCCACGCAAAAAAAAAAAAAAAAAGAAAAAAAAGACAGCTCGAGATCGGAAATATGTCATCACAAATATATGCGCAATAATAAATGTTACCAGGACAACGAATTCAACCATTACCCATTCACCATTAATTACGAGCGAATGTTCTTAGTTTTAATGAGCGTACCGTGAACTGATACAGGCGCTGCATTTTGTCCACATCATTACCAACATCCAGGAGATCGATGAGCACAGCGCCATCGCATTCTGTGGTGTCTGGGAGAGGAAGGTGCAGAAACCTGGTCAGATAGACACTGTACGGGTGGTAATGGGGGCAGCGAAGCAGGAAATGAGCCAAGGATTCCAGCTCTCCTCTATTACAGATGGAACAAATCTCACTGTCTCTCCAGGAGTATCATTATCGCTTGTGGTAGAAGCATACCAGGTCGTTGAAGGATCATGAATTCGGTGCTAATCGGAGTTGAGAGATTATTCTTTCTTTGTGAATGTTTCCAACCTGTCCCAGGTAGGTTTGGCGGCCGTTGAAATCCACTTCAGATCGATATATTACGCTGTATTCACAGATTTTATCGTTCCTTAGATGTCGCAGCTCAGGCAGTGGTTCTTGAATCTGTTGATGATTTCGTTATGAATAGTCTTGAAAGTGTCAAGATTGAGGGTTTCCCAGTCCAGAACAACACCAAGTGAGGCAAAGATTGAGTCCAGCTTGGACACCCAGTTGAACTCGGGAGAACTTCTGCCCGAGACGTGACACTTGAATAGCTCAGTAAGGCAGAGCTTAGACCAGCGGCTGTCGTTTATCTTCAAAGCTCTTCTAAGAAAACCTAAATCCCTCTCCAAGATTTTCATTTTTAACGGAATCCTTCCAGTCTCCAGCCTCAAAAGTTGCCCTGGAGTTCTTAAATTCAAACAGAGTACTACTTTCAAGAAAAATTGCTGCACCACCTCAACATCATCCAGGTGCCAAATACCCCACACCTCCGAAGCAAACAACAACACAGCCCATCAGTGAATCAAACAATCGGAACTTGGAGTCCCGTCCCATGTGCTCACCCTGCCTCTCCATAATATATCGTGAACGCTCCCTATGGCAGACTTTGGCTTTTGTGACGAGAAAATCTTTGTTGGCTGCAAATTTTCCATTTCTGGAGAACACACTAAGGTATTGGAAGGACGATACGTATTCCAGCTCCTAACTTTAAGAGTCCCGAGTCTCTTGCTGCAGCCTCTAGGCCTGCTACAAAGTTCGTATACTGTGGACATGAAGCATTTTCATCAATTAAATGGGGTGCTCTGGTTGATAATTCAGCCTTGAATCTCGCCATCAGGTCCCTGTTTGCAGAGTCATAGAATTATACATGGTTGCTCGTACCATTGGGTAGAAACATGAGAAGAGAGTATCAAGGTACGCCCGACAAGGGAAGTGGTCGGAAAGCTGTGAAAAGTCATCGACCTTCAGAAAAATATATCGATTCCTTCTGTGTTGATCATGATGAGATCAATCACACTCGCCCCACTTCCACTTAGGAGGGTAAAATTTGCTGGAGCGTCCGATTTATAACGATAATTACAAACAATCAATCCGAACTCCCCGCACAGTTCTGTAAGAAGACGGCCTCTTCTATTCACAGTCAGGTCAAGTGACCGAAGAAACCTCCTTGACCTCGAGGCAGCAACCAAGCGCCCATCGACGTCACCAGATTCTCCGATTCTCGCATTCCAATCTCCCCCCAGCATCCATACGGAATTTGAGGGCGTTGAATTTTTCAGATCTGTCAGGGTCTCACGTACCATCTACATGGTGACTGCGTCATCGAGGGCTGGGCTCAGGTAGAAAGCTTCAACATCAGGTCGAAACCATCCATTCTGATTTTGATGATAAGCCACAGGTTCGATTTATCAATTATTTTGCAGGATTTGATTAGTTATTGGTGTATCAGAATTATAATGCCCCCACTAGCATGACCGTAGCTGCTCTCCCTGATCGCGAGAGAATCGGTAGCCACATAAGTATCTTTCAAATGAGAATGGATATTCACTGGGCTATTTTCGTACCACGTCTCCTGTAGCTCAGTTAATGTGGTGAGCCTGTTGACGACTAGGAGGTTGAAGGCCTTGATCCGTACAGCAACCCCCTCGTTGATTAATTAATGCCTGTTAAACAGAAGTTTCCTCCTCTTCTCATGTTCCTCCTCAGTAGTAGATATATACTTTTCAAGGTTACGTACATATTTCCGTTCAGAAAAAAAAGGAAATTACTAACAAAATTGAAATATTGCACTGGATTTCACTGTGATTTTCTACTTCTTTGAAATTTTCTGCTAGAGATGAGGGTGTTGGAGTAGTTTCGTTGCTGAACTGAAATATATGGGGTACAATATGGGGTGCACTCGAGAGGGTTTGATTTGATTAGTGGTGCAATAAAATACCCGGAGAAAACCTGGTGGCGACCGACTCTCGAGGCTATGGTGAGGATGACCAGCGATGGGGAGGAAGGTGTGGGCAATTGATCATGTGAATATCCTTTCCTCGTTGCCGGAGCCGGCCGTGGGAGGTGGCAGGACATGACGGATAAATTGTCCGTTTCCTGGAATATTGAGCAGGGCGAACCCTTTTCGTAACTTATAGAGAGGGTGAATACGATTGCAAAACTTCCTACACTCCCGCGAAACTTTTGGTTGGGCTTTTCCTAACAGAATTTCATCTCGCTTTACGTCACTTCACGACTCCACATTTGATACATGAGGTGGAATTAATTTATGGAAGACATGTGATAACTTGACACCCCCCCCCCCTCCAACCTTCCAATTTACCACGAACGCCTGCGCACACTCTCATACTTTTTTTCAATCGGCCTGGGGAATCAGGTGAAGATTCTGTTAAGCAGTTTTCATCCTTCCTCTTCAACATCCCATGAAGAGAGGTGAATGTGATTTAGCCGTATACCATTAATAGGACTAATAATCATTTCCTATTATTGTCTAATAGTTCTTGAGATCATTGCTCAACGCTCGACCAATATGGCAACAACTTCCCCAAAACGTGAGGTGTAAATTGTACCTCTGCTAGTTATCGAGCTGTAATTCTTCGAAATTAGATCCATTTCAGCTTTGAACTTTATTAAGGTACTTGCAACCTTTTAGACTTGATTGTTTCTGGTATGTAGAAGGAGTTGAAGAAGACCCCTTCTACCTTACACCTTCTTGGAAAGTAACGAAACGATTCAAAAATTTGTTAACCTTTTTCTAAATAGTAATGAAACAACCAAACCTTGTCAAATGCTAAGGAATAATTATGTTCAAACTTTTTCCTGTCGATTTTTTTAATGAAAATAGCTGAACCCCCTGAGATACTACTGTTCGTAAAAATGAAAATTGAAGATTGAAAAATCACGATTTGCCGAACTATATTAAGGGGGTTGGGTACCCACAGACGCTCCGCGCTTTTCGAAACGATATGATTTCACATAACACTCAATTACGTCGGTCAATATAGTCATAAAATAACTTTATTATATACCATTAGAACCACAAGGAACTCTGATTTCCAATAACTGTCGAATTTTGTCAATTGGCTTTCTAACAAACCTTGTAGAGGTTCAACAAAGTTGATATTTTTTAATGAAAAAAAAGTCACTTTTTCCCGAATTTTTCCTTTTTTCTCCCTTATTGAACTATCTAGCGTCTTCTTGGTTTTTTTCTAACAATTTACAACTATATTTAGAGCAACTAGATGAATCGGATTTGATTTATGTGCAAAATCTGATTTTGTTATTGATAAGCAGTGATTCCCTAAAAGTAAAGTCCATGAAAAATTGACTTTGTAGGAGTACTACGTGAACACACAAAATACTCGGCCCAAATTAATCTGTCTATCGAAAGAAAAATTTATTCCCAACATGACAAAACAAAAAAGATAGATTCCGTTCGATAGAACCAGAGGAAATGGGTCAAACATGGTTGAAACAGTAAATGTTCAGTAGAAGCGTTTGAAGTTTTTCACTCGCGCGCCCGACGCAACGTGAAAACATTCCTGCCCGCTTTGGTCCTGATTCTTTCAACTCTCTCGATCCACGAGTTACTCACAAGTTTCCACACTTTTACCTTTTTCCATATTATCTACCAAATAATTGTCTGCGTTTCTGTAGGATTCAAAGAATAACAAGAAGAATATAGGAAGGCAGCGAGCCTAGCTACGATCCTGGCGGATGCTAGATCGCTACGGCTTCAAAAATTTATTATTTTGACCAAAGTAATCGCCGTACAGACATGGGGGAGGTTTTAAAATGTTCGTTAACAATTCTATTTAAATTTTGTTGTTGTTTGGGTACGGACCCTTTTAAGAAAGCAAAACTTTGAACTCGTTTTCCTAAAATTGCTGATTATCGCCTTGTCACAGTACTTATTCTCTTGTCACAGACTATCTTGTCACAGTCTAGGTGCGACATTTGTTTGTAATTGAGGGTCATGACTTCTGCTCTGCCAACACTACGTACAGTAATAAGTGTTTGGGTTCAGCAGAATGCCAGTCCAAAAAATGTATTTACCAGCTAGTATGCAAGAAGTGCACCGAAGCATTCTACGTTGGTAAAGCAACGACACTTAATTTGCGGATGAACAATCATAGGGCGTGTGAGGTGATGGTGTGGTATAGTTGCCCCTTCCAATTAGCTGGATGCATTGATAATGCTCCGCCACGCACAGAGGATGCTCCAGACGCTTGCAGGCGTCCGATTCATCTCCCAAGGCGACAGATTCTAAAACGGGAAGGGGCCAACTATCCATATCCATCACAGGCGTCTGTAAACGTTAGCCGGTCACTCCCAGTTGAAGTTCATGCATCATCCCATGACGTAACATTTGACCACTGCTTTGGCGTTGAAGTGCTGAAGAAGTTCTGGATGCGACTAATTACTGATTGCTCCAGCAATCCGAAAGATCCCATAGATTGTTACTTGGAGCAAATCGAACACCTGGCCTCAACTTGAACGGCTGAAATCCAAGTATCGAAACAACTATCAACCATGCCATGGTCACAACATTCCATAATGCAAGTTATTTCTCTCCGAATCTGTGATCAAGAATACATTCGAAATATCAGGCTTACTCTCTTTCTTCTATTTGTGAAATTTCTCTTCAAAATTAATTGAATATATATATTTCGGCGTCACCATTTCCATTTCCACCGAGTTCACTAGAAAAATGAAGCGGCAAGTTAATTAGCACTAAGATTCTTCTTTTCTTTGAGACATTCAGTCCGAGAAAGAAAGAGAGAGAAAAAAAACCTTCATGAGCCCCGAGGGAGAGGTGAGTTGGGGAGGGGGAGGTCTCATCGGATTTCCAAATGGACCGAACAAAAGCTAAGAGACTGAAACAAGCCGATTGAAACTAACAAGGACCAAAGTGGAACAGAAGTTTAACTGTTGGTGACTTCAATGGATCGAATGAGCTCTGGCTATCGGAAAATTCGAGTTGACTTTTATCTGTGTATAACTCTAGCTCTCTCAATTTATCTCTTCCTACTCTTGTGCCTTACCTTTTTTCCTTATATTCTTTTTTGATTGCAAGCAAAACCTACCAGTTAGCGTCAGATCTCACTGTTGCCCTTTGAGGGAACTTCAAACATGATTATTGAAGAGGAAAATTCCCCTGTTGGAAGGAACGTGATATGAATGAAACTGTACGATGTATATATGTTTAAGATCTGATACAAGAAGATCTGAGGAAATCATTTCATTTTGGATCGAGAATTATACTCGGTCGAAAAATTGTTAAACTGTCAATAGTTTTCGTTCAATACCATTCACTATGAGACATACATTCTATTTTAATATCATCATTTTCATTTTATTATTATTTTTCACAAAAATTCATATTATTTCAATAGTTAAGTTCTAACTTAATCATGCTGAATCATATGACTGTTTCCAACATGACGAAATAAGTTACAATTTGTTATATTTCTCCATTTAATTGTTGGTACTTAATTTAAAAAAAAAATTAAGCTCTTCTAATGGTGAAAAAAATTTCCCTATGGAAATGGCAAATCTTTCAGCTAGTTCTCAAAAATGCGAATCTGCAAGGTTGTGCAGTACTGCCAAAATCGTTATTTTTATGTTAAAAGAATGTATTCAGGTGAAAACTCCAATCTTTTACCTAAAAATGAAACATTCCAAAAAAAAGACGAGTTCGTCTAGCAACAACTTTTTGAGTACTGAACAACTGCACTACTAAAACAACTGCCCTCTTGTTTTTCGTCTCTTAGAGTCAAAAAATGTTACTTCTGTAGTTTAGGAGTACAGCCTCGTCTTATCTGTTCGATCAACAGATCTAGGAATCGTCAATATTGCTGTCAGTGCGCCGGTCCATACGGAAAGCGTATCCAAAGCTGTAATCACAGTGGAAGTTAAAGGGATACTTTTCAATGCTATGTTGATCATTACGTTTTTGAAGAGCCTGGTGGCTCAGAAATGTCAAATACAGGTACTAAAGTTTGATGCGAAGGTATCCTTGGCCTCCTTACTACAATAATCGATTGTTCGTACAAAGCCGATGTCGAGTTTTCTAGGATACAAATTTCATCTTTGTGAGAAGTTTGTCACGAACAATCCTTTGCTTGTATGTTCTTATAGTACATAACCTCCTGAAGCGCTTTTCTCTGACAATAAAATGTTATGTACCCGAGCCTGCTTTTCGCATCTGTAGTGTCGTTGCTTCAACTGTTGGTACAGCGTCCCTGTTGACAAATCTCTCACCAAACTGCTAACCCCTTAAAATGAGAAATTCATCACTTGAGAAATTGTATATATATATGAATTGCTGAGGAAAGCAAAATTGGATGCTAAATTGTATAGTAAATCCTGTTCAGATTTTCATGGAACCTTTTACATCGGGGTAGCCCTTACAGACAGAGCAAAATGTAATGATGCTATTTCAATAAAATAAACGGAATAACAGCTAGAGTGTATCCAACTTCCCGGGGCAGACCTTTCACTTGAGCACGGTTATATCTGCGTTGCAAGTTGTTCCCTGTTATCGATGGGATTAATTTCTAGTTCTATCTCCTTTTTAACTTCACGTAAATCATCATTCATGAAATATCACAAATACTCTTTCGAGTATAAACGTGTTATGAGCTCTTAAAAAATAAATTGACATTGTCTACTAAGCAAAAATGATTTTCGATGAAAAAGGTAAAACTAATCGTCTAATTCACTCAAAAATGGACTAATCGAATTGTGATAGGGTTTTGTTGGGTTCAGATGACTTCAGCTAGGTTGGGAGTAGTCAAAGAATAAATTTGTCCACTGGTCGACAGTTGTGGGAATGATGATTTCCCATTATATTCAAAGCATCCAACCTATTTTAAATGGAGATTTGAATTGATTTCCTCCAGAGTTTGTGGTGACCGAGGGTCAATGTCTTCGTCCAAAAACGAGAGAGCCAACTTTCACTGCGAAACGTCAAGAAAAAAAAATCCCATTTGGCACAGCCTATTTCCCGGGAATATTGCAGACTCTTCTCTCCTCTGAAATAAAGAGACGGCGCCACTTGGTGAGCGCCCGAAACCATCAATTCCAAGGAGAGGGGCTGGCAAACAAGGTGAAAGGCCTGTGGAGGTAGTTAATGGGATATAATTGGGAGATAAACAGGAGCAGCAGACGAGGTCGGGGGTGTTCGGTCAGAAAGGGCAATGAGGATCAGATTTAGTGGCCAACTAATTCAGTGACCACATAACAACCCTTATCCTCATATATTTGTCTTGAGGACTGGCGCTTCCGCCCCACTCTCCTGCCGACTTCCTACTCTCCGTCACATCACCCGTCCGCCTTCCACTTTTCGGTTCTAATGCTTTCTACTCTCATTTCCCATTTTTTTAATTGAATCGGATAATTTCTTTCCATCTCCCTTCTCTCTTCACTTCAATTTTTTCTTGCTTCCTTCTTTTTACTTTTTATTTTATCATGCTTTTGCTCTTACCGCACACAGCCACTTTTTTCTACATCCCAGCTTTTCGCTCCTTCCTTCCCCTTTTTTTCTCTCTCTCTTTTTTACAGTCCTAATTGGACCAGAAACTCTATCTAAAAAGAAAAGTTCTACAATCGCCTCGCCTGAACTGAAATTAAGGAGTGTTTATTCACATACACAATTGCTTCTTAAAACGAGCAGCACACGTTCTACCTACAAATACGCTGCCTGAAATCTAATTGCCAGAATCAAGTTAGCGTCCAATTTAATTCGCAAAAGAACATGTATATCACAATAGGAATTTCCGAACCCCAAAATCAACTTTATTTTATTTTATTTAATATTTCCTTCATAAGAAATCTATTATAGGGCTTTCAAAATCTTAAACGTTTCTTCCTCTAAGGAGAAGGGAGAGTTTTCAAGGTAAAGCACGGATAAAAAATCCAAAACCTTGGTTTGATTAGAAGAATATTATTTAGAACAAGTTTGTAATCAAGAAAATTGATAATATCAATATCTTCGCACACGAAGTGCTAAAATTTCAACTCAGATTGACAAAAGTTTAATATGAAAATTCTCATGCGAACTTGCTGCATCACTGGAACTTCTTTCTGTAATGTCATCTTTTAGAATTTTCCCAATAATCAGCAGTTTAGTGTTTTTCGTTTCGTTTTTGTTATATCTCTGACATAAATTAAGACCAACCAGCCGATTCTCGCATGTTTCGTGTTTCATTACTCGTGCTTGTCACAGAGCTCTTGTTTTTTACCTGTGGTAACACATAACGAGGAGCGGTGAATGGTAGACTGCTCTGTAACAGGATAATCACATTCCATTGTTATTTGGAACTGTTGTTTGAACTCGACGGTGGGTACACACAATAATCGCAAGCGCAATTGCTCAATTTCATTAAAATACATGGGTATTAAACGGAGGCCGCGACGTATTGGATGTTAACACAGAGGCCACTAGTTTTTCACTGCGACAGTTTTATCACTGGTTTCGATCTATTTGTACACTAATGTGTATGTTACTAAAACTATTCATTTATTATATTTGTTCGTCCTCATTCTTTAAATTTAAGCGTAGTATCAAGACGTCCAAACTAAACAGAACACTTAACTCCGTGTAACACCTCATTTGGCAATTGTGTGGACTCGCCGCCACCACTTTATCGCATATTTACTAACTTATTCAATTCAATTAACCAATTAACACAGGATTTTGACTAAGTTCACCTCTATTTCTTTATCAGGGTGGGAGAATTCTCTTTCATTCTGGAAGGGGAATAATAGCCAACTTGAATTCAAATTATAAGCTTAAATGTATCTGAAATGAATGAATATGAACGAAACCTGGGTTAACATTCACTAACTACCACTCCTCTATTCTCTCAGTCACTTAAGACTGGCCCCATGTTCCTCAAGGAGCCTGGCCCTTCCTGGCTTGGGCCTTATTGTTGTTAACTAACTACGAAAAATCAAATGATGATAAAAAGAAATGAAATGAGGGGGCTAGAGTACAATGGTTCCGTACATTGACTAAGAAGAGCAATTCAATTCAACCTTTCCAGGTTAACGGAGTTCTTGAGATTCAATTACATTATTAACCACCAATAAACTGCTTCAATGGTGGGTCGTAGGGCTCAAGGGTAGTCCGAATCCTACAAGCAACGTCAGACCTTAACTAATGTAAGATGAGCAAGAGCTTCAAAGGGGATTATCCTCAAGCTGATTTCAACAAAACCATTCACAAAAAAGTTTTGAAAACATTAAATCTTGGTTTAGGGACAACCAACATCGGACACCTGCAAATTTTGTGATTCTGTGTTTTTAAAACTCTGAAAGTTGCAGGATCTGAATAGGAAAAGAAAGCGACACAAACCGAAATCGATCCACACCACCCAAAATTAGATCAACCTGCCACGAAATTGGATGTTAGATCAACCAAGAAATTGATTATTTTTATTATTTTAATTTGATGATTTGTAATAAATTGTATTAATACGAGTACTAATATATAACCGTATTTCGCTCCGATTCGCAGCAAGTTTTGTTCACCCTTCGATTCCGCAATCTGATGTTTTTCATGAGAGAGAAAATAGTTGTTACAATATCGAGAGTCACAACACAAGAACGGTTATGGCAAGCACGCATTTGCGGTGCGAGTGTGTAAAGGGAAGAAGTGCTTTAGAAATCTTCCCATGCACGATGAAATAGATACATCAGAACTTTCGGCCCTTGGCGGATTATGAAAAACAAAAGATGGTTAAGAGCGTTCTAAAGCTATAAAAACGATGCACATTCACAAACATAAAAAAGTGGCACATTCTGTACGGAATTAGGTGTAAATTCAATAGCAAAGTTAAACATCTTGAAAGGTCGCTGCGCCTGGTTGAGAGTCTGACTTTCCGATTGTATCCAGATTAGTTATTCTGTGAAATAAGGAAAACTCAACCCGATCCTCTTTCTCGTTATTTGAAAAGACGAGCGTTCTTAAAAATCTGTGCAGCAGGTCAGATTAATTTTACTGAAAAATATTTGTGTTTATCAAATAGATAGACGGAGAAGTCAAGAAACGGTTGACATAGAATTCAGATTGGTAATGGTTACCTCCCTTCTGAGGTAGGTACTCATTTTTACAATTGCTAAAACATCTTCAACCAGCTCTTTTATTCGCTTCCAGGTCAAATCATGAACTTACGAGAAACATAATTCAGAAACACTAAGGTAAGTGGATTCTGCAGCCCAGAGGATTGGGCTGAATCTTGTATACAAGGTCTTTTTAACGATGCGGGAGAAACAATTTTAATTTAGATGTCAGCGTGTTGAATCAACTCCATTTGCAACATATTATATATTATAATGCATATTACAATATATAATATTACATATTATAACTTTTGGGGTGGTGTTTCATTAAACTTGAACTACGGTGGTGGTCACATAGTTGCAGAGTTCTCGCCGGCGTACTGTGGAAATTGTATGGGGTGCTTTTATGGGTGGGCTCAAAGGTAAAAAGATAGACATTGGAATGGAATTTGGTGATATGGCTCGTGGTTTTATATCCTGTTTTTATGGCCTATGAGTGAACTTTTGTATTGAGATTGTGTTGAGTTTAGGACTTTTAATAATTATCATTTGTTTCAATTACTGTCTAATCTTTTATCTATTGTAAATAACTTTATACCATTTATAAGAATTTTGTTAAATATTTCAAACGGTTTTAGGTCAGTATTTAATTGTTTCATGTCAATTATGTGTCAATTAGTTTCTATTTAACATAAAAATATCAATTCATCGTATACAAACACATAGATTCATCAAATAACATCCATGCAAGATATCAATATAACTAGCAATAGATGCATGCAACAATTACCAACTTATCGAGGTTCATGCAAAGTATACGATCAAACATTCATTTCGTTGTTTCTAAATATTTTATTCTCTATCAAAAATCCATATTATATACATTGGAATTTCTATATGGTTCAACAACAATCGAGTTTTGATTACCTTGAATTAATTTTAATTTTTTTTCATTGAAATTCCGAATTTATCATTTTACTTTCTTCGCTCATCATCAAACGATTTATCGTTCATATTAACATCAACATTATTACACAATAATTACTTCCTCTGAATATAGGTACCAATTTCCAAGTTTGGAGTTCGGGTTGGAGTTCGGGGCCAACAAGGGGCCAGACCTACCCTCCTTCAAGACCTAACGGTCCTGCGGGTATGGTATAACCATTGCGCCGTCCACTACTGTTTCCAAGTCCACCTGTCACGGGCGGAAGAATTGGTTCCAATCGTGGGAAAGGGAACTACTTTTCGTTCAAATCGAAATTTCCATTGGGATCTTGGGTTTCAGACCATCTTTGACAGTTATAAGGTTCGTTTTAGTCAGTATTTCAGTGCGTTTTGGATCTAAAACAGGCTTACTATTTCATTATTGGATACTCAGATCAAATTTGTGAGAAATGATAAATCACCTACGCTCCGGTATTTCGTCCAAGAGCATCAAAAACTAATACATGAACCTGTAATTACAACAAATCTAATCACAACGATGTAGTGAGTTCGAGGTAACACGCTGGTCGGAAAATGGATTGAAGACTATTGATAGAAGAGTTCATTTCCATAAGCTTTTCGATCGATGTGCAATGGAACCCATAGGAGACCTTGTATTTCCTGACATTATACAGAGATTTTATCTGAGGTAGATGAAGTTGTAACCAGAAAACAGGTCACAACTTGCAAGTAGTAAATGGAAAAGTTTGAATGGCAAAAACGGAGGTAATTATATATCATTATAGGATATGATCAATTTTATCACTTATAAGTGAGTGAATAGCACTCATAAGTGGAAAATACTCGTAATTTCTTTAGCTAAAGAACAGCGTCTTTATTGGGTGATAACAATTAACGATGAGTACATTTGTCAACTTGAATTAATTATATGTATTTTCGTTGATAACTTCAAGCCAGATTGGAAAATGTGTCAGATTTGAACACGCATATCCTTAGATGGATTTTGCAATTATGGGAGAGCAGAGATATTGTCATTAATTGGAATTATTATGGGTAATTTTGTTATAAAATAATCTTCGGATTTTAGGAGAGCATTTCCAAAGTTGCCAGATTTGTTCGGATTCAGATTTATTAATTTCAGGGGAGTATAATGAAATGGGTAACACCTTGGTTAGTTTCGAATTTGTTGAACAGATTGTAGCCGTCATTCATTGCCCTGATTTTTTTGTTCTAATCGCTGTTCTCCTAGTCAACCTCATCAAATATGAGTTGGGAGAATAATTACGGGTGAATCCGTTTGGTACTTATGAATTTACACACAAGATATATTACAGCTTGAGCCTGGCGAATAAAGACGTAGGTAGGTACGAATGAGAGAGTTGCAAATTTGGGGGGTACCTAAGTATTATTTCACGGCCTTAATCATAAAAGAAAGCCGGGAGTGAATTTGTTATGCACTTATGCTAATGAGATGGAAATTCCGGTTGTATGCTTTTCCACGTGCTATTTCATTCTCCTCGAGGTTCTGCCGTAGAACACCAGAAGTGGGCCAGTACCGATGGGGAGGGTAGGGAAGCGCTGCGGAACGGTTGACACAGTGGACGAACGGGGTAAGCAAAGCGGATGGGGGGTTGAGAGGAACGGATGGAAAAAGGGTGTAGAGGAATGAGAAAGAATGAGGGTGAGGGGAACGAGGAGGGAGTAGGTGAAGCGTAGCGTACAGTTTTGCCCCGTTGGGAAAGAAGTGCGGTAAAAGAGGGTTGATGCAGGGGGATCTTCATATTTCCATACAGGATTTCCACTAGGGAACGCGATGGTCGGGGCTCTGGATAGGTACCCACGTCGTACCTCAGGAGGATATTCTCCTCTCTACAATAAACGGCGGTTTTTTCTCTTAATGGGAACGATAACAGTTCCACTGATTTTTGTAAGAAAATCTTCATACGAATTCAGTCAAGCAGAATGAACTTCGGGGTGTGAACATGTTGTCTATGTTTGATTTGTCGCTTTGGCGGTGATTATTCAAGAACATTGTGCGTTTTTGTATGATTTGTAAGCATGTTTAAATTTGGGTGTTCATATTTGATAGATAGATAGATAGATGGACTCTTGGGCCTTTACGAAGGTTTTCATACGCACATAATTCAGATCAACTTGAAAAATAAAATAAGGCTCAATAAACTAATAAAATAACATCAAAACTTCTGGTAGAATAGATCATTGATAGAATAAGAAAAGTCACAGTCACGAATATGTGGAAACATTGATCCCTCACTAAATCAAAATATAGAGCCATAACGTGGAGCGCACATTCGGAGTCGTAGAACAGATCTCAAAAAACCAAGTAGTCAGTCACCCGTAGTCTCCCCCCTAGCACCCTGGGGTTTCCCGGGGTAGTTGTAACCCCGTCCCTGATTGTTTTCTACTATCTCTCTCTGCTTCCCGCGATTCCCCACTCTAAATTTTCTTCACTCCTCTCCAAACAATATGTTCCCGTTTTTGGTCAAAATAATCTTTAGTCAGTTCTGTCCTTCGTTTTAGCTTGCTCTTACACAATTGTTAACTTGGCAGACTTCATATCACAGTTATCAAAGTGACTTGTTTTTCCTAACTAAGTAGTGGCAAAGCAGCTCATTTTGTGATATTGTTGACTACCCGCGAAACATCAACTTCGGTCAAAGCGCCCTAAGGTTTTATTCAACAACATTGGTTCACTGTATCGACGAATACTAATTGCATTACGTATTTCCTTACTCGTTGATTGTTCATGTACGGATTGATTGAAATACAGCCTCTATCCGTTATCTACACAACCGTTTATATCTTCCTTGGGTTCACCTCAACAGAATATCAACTGTTTCTTGCGAGACTCCGAAGTAAAGCTCCACTCATCCGCAATCCTAACGGTATAATTTTAATTCAAAGATAAAACCGTCTCGAAAAGAAAACGAGGCACTTTCTTTATTCCTCATTTATCGTTTGGAATCCGTTGACAATTGACGCTGGTCACTCGCATCTGCCTCCGCTCTGTACCGAGCTTAATATTGTTACACATATAATTCATATTGACGATATGAAGATGTGATTTTGTTTTAATTATTTAAAGCGCACATTCAATTTAGTTTTCCCTCGGATATTTTTATAACCATCGAATCAGAATTTTAGCAACTGCTTTATGCGGTTCATTTTTCATTTCATTTCATGAATTAAATCCATGTCTGGAGTTTGAAAAAAATCGATCTATACCACCAAAAAACTCAAGTTTGATTTGAATTCGAAATATAACATGAAGTTCTTCTCATTGATTCAATTCCCAACCTTTTCCACGAAGCGTTCCGATTATATTAGGAAAGCCGAACATGAACTCCTTTGCATGTAGAAGCCAAAACTTAACCAGCCCATTTATATTCAACGTAGAGGTCGGTTTACACGGGGAGAAATATGTCGAAACTGATTGCGTTGAGCTGAATGTACACCATGAGCCCTGAGAGGGCTGGAGTAAGTTCCTGAGGCGGCTGCTGCTAATGTGATAGCGGGATTAGAGTCGAGTACATGATCTCGCCTCCTTTATACTCATGCCGATGATCACGATGGTTTCATCGAAGCTCGCTCCGCACATTGATTGCTCTAATTATTAAGAGGAAACTTGAAAATAAAAAGGCTGCGCAAATTGTTTGGGTGCAAGGATGGATTCTGTTTAAATACTTCAGTTTGTAAGAAGAGTTTCATATGAAATCGTAAAAACTAAAATTGTTGAGAACGGTAAAATACGGAAAGGTCCAAACGCATTGTTTTTTCGAGGAATACGTCCGTAACGGCCAATTTTTTCGTGATGATTTTCAAGTGTTGGTATTGTGCTCAGTTAAGGGAGTGTCTTTAATTCTTTAATGAGCAAGAATGGGCCGGCACTTCTCTCTAAAGCCATGATAGATTTATTGCTAAATTAAAAGTGTACCCGAAATTAAGTCTGGGGTATTGGAGAATGGATTAGCAAGGATTCCTATTGAATGACTTGGGTATAGCTATACAGTATTTAAAGCTGTGGATTTTGATTAGGAACAGTCACGAACTAATTCATAACGTATTAATATTCTTCTTCCGTTGAATGTTTGCCATACTAAAGAGCAGATGAGGAAAGAGGTTCATTCAATCACGGAACTCCTAAACTATCGACTTGGTTATTTACAATATGGACAAACCTCTGGTTAAAATATGCCGAAGAATTCTTGTTTTTGCCATTGCTAAACAATACATCTTAAACAAGCAGTTAGTGTGTGAAATTGAGATTGTCTACTCCTTCAGTCGTTGAAAATAACATTAAAAAAAATAATTTTGTATCAAGCATTGTTTCGAAAAAAAAAACATCTGAAATAGAAAAGCAAAAACGAACGGATAATTTCTTAAGGAGACGTTCATACTAACATTTAAAAAAAGTCTGCCAAGTGGGTGTGGCACATAGCTTCCTCGTATCCATAACATGACTGTATAGATCATTGAAAATTATTATTGACTAAAGCTAGATTAGTCCGAACAATCCCTGAAAATTTCATCGAAATCAGTCATGAACTCCCGGAGTTATGCGTGTAACAAGGATTTCAGGTTTGCGGATGCGCAGAAGCTACTATTGATCCGGGGGTCATGAAACTTATAGGGGATCATCTACACATCAACCCGCAACAATCCCATGAAAATTTAAATCGAAATTGGTCAAGAACTCCGTGAGTTTTGCCCGTAACAAGGATGAAAATTTCATCAAAATCGGACTATAATTTCGTGTAGTTTTACCCGTAACAAGGATTTGCTGACAGACAGACAGACAGACACGGAACCAAAATTGTTCAGAAAGGTCTGAAACGCAAAATGCGAGTGGAATTTTAGATTTTGGAGACAACAAAATTTTCACATCCCGAAAGTGAAAACAATGCTTCCGCTACCTTGGTAGACTCGGAAGCAAAAATAAAAGTTCGAAAATCAGACCCTCTAAAACTAGTTTCTTGTTCTTGAACATCACAATCTCATTCTCATTTTTCCGGGCTGGTGATGCAGTTCATTCCTTTTTTTCTTCCAATGTCGACCCCAAGTTGAAACTGCGCTCCACCAAGTTGTTTCACTTAGTTGAAACTTACGTTGAATGCTTGCCGACACACGTCTACATGTTAAGATCGGTGAGGAGACTCTAGAGCCCCAGGCTGTCTTGGAGCTCTTACAATTACTCTAGGAGGTGATCACACTTCACCCTGTGGGATCTCAGCTCTCACTGTAGGGAAATAACTGCCCCTGTGTGGACCGACCTTAACGATAACGGTGTAATTAGTAACTCCTACAACTCAGTTAGTAAAACTAAATACCATTTTAGAAATATGCCAAGTTTTTGACTGCTAAAACCAGATACTTTCCATATTCTGAAGAAAGAACATCTTTCAATTCCACTATAACGATGCCGTAACTCCAATAATAGGATTAGTCAACATATAACAAACAGACGGAGAACCACTGTTATAACTCCATGGCGATTGACTAAAATCCACAACCTTCTAATAATGTCATCCACTAACACATAATGTGCCGAATTTTGGAATGTCAAAGAACAATTCCAAAATACTAACGCTCCGATGTTTCCTGATGCGACCAAAACAGCCTACGAGCAACTGCGTACTGAACCACCTCCAGACCGAAGGGCTGCACATTTTGGCAGACCAACAATCAAAATTCATGGAGCGCATGAATCTGAAACGTACCAAAGAAACCCTTGCACCCAAAACATCCAAAAAGTACAAAATAAGAATCAGGTATGACAGTTTATTATAGTGAGTGTTATATTATCATATCAACTTTTCATCACTCAGAGAACCTAAGGAGAGAAATAAATAATTTAAAAACGATATATCCGACTTAAAACAAAAAAGTACCTAACTGTCATATCGAATCTATAAACAGGAGGACTTCGAAATGGCCATGAGTAACAAATCTAGCAATTACAATTACATTATCCTTCCTTTCTATCACAGCTTATCATAAAATTACTTCTGTTTTATTTTTTTTAAGATTTTTTTTCGCCACATTCCTCACATTTTCAAGTTTCACGTAACATCGACGAACATTTGAGTTGACAGCAATCAAAGGAGGTATAAGTTTACTTCTTTCTGCTCGCATGATTATTATGAATCCGTAATATAGTTTTGGAGCATAGCAGTGCACTGCTAACAATTTGAAGTGAAACTTTTCCATTCTGTAGTTCTTACAGTAGTTGATAACAATGGTATGAATGGCGAAGTCAAGGAATAATTTTGGTAATTAGCTTAAATGGTTGAATGTACCGGCAGGACCTGTAATGCAATCGATTGAACAGAGATGTAATATAGATTTTATGTATATGAGTCTTTTTGACCTCGTAGAAAGTGAGGGTGATGTTTTGAAAGTATAGCAGATTCTATAAAAGTGAATTCCGAAACACGAGCCACACCCTTAAGAAAAAAGTGAAAAACTCAAGTAGCCAAACCATTACATAATTGGCTTGGGGTTCATTTTCGATCCAATTTTTATGGCAAACATATTAAGTGAATTTTGAACTTTCAAGCCTTCCATTCTATTGATTATCCCAACCCTCTAACGTCTCGCCCTTCCGTTTTCCAGCAATATTCAGCCAAGGGGTTAAGTAAATGAGCCGTTACGTTCTTCGTAGCGTAGACTTATAGGCTTAACTTGAGATTGGAGAGTAAGCAAACTTTTGAAGTTTAAAATACTTGGTTGTTGGAGCCGTATGGGTCTTTAGTGTACCCCACTTATGAACGGAAGTTTTCGCTATAAAACTGTAAACTAGTAAGATCAGTTCGTAAGCAAAAAGAAGTACATAAGTTATACCTAATGTAGAATAGGTATCCTAACGGTATACAAAAATATACCCACTTCTTGGTGCGTACAACCCGATTTTTCATCTTACTTAATTAAAGCTTATTTCTTCGAAACTATGAAAAGTTTCGAAGGAAACTTTTTAGCAAGATATATTGATTATTACACATTAAATCGAAGCTAGAGCACATTAATCTATCACGTTTCAGAATGAAAATTAATGGGCTTCTTGTAATCATGATAGGCCTTGCGATCCCGAGTTATGCCTCAATTGTTATTACGCTATTACCTTTAAGAAATATAATTAGGATTTAGGATTATGAGTAAGATTCGAATCTTCGAGGCATTTAGTGTAGAGCTAATGCAAACTATTGTAATCATGACAGTTTCAAAGATTATTTCTCTCGGGGGAAAAGGAAAAAATGGACGCGCGGGTAAAATGGCATTTTGAGCTCTGAAGCCGTAGTGACAATTGTGGTTTACAAATCCACAATCCAGTAAATTGCATAATTCACTCATTTATAAATACCTACACAAACCTTTCCAAATACGTGTTACATTGCATGTGATGAATATGAATAATTTCTTGAAAATGACACGTCTGAACATATGCTTGAAGCTTTTTACCTCCAACGGTATCTTCTAGGTGTTGCAGGCTAATCGCCTCAACACACGTCGGCCACCTCTTTGTTATAAAAGTAACAGAGATCCACTAATATGTTCAGCATAATCTTAGACTTGGTCCACTTAGACTAAAGTGGAGATAGTCACAAATACGTTTACAAAGAGCGATATTCTACTGTAGGCGCCTCTTTCCAGGGCTCCTCTCCGTGTCCTCAGTCTCTGTCTTTAGCAAAGAACTGTTGTGAGGAAGAATGGTTATTGTATAATAAAAGAACACGGAGCTCCAGCTGGTAGAGATGACAAATACCAAAATCGAAATGAAGTCGAAAACTAATTTGAATTTGTCAATATTAAAACTCAAAGCACATTTTTCAAATTACAGCGTGTGATTCAAGTGTTATGCATTTATAGGGAAATGGAAGATATACACTAATTCCACCGATTCCGAAGTTTTTATCGAAAACCTTCGCTTATCCACTCAAGTTTTTTGTTTTTCATAAACATTTTTCATTCAAGTACAAGTGCACCCTCAAAATAATTTTTATTTGCATAGTTGATTCTCAGGGCCCTCTCCCTCACTCGACTTGAAAAATTAGGACTCTCGTTCATAGTTTTATAGCTTCTGACACTAATCTAATTTATTTGAAGTATAAATTAATCTTCAATAAATATATTTTTAACATGTTCAAATTATTGAAGTTTTATCTCCAACTGTCAGGATTTCGACCTGTTTTACAACAAGTAGCGGTTTAGATAAGATTTCAGAAAAAAAAGTTTCTTAAAGGTTTTTGGTCCCAGCTCAGTGTATAATCTTTTTGGTTTATTATTCAATAATAAACATTTGTAATCGCTCTGGGAAAAAAATTCTAACCCCCCCCCCCCCCCCCCCCCCCCCCATGGTTTACGTTTCATGTAGTTTACGAATTGCAATAAAAATGTTTCCGTCCGTCCGCGTACGCACGATTTCTCCCAAACGTCTGGAGCAAAAGATCTGAAATTTTCAGGAAAAATCCATCTTGGTCCGACGACGCCCCAATCCTTGAGCCAGCTCTCTCACTCAATTCAAAATGCCCTTTAAGGGCTGTCAAAGTTTTGTAAAATCCGTAAAAACCTCAAAACAAGTCGAAGCGTCCTAAATTTGTACTCTTTTTGAAGAACATGCCATGAGGATTCGAATGAGACCCTCCCCAGGTCCGAAGATCAAACCATGTATGGCCCGATTTATGGTGCCAACATTTGCGTTTTTTGGTTTATTATTGTTTGTTTGTAACCTGATGATGCCGATAGAGTCGAGTTGTAGTGAATGTGGATACTGGAGTGGTAGCCGATGTGCATACTTGTAGTTTATAGCCGATACACGGGTTGAAGCATTCTGATATGCATGAAACGCTGATATATATAGGTAAATATTATTCAATATTATTATTGGGGTTTATTATTCAATATTATTACTGGGGTAATAAGTATTCTTTCACTGGGGTTTATCATTCAATTGTTCATGATTTGAATCTGTACTAAGCTCCGTCGGAGTGTGCGTGACAGGTGATAGAGCGATTATTGAATTTCAGGAGATATGCATAGAGCCCATAATCACGTAAATCGGTTCTCAACCAGAACACCTATTTGGATTGATCAGTTGATGATATTTGTGTGCCTCCTCTACATCAGTCTACCTTTGGTACATCGTTTAAACTTGGATTTGGGGAAGTTTTAACACAATACGAGTGCTAAAGGACTTGATGAATTATAGATGTTTTTATTGTGGGGGCAGGGGTATATTGACTCCATGGATTCAATTTAAGGTATCCTTTCAATATTATTAGTGGGCTAAATAAATTCTTTCACTGGGATTTATTATTCAATTGGCTTGCGTTCATGATTTGAATTGTACTAAGCTTTGGAGTGTGCGTGTTTCAGGTGATAGAGCGATTATTGAATTTCAGGAGATACACAGATATGATCAACTGATCAATTCGAATAGGTATTTTGGTTGAGAACAGATTTACGTGCTCTATGCATATATTCAGAAATTCAATAATCTCTCTATCACCTGTAAAACACGCACACTCCAAAGCTTAGTAGAAATTCAAATCATGAACGCAAGCCAATTGAATAATAAACTCCAGTGAATGAATTTGCAGCGTTTTTACTCTCAACATTTAATTTCATATACGATCATAGTGTATATAAATTAAATTGATCTGATTTAAATCTTCCTTCCTTTGAATTCCAACCACAAGATTGGTTTTATGAAAGGGCTCATTGATGTGATTTTCTTCGTATTAATCTAAACTTGAAAATCCGTAGATGATACAAACGATATCTGATTATAATCAGATACAATTATACATCAGACGGTTCGTTCAATTATACCGATGTTGTGCTAGAACAGCGATGTGAGCTATCCCAAACTGTACAAAGTCCAATCAAAACGTAGAATTCCACTCGAAATCTTAATTCACAAGAAGTGATAGAGGTGTTTCATCACAACGGATTGTAAAAAGGAACAAGGCAAAAAAAAACGTCGCTTTATTCAGTCGGGGTGTCACCTACCAATCAATTGTTCACTGTGGAATTTCACCCCTCAGAACCTCGTAGATCGTTCTAATCATGGATCCAGGTACGAAGGTGTCGAATATATCAGTTTCCCACTCCTTCAGTGCTTCAAAGAATTGATTAATGAATCGGATTTCGTAAAAAACATCTGAAGTCGAGTCTTTGCAGGGGGAATTTCCGGTTCTTTGGGAAGCGAAACGTGAACTGCAACTGCTCGTCAAATACCCTGAATCTGACAATACTCAACTACAGAAAAGGAAGGACTCATTGGACAAATCAAAGAGAAAGAGTCATTTGATGTGCAGAGGTGGTGACAATTTGAATTCCTTTATGCCAAAAACTAGCAGAAGTGTTGAGAGAGTTGATGGAGATAGTGTTGAGATACAAATAATATTGCTCATCAATCACAATTCTCGAAAATGGTGAACAATAAATTCAGAAACTGTAAATTTAAAAGGCACAACATTCCAAGTCTTATTAAATTAAAAGGAAAACAAGAAAAAAATCGGTACATTCCTTCAAATTTGAGAAGAGATTCGATGAAGGATGATTTTCCTTTTGAGATCTCCCTAAATGCCCAACAAAATAAAAATTGGAGGGATCCTGAATAACCGACCCGGACGAAATATAAGGAAATGACACCAAGACAACTCGCTTGCTGGGAGAGCTGATTGCTATAGTTAGACACGAACCAAAAGTAATGTGTTCGGGATGTGACACATTAGGGACTAGCACAAAGTAAGTAAAGTAAGTAAAAGTAAAGTAAACAAGGAATTTCACCTTGGATTTTCGTCCGACTACCTGGAGGTGTCGCGGACGTCGCCAGCCGTCCTCTAGAGAGGATCGGAACTAGGTCTGACGATTTCGCTCGTGGCTTCCCATTGCCTCACGCCCCTGGGTTGGGAGCGTTTTGGATTCGCGTGATATCGAGATCAGAGGTGAACTGTCTAACGACAGGACAGGTATACAACACTTGATAGGATTTTGGCCCTAATCATTGGTGCCAGCCGTAATAATTCGATCCAGGGCAATCAGTACTCCCACTGAAAGTAAACAGCTAGAGGACTGACGCCCCAGCTCGCTCGGACAACCTGTCCCCCACATTAAGGACTATTACAGAAAGGTTCATAATTTCTTTATTACCACAGAAATGACGAATATTTGTGTAATGGTGCGGATCACTGAACAATAAATAATTACGTTAAACCGTGTGTATTGTGCACCTTATATTACTATGTAGACGTACATGTTTACCTCCGTGAAGTAGGCGAAGCGTTAAATGTTTCTAAGCAACGAAATTCAAAGCGGATTACGTACATAGTCCCTAAACATTAATTTGAAATCGGATGAAAACTGTTGAAATTGACCATGATACAAGGATCAGCGGAAAAACGACAGGCACAAAAAGAAAGTTGTTCAGAAAGGTCCAAAATGCGAAATGCCCGAGGGGATTTTGATTTTTGAGATGAAAATGATGTAATCTCAAGTACGTAAAAACAAAGCTACCAATAGATCAATTTGGAAACAAAGTTGTCGTTTTATTTCAGAAGTACGGACGGTTTTTTGTTTCAATTTTTGAAATCTACGGTTTTTGTTGTCGTTTACAAAGATTTATTATAAGAAATAATAAATTAAAGAAAACGGGAAAAATTATTTGATCTTACTCTTACATGGGCTTTCGGCTCTTTTTGTGTATAATGATCCCGAGAGCTGGATGCTTATTACGCTCTGTTCTCTGCACCTAACAAGAATTTTATATCTCAAGCCGCGGGTTGAGGCTACATTTGAATCTCTGGGTGTATTCAAATAAGTACTCCCTTTTCGAGGCAGTATGCTAAAAACCGTAGTGTTTGAACAATCTACAACCCCATTCCTCCGGCCAGTGATAGGTGATGGAAGAAGTGAGGTGGAGGGGTTGGAGAAACAGAGCTATGACAAAGGATTGATTACCTACCAACGTTGTAAAGTTGAAAAGTTGTTGCGATTCACGTTGGGAACTAATAAGTACGATGTTCATTCAGTACATATTTGAATTCTAATCCTCAATCATTCCAAATCTCACAGGAGACTATTAATAAACAGGAGACTATTAATAACGTCAGTACTTGGAAAAAGAAGTGGCGCCTCAAGCACAATGAGCAGAAATCGGCTCACATCAATTTCACGAACAAGCATATAACTAAAATACCAGTTACACTAAACGGAAGAGAAATTCCTTTTGCCAATACAGCAAAGTATTTTGGGATGACTCTTGATGCAAAATTAAGATGGAAAGAGCCTGTCATTAAAAAAAAAGAAGAAGAATTAAACATCAAGTTCCGAAAAATGTATTGGTTGCTTGGAAGATACTCCAAACTATCCCTACATAACAAATTGCTTCTCTACAAGCAAATTCTAAGACCAGTTTTTACATATGGAATTCAATTCTGGGGCTGTACAAAAAAGACCAACATCAAAATAATCCAAACATTTCAAAACAAGGTGCTAAGGAGTATCGTCAACGCTCCTTGGTACGTACGTAATGACGACCTCCATCGGGACCTCAAGATAGAACCAGTCAGTGAGGTGATCAAACTATTTGCCGCTAAACACGAGCAGAGGCTTCATCAACATATGAACCCAGAAGCTCTACGATTATTGGACAACAGCAACGTCATCCGACGTCTGGATAGAACAAAACCTCTCGACCTTGTGGCGTGACAATGTGACAAGTGCTTGAAGTGATCATATAGAGTAGTTGCCATTGGGCCATTACCTCTACAAACTATAGTTATTGTATTAATGTAAATTAACTTGATGGGCTATGCTCACTTGTTATGTTATGTTGCTAATAAAGAAATTTTTCGAAAAAAAAAAAAATTCCAAATCTTGTGTTAAATTATTCATATATTAGTTCCATCCAATCTACGTATAATTTTTTTAATCTCAAGTATTTTCTTTTATATAATTGCCTCTGTTGCTCTAAAATCTGTATTGTATCCTATTGTGCTGTATTTTATCTGCGAATTTAGTATTTATCATTGTTATGATTCAGCAATTGGGCCCTGCCCGTGTTATTAAACATAAACTCCAGTGCTGCATATTCGCTGTCAATAATTTAAATTTGCTAAATTGAAAAGCTCATCAATTAAAAGCATACGTTTATTATTTTCATACAGTATGTATAGTCATTCTGTACAGGTCACAGGTCTATAAAATATATTATGATTAATAACCGGAGTCTACAGCAAATTATTGCTTATTTTATTGTTCGCTTCTTTTCGTTGCATTTTTTCTTGAAAATTCACGTTTCAAGTTGGAAAATGTTGTCCTTGCGCCCCTTGATCTAGTGATTTTGAAGAACATTAATATCTATTTTTTTTCGTAGACACCAAGGACTGTTTGCTATTGCTCAAAGCCATTTCTAACCCCATTTGAACTGGGTTTTTAAGGTTTTCAACCGTTAAAACCATTGTTTAATCTAAACAAGTAAATAGGACTTTTGTTGAGCAACTAAACGTATGGTTCATACTGTGATATTTTCCCTACTTAGAGAATTTGTGTACACGTCACACGTCATAAGTTAACGAAAAGTCCAATCTGACTAATTCAAAGTTAGAACCTAGTTACACCTGCATAATTAACTTTCAATATAAAACCGTATGGATAAGGATTAATATAACGATACCAATGTCATCACTAATCGATTCCACTGTTATTTGAGTTTAAATAATTCAAACAAAAACCTGTTGTGGCTTAAGTATGATAGTTGGACATAAACCATCTTTGATTTTTTTTTGTGGCCAATAGTTAGTGATATTAATTACAGAAGACCATAATTTACATCGTGTAAGTTTTTACAACGCACGAGAAATGACACACTCTCAATGCTGGTGTGTTTCCCGAACTAATTCAACTGTTTACATGGTCGGGTTCGTTTGAGAAGTGGTATGAGGATGTACAAAGGTTTCAGAGGGTTCATATATAGATTCTTACTGTAGTGCCTAACACCTGTGTGAAAGGATTTCATCCTACATCCAAAAATAACTGAGAGGCAATAATTTGAACCTAAAAAAAGTCAGTAGAGCACGGAATCCCAGAAGACGGAGCCAAACGGAGCCAAACGTTTTTGGCTGTTTTGAGTTATGGAATAAAAAAAACGCGAGGAATCGAATAGAACAGGATTTTGGGGGGCTTTTTGTGAACTTATCATATCAAAAAGTCCTAATCAACCTGTATCTAATCAGGTCTCTCCTGAAAAATGAGATACGACATGTTGCACTTTAAGCGTCGATAGATGGAATAGTTATAATGAATATTGTCGGTTCGAGCTCTGTAGTGCGAAGCGTACGAATATCTGAACTAGCGTTTGGTAGCTCCAGTAATCATTGATATTTTTAAATCTATCGATCGAGAAACAATACGACGATAATTACCACCAGAAATTGCTGCCATAACAGCGTTTCCCTTCGGCATTCCACAACGTTCCTTCAGATTTTTCCATCTATTAGCTACAAGCTCCTAAAATTAATGGCCCTCCTTTCAATAATCTTTGAAGAGAAATTCCGTTATCCAATCAGTTTTAGGAATGAGAGCTGAAAATGTTTCATATTACGTCAAGGCGGTTGTATAATAATTAACGTGTGATAGCAATAAGCGTCTTATTTAACATTCCCAACGTTTTAGAAGGAGTAATACATTTGAAAATGTGATGTGAAAATTCCTCAAACACAACTTGAAAACCGTAGCCAGTACTTTTACATGGTTTTCAACAAACTCCTCTTAATCTCAACAATCTATGCTCAAGTTTTTTGTTTCCACAAGAATCTACATCGACTCGAAAATATGAAGAATACCCGATCTTGTTTTTAGTGCCCATAAGCGAGTAGGTTAAAAGTGCTGTTGAATTATGAGTTATGAGTGAAATTCGGCCTAGTGAGGAATTGTTACGACTGGCATCTTATTTTGGCATCTGGTTGAATAGTTGTTGGTGGTGACGTTATTAGTCAACACAACTATAAGTGCGTAATATATAGAGATATGATTCCGATTCGGTAATAGAATAGGCAAAGTGCATTTTGGAATTAAAGGACACCGATCAATATTGTAAAAAAAAGTTGCGATTTGGGGAAGTTGGACGGAATCCCAGGCGACAAGAATTTCTACTGAGGCAGCTATAAGCAATGATCAACAAAGCATGGAAACGAAAACATCTGTTGATTTGGAGATCAAATATAACTGTACCACCCACAAGTTCATTCGTACATCATCTAACCCAAAAGTTTTGACTTTCTGCTTGGCCTGCTGCTTGTTACACTCCAATTCTAGTGAAATTGGCTTCTTCCACTGTCGCTGACATTGTTTGAATGATGTTGAGCAGACAGAGTAGGACATTCATTCCTCAACAGAACGGGAAAGTTTTCATTGATTGAAGGAGGAAACGGAATCGATTATACGCTCAACGAACAATACTAAAAAAACGACACAATAAAAACACACAACACTGAAATTTTGAAAGAGGGACGCTGGGGCTATACAAACTCCACAAGATCGGTGAGTTCTCGTCATTGGAACTGTTTGTGATGGTTTTCCCAAATACCTCACGAGCAAGACAACGAGAGGACAAATTTCACACGTTTCCAAATAAATAAAACTATGGTTTAGAGTTTGATTTGATAAACCAGTTCCGTAACTTCCAAGTTGTTCCAACTGATCATCTGACCAGCTGGTACAGGTAAGGAACAAATGTGTAAATCAGTGAATAATTCACCAAATGATCTGAATCGTATTCGTCCGTAGTAGCTGAGTTCGTGATGATCGAAATAACGCCAGCATAGCAGCAGTGGCAAAACTACTTACTGCAAAATGTGTCGTTTTAGAAAATGTGACCTGCTCACCGTTCAATAACTATGTACAATCAAATAATTGAATTCTGATGTTTTAGAAACGTTGGAGGGAAGGCGGTTGGCGTACTTGTATTTATTTTGTATTCGATTTGTTAATTACTAAAATTGATAAATCCAGGGGTACTTCCTTTGGTTCGTCATGTTTGTATTGGCCACTTCATACATGGCTGTTCGATGAAGCGAATGATAGCGGCTACTTAGAACGGAGGATGAACTTATTGTCGCGTGGTTCGTCACGCACTGCATACGAAATAAACTTCTATCGTTCGGTTCAGATACCCCTAACGTCGAAATTCATGTAACAAAAAGTTTGCAAATACACTCATCCCTAAGCGTATTGCTTCCGAGTCTACCAAGGTAGCGGAAGCATTGTTTTCACTTTCGGAATGTGAAAATTTTTTTGTCTCCAAAATCAAAAATTCCACTCACATTTTGAGATTTAGACCTTTCTGGACGATTTTGGTTCCGCGTCTGTCTGTGTGTCTGTCTGTCTGTCAGCAAATCCTTGTTACGGGCAAAACTACACGAAGATATAGTCCGATTTTGATGAAATTTTCAGGGATTGTGCGAGTTGGGGTGTAGATCGTCCCCTATAGGTTTCATGACCGCCGGATCAATAGTAGCCTCTGCGCATGCGCAAACGTGAAATCCTTGTTACGCGCATAACTCCGGGAGCTGATTTCGATGAAAATTGTTCGGTTTGATGTGTAGATGGTTCTATAAGTTTCATGACCCCCGGATCAATAGTAGCCTCTGCGCATCCGCAAACGTGAAATCCTTGTTACACGCATCTGATTTCGATGAAAAGATTGTTCGGACTGATGTAAAGATGCTCCTCGTGGGTAATAAAGAGAAAATAAAGTTTTAGCCTCGAGCTTGGATCGAACCATATTGAACCATCATTGAACGATGCATATATTTTGTCAATTTTTATTATTAGGTATATTTTATAGTTTGTGTTGTTGAACATGCCTACCTTTATTTTCTCAAGTTATGATCCTGCATAACAATAACTTTACCCTAATTCAATATTTACTTCGCCCAATTGAACGAAGTTCTTCAGTCAATAATAATTTTCAATGATCTATACAGTCATGTTATGGATACGAGGAAGCTATGTGCCACACCCACTTGGCAGACGTTTTTTTCATTTTCCATCGAATTTCTGGGAAATTCCCCGAAATTCTCCCGAATTTCGCAGTTTTTTAATAAGCTCTTCTAAGCTCCAGCTAAAAATTTGGCCAAGTTTATGGTATCGCGGATGATGCGGCATATCCCGGGTATGTGCCGCAGGATATAATCGAAAAGGAAACTGGGATGTACTGAATAAGTAATCACAACAAGTCTTATTATTTTCATTCTATTGCTTTGAATCTCTTACTCTTTGCGATTTATCTGTATTGTGAAAAATTGCACCTATTACTAAAAACGGTGATTTATTTGGTAAATAAAATATAATTTCCAGTGACGCCAATAGATTTGCGACTTTTAAAAATGAGTTCAATCCCATAACCAGCTATGCATATGAATTTGAAACTCGCACGACTAAATTTGAGTAGTTTTTATATGAATTATGTGATAACCAGACACAAACTGAACTTATTTCAAAAGATCTCGAGAACGAACAGTATGTCCGCATTGAATTTGAAGATAATTTTGGTAAATGCAAGGCCGTGGTAGATGATATAAGTGAACTAAGATGTAAAGAATGAAAGTGATTGAATCAAAATCAGTACATATAGATTTTACTGACAGTAAGGTAACTCGAATAAAATACCATATCATGATTCAGTTATATACGCGGGGAAGACACTTGATTTGAAAACTAAATTGGAATAACCACATAGAAAATAAAAAGCAAAAGCTAAAGATTAAGTGCAGTAGGATGCACTGGCAGTAAGGAAGGAATTCCCTCCTTACTCTCCTCGAACTCCTGATGTACAATCAGAGTTTCAACCCTACTTGAACCTGTGGGATTTAACTTTGGGGCTGTTCAATAAAATGTATTAATGAAAAAATCCAAACGAGTAATCCAACCGAATCGATCTTAACTTTCTGATTCAGCGAGGAAATTAAAACAGCCAGAAAATGTTGAAAGAGTCAAATCTGTGTAATTTTGACCACGTCGGCCGACCTCCTGTGTATATAAATACTCGCTATAGACAGTTTACCTCGGTAAATCCTGTAGGGTGTTTTGATCCCATCACATCTCCTCACCGGACCATTATGCGAGGCTTAAGCCCTTCGGAGTTTCCTCTCATTAAAGGGTCAGCCCCTCCCCCAAGCTCCTCCCTGATCCCCTCCCTTCGTCAATCCTCAAATAATTCTGAGTGGTTGGCAAACAGAACCTCCACAACATATCACATCTCCCTTCCAGAAGATTAGCCAGTAAACATTGGTTCCTTCTTCCCTTTGCTTCGATCGTCTTGGATATGAAATTGAAACTACTTGAAAATTTTCAAGACATTATATTTGTTAAATTTAATGTGTATGAAACGACAAATTTTTTCCTTCGTATTAAATGATTAATCTTCACAAGAAATGAGTTGATAATGTATTATCAGGAGTCAGTTGAAAGTTGGACCATGGAGATTATTCATTTCAGGTAACTGATTTATGAGTTATTCTAGTGGTTAGAGAGAATTGAACTGAAACATTTCTGATAGTGGTTATATGATTATTTAATTGTTATTTAAACTCGAGTTTAGTAGAAGATAAATTTCACTCCACGCATCTCGGGAGCTGAACATCCCTGATACTGAAGAAACGATGGCATACGAACTTTCATACGATCGGGCATAAACAAATGCATACAGGTGATTGGCACACATTCGTACCTACGGTTTCTCAACGATAGGCTTTCGACCTGTTGGGTATGGTCATGGCAACTCACTCATGTCTCAAAAACACACTATTTTTGGTATTCAAATCGCTTACGTACTGTCTTGTTGGCTGCACTGGGCGTATCATTCAGCGATTGGTGATCATAAAAGAAACCAAGTTAATTGAATGTGTTACACGCAATTTACGTTTATTTTTATATAATTCCCGGCATACACAATGAATTGGCGCAGTCGGTTGTTATAGATTTAATATTATTAAAGTATCTACGTTTGCACTTCGTCGCTGCGTTTGTGTATGTTATGACGCGAACACCTATACAACAAATTTTGTGCCGGAGGGTTATCTACAAGGGTAAACTACTGTTACCTAGTAATACAAATTGAAATTGCGTCACAATAGATCCTAGCGGTCTCAGTGACCAGGGGCTCCTCCCATCCCTTATTAGAAAAAAATTGAAATTCCATAAATCGTTTAATACGTAAGTATCTTTCTAATTTATAAGATCCTTACACAATGGAAAACGAAATGTTAGAGGCCTTGCGTAAACAGGAGGAATCGCTTGAAAAACTAGTCGAGGGAATTTCCAAATTAGCTGATAAGAAGGAATTGGCGGCGATCACCGCTCAGAGTGCAAATTTAGCTGGAAATGTCTATAAATTAGTAGAAAACAGTCCTGCTGTGGTCACATCGGGTCACGGGGGTAACAACAATGCGGATATAAATGTCAACTTTGAGAAATATGATGAGTCGGTCGAGGATTTCCAAAGTTATCTCGAGCGTTTGGAAGCGTACTTTCTTATGCGGAATGTTCAAGAAGATAAGAAAGTTCACACGTTTGTTTCCTCATTGAATCCCAAAAATTTCTCGCAAATGAAAACATTGTTGCATCCTGATGTATACACTGGTAAATCATACCATGACCTGAAGGAGGTACTACGCAAACATTTAAACCCCACCCCTCCTGTTATACCAAGCAGCGTGCCTTTATTAACCGAAAGGAACATGAAGGGGAGAGCATTGCTCAGTACATTTCAGGGTTGCGTAGGTTGGCAGCAAATTGTAAATATAACGATTATACGTATGAATACAATGCTCAGAGATGTTTTTGTAAGTGGACTCAGGTCCCGTGTTATTCTAGATCGTCTGTTTGAAGAAGATGATATTGACCTCCAAAGAACATTAAACCTTGCTACAGCTATTGAAAAAGCGTCGGAAGGGACTTCTGAAATTCTCCGCCCATGTGTAGTGCCTGTGAATAAAATAAAAATGAAGCATCCTAAATGGTCAGGATCCTCTAAACCAATTCAGTGCCTGAAGTGTTCTGGGTCGTCCCATAAAGCCCTAGATTGTAGGGCAACAAACTTATATTGTGCCTTTTGCAAGGCAAATACGCATATTGAAGAAGTTTGTTTTATGAAGAAGAATAATAGGACTAAAGATGTCAAACACCTTTGTGATTGGGACAGGGCAGATGGTGGTACCGAGGAGACTGACGACTACAATAATGGGGACCATGATCCAGAATATGAATGTATCTATATGTGATTATAGAGATGAAGAAGATGATCAGGTATTACCATTACATTCGATTCATTCCCCTGATGCTGATCTAGGGAATAATAGGTCTTAAGGTCTTCCTAAAAACTATTCTGTCTACTATAATGTGCTGCTATCGGTATATAATTTCACGGCTACATTGTTCTTATGATCTCAAAATTTCGAGAGAAGATATTTTCCAAAACAGTCTTCGTACATAAATACTGCTTAACGCTGTTGGCATTCATGTTCCCATTCCATTATCACTTGTAGTTCGGAAGTTTGCGTATCCAATCTAAAGTCTCTCGTTATGATTAGCATTCAAGTCCATCGTCTCATTAACAATATGTTTCCATGCCTTATTATTATTATGTAATGTTGCATTACCAGCCCATTGCTAAGTACGCGTTCTCCTTAGTTTCCCACGTGTTCCGTTGCAAACCACCAAACGCTAATTCATTATTTCATAAACTTCGTAACAACGTTTCATTAGACTAAAGTTTTATGTTCAAAAGGTATTATTTATGACTTTCCATGTATAGAATATTGAAGGATCACTAGATTTGGTACCAGCATATTATCAATTGGTAAATTATTGAAACTATCTTGTGAAGTTATCATTATCTTATCCCTTCAGTGATTGTGTATTCAGTAGATTCGTAGGAATGATATTTAAAAAGTAAAACAGTGCTCTGAGTTTGGTCAGAGTGGTGATTTGTACCTAACAAAAATATTGTAGCCCGCTTTCAACTGCTACGATCACTTAGTTTAGTCTCTAGAGAACTGACACTCGGACGCAAACCATTTGATCCTAACTGATCCGCATGACGGTAAATCATTGAAAGCGGAACGGTAAAAACACCCGTTTATCGCTCTTTTATAAATACCGTGTTACTAGACTCCGGAGTTTACAGCTGGTGTTGGAACAATCCCTAAGAACTCCAACTGGACAAAAGATTGGGACAATTCAAGTAACCCTGCACCCAACACAACTCGCCTTCCGTGAAAATCTGCAATACACACCACATCCCAATTTTACCATTTAAATACTTGTATTTGAGAGGATTTATGTGAGAGCTGTGCTCATCTTGACGGTCCCTTCTAAGCCAAGAAGATCTAGTCACTAACGTTCAATAAATTGTATTTTCCCTGTCCAACGAATATTGACTTCGCCTTCTTATATACCATAACCATAAAAAAGAACTAAACTGGAATGTTGGGGATTTTATGGAAACAAAAATCTGTATCCTTCTCTACTTAAATATCCGAATTTTACTCTTCTACTCAATTAACCTTCACAGTTCGCAATAATATTCAACATTCGGATCAACATTTCGTTAGTTCTAAAAATACATACTCGTACTTCCTACACAAGTCGTCTTGTACAGTGTTTGGGTAAACTCACTGGTCACTTGAAATCGTGTACCTTCTGAAAAAACTGTGAGTTCAATAGTGACAGAACACTGCGCCGGGCACTCAATCGTCTTCCATTTATTTAAAAGGTAGTTCGCAAATCCTATAGTAAGCTCTCCATCCCACCACTAAATCTCGCTTCGTTCGCTTCGTTGCCTCTATCTACTAGGACCGTTCTTTCCATTGTAACTCCGTCAAACATGAAGGTTACAGATGTTTAATTTTCATATACCGGCTTAGAATTTAGTGAGGACTACTATTAAACCACAATTCTTGGCTGTGATGGATTTCAGTGTGATTGATTATTCATTGGCCAACAGAGATTTAGGACTGTTCACACATGTGAAATTCGTTATTTTTCGACGCAAACATTTTCCTCTGAAAATGGACTTGCAGTATTTCCAGATCAGCTTCATTAACATTTTCAGTTAATTAAATTGATGGGGAATCTGATTTATGCTCAAGCTTGATTTGATTTTGTTACTGAATACATCAACGTGCACTCCCAAGATACGGGATCATGAACACATATTCGGCATTTTTCTGTGTGCCCTCGTTAATATTTAAACCAATAGCCAAAATGCACATTCTCATTGTGGGTGCCGGCCAACAGAATTATTTAGCAGAAATAATTCATTCTTGCACATACCAAGTTTCAATAAAGTCTGTCTCACTACAAACGGAGTGAAATAGAACGTTGTCTATATGTATTTCCTCGAAAATAATTAGTACACAGTTGAATCGATTTCGACTGTTAGGTCATCATCAGTAACAAACATGAAACTGTTCAGACGTGGTACCTAATGCTGGAACAACGTGTTTTTCTTTGTTTTGTAATAGGTTTTATCGACGCTACTCGTATTATAATTCTCAACTGATTGTCGTGATTCCTATTTCGTTCGATCCCAATGTTAATTTAGTTGTGCACTGAACCTCAAAAATTTAGCTTTTGCTGACTGTACGGGGAATGGAGGGGTAATAAACAATCCTTTTAATCGCATGAATTCTCGACCGATTCATGTTATTCTCTTTAGTTCAATCAAGATTTCTGTTTAGTATTTGAAAACATTTCTTCACATTTAATTTCATTATGAAATGGTGTGAATGGAGGGTGTAATAATGATAAATCGTTATTTCTTCACTATTTCCATCCGATTTTATTGATTTAAAACCTCTTATTGTTCGACCCTATTTCCAGTCAAGTTGTGCGAAAAATCTCGGACATTTTTTGTTGGGAGGGGGTAATATACAAACATTCAAAAGCTACTCATACGGCTTACACTGCCAATTTCCCTTGATTCTTCTTTGTTCGATGAAGAACTTTGGTCTTGTTTTCATACATATTCCAGATCTTTCAAATTTATTTATGGAAGGGATTGAAGGAAGCAAGGATTACCTCTGTTTTTTTTTTCGATCCCGTTTATTGTCTAACAAACCTCCCTTGCGCAATATACCTCAGAAATTGAGGTTTTAATGTCAGGAATATGGAAGGGGAGGAGGGGGTTAATTTCTGATCTATTCAAATGCTCTACATACCAACAAGAATTCACCTGTTCTCTATCATATTCACGTATAAACATATCCTTATAAAGTTCAACGGTTTAAAGAAAACAATGGCCAAGTGCATGTAGGTAGCGAATAACTTAGCTTTACACTTGTGTTAATTGTAGACATACTTACCCACTACAAAATATCTGTACGTAGAAAAATGTCAAGATACAGTCACTTTTGTTTCATGTATTTGGCTGAGTATAAAAACGGAGTAAAATAGAACGTTGCCCATATTTCCACGAAAATAATGATTACACAGTTGGATCGATTTAACTGTGTAACTCATTATTTCCGTGGAAATATGGACAACGTTCTATCTCACACTGTTTTAATTGAAATGGGTTTCCACAACTTCGTCGCGAGTGACTTAGTTCGTAGTTGGTGGTATAGCCGACATTTTCTATAAACAACGGCGAATGGGTAAATTTGTTCCTGACAATTCAGAACGAGATAAACGAGATCGAAACAGTATTGGAGGATGCCAGAAGTATGCTACATGGGGAATGATTGAAAAACAATTTGAGTCCTGAAGCTGCAAATTTTTCAGCTGATGATCGAAAGGAAAATAGGTATATTTCTCAAGTACTACTATGCTGTGATGTAAAGTGATCTTTCGAAGTCATGAAAAATTACTGGGGCAGACTTATGGAAAAGGATAAAAAACCTTCTCTCGGGTATAACGCATTCTTTATTGATCTTGACATTACGAATGCTAGGATTCTTGTATCAGTTATTTGCTTTATTCGTAAGTCATTAAAATTTCGGCTTCTAAAATGGTTTTTATTTTCATTAGCAGTCACCCAAATGATAATTTTAATCCACACGCACTAAATCATTTGTGACGAAATTGTGGAAACCCGCGCCAAGCCAAATTTTATGTTTTTTATTAACTTAATTCGAAAAAAACTTCAAATGAAATGTGTTAAAAAACTACATAGATTCTTTTCTGACACATCCCATTACGAAACACCTCAGTCGTTTGGAAAGACGTAACTCCTAAGGTTATCTTATGAAACCCTCTCGACCCAAAACATCCGAACCCAGTTGGTTCCATTTATATTTCAAGAGAAATGCGAAGTTTCGATTACTTCTGTGAATAACTGATAATATTTCAACCTCGGTCAATCCCTCAGGCGGGGGTCTAACCATTCCATCCTCCTTCCCTTCAGCTTCACCACAGAAATATTCATAAGTCCTAGCCGGGTTATTGACATAGTGGCAGCTCGCGACATCTGCTTCTCAGTTGTCAACATATTGCGAGAACCGCTCCTACCCCACTCTTGCAATATTAAGTCTGCCTTATACCTTCTCATTATGGGTTGTTTCTCAGACTGCTTTTCTCCGTTTTGTCAATCTTCTATCTTATTTTTCTATCACTTTTCCTCATTTCGATGCTTTTATTCGCGTTATCTACACAATTTTGCACTTCCGAAAGCGGCACACCGAAGTCTCATCATACTACTCCCAGTTCCATTCTATTCAATACAATCAATTTCTCCTTTGGATCCAGTACTTATGAGGCTCAATCATATTCTCTCGAAGCAACATAAATCAAGCTGTTACTGCGCACAGCACTTAAACTTTTTGTATGCGCATCATGGATTCATAGTTAATTGAAATGTTTCAAACAATCTTATATGATTTCAAGGTGGATTCGTAAGGTTCGGAAAAATAGAAAGATGAGATCGTGCTGGTTACAATAATGAACCCCAATAGCTAGTTTTTTGTTTTGATAACTTTTCGTTGAGGGAATTAATAATAGATTATCCTCAACCCACCCAATTCTTCAATAACTGAAAAATGATTGTTACAACGGTTTTCCATTAGCGCATGCGTTGGTTTTTCACTGGTACGCTCGTTTTGAAATTGTTGTAGGGTGATTAGCCGTCCTTCTTCGACTGAACTCCAAATTTGAGTGAGATCGGAAATGGAAATGATCATGAGACCGTTGACTTGATTGTTGCGTGCGATAAACCATCAAGGGGAAGAGGAATATCACACTTCTCCACCGTTATTGATGTGGAATTTGATTATGTGAGAACAGCCTGCAGTGCTTCCCGAAACTGACATGTACAGGAAGTGGTGGCACTCCAAATCTCACTGGCTGCATTGCACCACTAACTTTTTGGCTATACCTACCACTGTTCGCATTGATTTCGAATTCTCTGATACCGGTTCTTTATTGAAACGGTTTAGAATTAATGATTAATTGTTAGAACTACCACTGGTTTCTTTTCAAGTTCACGGCAGGGGGCGGAGCTGATGTAAAACACTATTATTATAACTGGGAGGAGTACTAACAGGTGTACCCGAAGCAAATTGAGGAAGATTCTTGATAACATGAAGAGATTAATGATGGGACACACTTTCACAACTACTAAGGCGACCAATAGGCTTACTCAACAAAGATAAATGAGTAACCGAACACTTGAAACACCACCTCTTTTCCTTCAAGCTGTAAAATTGAGAGGAGTGGGGCAAGTTGTTATAAACCGAATAGCCGTAAATCTTATGCGAGGTAGAATCACAATAGGAGCACGTCGATAACGGCGAAGATACCGGCAGCCTGTGTCATGGTAGAAGTGCCGACCGACGAAGAGACATAAAGGATCTGAAGTTCTACGGTCGTCCCAAACAAAGATTGCTGTACTGGAGAAGAGGTCTTCAATGACCTGATTGAAGTTCGGGTCGTTATTTCCCTAGTAAATACTTGTTCTGGTACGAATGTGATCAAGTTATCGATGGTAGGGGCTTCAGTTCAACTGTTACCGACAAAATGTTCAAACAAACTAAGTATATTGGTAGGTAAAGAACGGAATTTTAAACTGACCAGATGGAATCGCACGCACCGTTGATATTCAAATTTAAAAAAGCCATCCCATATGTACTTTTATATATATGACGAATATATATATTCAATTATATCTCGGATACTGTCCTCAAATTAAGAAAAAGGCAAAATGATAGAAAACATGTAAATTGAATATGAGAGAGCCGTGTATTTGTCAAGGAACAGTTGCCAACTGATTTTTTGGTTTCGTTACATAGATCCGCCTTCAAACGCCAAAGTGGAATCCGCGGGCTCGGAGCGCTTCAGATAAGCCAGGGTCGGACTATAGAAATATGTTGGATTAGGTAAATCCTGGTATCTAGTTACGTCGAGATATCGATACAGCCAATATGACATCGAGCGGTCCCCGTGTGAGACATACTCCAAGAATTGTATTATTAAAAAAATTGTTTAAATCGTAAAACTGCCCTAAGTAAAGGGTCAGGGAAAAAGTTCTAATACAAAAAAATGCAAATTACAAAATTGGCCTAAATGAAATCTAACGAGCGAGCTAATGCAACACATTTAAACATACTTGCAAATATTGTTTGGAACACAGGAGCAATTAAGTTAACTTTTTTTCAAGATACTACAATAATTATTAATCATGCTCAAATTTCGTTCGCCAATCTTCCTGATGATCTACTCTGATCTACCATGCAGTTTATTTAAAATGATATTGAAGAGACTTTTTCTGATTTCTGAACTTTATAGTGTCGCATCTTTTTCTAGGTGGCGGCGGTCAATGGCGGTGCAATTTCCTAAAATCTAGGTTGACTGCAAATAAAATGATTAATATTATTACGGTATTAGGTGATTTTCGTATATAGGGGACGGGGAGCTTCGCATAAACGAAGAGAGAGTAAGTGGGGAGCTTCAAGTATAAAAACTCATCGATGGGGAGCTTCGGGTATGCGCTCGGGTCGCGAGTGGCTTGGTCCGAACCATGACAAACTAACAGGTAATTCACTTTAGGAAAAGGTTCTCTAAGGCGGATAAAATTAAATACTTGAAATAATACGCCATTGCAGCATACCGAGTTAATATTAAAAGTCTAATAACCAATATATTGCGTTGTATAAACATATTTACACGTTATTTAGTGCGATTGTGATTGTGAACTATTCAAGTTTGCATTGTAATTCAAGTATATTCAAATGACTAAAATGGCTACAACGGAAATCTGAGTATTCGCTGCCAAGTTGGCGTAATACAATGAAATCTCAATCGATTTTTTTCGTTTTTAATATTCATTATCATTTATTTTGGTTTTTGTAGGGGACAGGTTGTCCGAGCGAGCTGGGGCGTCAGTCCTCTAGCTGTTTACTTTCAGTGGGAGTACTAATTGCCCCGGTTCGAATCCGGCCGGCACCAATGATTAGGGCCAAAATCCTATCAAGTGTTGTATACCTGGCCTGTAGTTAGACAATTCACCTCTGATCTCGATATCACGTGAATCCAAAACGCTCCCAACCCAGGGAAGTGAGGCAATGGGAAGCCACGAGGAAATCGTCAGACCTAGTTCCGATCCTCTCTGGAGGACGGCTGGCGACGTCCGCGACACCTCCGGGTAGTCGGACGAAAATCCAAGGTAAAATTCCTTGTTTACTTTACTTTTACTTACTTTACTTATTTTGCACAGCTCGCAATAAACCTTACAGTAGTAACATTTCCCCTCAAATAATGAGGAAAAAATACGTATGAAATATTTCTGGCAACGTTCGATTTCATGGAGAAATGTTGATGTATAGAATACATTTCATTCTTCAAATAAGCATGAAGTGGAACGCTACGTCATCGTTCATTGTGGAGGCCTTTGACTCGGGTATTCGAGGAAGATAACAGAGCAAAATCCAACCCAGTGCAGGCCGAGTGGGAAGACACACTAAACAGCAGTTCACATTATCTCTAAATACCTAGCACTCACCCATCGCAGGTTCGAACTCTTTGAGGCACAGACCCCAATGAGCTCTATTCGCAACGAACAGTTAATCAACAGCCTCACTAGAGGGCTGAGTCTTTTTTATTAAACGCAAAACTCTGAAGGCTTTTGTGCTTGGGGCCTCGAACCCCCATCCCTGGGAGTTTCCTTATGCATCTACAAGTCAATAAAAGCTGGAAACACTGTACCACTAAAGCCGGCCATTCACAGTCCGACTTGATGTTCAACTTAGTAGGACTAGTAGTTGGATCGTTAACATCACTCGCGGTCCGAGTTGCTTTACAATTCAATCTCAGCCGCTTTGTTCTAAATTTGTCATAAATTGATAAAGATAAATTGATTCTGAAAAGCTTCAGAATTCTAGAAAAGCTTGATGGTGAAAATACAAACGTCCGTATCCAGGCAACAATATTTTTTTATTTTAAAAGCACCATCATATTCTGAAGAAGAGAAAGAAAGGATTCATAGGCTTACGTTCTTTCTGTCCTTGCTAAAATTGGATTGGAAAAAATATTCTAAAAAACGTACTATGGATAAAAAACTAAAAATGTTTTCATTCGATCCCTTGGAAACATTCACTTAGAAACGATACCTTACTTTCTTCGACATTGTCAGGCCAGGTTAAGTGTTATGATCAAATAAAGCTCTCGATTTATTCCTACAAACACTCAGATTTTGCATTATAATTAATTCCATGATGTACCAATGGGTAATAGATATTCTGACAAAGATTTTCCGGTTAAGACCGCGGTTTTTCATCAATAAAATGATGATGTGGACCTACCACCAATTCAAAGCCAAATCATGCCACAAACTCAAGTAAATTTAGTATTATGTAACTTTTTTCGCTCATTAATATACGTTAAAACAAGTGTTTTTATCAGGGTGAATTTAACTTCATTTCAAATGTCGTTACAATGATAACTTTATTCAAACTTTACCCTTGAAGGTAAGGGATTGATAAGGTTTTAGTGGGACTACAAAATTTGTTTCCTAAAAAAACGGGTTTTTGTCATCTTCAATAGGAGTTTATCGTCTTCAATTAAAATAATTGTTCGGTGTATTTTCGTGATAAGCTACATCTTCTAAAAAACACCCAAATCTTCTATAAATACCCTTGAGGACTAGGGCATTCGTTCCATGCAATCCTAAGAAAGGGTAAAATGAACTGACTGAGATATTCAGATATCAAGATGTACAAAATTTCGAAGTAACACTACTGGCGAAATTGTTAGTTGAAAGGTATCCCCTCAATAAATCGCGTGACCTCACTTCGATTACTGTTCGTTTATCCGTTAGCTAGACCTCGGGTAACGATGACTTTGATAAAAGAAAAATAACGTCAACGTCCTTGAATATACTAAAACTCGTCTTAAACCAATGGAACACAGAACACCATCTTGTTACCATTCCCGCAGAGCTGTAGATAGGTTTTTCCAAGCCGATGTTGCTGTTGACGGCCAGTTTTTGAATGGCTGAATCAACAGTTGTTAAGTGTACTATGTAATAACGGCGCCAGGTTATACAGTACCCGCACGACCTCCCGGTCTTGATGGTACTGTAGCTCTTGCTCCTTCAAATGTATATATTGATGGTGACGTTGGTTTAAAATTAAATGCCCGCTATCGGATCCGATATTTTTCAGCCGTAAATCATCTTATCAACTATATCCTACATCTTAATGCTCAAAACTTATTTTATGATTTCCATTGAAGAATAAGGGAATTGTATGAGATAAGGTAGGCAAATCGTAGATAAAATTCAATGATAAGAAAGTTATCAAATTTTCCAAAAACGAGCCCGACTCATCCCAGTACGAAACGTCATACTTCTACGAGTATTTCAAAACTTTCAACCTAAATGGAAACGCTTCAAGAAGAAATCGGACCTCCTCAAAACCATTGGACGATAAATAAATCATGCACTAAGCCGTGCAGAATTACGCAAAAGAAGAAGCTATGAAGAGGAATGAACCTGTTCGACAAAAACATTACCCCCCCCCCCCATTACCCCATTATTTATTTTAAGACCGTTAGTACACAATAAACAAGCTTTTCAGCTTGTTGCTGTATATTTTTGTTGTTTTTATGTTTATTTCTTCTTGTTTTAATTTCTTACAATCAATGTTGCATCAACGTTTATTTCATGTTGACGACATTTATCAATACGGTGATGGGTTTCTTGCTTGAATTCAGTGTGATTCATGCTGTGGTTAACATTAGAGAGAGTTACCATTCAATAAGAACTGTTTTGCTTGCCTGAAATAATGAAGGCACGGTAATGGAACTGTGATTTTAGAAAACTAATTTCGGTGATGCCGTGTTCAATAATGCGTTAATTATAATATAGTTTTTTTTCGGTTGTACCTACCTAGTACAATTTGGCAAGACTGTTGATTAAGTTAGTAAGGTAGAGGTAGTGGCTAGTGATATGTCTGAAAAGTTTGATTTCGGAGCGTTAAATGCAGCTATTTCGGAGAAATTGTTACGATAAAACCTATAAAAATACCAAGTGGGTGTGGCACATAGCTTCCTCGTATCCATAACATGACTGTATAGATCATTGACAATTATTAGTGAACAAAAAACTTCAATCAGACAAAGTAAATATTGAATTTGGGTAAATTTATTGTTATGCAGGAGCATAACTTGAGAAAATAAAGGTAGGCATGTTCAACTATTGAACAAACTATAAAATACACCTAATATTTATATATGTTCCTGTATATGTTCCTATGGGAATAGCGAATAAATCATGATTTCGCAAGCTGTGTCCCTTCATTATAACCCAACCTGAATGGCGTCATATATACAGGGTGTCCCACGAGTGGTCCCCCCCCCCCCCAATCCTGAAAACGTCCAAATGGTAGTAAACAAATATTGTTTTTTGAATCTTCATATTTTTTTGCAAGGATCTCAAACATCATAGTTGCGAACCCCATGCAACTGCGCAACCATACGCAACTGACACTAACTTTCTAATACAAATTTTCGTCATTATTACGCAAAAATTGAGTCGAATCAAGAAACTGATAGCATCGTGAATTAGCGTTAAAAAACAATGGAAATTCATGGACCACACTTTGGAGTTCACCACCCTCCACTGTTTGACAATTTTGCGGTTGCGCAACTTTCTGTGCTAGCTAAAACGTTCCCTCGCAATAAAAAAAAACTGAGAGATCATGAAATTCCAGGTAGAATCCAAATTTTCAATTAAAAAATTAGGGTTCTCATTTAAAATCAGAATGTTAGAGTCACTTGCGCAAATGTGATATCTTGGATTCTTGCAAAAAAAAATGAAGATTCAAAAATAATTGTTTTGTTTACTCCTATTTGGACGATTTTTGGAGGGGGGGGGGCAACTCGTGCGACACCCTGTATATTCCCAAAAAAATGAATTTTAATAAAAGGACTACTTTTTATTACGCGAATCATAAATGGACTAACAGCGAGGTTTCCGAGTGATACCAAGACAATTACTGACTACCAGGTGTGAGCGGGGTTCTATTCATTACTTCACTTCGCTGTAGCAGCAGCGAGCGTCTTAATACGCAAGTCCATCAATTAATCAATTTACTTTTTACATAGCTTTTATATAATTCAACGTTCAGTAACCGCAAGTTAATAACGGATAAACTCGACAGAGAATCTGGTATTCACTGTGCGAATTCAGATTAGCTGGGTGAGAAAACTCTGTTTTGTTAGTGGAGCTTGTAAGGATAATAACGTCTAAAATTCCCTCCCCCGTATCACAATACCTACAAAAGGGTATATATATATAATGAAGTCAAAACTGAGGAAACCGCTCCAGGCGGTGGAACGACCAGTGGTGAGTGAGTAGAGGGTGGGCTAGAGTAGGGTCTTATGTTGGGGAAAACAAAAGAATTCAGTCGCACTCTGCTTCGTTGGGGTCTCTCACAAAAATGTAGGGTCGATTAGATGAGAACCCTCCATAAAAACGCCGAGTAAAAAAAAAAAAAAAAAAAAAAAAAAAAAAAAAAAAGAATAAAAAGCTGACTTTAGGGCTTCGTAGTTAAACTATTAGTATTACGTACACAATTTTTTTTTTTTTCATCGAGAGTTCTCCTTTTCTGACAGGAGTGAATACTTATAAAATATTTGTAGACTAACCATATTGTTAGTTTTCACACCCGATCAGTGTGGCGATGAAGGATTCCAATCAGCAAACAGTAAAAATTTACCGTTGCCGATCGAATTAAAAAAATTATTTTGCCAACCAGTTAAAGAACTTTGCGAGAACATGCAATGAATCTTTTACGCCTTATAGGCATTGACGAAGCATCAATGATATACTTTTGTAAACATGCAATCACGTGTTTGTTTGGCTTATGGCCAAATATTTGTGACCACGTCCATGAAGTTACCTTTTTCTCTTTCAAAATCAAAATACCTGCTACAAAGGGGGTAACCAATGACTTCTTCAAAGGCACAAGAAGTGTTCAATCCGACAATACGTCGTGAGGTAGAGGTTTCTCAAGGTAGTGGTGGACACCAATGGTAACATTGGGTCTGATAGAAACTTAATCAAAAATGTGGATCTTGGAAAAATTAAGTGATTCAAAACAAAATAATTGAACATGACCTTCATAAAAACATCTTCAGGAACTCAAGTTTCAATATAAAAAACATTGGGTTATTTAACATAACAAACCACAACCCCCCCCCCCCCCTACTATTGTTATATTATAACAATAATTCATTTTCTGAATGATTCTTTTTCAAATTAAGCTCAGTCATCAAGCTCTTTGTCTTGTCTTACTCGCGTACATTGGGCAAAGTACTTTGGCGAATCACATTACTAATGTTTAAGAACATAACTCGAGGAATCGAATGAGCCCCTCCCCAGGTCTGTAGGTCAAACCATTCCCGATGTATGGCCCGATTTATGGTGCCAACATTTGCGTTTTTTGGTTTATTGTTGTTTGTTTGTAACCTAGTGATGTCCGGCCGATAGCGTCGAGTTAAAGTGAATGTCGATACTGGAGTGATAGCCGATGTGGATACTTGTAGTTTATAGCCGATACACGGGTTGAAGCATTCTGATTACTGGGGTTTATTATTCAATATTATTGCTGGGGTAAATAAGTATTCTTTCATTGGGGTTTATTATTCAATTGGCTTACGATCATGGCTTGAATTTCTACTAAGCTTTTTAGTGTGCGTGTTTCACAGGATAGAGCGATTATTGAATTTCAGGAGGCAAATAGGTATTTTTTTAAAATCACAATAGGTAATAACTCTGGCATCATCACTTCCACTTAAGAGCAGGTTATCCAAACATATCTTACACATAATTTTAGTGTGCTCTAAACACAAATGTCTATTGCATTTATCACGGGAGTATTGAGGTTTCCTGTCCTTTAAATCACCACATTCAACAAATCCTCCTTCAACTCCGCGCGTATCATTTTTCAAAGATCTCCAGGAAGTTTTGAGATACGCAATCTTCGATCTTTGATTGGTTAAGTCAGTGATAAGGGAAGAGATTTCAGAAAGTCGGTACATTATTTGGTTTTAAAATGCACAGCACAAAGCTGTTGACACCTGCTGCATCTAGCATAACGGAAAAAAAACGAAAAACATATATATAGATATACATATCATCGGCTTTTACTGTGGTGGAAGAGGTCATCATTTGCCAAAGGCATCCACAGCTCCTTCTGTCAAAAATCCAATATGTTTGATTTTCATACTCAGTACTCATCTATCCTGTGTGGTGCATGGTAGACACTACAATGGCGTTTTTATTCAGCACCTTCTACGCTCAAATCGTCAACAATTTGTCCTCATTTGGAAAAACTGAATTCTCTTCTTCACTGCATTGCCTCTCTACCTCGGTCTGTCTCCTCCTCACTACGTTCTTTATATGTCTCTCCAACTCCCGGCCAAAGGCTTCAGAGAGAATGAAACAAAAAATTTGCTCGACATTTTTGAATGTGTAGTAGAAAAAGCTGTTTGTTTTTTTCTTCTTCTTTGAAGAGGGTACTCCATTGGCGTAGATCAATAGAAAATCATCAATTTATGCAAAAGATCAATTCTGACAACTGTAACCAAGCTGAAAGCTTGAAATTAGCAGCCATCACCCGAATGAAGAAACAATGTTGTACGTAGATATTAGATAACATTGGGTCAGACGGACCCAGACTATGTTTTTCATGACTCCAGTGGAAATACGATGGGCTATAAACTTACCCAAAGGATTCTTGCTTCTCCCATGGCTGGAACACAACTGAAAGACGGAAACGATACCCATCAAAAAGGCTGGACCCAGATGTTAACATATGAAAATTAAAACGTAATTATTTGAAACATAAGTATGTTACATTTGTATAGAAGATAATGGATCTGATCCCCGAAATATAAACTGGAGATCTGCAAAAATAATTAGCTCCCCTCATAAAGTATCCTCACCCAAATTGTGTTCCAACACAATATATTTTGTTGAATTACCGAAGAATCAAGTCCACCACGTAACCTAGATCAGCTACCGCAGGTCAAATTCAGTTCAAAGGGGTGGGGCCCCACATCATCTAATTAGCTATCAATAGTGTGTGACGAGAGGGTTAATTGAAGATCGTCTCACAATAGGAATTAATTTAAAACTACCAAACACGTGTTGATCCTATCATTTTATTGGTTAAACAATAGTTCAGATATTTTGTCTTTCAGATATTTACGACTCGTAATAAACCCAAGATAATTAATTGAGCAATTACTTCAATTTGAAGTTGTGTTGAGAGCAAGAACGGAATTGGGATGGAGGAAGGAAAGTAAATGAGATGCCTACTAAGCTAACAATATGCTTTAGAGAAGGCTGTCTGTCGGAAAATGGAACTGGAATGGGAATAAAAGGTTCTGCACAGTCTGGGTCCTTTGGTGAGTGACCAACGGCCGACAGCTCCTTTAAAACCATAACAATGGATAATATAAGGAGGCTATGAGGAATTTCCCCGTTATTGGAGGCTTAGGTATCCCCAATTACAACTCCAAAGGTGGAGAAAGAGAGCTTTAACTCCAGGATCGGCCACAAAGCCACTGTTAAACATGGGAATTTCTAGAAGGATGTGAAATCCATGAAATTATTCCCGAACCGAGAGATATGAAATATTGAGGTTATGACCTTGAGAATATTACGAGTAACAACTACTTATTTCGCTTCGAATATTGCTTTCCTTACAGCGTTCATTGATACTCGCTTCAATTACCCAGCTCAGTACGTTCAACATCTATGATAAAAATAACAACCTGGATAAACATAACAATTGTAGTGGTCGTCAGCAGCGAAATAAGAATTTTTCATCTAGCGACTAAGCATGTAATACAGATCCATTCCTTCACTGGATCCTAATAGCAAAAATTGAATGTCCAAAGACGTGTATTCCTGTAAGGGGACAATCAATGTTCGAAACTTTTCACCCTCATTCGAATATCACATGATGAACCTGAATTACAAATTGAAAATTTCTCTTAAAGCTGAGTATAGGGATCCTTAAAGGATCTGACGCATTCAACAAATTTGTTTCCAACAGATTTTATAGCTTCATAAACTCTAGCAACTGCGCTTACTTTTTAATTGTTAATGATTGGTTTCTCAAATTGAAAGTTACATGACGCAATGAAAAGTTGAATGTAAATTGGTCTTTGCTGTAGTACCACATTTACATAAGGTTTTGGCATCGTTGGTGAGTTTATTACGAATTCCCAATTGGTTTTTGAAGTTTTTGAATAATAAACATTTGTTGTATAACAATATGTATTTATTCAAGTATTCATAGATGTGGACAAATATACTTCTACGTCCACTCTGTGGAATACCTCTGTACCGTCCATTTAAAGGGTACAATCATACTCAACAACAAATTGGGAAGGAAAAAATGTGTGTACTTTGGAAATCCTATATTAAATGCGGAATAACTAGGCTTACAATTAACGTGATCGCTATCGTTAACCTGAATATCTTCTCACCATTCGCCTCTTTCCAACCCCTGCCCGACCATTTCTCTAGAAAACCGTTCGAACAGTTATTCCCCGACCCCGTTGCGTGTTTGAATGGAATTTCCCGAGTTTGCTATTGTTCTCACTTTTGGGGATAACAAAGGGATTCCACTGTTCCATGGAGCCCCGACGCTTACTTCTTCCACGACTAACACACTAAGAAGAAGCGTCGCAACCAAATGTTCCTTTGCCAAACTTAGAAGTTGACCGAGGAAGCCATCCTATTGTATGGGGGTATTGACAATGCAGCGGAGCCGCTACCGAACTCGGTAGTGGGGACCGTAGAAGAAGTGGGTTGCCCGAACTGAGAGGATCACAGCCTCCCCTTCCTCCTCGAGAAACTGCCGAAGATGGCAGAAAGACGATCTAAAGCGAGTATTTCCCCGGTGTTCTCACATAGCTCAACCTCTATGTTGGAGTTTTCAAACGATTCTGATAACATTTCCGACGGTCGCTGAAACCGTTATCGGAGATAACAAGGATATTCTCGTCTACTTCACACCACCACGAACGTGATAACTCCTCCTTACAGTGGTACGAGAAAACACAATTGGAATTGACTTTTCCATAGTCCGAACCATAACATTCAAGTGTCTTTACTTGACTAAGGTCTTCACATTCACATCTATCAGCACTAAGTATCCTCAGTGTACCGTAAAATTAAACATGATTTCACTCTTTTCATCAAATTTTAATGACCGTTCTTTCGCTCCACCCCAAGTTCAGTGAAGCTGTGCTACAAAAATCGGTTATTCGTTCATGAAAGATTGTCTTGAAAATATATAATAAGACTACAGTTATGGTAGGTTGATGATAAATTATGTTGCTTTAATTGATGTTGGTGGATACTCATTTAATCTGTCAGACCTCGATAAAATAGCCAGATTATATACTGGATTAATCACCAGAAGAATGAAATAAGTTACCTTAGTATTTGATAATATAGACTAATAATGTATGTACCAACCAAAACCACCATCGGTTCAGTGTGAGAAGAAACTTCCGATTGGCTAACAAGATAATCTCGAAAAATCCAGTAAAAATAACTAGCAAAAACTTCAAAACAAATACAACCAAAACTTTACAGTTGCCAGCATTTTGGTCTAGTTAGTTTCCAGCTTGGTGGTGTATTACCGAATTTTCCTTTTGATCGTGCAAATCGATTTTCAACCTTGAATCTTCTCCTTGAAGGCATTACTCTTTTAAAAAGTAGCGGGGAGTGTCAACCTCTTTGGAGAGATGCCAGTACCACTTATCCCATGTCATTTACGACCTTTTGAACATCCTAGTATCGGTTTTCCCGATCAGCTTGGTACGTCAATAGCTATCTGGTAGTTGATGCATAACATCCTCGCCTTCCTAAGCTCCCGTGTTGGAACCATGAGTGTTTTGGCGATTACTTTGTGCATTAAACATTTGAAACAGCCAGTATCGGTACCATCAGTGATACGAGTGAATATTTTACCGGGGTATGAGAATGGATGTAAGCTTTTGGCTAAGAACGAGCTAGGTTGTAACCAATCGGGATTGGGAAATTCCTCCCACTAATATGGGCGGAGACCATGTATTTTATCACAGGAACGGATGGATGAACGGGAGGCAGACCAATTATTTCCGGGAATGAAACTAAGGATGAATGGCTCAATCGACTCACAGATGTTCGATTATATTGAAAAAAGATTTACCTCTTATATTCGACGTTTCAAACGATTTTGATTGAGTACCTCAGCAAATTACTTGAGACATGGAGAGGCTAGAATACTAAATCCTTGATATGTAAGCTTTCTATTTAAACTTAACAGCGATATCTGCATATACTTCATAACAACAACTCAATTTTCAACTATAAGAAATTATCAATTAGCGGTTTGGTGGGTATCAACAAATGTTTATCATTAAATGAATGAACATAAGCACAATTACAGTGCTTGCGCAGCAGTGGGAATGCTTAATACATCACATTAAGTAATAAATACAATCTAAATTAACCTTCGGCGGTTTGCAATGGATCTCTGAGATGGAATTATCTGTGGTAGTACCTCCAAAGCCCGATTTTGGGACTGAGGCAGTGGCCGAGTTGATCTGTCAGACGTGTTGCTTATATTAAATAATCAATATTAAACCATTGTAATCGCTCTTGAAAAAAAAATTTTAACCCCCCCCCCCCCCCCCCCCCCTGAAAATTTCGTGGATTACGTTTCAAAGGGTGTAGAATCCAAATCTGCAATAACAATTTTTACGTCCGTCCGCCGCACGCACGATTTATCCCGAACGGCTGGAGCGAAAAATCTAAAATTTTCAGGAAAAATCAATATTAGTCCGACAACGCCCCAATTCTTTAGCCAGCTCTCTCACTTAATTTAAAGTGCCCTTTAAGGGTTGTCAAAGTTTTTTAAAATCCCTAAAAACCTCAAAAAAAATCAAGGCGGCCTAAATTTGGACTTTTTTGAAGAACTTTCTATGAGGAATCGAATGAGCCCTCCCCAGGTCCGTAGCTTAAACCATTCCCGATGTATGGCCCGATTTATGGTGCCAACATTTGCGTTATTTTGGTTTATTATTGTTTTTGTTTTGATTGCAGTAACCTAGTGATGTAGTGAACGTGGATACTGGAGTGAACTCCTAAAAGGGTTTAAAGCCGATACACGGGTTGAAGTATTCTGATAACCATAAAAAAACGCTGCAAATTCTTTCACTGGGGTTTATTATTCATTTGGCTTGCGTTCATGATTTGAATTTCTACTAAGCTTTGGAGTGTGCGTGTTTCACAGGTGATAGAGCGATTATTGAATTTCAGGAGGCACACAAATATGATCAACTGATCAATCCAAATAGGTATTTTGGTTGAGAACAGATTTACGTGCTCTATGCATATCTTCTTAAATTCAATAATTCCTCTACCACCTGAAAGAGGGACACTAAAGCTTAGTAGAAATTCAAATCATGAACGCAAGCCAATTGAACAATAAATCCCAGTGAAAGAATTTTCAGAGTTTTTCGTATATCAGAAAATTCTTCTTTAGTTCACCTTTGGTGTTGTATAGGGATGTCTATGCCCATCATTCAGCAGTACTAGTCACCATTGACTTCACACTTTGGGAGATCTATTGCGCTCGAATAGGTTCTAGAGGAACATATCCGTCAGATTATTGCTCCTGATCATGCGATTGGTTGTTTTGTAATACTAATCACTGTCATGCTGTAGAAAACCCTTGTTAATTCTCGTAATTCCAATCTTTTGGAACAATCATGATACAATTGTTGATACTATTGATTTCAATTACAATTAGTGATCACTTCCTTTCAACAACCCACCATTTCAGCATCAACTGCTATGCCCTCGATATCCAACATAAAGAATACAGTGATGTTTCGGAATTGCATCACTCTTGAGTAGCTAAAAGGCTCTAGTAAATAAGCTGTATGTTTTACAACAAATCTATATGAGAACCATATATTTTCTTTGTGGGTATTTTTTTGCAGAATGAAAATGATTAGTTCTTGTTCATATATTCGTTATTGAGAACCTATGGTCATATAAATGGTGTTGAGAGAGTTAAAGTCAATGTGGTTTTGTGGATCCCTTGTGGAGTGGGTTGGGAATTACATTTGTGGTCGAATAACCGTTCGCCTACCTAATGCATTGTCTCAGCCGTTTAAAGCGACATGATTATTTGCGGAGCAAGGTGGTTAAGTTGTGTTGCATTTGTCCAACTTGCTATTGCAGCCAAATGTAGAACACAGTCTGCCTATGTATCCTTGACAAAGTCGCTACATTTCTAATAAACTTCAGTGAAAAAAAGGTAATCGAGATAGTTGGTTAGTTGATCCTGTTGAATGCAGACCACTTAGACAATAATATCAGTATCCACGGGTCATGCTATTAGTTGTACAGTACCTACCCGACCAATTCATACTGCCAGATTATGGCAGTTTGACTCTAAGACAACATAAAAAAAAGCATTCTTCACACCCACTCTGAATGCTCCCATACGATGCCTTAAAGACATATATTTTTCTTGAACGTAGCCAAACAATTTTATCATATCGATAATCGATTTGATTCCCTTGATATTGAGAAAATTCATTGTACCCACTATGAATATCAACGCTGGTAGTACTGCTAGACTCATCATTATTTCTTTTAAATTATTGCACGTCTCCGCATCTACTATTCTACTATCACAACTACTTCTCATTACTAATGGTAGAATTGGAATGTATTTAAACACATTATAAATTAAAATGTGATTTTTAGAAGGCAACCGTTGTCCAAGTTGCCGTCTTATTATGGTAATGTGATAGTTACGCTGAATGTTAACGAAATTATTGATTGGAGAATACCAGCTTACGGAAAGGCGTAGCGATGAGTGTGTGGTGTAATGGAAGAGCATGCCTAGAAAAAAAAGGGTTGATGTATTGGCCGTCGCTTGGGGCAGTTGGTGAAGAGGGAAAGCGTTATAATGTCCTTAGTATTCATCACCCGAGAACCTCCTCCTCCTGTATGCCGATCCCTTCATTCTCCTAACCACTACCATCGCCCTTTGTCCCAACCCAGAAAGATTATTTTGTTATGGAAACATAGGAGGTTGCACCAAGCAATAATGCCGACACTGGACTCTCAAATCCCTCATACATCACGCAATTACTACCCTTCCGCCTCTCTCCAACGATGCCATCAACTCTTCTTCATCCCCCTCCCAGCCACCTTAACAAGCTTTCTCTTTAAAGCCCTTGTGGTACCACTCCCCCCTTCCCTCAAAGATCCCAGAAGTAGTATCCCCAAGGAAGGGAACATCCCGATCCGAGCTAAGTCTGTTCGGAGCCATCCATCACTTGCCGCGAATACTGAATATTAATGAAATATTACGCCGAGAGTTGGGAAGGAAATATTTCACGACGGTTTTGGTGAGCTTGCCGTGCGAGCAAAATGAAATAAAAGTAAACAATAATCATTCAAAGTTGTCCTTAAAACGCACTTCAATTTTTAAATTTTTTCTTAAACAGACTTCGTTTAGGGCACGCTTTGTTCAGCACAGTTGTTCAGACTTAGGTTGTTAGTAATATAATCCGAATCAGTTGATCAGAGGAATGAACCTAGTACAACTTTATACGAAGTAAAGACAGAATAGTACCTCAATGAGGATGGATTTTTTTTTTTTTTTTTTTTTTTTTTTTCAAAAAATGTTCATGAAACCTTTTATAATTTGTTTATTATATCTTATCAAATTCGATAATTCATTGGTCATATTTTATGATGAACTACTGGCTCCAGCTTTTTCCAAGGCCTTCTCTCATATTTGTGCGCATTATATTTGTGGCTATTTTATAAACCCTTATTGATATATACCCCTACTCAATAAAATTACTATCCTCCCATACCTACCCCTCATTATGGTATCTCTTTACACTATTAAACTGTTTGTCAATAATATTCTCTGACCACAGCTTAGTCAGGTTTCCTCTTATTGTGGCAAAATAAAAGCAATCGCTATTCAAATATTTCCAGTGATTACTTTCTGTTTCTTCTTATTAATCAAGAATAATATTTGAATATATCAAAACATAGTAAAGAAAGCAGAAAAATCGGTCACGAAAATGATTACATTGTTGAATGGTAAAATAAACAGTGTCTTTGCTGTATTATACAGAAACCAGGGCCTCTTCGATACCCTGATAAATTATTGGCAACCTTAATTAAAGTGAAATAGAGGCCGTAGGTTGCGATAAGCCTTGAAGATCCAGTGTCTTTGTATTTACAAAGGTATAATAGAACTACGAAATTTTGAATGAATTTCGTAGTTCTATTACCTTTGTAAATACAAGGTGACCAACGGTCACAAGAGGGATTGGCTTAAAACAGAATAATCTTTGAAACTCATTAAAATCAAACTAAATGTTAAGGAATTACACGTGGACAGACGGAATTAATGATACCCAAATCCCAAATCCCAATGTTAGGTTTCCCTTGTTTTCGGAACAAAATTCAATTTGAACATAACAAAGAAAATGGTCTCTCTCAAATGTTTTTGATCTTCGATCCTTTCCCTTGATGAATATTGTTCTGAATGAGCGCATTTTATTTTTGACGTAAGTTATTCGCAACTTTGGTATACTCATAATGCAAAAAAATAATAATAGTAATAATAAAATATTTCCCCGTACGTTCTTGGAGTTTTTAATTTTGATCTTCTACACGTTGCAATTTAATTGGCTAATGAAGTAAGGGGGAAGGGCGTTACTAAGATACAATCTTGAAGTTCGGACATATGTTTTTCAACACCAAAAACTGAGATTAATGCTTCCGTATCCTACAGGTGAGCACCAAGATGTCCTACTACAAAACAAGCAATCTACACGAGATTTCCTACTAGAGTAGGTACCCAGCTCTGTGGCTCTCATCCCAAGTCCTGCCCGTTGCAATGACACAGTGACGGGCGAAATCTTGGCATTACTTTGGGTCAATCCTCTGCTCACATTCTCACTTTAAATAGTCGAGTCCCTCTACTTCACTCTCGGGAATATCATAGATAAATTATATTTTCGGAAGTTCTTCGAAAGTTGGAACCTAAGTTCGAAAGTTTCTTTACTCCCTGAAGTTATACACTTGTAAGATGACATATTTTAAAACCCTCTCTATACAAAGAACCCAACCCACTCCATTAATCACAACCACAACCCCATTAATCCACTCTGGTTATGGACAGAAAGGAGCTACGTGCCACATACATCTTGTCAGTTCTGATGTCAATTTATATGTGCAGCCATATCAAAACCCTCGAAAAATCTTTACTGCCTTTACGTGTACAAACGTTTTCGCCGCAAAGAACAAAATTCGATATATGTTTTGTTTAAATACAGTTGTCGAAGTTCAGTTGTTCACAGTTCTTGATCCAATTTCTTCGAAACACTGATGAAAAAATACAGGACGTCGTCTTTTTTTTACAAAAAGTTCACTATCACAGAATGTTTTCAAAGTGATTTACAGCTAAACGAAAATTTCAACAGAAGTAGAAATTTTGTACTTGGTTAGTTAAGGTAATATTATGAGAAGAGAACGTTGAAACTTGAAAGAGACAACCATGTATATTTTACGCAAAAACATTAAAAAAACAAATTGAAGAAACTATTAGAGGCTATTATCACCATGTATAACGAAGACTGGAATGTAATGAAAGCCATTAAAGGTACGCAATTGGTGGTAAACTTCGGAGGAATATTGTTTCACGGAAATATTTTTCCTAATATCACCGGAAATTTTTAATGAACAATACCTCTGCTCCACAGGCACTTCGGAGCCTTATCCTCACAATATAATCTGCAGTAACAGTGGTTTTATCATGAGCGTTGATGACACTATCACATCGTCAGATGTGTTTGTGTTGCTCAACAGCAATCTAAGGAATATGAAACGTTTAGTGGGCAATAAACTGAACTAAGCGTCATTAAACAGGCAACATTAACCCGTGGACGATGTTTCATACTGATATTAGACATTTTTTACTTCCACAGTGTTCGGCAACCATGACTCACTTCTTCCTTTTCCTGTTCCTTATCCGTATGGCTTTAATGAATATGTTCTAGATTTGTTACAGCCTGCCAGTTATTATTTTGCCTATTGCTACATTTGGTGAGTGCTCCAACATTGCAGGTTGGCATTGAGTTTACCATGCACACTTCTTCACGGATTCAGTGATGCACTGGTCTACTCTAACGTATCTCTCACATGTCACCTCTTTCATTCTTGATGTGGCGACATATGCGAGTTGTGACCCTCCATTTCTGCACTTTTTGTTTCAAGTTTCATGGATCCTTGAAATTTTGTACTTAACAATGGTAGACATTCTGCATAGAAGCGTTAAAATGCCGGAATCGTTTCAAATCAAACTTCAATGAAAATAACATGGAAAAATGTACCTACTTCATCGAAAATTCACTAAGAGCGACTACAACACTGGCAAAATCCATCATTCCTGAGCCTGGTTAGACGATGACAATTTCGGGGCTACTTGCTTTTCCAATGAAATTCGTTATAATACTTGTAGGCCTGTTAATCGACCATATCCGTTGGAGGAAATGGGGAAACTAACAAAGGATACCTAGCGCTTCCGAACAAAAACAAATGACCCATAACACATTTACTTTGATGCACTTGGTCGAATGAAACATAATATCCTTGATAATGATATCTTATCTACTGATGACGGCGTCTGGTTTACATGGTGGCATGTTTGGAAAATCCTGTTTCATTAAGATAATGCAGCCTGGGGGAAATCCACAATTGATTCTTTGAGTTGCAGTTGGAAAGTGCTGAAATTCAGATGGCTAAGCGTCTTTACCATTAAATGATAAACTTTCACAAAGGTTTGATTCTGCATTGAAAAAAAAAAAACAACCCTACAACGCCGATCACCAGCCTAAAACAATATTTGGTCCAAGGTTCTGCCCAAGGTACTAGGGTTATGGTCTTTACGAGGGTTGGTCCCTTGGCAGCGAGTGGAAAATGGAAGTATAATGGAGAATCTATTGAGGTGGTGAATCGGTACCAATACCTCGGCGTCTTGTTAACACCCTGTCTCTCGTACTCGTCACACTTTAAACAAAAAATGCCAGTCTCTAAATACGCAATGAATGTGGTATGGAGAAACCTCCTGACCGATCCGAAGGTTCCCTTAAAATCCAGGTACTACGTATTTATGGCCGTTGTTAGGGCGATACTTTGTTATGCTGCTCAAGTATGGGGATATCAACAATTTCACGAAATTGAGAAGGTTCAGATGTACTTTGTGAGGAAAGTATTTTGGCTGCCAACTCGAGCCCACTATATGTTGTACCTGGAGACTGGCATGGCGCCGCTGTAATTTCACTACCTTAAATTGCATCTCGAATATATGAAAAAGGTGTTCACCATGAAAACAAATAGATTCCCCGTATAACAGCGACGCAGACGTTTGACCGTGGCGTGGGAGCTTTCGCAGTACTTAGAGATCTGCAAAACAAGTTAGGTGTTAACCTGGACTACCCTGCACTAAACAAATCTATAATTCAGGAGGTTATAGATAGGCTATGGGATGAGAATAAGAGGACGTGCAAACACGACCCATTATTTGTGGTACCGCCAGTTGGATCATGATGTTGTGTGTGCTAATTTCAACTCTGTCGCTACAGTCGAACTAACTCGTTGGATTTTGAAAATACGTACAGAACTTCTCGATCTGAACTACCAGCCCTGTATAAAGGAAAGGATAGAGCTGTGCTCACTCTGTAATATCAGAAGTAGAGAAGACACTTACCGCTTTATTTGTGAATGCACCATTCTAGCAGAGTTTAGGGTAAAATGGCTGAACGTTGCTGAAATTACGCCAAGTTTATTGAAATACTCAATACCCCAGAAAAGTGGAAAAAATTAATTTTGTATGTAAGAGTAGCATGGGGATACCGATACAAAACTCTTTAAAATAGGAACTGTTCATGATATTTGTAAAAGTTGTTATGTTATAAAGTAGTAGCGTTATAAAGATTCTCAGAAATTGATTTCTCTTGAAAATTCTAGAGACCTATGTTTGAACAGGCGTCATGCTCTTAAGATGGTACTTTTAAAAGTACTTATACTCATAGAAAATATTATTCAAATTTAAAAGTGAAAGATGCGAAACAAATGTTCAGTTAGTACAGTTATCTGTTCAGTTATTTGTTATGTGTTTTATCTGTACATTTGCCGATGTGGTTTCACCCACTTTGTTTTGCGACATGCTTTCCACCCTGTGTATTCTCATCCATTCGGCGAAATTCTGAGACATTAAATCGGAATAATAAATTTCAAAGGAGGCAACTCTCAAAATCACTTTACCTTCTACCTTGATGAAGCCAGTATTTATGTAGCTTGACCTCTTTCTATTTCTCCGAGGAAGTGTTTTCCGACGTAGGGCCGAAGAGTGGTTTTTTGAGAGAACGCTCTGAAGACGTAGGGCCGAGACATGAGCCTGAAAGTAGTCAATGCAAGCAATCTAGTTTCCACGGTGCCTTTGACATCCTGCTTCTTCCAATACGGTTTACTTCCAGTTTGTGGACATAATTCCCGTTTTAGTCTTTTGATGAGAAACCATGGAAGATAGCTACTTTTCGTCAAGACTGATTGTATTTAGAGATGATTGTAGTCTAGATATAATTTTATTGTTGCACCATCTACTTTCGGCATTATTTGCTTTCCACAACTTTCAACTTACTATCGTATTGTTCGAATGAATCATAGATTTGAATATAATTTATTGTGCTATTCACACTATTAACATCATCATTTTTAGAGCAATCGCCAGAAACTCTAAACTAAGTACAAAGACTAACAACTGGACAGTTATAATTCTGGACTTATGGACAGTTATATGATACAGATTTCTATATAATTCATTATATATTAAACAATATTATTTTAATTCAGGATTTGGTAAGTTACTTAGTATTTAAAAGCCAGTGAACATGAAAAAGTGTCCACACTTTCTTTAACCTTCCAGCGGGCGCGCTCTTTTGAGATACACGAGCGGGTGCGTACGAACTTTTGTTTCGACCACGTTTTTAGGTGTTTACTTGAAAAGTAATGATTGAATCAACAGGAATAAAGGATCTAACTGTTGAACACATGTTTCACATGATTTAGTGGAATAAATGGTTACTTATTATATACAAATATATATGCAGTTGCATAAATAACAACCATTTGCTTCACATACGTACTTTTTCTTCTTTTATCGGAAAAAAATATAATTAAACAATGAAAAAAATTAAAAGTTACATTATTTTACTTTGGGAGTTACATATATAGAGTTACACATATATATTGAACAAAGAGGAAAGAAAAATGTGAAAGCGAATAGAGAAAGCCATTGTAGGCAGCAGATATTTTAATCCTTCTTCTGCTGTCATGTTCCTGTCATCCTTAATGAGAAATTTTCTCACATCTGACGATCTTTGCCGAATGATTTTTACTACGTATTGAACGCTGGACATACGTTCTGTTCTCCTGGCCCATTTGCTTTTTCCTCATAAAAAATGAACACTCACGTTACCAGGCGCGCTAAAAATGATGTTTCAAAACGACGTTATTACAGCTTGACGACATGATTGCAATTGAATGCCTGCTCAAAGCGGATCGCCGATTTGCAGGTAAAAATAGGAATCATTGACAGAGGATTACACGGAGTTTTAGTTTTAAGTCCAAAGGTGACGGAGTTTTAGTTTTAAGTCCAAAGGTGACGTAAGTGCCGAGCAGTTTAAAAAAAACTGCAACCTCGTACCAAAATTTCGCTGCGCGCCCGCCGGAAGGTTAAAGACTATTGTAAGCAATAATTGATGCGAGTACAATCGAACCATTAATTGTGTAAAAGAACACCATTAATTAGGGCACTGACGTTATACTTCAAGCTCTGTATTTAATGCAATCGGTTGAGTTTCCATCGGCAAGGGGTCGGCTCTGTGCCGAGTCGTATAATGACGGTTGAAGTGGGAGACGCGAAATTTATCTCTGTTTCCTACAGCATTGAGAAGGACTCGCAAGATGAATATTGAAGGGAAGGTGGGCAAACGTTCCTTCATACAACGTCCTCTGCACGGCATACTCAGAACTCCCTCTGTGATGACTCCAATCATTCTTTTCTGGGTAATGAATATTTCATTAGTACCTTCTCCTTTCGTTGTCTCAGAAGTTAGAGAACCTTACTTGACCTTGCGCTGAAGAAGTAAAAAATGTTTCTTCAGTCCTATATTTCCCCTGCTGGAGACCATTAGATAACTGCTTCTAAATGCAGGGAATATGATATTTTGACAGTAATGTTTCTAAAGAGGATTTGAATTTTGGTTAGAAATTTGATTGCAAACATTTCAGGACAGCACGAGTAATCATTCCTAATGATAGAATGTTTCTTCCTTACATGAATACCTAACGAGATGAGTATTATGAAACTCATTTGTTTATCGATAATAAGCTATGTTTCATCTACCTTAATTTTTTTCAAAAAGATATAGAAATACACGCTCTTATTGCCATACTTATGGCTAAATGTCGGAGAAGCTTGAACAAATAATGCGTGGTTATAAGATTAGGTGGGCTGGTGATAAAATGTTGGGAGGAGTGGAGAGTTTCGTGACTGATAGCTCACCTGAGATTGGCTGATTCTGTGGTACATTATCTAAACTCAACATCTCGCTCATCCATACCTTATAATTGCATTCGAAATGAAAATACTTGAGCGACCCCCAACCACGCTCAGAGCTCCCGTTGAACGGCACTGCGTCCCGGTCCTCCAGCACGACCCTCTACCAGACCGTAGAACCGATTTTCATCACCAGAAGATGAGGTTTTTCAAATGGTGAGCGAATGGATGACCGCATGGTCTCAATCGATTTAGAGAACTAATTTCTATCCTCATCCAACAAAAAAGCTCTCCATAATTAGAAAGTTTATGAGATTTCGGTTTTTTGATACACTAAAAATATGCATTATGTATAATCCCTTAAGGTTGATCGATCAAGATGCCGAGATTACAAGCACATCCCGGATAGATGTAGGAGTTGGGGCCAAATTTCCTAAAATTTGGTCTAGTAGTTTCGGAAAAAAGCTTCGGACGGCGTACGGACGGTTTTTAAATCGATTTTTGAAATCAGGGTATCATGAAACGAAAACCAATAATTTTTCACGTAATGTTGAAACCTTTTTTTCCTTGGTTTACTTGGCTGGTGTAGACTACCTATTTTTTAGCTGGTATTCGATATCTCATTTTCATAACCGGCACTGGAATGGAAATTACGATCGGGCCTACTATACTAATAGTCCATACTGATGACTTGTTCGGAAACTGTAATAAAACTGTATAACACGGTAATATTATTATTCAACTATTCCTGTTTGATTGATGTTGATTGCTATTTTTTCAAAGTCAAACCAATGTTTTATATTGGTTTACTCCGTTCAACAACGAACCTTTTTAATCCACTATGAAACAACGAAATAATATTTTGGAGTCATTCACTAACGTTTTTTACGCGTTGAAACCTGCTAGCATGGTGGAGTACCAGTAACATGAAACTTAATAAAACGATTTCCAGGGTGCTGGTTTTAAAAGCTGTGTGCTAACTGATATATAAGGTGAACAGTTTTCTGATTCGTATAGAACGGTGAAATATTTTCGAACCAATATCATAACGTTCCATTTAACTTTCAAACTCGAAAGAAATGTAAAATAAACAAAATCATCGTATTTTCCAAAAACAAAAAAAAACTGTTTCACAAGCTGATTTCTTTGAGCTAGAGGGTAAAAAATACGACTCATATCTCGAATTGAACCGAAAAATATCCATTGCTACACAGCAGTGACGGGGTTTTGCCTTTCGACTCTTTCCCCAAATACAGTTCTCACGGAAAATTAGCGGCAAGGGCGACCGACTGAAAATTCCCCTCTTCAAAATTCCCTCAAAGGGGCATTTACATGCGAAAGCGCTCAGGCTATAAATATCAATCATTAAACCCGGACGGACCATCCCTATTTCCAGCCACCCTTTAACAATGGTTTGTAGGGTTTGGAAAAATAAGGGAGGGCGAGTAAAAACGCGGAAGTCAGTGGGATTGAGTTCTTGAAGGTTCGATTACCAAGTTGTGGATAATTTTTTTCTCTTTCGTATTCACAGAGGTAGGATGTTCGGGTCGAAGTAAATCTCTGGGAAACAACAGTGAACAATCCAATTATTTATTCGTGGCTTTAAGGCAGACATTTATACTGTTCAATGGGTTGATAAAACGAAATCCCGCCTTTAGAAGAGCTGTAATATTGTTCAATCGAATGATGCTGAGTCTCACTCATACTAGTTATACCATGCGGTATGACATGCTGACGTATACAATTATATCCGATAAAGTTATATCCATGCATGGTGGACAGTGCTATTCATCGAACTGAATTGAAACTTGCTATTTTCATACACGATGAATGAGATTGAGTGTTTCTAAAAATGTCAGATGAAAGTACATAATATATTACTTAATATTATGAAGTGGAGCAAACTGCCACTAACTACCTCTTTCTATTACAATCCGTTCTCGAGATACGATTTTTGGTGAGTTTTTTAAAATTATAAAATCACGTTTTTTGACAAAAAAAAACTCAAGTTACTCCACTTGTCACATGTCCGGATTCAGCGTAAAATTGTCTATAAATCCAGGGCTCATTCATGCTTCTGAACTCCTAAGCGCTGGAATGACAGCTCAAACACTGAAAATTTATAAGAGAAAACTATTTAAATTTCTGGAAATACTTTTAAATTGAGCTGGTTCAGTTATTATTATGAATGTCAACTCGTTATAGGATAATTCACGTTGAATGTGAAAATTTTATCAATTGTTGAAAAAAAGTATTTTCAAAGTGGAGGAAATTTTTAGCAATAAACGAAGTTGAAAAAAAAATCAATAAATCACAACTCGGAAACGAATTGAGAGTAAAAGACGAGGTTGGTGGTATTCTTTTCTGCGTCATATATACTTTCGCCAATTTTTTTCTCACATCCAATGAGAGCCTTATCCAACCTGTAAAATCCAAGTAATTGTGCGTTTACGATGAAATATTTATGCAGTGGTTAGGGATGATGTAGGAACGTTTTGTTTTTACTTCACCTGATCTTAATGAATCCACTGTAATGCAGACCTGAGAAGGTACGACGCTACCTCCTGACTCCACCTTCGATTGAGGAGTCAGGAAAGCAATACAAATATCGGAACGAAAAACATTATTTGAGGAGCTTACTTTCAAACAGGCACATATCCATTCCGACAAAATGTTCAGGAAGTGAAAAAAACGATTTGCAGATTAGTGGAGATATTTTTCTGCAGTTTCTCATCGGAGTAATGTGTGAGAAGGCACAGATAAAGATGCCTCAGAATATGAATCTCTAAAACACGAGGCTGTTTATCCATTTTCAATTTAGAATTGTACACTTTTGATCAAAACTCATAGATTTGTGCCTTTTTGAAAAAAAAAAAAAAAAATTCATTTTCCGTTCTGTAGGTTTTATTGAAAACTTTACCTGACTCCATATTTCCATTTTTCACGTCTTCCATCTATCGAGTCTCGTGTAAATATTCAACGTCAAGACGAAGGCGCAATGCTTCTTTTTGGATATGTGCCTTTTTGAAAACCCACGACTTATCGCCTGACGAAATTCGGAGGACATGTGCCATTTCGATTGCAAGGCACTGAAAAAAATGTAGGGGACGGATTTGTTACCTTTTGATGCAAACACATAACTTTAGCCCCGGAATTGACGTGGATGTGTTCTGTTTTGTTCGGAAATGATAGGGAGATCTGATTCAACTCATATTCAGAGATAGAAAATTGAGAAAAAAAAAATGTTTTCTCCCAGATTTGGATGTGTGCCTTTTTGAAAGTAAGCTCCTCATTTATTGTATGACATACGATACCCAACATCTATTGTGCAACACACTTCAGAAATGTTGAATTTGAAGTTGGAAATGGTAAGAAAGGTGTGGAGGGGGTAATGGCCGATCCACTCAAGCTTTCCTCGTATCTAATAGAATTCTTGTCTTATTTTCGTATTGAACAACACAGCCATGTGATCGATTCAGCCATGTGATCGATTACAGTCAACAAATCTGTTGCTAGAGAGTTATACTGTTTAGTTCCAAAAATTGCTAGTAGATTGCATTGGCATCGATCATTGATTGCTCATTCCAGTACAAGATATCTGACAAGTATGCAGTATGGTGTGTGTCTTAAAGTAGGGTGGTATATCATTGAATTTTTTGCTCGCATTGAATATTTTCTTCTTTTTTTTCTTTCAAAAGTACCAAACTGATTGTTTTCACTTTCTTGAAAGGAAGTAGTGCTGGTCTGATAATGTACATCCTTGTAATAGGTGGCAATAGAACATCATTTCTTGACGAGAGCTATCGTTCCTGGAGATGTACCCCTTGATGTTGAGGTGAGAGTCAACTTCTTCTACGGAACCATAACTACGGGGATGTCGGTTTTTTTTAGGATATCAGATGTGAATCGATAGATGAGCAGTTGGCAGAACTTCAATCAATCAATGGCTATCAGGCATGCAATGAAACGAACCACTTCTAACTAGACGTGCGGGGTGTGGGTGTATAATGTAGGAAGGAATAGATGCTTGAAATGTGAATTTTGCGGGAGGCAGATTTGAGTAAACAGAGGATTGCGGAAGAATTCAAAGGGAATGAGCTGATTAACGAAACAAGTTTGGTGAAATATAGTACGAAGTGAAGGGTTGTTAGAATGATAATACAATAGGAAAGAAAATATTCAAGTGCGAGTGATTACAAACTTCGTAGCAGGTTGTGGAACAAAAGCAAAATACAACGGCTCAGTACTTTCAACAAACAGTACTTTCAACTTTATACTTGTACGTTATTATATATAAAAATACATTTGTGTGAAATAATGAATGAATATAAATCAAAATAATCAAATATCATATCATAATATCAAAATAACTTAGACATTAACTTGGATGATATAAAAACGTGTTTCTCGGAGGTGGTTGCTTTTTGAGATTGTACCTACATCGAGAAAACGTGTTATGGCAAGCTGACGAATACGCGTACTTGACTGTTGAGTGGATTAATTTGAAACGGGGGTCTGATTTCATTATCACTCAGCTGCCTGTGGCCAGAGAGAAAATTTAGCGGATGGCGAAGTAGATAGGTTCATTCCCTTCGCAGGACAACAATGGATGGTCCCGTCACCGCTTTTCATTCCATTCCGCTGGACCCTCATCTCACGCGGTTTGAGCCTTTCAACGTTTAATGCTTCTGTCTAATGTCGCACCTACTGCTCGATGTCTGATTCGATTAAGAGAACACTTACTTACTTGACAGCAGAAAACTACGTGTTATGATGATTATTCACTAACGTTTTTACATTTCGAGGTAGGACACCGACCCAGGGGCACTTTTCCGATATGGTTCTGATTACCCACACCAGGAAACAGAATCCCACTACCAGCCGTAGTAAGTCTTTCTGGGAAGTAGGGAGGTAACTATTATTATTATTATTAGCACCTTAACGATTTTAAAATTGTTTCACTATTAGAAAGTGAATATTTTCTAAATAACACTGGCGACATTACGTCAAAGAAAAAATGGATGTTCCTACTCAGAACAGGATAGAAGTATAATCCATGATATCAAAGTATCACCAATAGAAGTCATTATTTTGCCACCGTTCAGAAAATTATCGACTATATTAAATAGGGTACTATACACTAGTAGCACTCATGACTGGTCACAAAAACGTATGAGCAGAACTATCATAGTTAAGTCACAATACAGTTTTTGTTCAAATACTCACGCTCAGATACAGTTGGAATTCAATGGTAATGAATGATGTAATGATGTCCAGTTTAATCCAATAAAATGGTCCATAGTAGCAAAACGATGAACGAGTAAATTCCACTTAAAATTCTTCGAATCAGACTAATCTTCAAAAACTATGGCGCGTATAAATATTCTCTTAGTGAGATAGACGTCACAATTCGAAAAACTGACTAATGTAAGTCTATTAACAAGTACTAATTTACGTATGAATAAAGTTCTTAAATTTGAACCTTTCAGCAGTGATGAGCTTTGAGTGATAATCATGAGCTACGGAATATCCCCGCTCTGCTGTGTGAGCCATTTGGCTAGTTTCTTTCCGGATCTCTGAAGATTTTCACAAGTAGGGCTTAATAGAAGGATTTGATTTCTCGTTCGTGCAGTGATGAATGTGTGAATCCTACCGACTTTTGGCTAGTAATTGCGATATACGGAGTATGCCTAATATGCTGTGTGAGTCCAGTGCTTTATTGTGCTTCGTGTGTGCTTTATACAGACATTTTGTACTGAGCCTGTTGCTGTTGTATTGCTCCTTGATTTTGTGCAAGGAATTGAGTTTATTTTTTGTGTTATTCTGGTGAGTGTGAACCCCTTACGAATTTATTTCCCTAACGCGCTCAACGCCAGGTAAATTGGATATTTTAAAACAAAATTGGTTAGTTCACATGCCGAATATTTTGACAACAAACATCCACCCTTACAATCAGTTTCAAATAGTTGCAGCGCACATCTTCACAATCGTCTGAGTGGGATTCCTCAGCGCTGGTAGGTGTCACTCTGCCTATTGCCCTCGTGATCATGAAAAATTAACAGTTTCCAACCAACAAAGCTCTTTCTTTAATAGGGGTCTAGGATGACAGGAGATGTATTTAGGCTTCAATTATAGGAAGTCACTATAACACAAAGAGACTAAACGTAGCTCTTTTGCCTGGAATTTGCTGAATCAAGAGTGTGTTGAATGGTACAACATTCGTCCAAAGCTCATGTATGTCCCAGGATACACCTTTTCATTCTTCAGTTTGATTAAAATACAGAACAGCCATACAGTTTTCAAGGAATATAAGGAACTCATGTACGCATGATGGAACTGTTTTTCATTGTCGTATGTTTCATATTATTCATGGGGATCAAACATTTTCAGGCTCAGGTAGGTTTGCAACCTCTCCGTATCTCCTGATAATAATAACAATGAAGCAGCAGCCCCATATATTTACATTCACAAATTAAATTTTTGGTTTATTATTCAATAATAAACCATTGTAATCGCTCTTGAAAAAAAAATTCTAACCCCCCTGAAAATTTCATGGTTTACGTTTCAAAGGGTGTAGAATCCGAATCTGCAATAAAAATTTTCCGTCCGTCCGCCGTACGCACGATTTCTCCCAAACGGCTGAAGCAAAAAAGCTGAAATTTTCAAGAAAAATCCATGTTGGTCCGGCAACGACCCAATCATTGAGCCAGCTCTCTCACTTAATTTAAAGTGCCCTTTAAGGGTTGTCAAAGTTTTGTAAAATCCCTAAAAACCTCAAAAAAGTCAAGGCGGCCTAAATTTGTACTCTTTTTGAAGAACACTCCACGAGGATTCGAATGAGCCCTTCCCCAGGTCCGTAAGTCAAACCATTCTCGATCATGGCCCGATTTATGGTGCCAACATTCGCGTTATTTTGGTTTATTATTGTTTTTGTGTTGATGATGTAGTAATGTGGATACTGGAGTGAACTCCTAAAAGGCTTTGTAGCCGATACACGGGTTGAAGCATTCTAATAACCATTAAAAAAAACGCTGCAAATCCTTTTACTGGGGTTTATTATTCAATTGGCTTGCGTTCATGATTTGCATTTAAACTAAGCATTGGAGTGTGCGTATTTCACAGGTGGTAGAGCGATTATTGAATTTAAGGGGATATGCATAGAGCACGTAAATCTGTTCTCAACCAAAACACCTATTTGGATTGATCAGTTGATCATATTTGTGTGCCTCCTGAAATTCAATGATCGCTCTATCACCTGTGAAACATGCACACTCCAAAGCTTAGTATAAATTCAAATCATTAACGCAAGCCAATTGAATAATAAACCCCAGTGAAAGGATTTGCAGCGTTTTTTTTTGTGAACTTCCAAAGTCAATTTCATAGACCTTGGTTTAGGAACATAGTAATACCAATTATTCGTCAATGACAAGATGTTAGAGGGTACTTTATCGAAATTCCTAAAAAGATTCGTAATGTATACAAAATACCCCCTAAGAATAGATAATGATTCTCAGTTAAATAGTTGATTGAGATTAATTCGCTATGAAATGAATTGGATGTTTGCTTAAATAAACAGCGCGAGTGTTTTAGGAATGTAGGCCGGAGTTCCACTGGGATTGATTTGAAAGACCACGCCAGACGGAGAAAGACGGTCGGAGATGGAGTGGAGAGGAGGAGAAAAGTGAGGGGCGCCAGAAAAGGGGGTAGAAGAGCTTTAGAGGGTTCCTTGGAAGAAAGAAAACCTCGGAACAGCTCAAGGGTAATAGTTGTGGTGGAGGGCCTCGTAATTCTTGGTGAGTGGGACCGCGGGTGACTGTGGACGTAAGACGGGATAGGAAGAGAGAAAAGACAGACTATGGTGTGAGGCTCGACCACCGCGCGAGTGAGACAAAAAGGCGTGCTCTTCGAAGAAGGGGTGGGGAGAAGAACCTGAGATAATTAAAGAAAGTGCGGAAGGTAGAGGGAAACGGGGTTAAAAAAGAGAAAGCGACGTCTGCAAGTTAATAAGAGAAGGAAATACTTGGGGAGGTCGGAACGCTTGATGCGCGTTGTTAGTTATTTAGGTCTCTAGCCCTTTTCTCTGGCGTAACTGGTTACTTGCTTGCACATGATACGTTTTTTTCCCCTCTTCATGTGAAGCACCTGTGACGAAACTCTTATATTAAGAGTTGATGAGCGACACTGTCACGGGTTGTAGTTGTAAATAATAGATTCGGTTGACGTCAGTTAATGTTACTCTTATCCTTAAGGCACGTAATGAAATGAAGTCAGTAAATTCACCTCGGAAAAAAAGTATGCACAGAACTCCTTTACACGCTTTCTCGTGTAAAATACTAACTTGCAACAGTGTTTATGTAACAACATCCAGTTTTATTACATACTTCAAAAGTACTGCAGTTTATCAGACTAGTATTGAGAACTGCAATGTACATAGAAGCGAGCTATAGACAACGAAAAAATACTTTGTTAACCATAAACACGAATGAAATATACAACACTGGTACCTAGTACATCAATGGTACCTAGTATTCAAGAATCATCCAAGCTCACTGTTAATTTTATACGATATCTATCATATAGATAGATTCCATAAATTCCATCAAATTGAATTTTGAAAAACTGTGCAAATTGTTACACAATGATCAAGAACAGATCGCCCTTTTTCTCTTACGACTGATCCACAGTTGATTACTGAATTGAGTGTGGTTCATCATCTACTATATTATGTAGTTCATAGACATAAGCGCCTTTCTCCATGGAAAGGGGGTGAACAGAGGGATAATAATGATGAAACGTTATATCTTTTATATTTCCATCAGATTTTAATTATTGATGTTCTTCGACTCCGACTTGATTCTTGTTGTGGATCAAACCTCGGAAAATCTAAATTTGCTGTCAGACGGTGAAAGGAAAGGATTGTAGATGATCCACTCATGTGCTGATGTGATTTCGTTGAAAAGTAAGTGGAGGACATCGGAATCGGGAGTGAACGAAGTTCCTCACTCTGTTCTGCTTTTAGCAGTACAAATATAATCGATATTATTCCTATAGCAGATAGCTGGTCCACACCCATTCTCTGAATTCGGAGGATTCAGCTTACCAAGGAGCTAGGATGACAGTGTTTTGAGTTTTTACTCTAATTCTACCCCATACTTAGATTTACGGCTTCCTCCTTTTTTCACAAAATCCGATCTGCCAGTCTTTTGAGGAAAACATTGTACTTCACATACAAGGACACGGAACAAGAACAAATAATGGTGTAATTGATCCCCTTGTGTCCTCTGCTGCCACATCTTATTTCGTATGCTTCTGCAGTAAATGTTCCCTTGAAGTTGTATCACGATCGTGGTGGTGGTAAGAGGGGGCGCCACCATTAACAATGCGATTGTCTAAAAACGCTTTCCTCTTATCTTTCCGCGATCCTCTCACAAAGAAATCGGCAATAAGCGCACGTATTGCTCTTTCCACTTCCACTAAGGCTCAACGTCTACACTCCCATAGACAAGACTTGTTATTTAGCGCAGTCATCCCTATGGCTGTGGAATTGCTCAATAATTCTACCTTTTTTTTCAAATCATGTGCTAGTTTAATTTTCTCTTCACATTCATTAAAACTTGACAATAACTGAGATGGACCTGTCTGCATATATTAGTGTCAGCCATTCTCGACACTTGGTAGCTGATAAGGCAAAATTATCTGCCACTGCCATGACGTTTCAATATGCTCATTTTTGCTGAAGGGATCTCCACTCTAAATCTGCACTGGAGTTTGTGAAATATGAAAACTTCGATAAGCATTGACTCCGTGATTTTCTCTTCGCGATTCTCAATTTTTTTCTTAGTAAAAAATAAGTATAAAAGAACTCTAAAACGCTACAAAGTTGGCTGAAAATTTAGCAGCAATGTTTTTCTTTTTATTCAGAGCTGAGTGCAGAAGAGCGGCATGATTTGGAAAAAAAGAAGTTTTTTGAACCACCCTAGTAGGCAATGTATAAGGGATTAAGTCTCGAATCGTAAAAAACTCGACCTCTATGTTTTAAGATGTAAATTAAATACATCAATTATTTTTGAAAACTATATCGATGCGGTTAATATAGTGGGATTTAAAAATAATGTCAATACATTTTCTCGGTATTGAACCTGTAGATCCAGTAGTATATGATTGGGATACTAACAGACATGTGCAACAGTCGATTGGACAGAAACATTTTTCAAATGATCATCGCATAATCAGAGTTTAAAAGCTGCTAATGAGGGCCGTACCTCTATACCTTCTCTTCTCAATATTTCAGTCATAGAGTCAGAAGCTCTCAAGAAACCAGTTAATCATTCCAAAGGCTATTCGGATTCAATTCATGTGAAATCTCTTTAGGGCAGAGCGCAAAATCCAGTGGGCTATCTTCCATTGTTGCTAGTGACTGATTATTATCTGAGTGACATCAACAGAAAGGGCCGTGACAAATAATCTTCCTTTTTGTGATCGATGAAGTGAAGACTGGACATAATTTTGACGTATAAGAATGAGACGTCGAATCCACAGTTTTCTCCTAGATTGGCAGTGCTAAATGATCGTATAAGGGTGATTCTCAAACTACGGGCAAATTCGCGTAAATGGCACGCTGTGCCGATCAAAATTGTCTGAATTTCAACTTCTCCGCCTTATCTGCATACGTTCATTGAGCATTGACTAATAAATAATAAAAAGCTAATACGATTTTCATGATTTTTAGGGTTGAAAAACCCTGATTTGTCATCGCCATGACCTGCGACTGCATCGAGGTTCCCAATTTCGAGTTTGTTTTTTGAATGTTCTAGTTAAGATTTAAAATTACATGAAAATTCTCTCGTCTTTAGTTACATCTAAAGAGCAGCTTCCAATGGTTTTCCAACCCCTGCTTCACGTTTCTAATGTCCTAACACAGCACTTTATTTAGGTCACTTCTTTAGGATCATTGTCATGGCCAAAGAAGAATGTGTTCCTGAGGGATTTTCGAGGAAGTTCTTGTTTTGGTGGTAGCAGTGACTCACAAGTAAGCGGACACACCTTTGAGTCGCCCCAAAAAGTCCAATAGAATTGGAAGAATCTCTGTTGAAAGTCCGAATCGTCATTGTCATGTAGGTGAAAACATAAGTAAATTGTCATTGTCGTGACCGAAACCGCCACTTTATTGTTTTACTCCTATCAAATTTGAATTTCTCGTAGAATAATGGGATGCGTTGAATGACTGGGAATCAGAAAGGCATCCAGGGAGTCCAAGTAAGTAATAAACACCCAAAAACCTAGCAAAAGAAACACTTCTTTTGCAATTCAATTTATGAATGGCTATTTAACAACACCCTCAGCCTAAATGTCAAAAAGACTAAATTCCTAGTATTCTCCAAATTTCCCGCAAAGAACTGCGTCAGCTATGAGATTAAGTTACATACATGCGGTACTGCGTATGTGCGTGTCCTTTGATTGAGCTGGTGAGATCAACGAGATACCTAGGTATAATTATCGACGAGGATCTTAGATGGGAAGCTCAGGTATCTTCTGTGGTCCAAAAACTGCTAAAATTCTCGCATTTATTTCATGTGTTGAGAGGATGCCTTGGAAGGGAAACACTGACACAGATGTACAAAGCTCTGGTGCAAAGCGTCATTTGTTTCGGGATTGTTGCATGGGGTGGCTGTCTTCCAACTGTGATGAAAACGCTGATCACTATTCAGAAATGTATATTGAAGATTATGCTAAAAAAATAACAAAGGTATCCCTCTAGCGACCTGAGACATAATTTTCTCCACCTATTTAATGTAGCACGAGTATTCTCGGTTCACCAGTTTTATTTAAAAGCATCCATGTCCATTTCCCACAAACACCCGGAGTTGTTCAGCTATCCAAGAAGAAATCCATTCCCTGCTCGCCTCTCTTCACAAGCAATAGTCCCTGCACCGCGGACTCGTCTGTGGAGCACTTGCCGACACTTTTACTATAGCACGCCCTAGTTGATTAGATATTTGGCTCATGAGTTACGTACACCAAACAATTTCACCAGATCGGCGTACAAAAAGAAAATGTTTTCGTGGTTGATTTCAAATGGCATGGTGCTATGTAAAACCATGCTCTCCAGCATCTATGTTTAGTTGTGTACCCAAGCTATGTATCACGCGATTTTTGTGACTGTTTGTATATGTTTAGATTTATTTTGATAAGGCAATTCAATTCAATTAACTGTTAATAATATCAATAATAATAATAATAATAATAGTAATAATAATGTATTTTAAGAATGAAAAGCAACGCCCCCGAACAGCACAGGACTTTTTTCCTATGGTTTCGGGGTTAATTCCATTACTTTAATCAAAGAATATTATGATTGTTATTTTTCATATCCATTCATTCACTTGAATTTTTAAAATGTTAGGACCTGAAAATTGCCCATAGTTTGAGAATCACCCATAAGGTTCCTAATAGATTAGCAAATTTCCGCCTGCTAATCAATGTTACTCGCCAACACATAAGTGGAACTGTAGCGATCGGGAAGATTTAGTTGCATTCTCTAGTTAGTCTCTTTTCCTCAAGATGTCGTTAACCTTTTCATCGTGCGTTACGTTGGGGGATGACAGTACACGCACTAAGTTTTAGTTCCTGATTTCGGTGTCTCCCGCGATCGGTATTGCAACCTTATACACCACGCAACGGTACCTTTTACTTTTAGGTATTATTTGGTCATTTTCGATGGTTCCTTCCAATAATTTGACTATTTATCTTCTTTTATGAAGAACAAAGTGATTTAATGGAGAGAATGTTATAGCTTAGTTACTAGGAAGTGAACCCAGGTAGACTATGACGTTATTTATTTTATTTTGCTAACCGTCCACATTTATTTTCAATAAGTTTTTCATTTTATATACTGCGTATGAACTCAATTACAAGCTGACCATCCGAAACCATCGTTGCTTATTGAGTTGAAGCACCAAAAATATGAAATACGAAAAAATGAGATTGGCCCCGCGATTGCTAGTGTGACCAAAAGGGAGCAACAGGAAGAAGGTAAATGAATCTCTATTTCAGCGGATACACGATTTTCATAAGGAATGAAATGCAAGAGTGTATTTTCAACAATCAATTACGAAATATAAAATTAAACTTCAAGTGAATACAAATAATAATAATGATAATAAATGTTGAAGATTGTCAACAGATTATCAGCACCTTGTCAGGCTGGGGACCCGTCTTTACCCGAGCAGTTCCTACTTCACACGATGCAGAAAGTTGACGACTTTCGTGATCATATATCGCAGTCCTCCGATGCTATCTACAAACAAAAAAAAAACCTGGATGTAGGCTTGAAAACAACTATTGTCAATAATGGGCATTTCGTGCTCCATAGATCGTGTTGAATTTTCGATCCGCTATTGAAATGCGGGGTGGTCTACCTACCACAGAAAATCTATGTTTTCAAGTGAACCAAAATATGACCTCTAATACACGCATGTTCATAGACCTTAGAGGACGTTGTTGTTGTCAAATGAGTTACGAACGCAAACGACTCAGTTCAACAGATGAGAGCTCATCAAAGAAGTCAGATTCTCCGACAACAGTCAAAAATTGACTGGTTTGCATTGGAGTGCTTGTCGTTGAATTTAATAGTCTTGTGATCGAGTTTAGCCAGTGAATTAGCGAGTGGAAATAATAGATGCCTCACAAAAAAGAGGACATTTTAAAAAGCCTCGTAATATTAAAATTAAATCAGGATAACTTATTTAGAAGGACGAGTCAAGTTGTCATTCGCCATTTTTAATACAAATTCCCCGTCAAATTGGAGAGAAGTTTGTCCAGCGAGTTGATAAAGAGTGTATCCGAAATTACTTTTTTGGTAAACTGCCTGAAGTCAACTGTCAACAGTCCTAATTATATTTTGAATTACCGATACCAAACGACCTTTACAAGGGTGCCAGTTGAACCCGTGTTCAATGTGCCTCATAAACTATGTTTTGGCTCCGCTGAAGTGACGCAGTGGGTTACATTTTTGTCGGAGAATCTCCAACGAGATACCTAGAAAATGTAGGTGATGATTGATTTAGTGGCATGGTCAGCGATAATAACGATTACCAAGGTATCTGTAAACCGCCAGATAGACTTATAGGAATCCAACTTGCACTAAAATGCTATTTCATTGCGGTGCAAAATCATCAAATTATTGAGAAGATATTACTTTAATGCATTTTCAAATGGGTGACGCCTTTAACGCTCTCAGCTAATACCAGTGACTCGTAGAAATGGGGAAGGCTCTTATTACAATATGAAAATTTCCTCTTACCTTCTGTATGTTGGCGTATAGCTCACTATGTTCTTCCTTCTACACCGCTTCTACAAACCAGAAAGCGATATTTTCCGAACTGCGAACAAGACGCAGCAATACTACCAGCGCTTTCCACTAGCGAAATGTTGCGCCACCTGTCAACATAACGTCAAGCCTCAAGGAAATATAGAGGGTGGCGGTTTTGTGCTTCCCCCAAGCAAGAAGTGGCAAATCCGTTCATTGTGTCTATATCACTACATTTACGCTCGAGCCTTGCAATGCAGAGACACTCATATTGGTTGGGGGTTCCCGGTTTCACTGAAAGGCCCAGCGGGAAAACCGCTAGGTTCACTTCGAGGCGCCTTGAGCGCTTTTCTCTTCTCGTCAACATCACAAGACAATATTTGGATAAGTAAATACGAGTATTAAAATGTGTCTTAGGAAAACCACTAAAACATGGTAAATTGGCAAGGAAAAGCCCGGCATTTCGGACCACGATAGAGGAGCAGGCCCCTCAGCTCTTCGAAGCGTGTATTTCGTTAGAGTATGCTTCTAAAATTCATATAACAGGAGACGTGATTAGGGTGATAATTTCTGCTGTGTCCTTATTAAAAATTCAACGAATTGTTTTACAAACTTTTGATCAATGCCTGAACAACCTGGTTATGTAAAGCAAATATCAGATCCTCTCACAAATTTCACCAATAATTTAAACCAAACTTACCAAACTTTTAAAGGGAATGGATATTGTCACATTATCATGGTAATGCTATGTAAGCAGGTTAAAACACCTTCCATGGTATAAAATATGCTAAAGAAACTCATTTAATAAAAAAAAGTATACCTACATATCACTTCGTCGGAACAAACTCCACAATTATCTGCAAATGGTACTGTAAACGCTCAGCTTATAACAAATTGCTTTCTCCCAAAATTTAAACTGGTTCAAAAAGGGAAAAGAATGAAAAATAAAACGATGAGCTATGAATTTCAACAAAATTAGTTGAAAAGTACGAGTAACATGACATTCTTCTGGATAAAAAGAAATAAGTCTGGAACCGGAGCTGTACGGAGAGTTATCAGTCATTCTCCCTCATTATAAACAGAGCAAGGACTCATAAAGGTATTCGGTAGGTATAGGTAGGTATATCTCCTACACTTTCTGTATGAGAAAAAGATACGGAATTACCTAATTTCATGAATTTCTGCCTTATCAGCCAGTATCAGTTCTGCTGCCACAATCAATTTCCATCGATTGACCGCCTCTGATATAAGTTATATGCAGTACGCCTTTCTGGAAGGGGACACGCCATTAGTGCGTTTTGTAACCTCGCTCCCTTAAACAGCCCAATTCAGACCGAAAAATGGCTCGAAAGGGCCGAGTCTCCTCCGACAAGCCTCAGTTCTAGTTTCGCAGTCATTATGGAAATTTTACTGTGCACCTCCGAATTTGACATGATGAAAATGGCATTCTTGCTCAAGGAACAGAGGAAGAAGAAAAATCCCCGCTCTTAACGATGGTGGAGCAGATAATTGTTCCTAAAAAGATTCATTATTGTCAACAGCCCCTCCTGAGAACTAGTAGACTTATTCCATTTGAGCATAAGGAATCCGTGTTCTTCTGAATGATTTTATAGAATTCCTCACACGTGTGTTGACTAGAGATGGGATTTTCCTGGTAAATACCCGAGTTCGAGAAAATACCTGCGAAAATACCAAGGAAAATGCCCGATTGGGTACATATTCGGGTATTTTTAAATTAGCTTCCCACACTATTTTTGCAGTTACACATTCCAAAACTTTTGTGTTGAAACGAGTTAATTTTTCCATCCAGCGTCGCCTTTAAAGCGCGCAAACAGCGCAAACGATTTTAACAATGAAGGTATAGTTTGTGTTGCATTTGTTCATAAGAATGAAAACATTAATGAAAGGTGTGGCATTTACTGTAAAAATTTTGGCATGAACGGATGAAATGCTACCAGAACGTTATGCTACACTCTTGCAGTCCTACATATCCAGCAGATATTTTTGTATAAAACAGGATGGTGCCTTTTCAGAGCCAAAAAAGATAGAAGCTAGAGTCCCGAAGGCAGCGTACTGGGCCTACTACTGTACCTGCTTTACACCTCTGACTTACCCGAAACTGAAGGTAATACCCTCGCTACGTTTGCGGATGATACTGCAGTTATAACGACTGGGGAAACTAACATTGAATCAGTTGCCCAGTTAAATCATTCTATCTCCCGCATACCTGACTGGACAGTGAGATGGAGAGTCAGAATGGATGAGACAAAGTCAGTGCATGTCGATTTCACTAACAAAAGGATCAACTATGTGCCAGTCTTTCTCCATAACAAGGCGATACCATAAACTAATGAAGCGAAATACCTTGGAATGGCACTGGATGCCAAACTAAAGTGGAAGTCCCACGTCAAGAAGAAAAAAGCTGAGCTTATGATCAAATTCATAAAAATGTGCTGGCTGATGGGCCGACGGTCAAAACTATCAGTCCACAAGTTGATACTGTACAAGCAAGTCCTAAAGCCTGTCTGGCCTTATGGTGCGCAACTGTGGGGGTGCACGGCCCAGAGCAACCGTGACATTTTCAGCGCTTTCAGAATAATGTCCAAAGAAGTTGCGTAGATTCATACAAATATTTTAGAAATGACAGACTTCACTACGAGCTGCAGATTGAATCTGTCAATGAGGTCATTCGAAGTCAAGCCATGATTCACCTCTTGAGGCTACAAGATCGTGTAAATGAGTATTTGATGAAAGGTAATGCGCGTTAACGCGATTTTCAGCGAAAAATTCCTCTTTCTTTTAACTCAAAATTCATTAAATCGTTGGCAAGCTGAAATTCGGGGCTAGTTTTGATGGTTCACCGTTCATTGATAGCGTTATTTATTATAAGAGAAAAATTAACCTGAAAAAAGGGAATTTTCTAACAACATTCAAAACGTTCGCTTTGTCCTATCTTACCCATGATAATTGCTTCAGAGATTTTTATTTCCCACCAAAAGGATGAAAACTCCTCAGATTGGAGTTTATGTTGTCAATTAATGGTGTTTTAAGTTTTCAAGTGACATAAGGTCTTAAAAACGGAAAAAATCTTGAAAGTGAAAAGTGCAAATTTTTAGGATATTAGTTGGAATTTAGTTAATTGGAAATTTGTTATTATCGATTCTTAAGGTTTGATCCATCTCGAATGTAGAAACTCTATTCTTAGTACAACAATATATAACATAGTGTCGCTTACACGTTTTCGGGTTTGGAAATTGCTGATCGATACTTAACTTTCTTGTATAGGTTCAATTTTAGAGATAGATGAAATAAAAACCATTTTTGAAATAGCATATCTAAACTTTACCAATTAGTTCTTGGCAGGGAAGAAAACTAACTGTTACACTAACAACACAGGAGAGTCAAGGAAAAAATATATTAAAAAGAAAATAAATAAATAATAATCGGAGCGCTACCAATATTTGGGCTTCGTTGTTACTTCAACTCATATCTATATGTTTCAAGAAATTATTCGTATGATATGGATGAGGAATGTAGGTTGGTGGGTTGCTAAATAAAGGTAATGGGCCTGTTGGTGTGAAAAGATATGTTTCTACTATTTTCATTGGAACAATATTGGAAACAAATAGTTGGATACAAAATAATTTCAGACCTCAGGTAGTTTTCTTTCCTAAATTTCTTGTCTCCTCCTTGTTTGTTACATAGATGCGCGAACAGAGAGGAAGTAAAGAATGAAATTACCATTTACCCGCATAATGACTTAAACCAGATAGTTCTATGTGCATATGGATCACTTAAGTTGCCATGAATCGATTTCTGTCACAATCATGAAACCGTTAAACGTATTTATGGGTTCCTTCTTTATCCTGCAAACAAGCTCAAGTAAAGTAGTGAATAATTGGGGCGGTACGAGTGCTTTGTTGATTTTCGGATCTAATGGTCAAATGTATTTGCAGACCCTTAAGAGAGGGGCTGGAGATGTGACACAGCAGCCGAAACAAAGTGAAAAGTTGAAAGGTGAAAGTCGAAGAAAAGTACTTGATTCTGAAAGCAGCTTCAACCAAACCTTTTTGTTTTCCCGCCTTCACACACTCATGACCTCAAATCGACCCCGAGAGTCAACAACCCCACAGCTGAAATATTGGGCTCTAAATCCAAGTTACCTCGTGGTAATGTAGAACTCAAACACTTAACTGGCTTTTCGTTGACCTAACGCCATTTAATATTTCCACTGTTGTATACTCTACGAGGAATATACTATTATACAGAAATGTTAGTTACAAAGAATACATTTATTCTTACTACCAGTCTATTGTATAATATGATTTCATTGCAAAGGAGAAGCATCATCTGCGGTTATCATATAATTGTAGATAACATGGATAAAGTATATGATTGTAGGCAGAAACGTTGAATGATACGTGAAATCGAAACTAAGGTATTATGCGAGTCACGGTAAAACGGGAAGGTAATATTCAATCATAGTAAGATGATAACGGACAGAATGTTATTACATGAAATGAGAGTGCCTCTTGCTTATTTCTTGTTATACTTTCTCAAAAACGATCACCATGGTGATATTACGATCACGATAATGATCCTTATGCATTTTAATATTTTATTAATTAAATTGAATTGCTTAAGTTTAAATTCTACTTTGAATTATTCGGTTCGGCCTTTTAGTTTGTATAAGGTATGACGGTTATGAGAATTTTCTAATTCAGAAAGATGTTACGATTTGAACTAACCGTCTTATGTAAAGCGAACTAACAAATAATCATTTACGTATTTGGTTTAAGGAATAATATTTAAATTTGAAAATTATTCTTGAAAAGATATCTTGCGCAAATGCTAGCATGCCGTACACACAATAAATTGAGTCAAAATCGGTATCATACTTCATAGAAGGATATGTGTTAGCGCATTCTCAGCGAATAATTTGATAGGCCTATAGAATGTTGAGTAATTATCACGAGTTATGGAGTATCCTCGATCACTAGTATGACCTCTGTGGGTAATCTTATTCACTGAAAACAGGTGCTGTCATTTGCTGACAGCTGTTGTTGTTTTATTTGGCTTTATACGAAGTTGTTTTTCCATTTGCCTTTATACGGGCAAGTAACCAATTATGGAAATATTATAGGAAAAGAGGGAAAAAGCATAGTAGTACTTCAGCTTGGCTTTTGTGCGTTAATGACGAGTTTAAACCCCTCGTCTATTTTATTGTCCTTACTTGGGTAACGCCGGATGAACTAGCTAGTTGAAACTTTATCGTTTTAATTTCAGGTGCTTTTCGCTCACAAATTCATTAAAATTAATATTTCTTGTGTGATAGGGATAAACTGTTGCGTCTAAGTCATCTATGATAAGAGGGAAGAATATTTATCCCAATAAGTTCTATTTAAATATCCAAATGCTTGCAGCACCGCTATCCAGGTTTTCACAGTGAAACATTTCAAACTTTGTAGGGAAATCAAAACATTTGATAAATTGATAGTATTTTCGGCCAACATATCACTAGAAATAAGTAAGAAAACGAAAGCAAAGAGAGAGAGTTATATATTCTTGAAAGGGGGATTGAAGAACTTGCGTTCCGGTCGGCCACAAATCATCGTTATTCAGTCGACACCAGTTAACCCTAATATTCCTCCGTCTCACGCAAAAGCCAAAGCTCCCCCAGCTACTGCCATACTCCAAAACAGTGCATGAAGCCGGGTCCTAACCCTCCGTCCTTCTTTTTTCCTGGCGCAGGCACATATCACAGTATCTGAGGGGGCCGCTGCCAAGGTTTTACCGTCGAGTATTTCACTAGGGGCGTATAAACCTTTGGAGCGGGATTCGTTTGGTGCCATAAGGGGCGGAGGGAAAGGCGCTCATGTTCCCTCGGAAACGAATAGACATCCAAATGAAAAAAGAGACTCAGCGGAGCGAATAAAATTTTTATTTTTCGGTCCCGAGGTTATCCGGATCACGTTCAGGAAAAGTAGTACTCAAACAGTGAGAGAAGACGGTAGTTGCTATTAACTGCGCCTGCTCCACAAACAAATCATCAACAGTTTAGTTGTTATATTAGCATTTTTTCGTTTATTTGGATCTAGACCACACACACTTCTTAATTTCGAAATGTCAAATGCTGGTTGGCGGCAAACTAAGAGGGCTGATCCAATGGTAGGAAACCAGTGTCGAAGGATGTGGTGTGAAGTTCTGTAGTTACCACAACGGCTAATAATATTGGTGCATTGACATCCATTTGTTACTCTGCGTAGATTTGGTGTTGCTCTGTGTTTGATGAGCTGGAAAAAATCCAAAGATATTTCTTGAAAAGACTTTTTTGTCTTCCCAACAACACTCCAAATTATTTCTTGTACATTGAGTGGAGCACATCTTTTTGCATACATTATCAATGAACTCCCGATATATCTCTTCTGTCTTGGCGGCGCCAGAGCAGAGATGGACACGAGTCACAGCTGTGATTTGCCTGAGGGAGGAAGTTGGATGGGCTGCCGAATGGAAAAAGTTGGCTGCAAGACATAACGTTTCGTTTCAATCAGATACTGTAACCACTTGGGGTAAAATGACATCTCCCATCATTGAAAAGGTCAAAAGCGAAATCCAGCTGAAGATGATTGACAACTCTAGCAGGGCACGGAATCACTTGCTGTACAGACAGTTGCAGAAGGCTCCCACATATACTAATAAGGACATCAGTTTTGAAACTATCAAGATCAGTATGAAAATAAGAGGAGAGGTGTTAAACCTGAACTTCACACCGTGGGCCCAAACGACTGAGCAGCTCTGTTCAATTTGTAATATGGGAGAGCTTGAGACTACTGAGCACTTTTTAGGAAGATGTGCCATCCTCCGTGGAATAAGGAATACATTTTTGGGGAAGCCACATCTATCCACTCGTGAGGTCATCGAGCTGCTGAACGGAGATCGCTATACAGCACTGGCTGGCTACTACAAAGCGGCATGGTCTTACCGAAGGTTGCTAATGTCCGAGTTTAACTACAACTAAGCTGTGATGTGTTGTCTTGAGCCCCGTGCAGTGAATTTAATGATTGTGATAAAAGAAATATATATAAATGTTGATATGATAATAATAATAATAACAATATTAATGTTAATAATAATAATGATAAACGAAGAAACATTTAACGGAAATTTCTATTGGAAACATTAGGTAGTAGTTAAGTAACTAAAAGGTGAATAAAAAGTAAATAAAAAATCGTCATACATTTGGGAGTATATACGGTAAAATTTGGAAGTGGTGCTATCAATTTTAATGATCTGAAAGTAACAATTATGGCAACGATTGTGTTAATATATATTATAATAAGAGTGTTTTTTTTCTATTTGTACTAATTATTTGTTAAATTTAATTTTCTTACATTGTGTTTGTTCTCTCTGCTGATGCCAACTGTCAAGTTGATGTTTTGATATAATGGCTACCCCCCACCGCCTAACGGTTACACCAAGGCGTATAATGTATTGATTATTATCTGTTTGGTTTATAATTTAAGTTAAAATATACATTTCATCTATCTATATAATATTGGTTCATTGTATCATAATTCCTCGACTGCAAACTCAAATTGTCATCACCACATTTGCTTTATTCAGTTTAATGTGGGCTCAACACAAATGTCTTGTTTTAAAAATTGTCAATCAAGTTATCCAGAAACTATCATGATAAATTAGCCCGTTCCCTTCTCAAACAATATTTACCTCTTACAAAAAAGTGATCGGGACTTTTGAAGTTGTATTATAATTTATTAATGAGCCAAACAACTGTCGTACATCTTACTTTTCGATGATTATCGAAAATCCAGAACAAATTGGTAGTCCAGTTGGACAAAACAGGATGGGCTGATGAGACATTAGGATGCAACAATTTAGCCTTGTTGGAACTGTTCTCTCTACAGGAGGTCGTGTTGAAAATGTAAACTGCACGAGAAATTTGAATGCGAAGCCAGGCCGGTATATCCAAAGCCCTTAGTTGACATGGAAATCGGTTCGTTCGAGGAAAAGAAGGGAGAATGGCGAGAGCGGTTCAACATCAACTGGAAAAATAAAACGGGAATGTGATGAAGGTATTTACATTCGAGTTTAAGCAACATTGAGTGTACACGTTACGGTGTCAGACGTAATACTTTTTGCGACAATTAAATCCATCGTCATTGAAAGCGTTCCTCGTGTGACAAAAACATGTCATAAAACAAACAAACGCTGAAAATGATTACACCAACGTTTATTATTTGATGGTTTATTATTTCTGTAGTATCACGTCAGGTATGTTGAGGATTTTCGGTAAAATCTGCCTGAAACCTATGTAAGTTGATTCTGCGGCTGTAATTACCAGGAAAACGATACCTCACTAGCCTATTACAGAAAAAAACACATTTTTGTCAGCTCAATAGTCGATCGGTGAGAGAGAAGTTTTTAGGACACCTCTCTGAAGCAAGGATGGAGTTCATGTTTGTAACTGACGATGAACTAAACGTCGAAATCGATTTAACTGTGTAACTCATTATTTTCGTGGAAATATAGACAAGTTCTATCTTACTTCGTTTTTATTGAAATGAGTTTCTATAACTTCTTGTCGAGGGACATAGTTTGTATGAGCCTTTTAGAATTAACCAATTCAGTGTGGGACAAACACCGGAACAAAAACTCAATTCTAATCTTTTTCAGACCAATCCAAGATCGAATCCGTGAAAAAACTATTGGTTTATTGTTGTGACTTCAAATTATATATTAATTACCTTCCAACAAAATGACATTTGTGACACATTGTATCTCCTCCACGATCAGTCGATCGACTTCAGCTACCATATTGTTGTTGCCTACAAGTTTTGTCATCTCTTTTGAGTCCTTTATTAATGGTTTAATTTTTTTGTTTTCTTTAATTGGCATTAGCAGTTAGTCACAGCCATGAAGACTTTATTAGATATACATTAGTAACAATAAATAAATAAATTTTAACTAAGTGCAATACGTAAACAAATAATAAACATACATTTTTATATTCGCTTCTTGCATAAATAAACATAATGACTTATAAACTGAATACAGTTTACAATTTATGATTTGCTCATAATACATTGGTTGTTGGAGATGTTGCCTAATGCTGTCCATCATCCCAGCTCTCAAATGTAAGTACCTGGGGCACATCATGATGACATGCTCCAGGGTCTCATCCTCGTGTGGACAGAAATTACACCATGAACTGCTGGCGACTCCTATTTATTGTAAGTAAGCTCCACATATACCATGATTCGAGCGAGGACGAGCTATTTTCCTGGTATCCGCTCTGCTGAGTTCAAACATTGCGAACCGTGGTTTCACCGAGATGATGGAATTACTTTCTCGATAGCGATTGGCAACGGTGGAATCATTATAGGCTAGCTGCCATCGATTCTTCAACTTTCTATGTATATGGTCATGTATATGTCAGTGTGAGGAAGTCTTACGGCCATGAGTAAGCCTTGCTGACGAGCTGAGTTTGCCATATTATCCGCAATTTCATTACCATTCACTCCAACATGTGCTTTTTGTCCAAACAAATTGTACTTGCTGCCATGAGGTCATGTGTCTCAGCAACATCAAAATCTCCATAAGTAAATGATTAAAGTTACCACTCATTTTAAGGTTCGCTAGCTTTTGTAAAACACTACAGCAATATCTCATTATCACTATTAACAGTTCTTTAATGTTTCTTTAATTCATGTTCTTGAATAAATAAGAACATTACTTATTAGTTCAAAAAATGTGAGTCATTAATAATCGAGTTACAACAGTGTATGTCGGCGTGAGTGTGTCTACTTATGTTTAAAAACTATGCCGTAGCTCCCCAGCCGGCAATTCTCAACCGATTTTCATGATTCCTTTCCTGTTCAATCCCAATTTTACTCTAATTGTCCAACAAACTCCGGAAATCTCATATTTCGAAGATAGAAACTGGACGGCATATTGTCAAGTAGAGACAAATTTTGTCGACGTTCCTCAGGCCACAATTCTCAACCGGTATTTATGATTCTGATTTTGTTCGATCCCCATTTCAGTCTAGTTGTGCCACAAAAAAAAGTTTGAGTTTTCTTTCATGGGAGAGGGCGGGAATGATCGGGTGATAGTTAATCCATTAAAGCGCTTTTCATACTGCTTATATTTCTAATTCCCTCGCACCTTTTTTCGTTCGATTGGGGACATTAGTCCAGTTTAGAAACATATTTCAGATATTTCAAATGATTGTGGGAATGTAATAAAGACAAATCGATGAATCTTCACTATTTTAATCTGTTCTTTATTTCATCACCAATATGTATGTCAATGCGTTGACAATTGAACGATGATAATTTAAGTCAAATCAAGCTGAACCGAGGCGCAGGCCTCACAAGGTGTTTCCACAATGCACCATTAGCGCTACTAAGATGAAGGTTGTAAACTAGCCGGAGAGGCTAAACTGCAGTTGTTTTGATCATTAATGAGATGCCGCCGTGGGTGGTCTAAGTCTTGTTTGGAATGCGAGTGATTTTCTATCGAATTCAGTATTGGTTAATATGTACCTGATAATCTATTCTACCGCGAATTAGACAGTAAATGCACAAACTCGTTTAGCAATGGATTATTCCAAATGTTAGCTAGTCAATGTCTCAGTAGTGCAACAGGCAGCTTTCACCCAGAGTGCATTGGGCTTTCGTATGAGTGTTTCACTTAAATGACTCTGTGTTACATATATTATGACGTGCATACATCAAAAGTGGGGTTTGAACGAATGTGGTTTGAACAACCTAGAAGGCAGTTGGAAAAGAAAGTGGAAGGTATAGTGATAATAGTTCATATACCCTTTCAATGAAGCTGCAATTGGTAAGTTCTTCAACCTCCTTTTGAATCACCAACACCTGGATCAGATTGATTCACTTGTGTCTACTCAAATCGCTGTAATAAATTTTCCGAAATGGGCTCACAAGTTGGCTAATGTTCCTTCAACGCGAGCGGAGTTACATTCACAAAAAAAATCGCTTCTCTGAAATCTCTCAGAATTCGATGGGCTGACAAAAATATTGTCCGTTTCAGATTTCAAGGTACACATGATTCGTTTATCATAACGCCGAAATCATATGAATTCATCTCTATTTCCGATCTATTTTCCTTTTTACCATCATTATGAGCACTATGCAAATGCGATATATTGTTTAAGGTAGGTCGTAACTTAGCTCAAAATGTCACCAATTTCACTTGCCAATCGCCATTAATACCTACAGCTTTATGTCCTACAAATCAAATTCGTATAACGGGAAAAATCGTTCAGAGTTAGATGGGTAGCAGACATTTGTCTCCGGTTGAACGTATCAACCGATCATTCGGGTATTGTCTTTAATTTCAGACACTCGTCAGTCAGTAAAAGCGGGGTAAAATAGAACGTTGTCTAAATTTATACGAAAATAATGAGTACACCATCGAAATCGATTCAACTGAGTGTATTTTCGTGGAAATATAGGCAACGTACTATGGGTTTCCATAACTTCGTAGCGAGTGACTTGGTCCGTACTCATCTGTCACTTAACCCTTCGTCATAAACATCTCTTGGCAGGTAACGGATACAAGCATTGGGGTCTGACAGTCCCCACTTCAAAATTCGGCTTAGGAAAATTTTTGAATGATAACCACTTGAATAAATGAACGAAACTTCCAATATACTTCAATAAACATCATTTTGTAACATACATAAAAAGTTTTTAGGTGAATATGTATATTTTTTTCAACAGCAGCATACCCAGCAATGCCTTCACTTCATCTTCATTTGTGTACTGGACAAACATGGCTACCATTGAACCATCAATTAACAAGGGAAAAAAATCCAGTTCTTTGTTAGCCTTCCTTGCTCTTCCCCTCGCCTATGATGTTCCTGTTTGATGTACGATAATGGCAATGCTCTAGAATAGGTGTTTCCATCGAAACTGTCTCCAAGTCCTTCCCCAAAAAGAGATCCGTACTGCATCTGTCTTGGCTTGCAATGAATTCAATTTCTCCATCATAGTCATTGGCATCTGCCCGGAGTTCGTCGTCAACGTCATCTTCATTCTGTATAACAATACCCGAAACTTCACTGGTTACACTGGCAGCATCTGCACCACCATCATCCATCTCCTCCATCTACCTCTCCCGCTCCTATCTTGTGGCACCTGGACACACATACAGTTGAAGGTTTGACATTATTGTAGAAAAGTAGAAACAAAATTATTCAACGTCAAACTTGTCAAGTACTCACATGAAAGAAGGATAGGAAGATAGGAGTAATCTGTAGACTCACAGACCACTTGAAGAGGTGAGGACTCACTGAAGTTTCCCTGTAACTAATTTATGCAATGCCTTTGTGTCTAACTGGGGAAAAAACCTCCTCCCAACTTCACCAAATTTTGAAACTATATTTTGTCTAAAACGTGGTTACAAACGTGAGGTCTTTGCTTTATTCGTCGTTACTTATTCACAAACATGGGGTCAGTCAGACCCCCACTAAAGTTTCAAGCATGTTGGCAAGGGATTCGACCCTCACTTTCCTGAGACCAGCAGTCCGACCTTCGCACGCGCTCCAGCCCAACTGAGAGACAAGGTACTTGAAGCGGGAGGCGGGGGAGCGCAACTCAAACCACGGTATACCAAAACAAGCCAAGTTTTCGGACTCCACACCCCAGTGTTTATGACCGCGGGTTAAATCTGAGTTTTGTTGGAAAAGTAGAGACACTGTTTTGGAATATTTTAACAAATGCCCAAATATATTGTGAGGAATTATATGATAGTAAGTAAGAATAGTTACTCAAAAATTGCGAATTATCAGAAGATTCCTTAGATTGACCCCTTGTCAGATGTTTCGTTACGTGGCTCCTCCTTGGTCGCGGTATCGAGTGGAGGTTCTTCACATCCATGGTATTGCTAGACAGAGACGGAAAGAGAGATTGAGAAAGACGTTCACGAAAGAAAAAGAGGACCCTCCTCAGGTATTGAAAGTGAATTAGACCGATCAGAAAGGGAGACATACCTACGTCACGCTCCAACCCTTTTCTTCGAAAGGAAATAAATAAATAGGCTGGTCGCGTAAATTACTACAATGGAAAATGATAAAAATTCGAATACAATCCTACAAAGAACACCTAACGAAAAAACATTTTCGTCTTTTAGTAGAAGAAATGAGAACGGTTAGGATCGGATGACTGATACAAATATGAACGTTTTAGTTTACTTTTATATTGAGTCGTATAAGAATGATTGCTATGAAGGAAAAATTCAGCTCAAAATTTTATGGAATAAGAGAATGATTAAACTACCTACAGGAGTGATTCAACAATGCTTGTCAAGTTTATTAATATTTCCGAAATTTGCTTGGTTCCTGACAACTATTTTAACGCTTTCCATCTGAAATGACATTACTCAGAGGAAGGATTTTACTTTTGTTTGCTTGTTCCGGTTTGACTCGGGATCTGCTCCACTGATTTTGAGGGTTCATTTGGTTTCTTTTGTGGGTTGCATCTTTCCCGAGTGACACGGCCTATGTTGTACTTTCAAAAATATTGGGAAACACTGCCTCGGGTGAGACTGTGTAACGCTGGGTATCGGTTGCTCGAGGGAGTTGTTGTTTCGCGTGCGCTGCGAGGGCTCGAAGATTTATAGGATAGTGTCCTGTATAATAAGGGCGCTAGCGATAGCTCGCAGGGATCTACGATGGGATATGCTCAACTAATGTGATTGGGCCCCAGTAGCCGTTTTTCTTTGAACCGTCGAGTTCAAATAACTCCCTTCCTAAAATCCACAAGATTTTCGGTGAAAAATGTTGTATTTTGACTACAGCATACAGCCTATTGAACAGTGTACTCTCTTCCAAGTGGTTTTGTAAAAATGTCCGCCAGATGGTCAACTATTGGTGCATATTCCAAGTCAAACGCTTTTTCTTATTGGTGCTGTCGAATGAAATGGTACCCACGTCTACATGCTTGGTCCGTTTGTGAAATTCGGGACTTCCATCAGCCGGATCGCACTTCGGTTTTCCGAAATAAAGTTAGTTGAGTTCTTTCTCAGACAGTACTAGGTGCTGATTCAGCCGTTGAAAGAGCTACACATTGCTGTTCTGAAAATTCCCAGATGGGACCCCCACACCTAGAAAAATGACTTAGTCGGACACTGACTGCTGTTGATTCACATTGCCACCATAATCCGCATTACTAAAACAATTCATTCGCTCACAGTAATTGCCAGTGAATAGAAGCCCGTGCTCTTTAGTCCCGCATGAACATCTCAAGACCCTTTTTGCCGCTTTCCAGGGTGTTAAGGCCAGTTTTCCCAAAAATCGACTGAGATGCTCTATTGCAAAAGTTATATCCAGCTGGGATACGAGGCTCAGATACAACAAGCTACCTTCGACCTCTCTAAACGGTACTTCACTGCTTATTCATCTCCAGTTTCGATCCTTTCCGCAGGAGTCAATACAGAATTGCTTGTTTCCATATAAAATTTTCTCATAATCAATTTTTACAAAAATCGATCCCCATTCATTCAGAAACCATTCTATACCCAACTAAAACACCAACTCCGCCACTTCAAATTTAAATTCGGAACTCGAAGCTTTATTAACATTTTCTAGTCTTCATCATGTGTTGCTGCAATTAGTCTGTTATCTACGAAAGTCGCTATGTATGATAACTCTCTTTGCTAGTCGGCTTGGAATAAAATACATAAGGATCTGCATCCCTAACTTCGAGCTTAAAATCCTCTAAAGTTTTAGTAACCTTTCGTTCCGGCATCTTAGGGGTTGTTTTAATCCATATAAACTTCATTGAAGCACGCATACCCTTCTCTTCCATCTTCAAATCCGTTTGGTTGAAAAATAAAAAAAATTCATTGGATACGAAGCTTCGATTGGTCATGATTACACACATTACGGATCGATGTTTTATTTTTGAATTTGAATTTGAATTTCGAAGAAATTTGGTAAAGTTTGGTCCAGTAGTTTCGGAAAAAAGTTTCATAAATAAAAATTTGTAGTCGACCAAAATAGAAAAAAAACCAATCTGCCTCGCCGAAGTTGTTGGTTTACGCTTAAAGTTGATTAGATTTCAAAAATCGAATTGAAAAAAATCTGTCCGTCTGCCGTCCGAAGCTTTTTTCCTAAATCACTGGATCAAAGTGTATGAAATCGGGCTCGAAAATCTAACCTCGACCCAGGATGTGCCAGTAATCTCTTGGGCAATCAACCCTAAGGGATTACATTCAAGGATTAATCTAACAAAAAATCAAAATCTCAGAAACTTCCGGAGTAAGAGGGTGGTTTTGTTGTTGAATGAAGGTAGCAATTAGTTCCCTGAATCGAATGAGACCACTCGGGTTGCTGTCCGATCACTGGTTTCCACCATTTGGAAAACCTCATCTTCGGGTAATGAAAATCGGTCAAGTAGATAGTCGACCAGGAAAGCCGCGCTGCAGAGCCCGTTCAATGGAAGGTCTGAGCCAGAGCGCGTGGCTGTCGGCCGCTTGAGTATTTTAATCTTGAATGCAATTGCAAGGGTATGGAGCTGCAAGGTCTCAAGTTCCATATTGTACCACAGACCACCTCTAATGTGCATAGATAGGCGATTTACGTAGAAGGGCTATTTAATTCAGAAAAAAGTAACCTCTGCTTATTTATTCGCTTTTTTTTCTTTTTAAATTAAATTTTTGAAATTTGCTCATCTTGAAAGGTAAACCAATAATTGTTTAGGAAGTATAAATATTTCTTTCTTGGTCGATTGAAAATAATAAACCAGATAATGGTAGCAATGTAAGCAAATGTAATACAAGCCCTTAACAATAACAAGCCATGTCATTGGTATAACTAATTCACTAACTCGTGTTCAAAGGGAGTGTTTAGACGCGATTATACATGTATATAAGGGACACAATGGAAGAAAATAAAGATAGATAAAATGGTAAAATCAAGAGTTCGGTAAAAATCCTCCTAATCTGTACTTGAACGGGAAAGTCAAGTGTTATTGGGATGAAGTAAAGGATTTAATCAGAGTAGCGAAAAAGTTAGAATGCCCACCAGTCTAAAAATAATGAAAAAATGATCATGATCCTCACGGTGGAGTGTGGAAAGAAGCTTACGACTCGCTAAACTCGTTTTCTTTTTAACTAGGTGGAAAGCTCTCTGCGAAATTGCCTAATATTCAGACGCTTACAGCACTTCTGACTTTAAATGCGATTGGGAAAACTGTATTTCCACTTGGAACAATGACGAAGGGTGAGCTTGGCTGTGCTTACCGGTTGAACATACTTCAGCTAAGTGTGAAAAATTGCGAGGATCGATTCTACACTAATTCGCTACAAAGGTTCCTCTTCAATTTCGTTTAACTTTTTCAGAGTGTTTCCACATTTAAGTTTTTTCGTGTTTTCTGTCTCATTGTTTTTTGAACGGTAGTAACTCTCTTTGGGTTATATGTAAAATGAAAAAAAATAACACCTCTGAAAACAGAGACTTACTTTATTTTAATTTTTTATTTTGTTGATAGTGAGGGGAGGAACACAATCTGGTTATATTTCTTTCATGTTTAATTCAGACCAAGCGCTTTTGCTCCTCTCACAGACCAATTCGATCAAATGACAAGTACTAGTACTATGATCCATGATTCAGTTAACGCATCATTGAATCCCAATCTCGCACTACTTTTTTTCCCGGTATGAATTCTCTTAGCTAAACTTTCCTAAAGTCATCATATCCAATGAGAATATGTGCATAGCCCTGAATTCCTAATAATGATAGATTCCTACAGTGTCAGTCAAATTTTGATTGTTTTTATGGTAAAGCTAATCGGTTGAATATCAAACGCTACTCAATAAAGATTAACTTATCTTTCTCACCAACTGAATGTGAACTTGTGGTTCCTATGCGTAATGTTCGTTACTTGACAATTTCAATTCCAGTTTACACACATTCTATGGCTAGCTTGTGTGGTTAAATATTTTATTAGGTTTGTAATCACTCAATCAAAAACACGCAAGTAGTTGCAGCTCACTTTGATCAATAAATAGGTATATAGATTTTTAGCATATATCAATTGAAATAACAAAAAACACAATACACAATAACCGATGGGGTGGGTGAAATCCAACTATTGACTCGGAAAAAGTGCCACAAAGCGAACCATGTCTTCTTGTTCTCACTTGTAGCATCGGGTCCACAGCCCCGGTGATCCATCATCTTGAAACGGCCTTGAATTGAGATACACCAGTTCCCATCACATCTTGAATGTCCATTTGATCATAATCCAAATGTAAGAATGGAGGTTGATTCGAGTTGAATAACTCGCCTCTGATCCCACGGTCAAGTTCCGTATAGAGAGTGAAGGATCAGCCTTCAATATTCTCCACAACAGTCCCCTTCCAGGTGGTTTCGATATTCTATAGAGCTGGCAGCATAATTGGTTTCCAGACCCAGTTCTTCGATCGTCAAGGGGTAGGTCATTCAGTCCAACAGGAGCGGTCACGTGCTAACCAATAAGTGCCATCCCAAAAGGATTTCTCAGCAACCATCCTCGAAAACCAATGACGTGGGAGACACCCCCGCGTAATCAAAATTTTATGAACTAGCTAAGTAGGTAGAAAATCTCGTCAAATTGAAAAATTTATCAGTTACAACTTATCGGTAAAACTTGATGGTAGGTATTTTGAAAGCTAATTGTATCCATTCTCATCCTCTCTTCGGAAGAAACAGAATTACGAGAAAACAAATTTCTGGAAGAGCAACTGGAAAAATTGAAGTTTGAATGTGAAAGAATGTGAATTCACATGACCACATTTTTCACCAGTCATCGACTTGTTACAAGAAATTAGTTTGGCATCAGATTTTATGTTCCTTTTTCCGCTGAATCGAATGATTGCCCCCAAGGGCCTCCTAGGTCAGCGAATGAGGGATTTTCAGGTCCTTTTTCATACTCATTATTCGAAATTTTCCCATATTTAATTTTTGAAATCTAAAACTGTTGGTTCAGCCTTTCAAACGAAGGAAAACTACCTGACAATCGTATTTTTGTTGACCAAAGAGGCCTGAGTTGGTCACCATTCGGATCAGCACAAAAAAGAAAATAATAATAATAACAATAAAACCAATGGCTGACTTACTTTTTTATAGCATGTCGATGTGGATGAATAATTTGGATTTCACCGTAAGAACCCACGTTTTCCGAATTCAAACTTCAATTTCTCCACTAACTTCTGCTTGAAATATTTGTTGATTGTACCGTTGGAAATCTCTTGAACTGCAGATACTTTTTTTCTGAATAGAGTGATGATCTGGTTTGGAAGAAAATATCATAAATTCTGGGAAACTCTGTACAGAAGAAAAAGAGTAATGGGATTAATAGATAACCATGCTTCACGACACGTGACACCCTGAACAGTCCAGAAAGTTTACTTCCATTCCAGACCTTAGCCGTTGTATAAGGTATTAACTATTTGAATAAACTCAAAGGATGACTTTGGTTACACAGTTTGGGTGGTTTTACACTTTTCTAAGGCCCGATTCCATACTTACTTAGCGAATCCTTATCAATATAGGCTTTTAGTCTCGAACGGAGGAAATATGGAAACAACTTGGTACTACAATCAATGAAGTATCATCCTACTCATACCTCCCATTCTTTTTACAACACGTATATGTAATTTCAGTGGTGAAGCTCCTGGGAAGGTTGCCACTTCCTGCGTTTGCATTATAAAAATCCAAAAGCAGTCGTTTGAAAGCCTGGATGGAGTTTTAGTGGAACTCGATCGGCTCCAGGGAGTTCAGAGCCTCCTTGTTTTGCTCGTACATGAATCCAATGCCTCTGAATGTCAGGAGGGCTCAGCAAACATAGGAACAACTTCCCAGCTTGGGCTTTGACGGACCCATTCCTTCAGTACTCTACTGTCTCTCTGCCTAAACATAACAACCAGTCGTTAAGGCTCTAAGGAACGTCTGACACCTTAAAACCCTCAGTAACCTCTGGGTAAAAAAATCCTCCTCTGATCTGAAGTTCATCTTTAAACATTTGTTTGCCACCACAGAGTATTTAAATCCCGAGTTCCAACCGTATCTGAGCCAGTACGTCTCCACAGCTTGAGCAAAGCAAATGACATCAGGAGTGATAGCATGTGGTATCTGTCGATGAAGGTCTCATTCATTGTGCTGCTACTGTTTGTACCTCTTCCACCATTCGAATACTGTCGTGGTAGCAACGATGTGGTCGGAACAAAGGAGAAAAGCAAAGTCCGGTGCTACCGCAGATTCCTTTTTTATTCTGATGGCCCCTTGTGTCCTCAACCTTCGGAAACGAAGAAGCAGAGGCAAAAGGGCCTCTGCAGGACACCCAACTCCACCAAAAGTCATGGCAGTTGGCAGATGATCCGAATATAGCTGGGGTTGGGCTGAAGGACCCCTCACTAAACAAAAACCTCCTTTGTAGCAGCACTTACATCGATAACCGAACTACCATTAACACCAAATAAGTGAAGTGTCCCTGATCAAGCCTAGGTGATTGAAGATTCAATACAATCGCAGAATCTTAGAACCACTGGTGTTCACAGTATCATCCATAGATACTCTATAATATTTTTGCAAGATCGGTACCAAATGAGGTTGTTGGAACCAATAGCTTCTACCTGGTGATATGATTATTAAAATAGGTACGATTTGTAATATGAATCCCCTTTTATGCTTGAAACTCAAAATTAGATATTGTTCTTTTGACAAGATTAAGCATACTAATGCGTATATCACCCACGTTTGTGTATATTTTTCTTGCTCGCTGAAGAAACAATTTATAGAGAAATCCAGATTTTCGAATTGGCGTCCCACTGAGATCTTTCCCCAGTTGTTGGAAACATCTTGATATTCACCAAATTTGTATACCAACGAAACCACTGTAAGGATAGAAAGAAATGTATTTTATCAACCTATAAATTATGTGTGAACGATATTTCCAGTTTGTTGAAAAGTCTAATGTAGGAACATGTAAGTATATTGTGTTCCCACATGGGTATGCATGGGAATAGTATAGAAATAGATAATGGATAGTTTTCTTCCATATTAAATCTAAAGGTACTGAATTTTTATCATTTCAGATGGTAGGAATTCCCTCCTTGGCTAGAAGAATGCAGTGATACATACGGAATGTAAGTACCTTAAAAATACATCTACAGTTTAATAACGTTGAGAATGGAACTAACAAAAATGTTTAATATTTTTCATTTGAGAGCCATGATTCAAGTCCATTTTTGGACAGTAATACTACCTAGTGAGAACATTCCAAGTATTAAAACAAGCATTTTGATAAGCATTTTGATACTCATGATAGAAAGAACCTCCTTTTTCGAAGATTAATGTTAGAAAAGTACGTTCTGAGTTGAACTTGTTTTTGAGACGGCTGATTAGGTTTGGTAAACATTGCTAACCGAACTTCCCTTGTCGCTGTGAATAGTTCTTGCACAATTCTCTGGAATGCCTTTTAGATCATTTAATGAGAGCTATTACATCCTTAACAGCTAAGTCTTTGTCCGGTCCCATTAAATGGTGATGTTAGCCAGTAGGCTTTTCAAGATAACCACTTCATAGAATCCTCTAACCCCCAGAAATAGAGGAAAAAGAGAGAAAAAACAATCCAAAAGAAAGGATTAGATGGTTATTCTGCATTTCCCAGGCATAATAAAAATATACAATGCTTTTTTCAATTGGTAAAAATAATAATAATAAAAAAATCAATAATTTCCATTAACATTGTCATCTGATCATTCGAACTTGCTGATAATAGTTCGATTGTAGAAATGGCTCAACAAACTCGGGAACATGTTAGCAACTGAAAGTTTGAAAAATCTCATAAACAATTTAGGAATCGTTTCTCTCTTTTATGGCATTATATTCCGCCTTGGTATCGCCTTGTCATTGTTGGATAACTATCCGAAGTCTTGCCAATTACTCTGTCAGCTGGTTAGTTTCTTTTTCTTGAGACAAAATTAACTCAATCTTTGTTATGTGCGACTCCATTTGAGGTGCAGCAATTTTCTTCTAAAAATAGCTGAAATAATTCAACTGAATAAATTTAAATTGGATTATTAGTGAATAATACAAGTATTTACTATTGAAAGTTATCAAAAAGAAAAGTGAAGTGGGGCTTTCCTTCACCAGCTATTCTACCAAGTCTGATGGTTTCACTTTTCATTGCACTCAATTAAGAACTCGTACATATCCAAGTGGAACGAGTAAAAAAAGTCGATGTTGTTCCTGTTCATTGTTTTCCTCAGTTGCATCCGCTGCAGATCTCATATCATCTTGTAACATCAACTGTATCTATTAAGTTTACAGAAAAAAGAAATCTGTTGAGTAACATGCCATCAAGCAAGGAGGCATTGAATTGATTTTGTGGGAAAATCACAAGACAACAACGTTACAGGAGACTGGCTGGCACAAAGGAAGCAAGGGCGTAGGGAAAACTTTGGCGGGGTCGAAAGGGACCCCCAGGTATAATGTGTCCTGATTATACAAGACGCGCAGGATGGCGAACCAGGCGTGTCGGGGAATGAGGCGAAAGCCCATCCCTTAACACAGATAGAGATGGATGGTTTTCAATTAAACATTAAACCTCACCCATTTCTTCAACTCAGCCAGCCGCATTACTTCTTACGTTCCATAACCAGACCCGATCTTTCTGGTACATTTAACGTTCATCCATCTTCATTACATTGCTTCCGGTTGTGGGGTCTGTGCATTATGTTTACACTTGGTTGAATAAGAGAAGACTTAATATGCACGGGCGATCGAAAGAGGAGAGCAACCCTCGAAAGAGAGGAGCTCTCAGCCAATGAGAAACGATTCAGCCAGAAAGATATTACATTAAAAGAACTAGAGGATGAATGCGTTTTCTTCCTTTACATTTTTCGATTTGCCTCCTAAGAATCCCTAAGTGGCTGAATGCTCTTAAACTCATCTATAACGCATCATTAGCCTAGTTGTAGATACTCATCTGAGGACTAAGCTTAAAAGATATAAATATATATACATTTTTAAATCAGTTTTTACTGAGTCCTCAAATCCACATTTCGCTAATGATGTTTTATAGATACAATGGGTATATTTATAGTTTCATCAGAAAGTTTAAATCAACGATTTTCCTAAACTCATTTATCAAAATTGAATGAATTACTGTCAACTACAAACGCCCCTGTTGACACCTTTTTGTGTTCGGCTATTCCTGCACCTTTCTTTTGGGTATAGGCAAAGGTCTCCATCCCGGTTTTTGCAATGCGAGCCAGCAAAACCGTCGCTACGCTAGACTGTTCCCATTGATTTGTTACTAGAATAATTCCATAATTTTATTAATAATAAACATAGTCATCCGTGATCAATTAAAAGAGAACATTGCCAACTTTTTGCACGAATTCATACCTAGCTTATCCGTGTTTGATATTAAGAAAGCAGAAGCAATTATACGAGTATACTTATCATAAACGAATATCGTAATCTGTTAGAATACCTACTTGAATCGATTTATTAAAATTTAATTTCTGAAAAGTCTAAAGTCGGATATGTATTCATGTTTCTCAGAGCCGGGAACCCCTCTGTATCTAGTCCGGAAAATCTTCTACATCCGTTTCGACTGAAGTGTGTGCCCTGCAGATTAGTTAGGTAGGTAGTTGCCGTCAGAGCTTACGTAAATAAGATTATTTCATGAGGTGTACTCTCCCTACCACTAAACGAAACACTCTATGAACTCTGAGAGTTTATGAGGAGGAACTTAGTGCATTACTGTTACTAAGAGATGTATCTTAATTTAATAGTTTTCTACTTCCTCATTAAATTCTATCACGTAGGATTTCACAAAAACAAGACATACCTATATTCATTATCCATCTACCAATCCAGTATTTATTCACTAGACACGTCAGAAGAGATTCACTCAATAACTAGTCGAAAACTGTACGTTTCCATTCTGCCTGGCTAATGAGAACAGAAACAATCAGAAGTAAGTACAGTAAAAATTGTCGATGTTCACCATTGACCAATCCAATTCAATCTGGGCCAAGAGACCAGATTTGGATACACAACCAATTCAAATTGGGATTCCTGAGAGTCTATGCAAAGATAATGAATTCAAATCTAAATCGTTTGCTTGTACAACTTCATCGAGCATTACAACGTGGAATGAGTTCGAAACAAACAGGTATCCAATTTCAACAGAGAAATGCCAAATACTGAAGACTTATGATTCTTTGTAAAAAACATTTACCATAATTCATTTTCAACTCAATGGAACGTCAGACAAAGACGAAGCGAAGTGATATGGGTGGAGTTTACAATAGTGTTAACGTAACGATACAATAAATAATTTCATTTCTTCCGATATGGGTGGAGAAGTTCACATTAAAAAAACTTCTGAATCTAAGATCTCGTATACAATAGCCAAAATCATATACTATGTGGTTTTGTTTTTCAATTATTTTCTTTACCTCACAATCACGGAGCTTCTGACGAAGAAAGTGCAAAATGGAACAGTTGAAGAACACATTTTTAATTACCATTACCGATACGTACCAATACTTGAAAAATAATTAATTTTATTCGTTCAGAGAAAAAGCTATTAATCTTTGAGGTTAAGCAATCAAACAAAGATATCTTCGAACTTCCTTGTATTATCGTCAACGGGCTGGCCCCCCGTGACTGTACACTCTCTATCGGTATAAGAACTAAAACAGAATCTGGCAGAACAGGAGATGACCTCTGAATTCTTTAGTAGCTGGAGGCGGATATTCTTGATTTTATCATGGCACACATTGGCCCTCTGGAAGCCGGGAATTGAATCACCTGGTTTGCTAGCTATCTAACTTTCACAGAAGAGTGGTGTTCCTTAGATTTGTCCTGGCTTCACGAAAAGAAAACCACAGGTTTTCGAGTCTGCGTGGGAGCGTTTGCTACAGTCGCAGTTCCAAATTTTCGAATAAATTTTGAGTTATGGAGAAAACCCCTGATGCTCTCCCGAGAGAGTCTGAAGGAGGAAAAAAGTCGTGAAGAGGCTTCGATCTTGCTGGATCGGGGCGGTGGATACCGATTGTCTGAACTAGTAGATTGATTGTTTAAAGAGAGAATGCACACTCTTTGTTAATTATTCAGTGGTTTTGAAGTAGCTGAGTTACCATCGTCGACTCATTCATAAGTATCCTTGAGACTTTCTCTACGTTATTCCTTATTATTTCATTGCTTACTATCTGTGAAGTGGCAACTCTGATCTTGAACAATCAATAGCCATGCGTCGTTTGTGTAAACCAGTTACTAGTTGCACTTGTGCTCTCCATGGAGAGAGACATAACATCTAAGGGCTTGCTGAAAGAATTTAGTTGTGGGAAGATTCTTTCTGGTTTATATTAGTAGCTCGGAGAACACAGACCTGTAACAGAGCTTTACGATTTTCAAAGTCAAAACAAACCAAGGAATGTTGTTTGGTGTCCAACCTCGTCTTAGATTGAATGAATTTTCAAATAAAGGGAGATTGATATACCTACGATTGTCAATCAAACTTATATTTCACTTCCTGAATCTAGCATTCCCAGATATTTTATATCCTGCAAGTCCAATCGTAGTTGTCACCATGGAAACTGAAGAAATAGAACTCGGTTGAACGGCAGCCAAAGCCGCTGATGATTTTTTTCATTTTTCTTTAACGGAGTGACAGACTTCAGCACAGTGACCTATTTCGGGGTATTTCAATTGCACAAGAGCGCGGCGTTTAGCTCGAGAGTATCTCTCTAATCCACAGAAGTAACGTTCACCCTTGTGACCCACGTTAGATTCAGGGGATTTTGGATCCGAAGAATCGTCATGGAATGCGTTGATAGCCGTGGTAGGAATAGGATCGTCCTATAACTTTAGAGTACAGTCTTCATGATTAGCATCTTGGATTTGACCAAACTTCGAATGAACGAATCTCTCATTTAATATCTCTATTAGTCTCCGCTGTCAATGGCTTGAACTGGCAATCTTGACCCACGAACTAGAGAGCCTCATCTTGGAGATAGATTGATTCAGCAGCTTGCAGACGGCCAGTTATCAGTTTGTGTTGCGCGAATTCCTCGTTGACTGGTTTGACAAAAAGTGGTTTCAGTGTCGCAATCGCATCATTATAAGCTATGAGATATGTAGTTGATGACTTCTACGTGTTGTACAACTAATTTCCGACCAAAAAGCCATTTTTCGCCAAAAGCCTGTATCCGAGTTATTCGCTATTTTTTTCGAGTTTTCTGTCTCATGTCATTAAACCTGCCATAACTCCCTCAATTTTGTGGATAGCCCAAATTTAATGATACCGTTGAAAAGAGCGTTAAATTTTCTATATATTTGATGTCAGAAAACATTATTTTAATTGCATTGAAACCCCATTAATGCCTGCCTGCACAGTTCTGCGTCAAACATTAATGGGGTTTCCGGGCGAGATGAAAAACGGCCGATTTCAAGATTTTGACAAAACTGCCATTTTGCGCGGCAATCGCACATCTTCTGTGCAATAAAAACAATGTTTGCTGACATCAAATAGATAGAAAATTTAACGCTCTTTCTAACGGTGTCATCAAATTTGAGCTATCTCCAAAATTTAGGAAGTTAAGACATTTTTAATGACATAAGATCGAAGACACGAACAAAATTTTAAATCGCGAATAACTCGGAAACGAGGCCTCTGGCAAAAATTTTTCATGAGACATTTTTGTTCGGAAATCAGTTGTACAACACGTAGGAGTGGAATTGTGCATAACTTCTGGGACACCCTGTAAAACTAAAATAGACCTAATGTTTGAAAATTGGGAAAGCTACGGAGGAGGCACTGTCTTGGTCAGGGGCGAAGGTTATGCAATGACCCGCACGACCCTCCGGTCTTGAGGGAGGGGTTGCTTTGTGCGCCGTGTTTTATCAACCCCAGTCTAATTTGGCCGTAGCATTGGGTGTTGCAATGTTGATAATTTGGTGTTTCTGACCAAATTCAGTTTTAGTCAAAATGTTTGTTGATTCAAACATGTTATCCAGTTGTAGGATAAACGATATTGGGGTTTAATTCGAGTTCATATAAAGAGTTGGAGTTTAAACAAGATTGTTAAGATGTAAGCCAAAAAAATGAATATTTAAAAATGAAAATGAATTTAATGAATGAAAACGTTTGTTTGTGAACAGCGTCTACGGCATTTCTAAGGTGTCCAGCCAAACTCAAGATAATCGAACAGCCGAGAGACGGAAATTGTTAGTGTTCATTTACGATTGATTGCGATGAGTTGCTTTCAGTTGAGTAGCTATACCACAAGTGAGTATGTTGACATGATTTTCGTGTACGGTTTTGCTAACGGTAATGCTTCTGATGCAGCAAGGGAGACACACTCCCCTCGTGTACAACTCTCACCTTTGCGACCACGTCGGATAGTATGAGGAAAAAATATTGGTAGATAATATTGTTTATGTCACTGGTCCTTTTTTATCAAGTAAACTATATTTTTTTTATCTACAAATCCTTTTTTGTCACTAAAGCTATGGTGATTACTACCAGCTATGTTCAATAGCTATAGCGCACCATGATGATGTGAATATGCAATAGGGAAACCTCGCTGAAGGAAATACAGCGAGGAAAGAGACGAGAGGGAAGAGTTGGTAATGATACGGAAACCTGGTTCGATAAGGGTCCATAGTGTGCTTCAAAACGAGAGTTCCGGCTAGCCATGATCAGGTGGCTGTTCTTGCAGCCCAACCTGCCCAACTTCAGTAACCGTCTTTTTATGGCGAATGTAGCATTTTACCATAAATTGGTCAATGGTGCAATTCACTGCCCATCCCTGCTGTCAAGAGTGGACTTCCAGGTTCCAAACTACGCCATCCGATCTAACTCTGTTTGTTGTGCCATTTGCTGTATTCAACTACCTGTTTCATCGGCCTATGATTCGAATGCCTCGTCAAGATAATGCGCCTATAAAATCTGCGGACATCGATCTATTTTTAGATCGACTTTTTAAAAAGTTTCTCGCATCATTCCTACAGCAGAAAAAGTGACAAAATAAACTTTCTTTAGCAACTATCTTTTTTTCACACATTGAATTTGTTTTTCTTTAATATCTATCTCTAGAACTATATTAATTTCGATCCACATTATTATGTAGTAGTACAATTTCTTTTTGTAATTGGCGATTGCCATGTAATAAACAAATAAAAGAATAAATAGTGTCAGAAAAAATATGAATGCAACTCATCTCAATCAATCGTAAATGAACACAAACAACAGCCGTCTCTCGGCTCTTTGATTATCCTGACTTTGGCTGGAGAGCTTAGGAATGCCGTAGACGCTGTTCACAAACGAACGGGTTTATGCATCCGACAAAACTAACTTAAATCGTCACTTGAAAGGTCTGGCGTTGTCACGCTGGTCAACTGCCATTTTGCCCGTCAATCGCACATCTTCAATGCAATTAAAAAAATGTTTTCTGACATCAAATAGATAGAAAATTTAACGCTCTTTCTAACGGTGTCATCAAATTTGAACTATCTCCAAAATTGAGAGAGTTATGACATTTTTAATGACATAAGATCGAAAACACAAAAAAATCTTAAATCGCGAATAACTCGAAAACGAGGCCTCTTAAAGAAAATTGCTGCGAGGCATTTTTGTTCGGAAATAAGTTGTACAATACGTAGGAGCCTGGGACTCTCTGTATATGAATGAGTTTCTCTACTCTTTATTCGTTTCATAGCGCAAATCAATGTTGAAATCGTGCAAACATAATTAATCAGACACATAGCACAACAATCATCTAACATAATTAATTAGATAGTTCATTGGTAGAACACATTTTTACGGAAAATTAACAAAAAATGAATACTTTTCTACTTATTATTAATCACTATTGAGTGAACCTTGAAATTGAAAAAATTGATTATAAAAAAATATATATATGCAATTTTTACAATTTCCCATAGCATCAAACACAGAAATCAGACCAAACCAGATCAGAGAGTTACAAGATGTCCATTTCCTAACGTTTTTTAGATAATTGGTTATCCATAATGTCAACTGGTCAAATTAAAGAAAACTAGGGAAATATCTGTTCTTCTAGTTGATTCTTTGATTGATCTGACCATTCAGCGCACTGTTAATGTGACAGTGAACAATAAAGAAGAAATACGAACAACTGAGGATCTTGTTTTCAAAAGGTATGAATCCGTTTTGGTCATAAGCAAGAAATTCAAGGAAAACCAGTACAAGCTGCAAACTTGAACCATGTCGAAAACTTAAAAAAAAAATGTATTCTTCATTTAATATCAAAAATTTCGCAAAAAGAAGCGAGTTATTTTGACACGTCAATTAATTCAGGCGGAGCTCTGAAAATTCAAGAAATCGGCTATAGTACTTTTTGGAGTCAAAGCTGGCGTTTGGTAATTTTTGAAACCTAACAAAGTGGACATAGTAGGTTTTGAGATTAAATCTTTCCCTCCTGTCAAGGACTTTACTAATCTTCCCAAAGCTGTGGCAAAGACAGTCCCAAGTTGTTGTAGTAGTTGTTGTTAGCAGCTCCTTATCCATCCCGCACTTTTTCCACAGAAAAACAGTTTTTCTTTCAATTCCCACAAATTTCTTGAAACTGCGCACTTTATGATCAGTAGAAACCAACGAAAAACAAGGCACGAAATATCAACCTCTATCGAAGCAGTGAGTGGCACTTTTTGATGGTGACGATGTTATGGAAGCCACCGCGGAGTTTTCACCATGGTTGCTGCAACGTTCCTTCTAATAAAATTGATGTTAACAAACTAAAAAAAATACGGTTTACATAATTGAAAACCCCTCAAAAATAGCTCGAGAGTTGATGAACCCTATAAGATAGTGGATGTAGTACATTGTGCTCAAAATATTGTAGTGAAATAGTGATACTCTTCAATGGATATTTCCATGAATTAAATCTGTTTGGGTTCCAAAAGTACTATATATAGTACTTTTTAAACCCAAACAGATGGGAGTGCTCTTTTATGATGGATAAAGTACCATTCGAGATAAAACTGAATTACTTACTTTTAGCTCCAACCTGATTGCATTTTCGTGGAGAACTCGGTCCCTAGATCCCCGGGAAGGTAATAACTCGATTTAAAAAAAAAGTAGACTTCAGTACCTTTTGCAAACAAGCTCCTCAATTGCAAATCTCTCTTTCTTCTCCTAGGAAATCTCTTTCAGTGAGCTATTGGAGGACGTTTCAATTTTACCTTTGACAATGTTGTGACAGTCTGCAGACAGAAAAGCGGTTGAGTCGGTGTACCTACTCGCTCACTTCATGTTGACATTTTCAGAGGGTGATTTCTCCCGTGATCACGACAACTTGTCTAGTCGTTCCTCAGATTATCTCCTTTCTTTCGCCGCTTCACACGTTTTTCTGCCGAGTTTATTAATTTATGACAACAACATTAAATTACGAGAAAACATTTTTTTCTGAATCACGCTCTACCATTCGAATAATTATTTTAACAATGTTCTTCTTCAACACATTTTTTTCAAAAAATGAAATATATTTATTTTAAAAATACCTAATTTTTAATGACACCACAAATAGTGTTTGGAACGCCTCCGCTGTAATCGGATCGGAAGCAAAAATCCAATGGAGGTCACCCAGAATACCATTGAGTGTTGAACTCGAGAATACAGAAAATTGGATCACGAAATTGGATGAAGAAGAATGAATATCGCACGGCCATCCAGAAATCGAAACAAATCAGATATGAATACAGAAATGCTAATGTCGTCGGCCTCAAATACAAAGATAGTTGCTACTGATGCCCACAGCTAAGGAAGTGCTTCTGACAGTGATGGTTGACGAGCCAATATAGTTGGAAACTATTTCCACAGGCAATGGAATCTCTGTCCATGTTTGATGGATAAGAGTTGATTACTTTCCAGCAGTTCTACAACATTCTCCCGCAAAACGGCCTCCATTTATACGTTCCATAAAGTTTTGATCCCGCAGTTCAAAGTATAGACCACGTGTCATTCAAATAATCGAATGGATGCAGCGTGACGAAACAAATCAAGAGACACATATATAATCCTATTTTGAAAGGTGTCTCGCGAATGGTGTAAAAGATATTGGATAGAACTGGACAAAACTGGAACAAAACGGTACATTTCTGTTCCAACCCGTTCCCGAAATCTGTTTTTTTTTCCCAAGAAAACCATGTCTTATGCCATGAAAACGCACATTTCTTTAATTGAAAACAACTTTCGGATTCAGAATTAAATTTCCTATGCGCCCAGTGCATTTTCCGGAAAAAAAACTCACTTGTGAGGACTTGATTGCTGTTAGAACGATCAAGATTGCTAAATACCAAGTTTCTGAAAATACTTCAACATCAACTTCATTTCCCAAAAACGCACTGGAGAGTGTCAAACTTCTGAGAAACTTGCAAATTTAATGAGCTTTCTAATGGTATGATCAACATAGTACTCGTAGTTGAGGACCTGATGGTCGTTTGCGTTTCATTATAAAGGTAGTACATACATGTTTTTTGTTTATAGACCATTTTCCACTTTGATGAAAATTCCCTGGATACAATAATTTGCCCAAGTTATACCGTTCAAACGTTTGTTTGTTTTATCCTGGTTGAAAATCGCAATCAATAATTCGCTCAGCCCTTTCGACAAAGGGAACAGGTCTGAAACTCGCTTGTTTGCTGCGCTAGTAGGCCCGAGAAGGTCACCATTTTTCAAATAACTTCAAGTGTATTTTTTTTTTTTTTTTTTTAATTTCACCATTGGAAAGCTAAGATTCTGGTGACACTGGAAAGCTAAGCTTTAAAATTACATGCTAAATTTGACATGTAGGAATTTATTAGATCCAATGAGTATGAAAAAAGTGGCCATTCCGAAGATTTGACAACGTTCACTTTTCTGATTGATTCAATACCAAGAGAACCATCTTGAAAAACGTTTATGGTATATTAACGAAAAAGAAAATTAACGCTACTTCCAACGGGATAATCAAAGTTTAATTTCCTCAGGTAATTAAGGGAGTCATTCCCGTTTTAGTCAGTAAAAAATTCTACAACTGACATAAACGCGGACTAAGCGATTAAAAAAATGTTGTAGGGCAATATTCGTTGCAAATCAGGTGTTCAATCGATACCTGACCTTTAGCACAACCAAACCAGTACATTTTTAACGATTCCGTTGGTAGCGGATGAGTCAGAAAGAAAATGAATATATAGGAATACATAGCGTTAGCATTTAGACAAAGACAAAATCACGAAATCGGGTCTATAAATTTTTGTAACGGGTTCCTACACGGTTTCTTTTTTCTCAAAATTGAGCATGGCCATTATCTAACCCAGATCACAAATAAATGGTCATTCTCACTACTGAGAGGGAAGTTCGAAAAGCCTCTTGATTCAATTAAAACATTATGTATTAATTGCTGCAATGAATATTATGTGTTATCTTCGGGTATCCCGAATCGGACGAACATGAGTTACAACATTAAAATCGAAGGCACCTCTCAGTTCGTATTCAGACTAATTTGTATAGAATACATTGGTACATTTTTATTATGTAAAAAGCCGAAGGCTTAGATCATTGAAGGAATGATGTAAATGTACTGTTATTTGAGTTACGATATTCCCTAGGATTTCATACTCAAAAATAACATAAAAATATTGTCATTCCTTATAGAAAGTGTCGCAGCTCATACTATCCGTTTCAAGGTAAGGCAACCATGAGTGACTGGAAATCTCGAAATGAGAAAACCTCAGCTATGGCCAGCAAATTAATTAGCTATATCAACAAAAGAGATTTTTATTAAATTTCTCGTCGTATTACTATATTGGTACAGTTAGATTACTTGTAGAGATCAATACACATGAGTGATCTTAAAGTAAAACATACGATTTAAGTATTGCAGCAATTTGTTGAAAGAAAACCGCGATTTTCCCTTTAAAGGCAGTTACTCAAGAAATAGAGAAACCAAGTTTGGGAGAATTTATTCACGGTTGTCGAAAGCCTACATATTGGAGTCAACAGTTCCATCGATGGAGAAAGAGTGTCCCTAAACAGAGTTTCGTAGAAGGAAGAACCTGACAATAAATTGGATTTCTGCTCCCTTTCGCCTAACCTCGCCTTCAGACTGATACTTATGCTCACTGAGTTCTTTTAGTTTACAATACTCCACCTGCCTCACGTTGGGTAAAATAATGAAATCTCCGCGCGACACTCACTCTCGAACTTGCTTCAACAATTTAATTCGATTATACTCTTTGCAAGTCATAATAAGCAAGCTCTATATCTTTCATTCGGCTTATTGTTGACAACAGAAAATTATAAATGCCCGCCAATTACGTAGTTACTTATAGTCGTGTTTTTAATGGCTGAAAAACTCAACGTAAGATGAGCTAATGTAACGTTATTATAATTGTTTAATGCATATTTATTTTGTGAAATTGAAATCCAATTTCTAATAGCATTGTATAGTTATAAATTCGAGTGTTATGAATCTATGTGTTTGAATACAAATTACACGGTTTAAAGATCTTATATTCTTAATAATAACAACTGAGTGTACGACTGTACAGATCGAAAGTTTGAGAGTGAAACCCCACAATAACTCTTAGCTCTCTCTCCAATGCTTAGGTAGATTTACGTGGCGTACTTACCTACCCACTCCGTTCCACTATGTGTCCACGCCAACCTACAACCTCGTTTGATTTCGACACTTATCTCCTTGCTTTTTGATGGCCGTTCGCAGCTGTGCAGCACTAATTAATAGCTTCATGATTTCATTACAATTTCTCCTGATAAAAATAAAATGGAAAACGTCTTGAAGCCTCGTCGTTTCGATCGCTTCCAGACACTCCATTCGAACAGAAATAATGGGCACATTAGCTTGCCGTATTCGAAAACTATTTGGAGTAAACGGAAGTTACCGATGCTAAGAAAACATAATAATCGATTTCCTATCAATTACTGTATTGTAATATGTCTCTGAATGCAGAACCTACACGGCTGTTGTTAATACGCTGAACAATTTCAACATCTTTGGGACCGAAAACACTAAGGTGTATTATTTCTGTATTGGATAGCCTTTCTACGTAAATTGTATTTGTATCATTCATATATTGTATACTTCCTATGTATTGGCGTCAATAGACAGACTTTCAACTTTAACTTTGGATGCAGCTTGGGAATCCCACTAAAGGTCGTCGTCTATTATAATTCCAAAGTAGAACGTACATCTTCAACTCTCAGACACGAACGTGCAAGCAAATTGCATGGGCTGTGTCCACAGGGGTCCGACTTGGGTCTCGAGGGTGACTTTGAGAAAGCTAAAAAGTCTTCCCTACGTTGAGATTTAAAGGGTTCTTGCACATCCATTCAAAAGCTTTATTCATGTCGTGATTTACTGCATCCAACGTATCATCCTTACAAAGTTTCCGAGTATCATCAGCTAGCTAATAGCAAATAGCTGAAGTCATACAGTATGAGAAATTTCCAAATTATCGTACTACACGAGTGTTAAATTGAGTTTAAATTTGAGAACTTCGGGCGCGAAGACATTGTTAACTATCAGTTTTATTGCAAAATAAAGTGTTCTAAATAATATTCTTCCTTTCAAACATTTTGGATGAATGATAAGAATTTGGGCTTCAATGTTCAGATGACCTATTTCATTCATTTACACTTTTTAAAGTTATATTCTGATAAAAAAGTAAAATTAAAATTCAACTTTTTTTTTTTTTTTTTTTTTTGGTAAAAGTTCTGAAATGTTACCAACTTAATGGGCCTAAAAATGTACGTAAAAGGAAACCATAATTTCTTCGGGAATGGTTCATTTTTTGGGGCAAGAACGTAGTTTTTTTCTCAATCCTATCGAGATTTATCGTCTGAAATGACACATACATGCATTTTTCATACATACACTCAGTAAAGAATGTCTCCGTACACCTCAGAAATGTGTCATTTTTGTTAATTACTCTGGCAGGCTAATTCGGACATCTAGGTTCCAGCTGATATAAAACATTATTTTTCTGATTGGGAATCTCGAACACGAGAGCCATTTGTTTTAGAAAAGGGGAAGAACAAAGCATCCACAAACAAACTGGAGCTCATGTGAATTAGTACAGAATCAATCAAAGCTCTCTCCCTCCCCTCCCCCCGCAATACCAACTACCTGAGGTCTAGAATCATAAAAATTACAGGATCTGCATTTTTTCCGGTCACGGTCATGGAACGTCTCACAATTCAGGGAAGTCTAATAGAATTGATCCCGGTTAGTGAGGGTTAATACAAACATGAGAAAAACAATAACCGAATGCAAATCCATTCCAAATCATATGAATACATTATGACTGAAGATGGAAGAAAACTATAAGTTCTTGAACAACTTTCACAAACAAAATTCTTAAACAATGTTCATGATTAGTTATCGTTATTGTTCGTGTATTGTATTGAATGTACTCCTGATACCTGCGTGGCATGAGTGCTACCAGATACCATCCAGTATGACTCAGAAACTTGTCGATTAGATGAAATCCTATTTGTTGGAAGTTGTCAGCAAGAAGGAGAGCCCACTATTAATCCATTTTTTGAGCTCGGTTTTCTAGCGTCTTGGACTGTACGAACACTTTTTTGCCTTTATAAAAATGAATTTGCGTACGTTTGATGACAATTTGGCCTGGTTTGTTTAGTTGGAAAATTGTTTGAATTGGGTGTACGGATAAATTTTTTTACTGAGTGTATATATTAAACGGCAAAATCGAATAATAGTTTCAGATTGTCTTGAAACAGATTTCGGTGAAAAAAAGTCTTGAATATATTCATCTTAAAATTTGTGGAGTCATTGCAATAGCATTTTCTGCGAAAAATTTAATGATTCTTCAGTTGCGATCTTAGCCTTTGGGGGACGATTTCTTTATTTAGTTTATGATTTCAATTCATTTGTTTGTTTTATGGTGACCGATTCATCAATTCAGCTATAACCATTTCTATTCTTTTCCATCTGATAATATTGGGGGAAAAAGAATTTGATTTATTATCGACAGTTCGTTTTCAATTTATATTAATGAATATTTTCACGTCCAACACATTGATTGTTCCTGGATTATTCCTATCGGAGAGCGGAATGCAGTTCCTCGTATGTGTTTTTATAGATGACGTCCAATGGTAACCTGTAGTTCACTGTTATTTGTGCGAGACATATAGATATGGTAGCCTCAGATAATTGATGTTTGTACAATGGAGTAAATCGGTTCTCAGGCTGATATTAATCGACCGGCTAGCATTAGAACAAACACTGCCAGCGGTTCCCCACGAAAATTGATATGCAAATATTTCGATCTAAACTTGTGCTGTACCCTACATATGTCTTCAGAACAACGTAGGTCGACCCGGTTGGTACTTAATTATAATAATATTTATATGATCTCCCGTGAGTCCACTTCCCATCCGCTCGTTGACTTATGGAGAGCATCCCTATTACAATATTTCTTCATTCCGCTTGTCGTCCCATGTGAATACACTATTACGTCCAGCAGAAGCACGTAAGTGGGAGAGGGAGCTCCACATGCTGAAACATGACACAAATACAAAGCAGAAATATCAAGTATGCATCTGGTAAAATAATATCAAACAGCTCGCAATTTGCAAATTCTGTAGGCCTGGATGTACCTAATATATTATCATTGAAATCCCTTAATTTGTTTCTGTAGACTCAAATTTAAATTTCACACGTACAACAATATTCCGCCATTCACAGTTGAGTTCTGATCATCGCTGTTGAATTGATTAATGGAAAAATGTTAAAAATTGAAAACGTATATAGATTAGTACCATATCAGGTGAACGAGGAGTAATATCGTTAACTTAACTTTGGAACCATACAGTTAAGGGACAGAACGTCATAAAAATGTTTTTCTTGGACGAATGGCACTAGAATTTATTCTATTTTTGATATCTGAGCATTTCCCTTACATAAAAGGATTTTTAAAGGAAAAACAGCCGTGAATGTTAATTAAGTGCTTTGGGCGGGACACTGCGGGGTAATGCCGCTCGCACTATGGGGTAATGACGCCCAACCCCGAGAACTGAATTATGTTCCCCTTTCAACCGTCGTTCAACCCACACACAGTTAGAAGGTTAAATGTATTTATAACAATAAAAACCATGAAAATCGTTCATTTTAACTATAGTTAAAATGAACGATGACTTAGAAATAGGTAAACTACAGTCTTGTATATAGAACTTTTTTGAACCCACACTAAGGACTAGTAGTGAGTTGATCAAAATCCAACTGAATTTGGCGCTTTGTTGGTTATTTTTTGTTCTTTTCCATCTTTTTTTGACGTTTCAGAAATGAATGGCATTCCCCCGATACGATGGGTGGCATTACTCCAATGTTTACGTTTTTCGTAGTTCATTCACGCTGACTTCTTTTTCAATCAAAACTTAAATTTGGTTAGTGCTTCAGAAAGATGATGAAATTCTGCGTATATACATGAATACTAATCTAAAAAAGAGTTGAAAATGGGACTTACATTGCTTATTTCCGATGCACAAGAAATAAAATCAAACGATTCGGAAAAATACTCACTGCACTCACGTCAAGAAGGCTAACTTTGCAGGTTGGGTAACGCTAGACATTTTTCTAGGACATTTCTCTAGGATCGGCGCTCATTCCCACGTTTCTGGTGTCGATTCAAACATCCGAAACAGCAATGGGCGGCATTACCCGTCGCACGGTATTACCCCTCATTCCCCTAATAGTATTATGTGTGAAAATTAACGTTAATATTGTGAAACATGCTGACACCTTTCTTGGTAACATTGTATTTTCATTGTCAAACCATCAATGTCTGCGGTGATAAGTACGTTAAGTTAATCTGCCAAACTTCGTTGCATAGTATACGCATTAACGTATTCGCTCCTTCTTTCCCATTTTGATATACCATATTTTACTGGCGACATATATAAAAAGTCGGTACTTGAAATAAATGTGGGTAGGTATGTACCTACTTACATTCGGCGTGAGTTATACAGTTAGGCAGCAACAAGGATAAAGGTTTCATTCCCCAAGATGAAAAGTCGTAGATGCCTCATAAATTATATAAGTTCTTTCCCACTCTGTTCTCAAAGAAGAAGGCAAAACAGTGACGATCAAAAGAGGCCACTGGCACCGTGCCCTACGTATGAAGTTTCATGGCTAGGACCCAACAAACATCTGAAATCTCAATATTTCATCAAGTATGATGGTAGAAATGAATGAAATTCATATTCATGTTAGTTGAAAGTAGTAAAAATAATAGCGGTTATTGACGAGTCAGGAGTCTTATTTCTTAGGTAGTCCATACATGGTTTGATTTTTCAAAATCAAACGTTTATTGATGAATGTAATCAGTGAGGTTTTGTCTAATGGTCGAACAATTGTAATGGATGAGCAGACCAAAAATTTAACAACCTTCTGCAAAGCAGTCTCAAATTAAAGGAGGAAAGTTGAACATATTGATAACCTGTATGCAAGCTATGCGGGCGTGTCCCGAAGTTCGGTTTGTGCATGAGTTTATTGAGACAAGCGAATCGATGCAGAATACCAATGCGGAAGATGATGCGAATAGATTTCGCTGGATGCATCCCTTTATTATACTTACAACATCAAGTCTAGTTGTGCGGCTTTTCCTGCATAGAAGCTCCTCTATTGATTGCTGGTGGATTTTTTACAAATTAGTAGAAAATAAATTTGCGATTGAACAATTGTAGGGCGTCTCTGAACCAGTCCCAGCCAAGACCAGTAAAGCTGTACACAAGATCACACGGACCATCGACCACTTTTTATGAATGCCTTGTGAAGGGCCTTCAACCACAGTACCTTATAAGCAATTATAAAGGAATCTTTTTACTCAAGTGAAACTTCACTTACTAATAAGTAAACTGGGATACAAGTTAATGAATTTTTATTTTTTTTGTTTTAGAATTTATACCTACATTCACCCATTTAAACCACTTGATAGCGATTTTTGTTTTCAAATTTAGTTTAAATCATTCAGCGGACCAAAAACATAGAAAGAGGATGATTCATAGATTACTTCCTTGCATTGGAAGGTTTTCCCAGGAATCGGACATTTGCCCGAACTGTTTGGCGGACGGACGGATTTGTTCATTATATTTGAAATATTCGTGTCTTGGAACGAAAATTAACAATTTTTGAGGAAGTGGGGCAATGGGTTGAACATTTTTATGACAAAGATTCATTATTGAAAATAATAAACCAAAATATTTTGAGATGTCAATTTTCCTCTAAAATTTATCGTCACATCAGCTTCTGGTATAAAATTGGTGCAAATTGGTTGCAGGTTAAAGACATTAGGAAGGGAAAGTTTTGGGGTCACCAGTATACTAATATTAGGAAAAATTAATGGAAATTGTTGTGAAATAAGAGAAGCTCCAGGTATTTCCGACACCAGCCCTAGCGATCACTCAATATGAGATAGTTCAGCAGAGAATGATTCTTTATTTAGTTTATGATTTCAATTCATTTGTTTGTTATATGGTGACCGATTCATCAATTCAGCTATAACCATTTCTATTCTTTTCCATCTGATAATATTGGGGAAAAAAGAATTTGATTTATTATTTACAGTTCGTTTTCAATTTATATGAATGAATATTTTCACGTCCAACACATTGATTGTTCCTGAATTATTCCTATCGGAGAGCGGAATGCAGTTCCTCGTATGTGATTTTATAGATGATGTCCAATGGTAACCTGTGGTTAGTAGTTGTAGTCACCAGTATACTATTATTAGGAAAAATTCATGGAAATTGTTGTGAAATAAGGACGCTCCAGGTATTTTCGTCACCAGCCCTAGCGATCACTCAATATGAGATAGTTCAGCAAAGAGTGAATTGTGAAAGACTTGTGAAAACTGTTAGACAGTAATAAACCTCTTTTCGATGACAAATTATGGTTCCCTTCAGTAACTATCGATCAGCTTGTTTCGTATTTGTTGTATAAAATATGAAGACAGTATGAAATTTGCCTGACATACGATGGGCTAGATTGGTGACGTTTAGTGATTGACCTGTGTATTATGTTTCAATCGTGTTTATGTACGTCTTCGTCTGACTAAACTACGTTTTTAATCTACGCAATTGCCTAGCGAATGATCATAGCGATCGGTAACACTTTAAAATTGGAACAGCATTGATTGGAGGAGTTTCAGGGCACAAAGGAAGGGAAAACGTTGGAAGGGATTGGAATGAGGTAGACAACAACGTCCGACTTCTACCGGACGAGCTGTTGGGAGGGTGAATCTTCCAACCGGAAATCACTACCTGATAACCCGATCGAGCTGCCGCAAGCACCCAACCGGCCCTCGGCAAAACCATTCACGGCAATCCTAAAAAAGAGGACAACTACGGACATTTGGATGGGAAGGGCATTTGGATGACACTCCCATGCAGCACTTCAATTTGAATAGTTCTCGATTGCAACGAAACAATCAAATCGTTCCTTGAGCGGTCGTAACATGGCCTAACCGTTACTCCGAATTATCGGAACTTGGTTTTTCATTGAAGTTTTATTCACACAAAAAGTTCCGACCGTATAACCGAGTTTTCGAGGAAAAAGTAACTGGTACAATTGCCGGAACAAGAAAATTTCGAAAATATATCATTTTACAGCAATTTTACTTTTAATTTGTATCCTTATCATACAAAATTTCCTGAAAAGCAACCGTCACTTGTCTTGGGGAACAGATTATTGTAAATACGAGTTGAATAACATTAATGTTGAAGAGATCGCTGAGTTTTTAAAAACATGAGATCCATACCAATTTCCATTGATGTTTGTTAGGCTCAATATGTAATTGCTGATTATTTCAATGACATTTTTACCAACAACGTTATCTACTTGTAGCTTTCTTGGAAAAAACATCTACATTCTTTAGTAAAATTAATTTTGATATTCACAATGTTGTTTTCTTCTTGTAATACGACTTTGTGCGGTGTCGTTAACAGGGAAGCTATTCAGTTTTAGATCAGCGGAGCAGGTGCATTTGTATCCGCTTCAGCAACGGAGTCCGTGTCACTACTTTTAGTAAAAAGTATGACTCCTATTTTAATTAGATTATATCGTTCTGGTGGTCATTTTCAATCCCCGGACAAAACTTCTGCTGTCGGCTTGTTTTTCTTACAACGATGCATGCATTTTCGAAAGCATACACAAACACTGAGTTGTACCCGTTGAATGAGCCCAAAACATCACCATTCAATTCAGTAAAAAAAAAAAAAAAAAACGTATTAGTACAGTCTCTTCTCCTTCATTCCCCTCTAGCACTGAAAAACAGAAAACATAGTATTAAGCAACTTTTTCAAGAATGAAGCGTTGTAATTGAACAGGAAATACATGTTTAACCTCTTTCAGAACCTGTTCGTTCACGCCTCCTGGTGAACAGAATTTAATAACACACAAAGTGCATAATTTTAATTATGACACAAAGGCTTATTATTTTTGTATGTTCAATTACAGTGATCACTGTTGCTTCGGGAAAAAAACTCTAAACGGTTGAGGGAAAGATTCTTTTATAAATTATTTTCGTGCTGTGGCAGTTTAAGTGAAATCTCTCTCTCTCTCTCTCTCTCTCTCTCTCTCTCTCTCTCTCTCTCTCTCTCTCTCTCTCTCTCTCTCTCTCTCTCTCTCTCTCTCTCTCTCTCTCTCTCTCTCTCTCTCTCTCTCTCTCTCTCTCTCTCTCTCTCTCTCTCTCTCTCTCTCTCTCTCTCTCTCTCTCTCTCTCTCTCTCTCTCTCTCTCTCTCTGAGGATGCCCAGGTTTACCCGACGCCGGCCCTTGGGATATGGGAAGTTGAGGATGATGGAGGAGGAAGAGAGGGATGAAAGGAAGTGCCCCTATAAAAAGACCACCAGTTCAGGTAAGAGCCCTGGATGACGCGGGTAGTGATAAAACTCTGATGAGATGCCCAGTTCAATTAGCTCCGTGGCACTTTTCCTGCACCACACTCCTCGCCATGACACGGTTGCAGCCATAACGTTGATGTTGTTAGGCGCCACTCCTTTTAGCTCAGATATCGCTTGCCGAAGGTCATTTCTCTCTCTCTCTCTCTCTCTCTCTCTCTCTCTCTCTCTCAGTCTCTCTCTCTCTCTCTCTCTCTCTCCGCATCATGACAGAGTATGCGGCCAACACACACACACAAACATTAATTTGTTTGTCTTCTACACTTTCAATTTTTATTAGTAAAAAGATACGCCTGCAGATGACGTGTCGAATGAAAAAGAATTGATGACATCATTTTGGTGGTATCTCCATTATTACATATTAGAGTGATTTCTTCTAACCTCCTGAACTTGGTGATTCATCGACTGAATAACGTCCTCAAGGAAACATAAAAGAGGATAGCGTTTGATATTGAATGAGATGAACAGTATAAGAAACTTCCAGTCCAGCCACCCTTCCACTAAACTTTCCCTTTTGCTCATCAAAGCACGCCGCTTGAACACCTAGTTTGTGTCAACAGTAAAAGTCGCCCCCTCTTAGAGAGCTTACAGCCTACGCTCTTGTTGTCGGCCCTGATGAAATAGTTGTTTACTAAGTCGACGAAAAGCAGTTTTCACTTGAAAACTCTCATACCTCTTGAGAATACATCATCTCACCACATTTATGGTCGAACACTCATAATTTATTCTTTATATAGAGTAAAATTCGTTATTATCAAAACTTTTGAACCTGAATCGGCAAGTTGTTTATTTTACGCCCTTTATCTTTTGCCTGTTTTTCCAGTAATACTTTCGAGGTTGGTGAAAAGTAAATATCAGGATGAAAAAAGTGTGATGGTAGGAAGGTGAAAAAGGAATATTCCTCATAACCCCTCTCCGTATGTAAACATTCTCCTCTCGGTGAGTGGGGTTGTGTTACTTCCTTTGGGATTCCTCCGTATCAATACGTTTTTAACCCTAAAGATCAAATAAAATTAGAAAAACAATATTTACTTAAATACGGAAAGTACTTAATCCCGATTTTTATACGTATTTCTTATGATTGTTTATATATATAATTCAACATAAATAAGTGGCTCTACAAGAGCATATATAAAAGATAAATTTGTATATATACGTTGTGGACCGGCTTGCCCCTTTCCTGCTTACATCAGCACAAGACCCTTTATATTCTCCTGCTCGGCCTTCAGCCGGCAGTCTTCCGTTCAACCGTGTCGCGGGATGGTCACGCTCCCTTTTGTTTCTTACATTTAGAGCTCATTGCTTTGTGTTCGAGTTGTGTGTAGAATAAAGATTGCTTTTTAAAAAGTTCGTTGGTGATTGAAGAACCATCAGTTATATATATAACTATATATGTATATAGCTCTCTCCCTTTCTCTGCTCCTCGGTCTCACACTAAAGTTGTTTCCCCAATCTGTGGAAAGGTTCTAACGATGGTACGTGGTCTCGTCCCTAAGTATTCAGCCTCTTAACATCCCGCTAGCTTCTGCAAGATGTTATCTACTCGCTTCACAATCCCCGACACTTCTGTCGTCAGGGGCTACAAAAAATACCAGCAAACTACTACTACACAGAAGTTGATTACTTCTGTATTAAGTACTCCTTGAACTTAGACCACTTATCTATCTATATTAGACTCAGTCTGTGGTATATTATCTAAACTAGGAACCTCGCGATTACATTTCTTGTAATAGCATTCAAGATGAAAATACTTGGGCTCCCGGGCGGTCTTATTGAACGGGTTCTGCACCCGGCTAATCAGCTAGACCGTTTACCTGACCGATTTTCATTATCATAGGACGGAGTTTTTTAATAGGTGACCGAACGGATGATCGCACAACAACCCGAATGGTTCCATTCAACTCACGAATCTAATTTCTATCCGAATCAAATCAATAACTACCCGCTTACATCGAAAGTTTTCGAGCTTTCGATGTTTTGATAGTTTAATCTTCAATTATAATCCTTTAGGGTTGATCGATGAAATAGTCGAGATAACTGTCGCATCTCAGACCAATGTTGGATTTTTTACCCAAACGTAATAAAATTTAGTCAATTAGTTTCGGATGAAAGCTTCGGAAGACGGATGGAGAGATTTTTCTGTTCAATTTGATTTTTGAAATCTGGGTATCTCCAAACGTAAACTAACAACTTTTGACGAATTGTTAAAATTTATTTTTTCATAGTCGATTACAAAGGTTCATTATTGAAAATAATAAACAAAAAACAATTTGTGTAGATGGTGCAACTCTCTCACATATTGTGACGTGGAAATACAGTTAGAACTGGTTTAAAAACGAAGTACGACTGTCAACGTTTGTCACTGACTTTTTACCAACAATCAAACGGCCTTCAATATCTAAATAAGACAGGAATTCAGCTTGGGGGGCACCTTCAAAATCCTTGACTATTTCATCAAAAGCAGTCTATTTATCGTTGAGCATAAAATTGTCAAAAGTCGTAACTTTTACGCTTCCGCAACATATATTACTTCACGAAACGTGATAAAATGTATATTGCATTTACACTAAACTCATTCTATTGATCCGACGCCAAAAACTCATAGAAGATACTCAAGATGAGATCAGGGAATGTGCAGGATTAGGCTGTTGATAGTCCCACATGAGTTTTAATGGTCACTCTGTGCATATCCAAATGTAAAATCGACCATATCATTTGATGACAAACTCCCAGTGGATCGATAGGTTGTTCAAATTTTCGCACTCAAGTTTGGTTTTTCTAATAACTAGTACCCATTTGAAAAGTAAACATAGTACGCTGTCGCCTGGTGGAATGGTCAGTGACGTTGCTCTTTAAAAAAATAAAAGTTAGATTTCAGGATAAACAAAAGTGTTTGTCCTATAAAAACTATATTTGATTCATATAATAAAAAATCACTTTCCGAGCAACCCATCATGTTTTCTGGACTCTGCTGAATATTGCCTTGTTTCTGATGCTGTTTGATGTTCCGGTTCGTTCTCAATTAAAAAATGTTGTTAGTAATATTCATGTCCGACTTTCTCAATTCTCTTCCAGAAAAAAAATGAATTTAAATAATCCAGGAATGATTGATAGATAGATAGATAGATAGAAAAAATGTTTATTAAAGAAAGAAACATAATACAAATATTATTTGAAAAAAATTTGTAGGACATGGCATTTTTTTGCAGCTGTCCGAGTAGTTGGTCAGTATTAGTATAGATGCATGTGATCTATAATTTATAATGTAATGCAATTAGGTAAACACGGGTATTCAAATTATATGAGAGTTAATTTAATATTTTCATTGCATCAATCAGATCCACTGATACCATTTATGACCTAATAGTATTACTGATCTATAAGTTTTATTGATTGATTTACAAGAAGAAGATTTCAAGCTTCGCGTATAATTCATTTTACGTTTGTTAATTATTATTTCAATTGTGAGCTTAGTTATTCTTTTAATAGGTTAAATGTTAGTTTTGTTGTACAGATAATTTATTTTACACATCTACTTGACGCAATAATATAATGAAATATAACAAAATAGAATATGATATAATTTGACCAAGTATGATGTGATATAATGTCATTAAACCGCATAGTTGAAATTCGCCACTAGGAAGTTCCTGTATTTTATTGCGTCCCGTAGGAGCAAGTACAATTTTTTCCAGTTCGCCCCCTTTAAAAGTGCGATCATTTCATTTGGTTCAAACGTTCGTATTTGGAAATTTCTTATTCTAAATTCTGTTATGATGGGACATACACAAAAAATGGTAACTATTTTCTTCCTCCTGCATGTTACACATTGGGCACATAGCACTCAGAGTCGATTTATTCCACGGTTTGCTATTCAGTCTTATTTGATCGCAACGTACCTTGGCTAATATGCATCCGATAATCGTTTGTTTGGAGGTACCCGGCTCCCTCCCATTGAAGTACGCCGTACATCTGATAGTGTTCGGATTCTACTGCCATTTTCCTAAATTTTTCGAATTGATTTTTTTCAATAGCCTTCGGCAATTCGGTAGACAGATACTCCCAATCTGAAATAGAGGCTCCCGCCAGGTTTACTGAGCCTAACTGACATGTACTGAGTAAATCATTCCAAATCGGGTACCACAAGGATTTTAATCTAATTGTTTCTTTCGCTATACGATGTGGCAAGCGGTGTGGGGGCATTTTCATAACTTTGATTATGTATTCCGCGTGCACCTTAAAGTAGGTGATATACGGTTCGTTCTCAGTTAAAAAATGTTGTAAGTAATATTCATGTCCGACTTTCTCAATTCTCTTCCAGAAAAAAAAAAATCAATTTGAATAATCCAGGAATGATCCGCGGTTACAACTACAATTCTTGAAGGAATTACGAACACAGGAACCAAAACCGCCATCACAATAGTCCATTTTACGATTCTTTTTTCATATAACAATATCTAATATCCCTTGCAGGTCTCACAAACAGCACGTGTGACGGAGAATGCTAAAGCAGGCCTCCCGCCAAGCGGTGTGGGATCATCCTGAACAAAATAACCTCCAACTGTGCTACCCCTGACCGGCGCCATATGGCGGGGGTGGTAAATTGATCCCTCCAACGTTTGAATTGAGGAGTCAAGCGTTTTGTAACAAGGACAGAGCACTAAAACCTAGCCAACTGTATGCAATTTATTGTGTCAGTTTCATTTTATGAACTCCAAGTGCCCAAAAACTTACATTAGTGTATCTAACAGAGTGATGATCAGAATGACATTCACGGTATTTGGAAACCATTAGAAGCATTATCATAATTTTATCCATCTGCTATCCGAATGTTTGCCACTAAGCAATATCATGGAATAATATTTGTGCAAAATGTATGAAATCAAGGATAGTGATAGATATGTACATAATAATGCTGGTCAGCGTCAATGAGAAAGTTAAGAATGAATGATCAAGGAATTTCGGTAACGAATCAGTGATTGCTCTCCTTCGCCTTGTTGGAGGGGGAATGTTGGCTTCATTAGCTGTGAATACTGAGCTGTATCACGATTTACTCAGACACCCTCGCGAACGTACCGGGGTATTGGAACTCCCACCACTGCCGCCTAGTCTGAAGTCAGCTACATAACTTCCCAAGACCCATTAACAGTAATCGTTTTTTAATACAATATAGTTAGCATCCCTCTTTTTAGTTCAGAACTGTTATGAAAAACATCCCTACCATTTTCGTTCTGACTATACCGCTGGTTATTTTAAACACGATCGGGCTTGAAGCACGAATCCAGATTGGATTGTAACTAGACTTTGGTCATCTATTTTTTTGAGACTCGATTTAGAACAGCTTCAAAGAGAGATTGCATTGACTATCGTCGAGGTCAAATGAAGAGTAGTGCTTATTTCCACCAATTTTAAATCGATCATCAGTAACAACAGTAGGTAACTTCGATTGCTATTGTTTGTCAGTGATAACCTAATACATATATTCAACATTAAAACTCATCTCTTTCGTGGAAATGGACAACAATCTTCATTTGACTTCCCTTTTCTACTTTGAAATTTAATTACACAATGTCCTAGCGAATTCAGTTCGTGTCTATCGCAGTATCAACGATTGATCCGTAGTAGACACGTGACCTTTTTTTTTCCATATTCACGATGTAAATTTGAAACAAAATTTTAAAAAGCTAACTTTCTTACGGCAGACCATTGAATTTCGATATTAGAAGATGATGAAGCAACATCAGGATTCTGAGAACACTTTGGTACAATTTGATAGCGAAACGCTACAAATTATTACATAAAGGTATTATTTCTGTATTACATAGCTCTTCTCAGTGGATCAGCTGTTAACCAGAACTGGACTTTACAGCCCGAGAACATGCTCCCTCGGAACACTCAGAAACACACTTACAAACCCATAAATAAAATAACAAAAATTTACCGGGATAAAATAAACGCTGCAAAATTATTATGGAAACGTTCATTACTTCTGTATTAATTAGCCCTTCTACATTCCACACAAGGTGATACCAAAAGACCAAAAATGGTGCGACAAACCGACACCGGCATTGTAACCCAAGGGTAGAACAATCTGACATTCAAATGCAAGATGCAATAGAACTCCTACCTACTCTTCATTTGTGCGCAAATATATAAGTCTTATGAAAAACTCGATTTTAAAAGAACGCTTTAAAACCTAATTCCGTTGCAATAATATTAGGTTATTTGATCGCCACAATATATGAGGGGATTTTAAATATTTTTATACATGTTCTAACTTACGTTTGTCTTGATATCGTTTTTTGTTAAAGTTCTAACCTCTCGGGAGAGAGAACGGTTGAACGTAAAGCGGTTCAACTGGGTTCATTCGATTCATGAAGCGATGTATTCAATAACGATCTATAACACAGAAGTTTAAAAAGAAAAATAATTGAGCCATTCAAATTCATATCATTTACATCACGAAAGAAAGTTGGATGGTGAATTAAATAGATTAATGTCTGGATTTGGTCCATGAGACAGGAACGCAAAAGGACCACTTCACCTCATTTTTCGGAATTTTACCTCTAATATCATACTTGTGAATATGTAATTTTGTTTGTATCGGCAAAATGATCGTTTGTGCATAAACAACATACATAAAATAATTCATAATGAACCACAAAGACTCGGGGAAAACGCCGACCCAAATACGAAGCGAAAGAAACGTGGAATATACGCCGTGCCATGAGTCTGTCGCCAGTCACTTTATGGTACCCTCTCACGGTACAGTGTCCACACTAATTAGTCTCGTTGATGAAAACCCTGCGATTGGTAAACGAACAAATGGTGTTACAGTAACTGGAGGTGTCTCATTCAATTCAGGGAAGTGATTTCCATATGTATCGAACAAAAAACGACACTCTTTCGCAGAAAGCTTTTGCGATTTCAATTTTTTAGTATTTCCAGCCTTCAATATTAACCTTTAGAGTTGATTGATTCAGATGCGGATATTACTGTACATCTCGGATCGATAATTTTTGAGCCGAATTTCGTGAAATTTAGCCCATCAGTTAAAGCCAACATCTTTGGACGGCGAGCCGGACGGATTGATGTTTTATTTTTTTATTATTCGATTTTTGACATTTTCATATCTTGAAACATAAACCAACACCTCTGAGAGAAAATTAAAAAAGGTTTATTATTGAAAATAAAGAACTAAACGTTTCACTACAACAGCATGGTCATGGGACCGATATTTCCAAGATAATCTTATTACATCTATGATACATCTGACGGGGGGAGGACAGAGGTTTAATAACGTAAACAAATTAAGTAAACATTTGAATGGGGGGGGGGGGGTAAACACTATTATCTTGGTTGATTAATAAGCTTCAATATCCAATTTCCACCTTTGAATGAACAATCAAAAACTTTTGAATCGTCCTATTTTTTCATGTTTAGATGAAACTCCTGGATTCTTTTGGAAAATTTAATATATTGGAAAGACAATCACTGTAATCAAATCAGAGTTTAGTCTAAGAGAAGGTTGTTTTGTTAAATAAACGGTAACTGCTAATGCATTGCAAGTGGTCAAAATTGCCCAATTCCCACAAATGTTTAAACGAAATTCTTAGGAGCTTTGAACACTTATAGAAAGTTCATGGAAAATGGCTAAAGCAATTATTTACTTTATTAGTAATATATTAGAAGCAATTATTATCTCCTGAAAACAACCGTTCACGTAAACCATAACGTTTCCAGAGGTTTTGGTGATTTTTTCATTTTTACAATTACTATTGTTTGTTTATATGTAAAAGCTACCGCAATATCAATTTCAATAAAATTTATCGGGACAAACGAACGAACATATTTCCCAATAGTCTAGGTGAAATATGCATATCATGTCAGAAAATGAATGGGAATATGTTACTACTCACTCAATTCCAGTTTTTTTCATAAATCACAAATGTAGCAAGAGCGAAATATTAGTGCTTACTTCAAAATATTAATTTTACGTTCAAATACAGAGAATAAAACCATTTTCAGCTTTCTGGGAATTAATTATTCTAAAAGCTCTTTCTGGTATTGCCTAGCAAGCCGATCCTCAATTTTGTGCGTGATTGTTGGTCAGTAGGATGAAAAACAATGTTTTCAATTTCTCGGAGATAAACATGCTTACCGCAACAAAAAAAAAACTCTCGCACATGTAATGCATAATTACTCAACGTGCTATTTCACGTAGAACATGGATTTGAGCAGGAGATTAAATGTTTTTGCCCTCTGAAAAGGAAAACTCCCTCTGCTTTGAGCGTTTACAGCTTTCGGATGGGTTTGACCCCGTTCTAGTTTATTATTTCAATATTGGGCTTTATTAACCCACCAAGAAAACCGGAATGTTCAATCACCCTCAAAATTTGGTGATTCGCATTTCAAGATATCAGCAGACCAGTTTTAAAGAACTTCCGAATTATCACTACTTTTAATTGTTATAGATGGACATCCACTAGATACAACATTTGAGCCCAGCTTCATTGTCCATTCGCTCTCTCTATGGCCTCGAACTTTAACAGAAAAAAATAACGTGAACAGGTGTTAACATAGCGAAAATCTCTTAGAATTCCGACTACTTCTAATAAAACTAAACGCCTTGTGATCAACATGAAGACAAGTGTATTCAACCCACAATGTCCAACACAACAACTTTATCTAGCTCTCATCACTAACAACGACTAGATATCTACAGTTAAACATATGACATACGGTTTTATTGAATAAACCATAAAGATACTCTTGAGAATTGTTATACAAGGAATTTCATGTATGCAATGTTATCTATATTTTCATCACTGGATCTTGTTATATACTCTATAGATGAGGGATAAGTGTGAACATGTAGGTAACCTTTCATATACAAGAAACGCATTTAACTCATTTCTCTTCCTAGAGTGAATACAGAACTTTACAAGCGTAACTCCTATGTTAGGGCTCTGTATTTGCTCTGGAAATGTAGTGTTAATTTTAAAAGTATAAGGGGAATAAATAATTTTAAAACCCTTTTAGCAAAAATTTGTGAATTTTAATTTGATTGTTTTATAATTCTTTCTTTCTCTCTCTCTCTTCGTTTTCAACTCTTCTTGTACTTCTATTGATTTTCTATTAACTAAATATTATTTTTTCATTAGTTGATGATAATTTTTTTTTTTTTTTTTCATTATTTATTACTTGTTCAAACAATTATAGTTAGATATTTCTCTTTTGAGCGATTGACTCCTCCGCAGCCACAAGTCTTTGAATTATTCTCGAAGTGGGCAAAAACATAAATAAATAAATGAAAAAAATAGATCGATTAATAAAAAATAAATAAATAATAATCATAATAAATATTGTTCGTTTCAAGTTTCTCTTACTTCTTCATAAGTGGTGAACACATTATTATATGGATAAAATAATATATTATAAGATAATATAAAACAAACAATATACAATAATACAACATGCACTTTTTTATTGTTTTGTGAAGTTTTTTTTTTTTTTCTTGTCAATAAATATTCTTCTTCTTTTTTTTATGACTAGTAACTCATCCACCCTCACTGGGTTTGGTTACACTCACATTACGCCCTTCTTCTTCAAAACTCGTAGCTGTTCTCACGTTCGGTCTACTATGCGATTAGCGTAGCTGACTGTTTCTCCCTAATTGCACTTAGTTGAGAACGTCGTTCACCTTATCTGCACCACCCACGGTCCGGTCGATTGTGGTCCATATTTCAATAATTTAAAAACCAATGGTTTAGGTCTTGACGCATAAATAATTTGCATGTTGTTATTATTTTACTCATTTCCGTTGTACGACTTATTTATTGAATTTATTGAATAATTCATTCCTATGGTACGTTTTCTAATATTTTATGTTCCCCCGTCATTGAATTGATCAACTAGAAATTGCCTATAGTTTGTTGCCGTTCCTATAACCTAACTCATCATATAAGACTTGATAGGACCTTCCGTTCAACATGTCGATCAGTTCTGACTGGGTGAGGTGTGCCTTCTTTAAGTACTCCACACGAAATTCATTGACAACTGCGCAATTCGACATAAAATGGAGCACCGTCTCATCCTCTCGTCGGTTGCACATTGAACACATGTTCGATATTCCCTCTTCTCACCATCTGTTAATTCACATTTAATACCGTCCTTATTCTGAATACCGTTCGTATTTTCGAAAGGTCCTTTAGTGTATTTTTGTTGTTCTTCTGAGGTTCTTCCACCTCCCGCATCATGGTTCAATTCTGCATGAAGTCTGTGATGTGCTGACTCTCTCTGCATCTCTCTCAATAGTCTCCGTCCAAAATACTCTTGACTCTTTGCATACATCCTTTATTTCTCGAACCTGCAGGACTTGAATCCTGGTTTATTCCTCGATTTCCGCGACACTTCTAAGCAAGTACTTCTTGAAGATCTTGAACCCATAGCAATCTGTGCTTAATAACTTCCTCTGCTACAATCTTCGGAAGAAGAAGAAAAACATGCTTTATTTTTACAATTTAAATATTTTCGTTACATATTTTCATTTTATAACCCACTAATTCGCACAACTTATTTTTTGTTTTATATTACTTATCATTTACATTACATTTGTACAATATACATTTTTTATTTATCATCCCAAACAGTTTCACAACTATCTATATGTTTACTATTAGGTACTATATTTTCTGTTGGCTATATATTACCATTTATTGTATTCATTATTACAGTATTGTAAATGTTGTCATTGGCATGCTATACAACAATGGACCTAGGTCCGTCTGTCGGAGAGTGTACGAGAACGGCTATACATTACAATTTTACTCTTGATTAAACTATATTGTGGGTGTATTGAAGCACTTTTAATTGCTGGTTACCAGTTAAATTCCCTTATGAGTTCAGATACTTCTACAATCTTAGGATAGCGGTTCCCTCAATACCGTAACACCTTTCCCAAATAGTCGAGGTGCAACTTCGCATAGTGAAAACTCGATCTATTTTATGTTTCCCCTGATCCATGTGGATTCCACTCGGAACCCAAGAAAGATAAATGTTTAACGCAAAGATATTTTTAGGAAAACTTAGCAAGAGAAAACATTTTTTGAGACAAGTTAGAACAATACAACCATATGCCCGACACAGACATATAATATAACGTTCATAACAATATCATAAATATTGTAGGCAACAGGTTACAACAAATAACTCAAGAACTTCCTCTTCAACGTGCTTCCAGTTGTCCAACTCCGTAACTTGGTTAGTAAATGATGCTTCACGCTTGGCAACGTTTCTGTAAACACATCCGCAATCATCCGATGTTTTCTTATATTTTATTTCAATGTTTTTCTTTTCGACGTGAGATCTGTTAGTGTGGAGTCTAATGTCAATATGTTTGGTTCGTGAGTGTAATGTTGTGTCGGATCCTTCGCTATACGTTGAGCTCCTCGGTTTTTAATGCTTCCGAGATATTCTCTGCTCCAACTGGTTCGTTTTTTTTCTCTTACTTCTTTCAGATTCTCCATACGAAACGCTTAGTCAGCTCGTTGGTGTGATTATTCCGACTCATACAAATCTTCCCCTGGTTCCGATCTTGAATTATATGGCATGTACAATACTGATCTTGCTCAAATCTTTCATCAATTCTTGTTTAGTTTAGATTATTCATTATAATTTATTCACTCTTATGACTGGTGCATATGTTAGTGTTTTAAATTTACTCCATAACCGTTTGCCAATATTCTTGCTTTTCTTCTTTCCTAGATTTCTTGTGCGTTCAATTTTTCACAAAGTATTAGTCTGTAACCAATGAAATTTTCATTATAGATTTTCCAACTATCTCAAAAGTTCCATTTTCAATTATAGAAGTGTATTTTGACTCCTTTCCCCCATTCTTCTATTCTTTCGCATCCGGCCTGTGAAACAGCATCGTTTATAGAAATTTCAGCAATTGATGCAAATCCTTCAATGTTATTTCCAGCTACAGTCGATTTTTTAACTATCTACTTTACAGATGTGTACACTTTCGAGATCTGCCTCTTGATCCAAATCTTGATATACGTGGTCTTTCCCTAATCCGGTATGCGAGTTTCCAAGTTTGAGGCCACATCTTGTCTTCATGAAATCCTTGATTGATAACTAATGATTCGATCCTGTTGATGTTGGTCTGCTGTAAGAGGTCGTTTTTCACTAATTATTCTGAAAATTAGAGCGCGATTGAACTACAAAAACCTAATGAAACAGTCCTTGGTGTGTTTAACGTTTGTGCATTCCGGACTGGTTTATTGGTTTCTGGACAATGAAACTCATAGCCAATCGTATACAGTACCCGGACATTCCCTGAAGTCTCCGTCAAAATTGCGTGAAAACTAGGCTCATAACTTTGATTTGCAAACAAGGGGACAGACAAACTGCCACGAAACGAAACATCAGAATGGTCCATAACCCAGAATGCCTGTGGAAATTTCGACTGAAAAACAACGAAATTGAAAACAAAGCTACTGCTACATCTAAGTCAACTCGGAAGGAAAATGAATTTTAGACTGGGTAGCCAGGTACCATTACGGTGGAGAGGCAATTTCCCCTTCAAAATATAAGGGACAATTTTCAGAACAGTAAAAAAGAGAGGAATTAAGAGTGGTAAAAAAAGTTAGCTGTTATCAACACACCCGGGTCTAGTAGACTTTTAGAATATATACACTAGCTGCCACGACTTGGTCTCAAAAACCACTTAATTTTTGAGAAAAATGGTTTTAACGATACTTTCATGCAGAAGTACAACTCTTCTTTCTTCAGTCCACACACAACTGTCGGAAAATCAAATGGCTACTAGAATATCTCCGGCAACAATACTGCCGGGTTAATAAATATAATACCATTTTAATCCCAAGGAACGGTTTCAAAATATAACATTCCCATATGCTTATTTAAAAAATATAAACCTCTGTGAAATAATTGGCAGTGTCTTTGAACATATCAGTCGGAGTTTTCGGAACAACACATTTTAATAAATACGGAAATAATATCATTGATTTCTATGAAAATTTTCTGAAAAGACAATTTGGCCACCGAAACTTGTAGTGACTTAGAAAAAGATGTGAACTCTCGCCGTTGTACACAGAATATTCCGGGAACCATCTGACAGAAAGAACCCCCTGGAGCGGTGGGTAACAGGATGATCTAATCAAGTGAGGTGGAGCGAAGAAGGTGGGCAGATCCACGACAGGAGGGATCCGGTAATTCGCCGATTGGGCGTCAGTAGTTACGGAATTTTAGGAGCTACGACGACAAGATTAGTCCTAAGCAAATTACTTCCCGCGCACTTGGGCGGAGGTCCTGTCTTAATCTTCTACACTTTACCATCTCATCTTACCCTGAAACACGTTCTTGGCCTTCAAGTTCATTGGTTTATTTAATCTGAAAACTTGTTGTTGTACTTTCCATTTCATACGGCAATGCTGACAATCAAGACCGATTTCATGAGCCCAAGAAGAGCAGGACGGGAACCGTGTAGTTACCTCCAATTACTATTTTATTACAAAATTATTTTCTGAGCCTAAAGCAGCACCGTTAACAATAGGGCATCTAAAGAGCTTACTTAATGGGTATAATCCATGTACTCGTAGTTTTGTCGAAGTAATATCAATTCCCTTTCGTGTATAGAGTTCATCAAAGCAAACGAAATTCTTGCAGGATGAATTAAAACTTGAAATTGAGGAGGTAAATACAGAAAACATATAACTTCAACTAGTCCTGTCTAGCCACAACCAAGGAACAAAGCCCAAAGATGAATACTCTCCCCTTATCTTCCTGTCGAACATTTCTTGGTTTGTGGGGTTTCCAGGACGTCCCTCTGAAGCAAGGCTTCACCATTAGAGGGGAACCTGTTAGAATCAATTCAGGAGTGTGTGGGACCACCCAAACATGAGCAAAAATAATGCTGCATAGACATCCGTTTCAGTCCATTCTAGGACCAAATCCAACAGAAACCAAAAATGTTTTTCTACGGAGCTCCATCATATCCCTACCCAAGTCAAGGTCATACGTCCCCGTCATGCAACCTGGCCTCCCTTTGGATATCCCGATGGTGGCAGAATGACCCTCTTGATATTAGGGAGGAGGCTTGTGTAAACACGTCTCCTGACACTTTTGTAATGATTCCCCAACTATGGATCCCACCAGCAGAGAGCCTCATGACCTTCATCTTCTTCCCCTTTTTCCTATCTGTCCTCCACCTCCATTATCCAGCTGGATGGCCATCAGTGTGCCCACTGTGATGGAGCCTTTGGCTCGGGCCCCACGTCTGGCAGAAACATCCTGTCCTGGACAGCGCAGAAAATAATATAGAGCCAGAGCACAGGCATGCTTCTGAAGATTTGAAGTGATTAACAGCAGAGGAGACAAGCAATGGGGTATGCTATAATAAAGTTTCACCAATCATACGCTTTCAGCCATTCAATCTCTTTACCTGAGGGGTTAAAATGAATGCAATGAAATAATGCACGTGGTACAGCAATGTCCACAAACTCATAGTGGCTGCATCATGTGGTTGCCAAGCAGGTAGCAGGGGCTTTGTCATCTAGCTGCTGGGATGTCGGAGTAGGGTGACTATACCATATGCCGAGTGAACAGGGCCAAGTTGACAGCGGCAGCGTGGACATGGAGCAGACCTCAGGGGCTAAAATAAGTAAATGTAATGGAAATGACCTGCGGCAAGCGATATCTGAGCCTAAAGGAGCTGAGCTTAATAACGTCAAGGTCATAGCTGCAAAAGTCCCACGGAGCTTCTTGAGTTGGGAATACCAGCAGGAGTCCTTCGTGGGATCACCACTTTCGACCTTCGGGGCTCATATCCCAACTGGTGGTTGTTTTAGAGGGGCACTTCCTTTCATACCTCTCCAAGTCCTCCATCTTCCTCAACTTCCCAAATCCCTAGGGCCGGTGTGGGGTAAACTCGGGCGTCCTCCCTTCTGTTATTTCAATCAGGTGTCTCATTTGTTTTTTTATTTTTCGTTTTTACTTGGTGGTGTGTCCTCCACACAAAAAAAAAGTGTGTGTGTGAAAATTTTGTGTGCCCTACTTAGAATTCTAAACAAATATTCATGATTCTTTTTTGGTTCGACCGCAATTTTACTCTGGTTGTGTAACAAACTGCTTTTGCTGACCGGAGGGGAAAAGGAGGGGGGAAATCAACTACGTTTCAAGCGATTATAATTCTCGGCTGATACACACCATTCTTTTTTGTTTAATTAAGATTTTGGTGTGTCATTTAAAAATATTTCAGCTCATTCAATTTTCTTTATGGAAGGGGTAATAGTGGTAATTCGGTATTTCCTTACTATTTTCATTTAGTTTTATTGATTTAAAACCTTTTTTTCGATGATGATTCTAGTTTAATTTTACAACAAACCTTGAAAATTTTGAATTTTCATTATAGAGGGGGAATGGAGGGTAATAAGGAATCCTTTTAAGTGCTGCTCACACAACTTACACTACTGATTTTCCAGATTTTGTTTTGTTCGATTAAGAACTTTGGTCTTGCTTTGAAACTTACTTCAAGTCTTTCTGATTCAATTGGGAAGGGGGTGAATGAAGGGAGTAATAGTGATGAATCGTTGTCTTCAATATTCCCATGTTTTTTCTCTCTTTCGTCTATCAAACCTCTCTTGTGCGAGATGAAACAGAAATTTTGAATTTGATGTCGCAATGGGAGGTGGAGGGGATGACCGATCCATTCTAGCAAGCTGAAATTCCCGTTAAATTTTCGTGCTTTTCTTGTTCGATAATTATGTTTATGATTGTGATTGTATAAGAACCGGATGTCCCTGTAATTCATGCATTGTTTACCAATTTGCTCAAAGTATCTTCCAATATATGAAAAATAATCATAAATGTGTAATAACGAATGAATTAAGTAACAATTATTTGAAATATTTTCATCGTCAAATACCACATAGAAATCACCCGGCACCTAACAACAGACGATAAATAGCCCTTTGAAAATGATCTATGCTCATGAGAACATGGTCCTGTGGCGATGTGGAAGAATCGAGAATATCGACCAGGAAGGGTGGGACGAGGAGGAATGAGTAGATGTTATGTTGGAATGCCTAGGTGGTATTTTTCAATCTAAATGGTATGCATGAAAACTTGTCCTCCAAATGAGACTTTTTTAAATGAGGTAGGTGAAAGTTTTAATAAACTGACAGTGACCCTTCTTGTCGTGTTCTCCATTGCAGGCATACCGACTAAACGCACCTCTTCCCACCTTCTTCGTAGGACTGTCCCATCCTTTCGTTCGATATTACGGGATTGTATCATCTTCAGATACTTTCACATGGTGGTAGTCTTGAACAAGGTCATCTTTTCAAAATATCCTCGTATGTGAAACCTTTCAATTGAAATCTAGACGGTGCCTGAGTGGGTATACGTCAGTGGGTATGTCTCTGTAGGGCCTCCACTTGCTCATTATTTTGCAGATCATAGACGGGGTTAGTCCATGAACGTTTTGAGGATCTATTCATCTATACCGTGATCTATCGTAAGCTGCAGTTCTTCCTTCCCTTTGGCCAACTTGTAAAGAAGCCGCCATTCAGTTTCAGTATAATCAAGGCCTGCTCAATTGGATTTACGAAATCCATTTGCAGCCTGCGAAATTTTGGATTTGCAAAAAATAGAGCGGTTTTTAGGTTGTTAGAAAAACATTGAAGAAGTAATCCATGACCAAGGTCGATGACATGTATTGCGGAGTAGGTTGGAATATTTCTTTTGATACTGGAGACCACATACGATTACAGCAAACAATCAGACTTTTTTTTTTAGGTCAATTAACTATCCCAATTCTCCTGAAACATGTGCATCGATGATGGGGTATTTAAAAACCTCAATTAAGAATACACGTCTGATCTGGCGAATTAGGTAAAAGTCAAGAGTGTGGAGGTGTTCACCAAATGGTAGGAAAGTGTGGGCCATTGGTCGTTGATACAAAAAGCGTTGGCCTACTGGAGTTAAGGGAACAACATACACCTGAGATCCTCAACCAGCCAGGAATTTTCAATGAGTAATTCAATCAAAACTGAATAACCTACTTGTGCACCCTGGAACTCTATCGCTGCTTTCAAAGAGATGGCAGTTAGTTTTCCGGCGGCCAACCACGAGGTGGCACAAAAAACTTGAATGAACAGGGTGAAAAAGTAGGCATCTCCTTACATATCGTGATAACAGCAAATAAACTCATCGCTCTCAGGATTCGGTGTAGCTGAACGACAACGATTATTCCGAGCTTGATTGCCTACAAAATGAGAACAGTTCGACCCAAAGAAGTCAATTAAACGATTTGTGATTTCAAACGGCCAAAACGAGAGGGACTAGTATCTGAACTGTTTACTACTTGAATAGAAGACCCCAATTAGCCATTTCAGCGTCATTATCAAGGAGGTCGGATGGTGGTACTAGTATTGACCAAATGTCAACGGGTAGGAGTAGTGATAACGTAGTGTTGAAGAAAACATCTTCATCTTGACTGCCAGTAAAAAAAAAGCCGTTCTACAATATGAACAATTACACGAGTATTATTTCACCAGGATCGAGTTCGATTAAAAGCTTATCGACTTCCCGAGCTTTGAGATTTTCAAAAACTTTTGGATCAAATTGATTCGTTAAATACGTTGTGAGGGAGAGATTTGTCAGTATAATACAGGACATCAGTTCAGCTACATCGCTTTTGATAGACGTTGATAAGAAATTTTATTTTATTAGCTACCAGCTTCAGTTTTTCAAAACGGTACCATATTGTTTGAATTTTGAAAGAATTTCTAGCTGGGTGTGGTCGGGACCATGAACATATTTCAATTTTGTGTGTGCAGGGTCACCACTCATGATATGTAGGCGTCAACCGTATTTACTAATTTCAGATAAAATCGTCATAGTATAATAGACGGTTTTTACTACGTTCACACTCAAATTTTTATTGAACCTCTTTCATTTTATCAAAGTTCCACACTTTTGGGAGGTCGAACAACAGATCGCCCAGAAACACGAGTCTAAAAACGGTACTAATTTATATCTGGATCAAACGAAAAACCACCCTCTTATGTCAAAAGTTCATGGAATTCAAATTTTTTAATACTTCCACCCTATTAATATTTATATTGTTACCATATATACGGTTGATCGAGGGTAATGCCGATGTAAGAATATAATTTTCAATCCATATGTTATTTTTTATACAAGCTTCGTTAGATATGGTCATGTAGTTTAGGTGAAAAGCTCTGGGACGATTTTTTCATTCGATTTTTGGATTATGCGCATTTTGAAACGTAAACTGTTGAGATATATTGTCTCCTACAATATAGATCAACATCAACCCAAGCTTATTCGTAGTTAGGGAAAGTTTGTTTTTCATTAAAGTTTGTGATATTCATGCGAAATACTTGTTCTCCTTTTTAACAGATTATGAGACTTAGTTTTTGAGCGAAAAATGAGCGCTAATTTGCTTAAAATTGAGCCGCTGGGGCGGGAAAACTATGACACATGGAAGATGCACGTTGAAGCGCTATTAACGAAAAATGACTTCTTGGGTTATGTTAATGGAGATATACTGAAGCCAGCAGAAGACGAGGCCGCAAGAGAATGGGAGGTGGCAGACGGAAAAGCTAAGGCGGACATCATTCTTTCCATTGGTTCGAGTGAATTGAAGCAAGTAAGAGGCTGTAGATCTGCTAAGGAAGTATGGGATAAACTAAGTTCAATTTACGAGTCAAAAGGACCAGCTAGAAAAGCGTCATTGTTGAAAAGCTTAGTTTTGAAAAAGTTGAAACCAGGAGATGATGTAAGGGACCATTTGAATGATTTTTTTGACGTAGTTGACAAACTTGAAAATATGGACGTTGTCATAAATAGCGATCTTCTCACGATAATGCTGTTGTACTCCCTGCCACGAGATTTTGAAAATTTTCGAATCGCGATTGAATCAAGGGATTCGCTACCGTCCCCTCAAGCCCTGAAGGTCAAGATAATAGAGGAAAGCGAAGCGCGGAAAGAGGCAGGATCCGATATTGATGAGCAAAATGCATTTTTAGGGAAGAGTCAGATGCGTCAAAGATTCGCGGAATCAGCTCGTAATCTGCCGCAACTAAGCACAAAAAAGGTTTGTTTCAATTGCAACAAATCTGGGCATATATCACGTTTTTGTAGAGAGAAAAAAATAGTTTCAAGACACCAAGAGGAATCCGCGGTGATTAGTGACGCTGCTGGGGATTTCGGATTACTGACAAGTGAAGCCAAGTATCCTCATTCATCTATGCGATGGTGTTTTGACAGTGGATGCACTTCTCATATGACAAATGAACTAAAAGCTCTTCAAGATTTAAGACCAGAATGTGCAAGAAATGTCAGCCTAGCAAATGAATCGCATGCAACATCTAAAGGGATTGGAACTGCTGTTTCTCAATAATGGTTCAAACAAGTTAACCTTGTCAGACACGCTTTTTGTACCTGAGCTCCGAACGAATCTCATATCAGTTGGAAAAGTGACCAACAAAGGCTACAAAGTAATATTTGACAGAGACACCGCAACTGTACAAGACAAAGAAGGAACAATCAAGCTGATCGCTGACCGCATAGATGGGTTATATTACCTCCGTCAGCACAAAGAAGTGGAATGTGTTCGAAGAGTATATGAAAATGTATCTCTACTGGAGTGGACTTGAATGACTTGAGGCGTGTCATCAGGAAAACCTAGCACGAGGGATTCGAGCAAGCCCCAATGAGTCAGTCCAGGATTGTGAAACGTGTATTCAGGCAAAGTTAACCCGCAGCTCTTATCCAAGAAGTGAAGGAAGTCGGTCATCAAGTTTGCTGGAAGTAGTTCACACTGACTTATGCGGACCAATGAGAGTTCAGTCATTTGGTAAGTCATATTACTTTATCACGTTCATTGACGATTTCTCTAGGTGGACAGAGGTACGGTTTTTAAAGAAAAAAAGCGAAGCCTTAAGTGCATTCCAAGGGTACAAGAATATGGTCGAAAATTTTACAGGCAGAAAAATTAAGTTTTTGCAAAGTGACAATGGTCGAGAGTATGATAATCACGAATTCAACAAATTTTTAGATAGCTGCGGGATACAAAGAAGATTCTCCTGTGCCGGAACCCCTCAGCAGAACGGAGTTGCTGAACGACAAAACCGAACTCTTAATGACATGGCAAGAAGTTTTCTCATTGATTCGAACCTACCACAGATGTTCTGGGCTGAGGCAGTATCAACAGCTGCTCATATTCGCAATAGGTGCCCTTCCGATGCATTGAATGGTGAGCTTCCATATACCTACTGGACTGGAAAAGTACCTGTCGTATCTTATTTTCGACAATTCGGAAGTAAAGTGTACGTTTTGGACAAAAATCCAAATAAGGGAAAGTATGACTCTAGGGGAGTAATGTGGATTTTCGTTTGCTCCCCTAATGGAACGAGAGGATACAGAATTTGGCTGACGGGTGAAAAGAAATTTGTAACTTCAAATGATGTCAGGTTTGTAGGGATGCTAGACGAAGACACTAGACGAGTAACTTCGGCTTTGAAAGAAGTGGGTTTCACCAATGATGATTTGTCAGTTCCAGAGTATTTTGTCGCAATACTCAACCAATCTACTCCAAAATCAGATTCTTTAGTGTCCAAGCCAAACTGTGGGGAGCAGCAACCGTCTGCTGTTGTAGGAAATCTCGAGTCCCAGGTTCGTGATGATCAGGATGTAGACGCCGAGATCGTGTCAGTTAGACGTTCTACGAGAACCAAGGGTGTTCCTCCAGAAAGGTACAATGTTTTAATTGCTGATGCGGATCAAACCAAAATTTTCGAACCGAGTTCTTGGAAACAAATCCAAAATATGAATGGCCTAGAAAAGGAAATGTGGATTGCGGCAGCGCAAGAGGAGATGAATTCTTTATAAACCAATACGTTTTGAGAGAGGATTTGATTTTTCTCCACCGTCATTACAAAGGTTCATCATTGAAATAATAAACCAAAATTGGAAAAAAGGGGAAGGTTACGTGGAACTGGGAATTCCTTTAATGCATGGGCAGGGTGCTTCATGTGTCAACTATCCAATATTGATTACATGATGATGATCCTGACCTGATTCCTTTCTGCGGAGAGAAGAGCGAGGAGTGGTTTGAGAAAGGAAAATGTGGTGAGCTTGGTGTATCCAGGACTCGGAAAAAAATGTAGGTATTGGAGGTTGAAGTGAGAAAAAAAACGAGGAACACAACTTTCTACTCATGTTTATGTTGGTGACGCTGGGCTTCCCGGGCTTAGATGGGCAATAAAACTAAGGCAACAAGTGAAACATGCCAACCGCAAAGGTGACTGTAACTTCTCTTTTGAAATATCTTATAGTTGACGAAAATCATTGGCAATGTAGACTCATTTTATAAAGGTAACTTCGTCAATTATTCATTGGAATGGGACGATTATAAAATTGCAACTGTTTTACGTGACGCAAAAAAATAATAAACAAAATGAAAAAAATTAGCACTTTAAATGACATACGAAACTCCTTTATTTATGTAGCCTTATAGCTGCATTATGGGTTTGTTGGTTGGAAAATTGTCAGAATTTAGGACAGGGAAAACTGTCGCCTATTTTTCGCGAGCAATAGAGAAATTCTCTGTATTATTGCTTGTTGTAAGACTTTAGACACGAAATTTGTGAAACGCGATGTAGGAAAAAGCTTTTGGACACAGCCCGTTCGGCACAGGAACTGTACATCCACACACGGGAATGACATGGACCGGCTTGGCGGGTAGCAACGCGGATATTGGATATCATCTGCACATACAGCCGTGGTTCAAAGCATCGCAGAGGGCGAGATTGGATCGGCGTTGCGGAGCAGTTCGGCCTGAATGGGCCACATGGCCCATGTTCTAGGTTGCTCAACCTTGTCCTCGTGGATCAAGCGATACTGGTTTTCCTTTGTTACGGCCGTAGCTATTCAGTAGATGTATAGCGGAGTTATGGCGAACACATTAACGTCTTCTCACTGAGGGGCAGACCTGTTGCCATTCAAATGGCGAATGCTGTGGGTCACAACCGTCAGTAGAGAGGAAGAAAAAAATTGGTATTTATGGCTTAAGAAGTGGAATATCCACTGATCAATGATCATTTCTACTACTCAAACAAAACCCCGTATAATATTCCAAAGAAGTACTGCATGAATAGGGGTGCACGATTCTTGGAAATGAGGACTGTTTTCTTAATCCAAATTAAGAAATAGTCACCCACCTCAATATTCCCTCGTTTACCCATCCATTCGGTGGATTTTGATGGATTCTTTATTTTATTTAGAGCCCTCCACGCCGAACTACCTCTAAATAGATATAGCGGTGTGTAGCGTTTAGTTCGATTTGCCTCGTGTTTTTTGAAAAAAAATTCAAGTCTGATCGTTTGGATGAATTTCTTCAAAATAACTTGTATTCATCAAAATTAACTTGTCATAAAGTTACCCAAAAAGCTGGTGACCGGCAACTTATCGACCATTACCTGCCAGCGTGCTTTTACTAATCTCTGCCGGAAATCTCACGGAAATTGGTCGTGGAGCAACTCTCGTTGGTAATTTGAGGTTTCGCAATACCAGAGCAGCGATCGACAGCAACCACTAATTTGTTGAAGTTACAGGATTTTAACGGAAGATCTCAGCTCGGCCATAAAACTCAACTGATTTCGACTTATCGCACTAGAGCCTTCTACGAATTTTTCTGTTTCAACGTCTAGAAATTCCAAGTTCCTATTCGTCTAGAAATTCCAAGTTCCTGATGCAGAAATATCTAGTCGGTTGTCAGCTTGTGTTTAGATCAATCTTTCCCATTCCAGGCTACATCAAGAGAGAGCCATTTGGATCCACTCTGCCTCCTCCCTACGATAAATGGCTGTACGAAGGTCATCTGCGATGGTATCGAATCGATTCTTTTTGACGATTAAATAATGATATTATATCAAAAATTATTTCTGTCGGGCTGTGAAACAGCATTGGTGGATTATTGACAACAAATCATCTCTTCCTGCACTCTGCCGAATTCTTAGTTATCGATTTTCAAACTCGGATAGAATAATATCTCAAATTATAGTCTCAGCGGAGAACTCCTTCGTGGTCATTGATGAACTATTCCGTTTCCCTGGATGAAATGCCATCGTTGCGAGCAGATTGATGGAAGCGATCCATTTCATTGTCACCCTGTAAAAGAAGCCATTCCATTGTGGAGTTCGAATACACATACTGGTTCCCTTCATTTGAACCAATATTATAAAGGGAAAAGATTGGATTTGTTTTTGGTTAATTTAATGTTTTACCACAGAAACTACTGTACTGAATCAAAAAGTTATTTAACAATGTAATTAGGAAGCTGCATCATTGCGAGTGACTTGAGCTAAATTATATTTGAAAAAATGTATTTACCCATCCAAAAGGAAACGATGTAAGCAAAGGTGTCAAAATGGTATCTGAGTCATTTCAAAATTATGGGTAATTCTATGTCACAGAGCTACTTAGAGAGAATCTTTGGTAGCATAGATTTCCCGTTTTTCAGTGCTATGCGTCTATGCGCCTCCTACTTGACAAATTAATTTGTGGTAGATATACCACAAATATATTAAAATTAATTAATCACCCTCAATTCACAAGCATGTCACAAGCTGCAGGTTACTGTTAAAGGTTCTACTTTTTTTTGCGTTTTTGAGTCGTTCCTAAATTATCAAATTTTGTTGGTACCTTACCTCACCTAGTCGTCCTTCCTATGCATCCTAATATGTAGAGAGAGGTCTTTCTCAAGTTATGTGATAAATGTTTATTAGTTCATTACATTTTTCATTTTGGTCGTGTTCTTCATTATTCTTGTTTGAATCTCGTTCTTAGTCAACTGCTCTTAAGACTGCAAATCAGTTAATTCAAAGGCTGGAGAAAATTACATTCTCATCATAGATATAACTACTTATATGTTTTTCTGTGGTGTTAATGAATTTTATAATTTGTTTTAATTCGGTATTTCTCTCCCCTAGAACAATGCTCTCTCCCTAGAAACTGAAAATTTTTATAAATTCAATATTTGACAAACCACGTATGGAACTGTATGACTGGTTAGGGTGGTCGACAAGGAACCTTCAAAGATGAACAAGCATAACAAAAAACCCAAAAATTCAGACAAATTTTGCGCCGGAAAATTGATGCTTGAAATAACCCATAATTTTTAAATGACTCGTGTATAAAAGTGATTGCAGACCATAGGCTTCTACAACTGTTGGCTATAAGTTAAATATTACCGTATATAATAGCAGTAGTACTGATAGGTACTGATGATTGTTCACAATAAGTCGGCAATGGTAAACGCCTAACATCATAGATAAAGCGCAGGAACAGTTTTTGTTTAAATGATCAAGTTCAAAAAAGGATGGAAACGAATAGTGATGATATTGCAGCCATGATATTACTCATTTCTATTTGATTGGTTTAATAATTAAGGTTGATTATGTGCTTGTAAATTCCACATCGAGTTATTGGGATCGGACTTTTCGTATCGAAGATATGAGGGGTATATTAATTTTGTAAACAAGAATAATGCCCCGAATTGTACAAACCGACGCTTAGCCAATCAACAAATAATAATCTACATACTTACGGAAAATAACAGTTTCAACATTTTAAAGTCAATTCTGCTAAATAACATTTTTTTTAGCTTTTTTTTTATCGCATTTATTTGAAAATAACATAATACAAAAATAAACTACGTACTCTTCTCTATGCGTACACCCCTCCTAGGTTACAATCAACCTGTGCTGAGGGGCGGAGCCTTAGATAATTATTTGAACATGCTCATGTCAGACCGCTTATTCATTAAAGAATAAAATACAATAAATTACAACATACAAATCCAAACCAGACAACTAAAAATAATTTACTTCACACACAAAAAATAAGCAACACACTCGTCGGTAACTTTACTTATAACTTAGCATACATTTTCTTAATTTTATTCTTAAATGCTTTTACATCCGGTATCTTTCTCACTTCACTTGGTAGGTTATTAAATAATTTAGTTCCTCTATACTCGTAACTACTTTGCCCGCAACTAGTTAACCTGAACGGAATTTCCATCAGATCTGTTGCCCTCGTAACACCCTTCATTTTTTGTTGTACATTTCCGATCACCTTCTCTTTGAATATTTTTATTAATTTAAGTCTCTCTACTAATTCTCTAATTGTGTTGACTTTAAATTCTTGAAATAACTTTTCCGTTGGGAATCTTCGCTTCTTTTTAAGTAAAATTTTAATTAGAGTTTTCTGCTGAACAAAAACCGACTCCATTAACGACTCGCTACATCCCTCCCAACCACTCACTCCATACATCATCAGAGACTGGGCTAGCGCAAAATAAATCATTCTTTTTGTGGTATTGTTAAAAAATTTCGAACTTCTTTAAATAAATGTATCAACTTTCTCATTCTACCTATCCACGATATATTATATCATCTCTTCAATTTAGATTTTCAGTTTTCTACTCCAACATTATATGAAAATAATAATAAGCAAGAATTTTTTGCCATATATAATTTTGCAGCCCAATAGAGACGAGCGAATTTCGACCACTTGGTATCGTCACCAGTGAAATGTTGTCTAATGTCCTCAAGTCGAGGGCAGTCAAAAAGGTGCTGTGAGGTCATGGCCGGATTGCTGGAGCAGAGAGTGCAATCAGGGTTGTCTCTTAGACTTATCCTGTGCAAGTGGTCGTTGAGGTAGTCGTGCCCAGTGATAGAACGAAATGCAACCACCGACCCATGGAGCGTGAGATCCTGGGGGACGCGCAGTGTGCCCCACTGTTTTCCTTCGGCCAACTGAGTATGAGCAAGCAGCAGTTTTTCACTAATGGAGGCCTTTATTATGCTTTTTGCACGTGTCCCACTAACATAATATACACTAGATAACATAATATAAAAATTTGACATTTATTATAATCGGAGTGAAACAGTTGAAGTCACGTTAGTAAAAGGACGTGTTGTGATAAAATTGATAGTCCTACATACTTTTAATGAGCAAAAAAGGCTCTTTTGTCTGAGCAGTAAGGGTACTGACATGCAATGCCTGTCTTGTACTGCTGATGTTTTATTGTTTGCATTTATACAGACAATTACGCTACGTAAATATTACAGAAATGAGAGAGAATGGGCAACATGACTTCGACCGGACTTTCATGTGATATTACTGTAAACTCCTCAACTATTTCATAGCCTAACTCGGGAAACGCGAGGTAAGCCAGCTAGTTTGCTATACATAAACGTCGGATTCAAGAAGCCAAAACTAGGTTAGTTAATTAGGTATTCGCGGGAATTTTGAGACCTTCAAGATATGCTTCCCATCCACAGAAGTAGAATGCAATATCTTGAGATACAAAAACAAAGTTGATATCTTTGAGAGGAGACACATTTCGGCCGATCTCCTTTCGTTCACAAACTGCAAAAGAACACAGTCACTTTCTCTCGAAGATTCATGTTCACGCTCCTCGCAATGCTGCTCGCTTTTCCTCGCTTTTTCACAACCCGTTCCCTCCCATAAACTATCGAAGAAACCGATTCGTCCATGAAATACCGCGTTAAATTCAAACGGGCATTAGACCCCAGCTTTGAATTTCCCTCACTCCGCCCAGTCTTTATCAAGGACAATTATTTCCTCATCTTTTGTTATCTTTACAAGATCCATTCCATTATTAGCATTTTTTCACTGTTACTATTTCATATGTCTTGTCGAGTATTAGTATCTCCAAAGACTATATTTACAAATTCCCTTCCCCCCCAATTTGTACTAAATTGGTTGATTCACGTTTCAAAAAGTTAAGAATCCAAATAAAAATTGTTTATAATCAAAACTTCCGCCAGTCGGATCTTTTCTCTACATCTACTGATTCAAATATCAATCAATCAATCAATCAATTTTATTTGCCGTTATAGGTAACAATGACCTTTACAAAAAAGAAATTCGCATCCTAATACATTACACGTGAAAAATTATTAATAATAAAAATAAAAATAAAAATAAAAACACCTCTCCGTATAAAATTAAATATGGGCATTAAAATGTAAATTCCGACTGTCTTAATATTATAGTTGGACTAAGTACATCTCTTCTAATTTAAATGAATTACCCTAGTTTTCAGACCTACAATGCAACAACCCGACATCAATTAGCATGTCTTCAAGAAACTTCCTCCTCTTGAGAAAAGCGACTGTATAGCTGTACAACCTGAACACCATGTTCTCATTCGGGCAAGTTAATAGGCAATTGACAATATACTCCTCACTTAGTCTGCCCGATCCAAAATACCTAATTCTATTGTTGACCAGCTGTGGACATGTACCTAGGAAATGGAGGAAGGTTTCCCGATCACCCTTATTGCACAGCAGACAGCTTTGTTCGGGGTCTATTTTCCATATTACAACTTTGTGGAAAATTCGCAGCATTGAGTCGCTTCGGAGCCTCATCTGAGCGATCACACGCTTCACCTCAAAGGGGATGTTCCAATTAAGGTAGCCCAGAAAGTTGGTGTACCCCTCGATCGTCTTTATATAATTTTTATTGTATGACGAGCAAATCATCCTTTCGTAATCTTCATAGGCTGTCATCGTTGCGAAGCTGTTCAAAACTTGCTGCTTCTTTTTGACCACCCATCTCACATCTTGCTGGTCCCACAACTCACTGTATCCTAGTTTCGAAAGTAGGTTTTTCATTTGGACTGCCCAGTTATACTTGCCATCACCATTTTCGTTACACGATCGTAAGAGGGCGTTATAACATGCTCGCGGGTATCTGTTCTCCGGCATAAGGAGGAGGGCTTCCCACCACGTCAAGGCTCTTTTAAGTACAAAAACACCCAACTTGATCCTTCCAGATTCTGCTCTTACCATGTAGTGTGGCGTACAAGAGGGAAGAGTGAGTAAGCTCTTGAAAATTCGAGACTGGACCACTTCAATCTCCTCCAGATAGCGTAAACCCCAGATCTCGCTTGCGTAGAGCACCACCGAAGACGCCATCGAATCCACAAGACGGCAAGTTGACTCCCAACTGTAGCATCTTCCGGACGATAGAATTTGGCGAACGCTACCCCATGCTCTAATTCCCTTTGTTATGAAGTGCTCCTTTGTTTTATTAAAAATACCTGAAGAAGAGAACGGCACCCCAAGATAGGTATACTCTTGGACAAAACCAATTTTTTCCTTCACCAAGGTGATATAATCTTCAGCATTTCGACCCCTGGATTTACTGAACCGAATTATTTTGGTTTTATCAGGGTTTATGGCCAATTCCATCGACAATGAATATTCCTCCAAAGCTCTCATTTTCCGTTCGATATCCACTTTACTATATCCGAATACCACAATGTCCGATTCGTCCATGAAATACCGCGTTAAACTCAAACGGGCATTAGACCCCAGCTTTGAATTTCCCTCACTCCGCCCACTCTTTATCAAGGACAATTATTTCCTCATCTTTTGTTATCTTTACAAGATCCATTTCATTATTACCATTTTTCACTGTTACTATTTCATATGTCTTGTCGAGTATTAGTATCTCCAAAGACTATATTTACAAACTCCCTTCCTCCCCAATTTGTACTAAATTGGTTGATTCACGTTTCAAAAAGTTAAGAATCCAAATAAAAATTGTTTATATAAAATCCAAACTTCCGCCAGTCGGATCTTTTCTCGACATCTACTGATTCAGATATGATTAAATTTGTTAAAAAAATTACGTATCAACTATGGTCATGAATCATCGGCATGATTTTTGGTCAACCCTATGTGGTAACATCAAAGGATTGAAGAAAGAGTATCGGAAACTTTCGGAAGAACACTGATGTTTTTTGCTTGTCATTGATCTACCCAACCGCATTGCTGTAGGTTTACCCGTTGGCTCTCCCTAAGGGCTAAAACTTTGCCGGAAAGAAAGAACGTCAACATGCTAGAAATCATCCTGTAAACTGCGACGATCGAACAGTTGATGTAATTGCTATGGGAATCTCCTTCCGTTTAACTATAAACTTTTTTTGTGGTTTTGCGGACAAGTGAAGCATAGATAGACATTTTTTTTCTATTTCACTATCCGTTAATCGGTTAGTGGGTTTCTACGTCTGTGTTGAAGTGCTTACGTAGCAAAAATTATCGTAGGTACTTGGATATCAGGATTTGTTGCGTAAGAGTTGATGAGGGAGCTGATTTTTTTTCTAACTGGCCTTCAATGCTGAAATACCAAACGTGACTTCTTTGGGATATTTGGAATATACTTACAAGGTACGGATGCGCAGTGATCAACTAATAATCCATCCAACGTGCTATTTTAATGGTAGAGTGGACAAGACAAAATATGATGTCGCGAGGTAACGAGCTTAGATTATGTACCATTGACTATGTTTTTAATTCCTTTTTTCGCATTCTTAAACATTTGTACCCATTCTTCATCACGTTATATTCAGATAACGATATACACTCTGTAATCATCTACAGTTCAGTGATCTCCGTAAAAGGACTATCTGAGATGAATAAACCCATGTGGTAAAATTATCAGCGTTCACTAAAATTTCTATTCCATTTTTTAAAAGTTGTATTTTGTTTGTTATCACTCTTCATATTGTACATGTTTTCGTCTAGGTTTTCGTATTACCTATGTAATGCTTCACTTACGAACATTGTCATTTACAGCAGCTATATGGAGAAACATGTTTTTACTATACCACTCATTTCTACAAGATTGAAATGCGCAATATCCATAACTGGTTTTATTCTCCGCTGAAAGAAATATAATATCCCTATCCACGTGTTTACGAACGCCGGCGAATCCAGGCTCATTTTCTTTTCTTATCTCTACATGAGGTCTCACAGTTCCCAGGAATTAAGGATTATATTAGGAGGAATGGAAGGAGAGAAGGACTGAGCTCAAGAGATATCCAACTTCTTGTGCCAGAGGATCCAAAATACCCACAATTCTATCTTCTTCCAAAAATGTATATACCGTACTCTCTTCCAGATCAACTTCCCCCAGGCAGACCAATAATAGCGAGCTTCGGGTGTTTGACCGAAGGGATATGTGCCTATATAGATTCTTACCTGCAACCAATCGTCCGTACCATCATACATTAAAGAACATCATACATTAAAGCCAGCCATCATACATTAAAGACACCCAACACTACCTCAACATTTTACGCGAGACACGAGTCCCTCCAGATGCAATCCTCATCACTACAGACGTTACACACTTTGAAACACTTTGATTCAGTTTCGCGAGAAAGATCAGATCCAAAAGTTCCTTCCACCAACTTTTTAGTGAAGCTGGCTGAATGCGTTTTTGACCATGAATGTGTTCAAGTACGGTTACCAAATATACATTCAGAAGAAGGGAACTGCTTTGGCAAATTACAGAATTCAAGGCCAAATTAGGGAATGATTTCTTAGCATCAAGAGCGAAAACTCCCCTGTTGTGGAATAGATTTATTGATGACGTGTTTCTAATTTGGCCAAATAGCGAGGAGGAACTTCAGCTTTTCTTGACAGACATTAATTCACGATATTCAGTCACATGGTCATATTCTTCGATAGCCACAACATTTCTCGACGTCGACATCACTCTACAAGAAGGGGGTTTCATCACCACTGTACATATTAAAAACGCGAATAAATAATTATACTTGTATCATGATAAGTAAAAACGGAGTAAGATAGAACATCAGTAACAAACATGAACTACTAGCTGCCACCCTCCTCACACAAAACGATCAATCCCAAGATCGTTATCCATACGTGGTCATCGAATCACCAACAAGACAGAAAATCTCGAATCCTATCTTTCGGGCCTTCAATAAAAGCCGGTAGAAAGGGGGTTTCCTGAGGAATTTGTGAAAGACCGCTTAGTGCCCGCCAATGTACAGTATACAGCAACACCCCAGGCTACCGAAGACCGAGTGCCACTAGAAACCACGTTTTTCTTTGGAGCTCAAAAATTAAATAGTGTACTTCGTGAGCTACAACCCATTCTAACATCCAACACGCATACAAGAGATACTTTTCAAGACACACCACAAGTAGTGTACCGACAAGCTAGAAACATTGGAAAAATGTATCGCATCGTCATCCTAGAACACAGTTACAACAATCAGGACATCTCTGCGTCCGACTCACATGTAAACTCTGTAATCTCCTAATCGAAAGTGGTGGATTCACATCGGTTAACACTCCACATTCCTAAAAATGTGTTGTGTTAACTCAGTAGAAAGTCAATCAGAACTGAGCGTTTAACAGTTGATTTGCCAAAAATGCGACAGCAATCAAGGACCTTTTTATGTATGCGAAGCATCACAGCTGAATCTGCGAGTCAATAACCACCGAGCCACCCACAATTGACCACCCCCCATCAATGAGCATGCAAGATCCCACGATGCACCATTTGATGAGTGTTTTTGAGTGAAAGTCCTCAAAAAGATGCCACCAGGCTCCAATGACAGACAGCTCCACCAGTCAGCAAGGGCACACAAGTGGGTTCCAAAAGCAAACCAACATCCTGGCCTCAACATTAATGATTAAAATTAACATTACGGAATCCAATCAACAGCCATCACATCTCCCCAAAAACATACAAATTATTTTTTTCATTTTACTCTTACATTGTGATCAACGTATCGATCGAAATATCGAAGACATCTTCTTTCTATCTGTGTTCGCTATTATTTTAAAAAACAAACAAATTATTATGTATACCAGCCTGTGACATTCTAGAACGTTGAACATTTTTTTCGAACATAAAGAGCGTAATAGTCTTCATACATAAATCGTACAAACATCTTCAATATATTGACTTCATCATTTATACATAATAATGTAAACTTAACTTCTCTATTTGAACCTTATTCTATAACTATTTTTTTTGTTGCTTCATCGTTGAAATTTATTTCTGTTTTTGACTTTGTTCATGCACCAGTAAAACGAATAATAAGTTGAAGAGTGACTTAAATTTTTGTCAGGTTTCAAAAGTGATATTAATCATGGTACCTACCTTTTGACCTCGAACTCCTCTTCGAAATTTTCTCATTCTATATTCGGCTAACTTGATAATTTATTCCATTGTCAACTCGTACAACGATATCTACCTGCAGGCAACGCTAGCACTCAATTCCCACCACAGCCCTCCTTGTTGCCGTCAAGTAATGTTTCATTGTTACTGCAATAATTCTCGTAAGAGATGAAATGTGGTTCCATGGGGTTGGATTGCTAGGGAACCGGGACCCAGGGGACGCGCTCTTTGATAAAGTTAAAAGGACTGACAACAATCATCACACAATGCCTTTACTAGAACAACTTTGGCACAAAGTGGTAACCAGCAAGGCAATCTGCTTTCATCTCCTACCAACATCTGCCCTCAACTTGATACCAGAAGCCATCCGGTCCGCTACTTGTCCGAAATGCTGTTTCATCGAAGCAATTCCTAACCCTTTATTCTGTTGTGAAATATACATGAAATGGCTTGAAATTACAAGGCATCATTTCTGTATTGCCAACAACCAAACATTAAACAATTTTTTCGATTGGAGTACCATTATTTCGTGCAAAACGGGAATGGATGCACAGCAGTACGTAAGTACCTACTCGTGCGGGAGCGTTTTTTCTCTTAATAGTTTTGTCTTATTTTTATTTAAAATCTCATCCAAATGTTTGAAAAACGGAGACACTTTGATGAAAGCGTGTACACACACGCTTAAACAGTCAAAAAATCTACTCAAACATGATCGATACAAGACAAATGTACAGTGTCACTTAACGAGCGAACCACCCTTTCTATTTCCGTTGTTTATGGAGCTATTAGAAAACTTTTTGAAGTAAACCCCCCTTATTTTTTGGCAAGAAATTCAAATATCACACTTCCGCGCGTCCCGCACGCGCACGAATGCCCGAAACTCGGACTAACTTTGTTATTTTAAAACGTAACCCTAATTTTTTATTGCAGATTCGGATTCTACCCAAAATTTCATTAAAATTTGGTCCCTCAACCAATTTTTTTAATTGTGCGCAACCGTTTCAACGAGCACGTAAAGTTGCTCAACCCCAGAATTGTGAAATAGTGGATGATGGTGTACTCTAAAGTGTGAGACGTGAATTTCCATTGTTTTTCAACGCTGATTCACGTGATGCTATCCGTTTCTCGATTCCACTCAATTTTCGCGGAATAATGACGAAATTTGTTTATTTCGCCTCTGTTTTTTTAAATTTAATGCGCCTGTTTTCAGATTTTTAGGGGGATTAATTTTCGAGATCTGGTTGAAAAATTCAAAAATAGGAGATTGAAACGTTCTTTGGCGATCGAGTGAAAAATCATCTAATCTGAGAGTTTTAAGTCGGCATACATGATGATGATTTTGGTTTATTATTAAATAATAAACCATTGTAATCGCTCTGGAAAAAAAAAGCATCTAACCCCCCTGAAAATTTCATGGTTTACGTTTCAATTTTGGGGGTCCGAATCTGCACGATATCTCCGAAACGGCTGTAGCAAAAAATCTGAAATTTTCAGGAAAAATCCATCTTGGTCCGGCGACGCCCCAATCCTTGAGCCAGCTCCCTCACTCAATTTAAAGTGCCCTTTAAGGGCTGTAATAGTTTTGTAAAATCCCTGAAAACCTCAAAACTAGTCGAATCGGCCTAAATATTTTCCTATTTGAAGAACATACCATTAGGAATCGAATGAGCCCTTCCCCACGTCCGTAGGTCAAACCATTCCCGATGTATGGCCCGATTTATGGTGCCAACATTTGCGTTTTTTCGTTTATTATGGTTTGTTTGTAACCTAGTGATGTCCGGCCGATAGCGTCGAGTTGTAGTGAATGTGGATACTGGAGTGATAGCCGATGTGAATACTTGTAGTGTAGTTAGTAGCCGATACACGGGTTGAAGCATTCTGATAATATATAGGTAAATATTATTCAATATCATTACTGGGGTTTATTATTCAATATTATGAACGTTGGATTCGGTATTTCTAAGGATTCTTTCAGGTGGTTTATTATTCAATTGTAGTGGCGTTGATTAGTTTGAATTTTATGGCCAGATCCACAGCTTTAATTCTTGTGGTTAAAATTAGTTTGGTCGTTTTAGCTTGAGTGGTGCAATAGATTTCCGATTATTGAATTTCGATTGGGAAATGTATGCATAGACCACGTAAATCTTTTGGTCATGGAGGTTTTCGAAACTTGTAAACAACATTTAACTCTCTTTATTTTGGCTAGTAACCGTGTACCATCGGGATTATTTAGGTGTCCCCATCGGACATTAGTCCACTGTCGGTTAGCTAAATAACATTTGTCGCATAGTTAACTTTGCAGTAAGTGGCTGATGTTTTGAATTACTCCCAACTTGTCATCATTCAGCAATACGGTTGGACTGGATGTTGAAAAAATATAAAATGAATATTAGTTTAGTGAGGACCATTAGTTCCTTCGGTCGTGATCATTGAAATTCATTTTGATTAACTGAATTGATTTAGTTTGTGATTGCAACATCAATTGATTGGTGGATTTGTTAAAAAGGTATTTTTTTCCTGCTACATTTTATCCTATCAATATCTGTGCAGCCGTGTGTGGTCGAGTGGTTTTAACAGAAATACTACTACCATATACTACTAGTGCACACTCGTATTTATAAAGGAATCGGTTGGATGTCGGATAAAAAGGGGACTCACGACTCACGCAGTGATGGTATCATAGTTTCGGAAGTGGAGGGGGATCAGATGTTGACAGAATATTTTGGTACAGCCGGGATGGGGTGGGACCGTGCCCTATCATTATACCCAACACACGTAGTTGCAGTGCAGATGCTGGTGAAGGGACGAGACAGATATGGTGACGGGGAGAAGGGAACGTAAGGCGGCGAAGGGATGGTGGAAAGGCTACATTACCTACGGGATCCCTCTTCACCGCCCTGCCGCTTCTCCACCACTGCATCAACCCCTTCAATACTCTTCTCCAGCTCTTCCAACTTTTTCCTCTTCTATCTAACCATTCCCTCTCCTTTGGCATTCTGGCTATCCATCACGTGTTCAAATCCAAATCATCTATCGAACTCCATTCATAAAAGTGATGTGGATGGAAGAGAAACGATTCGTGTTGTCTCATACGAAATGAGTCAGCCAAGAATACACCCATGGACTTGTCTTTCTCAAGTTATTACGTTACCACCTTCGTTAAAAAACAAAAAACAAAACAAAAAAATAATGAGTGATCATTACGCTTATTATTAGAAGTCGGACTTTTTTTTATGCTTAAATTATCTTTAACCCAACTGCTGTATATAAAATTTCATGAAATTTTCGCATTATATCATGAAGTTATACATTCCTCAGATTAGTTTTTTAATTAGAGGGAATACAACGTTGAACTACTAAATAGTTCATATTGCTAAAAATAAATTACTAAATACTTCATTGCTGAATAGCTCAATTATTCACATAGTTGAAAATTTTCAGACTGAATTAGGAAACCAAAACCACGATGATTTGAACTGAACCAAGAAAAATGATGAGGGAAAATAGAAATACTACCATTTCGAATATACTAGCTTTGGGATCAGAATTGGTAGAGCCTCGCAGGGGGTGCAAGTAAATGTGCAGCATTGTTCCTGGAACAATGTTAGCAGAGAAAAACTTCGGTTGGTGGACGGAGATAAATATCTGTATATACACTTTTTTTTTCTAATTTGTTTAATTCGATTTTTTAAATCAGCGTCAGCTGAAACGAAAACCAACAACTCTTAGAGGGTTGGAACATTTTTCATTCTTGATCAATTACAAATGTTCAGTATTGGAAATAGTAAACTAAAAAGTGATTCCAAAATTTGTAAACGTCCTAAGAGCCCATACTTCCGTACAGAGACAGAGGACGTGTGGGATATTTTTTAATTTCCGATGAAACGCAAAGGGTGGGATAAGCAGGGACACGATGTAAGTGGAGCACCCATTTATAGCGTCAGTCTGAAGTCGGAACCCCTGGAATGGGAGTCAAAAGCGGCGGTTGTGACAGCGGGGGTGGGTTCAAATGAGGCTAGATCCCATCCGTCACTGCCCCTTACTGACCTCAATACTCCGTCTCCACCTCACCCTCATCCTACGTTCCAGCAGCCTCCTGCTCCCTAAATTAAACCTACACACTTCCTGGACCCTATGAATGGCTGGTGTTAAATAAATCAACGGCGGTAGACGGCAGTAAATTGTAGATCAATGCCCGAAACTGAGCAAGTTCAATCCATTGACCATCGAAGCACCCTAATAACTACCACGTATTGTATGAAATGGAAGCGGATTAGCAATCGCGATATTGTATCTAGCAGGTCTCCACGCGTCAAACTTATTGAGTTAGTTGTTTTATTTCAACCAACTAGAAAACAGTCATGGTTGGTAGGCGGATGGTGTAATAGATAACAAGAAATTAAGAATTATAACAGGAATGAGCGGCGCTAGAATGGAACGGCCACTAACCCTCCCAATTCACTTTCTCAAGAGTAAGTTCAAAGTTTCCGAGGTTTATTACCCAAGAGAAAATAGTGGAGTTATAACTATTTATCACAATTTACCTCTAAATTCACCCCCTTCCATGAATAAATATGAAATTTCTTAAATATGGTTCAAAACCAGACAAAAATTCAATAAACCGAAGATCTCAGCTGTTAATCAACGATGTTCGGTTTCTCCAACCCCAGTTCAGATACATCAACGATCGAGCACGCTAAACCGAGGATCAAAACTAACCTACCGAATTTGGGTGATTAGCGTCCGAAACGGCGATTTTACCAGTTCTTTTATCCTTTTGATTGCATTCCGAAATTCTGTTTTGCTGGGTTTTGAGTGGCATTTGTGATATTTTGTGCTATTATTATTACTTAGAGTTCCACAATGTTGATTTCGGGATATGAAAAATATTGAAAACCCCCATTGTAACGGTCGTTTGCTCTAGTTCGAATTAAAAAACAGTGCGTACAGTGACAGAATTGAAAGTAGGAGCGTATAAATAAGTTTCCTTACATATCAGTTTTTTTTTATAGTGTAATCCCACAAGATATACAGGAGGCAGATATCCGTATACCCGAGAAGTATAATTTATTTTTTACAATACTCCGATTTCGGTTCAATTTTTCTATTTCGGGAACCTCCTCTTTCCCATCCATGACTGGGCTATACATAAAAACAACAATATTAGCAAACGAATTATGAACGTAATCAACTCCATTAACGAAAACAGAAAACAACTTGTAAAGTAAGAGAAGTTGTAAAGTAAAGCAAACAGGGAATAGAGCGAAAATAGAAATAGTTGTTGGTCACATTTTGAAGGCAAATTCTTACTGTCGTATAAATCAACTTTTTAACTTTAAATCGTCGTAGGATCAACAACCAACTCAACTCTTTCGATCAATTCTTCATGGAAACACTGTAAATTAGATGTTAAATGAGAACAGTGTAACCATTGATTACGTAGGTTAAATCCGTTTGTTTCAAATCGACTTTCAAATCTCTGGTCCCGTCTAAAATTGATTTACTTTAACCATGATTGAAAAGAAGCAAGAACAGCGGTTGTTGTATGACAAGCGCTTGAATGAGTCATTTTGGTCATGGGGGCATTTGGGATCGAAAAAAAAAAAAAAAAAAAAAAAATAGAACAATAAGATGAAAATAGTGATTTATCATCATCAATCAGTCCATTTAATCCCATCACATCTTTCCATAATGAAAATTAAAAGTTCTGAAACATGTTACAATATTTAATAAAAATCTTGACAGAACAATAAAAATAAAAATGACGCGAATCGGTCCAAATGTTTCGGTTGAGCGATGATCAAATGGTTAAACGAGATCATTGAGTGAGAAATTGTTTATGTGAACCTGAACTTGATATCCCTCAAATCCTCCCTTTCCTTCATACCGTCTTCCAGCCGTCCACCTCACAACAACACCAGCACTCCATAACTTGAAACTTTGCAGACTGCAAACGGACTGAAATGGAAATCTTCCCTTAGACATTGTCAACACCCATGAAGGGTAAACAACTTTTGACAGCCCAGTTTCCCCAATGACAACTGCACGTGCTTTACTCAACAATCAAGCCCGATTTCCAGTTTTAAGCGCTTAATCATTCACTATAACCCACTATAACTTGTTGCCACCGACTACTGGAAAGTTGAATGCCTTTTTTCACCTCAAACGTAAACTGAAAATTGTGCTTGAATACATTCAAATCTGAAAAAAAAAAAATAGATCAAAATGCAAATAAATTCTGAACCACTGTTTGGATAGAAAAATATTATTTAGAACGAGTTTTTTCCTGATAAATACAATAATTTGATATTGTGTTAGAGATGGATCGACTAAAAATCGTATCTGAAAATTATCCTCCATGTGCAATTCAAGAGAAAATGAGAAAACAGAACATTTTGTAGGGCGATGCCCAATCCCACCCTCGGGCCACCTTGCTCAACAAATGAGAGATTCGCACTCCCTTTCCCCGCTCGGAATAGTGGAATTAACAGCTGAACATTTCAATTATTAATTATTATTCGCTCAGAACTTCTGACCAGAGGAAATGACCAGAAAATACCCTATTTGTTGAGCGTGGAGGCCAGAGAGGGTCACCGTTCAATTCAGCTGAAAAAAATACGTAAAATCAGAAGTGGAACTTTTTTTTTTTCAAATATATTTTGTGTCAAACACGTGGATTTTGCCGAAAACCTTTTTCCACATTCCAACAATTTCTCCACATACTTCTATCGTAAAGTATTTTTTTAATAATACTGCTAAAAAGCTGACATGTCACGACGAATAGTGGACGGATTTTGGTATATAATTTGCAATAATGAACCTTTGTAATCGATCGCGGAAAAAAATATTTGAAAAACCCTCGATAGTTGTTGGTTTACGTATCGAAAAATTGAATAAAAAAAAGTCCAATGGTCCACCGTACGACGGGACCATTTTTTACGAAATGTGGCTCAAAAATCCACGTTCGACATGGTATGTTCCAGTAATCTTGGAATCCTGATCAATCAACCATAACGAATGACATTTACAATGTTAAAACCAACCAAGACAATGTGAAGAGGTAGGTAAATTACCTATTTACTTTTCTTCACAAACCAAAAGGCCACATTGTTGCCAAAGGGTATTGAAGAGCTCGTCAGAACCTACAGTTAGGAAAAAAAAATCAAGAACGTAGGACTGAGTGAAATTTCACAGGTGGTAGACTCGAAATTTCCCCTAGTTAAAGAAACATCCATTTACAGATTCTTACTTTAGTGTCTGACACCTGTGTAAAAGATTGCCTATGTCCAAAACTAACCGAATGGCAGCAATGCGACAATTACAAAAACCTCAGTAAAGTAATTGAATACTATGGAAAAAATCACTCAAACTAGCAAGGTTTTCTGAAATCCGAAGCCAAGCTGTACACTAAAGAGCATTCCTAATTCGTGAAAAAAAACTTTTTTGAAGTTATGAAAACTTCATGCGTTGACAAGACAAAACGGAAGAAGTTTTTCATCCGTGATACTCATAGAGCAGCTTATCTCGGCTGTTACTACAGACCATTGAACGGTTAGGGTAATGAATAACGAAGAAAGTATTCAATCACGGGAAATAGCAGAAGTTCGATCGTAATTCAATTCATTAACGAGGAGCATTATGGTCGTCAAACTAAGTTAGTTCTACTAACTCCTTTCCTCACCCTAACCTTCCTCTCATATTATAGAATATTGGTGTTCGAGATGTTGACTGATGAAATTTTTCCTGTAATTAAAGGATGATTTCCCTCTCCCCTTCTTAGATGGGAAGTAATGGAATTACCGAAGTTTTCCAGTAAAGTCGGGGAATTAAACAAAGCTTTAGAAGCAAGTGATACACCCAGTTTAGAAGAGAAAGATCCGCATCAACATAACGGCTTTTATAAAATGGTATTGTTTTTCAATCGACCCAGACGTGATTTGCACTCGATTTTTGATTTAATGTATTTTCGAGCTGAAGAAGAGGAAGCCAAGAACGTGATCGTGGGTCAATGTGGAACCCATGTCATACATATAGTTAGGTGTCGTTGGGTTAACTGTTTATGAAGGGGTAATTTTCGGACAACCAGTTGAGTGCACCCGCAGTGCATTTTGTAGATGGCGTGTTCCTCAAAGGCATTGGATATTCACTGCTGCTTGAGGGTGTACATAAATCAGTTCTACAACAGTACCGCATGATATTAAATGCTTTAAATGCCAGAAAAATTATTAGGGCTTTCTTCCAGGTTGCGGATATATGAGACGTTTTAACGAGTTCACGGAACAACACTTGTGGGGTTGGTCGTGAATGAGTATAAGTATCAAGCGATACATTATGGAAATCCTGTGTGCTTGTTACATCCACATTTTTAGTTATAATATCCCTTGTGAAATTGGGACTAAACAGTTTCTGTGCAAGACGAAATTTTTAATACACTGGCCGGTTTTCCGTGGATATTCCCGCTCATCGATGCAACGATCCTCCGGCCCAAGGGTTGAATTAGAGCGCGATCAAAATGAGTTTTAAAATTGGATCAGCCTTATTAGGCTGGACTGGTTCTGACGCTTAGTATGGAGTCGAATCCCTTTTCGTGGGGTATTAGGACAGAAATCTAATACTAGCAATTAATCGCAAACCTAGTGGCCACTAACTACCTGGAAATCCAGGATTGTGGCCTACCCATCGGACTTGATGGCAACAATACATCCATCCTTGCATAAACACATTGATTCGCGAAATTGAAAGCTTTCAGAATGTGTAGCTGGACTAATGATGTGTTTATGTTTAATTCAATTTCTCTCAGTAGGCGCCTTTGATTATGCCGATAGAGTACGCTACGTTTATTAATTATTGCTCAGTAGTCTCCGTGGAAAGGGTATATGATACAGAAACAATAAACCCTTGTGCGTTAAACTGGACGTTGTTATCATGTGAGTGAAATGATCAGTCGAGGAAAAGTTTTGAAGGGAGCCCTGGTAGAATCCAGATAGCGTAACAACACCATATTTGTACATACACTCGCGAGTTTTGTGCATTAATGAGCCAGTGTTCGATCCGTATAAGCGTTATCCCTGCATTGGTCACCGTCGAGTCACTTCCCATCGGTAAAACTTCCACCAGTGAACGAAAACTGTTCTGTAACTCGAAGCATGCTAATCAAACTTGTTACACAATCCAATACCGCCAAACAGTTACCCGCATTGTGTTGATGAACTTTTCAAATAAAATGGCATCACGAAAGCGTCACCGCGTTATTGCCAACATAGGTGCTTCCACGAACGCTGTACCCAATTCAGTTTGCCCGACTAGCGTAACTAGCTATCAACCTTAAAACTTAATTCCACTGAACCAAATTAACGGAGTTCTCCAAACGGTTAGTTTACCTCAACATACATATTTAGGAGCCCTTAAGTTACATGGTGAATCAAAATTTGAGAATACAGTTGGAAAGAACGTTTAATTTTCTATCTTCCTACTGCCTGTAAAACAATTTGGTGGGTGGTCTTGGTGGGTGAAAAATCAACTCGTAAATTGATTTTTGTATAGAGGGTCTTCTGAGGATCTTCCTATAGATTGAGGAAGAAATTGTGGTACGGCTCAAAGGAGGGTTTCTCCAACAAGTCGCTGAGTACCTAAGCAAAATAGGAGGTGGGATTATCAGCAAATTGTGCAGCTGTGGAAGTATCGACATAATATGGGAGTGAAAAGATTTCCTCCTCCACAATTTTTCTCCAGAGGCTTCGTTTCCGAGTTATTCGCGATTTAATATTTTTTTCGTGTATATGATGTTGAGTCATTAAAACGTTCATAACTCCCTCAATTTTGTGCATAACTCCTGGGACACCCTGTATAACTAAAAAATGCCTAATGTTTGAAAATTGGGAAAGCTAGGGAGGAGGCATTGTCTTGGTCAGGGGCAAGATATGCAATAACCCGCACAACCCCCAGGTCTTGAAGGAGGGGTTGCTTTGTGCGCCGTGTATTACCAACCCCATTCCGATTTGTCCGTAGCATTGGGTGTTGCAATGTTGATGTTGATGGTTGCTTCTGATCAAATTCAGTTTTAGTAAAATGTTTGCTTACTCAAACTTGTTATCCAGTTGTAGGACAATGGTAAGATATTGGGGTTTAAATCGAGTTCATATAAAGGGTTAAAGTTTAAATAAGATTGTTAAAATATAAAATAAAAAATAAAAATTCAAAAATTAAAAATGAAAATGAATTTAATGAATGAAACGTTCGTTTGTGAACAGCATCTACGGCATTCCTAAGCTGTCCAGCCAAAGTCAGGATAATCGAAGAGACGGCTATTGTTTGTGTTCATTTAAGATTTATTGCGATGAGTTGCTTTCAGCAGAGTAGCTATACCACAAGTGGGTATGTTGACATGATTTTTGTATATTGTTTTGCCAATTGTAATCCTTCTGAAGCAGCAAAGGAGTCACACTCCTCCTGTGTACAACTCATACCCTTACGAATACGTCGGATAGCTTGAGGAAAAAAATTTGTAGATAATATTATGTCACTGATCCTTTTTTTATCTGGTAAACTATCTTTTTTATCTACTAATCCTTTTTTGTCACTAAGGTTTTGGTTATTACTACAATGCTCAATAGCTATAGCGCACCATGATGAATGGGAATATATAATAGGGAAACCACGCTGAAGGAAATGCAGCGAGGAAAGAGACGAAAGGGAAGAGTTGGTAATGATACGGAAGCCTGGATTGATAAGGGTCCATAGTGTCCACAAAAAGTTGGATGCAACTCATCGCAATCAATAGTAAATGAACACTAACAATAACCGTCTTTCTGCTCTTCGATTATCTTCACTTTGGCTGGTCAGCTTAGAAATGCCGTAGACGCTGTTCACAAACGAACGGGTTTACGCGTCCGACAAAACTATCTCAAATCGTCACTTGGGAGGTCTGGCGTTGTCACCATTCGATTCAGCTAGAAAAGTTACGTATTTCACGCCTACAACCTTTTTGTTGTCGAGACTTTTGGAAAAACCTCAAATTTAACAGAAAACACACGTTTTTCTGCAGCTAAAAAACATTTCCTCATCTAAAAATATTTTTAAAAACCAAAACGATTTCACCGTTGGAAAGCTGATATTTTGGCGCAGGTTTTGTCAGGCCTGCACAGTTCTGCGTCAAGCATTAATGGGCTTTCTAGGGCTGATGAAAAACAGGCGATTTCAAGATTTTGACAAAAAACAATCGCACATCTTCAATGCAATAAAAAAAATGTTTTCTGACATCAAGTAGATAGAAAAACGCTCTTCCCAACGGTGTCATCATATTTGGGCTATATCCGAAATTGATGGTGTTATAACAGTTTTAATGACATAAGATCAAAAACACGAGAAAAATCTTAGATCACGAATAACGTGGAAACGAGGCCTCTGGTAAAAAATTTCTACGAGGCATTTTTGTTCGGAAATGAGTTGTAGAACACGTAGGAGTCGAATGTGCATAACTCCTGGGACACCCTGTATAAAGGCTAGTGAAACAAAGAAATAATCCTTATAAAATCTCAATACCGATTCGAGCTTCAATATTGCACAACAACTTTGACCATGTCATGAACAAGATTGCAGCTTATTGTGCTTAGTTTCCACCTAATAACAACTTCGAACAATATTGTGGGCGTGTAATAACTCACTTGAAGAATAGGTAAGGACATCGGTATAGAAAAGGGGTGTTATGAAACAAAATAAACCTCTCTATAGTCTCCAGCCGAGATTGGGTTTTAACCAAGTTCATTTGAATATCAATATCAAGGTTAACCACATGTCACGTAGATTCAATTAGCTCTACGTGCCTCCCTATGTGTGCAGCCTTGCCTCCCCAACATCCCCTGTGCGGGGTAAATAGGCTTCTCATCGACCAGTCTTTTAACTGGATTCATTTTGAATATTGCATAAGCTTTCCTTGAAAAATTAAAAAAAATGTAATGAAATTTTAAAAAAGGTTATTTCATGTACAAAGCAGTTGGACGAAAAAAGCCTGAATGTTAAACCTATTCCATTATGTGAGTACGTAGTAGCCCTGCTCTTACACCCACCTCTTTTATAATGTATGTGAGTAAGTAAATACAAATTTTGTTCGTTAGAGTCCAAAAAAACTCTCTACATTGCAATGGCTCAGTCAGTTTTGTTATACGGCAGATGGGTGCAGAAAGGAACCATTGTAGTCGCCATTCGTGGCATTAGACACGGTAATTGCTTTTAATCCTCATAAAAACTTTAAATGAAGATTTGAAGGATTCACGCTTTTGAATAAACAGAACTGGATACATCGATTAACCACTGTAAAAATGTTTAGTTAAATTCTAGTTAAATATAAAGTTAATTTTTTTTCTCTTATGACACACGATGACAGTGTTTCACATGACAAAACGTTGGAGCCACGACAGATATGTTTTATTTAGTATTTGGAATATTCTCGCACATTTCTTGAAATTTCTTGTTCAAAATTTTCATGGCTTCATATTCTTCTTTTCCATGGCAAAAGCAAATTGTCTGTTCAAAAGTTTCAATTACTCCTACATTCATCTACTGCGGGTTCTATGAAATCTTGTAGCGTGAGTAGAAATCTCTTGACTGAGGCGTTCTACAACATTATTCGCATCCGTCGCATTTTCGTCGAAACCAATTTTCGATTAGTTCTACGTGATCAAGAGGCATTGTAAAATATTCACACTTGTCTAATTTTCATCAAGAACCCTCGATAACTGTTGAATGAATTCGCGAAATTCCAGAAATTATGGTAACCCTTGTTCAGAAATTTTTAAGCTCGTTGCATCATTTCTCCCTGGCCGCTATGAGAGAACAGGTTGAAAAATTATTTATGCTTTCATTGGACTAGCAGGCGCTAATATTGGCTTGATGATTAGCAACAACTGATATGAGGGCGATTCCTATTTTACGGGACAATCGCTGTCCTTCATTGATAAATAATTTTCTGTTTAACTTTTTCCAAAAATTAGTTTTGTAGATTTTATGTGGTAACTAGGCCTACTCATGGCTGTCATAAAGTTCGGCTACTCTTCATTGTACATGCCGGTAATTGATCGAAATGTACCTCTAATCTCATTGTCATGGTCTGTCCGTGAGTCAGAATTTGAACTTGATTCGAAATTTTATCTACTCAAAGTACGCTTTACCGGAAATATTTCAACTATTTTTAGAATTAGTTACTGGATGTTAGTGCGCTTACAAGTGGGACTAACTTTTGGATAGTCTGTACGAATCAAGTGCTCAAAGTTTGTCCCAAACCTTCGGTCTCATTTTCATTGGTTTGAAGGAAATCATCGTTGCTCTCTCAAATGAAGGCATTTTTTGGCAATTCTAAGTTTTTTCAGCGTAGGTAACCCTGCCCTTTGAGGAAACACCATGCTTCCGCCATTTCTATACAGTTGGGGCTCAAAAGTGAAGTTAGCCGTTTGTAAAACAGGTGTGTACGTTTCATACTTCTCATTGTTATGGGTTTGAAAATCACTCTTAATCAATCTTATTGATTCGTTTAGCATTCATTTTGGGATAGAGTTTCAATTTCTTTTCAGTGTTCATTAGACTCCTAATTGCAGAAGGTTAATGTTGATTTCTCGTTGTCGTGGCGATTTTAAACTTCATTGTTGTGGCTACACAAAAGCCGTCATGGCTGTTTGAAACAATTTTTTTTCAAATTTGGTATTTGATACTAAATAAATACTAATATTAAAATGTGATACTTGTTCTAGCACAAAGTCAGGAAAAACTGAAATCAGATATCCGTCTCATTCAACCTTACCTACACATCGTTTACGTAATTCTATCGTTATTTGGTTGACAAAGCTCATTGTCATGGATACCATTCTCGTAACCTATAAAATTTTGAAACCTGAATTTTGAGGAAACAAACGAAAATTGTGCGTGCTTGTACATCACTATATCATTAGAGTGACATCTAGATTGTATAATAAAAAAATCATAAATTTAGTTGAACAAAATTTTTTAGTCAGCATCAAAACCTCGATTGTCACCTTAAATGAGAATCACCCTTGACTGTGATTCTGAATCTGAGTCGATATGTGTAGCTAGAGATTTATGGAACTGGAATGTGTCAGTATTTTTGAATCATGATCGATCATTTAAATCTCAAAAACTTCTGATGTAAGAGAGTGTTTTTTTGTTGGACTATGATTTATGCAATTTTCTTTGGAGGTGGTAAAACCACACTTTGTAGATGTGTCTATAGCCAAATCGTAGACCAGAAGTCGGTTGCTAGACCAAAAGTCGCGGTTCTATGGTCTCCCGATCGAAATGGAGTGTTGGTACTTTGAGCAACATATTGCAGGTGTTGACTTTACTTCTGTAACGAGAGTCGAGTCGCAGAGCTCAGATTTTTTCCTCCATGTTGAATTGCTGGACAGGGGCTGGGAGACGGAGACGTGTGAGGAAACTAGATGAGACAAGAGAGTGGTCTCTATTTTCGGTCTCGAGACCGCGTCCATGAAATACCTATCGGTGGTCTACTGACAGATCGAGCAACATGTGTATCTGTGTGGACTATGCTTGAGGAATCATCCAAACTGACTCAGCTCTTCTAACGACGATTCAATATATTGGCTTTTTAGGACGTTCCATTGAGGTAAGGTGTTGCTACTCTATCATTATTTACTCACATTCTTGACCAAATGGGTGATATTCATATTTATTCAAGAACATGAAATTGAAGAATTAATTAACGAATCAAGAGATGATAAAACTCGTATGGTAACAAAAATATGATAGCTGAGCTATCATATGTGAAGTTACAACACAAGGCTTCGTCAGTAGAGGAAAGCCCACAAGAAATAATCATAGGAGCTACGATACAACCCCAACATGAAAAAAAAAAATAAATAAAATAGATAAATTAATTAATAACAAATCTGTTTCAGTCCATTCTAAGAAAGAATCCGTTAAAAATAAAAATAAAAAGCGGGACAGTAGACCTCTATGGTTCTACAGCCAGATCATTAAATGATTAATTTTACACATTTAAGTACCGAAGATGAAAATTGTCTATGCAACCTACAAATATGGGATTCTAGATCAGAGGAGGGGAGCAAGTAAACAGAGATCAAAGCTACGGCTGGGGGGTGGGGCTCACAAGGGTTTAAGTGAGCGCATTCTGTGTTCATAAACGGTACTTACTAAGCCTAACCAACTCCCTGGAAAAATCTGTAGATTCAACCAGAGCACCAGAGAAGCTAGTGCTTACCAAGGTGGCAGGTACACGAATGACCCCCTCGGGCGGACGGAAAAGTGGTGATGCAAGGATAACAAAGGGCGGAAGGAGCCCACCCGAAGGTTAGTTGAAGGAGTGTTGTGGCTCTTAATGGATCAAGCTATTACCCTCTCCATTTTTCCTTCTGGAAGAAAACCAAAAATATCCTAGTTCCCAGGGGTTGAACTACTAGACTAAAATTGGGATCGAACGAACGAAGAGTCATGAAAATCGGCTGGGCAGCGGCCACACAATTTGTAACACACATACCCAAGCACACACTGAGTTACGTATAGTTTTTATAATTTATTATCATTTAAATGATTAACAGGAGTACAATCCAGTTCTTAGAACCGACCCGATAGTTCCCCCCCCCCTCACACAACACTCCATCAACAAACCTTCGGGTGGGCTCCTTCCGCCCTTTGTTATCCCAGCATCACTACTCTTACCGTCCTCCCAAGGGGGTCATTCGTGCACCTGCCACCTTGGTAAGCACTAGCCTCTCTGGTGCTCTGGTTGAATCTACAGATTTTTCCAGGGAGTTGGTTAGGCTTAGTAAGTACCGTTTATGAACACAGAATGCGCTCACGTAAACCCTTGTTAGCCCCCCCCCCCAGCCGTAGCTTTAATCTCTGTTTACTAGCTCCCCTCCTCTGAGCTAGAATCCATATTTGTAGGTTGCATAGGCAATTTTTCATCATTCATCATTCGTTTTAAATGTGTGAAATTAATCATTTAAATGATCTGGCTGTAGAACCAAAGAAGTCTACTGTCCTTTTTTTTTTTTTTAACATGTTTCAGATCATTCAAATTTAATGGAGGAGGTAAGTAAATATCTATGTACCTCCACTATTTCCATTTTTCTTTTCGGTCCCAATTTTATTCTAAAAACCCCATTTTCTGCAATTAATCTCACAAGCTGGAACGAGCTATAAATGAAGAGCTGAAAGGTGACCATACATGAATTTTATGAAATTTACGAAAGAAAATTTCCCGTTCTTTGACTCATTTTATACTGAACAATCTAGATAATTTTTAGCACAGAAACAAGACGGACAACTTAAAGTCCCTACCGACTAAGAAGAAATGGACTTCATGAATTATTTGTTGTTTGTGAGCAGGATTTACCTTGCCCTCAATAAAGTGGGGTGGATCGGTTCGAATTTGCACATAAGAAAGGCAAGCACATGCCCTATACCTGGCGGGAAAATGACGAAGCAGTTAGTGACGAGTGCAGGATTTCCTCAATCGCTATCGCAAGAATCTCTCTTCGAGAAAGCCTCAGGCAATATCAATCGGATGTGACATGTGCTTTAACAGACTCTGTCATCGGAGCTTGTTACAATAACTTACACAAGTTAAAAGAAAAATATAAATTTACTCCGGATAGAATTTTCAATTTAGATGAATCTGGATGAGCGCAGTTCACAGTCCACCAAAAGTTATTGCAGGGAAGGGGGAAAAGCAAGTGGTATAAATCACCTCAGCTGAAAGAGGAACCCTGATCACATTCATTTCCTCGATGTCTTGCCGTACGAAACTCAGTTCCACCGCTTTCGATCTTCCTACGCACAAAGTCTAAAGGTTTTATGCTGTGAGGTGCTCCTCCTGAGACTTACGGGGTTGCACAAATTTTAGGATGGACAAGAGCATTCATCAGCCACCTTGAACATTTTGAGAACCGCGTTCGCCAACCCAAAGAGTGCCCGCTTTTGATTATCTCGACAATCTCGGCAGCCATTTGTCTTTGGAGGCAATTCAATTTTGCAAGAAAGACGGCATCGTATTATACACGTTGCCACCCCTTACCAGCCACCAGTTACAGCTGCTGGATAAAGGAGTGTTCAGACCACTTAAAACTTACTATCATCAAGAGTGTTCTCTAAGCATGACAAACAACCAAGCGATGGCTATCAGCATTTATGCGATCTTTACTCTTCTGCAAAAGTCTTATCCAAGAGCGTTCACCCCTACAAATATTAACGGTGGCTTCAAAGGGACCGAAATTTTCCCTCTCGATCCCAATGTTTATTCAGGCAGCGACTTCCTCCCATCGGCCCCAACTGACCAGTTTGATGAAAATCATTTCATTTTTACGTACACGGGACTCACCCATGACTAACGCTGCAAGAGCAAGTTTCTATTAATAGTCATGATCGAAATTCATCATGCATGAGTCCTAACCATCCTCCGCCGGCTAGTTCGCCGCATCCTTATGTTCCTATGTGAACCCACTTGGAGTCCTCCTGTATTCTCTTGAAGCTTCTGTCCCGCAAAACGGTTCAAAACTACAAGAAATACTCGGCAAATCAAGAGTAATCACAGATAGACCAGAGAAAGAGGGTTTCCCAAAAGTTTTCGGAGCAAGAAAACATCTAAACACTACTAAAAAAGTCATGACGACCAAGAAGCTGGATTGTGGTAACAAGATTCGCAAGGGGGAAACCTAATAAGAAGAAAGACAGTTCTGAAGACGAAAGCGACGAGTTGAGTTTAGACGATGGGGATGATGGACATTTTGACAACACCGACGAATTGATCGTAGGAAAGTGGGATATCACCAAAGAAGCCGTCTTGTTGTCAAATGGTTTTTTATCTTTCTACACCAAGAACCTTGCAAAATTTTACTTTGGTCAGGTTCAAGAAGCCAATTGCGATCAAGTAAAATGTTTGAAAGAGAAAGAAAAACTTTTCGTGTATCCTTGAATTGATGATATTGGCCGAGTGAGGATTTGGGATATTATGAAAATGTTACCTCAGCCTATTTTTCGCAGGCGAGCTGGAATCCAGTTCAGTATTTCTTTTGCTGGGTTTAACATTTGCTGATTATGAGAACGCCGTTTCGTGAGCCTCTTGAGGGACATCAAAAGTCCTTAAAAGGTTGGAAGAAAAAGTTGCTTTTTGACTTTCATCAAGGCTGGCAATTCTCCGATCTCAAATTTGGTCAAGTTTTAAAAAATAAGTTTGATTGGATGATTCTCTTTTACATCAAGTGTGGGAGACTCTATAGGTTACACAATTCGTATGACCTAGAGGTTATAATGATGGTTTGCAACTGGATACTGTATGTAGTATCTATATATGTACATGCTTTGAGAACATTTATGAGTGTACATTTTTGCCGAGAAACTGATGCTAATCGTTCATTGTTAACTATTTAAGGACTTCTAGCCAAATTCCCAGTTCGCAGTAGCACTGGACAATTGCGTTGTTTGTTTGCACTTGTTGCTTTTTCATTTCTGAAACTGCCATCAAAACATTTATTCTGTGCTACGCAAATACTAACCCCCCGGAAATTAATGGTGATAATGAGTTATCAAACCTGTTAAAACAAACTTTACCGATACATATTGTGAATGTAGAGGCGTGAAATAGCCTCTAGTGAAATTGGTTTAACCACCCAAGGCTAACGATGGAAGCGAAAATATACCACTATCTCTGCAACTAATCCAAACTTTCTCAATGAAACATGGAAACTTCCGCAATGGCGCGAGATAAACAATTAAGGTTAACTACTAGTGCCAAACTATGGGGTTGTTCATTTCAATTTACACATGAAGTTAGCTGGCTACTCGACAAGGAGTTGAGCCGCGTAAGTTATTAGGTAGGATTTGAGTTGAATATGGGGTTCACGATCACTGAAGCCTATGGAACGTGGATTAACTAGTTTCCACCGTTTGGATTATTACCGTATACGCGTACATGTGGCTCATACGCATGTGAATTTACCTCGCCGCTAACTGTGTCTCACGTAATCGTGTCATAACTACGAACGTGAGGGACCCAAATCGGTGATTTAAATATTTAAGTGACGAGTAATCTACTAATCACCCCCTGGACCTAGTGCCGTGATTCTTATCCACAAGGAGGTGTCTTATGATGGGTGTACTTTTATGAACACTTGCTAACTCTGAGCTCATATGATCCAAAACGGTAGCCACTACTGTAATCCTTACAATAGATTCATAAGTTTATTCAATAATCCATTGGATGCCTGCTTCAATACTCAACTCCGCTAATCATTGATCTGAAACTTCTCCCGCAACATAAATACTTTGTTGGAAAATGTTTGTTACGAAAATTGTCACACAAATTAATACTTACCTCTCCATAATTGAATTTACTCAAACTTTCTAGATATTCTTGTTCAATTCCGTCATTCGTGCTTTTTGTTTCACAATTCTAGAAACAACTAGTGAAAAATGCTGTTGTTACCATGGTTAACTCGGAAGCAAGCTACTATTTACTTTAAGAGAAATTATTGAGATTTTAGCGTTTCAGCACATCATTTAATAGCGATATCAATAGTTATTTTTTATTCACCTACGGAAAATGTAATTAGTGATGAGGAACCAAAATAGGTGAGGGAAAGGAAATTAGAAGAGAAAATATAAACTGTAACGGTAAGAAGAGTAATATCTGGGAAAGCGTTGGAAATTTCAGCGCTGAAGGCACTTTTTTCCCCCACGATCCCCTCAAATTGGATTCCCTTCCTAACAATAGTTTGTTGCCATACATCTGAAGAAACCTTATCGCTGACGGTTAGAATGTACATTGAAATACCCTTCAGCCGAAAAACAAAAGCTAAATCCGATTGAGAATACTTCTGTCATCTATCTGAGAAAACCGGCTATCTGAAACCTAGTGAAAGACATCCAATTTTTCATCCCTTAGAGACTACAACTCAGAAATACATTGTCTCCCGTACAAAGCAACCGCCAAATGTAGTGCATCTAGAACAGTTGATAAATACATGAAATACAGTAGCAATACAGTACATCATATTGCTAAAAAAAAGTGTGCTCATTTCACTAACATAAGAAAACGAATTCCTGACAAGTTTAAATATGATTTCACTGCGAAAGCTAGCTTAGTCGTACCAGTAAAAGTTTATAATATTTTCTTGTGGAAAAAGTGAAATTCTTTATGAGCAAAGTTGGAGAATCATTTCTTTCCTACAGTGTCGGATTCTCCTTGTTGCCTACCGAGTTAAAACACCACTCTTTTGAGTTCTTATAGTCGACTGCTTTGGAACTACTTGTTCACTTCGGGAAAGCCTCTTCTTTGCATGACGGTGTTTTCATTCCTAGACGATGTCTGTTAGAAAAGCCGCTAGGCCTTTCTCACTTCTCCTATCCTACTACTTTCCATCAAGGATGCTGATTACATGAGGTAATCTTACTCCTCGTGTATTTCGTCTATACAATTTTACCAATCCTAGTGAATTGTCTCAATCTATGTGCAAAAAAAGTGTACATTGTTACACGCCTGCTTAGAAAAACTGCTGTCTGCATTTCTCACTCCACCAACCTTCAATAGAAATAATCATCATAAGTTGAAGAATGAGTGTGGTAGAACATTACGTCCATGATGAAAAGTCCTGCCAACAATATTAATTCCTGCTTATTGATAGTTGATGTAGGTACATTCGTGCGTTATCGAACAAAAAGGTCAATAGGGTAAAACCCCTGCGATTATCCACGCTACTGGTAGTCATAGAATTTGGTTTGCGATTGTTCTCCTGTTTAGTTCTCGTCATTGTAAGGCTTCCACTCGAGCATTTTGCTACAAGTACCTGACTCCATTTTTCAAGATACCCAAATAACCATATAATATGGTAGCATCTGAGGTTCCATAACAAGGTGCCTTCAAGCTGGTCTGTTCACCATAAACTAATTTCAATAAATCCAACTGGTTCATCAACCTTTTTCGATCCAGAGTTGAGCTTCGTATCCATCGTCACACCATATCTAACAATGAGGTAGTCTTGATGTCTTAGCCATCAACGCTTATGATAAATTCCAATTCGCCTTGTGGTCAGTAACATCATCAGCCTTCAGGACTGCCTACAACCATCAAAGGTCTTCCATTGAAATAATAAAATAAATAAATCACTGGTACGGTTGATATCTCTTACATTTCAATAGCACAAACCTACGATTTGAAGATGTCATAGAATCGCTTAGCCCCACGAATCCCACATTGTAGTGAATGTCCACTAATATCTGTTGTACATCCTTGGTAGTAGTACCATTGAGTGACAGGTAATCGGTAGATGAACGATTGAATTCAATGATTCATTCAAGTAAGTGTAAATTGTTTACAAAAGCTTACTTCTAAGGACCCTAATATTTCAGTTTAAAAGTTCAACATTAAACAAAAAACGGCTAAAAAGTGACACAACTCGGGAAAACCAGGAAATTTGATTAGCTTCCTTGCCGTATTGCACAAACATTGGCGATTCCATATCGATTTCTTTGAGAAATTCCAGTCTAGATGTTAGGCACCTTCCAAAACAGCATTCAAGGAATACCGAGGATCAAAGGAGCGAAAATTCGAGTTGCACACATTGTCGAAATTATTAAATCCGTTCATGCACAGTATACATAACATCAAATTTGAAATTCCATGTTGGTTTCACGGAGCAATTTCAGTTTGAGAGCAGAAATAACCTTGGTGGGGCATACCCTTCATCGCTCTACATTAAACATTCCATATATGATAGGCACAAATGATTTTTGCTGTTCATAAACAATTTAACCGTTTTAAAAAACTTACGGGATTTCATAATTTTTCCGATTTATACCGTTTGATTTTTTGTTTCTTTTTTAAACCCTGGATTCCTCGTAGTCTGTTTTAGAAAGCCCCAAACGGTTTTTCTCCATGAGATTGAGACGGAATCGCGTTGTCAGCATTTGATTGTGAAAATCCTTTCGACATGTGGAAAATTGAACTCTGAATCCGTACACGTCGTCAAAAGGTGAAAAAAGTCGCTTTTAAATGGGGAACGGTGTGTTTTTATAACAACAACTTTTTTTTTTTTTTTTAATTAATTAAAAAATGTCAAAAAACGAATTGAGATGAAGAAGCGCGGTTAGCTGCCTTTACATTTATATTCGAAGTGGTGCCAACCAATTTTTCTACATGAAGTGAGAGGAACTCTGCATAAAAATGTATCCAAAACAATTGACCCTATGAATCTTGTGTTTACTCTAGGAGGGGAACTGCCAGTAAATAACATCATAAAAATACGAATCACGAATGCTTTTAGAACGAGCAAAAAAAATAATACTAATGAAATCACTCACCAAATACAAAGGAGAATAGTACTCAGGAAAGTATATAATTTAAAGAGTAAATAATTACGACAATATTTTAGTGGATTAATTACATATTCAATTACATGTTCATTTCTCCTATGTATTCTAGAAAAATTGAACTTCGGCAATCTTATGCTTGAACCAGATACTACCCTCCTAGGTATTTGACAAATGCTATATTTCTGTAAGTTTAAGATGTTAAAGTTCATGATGGAGTAAATGGAGTTCTCAAACTTTCGAATGAAAGAGTGATCGTAAACTTTTGGAGCCATTGTAGTAGGTTTTGGGAATGGAGATATAATGACACTAAACAATTCTCACATCATTTATCAGGTTTGACAAATTGGCAGCAAAATCAATCCGTTTGTACAATCTCAGAAATGCATTTACCTTATTACTCAGAATTAGTTTTTTGTTACCTAACAATGTAACAAGATTTGATCTGTTAACCATTCGAATAGAATTGTATATCAAAATGCATCTGAATAAGTAAATAGAATATCAATGAGGTTGACATAGCAATGAGAATAAACTTCACGCTCTAGATCAATTTTGAGCTCAGTAAATGCGGTCTGATTGAAAATGATCAGTTTTTATTTGTTTGAGTCGATTTTGGAGTTCCTCTTGTGTTGTTTTTGATTATTTTGGTGTTCATAGTCTTAACGACGAATTTCGTTCCTAAACTTTATCTGCCACCATGCTTGATTAGCAGTATGTTACCATAACTATGTGAATACATAAAATATAAAAGCATGTGGTGGGAAAAAGGAATTAACACTGTAATATATGGTTGTATTGATGAAATTAACATTCCTGCTGATGAATACACGCACGGGAACAACTAATACGTCCACAGTTTGCTATAAGGGAGAAATAAGGGAGATATTAAATTACGAAAGTTAGCATGATTTAGTTTCGATCAGGTATGAGGCTTATTACAGTTTTGTTAAACAAATATCTAAAACAAAGTTAACATTATTTTTTTCGATATTCGACAACTATTTTATTGACAGATAGTTTTTGGATTGTAAACTACAACATAATTTTCCGTTTCCCTTGAAGAATCGTAATCAGCAATGAATTTCCGCGGTAAACACATAAATTTTTGTTCTAGTGATGAAGGAATAACTGCTGCAAATTCGGTGTACAATAACCCTCACCAAATTTTGAAAACAAAGAGACTATATTTTAAATTAAAACTATACGACAGTCATAATAACTTCGGAACAGGGTGGTGAGCCGAGGATCCTTGTTATCGGGAATTTACGAATTATTTGCCATGCGTTTCGCAGATCCCCTCATAGTTATATTCAAGTTGAAAGTCGTAAAGCCATACGTTATGGCCCTAGTCTTGCGAGTTATCAGCTCGTTTTATGCCCGGCTAGAGCACGCTGTAACTTACCCGCTAGGTAACGGCCCTAAATTATTACGCTAATACTCTGTCATATTGAGGCTTTGTCACTTCCAACTGAATTTCAACAAGTCCCAGAGGTGGTTATGATTCCAGAGGCTGAAACGACATGGTACTTTCGTCTGATCTGGTTTAAGGGCGCAATTAAATGCAAACTACTAATTTTATGTCATCTCAAATCCTAAAGGTTTTAGCTCAAGTATGAGCAACATTTAAAAGAGCCTATACAGTTTTAATTTTCGTTATTCATATAAGGCGTATAGATTCATTAGGTATTAGCTTATGCTTTCTCGAAATTCCCAATCTTTGTTTTCATTCAAACGGGTCACGGAACTGTATAGTACCGTGTTTCCCAACCTGTGTGCCGCGGCACACTGGTGTGCCGCAAAGGTGGGCTAGGTGTGCCGTGGGATAAGTCAACTTAAACTAAAATAGTTGCGAACGAAAAAATGCCTAACGGCTTGTCTAGCACAATGAATGACCGATTTCATCAAACTTTTAACCAGGCATTAACGCTGGGTTATATATTTGGCGAAATCCAGTCCAAAACGTTCGACTATCTAAATGTTCGACTAAGGTAATGCGAGCATTGTTGCCTTTTCCAACGTCTTACTCATGTGAGGCATCTTTTTCGGCTATGAACCAAATAAACACGAAGAACAGGTTCAACTTCAATCAGTAGAGCACGACATGTGATTGGCCTTGTCAGTTGTACAGCCTCGTAAAATGGAGTTAGTGAAAAAACATCAAGCCAAGTGTCACATTAATAAAGAACATGACATGAAATCAATAATAAAGATAATACAGTATTATAATAAAGTAATAACAAAGAACTTTTGTAATAGAAAGCAAGAAGTATTTTGTTTGCTTTTCTGAGCTCTACTTTTATTGTATTTGATTAGGACAGGTGTGTTAAATAAGTTGTAATAAAATGAGTTATTCCTGCAATGTAATGTTTTCTTTACTTTTCCTAGAAATTAGGTTAGGTGTGCCGCGGCTATTTGTCTTTTTTTGTAACTGTGCCGTAGGCTAAAAAAGGTTGGGAAACACTGGTATAGTATATAGCTTTTCCAAGTCAGATTCAGAAATTTCCAAACCAATTTCAGAAATTTCCAAATCAATTTCAAACTTTTCCATTTCAATTTCAGACTTTTCCATTTCAATTCCAGAAACCGCTCCCACCCGGATATTGATCACATTCTGAAATTGAAATGGAAAATTCTGAAATTCAAATGGAAAAGTCTGAAATTGAAATGGAAAATTCTGAAATTGAAATGGAAAAGTCTGAAATTGAAATGGAAAATTCTGAAATTGGTTTGGAAATTTCTGAATCTGACTTGGAAAAGCTATATGTCCTTGACGTGGAAAACTATCAGATGAAGACAATTTAGGAGAGTAGTAACCTCGATTTTTCCGCAGAAATCGAAAGAAAGTTGCCGAAACGAACTCAGAGTAGTTGCAGTCGTTATACAAAATGTTATTCCTCAGATCCTCATCAAAACGGGTTGTGATGTGTCATCAGCAGATTTTAGAAGCGATGTGTCACCACTGGACGTTTCTACTCTAGTGAGTGAAATAATTGAATTAGGTAGGATATCAAAATGCATCAAACCTTAATACGTTAGATTAATTTGGTCTCGGAATGATTTAAGCTAGGGCCAAACAATATGATTTCAGCGGAAAAGAGGAGGTTGCACAGGTAAAGGCGAAACTTTCCAAATTGTAGGTAAGTAATAAGTTTATAAGTTAATGGAAGAGAGAAAATTATAATCATTGAAGACGAGAAGGAAAAAAGGCTTGCTGTAGAGGGAAATCCTAATTAGGACCATTTCAATTCTTCTGGGCTGTCACTTGTTCTGAAAAGATAAAAGAGCTGGAGAAGCTGATGGGTGTTCCGGCATTCATCTGGAACGAGAAGAAGTGGGAAGATGTTCGCTCTCTGTTCTCTAAATGACTCGCTCTTTTGTGCATTAAGTAATCCGTCTCCACCTGTAGACTTACTTCCACGGATATTGAATAGTAAACTATTAAGAACTTTACATCTTCATTAATTCAAGAAATTCAAAAGGGAGATAAGAAACTAATCATGTTGCAAAACTCATAAGTGAATTACCTATTGAACAACGATTTAATGACTTTTGAACTTATTTTACTCTCTTGTATTCAGGAGAGAGATTGAACTTATTTCTCTTCTTTTTTTCTGATTTTAACACTTCAAGTGTTATACAGCTTTGCGAACAAACGAAAGCGTTGCGTACCATACTGCTCGACAGTGTTTTTCCTTGCGCTGTGCGGAGTTGCTGTAACTCCGACTAAATTTGACTTTTTATTCGTAATTTTCAGGGGTTCGCACATTACCCCACAACTCTATCCCCTCTTACTTGTTTTCTTGTATCAATTAGATCTTTATCTACCTCTACGACGCAGCCCCCCGCCCCCTCACAAACTTACAACCTGTAAGTTGGTACAGCCTCTCCAAAACAAAAATGTAAAATAGTATTCGAGCACTGTCATTGTCAGTTATATATTTTCAGATAGAAAAACCAACCATATTTAAATTAATTAATGGGTTCACTATTATTTACGTTCCATCTAGTGATGAAATGGTGTTGTCACGTTAAAAACTGTTTCAATCAACTGTACCCCCCCCCCCCGAAATCTTTTTGGAAACCCCAAGAATTTCAATGAAGCAGTCTGCGTCATATCCCCCCCCCCCCTCCTGTGGGCACCTTTGGTTATGACATGTAGAGTATACAAGAAAGTTGAAAGAACAAGAACGCCTCTAGATATTTACTAATTTAAAATATAAATAATTATGAAACTTCAAAAACTATCAAAACTTTCAATATCGTACTATTTCCAAATATTCTACAAACAGTGTAGAAAATACCACTTGATAAAATAAATATTTCAGCGTAGAACATGCTTTAGCTTTGGACTGACTAGCCGAAAAAGGTGACGCGGGTTTGTCACGAAATTGTTCTGATGATTTTCACGTACAACCAAGCCGTTTCTAGGGAAATGAAAGTTGTTCAGTTTTCTAAGGGCAAACCCCGTTCTCCATTCATTGGAAAGCTTTCGATTTATCTCGCAGGGCTTGCGTACTTGTTGTTGGTATTTATGTCGTAATTTAATTTATGTTATTAATGGATGTAGTAAACAATGCCGCTGGTTTTGTTGCCTCTTCGTTGTAATGTTGGTTACAGTAGACGCTCACCGGAATAGAAAACTTGCTCGAGTTATTGAAGAAACACATCTAGTTCATCCTTAAAGGCCGTTCAATAACGATTTGATTTTTGATCACGTTGATTTCAGGTGAAAATGTGAAACAGGTAAACCATGGCCACTTCAATTTGTTTTAATTTGAGGTTAAATCACAACTTATTATCAGGAGGCGTAACGCTAGGTAGTGGTCGATGGTGTGTAAAGTAGGGCACATAAGCAAGCGCTTATACATTGGAAACGTTTCTCGTGAAGACACCGTCGACACACGTCATATTTCGTGTCGTGGAAACGTCCGAAGAATCATTCAATGCACAGCCGAATATTTCAGTCATGATAGCATGGCTGAAGCATGTTCCATGTTTTTTGAATGTTAGACGCAGGCTCTAAGCAGTAAGCATCAGGGGGTCCAGGGGGCGAGGCACACTGGCGAGTTTTTATCAACTTGGATATCATTCACGAAATTATTACAATGTTAAAAAATATAATGATAAGAGAAGAGATAGCAATTTGAATCGAATGTTGTTATTCCTGAGTGTCGGTGAATTCTTCGACAAAGAAGGGAGTAGAGATATACGTAGGTGAAACTTATGGTTCAGATAAGTAGTTGAATAACATCTGTACTTCAGTTTCGTAGGATTTTTTTAAACTATTCATTTTCAAGATGTCCCCGTTTCGGTCGTTGAGTAGATGACTTCTACGGCAAACCGCGTCAACAGTCCAATACTCTTCGTTTGCATCCCTTCGAATTTGGTTGCCGCATCAGTTAATTTTTTTCAATAGCTCACCTATAACTTCCTACATTTCGACTTGTATTTGTGGGGGAACCTCAAACCGACGGTGAAGGGAATTCGAACTGCAAGAACAAGGTATCAAAAGAACAGACGATCCCGAATCAGGAAGTACATTGTTATAGCTAACTCGAATACCATCACTCGAGTCAGCGAAGAAAATCTTGTGGAATCTCACCTCAAACTTCACTCAACCCTAAAGTCAGGAGATGGTCACCAAGTCATACGATAACCAGGATTTCGGTTTTTCACAAACGCCGTGTTTTCTCCCTCGTGATCACAATTTTCAGACTTAAAAAAATGTGAATACACCATTGGAAAGCGTTTGCATCAAAATTTCGGCTTGTTGCAGAAAACGATAGGTGATTTTTCCAAAATCCGTGTTTGATTTTGAATAAAAATACGAAATTGACGAGAAATTCTTTTTCGACAAAAAATACACAAACACTTGTAGAACGGTTTTGTTGCTTCACGATCATCGGTACACTCCAGAATCATTCTAAAAAACAATAACAAGTGTTCGTGTATGTTTCGTGGAAATGGAATTTCTCGTCAATTTCTTCTTTTTTTTCGTTCGTCTGAATGATTCATTTAGCTGATTCATGGACTGCAGAAACAGGAAACGCAACACTCTTTCCAACATTATTTTCAGATATGCGATTACTTTGAAAAATACGGGAGTTATGGGCGTTTTGGTGACTCATTGTTCGAAAACACGAGAAAACGCTGCAATTATCACAAAAAAAGTTTATTATTTCTGTATTAGATGTCACTTCTACCTGAATGAGTTATCAATGCACGAGTAATATACTACTTACATCTCACATCATGCTGAGGGGAGGGGCAGTCTTGTAGCGATTCCCCTCTCTTGGTCACAGAGGTGTCGGGGTAGAGGCTCATCCGGGTTGTCGCACGACAAGGGAAACAACGTAACCGGATCAGGGTTGATACCCGATGGCAACTGGTCACTGGGATGTATGGGGGGAGGAGGGCTTACATTTGAATTACCGGCGATGCGAAGTAGCCTTCCAGGGAAACTGGACTACATCATCATAAATGGTGAATAGTGGGTGAACCATATTTTACTTTCGTAATTATCTTCCTACATTATAACAAGGAATATGAAATGAATGAAACACTAAATGAGCAGATTATCAAATAGAATTTCGTAACGTTATATGTTGTTCATGTATAGGAAAATGGATTAAACAAAATTAAACAGCGACCTTCGGAAAATGGAACGAACAAAATTTTATTAAAATTAATAATTTCTTCGGTTGAAAAAAATACCAAATAAAAAACCTACCTTGGTCAAGGGAAAATTTAAATATAAATAATTCTGTCTGTGAATGGATGCACCCTTTCTTTCGCACGTTTGCCGCTCCTTCTTCGGGCCCAGGATTCGTTCTCAGCACTTAATCCTAAAAATATTGTTGGAACGGGGTATTTAGAACAAAATCAGCTAGGGAGACGCTCTAACTACTCCACGAGGGTAACTAACTTCCGCGAGCAATTCCTTTTGTCCGTTGATGTAGTTGTTCCCAGTTCGAAAGGTCCATGTGACGAGTAGATTGTTGTATCAACAAGCAGCTCGTCGCATTACCCCCTCTCCGAATAAATGCCAAAACCCTGAGTACGTGGAAATTCTACCACGAGCTTTCTACATATCTGTCCTTTATTATTTTGAAAGAAACATAATTCAACTCACTCCACGTTAATAACGAATCGTAAGTTATTCGGGGAATCATTACAAAATGAATTGATAAAGACGATGTATCCGTTACCGATGCAATTAACGAAAATTATGCAAATTCGGTTATTACTCAAATGAAGAGCAAATTTAAAAGCTTTTTGTTATGGAGGGTGTCATTTTATATCCGGCAGAACTTTTATGTAACTATTTCGGGACGAAAACTGCCTCTCAGACTTTTTGTTTACTCAACTGAAAATCCGATTTTTTCCAATTGCAATATTCTTTTCTTGTATTCGACGTTTGGTCTCTAGTAAAGCCATTACTGCGTGTGCATATTCAGTTACCTTACATTTAGTAATGACTATATTTCTAAGAATTCACCCCACGACCTAAATCTCACTCATGTTCTGTGATTTTATTCATTAATTTAAATACGCGGCACGATCTGAAGTCTGAACAACCTATGCATTCCATAGTTGACATTGAAAAACACTACGGACCATTTCGCCTACTGCCGCAATCATGTTTGTTAAGAATTGGCATTATATTATGGCTTAATTCAACAATCGCCTTGTCAGATGTATCTATATAGAGGAAAAGGGGTTTGAACAATTTTAATTGAACCTTCAACTTATTTAATTTTTAGTATGTAGGGCGGTGAACGGAGGGGATAATAGCGATAAATGTATAGATCGTTATTTCATCAACATTTTCATCTGATTTTATTGATTTGAAAATATTTGTTGTTGTTGTTAGACCCTAATTCTAATCTAGTTGCGCAACAAACCTCGTGAATTTTGAGTTTTCTAGGTGATCTGTGGTCGAGGTTGTTCAATACATAATTTCATACAGTTCTTCCTTCCGATTATCTGAAAGATAGCCACAGATCAGCTCACATGCGAGGAACTCTGCCGAATGGAATCCTCAAGCAGCCTCCTGCAGGCTTTGTCTGCAGCACATGATGCTTGATGATGGTCTGGAGCTGTTGTGTGACAATTCTACATCAGTCCTCCGCCCTTTCATCCCTGAGCAATTTCGGCGAAGGATCTTCGACTCACTCCATGGCCCGGCTCAACCCGGGATTTCAGCCTCTGTCAAGCTCGTGGAGTCACGATTCTGCTGGCCACCCCTCAAGAGAGACGTATCCCTGTGGGACGAAACATGAATTCCACTGCAGCGAGCCAATACATGGCGCCACACTTCCAGTGCGATTGGTTCCTACTCACCCGCTGACACGCTGATTCGCTCACGTCAACATTGACATTGTAGGACCATCGCCTACTTCACAGGGGTTCCGAACCCTCCTCACCTCGTCGCTATTGCTTTCATTTTGACGTGGATGTCTAATCGAGACAGACAGTTCGGTTGTGAGCTTTTCAGAAGCCTAACAGCGCCTCTGGGAACAGATCACCTGCGGACTACAGCTTACAATCCACCGGCGCGATTGAAACATTTTTCAAAATTTTCTAATTTAATTATGAGAGGGGGTGAATGAGGGGGGGAGGGGGTGTTAAATTGATCGTTTTCCTCACTATTTCTGTTTTGTTTTTTCGTTTAACAAACTTTACTTGTGCGTGTTTTATCTTCAAGTATGTTCCTTCCATCCATGATTAAAAAGACCTTGATTTTTGAGGTTTTCACAATTTTTCCCTCAATTGATCTAGGTCGGTTGCTTTGCTTATCATGATGTGTATCATAGTTTTTATCTTCTTGAAGTAAATCCGTTATCAATTTCGAGTTATTTCAAAATTCTCTGTTAATTTTTGTGACGTTATTACTGGGCACGGTGGCTTTAAATTAAATTTTAGGGATATCCTTAATAACATATTTAATGAACAAATACCGAACCCGGGGGGGGGGTTGATGGAAGCCATTTTTTACCGTGTATTTTTTTCCAATATATTTCTCCCAACCGTCTGTTTATTAGAGGTCAATTCTGACAAGGAATCAGCCTCACGCTTCTTACTTCTACAAATTTCCACGACTTTTCTGTCTTAGAGTTCATTCTCAACTGTGATATCATACTTGGTCCGATGAATCCGTCAGGCTCCTCCTCGTTTGTCCTCAAGTAACTCGATAAACATTTATTGTTAATGCGTATTTGACCGTTGGCTCTACATAAATAACATCTGATCGTTTGAACGACGGCATGCTAACAATTAAACTCTTCCCTAGCGTGGACGTTATCATTATGTACCACTCGTATTGCCGCTAGGTGTTTCAATAGCTTTACTTTGTTTAGACAACTGTATTCGCAAGAGTCGATTCGTCGTCGGTCGTGTCATCCACTCTGTGTAAACAAGCCCAACCGCGGCTCGGATCGGCTAGACATTCGATTATTTATTTTACGCGAGAGCACTAACCCCGACGTTGACTTTTCGAGCACGAGCAAAAGACTGATCAACATCTTCAACAACGAGATTTACTCGTATGATTGGAAGACCTTGATAAAATGTCGCTACAGAAATAATGCTAGTCTATCCGTTTTCACATAATGCAAAAATAATGAGTCTCTTCCTCACATCTTTGCTAAAATTGAATTTAATTATGTTTTATGACGGCAAAGTAAACCGTTTTACAGTATGAAGCACATTCTGAACTAAATTACATAAATACCAGGATCAATGAAAATGTAATCAACAAATCAATTTGATTAAAACGAAATGTTAGCTAACTCTAATAATGAGCCATATGGGAATATCTCGATGAATCTAAATTATTTGGTACTTGCTACTAAATTGAACCAGATCAAAACCAGTGTGATTTGGAAGTAAAACATTGTGAGATTAGTGGAAATTAGTGGAGATTAGTGGAAATGAAGTAAACTTCATTATAATCATAACCAATACGGTAAATCAGACTTGGGGAGGAGCGGTAGCCCTGAGGGATATCTGGAGAAAGCTGGAAATAATTCTGATACATTAATACATTCTGGAAAATGGCGATATGATTTTGTAATCCTCTACATGGTAGGAATAACTTTTGGGGCCTGAATATCGACTATATTTTCGGACTTGGAACTTTGGTTATGTCATCCGGTTGTTTGTCCCTAAATTTCTAGCGAAAACGGAGGAAGCATTCACCAACCTTCCACCGTTATCCATTGAATACAGAAGATAATGAACTAAAAACAGACGATGACACAGCTGATAACGACGGACTTTTCTTGTTTAATTTGTCTTTATTTTGAGGTCATTACAAGTAGTATACCTACAGTATCGTTACAGTATACCTCAGTGACATATGGTATTTAATCACACTGAATTCAGCACTTATTGAGGATGGCCATCACGGTGACAGTCCTTGGGTGGGTCATATTGCATTAGGCGTTGACGATGTCGCAGAGATATCTTGGACTGATGAGACGTCTGGATGGATGTACTTGGAAGCTTTTGGCGACGAGAGGGTTGAAGTGATCTTCATGCTGGAGAATTGAACTGGTTGAGTGAGTAACCAGTCGAACTTGTGGGGATTTGATGTTTAGTTCGTTATATACGGTTTCGTTTCTTACGAATAGGGGTGCGTGAACTATGTTTTTTTGTAGCATGTTGTTGCAGTTCTAACTTTTTGAATTTAGATGTTGAAAAAATACCCCAGATGTCCAAATTGGAGGTATCAGTAACTTGTACATAATAATACAGTTTTGTAGCGATACATGTGGGTTGTGCAGCAGAGACCGTAATTGTGAGCATCAATTCTAAAGTCCCTCAATCAAATCAGATGCATACGTGGTATCAGTTGGTGTTATGTAAATCACTGATCCAGTGTAACTCCTTGTTATCTATGACTGGTGGCATTTGGAATGGGCTACTGAAGGTATTCCAGGAGGGGTTCAGTGAAATGACATTCATAAGTATATGACACCTAACAGGACTTTGATGAGTTTATTTTGACACGCCATTTGGTGCTCTATTGTCCCAAAGTTTCTAACATGACTCGTAGTCGTTGAGCCTCTGTATCAGAGTTTGCCAAAAGAGTCCCAAGACTCCCAAACACATGCATTAAATTATTGATCAAATCATAAGTTAAGAATGTGTTTATACGAGTATCATGCAACAATATTGACAGATGATCTGGCCTCCTTGGCTGGAACGGTATAAAAATAAAAATGGAGTTGGAAATGATGATGAGGGACCAAGACGCAGAATTTTACAAGAGGATATTTTGAGAATTTTGTATATATGCATGGTAGGAACTGGTCAAATTTTGAAATGCATGTTTTTTTTAAATGTAGAGTTCAACAAACAACTTCCTGTCTTTTTTCATGTCTGGTTGAACCTTCATCGTAGTCAACCTCCTCATTATCAGCTGAATGAGAATCTTTCGTCCGTGGACTCGCTGCTGAGGTCACCCTATTCTGTATCGAATGAAAGACGGGTAGTGAACGCTTCCTTCTTCACAGAAGCGTCGGGGTACGCCCAGCCTTCACAATTAAGACCGATTGTCGCACATTTCAGTCCTGCCTTCCGACAGGTGCACCTGATCATGGTATGATTACGGCTTGGCTTAGCTCTCTAACGGGGTTGGAAATAATAGGCACCAAACGGGCTGGCTCACAAAGAAAAACCCCCTTCACTTGAATGATCCCACCTATAGGTAGATAGAACCTAGATGTCTACATCAACAAAAAGTCTACATTTGAACTTGTTCTGGAAATATACTAATAAATACAAATTTTAACGAACATTTAGTGAAAAATCATCGAGTGAGTGAGTGTGTGGTGTGATCTTAATAAAAGTAGTGGTAAGTAATCAAGATGTTTGATATTATTGGTTGTAGAATCCGAATCTGCAATAAAATTTTTTCCGTCCGCCCGCCGTACGCCGTACGCACGATTTCTCCTAAACTACTGAAGCAAAGAAGCTGAAATTTTCAGGAAAAATCCATGTTGGTCCGGCGACGCCCCAATTCTTGAGCCAGCTCTCTCACTTAATTTAAAGTGCCCTTTAAATGTTATCAAAGTTTGTAAAATCCCTAAATACCTCAAAAAAAGTCAAGGCGGCCTGAATTTGTACTATTTTTGAAGAACACTCCACGAAGAATCGAATGAGCCCCTCCCCAGGTCCGTAGGTCAAACCATTCCCGATCTATGGCCCGATTTATGGTGCCAACATTCTCGTTATTTTGGTTTATTATTGTTTTTGTGTTGCTTTCAGTAACCTAGTGACGTAGTGATGTAGTGATGTAGTAATGTGGATAGTGGAGTGAACTCCTAATAGGCTCTGCAGCCGATAGACGGGTTGAAGCGTTCTGATAACCATAAAAAACGCTGCAAATTCTTCCACTGGGGTTTATTATTCAATTAGCTTGCGTTCATGATTTGAATTTCTACTAAGCTTTGGAGTGTCCGTGTTTCACAGGTGATAGAGCGATTACTGAATTTCAGGGGATATGCATAGAGCACGTAAATATGTTCTCAACCAAAATACCTATTTGGATTGTTCAGTTGATCATATTCGCGTGCCTCCTGAAATTCAATAATCACTCCATCACCTGTGAAACACGCACACTCCAAAGCTTAGTATAAATTCAAATCATGAACGTAATCCTATTGAATAATAAACCCCAGTGGAAGAATTTGCAGTGTTTTTGAACTCGTTAAATTCTCTACAACTCTGATTACGAGAATGTATTGGTAGAAACAACAGTCCATTGGATGTAACAGACAAAAAAAAGTCATCAAATCATACTTTTACCACTAGACCTTATAAATTGGTTTGAAGTAGGAGTGATAAATCGATGTAGAATTTAAATATAAAGTAGTGTAGAAACACAGATCACTCGTTTTCGCATTCTTCGTGTCACCTCCGGGTCCTGTCTCTATCTTCCTGAACTCATAATATAACAATTTTGTTTAAGGGCAAAAACCAAAGTCAAATTAAAAATTACATGAATGAACCGAACCATTAAACAAAAATCTCAATTGTTGAACGATTAGCAATTTTTTCCCAAGAATGGCAATCGCAAACATGCAAATGTAAAACCAAATAATTCGAAACCTACGAGAATACAATACTAGTTCATGAAAGGAAACTTCAAAATGCTGATAAAGCTTGAGCACTATTGATTTCGAGAGGGGAGGTTGCAGAACCTCAAACAAGATGGTCATGTATTTAATTGGAGGTGTTAGGTAAGGCTGGGATCCCGTGTAAGCAATTGACCCTAATGGAACCCCGCTCTTGCCCAATGATTGTCCTTGTCTAAATAACCCCTTTTGAGAACATCCTATTAATTCCCTCTACCATACCCAGCTCTTTACTTCTTCCAACTTGAAAACATTTCTTTGAGAGCGAGGTTTTTTAATCAAATAATAAAAATTGTAGGTGATGCAATCTTTACATAATTCAAATGAACAAAACTTATAATCGACCAAATTCATCAAGATTCAATTTCAAACTTTGACGTAAAACGCATACTTCTGAACTTTCAGGTTCAATAACTATTTCCTTGTACAGTTTCCTATTTGAAAATTGATTATTCCTATCTCTGTTTCTCTCCAAAACGGATGTTATTCAGGGACGATGTATTCTACCATTTGTAAACGAGCCAGAAAATCTCGGTAGAGAAGATTGCGATGTGTTTGAAACCGCTAAATGTCTGAACCTGCATGCATCTTTGTAATGAAATAAATATAAATCTAATACGAAACACTATGAAGTTCATGTTCTTGGCCATTTTAAGTAGTAATTTTCAGATTTACACTCCCAAATATTAAGATTCGTAATTATATACATTTGGGTTATTATCTAAGGTTTTTTCTAGCGGGGTTTTTTCCTGCGTTGTAAGCACAGAGTAAAATAGAAAGTTGTCTACATTTCCACGAAAATATTGGGTACACATTTAAATTGATTTTGAGGTTAGGTTTTGAGTTCATGTTTGTTATTGATGATGACCTGACCGTCAAAATGTATTCAACTGTTTACTCATTATTATCGTGGAAATATAGACGACGTTCTATTTTACTCCGTTTTTATTGGAATGCGTTTCCATAACTTCGTCACGAGTGAATTAGTCCGTATCCTACGTTGTGTTCGAAAAGAATAAAATGCTGCATACCTGAAGGTATCCACTGATCATACCATTATCAAAGACCAATTTGCGTGATCAGTTTATATAATTTATTTTTAAATCAATCTTTCAGCAGTGATGAAATTGATAGGCCTACTGAATTTTGTTAATATTCACGTAGTAATGATGTGAGGATATCCCTGATTGAGGCTGATTTCTTTCCAGTTCATTAATGATACCGACATTTTTTTCTGACCTTATAGGTTTTTTATAGTTATTTTAGTACCCGATTACACAGCATCACAAAAAAAATGAAGATCCTAGGGTATCCCTATGTATTTTTCGATGCTGAATTCGAATCCAAGGTCCCGAAAATCCCCTGACCCCCAAAATGTTGAGCTACGGCCAAAAATCGTCCCTTATATTGTTGGCAGAACCTTCTTTTTGAGCCATGAGATTGTTATGAACTACGCCATCTTTTCGAGCGAAATTCTTCATTTTCTTCAACTTCAGACAAGGAGAGTACTTAGGGAAACTATCTTCCCCTCAATCAATCCCCGCCACCCCCTCCTAAGGGTTGAAATTTGAGTTCTCACGCCAAGTCGTGTGGGGTATGGATTTCTATGTTTTTGGGGTTCCCGAGATCGAATTTGAACTTCCAAGAGTCCGTAGACACCTCTTCTTCCCTTAATCACCCCCTCCTAGGGGTTGAAATTTGATTTTTCGCGCCAAGTCGAATAAGGTAAGGATTTCTGTGTCCCCACGTTCCCTGAGATAGAATACGATTTAATTCTTTCGGATTTTATTCTCGTTTCTTGTGATATCTCTGTGATATTCGTAAGAATTAAAACTCATTGGAGGAGATCCCAACAAAGTTTGAAAGCCTTTTCAAAAACCATATTCTATTTCAGCGAACCTCGGAACACAAAAATCTTTAGCTTATTCGACTTGGCGTGAGAGCTAAGATTTCAACCCCTAGAAGGTGGTGATTAAGGGAAGATGAAGTGTCTACGGACTCTTGGGAGTTCATATTAGATTTCAGGAACCCCAAAAACAGAAATCCATACCCCACTCGACTTGGCGTGAGAACACAAATTTCAACCCCTAGGAGGGGGTGGCGGGGGTTGATTGAGGGGGAGGTAGTTTCCCCAAGTTATTTAGTCTAGTTTAATTCGGACAAAAAAGAGCTGTTTCGTAACTGCATGGGCATCTGGAAACGCTGATGATCATAATCGTATTCGAAAAGCATCTTTGAGGCTTTGAGTGATGCTGAAATGAACTCAGGAAATGCCTAATACCTACTATTATATTTTTTGTACAGTTACCGTAATAAAATGTGAAGATATAGGTACTTGATACATTTTACGATACATTTGAATTTCACATGAAAAATGAACTTGGCAAAATGTTCAACAAACGACGAAAATATATGAAGAACAACGACAAAGAAAGTCAGATGAATGGGCTAGCATCGGACACTCCCCATTTCATTCTGACACTTTCCCTTCGAAACTATTTCCATTTAATTTACTCCCCTCATCCTATCATCTGCAAGCATGTCAACGATATGCCACACACGTATCCAATTGAATGCAGATCCGGGATTTCAATAGTTGTGGCAATGAATGGCTCTCATTGCTCTTCTGTCTTCGATATGTCCCTTGAATATAAACCACGATACGGGGGTTTTCCGTCAATGGCGGGATGTCGGGCACAAAATATTTTGAGCTCAAAACCGTACCCTAGGCAGTGGATAGTTGTGACGTTGCTTGAATACAGCTATGCCTAGGAATCGGACATTGTAACGGGGAAATATTGGAATAAATATTTGTTGACTAATAAGGTAAGTAGGTTTGTCGAAAATATTAGACAGGATTACAAATGTAACTTGCAACTTCGCTCAGCTTTACACTGTAGGCAACTATAAAGAACACATTTACGCAAAGATAGAATATTGGTACTGTTATGGTCGCAATTTTCAAAATATATTTTTTGATCGCGAAGAGCACTTCACGAAATACATTGATGGTCAGTTAACCGATTAAATAATGCTACTGGGAGGAAAAATAACGAGTCATGTAACTTGGTTACAACCATTGAGAAACTGGAGGTAGGTATCCATTTTTTGTTCGGCTTACGAGTTCATCTACAGAATGCTATAGGAAAACTACAAAAAATTGTAAAAAAGTGTTGAATTTCAAGAAAGTCGGTATGTCTGGGTTTTATATAATCATTCTTATAAACATTCCGTTTAAGGATCGTTTTTATACTTTTATGTTACAAAAAAAAAAAAACAAAAAAAAACACTTCCAAATTTAGATTGGGTGAATTTCTACGGATCTGAAACCTATCCTACTAAATTCTGCTTTCAAAACTACTAGGAAAATGACGACCCCACTTGCCTATGTCAGCAAAAACTTCGAAAAACCACCTTTTTGGAACGCAACATTTATGAGTATGACGCTATCGGGCCAATCAGACTCCTAGTGGGGTTAAAGTGCCACAAAACACGGATTTTTTTACATCAATTCGGTTGCCTTTTATGGTGCATGCGGCAGACGGAAAATTTAGATTAGGGATTTACGAATCCTGAGACGTTAAGTGACCAAAAATGAGGGGGGTTATAAAACATTTTTCCTATACGATTACAAAGGCTTATTATTGAAAATAAAATAGAAATAAAATGAACGGAATTACCTCTTCCATTCATCTCCTTTTATCATGTAATTGGATATTGAAATGAGTTCCACAACTAGGCCAAGTTATTTACTGAATTAAAAGAGAATAACGAAGATCGGCTGAGAATTGTTGCAAGGGAAGAGCATAAGTTGATCAACTATAGTCTCCTCCTTCCTCTTTCCTTCTGACAGAAAATTCATAATTTTCAAGGTTAATTGCTTAACTAGGCTAAAGTCGTAGTAGGATGAAAAACAATCAGTGAAATAGTGAATATATAACAATTTATCACTATTGCTACTGTTGACGCCTTATCATAATCAAATTTGAAAAAGTTCAAAATTGTTTTGAAATTAATAGACCAGAATTCATAGTCCGATAATACAATAAACATAAGCATTTTTTAACACGCTGAAATAGTTATACAGTTAAATCTCGGTGATGTAAACGCTCATTCTCGAGTCGGGTTTTTTGCAATTGACTAAACAAGAATTTTGGAACTGGCTGACATACTATATGGTTGGTACATATCGATAATAAATCGATAAATGGTTTTAGTGTATCAACACGGTGTGATCAACATACGAGCTCACTTGATGAAACTCTGCTTCAAGGTACCGAACGGTATAGCGCACAATAACTTTTAATTTGCATGAAACCGAATTTTGATTTTAGTTTACTTTAATCAAGAAAAGACAAAAAACTACTCAGTAGTGCAGCATGCCGGTTAGAGCGAATTTTCATGGAAACTTGGCTTATAATTTATGTCATAGAAAAACTGTCAATTATGTAGGATTTTATCCTTAAACACAAAAAAGAAAATGTTTTTTGTGATGTAGTGTTTTTATATTATTTTGGTTTATGCTTATATGTCTTTAATCTCAATCAACTCCAAATGTTTTGATAACATTCATATGATTCATTTTCCAGGAGCGTAGAATTGGCCGGTTTTTTAATAGCAATTATCAATCTGAAAGGGGGGTTCCTCAGGATGCCAAATTATCGTTAAATTTAAATAATAATCCGGAGTTTCTACGCAGTTGGTATTCTCGAGAAACTCGATTGACTAGGTTCGAAGTAATGTTACCGTCCTAAACGTGTGCATTCAATCACCGTTATATAGAGTGAAATTTACTGTGCATTTAAACTTATTGTCACGTTAACTTCCAGTCGGCCGCAGAGGTTGCCTCTCGTCACAAATACGTGTAATGGAAACAATGGTGGCTCTTCTAGCCTACGTTCACAAGGACCAATTATCTCTAATTGAGTGCTCAGCTCTCCGGACATTAACAATCGTCAATCATGGAGGATCAATGATGATTGAAGGAACAATGATGCGATTGAGAAGCCCCTGAACGTTCGAATTTAACAAGTATCGTTGAACAGAACAGCAATCCCATATCTGTCAGTCTCTTGCGGCACTGTTCCATTCATCCCGAATGACCAAATGTAACCATTGCGTTCTTAGCTGAAGAGAATCTCGTATGAATTTTCAAATCAATCCATGCAATTAGTTAATTATTTGTTGTAACTGGCTATAATAATATTTTTAAATATCATAAGAATTTTATTCTGTTTGCACAGTGTAAAATTTCAGCTCAAAACAACGACCACAACTAAATATTGTCAAAAAATGGTCCACCACAAAATAATTCAAAATTCCAATTTTTAAATTTAATCTGAGTTTACCGTTGGAAAAAAGTTATCCTACCTTTTTAGAAATACAAGATCAATGGTTTTTAGAAAGATTCCATGTGAAAAACTGGACAAACACAAAAATTACTAAAATATTGAAAAGTTCAGTTTTTTTCTTTAATATGTTAGTGATATAAAATATCATGAACTTCTGCAGTACGCTTAATACTTGGTCCGAAAAATTGGCTATCCTACTGTGTTTAAAAAACACAAATTCAAGTTCCTAATAGGCGGTCGAGATTCTGCTTATTGCATGACTTAGTGACTTTCTTATGACATGCGGGTTGAGTGTGATTAGGAGGAGAATAGCTAGCGATTTTTCTCTCTGAATAGAATTCCTTAGAGTCGGTGAATACAGGTCACCGACCTTCCCCGTTGCCTTGGGTAGGGATAGTACGTAGTACGTTAAACCATCACGAGCTATTAAACGCTAGTAAATACTGTTTTGACCCTATCGCATATAAACAAAACGTGTGGTCGCATCAAAGTCTAGGTCCATAGTGATTAGGCCTAGACCAAGATCACTCGTATTTTTGTATGCTGTTCTATCCCGCTCGGGAGAGGATATTTTGGGCAGATCACTATGGGACTCTGGCAACCGAGTATGCTCTCCCTGACCCAATGGGCACGTTCGATATCGCACTACTGAAGAGCAATGCTGGCAGGAATCTCGCGGGTTCCCAGGAGAAGAAATTCATGACCTTCAGACACAGAGCGAGTGAATCAACATACACACTATATAAGGAACTGGATCTCCAAATCAATAGTGCAAGTTTTATACGCCAGAATCAAGGAATAGAATTGTTTGAAGCACGTTGGCTTTTTGAGTTGCGCTGTGAGTTACTTAATGTAAATGGGAGGCCATTCAGTTCTAGTCCAGGAGAGGAATGCTCCTTGTGCAACCTCCAGGAGGCCGAGAACGTATTTCACTTCTTCTGTGTCTGCCCAGTTCTTGAGGAATTCAGGTGGCCAGCATTTGGCTGCGACACCATCATTCGTGATGAAGCCATTTTTCTGTTGAATGGGGGAAGAGGTTGGACGTGCATCGTCAGCTTTTGTAAATCCGCGTGGAGGCATAGGAAATTTCTGGTTGAACAATTTAATTTTTAAATCAAGTTTGATCATTTAATTTAAATTACAGTAAATACCCTATTATTTCAAGATTTTGTTTATACATATACATATATATTTGTTCCCTTCTTCTTCTTCTTTTGGTATTGTTTCAATTATTATCAATGTAAACACATTAACATATAACATGCTTATCAGCTCGAACCTCCAGCAGACGGTGAGAAAACCATGCCGTAATATTTAAATGGTTGTGAAATGTAGTTTAATGACAATGTTAAAATCATAAATTTTTTTTTTCGTGATTTATTAATTGCAACTGAAAAATCAAATACATTTCATCTAGCAATTTTACATATCGATAAAGATACACTCCAAGAGGGTAGGTTTACAGCAAAGCCTAGCCCTTTATTATATAGCTCAATTAATTAGCACTGAGTTCGATTGCACTTCTCTATTCACGCAGCACAACTAAAGTACTTGAGACGTCGGATTTCACCTTCGTTGTCCAAAACGTAGAGCATCTCCGGGTTCTCGTGTTTGTGGAGGCGATGTTCATGCTTCCTTGCGTATTTTGCAATAATTTCATAGACTGTCTCCATCCTCAAATCTCGATGAATATCATCGTTTCGCATGTACCAAGGGGCTCCAACTATACTTCTAAGTATTTTATTCTGAAAGGTTTGGATTTTCTTAATATTTGATTTCTTGGCACAGCCCCAGATCTGTATCCCATAGGTCCAAATAGGGCGAAGGATCTGCTTATATATAAGCAGTTTGTTGTGAAGAGAGAGATGGGAATTCCTTCCCATTAGCCAATACATCCTTCTGTACTTAATTTTAAGTTCTTCTTTCTTCTTTTCTATGTGTTTATTCCAGCTTAATTTGGAGTCAAGTGGCAAACCCAAGTATTTAACTGCTCCAGTATGCGGTATTTTATTCGAATTGATCTCAACATCCAAGATTGGGACTTTTCGGTTAGTGAAGTTGATGTGGGCTGATTTTGATTCGTTCAGCTTCATTCTCCACATCTTGGTCCACTTAGAAACCTCAGTAGTAGACGTCTGTAGTTTGCGTGTTGCAGCTTCTATATCATCTCCAACAGAGAGGATAGCCGTATCATCTGCAAAGGTGGCAACGGTTGTGCCTTCTTGTTGGGGTAAGTCCCGTGTGTACAGGAGGTAGAGTACTGGCCCTAAAACACTACCCTGCGGGACCCCTGCTTTTATGGGCTTCAAGCCGGAGTATTGGTCATCTTGCTTCACCCTGAAATGTCTATTTTCTAGGTAGGACTTCAGTAGTAAGTAGTACTGTCTTGGGAGATCCCTGTGCAGCTTGTACTCTAGTCCCTCGTGCCAAACCTTGTCAAAGGCTTGAGCCACATCCAAGAAGATACTGGCACATATTTTTTTACCTTCAAGGGCCCTCTCAATTATGTTAGTGATTCGATGGACTTGATCTATTGTAGAGTGTCGTTGTCTGAATCCGAAAAAATCATAAATAAACGATTTTCTTCTTCTTCTTCTAAATGTAGAATACATACTTTATTAGCGATAAATAAACAAGCCACTTCATGAATGACTGTCTTTCTGATTGCTGTATAACGCGTTCAAGTTTAGCTTTCTTCAGCGGCTGAACGGATTAATAAAGTTCCTCTCCTCCACATCTCAGTAAACTACATCAAGTGTGGTTTGATTTAAACATTTGATCTCAATGGTTTTCACCTCGTGTTTCGCAATAAACGTGTTTCGAAGGTTTGAAAGCGGGCAAAGTCGTGACGTAGTTTCCTCCCAGTAAACTTGCTTTTCCCTTTAAAGTTCCGTTCGTGGGGCGAAGTGACGATTCGTCACTCTTCCTCTGCCTCCCTCATAGGTAGGTAACCACTTGAGGACAAACTGTACGACGCTGTAACAAATTAGTGAACTGAGAAGCAACCTAACGAAGTCAAGTTAACATACGTTTGCCCTTTTGACTGTCACTTAAGGGCGTTAAGGGCAACGCTCCTCATCATTGTGTGAACCAACTTCGTCTGCGATTATACATTTACTGAATGGAGCACTGTTTACAGTGAATTGCGTTGAGGTTTATTATGTACTAGGGATATGGTAAGAAATTATTCAATTACACCTTTATAATAAATTTTGACAAGTTTCATAACTGTACAGACCATTGGAACATCGGCCAGTAAATTAGAACGAATTGCCAACATATTCGTTCGCACTTTAATATGTAAAACATGATTCATCCACACAAAATATAGTACCGTAGCTCCAGATCTCTGAAATTTCAATTTCTTGTGAGAGAAAAAAGGGTTAACTTCGTATGCATATAAATTTTTCAGTTGCAATAAAAAAATCACATGAAAAAAAAAAAAACTTCGTATTTACTAGGGTAAATAATCCCGCCTCTGATAGTTTCAATGGAAGGCCTAATCAAACGATGAAACATTGGTTAACACATTTCGGTGCATAATAAATTAAGAAGTTGTTTATCAAATGTGATCGAGAAAGCAATACCGTATATCAATCTATTACCATCTTTCGTCCAGAACATTTGGAAAACCAGTGCCACAATCCCTGCAATATTTGAACCAAGAAGTCATCGAATACGAGGTCACAGCCTAAAGAAAAACAAGTTAAGAACCACGACTGTAGCAAGCAGATGAAAGACAAAGGAGGAAACATCATGATTTAAAAGAAAGGAATGTTTAGTCATTATGGATCATGTTCCAATGATAAATACAAAAAAACCACAGAAAACCGGAGTCAATTTAGTGGGATATTCACTTTAATTTTTCTGGACCATGGAAGTGTGAACCATGATAATGTTAATTTTAATAATGTTAATGATAATACCGGGTGTCCCCACTTATCGATGGGTACTACATGGAAAATGGAGTAAATCAAAACCGCGATTTTTTTGCAAGAATATGCTATTTTTGAGTTTTCAAAAAAGCGTTTTTTGCCACATTTTTCTTGGCCTGCAATATTTGAATCTGCGTTGAAATAAAGAAGTTACTTCATTTCCAAAACGCGAATTTTCAACAAAGATGAAGGTCACAGCTTGGCTGAAGTAAAAAAAACAAATTTAAGAATCTTTTCCAACTGTAAGCAACGGCGTCTCAACCATTTAATTCTGATTGGAATTGACGGAGAAATTAAAGTTCGAATGCAAAAAACGTGTACTAATTCGTTTTAACGTAATATCATGATTACGATATGGGCCAAAGAAACGGATTTTTGTTTATTGTCATGATGGATTATTTCAGGTTCGAATTGGGCGTTAAATTTCCTGTAATAGTGATAAATGTTAAAAAAAGGAAACAAAATGAATTCTTCTTACAGGAAATTTAACGCCCAATTTGAACCTTTTTGATGCCGGAAAACATTAATTGTGAACAAATGATAATGTTTATTTCATCGTTAAATCAGTCGAGAACTGTTATGCTTGTGGCAATTATTTCACGTTTGCGCATGCGCAGAGGCTGCTATTGATCCGGGGGTCATGAAACTCATAGGGGACCATCTATACCCTAACCCGCACAATCCCTGAAAATTTCATCGAGATTGGTCAAGAACTCCCGGAGTTATGCGCGTAACAAAGATTTCACGTTTGCGCATGCGCAGAGGCTACCATTGATCCGGGGGTCATGAAACCTATAGGGGACCCCTAACCCGCACAATCCCTGAAAATGTCATCGAAATTGGTCGAGAACTCCCGCAGTTATGCGCGTAACAAAGATTTCACGTTTGCGCATGCGCAGAGGCTACATTGATCCGGGGGTCATGAAACCTATAGGGGACCCCTAACCCGCACAATCCCTGAAAATTTCATTGAAATTGGTCAAGAACTCCCGGAGTTATGCGCGTAACAAGGATTTCACGTTTGCGCATGCGCAGAGGCTACTATGGATCCGGGGGTCATGAAACCTATAGGGGACCATCTACACCCCAACCCGCACAATCCCTGAAAATTTCATCAAAATTGGTCGAGAACTCTCGGAGTTATGCGCGTAACAAGGATTTCACGTTTGCGCATGCGCAGAGGCTATTATTAATCCGGAGATCATAAAACTCATAGGGGACCATCTACACATCAAACCAAACAATCCCTGAAAATTTCATCGAAATTGGTCAAGAACTCCTGGAGTTATGAGCGTAACAAGGATTTCACGTTTGCGCATGCGCAGAGGCTACTATTGATCCGGGGGTCATGAAACCTATAGGGGACCATCTACACCCCAACCCGCACAATCCCTGAAAATTTCATCAAAATCGGACAATAACTTCGTGTAGTTTTGCCCGTAACAAGGATTTGCTGACTGACAGACAGACAGACAGACAGACAGACAGACAGACACACAGACACACAGACAGCCACGGAACCAAAATTGTTCAGAAAGGTCTAAAACGCAAAATGCGAGTGGAATTTTGATTTTTAACAACTTATTAGGAGAAATGTTTATCGTGCAACCTCTCGACTTCGTCAACGTTGAGTGGGATAGGGAACGACGAACAGTTCTTGTGTACTGGAACAGATTTCATTGATATATTCAAGAGTCCTGAGCCGTTATGAAATCAAATGGGTCGCTCTCAGAGGCCCAGGCTGAAAACGGAGGAAGATGTTTGTTGACGCAAGTAACTAATTTCGAAATATGGAGCAACCGTAGTATCCCCGACTTATCCAGTCCAGTGCGGGAGAACACAAGCCGCTGAGCCTGAAATTCCTTTCCAAGGAAGGCTCACGCATTCAGTCAGTTAGCATGTATCTTGTAATATTCCTATTCCTGGGAAGGGAACACCACTCCTTCAATCAATCTAACGTGACGTCTTACTCCATTTTCATACCTCTTGCCCCGATTTTAATACCAATGCCCATGTATCAGCGCTAGAATTTGATAGTAGGTATATATTGACTACAAGGATGAGAATGAATATTATTCAACCCAACAGCTAAATATAAATGATGGACAACGATGACATGATTCCATATTTTTCAAAGAACACTATTTAAATTTTTATGAGTGTCAATGTGGAACAACAAATACGAAGAAATGTATCTTGAGCAGTCTCGCAAATGTTGATGATTTTTTAGTCACGAAAAGATCGCTTAATGGCTCTGCTTGATCCCTTTCAGTCGGTTGACGAACTATGCCGATCTGAAAAGATTCAGTCCCTGCAGTATCTGGTCTGTACTAAACTATGATATCTTTGGTTTGCCGCATAGCTTCAGTCGAAACGATGAATGTTTCATCCGCAGTTCCGTCCATTGTACATACTCCAACGAATTGATGCAGTATGCAATCATGATGGTGGTTCATTTTACTTTGATCTTCATGATCACTGTCCTCATCAGTGGTGGACCGTCAAGAAGAACTGGTTAGATTTTACATTACCCAAGTATTTGGTAGGTGTACCCACTTCTCAAAGAATTATTCTAATAAGGGGAAAATTGATGGATCTATGAATTGAGGCTTACAGTTGACATAGGTTTCAAGTTGAGAATCACGAAAAGAAAAGAGACATCAATCATCACATTCACACCACATCATCATGAGTACAGTAATCTTCATGAGTACTACAAGCGAGATAAGCCCCCGAATGGATCAGGAAACCATTAAAATAAACGAATGAGTAGCAAGATTTCTAAAAGATTAAAACCCACAAAACAATAATTTATACCACTAATAACTGAGGTAACTGACGCAGGACTCTACTAATGGAAAATTAAATGACTAATCAATAAATTCTAAATTCTCACCAATTATATCACATCAAAGAAGTTCGATCTCGTTCGAGTACATTTATTCGAATCAACTTCGGCTGCTGACATAAAAGTAAACAATGGGTAAAATATCACACAATGTCAATACAAATACATGAATTAAAAGGTCAATTTAAAAAAAGCGTTCGCACCATTCAGTAAGCTAGAACTAGAAAATGTTTTACCAGGCTGCGATATTATAGAAAGCGGTTAGTGGTCGAACCAAGAAACTGTGTCTATTTCCAGTGATGATGCCTTAGTGAAGATAAGCAAGCTATTGATGCTCCAGTTAACCTTTGAATAGCATAACGCTGAAGTATAGAGGCGTCACGCTAATTCGTATTGAAGCGGGAGGTAGCCTTCAGGGCTTGTGTTATCAAGGGGGACGACGCACACACAATAATTAGTTAAGTTACTTAACAACTTGGTGACGTTGCCCATAGGTATGCAACCTCGCCTTCATATGGTAATTAATTACGGAAGGTCCCAGGTGAGGTTTCCCTGAGCAGTTAACAGCTGAATGAATTGTTCTCGCTGTTAGTGTCTCCAGATTAAACTACTGTATCCCGACTGAAGGGCCCAACTAATTATGTCTGATTCCATCACCTTGGTAGTGATGAAGAACTTATATAATCTTTCTTAATATTAAGAACTTGTAGGATCAACCACTTTTTATTGGAATGGAGTTTTCCCAAAATTCGAAGGAAGAAAAGGGTCGGACAATAATTTTTCGCTAGTACTATTACACAAGCCTGTTACCATACTCACGTATGACCAGGGTCCAAAGTTAGAGGGGCGCCAAATAGGCAAAAAAGTGACGGCTTACCAAGTTCTATTAAATATTATGATCGTTTGGAGTAAATTTGAAAATGTTTACCAAAAGGAAAAATAATATGAATAAGGAATGCAATAGGCCTACAAGAAAGAATAAAGGATATAAAAAACGTATACTTCGCGATGCGAGAACTAGCCTTGAGCGGCCGTATGTTGAGGATTTGATTAGGGAAACATTTGATTCTAATGGCCTTTGAACAATGTATTATTTGTGGCAATTGAATACGTCCATAAATGTCATGCTTCGCACTTATCGTGTGAAATTACTCATGTTTTTGGGCACTAAAAAATTCTATGTACTGATAACCTGATGTACAATGTACAATGCTGACCCTGCACTGCTGCCTGTACTGATGTATAATGCTTAGTAGATGTTCGATATCTGCAATAAACATTAGGGCACTTATTTCTAGTATCTATGACATGGTAAATCTGAGCACTTGTGCGAAATCGTCATATTTGAATTATATTACTAGGTTTTGAGCTACTTTACATAATGGTACCATTGAGTTCAGTTAAATAACACCAACAAGTAATTGATTATTATTATTTACTTTTGGATTCGGAGCTGTTACTTATGAATACACTTTACCATGTGGTCATTTGCTGTGGCCAGTGTTATTTGCATTCTTGAAAACTATTCATACCATTAGCTCGGTTCGGCTAAATGAAAAAGTTCACGTATTCTTTAGATAGGAAACCTGTTTGTAGGTTCTAAAAATGAGTAAAAACTGTGAGATCATTAGGAGCATTGCAAGAGAACATCATTTACTAAGCTGTGCTATTGCCTACGGCATATAAAAAATGAAACACTCATACGAATTATAACTTAATAATAATATCCCTGATGAGGCCCTAGAGGATGAAGCGCTTGAATTGTTTAATTCGTAACTTCAACACACAAATGAGGAACATCCAACTTCATCCCCCCCGTCAAAACCCGCCAACCAGAGTAACTACTCGGTGAACACATTACAGCGTTACGGTATTAGGATTCTGCATTAGAAACTTTATAGTCACGCAGTTCTGTCAATCGTATCAATTATGTTATATTTCGACCGCTTTTACGAATGGAATGACAAGATGATTAAAAGTCGCCTACATAGGCCTGGTATACCAACATATTCGGTTTAGTATCAGTAAATGATCAAAAAGAGAACGGTCTCGATTATCTGTGGGTGATCCTCAAACTACTAGCAATTTTCAGGTCTTGACATTTTAAAAATGTAAGTGTTTCTTTTGCTTGGTTCTTGGATGTTAATCACCTAATTGGTCTCCCTTGATGTCTTTCTGATGCCCAGTCATTCAAGTCATCCCATTTTGGTTTATTATTCAATAATAAACCAATGTAGTAGCTCTTGAAAAAAAAAATCTAACCGCTCCTGAAAATTTCATGGTTTACGTTTCAAAGGGTGTAGAATCCGAATCTGCAATACAAATTTTCAGTCCTTCCGCCATACGTCGTACGCCGTACGCACGATTTCTCCCAAACGGCTGGAGCAAAATATCTGCAATTTTCAGGAAAAATCAATATTGGTCCGACAATTTTGAGAATTTTGGTTCATCATTAAATAATAAACCATTGTAATCGCTCTTGAAAAAAAAATGTCTGTACGTCGTACGCACGTTTTCTCCCAAACGGCAAGAGCAAAAAATCTGAAAAATCAATATTGGTCCGACAACGCCCCAATTCTTCACGCAGCTCTCTCACTCAATTTAAAGTGCCCTTTAAGGGTTGTCAAAGATTTGTAAATCCCTAAAAACCTCCAAAAGATCCAAATACTTCAACTTCTATGATAATAATGAGTGTAAACCCCCTACTTATTTCGTCATCCTAAGCGTGGCAACACAGAGTGAACCATCACTATAATTGTATTTCTTATCAATTGTTCCAGTTCTCACGTTTTCGCTTTAAAAATGAGAAATTTGGTAAAATCCCCTTCACTGACCAGCTGTCGCCACTGTATGAGTTACGCAGAAAAAACGCTGTACAGTGAAACTGCTCTGACAACTATTTTACACAGGTTGTTATTGAGAAAACGTTTTCAAATGTATGCGAAAAATGTTGATGAGTCTATCACTCACTATTGGCTTCCTAACGAGCAGAGACCGGTTTGAAAATAGTTACTCAACAATTAAATACATTCCCTCGAAAAATGGACGATCACTAACTACTTGTACTTATATATGTTCTTGATATTGGCTAGAGTAATTTAATGACTCACAACCCGAAGAAATATGGGTTGATCAGCTTCAAGTTTGATCCAAAATATTCCATTATACGGCAAAATGATCAGGTTTGGTATCTGAATAAGACATGGAATGATTTGCATTCGGTCTTTTTAGAGTCAAAGCTTTTTGCTGATCAAACAGCACTTCGGTGGGTTGAGTAAGTCGCTAAATTAAACAAAGGCGGGTTCCTTTTCAACCCCAGCGTTCACATACCGAGCTTTTGGTTTGAAGATGACTAGATGTAATGCGGCTCGCTAACAAAACTGGAGGGAAGGCTTGAGACCGACTTTGCTCCTAGCTACAATTCTGGTTTTTTCTTCCCCAAAAGGCCTTGCATATTCTCATAAGTCTCATAAGTCATATATATTGTTTTGGAAACCCCCGTACTCTTTACCATTCAGGTACTTTACAAAAACTTGAGCTTATAAGAAGTGCCTTTCAAAAGGTGTGGTATATTGGGTATGGGTATTTTAGGACCAAATGAAGTTGACATGTAAAAAGGTTATTCCTTTGACTGGATTGCGAAAATCAGAAAGAAGTTTACAAAACTGCTAAAAAATTACATGTAATTACTCCTGCTTCTTCCAGCTCATGGTGCTTATCAAAATCAATCATTGAGGGGCGTTTCTACATAAATTTGAATGGAAAGCAGATATTGAGATTTTCCCCAAAACGTATAAAGGATATTTGTTAAATTTAAAACCAAACTGAGTTTTAAAATTGTGACCTCAACATCTTTGTGATCGAGTCTGGTACACCCTGTATAATCCCTAGGAATTCTAGGCGGTAAATGCCAAGAATTCGCAAAGCTATATTAGGTTTTTGAGGATATTATTGACAGAATGGAAAGTTAGTTGATACCCGCTAACATATTTTATGATTATAAGTCAATTTTCAAATTTATAGCCAACAATTAACTTGTTGAAAGTGAAATGATTTTAAAAATTTCTACAGACGAAAATAACTTAACAGATGAACAAAAAGTAAAACGTAAAAACACGTTTTTGATTTTGATTGATTTGCTTATTTTTGCAACCGTGGCTTTGCATTCCACCATGGAGTTGCAGACAATCCACTCTCACATGTATATGTAAAGAAAATGCAAAGTAAAAATCGAATAAAGCTGATCCAGAACAATAAATAATAAAATAAAGAGCCCCTTATGAAAAATTTTCAATATTTGTTTCTTATAAGTCCCAAAATTAATGAATTTATGTATGTCAAGGTTCTCTAAAAGAATGTTCAATGCAACAATATATCAATTCCTTCTACGCATGTAAATTTTAGGCAGCCTTCGTTCTATATGTATACCGTTCGTGTTGATTACCTGCACTTTCGAAATCAATCCCTTTTTTGAATACTGGGTGAACGTTCCTTCCCTCAAAATATCCTTAAATTCAAACAACCAGCACTCAGTGTATTATTCTGTACAATCTCAAACCTTTATGTCGTAAGGCAGTAATGAATTTAATAAACCAGAATAACCCATCCTGAGCAAACTAGTGTCGGACGGTACCCTCTTTAATTGTAAAAACGTTTCGTCAAACCGGATTGAAAATATAAAATAAATATATCTTAATTTAAATTCAAAATTGTTGAAACCCTTGCAATAGCATAACCGTCTATAAATTCGTCAAAACGAACTCTTAAGAGCATCACGAACTAGATAGGAGACTCATTCCCCGCAATAAACCCATTAGAATGATTAGTCTCTAGGTAACGTTGACCTTAATTATCCCATCCCATCCGCTCTAGAGATCATTTAGGTATTTGGGGTTATAGTTGGAAGAGGGCATTATAAGGGCATCTTGAAAAGCAGGTACCGACCATCGCAATTGATTGAACCTACGATCGTAACGAACACTAATACAGCAGTATTGGAGCCTTCTGGGAAGATTTAACTGACTTCATCCTCTCAGCGTTCAGATCGAGTTTCATACATAGTCATTAAATTCTACTCCGCAAACAGTTAGTTGGTATAGTTCAAACAGAGCGGTCAGCCCCGAACTCATTTCATCCTATTCCACAGTACGATCAACACCGGAGCAATTTCATCACTGACCACTGATGAACTCATGATTAAACCAATCAGTTATACTTGTACGTAGCTTATTTTATAGATCATTTACATACAGCTTCCGATGCACGGAGGGGAAATACCTTTCGAATTTTGTTTTCCGCAAAGAGTAGTGTTACTTAAATACGCTTGTCCGTTGTGGTCCCGTCAGTATTTAAGCACGATTTTATTTATTGCATGTATCATAAGAAAAAGAAAATGAAATTCATAAAACTAATTCGTCATACCACGTTGGTAGTAGGAACTTGGTACCCATTTATTTGAAATACGGCTACGGAAGAGGAAAGTCAAGTTTGAGCTAATTTGCAGAATGTTCTATATTTATTGATCTGAATAACTCTTCCAATTGCACATCCGATAATCGAAAGTAATCGGGAAAGTCGAAAATTTTTAGGACGATAGTATATAAATCTTTCAAAATAAAATCTATTGAATTAAAATGGAATCTATTAAAATTTGAATGTTTATAGGAAAGTTGAGCAGTCGCATGAATGGTATAAAACCAACAGTCAAACTTGAATAAGTACACCTTGGTGATTTCTAAAATATTAAATATTGTAAGTTGCACAACCCGTTAGCTGCAACGTACCTAAACGTTTACATTTCAAACTATTAACGTTGGTTATGCTAATGAGTTGGGCTAGTTGACCAAACAATTGACATTTAACTTGAAGCGAAAACCGTTAACAGCCTTCAGATCTGATGTTCCACATTATTCGTCAAAAACTGCTACCGATGTTGATAAATCTATGTTGATTCCTCCAAGGAGAACAATGAATATTAAAGATATAGCCGTAGGTCTCAATAGTAATCGCTACCTGTTGATCGCAAGAGCCTGTTAGCATGGAAAGGAATTTGTGAGAAGAATCTTGATAAACTCCGGATTATCGCGAACAAGAAAGCTCTTTCAAGTTCCATTAAATTAAATTTTGGCAAGGAACGGAATATAATCTGTTCATTTTAACCTGGTCTCGATTAAGAAGGTATACCACTGTCTCTACAGTAGATATCCATCAGTAATAAGGATTAATGAGAATATTTTCTTATAGCAATTACTCGTACTAGCATACTAATAGTTCGATGATTATGTGACAAAGTTTTAGGATAAAATTTGACATAAAATCAAATCAAATTAAATCCTGAAACGTTGTCACATAATTCATCAACTTATTAGTAGGGGCTGTGCCAAGAAATCAAATATTGAGAAAATCCAAACCTTCCAGAATAAAATACTTGGAAGTATAGTTGGAGCCCCTTGGTACATGCGAAACGATGATATTCATCGAGATTTGAGGATGGAGACAGTCTATGAAATTATTGCAAAATACGCAAGGAAGCATGAACATCGCCTCCACAAACACGAGAACCCTGAGATGCTCTACGTTTTGGACAACGAAGGTGAAATCCGACGTCTCAAGCGAAACAAACCACTGGATTTAGTTGTGCTGCGTGAATAGAAGTGCAATCGAACTCAGTGCTAATTAATTGAGCTATACAATAAAGGGCTAGGTTTTGCTGTAAACCTACCCTCTTGGAGTGTATCTTTATCGATATGTAAAATTGCTAGATGAAATGTATTTGATTTTTCAGTTGCAATTAATAAATCACGAAAAAAAAAACTTATTAGTATGCTAGTGCGAGTAATTGCTGAATAATTTTTGATTCGCCTTTGAAAAATCAACACCATCTGAGAGCTTCAAATAACGAGTAAAAATTGTATTCAGATCAGGAAATATTAAACGTGCACAAAGGTTTATACTTATTGGAACGCACATTAAAACCCTGCTGGGAATGGAAAAGGTAGAAGGTATTCTTTCTCGTGGACGGAGACGTTCCGTATAGAAGCAACTACGCAAAAAGTACTGAAGGGCCTTGATAAAAGTAGGGCGCCAGCGGTAATGTAGCTATTTCAGTGGTGAAATGAAGAAGAATCTTCGTCAGTAGGGAAAAAGTCTAATTTTCCAGCGTAAACTGCTTTCTGCAGTGCCCTCCCCTTTCCCCCGGGACATACCTACTACACTTGCAGCGTTGCTTACCGCCTTTCCACCGCTAGATTCCTTTAAGCCACGTAGGACATCAACAAGAGAAATAATGGTTCGTGAAAACTCCTCGAGAAATGGAATATTTTATGCTAGCTATATTAGAAACTGGAGGATGGAAGTGGGAAAACATTTCACTCACATCCACCCTTTTCATCTGCCAGCGTTGGTTTTTACTTAGTGTCGAAGCGCCCCTTGTATAGGTGAATATTACAACAGCATGGAATAGCTAGCAATTGTTAAAAACCCGTTAATTTTCTTGGAAGCGCGAATTCAATGGGAACGGCATTTCGCATCCGAGATTTCGACTTAGTGATTCTGCAGTAATAAAAGTACACTAAGCATACAGTAGTAAACCTGATCTACCAGTAACTGTATAGCTTCTTCACTTATTCATTATTAGCTGCGGACAAAATGCGCCAATATTAGTAGAAACAGCGATCCAACGGTACTCACATTTATAAGTCAAACCCGTTCGGCTTTGTTTCCTCCTCTCTCTCAGAATAAAAGAAGAGAGCCATTCACTATCCCACCCAGTGTTATCATCAGTATAATGCTAATTAAGGGAATATGGCCAGTAGAGAGTACAAGCAAAAAATGTGAATGAATGCTTCGGGTTTCGGCCAAGCCTCTCTTTACAGATACATGGGAAGAGGTTGTACCTACCGTGCGTCCGCTCCACAGCAGTTTCAAAAACAAGATCTATGTGTTGTAAACGTTCTCAGGGATTTCACGCAAATATGAAAAAATTTAAGACCATTTGAAAAAGATTTCACTATACCAAGTTGAAGTTGTGAGGTATTTTGATTTCTCGAACTATTGGTTCAGTGGTAAATAAAAAAAAGAGAAGTTGTGTCTTCTCCAAGAAAACATATTTTGCGGTTTGATTTCTTCGTATTTGAATCTCAGGTTCTACATTTAAGGATTCAAACGAGTTGGATTCTTGGTGGGAGATCTTTCTCAGCAGCGAAACTGGTAAAGTTCCATAATTTTTGTGGAATCGTTAATGTGCTCACTCTGAACATAATTTGGTTAGTTTTTTGTATCAGTTGGATCATTTGGACATAGGCTGCAAGCATGACTTCAGAACCCATGCCTGGCAGAAGCATCCTATAAAGGCCAATGCAACAATTAACATAGAGCGAGAGTGGACCAGGAATGCTTCTGAGGGTTATTGGTGAATGGCAGGCTGAAGAGGTGTGTTCGTGTCATATAAATGTTAAGTTGCATCAAACTTTTCCAATGCGGGCACTTTCTGCCATTCAATCTCTTCACCTAAGGACCCACTACAAGCAGTTTGACAGAAATTCTGGGAAATACCTGTAATAATATTTTATTCAATTCTCTGCCAAACTCGAAATTCATAGAGATGTTTTGATTCTTCATCAATCCGAACAAAGATTTGAGATTTTCGAAGAATTTCCCTGTATTTTTATTGCCTGCAAGTTTTTAATGTTTCGGTTATATGGAAGATGTTGGTTAAACGTTTGTCCAACGTGACTACAAGATATCGAATTCGATCAGAATGAGGTATGGATGAGATGGTTCTTGGATGACCTTCTGATTGTGAAGGTCAGGTTCCTTCAGGACCTTCTGAAGGTGAGGTTGTGATCTTCTGCTTAAAAAAATGTTAGCCTTTTACGTAGTCATTTTTTTCAGTACATATTTTGAAATTTGACCTATTTATCGTGCTCATAAGTGCCGTTCAGTAGATTCGTCCTTCCTTCTAGAATGCTTCTTTAGAATGATTTTGTGGACGAAAGAAGTGTTTATCTCAAGGAATTCGACAGTTATCTATTGGAATGACTAACGTATATATATGTACAAACTTTTAGCAATGATAATTAAAAAAAACAACAATAATTTTTATATTTCGGCTTTAGTCTTTTTCGAAGTACGAGAAAAATAACAGTAATGGGAAATTTCAACATTGATATACAGAAAGTGTTTGCTGTAAGAAATGTTACCCTGTTAACGTTTAATATTCAGGCCTGAAAGATAGTACGCACCCAATACATTTCTATGCGCTTTTTCCGAGTGAAGCAGCATGATTTTGTTATCTTGAGGTTTCATTTTCTTCAGAATTTTGATTCAAAAATACCCATCGAAAGTTTCGCCATGCGCTGTGGCATGACGGCTCACAGGCAAATCGGCGATCCCTCCAACATCTGATGCCCTATGATTGTTGACCCTGAGATTGAGTGCTATCTCAGCTTTGCCAACGTAAAATGCAGGGCATTTCTCACACATCAACTCGTACACATTGATGTTTGGCGTTCAGCCAATCCTTTACATTTGTACGAGTTGGTGTTGTTGGCCGATGAGAACAGCTCGTCCTCGACAACTATGGGGTCACACTTTACACCTTCTCTTACCACAAGGGTGTAGACCTCTTGCCGGTGGTACTGCCCTATCTGATCGTCTATGAGACAGAATGTCTCTGATCTACGAGGTCTGTCTACAGGACACTGACGGTTCTTTTGAAAAAAAAAACTTTTTTGTGGTTGAATTAGCCGAGAGGAGTGGGTACAGATCTTTCAGAAGTTGGTTCATCTTCTCAATGCCGAAAAAGAATGTAGTTGTCAAGAGAACCATTTCCTTCGTATTTTGTGGTGTAGGATGGTGTTCTATATGGGAAGGGATAATTTTTCTTCTGCCCACTTTTGCTAAAAGCGTTAAAATCCAGGAATCATCTGAAAAGCCTCAGAAGGGATTTCGATGAAGAGCATTTTTCAAAATCTTAATTGAAATAGCTTCATTTTCTAAAAAAAATCCCTGGAATACACAGGGTTAATTGAAAATTTATTTTATTTAATATTACTATTATGAGTCCATGAGCAATGAATGATCCATTAATGGTGACATATATGGAGGTATATCCTCATTCAAACATTTACCACACCAAATTATATCATGGTATTTGTCTATTGTGGGTGGCGGTGGTTATTGACTCGCAGATTCAGCTGTAATGCTTTGCAAACATAAAAAGCTTCTTCATTGCTGTCGCATTTTTGGCAAATCAACTGGTAAACGCACAGTTCTGATTGGCATTCTGCTGAGTTAACACAACACATTTTTAGGAATGTGGAGTGTTAACCGACGTGAATTCACCATTTTCGATCACGAGATCACAGAGTTTACTCGTACATCTGAGTCGGCCGCAGGGATGTAAGCCTGATTGTTATAACTGTGTTCTATTATGACGATGCGTTAAAATTTTTACAATGTTTCTAGCTTGTCGGTACGCTAATTGTGGTGTGTCTTGAAAAATGTTTCTTGTTTGCGTGTTGGATGTCACAATGGGTTGTGGCTCACGAAGTACATTATTTAATTTTTGAGCTCCAAAGAAAAACGTGGTTTCTAGTGGCACTCGGTCCTAGGTAGCCTGGGGTGTTGCTGCATACTATACACTAAGCGGTCTTTCACAAATTTCTCAGGATAGTTCTTTCTACCGGCTTTTTTTGAAGGCTCGAAAGATACGATTCGAGATTTCTATTCGAGGATTTCTTGTCGGTGATTCGATGACCACGTATGGACGTGTGGATGGTGTGTGAGGAGGGTGGCAGCTATCATGATGCAAGTATAATAGGTTTTTCGTGCTTTTACCATGTACAGTGGTGACGAAACTCCCTTCTTGTACAGTTATGTCGACGTCGAGAAATGTAGTGGCTAACGAAGAACGTGACCATGTGAATGTGACTGAATATCGTAAATTAAAGACCCACACTTGACCAAAATTTTATGTGCTCAGTGAGAATACAGCAATAACTTTCCCTATAAATTAATTTGCCATATTTTGACAATTCCACACCGAAATCTATCAACGATTCCCCCTCTCCGCCAGCCACATATTACTCCTTCCCATTCATCAATGTCCTCTCTCAAAAATTAAGCAGAATTCTATCCAATGATAACTTCAAAATTCCCATAAAAAATTGGAACACGATTCACAGACTTTATAATAAAACAGAAGACCCCGTTAAAAAAGAATTGAAAGCACAACTGGTTTACTAAGTTCCATGTAAAAAGTGCCCGAAATCATATTACGACGTGACTTGGTCACACTTGAAAACCTGCTTTACATTATGTAGAAAACATGCGGAAAATTCCTGAAAAATCGGATCAAACTTCCCTCACCACCTATTCTTGTCAAGGCCATTCTCAAGAATTTGGAAAAACAAAAATTTCGGCAACACACTGCAATTAATCAAATGACGTGTTTAGAAAATGATTAGCATGGAGAGGGACAAGGCACTGGCAGTGAATAAAGAATCGGATGTGCAAGATTTTAGCAAGTACTATCCAATATTCTTAAAAATTTAGTTAAATCTCTCTATCCCTTCCCAAACCACCACCTCCTTTTCTCTTTCTATAAAAACTATCTCAAATTTATCCGTCATACGGACCCACTCTCATGGTTTTCGCAACTATTCGGCGCGGCCGCAGATCAATGGCCTTCCGACCGTTTTCGGTCAGAGAGATTGTTTTCAAAAAAGATTTTCACTTCAATCGTTCCAAAATGGGGCCTGAGTTTCCCACAGCCTTCCTCCTGGGTTCCTTTTCCAAAAGATACTTCTCTCACAGGTTCAACTTTAGGATCGGACAGTTTTTCGTTTACAGTGCACATTGCTGGCTTGATCTGGAATCCTGCCCATCATGTAAGTCAAAAATTGTTTACCATATAATTTCTTGTTCATTAAGTGGAGGTTAAAACCGTTCACATATAAATTCTTTTCCTCACTATCTTTCACTAGTAGTTTTTCATACATAAGCTTCTACGAACATCATAATTCTTGACGTTTTTTATCACTCCTTATTTATTTATAAAAACGTAGGAAATTCTGTTCCTGATTAAAACACCAATAAGTTTTTCACTAGAAGGTTCCATTTTTTATGTATGTTTATAGATTATCCTCGACAATCGAGAAATAAAACTCCGAAACGTTGGGAACAAGTTTTTCATTCAAAACCAAACCTCAATAAACCCCCGAAGCTTCTTCTGAATACTATAGATATATAGTTATATGATGGTTGTCTCTCAGATTTTGGTTAAAATATGACCGGACATGGAGCTAAACGCCGGCAACCGCACTTTTTTGTCACATTTCCAGAGTTAAATTTTCTCAGTGCATTTTCAAATTAAAAAAAATATATATATTTCTAAGGGCAGTGATTGCAGTCTAAACGTTCAACATTTAAAAAAAAATTGTATCTAGAGAGCCTTGATATTTTAATTTTTTTCTTTTTCTGTTTTGGCTTTTAATTTACCCCCAAACATGTGCTGGACGCGTCCGAATTTCAGAAAACTTGTCTAATTAATCACCTTTATAATATGGTGAACTATATGATTTCGTATCGATTCCATGGAGGAATTTCTGTGTGAAGTAGAAAAAATAAATAAATAAAAAAGTTAGGTACATTCTGAAGCAACTTAGTAGGAACCCCAGGGATATAAGGAACGAAACATGAAACGTTTTGGATTGGGTAAATTATGAAATCCGGTAAATTGTTTTCGACGTACTAAGTGGTTTATAAACAGAAAAAAAAACATCAACTTTGATATTTAAAATCGATTTCATTTCCGGTTTGAAGGAGTGGAAATATATATATGTCGTATATAAAAAATAATTTAAGTCGCTTCACAACCTAAAAGGTCATTATCGGCATATTACAAGGTGTCAAAGGAGGAAACGTTTCTAAGGGGAGCCGTGTTGGCCCTCCCTCATTAAGCAGGATGTTGCCATGTGCTTCACTGACAAATAAGGTGGAAGGGATTTAAATAATGATGTCGGAGAGCAAGGCATTGCCGCTTGATTGAAGCAATGTTTTGATAGCTCGTCGAACTTAGAATCGATACTGGCCACATTGCGGCAAACATAATAAAAATATTTTTTTCTATCGTATCATTTCCAGAAGAAAGGTAACTCAACCTAATTAAAACTACTTCACGTTGAAAGCGTTTTTGGAACTATCGCATACCAGTGAACTAATCATGTGAAATCAGCTATAGATCATTCTACCTGCTTATCAGCAAACGACACAGCAAACGTTCTCTATCACGAAGTCACTAAATTCGTCACACGTCAGCCTCTAACGATTTATCCACCTCCTTTACCTCGGAGATTCAGATTCGTGAATTTAATACCCCTTCTCTTGAATGGTCTATATTTCTTCCTTGGCCAACAAATACATCATCACTCCAAGAACAGTAATACTGCTCCTAGAGGAAACATCTCTACTACTAATGCAATTATATTCCGACAATATTGATAAGTGTCATATTGCTTCCTAAATTCAAAATCTTTTAGTTGATCTCTCCGTAATTTTTCAAGCTGAATAGAACGGTAACACGTGAATATCAGTAAATGTTTAGCCTATGAACAATCATTCCATGCATTTAAATTGGTCAAAAGCATTCATAGTTGCCTAATTAATTGTACATTCTAGTTTATTTTATCTATGCAATATTTCGTCAAGAAAACTACATTCGCTCACGGTTGAGATAAATCTCAGATCTCCCGAGTGGATTTCGTTCGTACGGCAAATCAATATCATGTATATACACCTCTTAAAGTGTGGTTGACGTTAATTAAAACCCCCACCGTCTCTCAATATACCCTTGTTAAGTACTTGACAGACTCTACGATCGATCGATATCTTCGTCCTCGAAGATGCTGACGCTGGAATCCAGTTCAAGGAGGTACCTTTGATATCCCAAACTTAGTATCTCATCAATTCCGCAACGTAGCATACTCTCCGCACTCATTGGCACGTATACTGTACAATATACGGGGTGAACCGAACGTAACCGACATACTTCGAGGTCTTACGAGAAACGGCATCACGAATGTACCACATCTACTTGTGGTCTCTAAATATATCTTGGCATGTTTTATCGCAAGAACGGGAAGAAACGAGCAGTTCGAACAACCGGTCCCCTTCCTTCCGTTCCTTTAAAAAACGGAAATTCACAACAACGAACAGTACAAAACGGAAGGTGCTGAACTATACTAATACTACTACTATACTACTACTACTACTAATATGCAACTCCTCACGTGGTCAAGTTTCAAGAATGTTTTCATTTGCGAAAATGACCGTAACACCAAAGTTCTGCCTCCTAAGCTATGAAAGATTTGTCAAACGTGTTGTCTTGCTTTCGAATTTGATGATTAACATGCAACATGTTGTTTCAGCTTCTGATCACTTTCCCCCAATATATATAAACATATTTACAACCTAGTTACCATTCAATTTAGAATGTTATCCAATTTGTGCTTTGTGCTGTTTAGGTTCAACTTTCTCGATTTTGTTTTGATCAAAAGCATGCATAGTTGCCTACTCCATTAAACATTTCTAACGACAGGACACTATTGGAAGTTACTTTTATCCTCAAGGAAACTACATAAGCTCACGGTTAAGATAAATCTCGGATCTCTTGAGTTAATTTCTTCCTCTTGCCTTTTTAAAACGTTCGTAATTTAACGTAATAAACCTGCAGACCCGACAGTCAAGTAACAACTCCTACCCCACTAACTTGCTCATCAAAGTTTTGACGTTGCTTTTATGATTAATTTTTTAAACTATCAGTATTTATTGTTTGAACATTGGTAACATAACTTTTAGACAGTAAGAACATGAACTGGAGTGGGAGGGGGGAGGTAACCACTTGTCAACAAAATAACAAACTCTTCTTTTTGCGTACTTTTGGTGTACGTTATCCTGTGGCGTTGATCATAAATATTGATAATGTTGAATAATCTTTGATTATTTCAGGAAGATGGAAAAAACTTGGTGTCCTTTGGACTCTCTGGTGTCCTATTGGTATAATTTAAAAAAGTGAAGTTGTAGTATCAAGAGTTTAGACGGTAATTGGTTCGTAATGGTCTTAAAATCAATAGGGTGTACGTTTATTTGCACAGTTGCATTTTATTGCTATAAAACTGTTCATTAGTCAACATTTCTTTCGCTTGGGGAAAAAAGAGGATCTCAATTCCTTTTGGACCTTCATTCCATCTTGATGTTTTCATCCAGATGCACCGTTCAAAGACCTTTCATCGCTCGCAGTAGAGCAAAAACTTGGAAAGTTACCCAGCACCTGCAAGTAGATACGACAGACACTTCCTTCAGCAGGATAAAAGGTTGTGAATTTCCCTCGGGATGTTCATGAAGCAGTTTTTACGATTCGCTTTTATTTTATCCGGGCTGCCGTGCGCTAGTAGTAGCAATTTGGAAAATTGTGGTTGCATTCACATCTTCTTGGGAAAGTGAGTCTTAGTCGTGGGGTATCTAATATGTAGAAAAAAACGTAGATTCTCTTGATCCACTTGAATAAATAAAAATACAAATGCTCGAATTTCACTTAATTAGCTTCTCACAAATTACGTTACTTAGAATTAAATAGCTTAGGTTGTTATTTTTCATACTGGATTATGAAAGGAGATGTTCTTTCGAATGAAAAACTAAGATAAGCTCCTTCTTACTCTGTACAGGAGCCAGTAAACTGAAATGGAGTGTAAAATGTTAGAATCGGTCGACAAGGAGATGATAAAATAATGGTTGATTGATGGTTTGTTGTTCATGCGCTAGAGTTTCAAGTTCATTGGGGATCATTGCAGTGTGTGTACAACCCCTGAACAATTCATCAGGGACTGAAACAGTCATGCATGTTACTAGGGACTGTACAGTACACATCTTAGCATTACTAATGACGGTCGAGATAAAATTCGTGCGTAAGTACATGAGTACTACTGGCTCTATAAGTACATAGAATTGTACTTGTGTTGTATAGAACTAGCAAATATGAAACTCCACCAACATCAGATGAGAAAGTTCATAAAATCATACTAGGCATTAAATATCCGGTTGAGAATTAGTTAAATATTAATGTTTCTAGGATCTCTCCTTAATCATATAGTTTATCTCCAAGAAAAGTTCAAGTTGTTCTGAAACATTTGAAACTTCATGAACATATTGGCAAGTAATGCATACATTCCTGGAACTCCCGTCCCTATATCTACCTTGTATGTGATGGTCATGATAGTAGAAAAAAGATCATGATGTTACTGTGTGGTTCCCCTACATGTGACCCAACACAAATTCTCTCTCTTTTCTCTTCTTCTCTCACCTTTACGAGTGTACCTGACCATCTCTTTCTTTGTCGCAATGAGTGATTTTATTCTGGATCTCAATAAAAATCATTGATTTAAATTTTCTTTTTACCTTACCTTTTACGTTAAAAGGACAACACATTATGAAATAGTTTATTCCTATTTCCACTGTTCATTGAATCTCCACAATCATTCAGACTTACCAATCGACATTTGCCGTTTCAAATATTCAGGTTGTGTTGGGAGAAGGGCCTTGAGCGAGGCTGTCAGATAGAAAACCAACGACGTTGTGCGCCATCCAATAACGTGAAAACGTCACGATACGGTGAACCTTTATTCAAAGCATAACAGTAACAATAATATTAGTGGGTGATATACCCTCGGTTATCGCATTCAAAGGGGAGAGGCGGCCCTCCGAATGGAAAATCAAAGAGGGTTCGTGAGCGTTGGGAATGGCCGGAGCTGGAAGAGGGGCTACTCAGAACGAGCCGAACTTTGGTGATTTGAAGAGGATTATTGGAAGCAGGGTACTGATGTTGGAAAATCTTACCCAACTTAGTAAAAGTTATAGGAATCATATTGCAGCTAAAGGCAGAGGTGGATTCAACGAATGTCGAGCACGTGCTCACTAGAAATCCCTGCAAAATTGCATTGAGTTATTGAGTGAATCAGTGCTGCCGTGATTAGTTCGGAAAACCAAGACCATAGTCACTCTTCAGTAACAAACTTACTGTGCCACTCCTTGCAAATCTAATCACCATATATGATTCGTTGGAAAAATTCGTGGAAATCATTAGTGGTTGGAGGGGGGGGGGTCAAATGCAGGAAAATAATATATTGGAAGTTATTATAGTTATAGATACTCAATCGAATGATCTTTTCGTTCACCATGTTTAATTCAGAATTTCATAATGAATAAATATAAATTTAAAATAAAATCAAATCAAGCAACGTGACTCACTTGGAATAAGCCTTTTATATATAAGATAATTCCTCAAATAATTCCAGACTTCCCCTCTCATGCATTATGATCCGGTGAAAAACAATTCCGTAAATTACTATTTGGTGAATTATTTTTCTAGAGTCACGTTTTCACGATTACGCTCATTTGCTTCACGGTTCGCATATTATCTGAATACCAGTCTACAAAGATTGAAACAATTAATATTAAAAGCTTGCATCTGCCAACATACCTTTCTTCCTTGATACGTTTCGAAAATTCCTGTTAACTTCTGTTTCCTACAACGGAATAAGAAGCCAGTCTCTATATGTATCAGGGCATTGTTTGGTGAAATACGTAGTTTCATTCCAGAAATATTCATATCATGCCAAAATAATTAGAGAGAAAGCTTAGCCAAGTTAAATATTCATGGAAGATATCAAGAACCTTCCTGCTCTAAACGTGGTATTGACCTCGGGCATAAAGCAGCGCAGTTTCTCCCAACTTAGCAATTCATTCAATGGCTCTCTTGTTTTACCCCTCCAGGAAGTTTTGTGCTTCCAATAGTAGGACATTCCTTTATCCGAATTCCTTCAACCATCCTCTCGTGGATTACCACTTGGACCTGCGTTGAAATAGCGCTTCCTCATTTCCCTTCTACCACCACTTTTACTTTACTCACTCATGTTCAGCGTTAGAGGACGGAAACTCGTTGTTGCAAGGTACCTTAAAGTACCTTTTGAGATCACACAATTTAACATTTCCTTGCTAGATCGCCTTACGTGATTAAGCATACTCTAATATTTCATTTGTGATGAATTTAATATTGTATTGTAATGTAATGTATCCTCTCTCCCTCTCTTTCTCTCTCTCTCTCTCTCTTCTCTCTCTCTCTCTCTCTCTCTCTCTCTCTCTCTCTCTCTCTCTCTCTCTCTCTCTCTCTCTCTCTCTCTCTCTCTCTCTCTCTCTCTGTCTCTCTCTCTCTCTCTCTCTCTCTCTCTCTCTCTCTCTCTCTCTCTCTCTCTCTCTCTCTCTCTCTCTCTCTCTCTCTCTCTCTCTCTCTCTCTCTCTCCCACTCTCTCTGTCTCTCTGTCTCTCTCTCTCTCTCTCTCTCTCTCTCTCTCTCTCTCTCTCTCTCTTCCCCCCTCTCTTCAGTTATCGCTATTATTACATACTATACAAGAAATAGAACTGTTCAACTTGAAATTATATTGAGCGAACTAAACACACCAACTCTTTTCTCACTCTCCACCTGACAACAACATTTTCATATCAAAACAACAACAAATCGTGTTTCTGACATGACGACAGTTTCCCGACACCATCTGGAGATTTAGGACATTGTCTTTCGAAGCATGTTGGGGTACTCCTCACATTCAGCCCGACTACAACAGACCCGCATGAACGCCCAATATCCTTCCTAGCCGCAGTCCACGAACGATGGCCTAACGCTAATTACATATATACAGATGGTTCTGCTATGAATGGAAGAGTGGCTTGTGGAATATATGAAGCTAGGAGAAATGCTGCAAGGGGTTACAGACTTTGGGATATGAGCTCAAATTATACAGCAGAACTCTACGGAATAAAGAAAGCTATTGAGACTATTGAGTATGAATCTGAAACAATACAAGAGAATATAATTTTTACTGATAGTCTCAGTGCACTGCAAAAAATTCGAATTGCTGCTAGAATCGTATAATACTTCCGCACGACTCAAAAACATAGGGAAAAACCTCTGTTTCGTATAAGTGGTCATAGCAACATAAATGGAAATGAAAAGGCTGACGAAGAAGCTAGAAAGGCTTTAAATTTGGAACAAATCGAAGGGGGTCCTCACAATCCATATACAGATTTGTACGTCCATTCACGTCGTACGGCCAATCGGAAATGGCAAGAAGCTTATAGCGAGTACCCATTTGGCCAGAATGACATTTAAATGTTCCCGAACATCTCCGCAACACCATGGCACAAGAGAGCACCTAACACGCGTGCATATTACAGAGCAGTAAAATCCTCGAACCACTGCTTAACTCGGGTCTATTTGAAGAAAATCGGCAAATGAACGAAATTATTAATTGAGGAAACTTTGGAACACATTCAAAAGCAGTGCGCGGCACACCTTATTTGAGAACATTGTTCGCAGAATTACGACTACCATTTAACTTAGAGACGATTTCTATGTACTGCTAGTACTAAAATACATGAAGAAATATTTGATTTTTGGAAAAATCAATTTTTGAGCCTAGACTTATTGTTACATTTATTGTGATGTAGTAAAATATTTATAACTTTTTTCATAAATGTATATATATAGATAATGTATATTTGGCGGAATGGAAATAAAGGCCGATGTGCTATTCTGCGCATCGTTGTCACGCTTGTGAACGATAGGGACCTGCTTACCACCTTGATCAGAGCTCTCATTCCGGTCTACAAAGAACGAAATTATTAATTTTAAAACTTTTGCCTTCCATGTCTCGTTCAAATTTCAATTTTTCTTTGGTCCCTCAATGTCACATGACAAGAAGTAATCCGATGTTCCAAAAGAGTGTAGAGAGTGTTTCAGAACATGCGTGTTGTTCAAATTGATTTATTCGTACCAATTATTTTCGTTTGTCAAGATTTATTGTTGTCATTCCACATTGTCATTTTCTAGTCGTTTTTGGAAGAACGAACTTTTTGGGAATTTCTGAATTGACTACACTGGGAGCTCATGAACGATACTTTCCTGAATGCATTTTATTTCTTTAATTTTTTATTAGTGGCCATCGAAAGAAATTGATGAAGTCGTCTAACTCTGAGAGGTCATTGCACTGCGATTATTGATTACGATACTGACAACTTTTTCGTTGTATGTTTCAAGATATGCACTTTAGAAATGACTCAAAAACGTATGACATATGCCGTCTTCCCTCGGTCTATCGTAATTTAAACTTTTCGCAGTTACAAAGCACACATCTGACTGATGCACCAACACAATAGTAAAATAAATTCGGGCTAGTGCGGAATCATTGAGGCGGATGGCGAGACGAGTGAGAAGTAACCTGTTGACGTCACGGGACTTGGGTTTTCCTCATCTCCTGGCATGTGACTTTTACCGGTAGTCTAGAACCAGTAGTTGAGTGTTTTATGAGCTATGACCGCTGCTTTGAAACTGTTCATTTTAGGTTACCTTCTCCAACTCCCCCCCCCCCCCCATCACCTCCAACTCCTTCTTCGTGATTAATGATGCGTTCATGGTGGGAAGTTTGGGTGTTTGCGTCATAGAATTTCAGTATGGGTAGGGGAATTCGCCTCCAACTGTTGCCACGGACGCATAAGGTGAATAGGATGGTAATTCTAACAATACAGTATTCCCGTGATGAAGCTGTCCAAATAGGCTTACGATTTTATGTAAACGAAGTATTTTATATTGTATAGTTGCGAGTAGTACATTGACTTATAAGACGTAGACCAGATGAAGTAGATATGAATTTTATACCAGAAGTAGAGTTACTAGTAAGGCGCTAGGCCATCAACAGACTCTAATAACTCTAATATTACTTCAGCTTTGAACAATTCTAACAAATACAACGCTATGGGGGACATTGTGGGTCATTACGCTTTCTACTTCCTTCCTAAACAAGTTATTTTTTGTACTTTTGCACAATTTGTCAACCGCGTTTCCTTTTTTTTAATTTTGATAGTATCATATCAAAATATAAACCTATAAAATCGGTAGCTACAATAGAAAATGCTCATTTCGGCTGTGTATCATATCGCGCTCACAAAATAAAATGATGTAAATCCAAAGTTGCCAATTTTAATTACATACAGTACTGAAAAGCTCTTCGCGAGCTTTATCTGGGGTTGATTTTCAAGTCGAAAATCGCCATGAGATCGTGTACTCTACTTCTGCTCTATATGGAATTTTGACCTTCTGTCGGAAGGAGAAAGGTTGATTCCAGTTATGTTCCTGCCATCTACGACGAATTATTGCAAGGTAGGTTTAATAGTGGTTTTTTCGTTACTCTATTGTTGCAATCATGTTTTTACCTGAAATCCGAATGAATGTTATTTTACCTTCCTTCTGCCGATCAATACCGGGTCATTTTGAACGTTTCACTGATGGTCCTAGAACTTACAGCGTTATCTGTTCTTCTCTCAACTTTGGTACTGATCCAAAAGAAGATGTGGCACTATTTCTCCGAAATGTATAAACGTTTGTACTGTTCGATCGTTATCAACACAGTTTGTTCTGTAATTATCCAATGATTTACTGTATATTTGGTTCTCCGGGATAACACTGGTACGCGAATTTTATGATAGGCTAAGTGTTGAGATGTGTGTGAGTTATCGGAACAATAATGGTACGAGTATATTATAGAATCTTACCCAAGGGGCTCGAAGGAAAATTGGAGTGGTACGTGTTGGGTAGATAGTGAAGCATCGTTTATGCAGTAAAAGTTGAAAATTACAAGTCTTTTTGCTTCCGTGATCCTCAAATAAATAACATAAAAATCATGAAATGCAGTTCCCCAAAAAGTTCATTTGTCGACCCATACCAGTATTTTTCCCGGTGTGCGATGTAGGAGAGAAACAATGAACATGCTAATACATATTGTTGCCCTCGAAAAAGATGTTGAGCAGAAATAGATGTAAGTTTTTTTATACAGTAATAATGTAACTAAATCATGTTATACGGGAGATACACTACAAAAATCGCCATCTTTATAGACATTTTTTGCGGAAAGTAAAAACAAGAGATTTGATCGTTTTATCCCCGGAAGATTAATCAAGTCTAGGCTAATTGTTTCTCTTGAAGGAAGTTGAGTATAGACTTGATTATGGACACGTTACATAATTTTGATGCTGAATAGGAATTCAAGATAGCCAACGAAATTCTCGCCTGTAAATGTGTGATTTTTGTTGTAACTTGTGAAAGCTGAAACATTTCTCGAAGTTTTCCCAATGAATCTTATACGATGGGTTTTATTATAAATTGAACTATATATAGAATTAAAGGAGACAATTATTTTTACATCCAACTATGTAACATTATTATCCGTCCAGTCCTTGGTGGCGAAATACAAATACCAATAACTGACAAAACGAAGGGGTACTATGCTTTTCAACTGAGTAAACGACTTGACTAATTTCACCGATTCATGTTTCAACTATGGTATTTAGGATTAGCTGTGCAACTTGCGAAGGAAGGAGTGACAACGTCAGTCATTCGCGACATCGATCAATGTTAGTTTCCGTTAGAATTTTATTGTTACACTTTTCAAAGCTTCGTGTTGCTTTTCCAATATGGGTCTAATTACCGTCCCTAATAGTCCCGTTATGACTCGTCTTTGGGAGATGGAGCCATTGACACGGTGCAACCTGGACGTTTCAGATCACTTATTTGGGTTGGTGGGGGAAAAAAGAATTTCTGTAATAACACGCTCAAAAAAACAAAGAAAACGACAGAAAACTGAACATGGAAAAGCAAACATAATGATAAATAATGTTCCAAAAACTCCTCCCCGAGCTCCTTCCTCGAGCGCTAAAGGGGCTGATTTCCACTTTTCAAGCCACCAGTGCCTGATGTTAGTTTTCGAACCGATTGATTCATTTGTGGTGAGGTTAATTGGATGAGCTGATCTCAACGCTAACCACCTCCTCATTGCATACAAATTGGGGAAGAGTGCCAAATTCAAATCTAACATTAAAAATCAAGCCTGTAACAATTGAATTGCAATATTTCACATTGATTTTGAACTCCTCTTAGAGATGTTATATACAATGAATTCGTAGTTATAGAAAATATGCAGTAATATTCAACAGACTTCTAAAAAATCACTGGAATATTGAAAAATTTATTTTGAATACCTTCCTACCAATTACATTAGTGAATTTGGAGAGTTCTAGCTTTTTTTAACCTCACTTGATTTCAATATTCAGGAAGTGGGATTTCATGAAATCTTCACTTTGATGCTAGTATTACCCCTCTGTGGACTAAAGAGCCCTGTTTAACTGACTAAAAAATGTCTTTGTTTTGAATTTCTTCCATGATTTCTATTTGATCATTGAGTACTACCGGGCTCCGTTTGTCCAAAAAGTGTACTTCTATTTTGAATATCCAAATATACCGAAACTGGTTGTAATGTGACCTTAGGTGAAATCCTACCAAAAACTGAAGAAGGTGGCTGATCACTTCTTTTATTTTAATGTTAATGTATCAATCCAATGGATGGTCAATGAGGGAATATAGAGTATTGAACCTGATAATACAGAAACTTTATATTATTTTATCAACAGTTCTTCCAATACAGTTATTATAATTTTTTTTTCAAAGCCATCGATCAAATTAACCAGTTCCTTTATCTATATTTCATGACAAAAATAGACACTGATTCAATTTGTTGAACGATCTTTATCACAAGAAACAATTTTTTCCTTCTACGACAAACCACCTCCTCAAAATTTGTTGGTTTACGTTTGAATGCGTTGTTTTCAAAAATCGTATTCAAACAAAATCTCCCCCATCCGCCGTATGCCGTCCGCCGTGCGACGGTTTTCTCCTAAACTACTGGACTAAAGTTCACCAAATTCGGCCTAATAATCCAACACCGATCCGGGATGTGCCAGTGATCTTGGCATATTGAGAAATCAACCTTAACGGATTGCATTTGTCGATTAATCTATCAAAAACCGAAATCTCAAAACTTTTGAAGAAAGGGCGTAGCTTTTGTTGGGTTAAAATGGAAATTAGTTCCCTTAACCGAACGGGACCACTCGGGTTGCTGTACCACTATCCGTCCAGCCATGTACATTACACATGTAGTTCATAAAATTCATCTGAATAGTCTTGAGTGAGAATTTTGTTTGTGCGTATTCGAAGTCTGGAAGGTTTGAAGTGTTTGGGAAAAAATTCTTTAGGATCCTCAATGACAATGATCACGGGAGCGAACTGCTAGCGGAATCGTTATGGCAACCCAACGAAAGAGAAACTGTGCAGCTGTTATTGAGGTGAATGGCTGTAAGAGGGGAAAAGAGGAAGCCGAAAAGTTGTATATTTCTTTCTGTGGAAGCATCGCAGTATCTTGTCCGCTTAGTGGTGGGCTGGTCGTTGACGGGCGGGGGGAGAGGGAAGCCCCAAGTGAATAACGGGGTATCGTTAGACCAGAAAAAGATTCTTCCGTAATGAAACGGAGGATATCCGTATTCTCGGAGGACGAAATTAAATTCTTGTTTTACAAATTATCGTGAGATTTTTTTCCAGACCAAGTCTTTGACTCATGAGATTTCATAATATGAAACTCCGAAGTTTTTATGAGTACAAATATAACCCAAATGTTTCATTTCCTGATTAATTTTAGTTGGGTGTGAACAATCCAATATATGAGCAAGCAAGTTTTTCAATTCACACAGGTGTTCAGCAGCGCCGCAGAATGAATGTAATCTCAAGTGTTTTCCTAGATCTTCAGAATTAGATTTGTATATAATTGATGTGTGGTACTACGTAGACCGCACCAAAATTAATGTTTGTACGAAATTTCGTGTGATGTATTAGGGTGATTCCTATTGTACGGGACAATCGCTGTCCTTCATTGATCAATAATTTTCTGTTTAACTTTTTCCAAAAATTAGTTTTGTAGATTTTATGTGGTGACTAGGCCTACTCATGGCTGTCATAAAGTTCGGCTACTCTTCATTGTACATGCCGGTAATTGATCGAAATGTACATCTAATCTCATTGTCATGGTCTGTCCGTGAGTCAGAATTTGAACTTAATCCGAAATTTTATCCGCTCAAAGTACGTTTTACCGGAAATATTTTAACTAGTATTTTTTTAGAATTAGTTACAGGATGTTAGTGGACTTACAAGTGCTCAAAGTTTGTCCCGAACCTTCTGTCTCATTGTCATGGGTTTGAAGGAAATCATCGTAGCTCTCTCAAATGAGGGCATTTTTTGGCAATTCAAAGTTTTTTCAGCGTTGGTAACCCTGCCCTTTGAGAAAACACAAAGCTTCCGTAATTTCTATACAGTTGGGGCTCAAAAATGAAGTTATCCGTTTGTAAAACAGATGTGTATGTTTCATACTTCTCGTTGATATGGGTTTGAAAATCACTCTTAATCAATCTTGTTGATTAGTTTAGAATTCATTTTGGGATAGAGATGTAAAAACTCTATTTAATGCAAGTTTAAATTTATATAAGTGTTCATTAGACACCTAATTGCAGAAGGTTAATGCTGACCTTCCTTATTTTGAGGAAATTTCAGTCTGATACTACTAGTATCATACTAGACGTATCAGAATAATACAATATTGTAAAAACGTTGGAACTTATTACACAAAGGATCGATTCTTTTCCTAGTGAATCACTGATCTGTTCATTAGACAAAGCCCGAGGTTCGGTATCTAAGCTCGGTAATTTAAATGTCTGGTATATTATCGATCGATTATTAAACAAAGTGGCACCAAAGTCATTCGGCTGATTTCCGTGTATACACTCTTAGTAATTGACTCTTAGATATACGAAAGATTATAGGATGACTTCACTCTAGTTGTCACTCCTTAAACTGTAAAACTTTGCTTGACTTTGCTAATTATGCTGAAATTTAAATAGATACGATGATGCTAAGTATTAAACATTGACAAAGATGTTGAAAACCACGAATGGCGCAACTATATTTTGACGAGATGCAATAAAAAATGTACCTATCATCTATAAAAAAAGGCTCACTATTGAAAATAAGACCAAAATAGTTCACAATAATTTCATGTAATAACATTATGATCTAGCCAATCCATTTTATCGATCCAGTGGTTATGGCATTATATGTATACCATATTTTGGGAATTGAAACCTATTATTAACAAAGGTCAACGGTGTATACAATGGTCAAGGACTTGGTGATTAGAGAAGAAAACTGATTTCCATTTTTTTTTTTTTTTTTTTTTTTTTTTTTTTAAATAGGAAATCTGTCTAGTTTAAAAAAATAATCAACTATTGGACCAACGTTTACGAGATTCGGCTCAAAATCCAACATATGCCATCGGGGATATGCCAGTTATACGCAGTAAAAACATATTAATCATACCAGAGCTAAACACTTTCCAGTTTCAAGTCTGCTGATTTTTTCGGTCCATTATTTAATAATAAACCATTGTTGCCGCTCTTGAAAAAAACATTTTTAACCCCCCTGAAAATTTCATGATTTACGTTTCAAAGGGTATAGAATCCAAATATGAAATAAAAAATTTTACGCCGTACGCACAATTTCTCCCAAACGGCTGGAGCAAAAAAATCTGAAATTTCCAGGAAAAACCAATATTGGTCCGACAACGCCACAATTCTTTAGCCAGCCCTCTCACTCAATTTAAAGTGCCCTTAAGGGTTGTCAAAGTTTTGTAAAATCCCTAAGAACCTCAAAAAAAACCAAGGCGGCCTAAATGTGGACTTTTTTTGAAGAACTTCCCATGAGAAATCGAATGAGCCCCTCCCCAGGTCTGTAGCTCAAACCATTCCCCATGTATGGCGTGATCTTACGCTGCAAACATTTGCATCCAAATTTTTTTTTTTTTGCCCGCCCAATCCTATTTACTCTCGAGCCTTATTCCTTTTTCAGATCCTTACTTTGTTAGTTTGTTGAGTTAATTGACCAACGATAATATTTCGAAAATTTGTCGAGGATCTTAACGGCGAAATGGTTATACCTGACCCGCACGACCGTTAGGTCGTGATGGTACTGTTGGTCTGGCCCCTTGTTGAACCTTGTTGAATGGCAAGCAGTAGCTGTTAGCCTACTCCCTCAAACCTCTGCAGAAGCGCGTCTTGTAACTCACCTTTTTAACGGTTACGCGACGTTTGGGACCACGATGCACTCCCATGATCTACTGCTGCTCATGGCCGTTGGGTTTTTGGACTCGTCTATTGCGTTTAATGGGTAAATTTTAATGTTTTGTCACTGATTCTGAACCATTTGCCCAACCGATTTATTCATTACTAGTTGGATTGATTAGTATTTTCATAACCACCGTTTTTATATGATGACATTCAAAACATGTTTAGAAACACTTGTACGAATTTATTAAAATTATACCGACTCCTAGATCGAACAAAAAAATCACTAAATTCGGTTGTCATATTTTGTAGGCACAAGCAGCTCTCGGATAGGTCGGCCATTACGCTCTGAATTTTCCTTCCTGAATAAAACATTTTTGATGTTTCTTCCACGAGAGAAGTAGGTACTTTGGTCAATCGGGATGAGTAAAACATTTTGTTGAAAACAGTCAAAATTCAAAGTTTTATCGCTTTTATCTGTTCCATTTACTTCTTAGATGATTAAAGTAGAAACTTGATATACTCGTATATTTCCAATCTAGAACAAAATTCATAGTCGAAAGATATGTAGCAAGAAAACATTTGTATAGATCGTAAATTTCCCCTCATTAGTAGATTCATATTTTTAAATTATTTTGAACTACTGGCCTAATGTTGGGGTGGAACAATGAAAAAAATAGAATAATCAATAAATTTATAGTAAAACTGCGATGATATGATGTTTTTCAAGCATTACCTCCTCCATTCAGTCGCTCTCATTTATAAACTTGTAATTTCTGTAACTGTAAGAATACTAAACCAGTATCATAGTCGAACCAAAAAAAAATTATATGAGTCGGTCAAGAATTATCGCTTGAACAGCGTTTAGTAAATTGCGATATTATCTCGCCGTCATCCTCCTTGTCCACTCTCCCTTAAAGCGAAAGTTTTTTCCGAAACTGCTTCCCAAAAATTCACGAAATGTGTATAAAAAATTAATTTCGGGATGGTCCATGAATGTGGTTGTCTAATTTGGTTAGATAGAAGTCAGTTCCTTGAATGGAATGAGACCACTATGGTAATGGAATGATCACCCGGAAGTTAATTATTTCCGTATTAAACTGCCCTTCTTCGTAAATACTATATGTGTAAAACCTAGAACATTATGGTCCCGTATTTAAAATGCTTGGACTCATTCAGATCCTTACTTAGGTAGTTTGAACGATTTGAACGGTGAATGCTGAATATTATTTGTTCAACATTTGTACAATAGGATTATGTGGTATTAAAAATAGAATATAACCAATATTTTGAGGAAATAAGTACCCGTTGAATATTCGGAAAACAAATAACTTACTTGAATGATAAAACACACAGTTTACGCCGATGATTCGGAAGTTTACTTTTATGTGGAGTAGAGTTAATTGACCAACGATAATATTGTTGGAAATTTATTGAGGATCTTAACGGCGAAACGGTTATACCTGACCCGCACGAAAGTTAGGTTGTGGTAGTAGGGTTTGTCTGACCCCCTGTTGACCCTAATCTCAAGAAAGGCAAGCGGTAGCTGGGAGAATACTCCCTCAAACCTCCGCACAAGCGCTCGCGTCTCTAAACTTACCTGCTTGAAGGTTACGCCCCACTTGGTACCACTAAGCAACTCCATTATCAACTAGTCTTCATGGCCGTGAAGTTATTGCACTGCACTTTGGAGTAGAAGGTATTGGGTATATTTTGACGTATTGTCTTCGATTCCGAACCATTTGCCAAAGAATTGATGCATTATTAGAAGGTTTGATTTAGCAGAATCCCTTTCTACGGTTTTCATATAATGACACTTGAAAACTTCATTACAAACACATGTACATATTTCTCAAAAACCAGAAAAAATTTCTGATAGAACGAAAAAAAAAAAAAAAAACATGAAAATTGCCTGATGATTTTCTTAGGTTTTAGCCAGGATGGATTGGCAATTTCTTTTCCCATCCCAACATCAAGTCAAAAGTTTCGAGGGTTCTTGCTCGAAAGACTATCTTTAGATAATTCGGATGGATAAAAAAAATCAGATGCAAATAGTGGAGAATCAACAATTTATCTCCATTACCCTCTCCATTCACCCCCTCGATGATTAAAGTCGAATCTTTTCAAACGTTTCCGAACTTGAATGAAATTCTTAATTGAATAAAAAAATTAGCAAGAAATAAGTACGGTGTGAGATGCGCTTGAAGGGGTTGTATATTACCCCCTCCATACTCAAATTTTTTTCTTTTTTTTTTACAAATAAACAGTATTTGGCTTGGAACAAAAAAAGAAAGGATATTCAATAAAATCATGCGCAAATAGTGAAGGCAGTGAAGGAGTGAATAGGTGATTTATAAGTATTACCTCCTCAATTCACTCCCAAAAGGAACAACTTGCTTAAATCCCAAACCTCACTCACATCATGTAATGTTTTGGTTAATTAGTGATTGTTAATTTTATTTTTTTGGGGGGGGAATTGAGAACATTGGAAAAAAGATAATAAAGTAGAATATTTATTGAAGATCTTAACGGCGAAATGGTTATGCCTGTCCCGCACGACCGTTAGCGACAACTTCACCTTTTTCCTTTTGACATTTCCAATACCTACTTCAAATAAGTACACATATCCTCGAGAAAGGTAGTGATATAACATTTGTGAATTTAAAAGGCCCCCATCACGACCAATAAACATCAACGTGCAGACATGAGCATGCCCTTTATCGTTTTGAAACTCAAAAATGCTATATAACTTGTGCGTTGTCATCTAACCTCTGTACAACTAAGCACCCGCCCTCTAAAGAAGGTGCCCAAGGAAACTATGTCATTACTCCACCGGTCGATTTCGGAACCCATTTTGCAGCAAAAAGTGGCTCATAGAGATTTTTTTAGAGGCTTCGTTTCCGAGCTAGGTATTTTCAGTTTTTGGCACATCTTGGTCCAGTAGTTTCGGACAAAAGCTTTGGCAAATGCCAAATGGATTTTGGCTTATCATTTCCATAAATTAATCCTTTTAACCGTCCGAAAAAAATAGGTTAACTGTCTCGGCAAATTTTCTTGATCAACCAACTCTAAGTGACTGTCTTTATACAGGGTGTACAGCGTATGATCCGAAAACCTTCGCACACGTGTTCTACAACTAGTTTCCAACAAAAAGTGCCTCGTAGAGAATTTTTTTAGAGGCTTTGTTTTTGAGTTATTTCACTTTCAAGATTTTTTTCGTGTTTTCGAACTTACGTCACTAAAACAGCCGTAACTCCGGCGTTTTTAAATTATATGCAAATCTAAGTATGCCGTTGGAAAGAGCATAAAATTATCTATCGTCTCAGTCTTTAATAATAATTTTATAAAAGGAACTAAAGAGTAAAAATGAGCCTGAAAAGTAAATTTTGTCAAATTTTGAAAAAAAAAACAATTTTTTTTAATGGCTCATTAGTCCCCCCTTAATTTTAATGATACGTTTTAACCTGTAGGCTTGAAAAATGCGCAATAGTCTCAGCTTCCCAATGGTATATTTAATTTTTAGGTTTTAGAGGGAACTTTTTTGAGGAAATTAAGATTTTATACAAAAAAAACGAGTATTTTCAAGCACATTTGATGTGATCGAACGGGTGTGTGGATCTACCTTTGACCGTTATTCACATTATCATACTCAACATTTTGCTTTGACGAAGTTTCTATCAACAGGAAATCATAACAAACAACGGGATCAAACCTCACGATATCAGGAAGAACGGGAGGCATTTAACAGTTGATTTACATCAATTCATTCCGCGGATCCTCTCACTCAAACTTGAATTTTTTAGGTATTGCCATTGCCAGAAAAAGGAAAAAAGTTTTAGTTATGTAGGGATTATTATCTTTTTCTTTCAAATCCTCAAATGTGCTTGAAAATACACGTTTTTTTCCATAAAAATTTCTTCAAAAAAGTTCTCTCTAAAACCTAAAAATTAAATATTCCATTGGAAAGCTGAGACTTTTGCGCATTTTTTAAGCTTACAGGCGCAAACGTATCATTAAAATTAAGGGGGACTAATGAGCCAGTAAAAAAATAATTTTTTTCAAAATTTGACGAAATTTACTTTTTAGGCTCATTTACCCCTTAGTTCCTTTTAAAAAATGATTATTAAAGTCTGAGACGATAGATAGTTTTATGCTCTTTCCAACGGCATACTTAGATTTGCAAATACTTTGAAAACACCGGAGTTACGGTTGTTTTAGCTAACTTTTTGTTGGAAACTAGTTGTAGAATACGTGTGCCAAGATTTTCGGATCATACGCTGTACACCCTGTATATTAGTGTACCAAAAATCGAATCCCTAAAACTAGCGATGTAAGGTAGTATTATTGTTTGATTTAGATAGAAATTAGTTCTCCGAATCGAATGAGACCAGTTGGGTTCATGTACGATCATCTGTTTGCCCACGGTTTAAATAGCTCTGCTAATTTTAATATGATGAGGTTTAATATTTTTGTATTAGCCCTCCTATTTAAATCCCCGATCTACGTATATAAAACCTGGTGCTACATTATCTAAACTCAACACATTTCACCTGCATATCTTGGAATTGCACCGCGCGAGGTGCGGTGTTAAGATATTGTACCACAGACAATTTCTAATATTCATAGATCAGTGATGTGGAAGGACTTGATGCAGAAATTATAAAGATATATGTAATAATTTGTTTTGTTCGTCGTTAATCAATTAAAGTTTTATGTCACTGAGGGTTGGTCCGTTCCTCTTGGCGGATACTCTTCGAACTTTGTATGAAAAATGAAGTGTGACAATCGACGGACGCATCGGAATAAATAGACTTGTGCTGGCAGACAGTGGACCGACGGAGGTAGATGCTACCGGAGGGTCTCATGCATGGCTGAAGCCCGGGAGCTGCACTACACAATGCTTCTACCTCGTTTGCATCCGTGAACAATACTTGGATTTCAAGGCGTGAACCTCACCCGTTTCCTTCAACTTCACTTCTCGCCGTCTTACTCAGCTCGCTTCAAATATCCGGGCGTAGAATAAATGCCTTCGATTCCCTTAACACTTCAGTTAACTTACTCGTATTTTTCGCTCATTGTAGGGCATGCTGGGTTGGTTCAAGCAGGACCATTACCACAATATGAGTAATGGATCTGGAATCGTCAAGTTCATTCCGTCCTATCGTACAACGTGCCACAGTCGAGGCTCACAAATGAACTTCTTTTTTGAACAGGAGTGTAAGAAGCAGTTACATACGCTTAAATTGCAGCATCAACAATTCCAACATGTTAGAAAACATTTTACTCAATATTTCGAGCTCCAGAAATAGTACACTCAATGAATCTATGAAATGAATGTAAACTCATCAAAATCAATTTTAGTTTAAGGATGTCAAAGACTAATTTATGGATTTCCCAAAGTATTGTTTCCTTTGGTATGTGTTAATTGCAACTTCCACTATTGGAAATAGTCCAGAATAAATTCCGGCTGTTTTCATCTGTGGCAACACCTATCGTACCAGTGATGGGCTGAAGTTAATCACTTCACATTCATTCTCACTCACGCCTATCACTGTAAATATTTCGATAAGTTCAGATGAGTCGGGACCATGAGTTCTGATTGATTAGTACATTCCACTCGTATATTCATGTCTTTCTACGAATGAATCGAACGAATAGGTTCCAAAGTTTCCTTCTTTTTTATAATAGAATTTTTTTTATATTATTTTCTGAAGCTCGACATTTAGGTACCTAGTAGATTTTTTTTTTTTTAAACTTATTTTAATTACAATCAAGTCAGTTTTAACAACTTATTAGTAACTTATTTCTAGTATCATAATTTAATATTCAGTCCTCTTGTACATAACAGGAGTTCCTTTTGTTCTAATAATAATAATAGTTTGTTCGCACTTCACTCGCGATAAGTCTTTATACGACAAGTGTCAGTTCAAACGGCTTTTTTCTCTTTAGTCCTCGAAAAAGGTTGTCAATGTCTAGGAGATGGACGGCCTCTGCGTCGACGTGGTTGACGTGGCCCTTTAGCCGTTCAGAGTGTTTAACGGCGAATTTCCGTATTGTGGCAGCGACACTCTCGATCTTCAAATCATTCTGAAGGTTGTCGTTCCGAATGTACCAAGGTGCATCGACGATGTTCCTTAATACTTGGTTCTGGAATGTTTGTACAATCTTGATGTTGCTATTAGCAGTGCAGCCCCATAACTGCACACCATAGGTCCACACAGGTTTTAGGACCTGCTTGTACAACATAAGCTTATTAGACGTTGACAGCTGCGAGTGTCTGCCCATAAGCCAGTACATTTTTCGATACCTAATATCAAGCTCCTTCCGCTTTTTCTTGACATGCTTTTTCCATTTCAATTTGGCATCAAGCGTCATCCCAAGGTACTTTGCTTGGTTAGAGTAAGGGATGGTCTTTCCGTCCAGTATAACAGGTATGTATTTAACCTTTTTATAGGTAAAGTCTACATGTATTGACTTTGCCTCGTTCATTTTAATTTTCCACTTCTTCGCCCATCCGTGGATTTTTACTAAAGATTTGTTGAGCTTAGTAGATGGTACCTAGTAGATGGTCTGCAGTTCTATGGTCCTGTAGTAGGGCACGTAGTATTGGATGTCTTGGCTCGATAACTTGTCATTCAACAAAATTAAACAATTACATTGAATGTTAGACACACTTCTGGTAGGCTTCTGATTTAATCGCGCGAAGATACTCATATTTTACTTCTTTTGTTTCCACGATACTGGAAAATCGAGAAAGAAGCTCTATCCTAGTTTTGCCCAAAAAAACCCCATCTCAGTGATATTGTTAGATAACTGTCGGAGAGAGAGCTATTCCGGTGTGGGAACTTTGTTATGTTCTCGCCCCATTATTTTCTATCGAAGAAGGCTGATATCGGAACGACGGTCAGATCTTTCTTTAAATTACTTGCGATACGCTGCCAATATATCGCTTCATCACAGAATCATCTAGAAGTTATTTCGTGGCAAGGTCATTTGGTCTGAAGCTCAAATGATGAAAGAGCAGATATCACCGGATTCCCATGTATTTCTTTCTCTCTTTTTCATTTCTGGTTTATTTAGGTCTCAAATTGCATTTTCTGCTTTACGGTATCCAACCAATCATTTTCACATTAGTTCAAGCCATCGACGAACTCAAATTGCAGCAAGATTAACAATTACTCTTCCGGCATAGTTGGAAGATTCCATATTCAGGGTACATTGATTGCAAATTTGAGGGAGTAGCTCTTCCCTGTGTTGTCGTATCATGTCACTGTCATCATCCGATAAGATTTACCAGAAATGTCTCAGACAGAAGACCTTAAAATTCAGTAATTTCAAGAAAAGTGAAAACAGTAATACAACAACAATAAACTACATCCTGATAACTCGAATCAACGATTTACTTAAGAGTGTCCTCAATTCTCAAAACTCAATAACTCTCTCCAGAACGTATGCATTGCAAGCCAAGTCATACATCTCTCTTTTATGATGGAAATCATGTATATGGGCAGTTCTTACCTACGCCAACAGGAATCGGAATATTTCAGACACGGATATTTCAGAATCATATCGGACTTTATTTCCAGAACCTTCCCACTTACCGCGGGTTCTTCCTCTGAATAAAAACAATTAAAACTTTGACCTTATTAAAGTTATTACAGAAAAGCTTGGATTGATCAGCTGAACTGTGTTGATCAGCCATCAAAAACCGATTCTCTGTAACTAAAATCATTTTCCAAATCATTCACATAATCTGGGGAGTTGCTCTTCCATCTGTTGACGTACCATGTCACTCACAACGACGATAAGGAGGATCAAAGTTCTGATGTTTGCTTAAAAATGTCGAATCCATATCACTCCAGATTATATACATGCACAGTATGAAAATATGTGCAACAACGTTCAGCCGATAATTTTATTTTATTTCTGATTCTGAATCGGCCTATATTTCCTCATTGCAGCGGACCCTGTTTCCAGTTAGCAGTAATGGAAGAGAATCGAAGATTTCCGTTTCGTTGGGGCTCCTACCTAGGACCGTTGAATGGTTCGCATGATCTTACGGCTCCCAACTAGAAAAATTGAGCAATTGATCAATGAAGGGTGTTGAACAGTGTAAATATCAAGGAAAAGAGTAAATAATAGAGTGTGGTTGAGGGAAACTAGAACGGGTCTGTTGACCCTCATCTAACATAGGAGAAAAAGGTTTTCTCTTCAAACTTACACCCAAAAGCACGGTTAAATCTCCTCGGTTAATCAAACTCGAATGATCCACGCCGACGAAAAATATGGCCCGATTTATCAGGTAATCTCAACTTCTCAATTTCGTAATCTCTGCCGGATTGCATCACCCCAAGGCCACCGGCATAGCCGCTCCGATAACCTGCTTCCTGACAACTTGATACTCGCAGATCCCATTTCCGGCGGCCGGCGGCCGGCCGCCCGTCTCGCAAGCTATATCAATTCCGCTAAGATACCTATCTCTGACATTAGCCGGTACATAATTCGATTCAGAAATTCATTTAACCAATTGATTCCATTTTTGCCTATAGTTGCATCATTAAAATCAGAAGAATGATTCGTTGTATTAGTCATGGAGTTTTCTCTTCTTTTCAGTCTCAACGTTACGCAAATGCCATTTTGAATCGATTCATCAAGGCTCAGTCGAAGCACTACTAAATAAAATCTCTGATCATTTTCTACAAACGAGTTTCATTGATCAATTATACCTAACTGGTGATTATGTTGACCATGCACCTGGGGTTGAGTGACCAGTTTAGTTACTCAGTTAATAAAATCATCGTCGGGACCGTTGATTGTAAAGATCGCATTGTTCATGTTCACGTTTCACTATTCTATTTCGGCAATGACTTAATTGTTGTTTATAGTGGGACTCAATGTTATTGGCAAGTTAACTCTCATGCTTACTTGTTCACAACCAATATCAGTACCCACAATATGTACATATACCAACCAGAGAAAAATAGATGTGAACGGTCCCAACCATTCTAATGTCTGTCGTACTATGATGTCGCAATGTACCTACCTTCTTTCCCACTCTTATTTGAATGCTTTCTAGGTGGTCAAACAAACATTTTCATCTTCCAGAACCGTGGAAAAAATGTGAAAAGCGTTAATTGGAAGCGGGGAAGGAACTCTTCAATACTCTCAACCATTTGCTGGCTGACGCAAAAACAAACGCAATTTGAATAATACGTGTTGTTGATTTGAGGTTTTAGAGTTACTTTTAGGTTCGGAGATTGCAATGATTGCAATAATTATTATTTGATGTGGGAAAATTTCTATGGATCTATAAACTATCCCCAACGCATTTTCTGTTTAAGAATCTGGAAAATGACACCTTACTCGCAATAACTTGCTTGACAGTGATTGGTTTCAAAAGTGTATTACAGGAAGTGTAGAATCAGGAAAGAAGCCATTTTCCCAGCGAGAAGGTTCAGGTTGTTTCCCACGAAGACGCGAACGGTTATCCTCTGGAATCTGCTCTTTGGTTGGTCCAGAAATGTTTCTGGTTCGACAATACTCCTTCAAGACATCACCGAACTTCAAAAAGTGAAAACCAGAGGGCAAGTCGAATTGTTTCTACAACGTTTCAATGGAAATCGGAAACAATCGCCGGACGCTATCCTGCATAGGCAGATACGAAGAGTAGGTGCTAACACTGGTCATAAAACTAAACTCGAAACCACAGATCAAGAAAGGAGAGGATGGTCGAGTGCGTTGGTGGACCTTGCTGTGGTCAACTGCGCTGAGCCTCTTATCGGAAACTCGTGAATGAACCAGTATTTGACGGTAAACAGTTCGTTTCAAGTTCATAACAAAAATCAGGGATCCTCCGAAAACTGGTTGTAATGTTTGAGAAAGAATCAAAAATTCCAGCTCAGCTAGAAAATAAGAAAACATCGGATACGACTATATTCAATAGTATCTCCCGCTAGATTGCATAGTTTTGAAACAGATTTACCTAGAAGGTCTAGTGATGATAAGCTAGCCGTAGAGGGGAGCCTATTTTCTCCATCTTCCGTTCAACCGAAAACGTTAGATAACCTTGAGTTGTAATAATGTTTATACGTAGGTCAGTGTTCTGTTTACTGCTCACATCTCGAAAACAGAAAGTATACTGTATTAATCCTTCTAGTAATGGATAGATTAGTTGGACAAACAGGTCGGAATAAGTGACAAAACTATGACAAAACATTAAAATGTGTAAAAACCTACAAAAATATATTATCTTAATCCCGAGTTCAAACCAACCGCTCCCTACTCCATAATCGAGTGCTATAACTCCAAAGCTACGAAGGCTAGATAATCATGAGAGTGCATAGTGGTCCCAAGTGCGGCGTAACCGTCAAGTAGCTAAATTAAGAGACGCGAGTGGTTGAGCCGAGGTTTGAGGAAGAAGGCTTCCAGCTACGGCTGGCCTTTCGTGAGATAGGGGCAACAACGGGCCAGGCCAACCCTACCATCACGAGCTCACGGTCGTGCGGGTCAGGTACACCCATTTCGCCGTCAAAATTCCAGACATTTTTTACACTATCGTTCGTTCATTTTTCTCGATTCCAAAAAAATAAATGAATAAATATATGAACTTCCAATCATCCAACATAAATAGTGTGTTTGATAACTTTAATACGTAACTTATTCTTATTCCCAATAGATACTAAACGTGTACTTATTCCTTCAAAATATTTGTTGTATTCAACTTTTCTCACCAACCACTCTTGTGGTAGCTAGTACATGTGATGGATCTGGTTAGTTGGCCCCTTCCCGATTTTTGACTCTGTCGCCTTGGGAGATGAATCGGGCGCCTGCAAGCGTCTCGGTCATCCTCTGAGCGTGGCGGAGCATAATAATGCATCCACCTCCTCGGAAGGGGCAACTATACCATTCCATCACCCTTACATACAAGAAATGACTTCAAGTACCAAAGAGGTACCGACTTATAATATAAATAGTTTCCAGCATTCATCATACCAATCGTTCAGAAGCTAAAGAAGGATCTGAATAAGTGTAAACATCTAAAATAGGGGAAACATTTTCACTATGAAACGGGTACGGAGAACAATAATTATCCATCACACTCTTGTTCGAAATATGTACCAACCATAGAAAATGTTTATATCATTGGAAGTAATAAAAGCCTTGAAATGCGTAAAAAAAAAGCATTGCATTTTCTTAAGAAGCTACCACGTGGTAAACAAATTTCTAGAAATTTAATTTTTCAAGACCGTGGTTTCGCTATATATAACGCTGGGTTACGTAACGTAAAATTCGTTGAAAACAGGTAAATTTTAAGACACCAAGAAATTTATATGGGCCAGGCAACAATTTGAGTGCAAAATTTTTGCCAACAACTGGGGAGAGTTCAGAACAGTTATTGGTAGATTTGGGTTCGATTCCCGAAAAAATGTAGCAAGAGACCTATAAGTTGGATAATAATAACAATCAAATGTGTTTTTTAAACTTTTGGCAACGGGTGCTAGACATTTTTATTTGAATCTAAGTTCATATAACTTTGGGTTTTGATACCGAAACTTGTGTGTGCTCAAGTTTTCAAAGTCAGCCCTTATTTTCTCATTATTGTTATATTTAGAATTTGGAACCGTTATTGATAGATTCGAGAATGATTTCCGAGAAGAAAAAAAACATGTGTAAGTAAAACATTTGTGGTGAAGATGGATATTCGTATTCAAGAAAGTAATGATGAATTTGCGGAGTATTTGAAAATGACTGTCAACGATGGTTTGGCAATCCAGGCTCTTATATGATTGACTTCAACTCCTCTGCGATTGATTTCAATTCAACGAGTACTAAACAAAACTTACTATCCCTGATTATCTCTGATTTTCACAAATACATACTGTGAACATGAAGAATAATTATGGTAGCTGAATGTATATCGATTTGATTAAATTTAAAGGAATGGTTTTCAAACGGAAACTCGATTTTTCATTTGAAAAGAACTATGTAAAACAATTGAGTACGTATTATCAATTAAACTAGAACAAGCTATGAAAAAATCGTCGCTGAGGGTATTGAGTTATGTGGAAGTAAAAATTTTGCCGAGGATAACTATTTGTCAGAGAATAATGTTATTAAACAGAAAATAATGGTTGCTACGGTACAAAATACTTTTATCTGACGTAGTTATGACACCTTATGTGAAAAGACAAAACATTACTGGGTTTTCCTTTCCTCCTGAAAAATTCAATATAACCTTGATTTCAATATTGGGGATTGGAAAGAGCCCAGAGGAACGCGAGGAACCGATGACTAAATTTCAATACTTAGCATTCAATTCTTGTAGCATCGTAGATAGTGCTTCCGGATCAGGAGGAGCGTTATTTCGTAGGAATTTTCGCTACACAGTTTCACTGTACAAAAATAGCAACTTGTGCTGGAAAATCAAATATAAATGCGTATTTGGCAATAATTCATACAGATAGTCACAATTTGTTTTGGCAGGCAATACACAGCCGCTTGGCGATGACGAGTCTGAAGTGTGATCGGAATCGATACCCGGTTCGTATTCAACGAATTCACAACATACATTAACATCTAATTAAGAATGCCAGGAGAAATAAATTCAAAATCTAGCATCTTCGGGCTGGTGAGTGGATCTTCAAGTACCATGAAATACAGTACAGGTCTTGGATCGAAACGTTGATACAAGAGAAAACGTTGATATAAGTTTTAGTTTCTTGTACCGACTATAGTTAAAGAGTTATACTCAAGTTGAACGAACTTCAAGAAGTGAAGTATGAACTCTCGGAAAAAGGTATGGTACTGCATTTCTCACTCACAGGCATATGGCATTATCAATTTGCCTGAAGTGGATTTATACGAGCGTGGAACTCGGTTCCGCGTAAATGAAGAGGTTGGGTGTCGGAGGGACCTGTAATTAGTGGTCACTCGACATAAAAATGGGAACGGGGGCCCACGCAGGACCGGGAATGAACTGTCACCGAGGGTGGCCATTATGCTAAACGCCGGGCCCCCTGACTCTGACATCTGCATCCGCATGAATCAAACAAAAATGGGCACCCAGGGAAATAAGTGGGTTTACTGTGTGACCAGCCCTCCCACCAGGTGGGAGCCAACAATGTTGTGTGAAGGTGGAGGAAGATGTTTCTCTCTCTCTCTCTCTCTCTCTCTTTTTCTCTCCATTTCTACCTCACAAGTGTATTACTCGAGCTATGGCGCACTGTACGATATACCTCTCTGTTGTCTAAATATTGTGTGATCATATGAAATCTCTGGTTGATAATTAAAAGGAAGTATATAGGACTCGAGATTTTTGTACACCATAAGGATGATAAGAAAATAATCACTGATTATGAGAACATAAGCACACAAAAATCAGCTTTACAACTCAACGTTATATAAACTTTGATTAAAATAAAAATGTCCAGCACCCGTCACTAAAAGTTTGCCAAAAACACTTGATTGTTGTTATCATCCAAGTGACAAAACTCTTACCTACCTCAATTTTTTGGAAATTGTGTCCAAACATACCAATAACTGCCCTGAATTCTCCCTAGTCGTTGACAATAATTTTGCACACGTTGCTGCCGGACATATATAAATTTCTTGGAGCCTTAAAATATTCCATCATCCTGAACGTCAACTATAGATGCACAATTTATATTACTTGTGTTGAACGCATTCGATTATTAAGTAGGGGCTGGTGGGTTCGAACTCGGGATTAAGGAAACATACTTTTGCAAGTTTTTACACATTTCAATGTTTTTTAATAGTTTTGTCTCATATTCACACCTGTTTGTTCGACTAATCTGTACATAACTAGGAGGATTGGTATAGTATACTTTCTATTTTTGCGATGCGAGCATCCATACCACCGAATTACTTAAACAGAACACTGACCTACGTCTAAACACGATAACAACTATCTTTCGCTTTAACGGAAGATGGAGAAAGTAGGCTCCCCGTTACAGCTAGCTCCTCATTACTAGAACTTGGAGGACAATCTATTTCAACCCAAAATAATCAAACACACACTTTATGTTGAAGATTCGAAGTTTAATATTTTATTTTTTTTGTGGAATAGAGAAACATGAATGAACGATAATGATGTAGAAAATGTCTGGAAGACGAAATGGCGAAATGGTTATACTTGACCCGCACGACCGTTAGGTCGTGATGGTAGGGTTGGACTGACCCCTTGTTGCCCCCATCTCACGAAGGCCTTGCCGTAGCTGGGTGGAGAGCAGGGTGGAGCGGTGATCATAAAATGTAATGAAGTAAATTATAATTTCGTTAATAGTTTATAACTAAAATCAATATCTTTCAAAGAATAAAAGCTTGTAATAAGTGGGTACGTCTATAGTAAATTAAGACTTTTTTGCATAGTTCAGCAACTTAGTTTGCCTATCTTGCCTCTCTCGCCCTCTTCTTCTTTCACCCAAAAAAAACGAATAACCCTTTTCAATTTTTTGTTCAGTTGCTTGAGAACGAGGATAGCGAGATAGACTGAACAACCCTCCAAGACTGGAATACAACTTAACTATGTTACGTATTTTTTTAATTTTTTTGTGTCTTGTCATTTGTGATTTTTCTGTATTTCGTAATTTAGGAACTACTAGCTAATAATTTTTCTAGATTCCATCTAGTTAGATTGAAAAACTGATATTTTTAGAACAAAAAGTTTGAAAGAATTATAGTCCAAATGGCCTTTTTGATACATCGCGCTTTTGTGAGTTACCTGTTCATGTAACATTCATACGACAATTAACGGCTATGTTATTTTAAACGATAAAGAATTTTTTGACGAAAAATGTGTTTTTTGAACGGTATTTTAGTTCTTTTGTATTTACTGCAATGGAAAGTAGAAAAACCAGCAAGATAATCATTGAAAAAACAAGGGCGGTCAACAGACAGCCGCGCGAGCGCCGGTGTGACTCATGTTGGCGCGAACGCATGAAGGTTAAGGGCTGTTAAAGTTTTGTATAATCCCTAAAAACCTCAAAAAAAGTCAAAGCGGCCTAAATGTGTACTCTTTTTGTAGAACATACCATGAGGAATCGAATGAGACCCTCCCCACGTCCATCAAACCATTCCCGATGTATGGCCCGATTTATGGTGCCAACATTCGCGTTTTTGGGTTTATTATTGTTTGTTTGTAACCTAGTGATGTCCGGCCGATAGCGTCGAGTTACAATGAATGTGGATACTGGAGTGATAGCCGATGTGGATACTTGTAGTTTATAGCCGATACACGGGTTGAAGCATTCTTATATGCATGAAACGCTGATAATATATAGGTAAATATTACTCAATATTATTACTGGGGTTTATTATTCAATATTATTATTGGGGTAAATAAGTATTCTTTCACTGGGGTTTATTATTCAATTTTCTTGCGTTCATGATTTGAATGTGTACTATATAAGCTTCGGAGCGTGCGTGTTTCACAGGTGATGGAGAGATTATTGAATTTCAGGAGATATGCATAGAGCACGTAAATCTGTTCTCAACCAAAATACCTATTTGGATTGATCAGTTGATCATATTTGCGTGCCTCCTGAAATTCAATAATCTCTCTATCATCTGTGAAACACGCACACTTCAAATTCTTTCAGCGGGGTTTATTATTAAATTTTATTATTCTGAGTTGCATTCATGATTTGAATTTCTACTAAGCTTTGGAGTGTCCGTGTTTTACAGGTAATAGAGCGATTATTGAATTTCAGGAGTTATGCATAGACCACGTAAATCGGTTCTCAACCAAAACACCTGTTTGGATTGATCAGTTGATGATATTTTTGTGCCTCCTCTACATCTAGTCTACCTTCTGGCTACATCGTTTATATTTGGATTTGGGGAAGTTTTAACGCAATACGAGTGCTAAAGGACTTGATAAATTATAGATTTTTTTATTGTGGGGGGTATTGAGGTTCAATAAAAAAAAAAAAAACGCTGCAAATTCTTTCACTGGGGTTTATTATTCAATTGGCTTGCGTTCATGATTTGAATTTCTACTAAGCTTTGGAGTGTGCGTGTTTCACTGGATAGAGCGATTATTGAATTTCAGGAGGCACACAGATATGATTAACTGATCAATCCAAATAGGTATTTTGGTTGAGAACCGATTTACGTGCTCCATGCATATCTCGTGAAATTCAATAATCGCTCTATCCTGTGAAACACGCACACTCCAAAGCTTAGTATAAATTCAAATCATGAACGCAAGCCAATTGAATAATAGACCCCAGTGAAAGAATTTGCAGCGTTTTTAGAGACATAGCCATATTGCTTCCTTTTCCACAACTCTTACAGCTAATGAGAAAAACCATTCATCGATTGAGGAAGGATCCAGTGCCATCGTAGAATGTCTCAGAGAAGGTGTTAGGAAGACACTTCAACAATATCATAGACCAAGAAGCACTATCATACATTTTCGATACCAAGCATTCGAGTATTAAAACGAACAAGATTTTGTACCCTCGAAATTCTAATATCTAGCTACAGCTTCAATATCGTTTATTGCTCAGCTCAATTTCTTTAGCTCATTACATTTCTCGAATATGTGGAGCTATCAATAGAGCTATTCTCTTTGAACTTCATGAGTCCTTATGTCACCTAGATGTGACTAGCTTCTTCTTAAAACTTACTATAATTCGATCAAGCTATGCTCAGGTCAAGCACAACCTTTCAAGAGACCATCTGGTACTCTAGTCAAGGCTACACAACCATGAAGTCTCAGTGTGAATTTGACAGATCCTCTATCTTTAAATAACTGAAAGCCGTATCTGTTTTCCATAAGAGATGGATTCTCGAGGTGTCCTATTTCATTTCCATACAAGGATCCCCACACAGTCATCAAGTGCTTTACTCAAATTTTCGTTTATTTCGGTATGCCAGCCTAGGTCCACTCTTATGGGAGTATGTCGTTTCTTTTTCTTAATGTGACTCGTTTTCTTCATTCAAAGAGAACAGAAACTAGCCGTTTTCACCTCATTACCCTATAAACAACGGGCAAATAGAGAACGACCTGGGCTCGTACTACTGAAGAGGTTGGGTCGTAAAAAAAATATGAACCTCTCGTTGAACATGTAGAGCTGATGGAGTCCAATCCGGGATATAACATTGTTCGTTCAGAAAATGGAACAGAATCAACAGTGACTCCTCGGCACTTGGCACCACGTGACAAACCTAGTTTATTTGATCCTGAGATCAAGCCTCTACCGGCGGAAAACCAACTAATCCGAGATTCATCAAATTAAGGTCTCATTTCACGGGGTTATTACATAGCTCTACAAATGCATTTATGTGCTCTAAGTGGCCAAGAAATTGTTGCCATTAAGCTCTTTGGGTCTTCGGTATTTCTCCATGTGCAAGTTGCCAGTGGCAGCGTGTAGATGAAGCAAACTAACCTTGTGGGCTAGCTTGAATAAGTTGAGTAGACAAAAATCACCTATGGCAAGCGATATAGCAGCTGAAATGATTGGTCAAAATCAACATCGTGTTGCATACTGTGGTTCTAAAAAAGTGCCACGGGGTTACTCGACCTTGGAATTTCATCACCTATGGTTAGGGGTACCAGTAATGAGCCCTCAAAGGCTTCTTCCTTAAATGGTGATAAATTGATAATAGCAGTACCTTTTATCTTATCTCCCCTGTCCCTCGTCAAACTTCCGCAACTTCCTTGATCCCTTGGGCCTGAGTTGGGTTAAACTGTGTGGCCTCATCAGTAGGTAGTTTTTTAGTTTCTTTTAGATATTCCGGCCCTTCATCCTTTAAGAGGAGTTTTGTGAGAAAAATACATGTGTTTTGTGTGTGTTTGTGTGCGTGCGTGCGTATGGAGAGGAAGCTGTGGTTGCCGGTCGTGAACGATCGTTGGCTTAATTCTGTTTAAGCTTATGTGAACTTTGTAGACGAGAATACAGCGGGGCTCAACCGAATGGACTGGGAGCTCGTTTTCCCATTATCGTCGCCGTGAATTTAGGCTGCTTACCACGCATTTGGCCTATACTTCGTTAGCTACTATCCATTCTGATATACCTCCCTCAACTGGCGATAAGCTTTGATTAAGCTCTCCAATAAACGGCCTTGGGAAGTTTAAACATTAGATTTTCCTACCTGCGTCATCTTTATAAGTATTCATGGAGCTTTCATGGTTCAGTTCGCTAAGTGCGTTACCATGCACAGGCTCGGCAAGAGGCCTAAAATCAATTGAAACGCTCGTTGTACGTCGCTTTCGTTGGGTTTCTTTGAGCTTTGAAGCGGTTCTTGTGGATCCCCGCAACTTCGTCGGGAAAGGGATGTGGGATAACGCTCAACTTCTCGGCTGAAACTTTCGAAGTTTCATAAACAATCCAGTATCCGAGGATCGAGAACTTTCTACATTTACCCGCAATACTGGTTTGTGGCCGTCCCGACCAGGACATTAAACCATGGTATGTAATTCAATAATAATCGAAAAATCTTGGAGGTTATTTTAGCAATACAACTGTTCAGAAATAGTTATGTCATGAACACTGTTAGTTCTGGATACTCGATAATACATCAGAGTAACATCGGAAAATACTGAAAATATTGCCACTTCATGTTGATGATTAGGAAGTTTGTTTTATTTCGGAATCGAGATAACTGAACGATAATAATGTTAGAAATGTCGGGAAGATTTTAACGGCGAAATGGTTATACCTGACCCGCACGACCGTTAGGTCGTGATGGTAGGGTTGGCCTGGCCCCTTGTTGCCCCCATCTCACGAAGGCCTTGCCGTAGCTGGGTGGAGAGCAGGGTGGAGCGGTGATCAGTCGATATACTTTTTTTTATTGTAAAGAGTTGCAATTTCCCTCGAGTTTCTGAAGAAAGCTAGCCGGTAATAGAAGAAAATCGAAATTTCTGATAAGGAGACTTGTTAAAATGAGCCTCTCCTTGGCGGGTTGTGAAAAAGTGAGAAACATGTATTTGTCTGGAGATTCCCATAAGATTTTTAAAGATTCGTCTTTAGAACTAGTTTAGTTTCTTATCTTAAATTATCTAAGTCTAGGTATTATGTTATGTTATACCTTTTACTAAATTTGAGAAAGTTTCATCGGAAAATGTTCACTTTACAAGACACTAAAAGACACGAAAAGACCACCGAAATTCAGAGGTTTGAATTGTCCCTTAAGCTTACGACGTCTTGAGCCACTGTGGCAACCCTCCCCTCGGATTTATGAAATCCTTAGCTAGCCTTCAAATACTCCGTAGAATACCCCTGAATGTTTAAAATGACTGTTTTATTGTCTCGACCGTTGAATACCTGTCAACAGTTAAGACAATGAGATACGAATAAAATAGGAATGTTTCCGGGAAAGGTTGACGTCAATAATCTGAATTCGATTCTAGCTATCGATACGAAAAAGATAAAATCGCTTGTATACGCATTTTATAGTACTAAGTTTTCGCACATTGGAATCTCATTTGTGTAGCTCAGTTCTGATAAAGTATGACTTTGCCCTATCTACCGAGGTTGAACGGCACATTCGAAAATGATTCCGTAATCAAATGTTGGAGCTAATTTAAATTTGTATTTTTTTGCGTATTACATATTTATTTGCTTTAAATAGCCTTCCAAGATCCATTGGTGATTCTCAGTTAAAGATACTGTTCTACCACCCATCGTTTTAAACTTCAAACGGCACAAGATTTTTCTATGATAGTACAGTCATGATGCCATAAAATCTAACAAAATAATCATTTGATCCGTTTCAGTTTTTCAATGTAATGAAGAAAGACCTTAGAGATTAAGGATAACTATCTCCGAAGTCAACAATAGTGATCCGAAATAAGTATGTTTAAATAAATAAGCAGGTAAGATGAAAACAAAACTTTTTTTTTAAAGAAAATATGTGTTAAATTTTGATTGAGATTTATTACCAGGATATTTTTTGCATTGGTCTATACTGTTTGTTTGGTTTTGTCAAAATATCCCTGAAATTCTAAAACGATTCTGAGAGGCCACATTCGAAGATGATAAATGTAATCACGAAGTTTTCAACAATATGGACATGGAATCATATTTTGTCACAAATAAAACAATAAAACATAGGTTTTAATGACCGATGTGTATGTACATCTATTTGAAAGCACGTCAAATGTTCGCGATTTCAAATGGCTAGATCAAGTCAGTGGCACCTGGTACCCTCTATTGCAAATGAATTGCCAGCATCGCACATGAAATACGACAGAGGTGCTCTGCCACCCTTCTTTGCTGATGTGCTATAAATTATAGCATTATAGCAGTAAGACTGTAATTACAGCCAGAGCCCCTAATTCCTGTTTGATGAGTTGTGACCCCGGAAACCGTGAATTCTGAGCAAACGGGAACTACTCAACGTACTCACATTACCTTTGAATTTTAATTGATGATCCTGTACCTAGTACAAGGTGAAGCTTTTCCAAAACCGATTGAATCGTAACCCCACATTCAATTCATTTGACTTACTTTTCCAAATTAAGATGACGTTTCAAATATTTTAAATTGTTGTTGGTATCTAATTTTCCCAGAAACGCTCCCATCGTGAATGACACGATTGTATATGTCCGAAATTCGGTTCAATTCAGTCACTCGCGTCGGGTCAGCAACTTCATTAAATACAAACATCAGCACTCGCGTCTGGTCAGAAGTGTCCGAAAAGGCGTAAAGTCTGACCTTAGAAGCTATGAATCACACTAAAGGTAGCTCTAGTCGTGCAAGAAGAATAGAAGAGGGTAAGAAAAAATCGAGTGATCAAGTTCATATCAGAAATGTAAACCATCGGGTCACATTGACCCGACGCGACTGCTCGAGGGTTAATGACCTTCATAAGTTTCCCATCTCTGGTAATTGACCATTATTTAGTTGTTTAATCATCGTATTTATTCAATTTTGTACGGAAATAATTGTACGAGGTCATAAATGAAACTTTTCTTCAATTTAATACAATGAAGATGAATGTTTAGATGGAGTCATTTGTGGAGAATACGTTCTCCAAAGTTTCTTCATACTATGCTTCCGCATATCGAAACAATAGTGTTGATTATTATCTAATAACTATAACTGGAAATTTTCAACCATTTCAATGAAATATCGATTTCCAATATCGTTGCACTCAAGTGACAGTTATGAGAGATCTGTACGCTTCGGTCAGCTTTCCTTAATTTACTAAAAACGTCAATGGGAACCGTTGATACGAGTATTTACCTGAAAAAGTATATTTAGAACGAAACCAAGCTATGAAACAGGGAAAGTGTCACAATAGATCACATTGGTCTCAATGACCAGGCGTTCCTCCCATCCCGTATTGGAAAAAACCAAGCTATTGCTATTAATGTAATTTAAAAATGTAATATATGCTATATATTAAATAGATAAGTTTCATGAAACACGTGGTGTAACGTACCTAATGGCTGAACGGATTTTAATCAGTTATTTTAAGTGGTGTTCATCCATCATATTGTGTCACTATAGTGGTAGAGAAAGAATATGACTGATTTTTGGTCAAATTCTGGGAAGCGTTCCTATTAGCTGATGAAAGCAGATACTTCAACAAATCTCCGAACTTATGCTCACTCAATCTGCTAAACCTAGTCTATAGATAGTAGAAGCTGTGTTCACTCTGTGGGGATGTCCACTCATGAATTGTGTTTTAGACCATCCTCAAAAACTTTTGTTTCGTGCCTCTCTCTACGTGTTTGTCCATGTTTTCTCAGTATGTTGTAACACGGTTCATTCCTACAGTTTCACCCAATTTCGATAGTAGTTTCAGGAAAAATGCTGGTTATGCTATAGATGGTCTCTACTGGTTCCATTGCTCACAAACCCATAGAACATTGTGCGCACATACAAAAGTCATATTCCTAAGGCATAGGTGAAATCATCCTGAGAAACTATTCAAATCATCCGATTTTGCTCAAGTTTGGAGAGTAGTCGGGGAAACACAGTTTGATGATCTCATTTCAATTTCAACTCGGCTGACCTAGTATCCTATCCACTGTAATTAGGGCGCCGGACATGCATTACGTACGTATTCACCTTTTGAAGACCTGAAAAGAGAGAGCTGTCAAGAAGAGTATGCCCTGTGGCATATTTGTATCGTGAACCGTTGTGACAAACTTAGGGGAGTGAGGGGTAATACCGTGCATCGGGTAATGCCGCCCATGGCTGTTTCGCATGTTTGAATTGACACCAGAAACGTAGGAATGAGCGCCTATCCTAGAGAAATGTCCCGCCAACTAGGTTCTAGTGTTACCGTACCTGCAAAGTTAGCCTTCTTGACGTGAGCGCTGTGAGTATTTTTCCGAATTGTTTGATGCTATTTCTTGTGCTGCGGAAATAAGCAATGTAAGTCCCATTTTCAACTCTTTTTTAGATTAGTTTTCATGTATATACGCAGAATTTCATCATCTTTCTGAAGCACTAACCAAATTGAAGTTTTGATTGTAAATGAAGTCAGCGTGAATGAATTACGAAAAACGTAAACATTGGGGTAATGCCGCCCATCGTATCGGGGGAATGCCGTGCATTTCTGAAACGTCAAAAAAAGATGGAAAAGAACAAAAAATAACCAACAAAGCGCCAAATTCAGCTGGATTTTGATCAACTCACTACTAGTAGCAGAGATGGGGCTCAGAAGAAGAAGAAGAAGAAAGGTGGAAATCATGAAAAATATTGAAAGACCTCAAAAAAAATAAAGAGAAGCGCAAGAGAACCAGAAGTGAGAGCAGTGACAGGGATGACTGAGGAGATATCTCTGAGGGAGACCTTGTTGGAGACACAAACGAAGATGTTGAAGAATTCTTGACTTCGTCTTTTGTGGACAGCTTGTGTACAATTTGCCAAGAAGCCGATAAGAAGAAGAAGAAGAACAAGAAAGAAAGATCACGGACTATGTGATGTATGCAAGGCTATTTCATAGTTTTGTAAAGAAAGAAAAGCTAAATATTAATGTGGGTTCAAAAAAGTTCTACATACAAGACTGTAGTTCACCTATTTCTAAGTCGTCGTGCATTTTAACTATAGTTTATTGACTGTTTTCATGGTTTTTAATGTTATAAATACATTTAACCTTCTAAATTTGGCTAAAATGGGTTGAATGACGGTTGAGAGGGGAACATAATTCAGTTCTCTGGGTTGGGCGTCATTACCCCACAGTGCGGGCAGCATTACCCTACTGTGTGGGAAATGCCGCCCAAATTCACACTTTATTAACATTCACGGCTGTTTTCACTTTAAAAATCCTTTTATGTAAGGGAAATGCTCAGGTATCGAAAATAGAATAAATTCTAGAGCAATTCGTGCAAGAAAAACATTTTTATGACGTTCTGTCCCTTAACTGTATGGTTCCAAAGTTAAGTGCACGGTATCACCCCTCGTTCCCCTATAATGTACATATTTTGAGATAACTTGATACATTTCAACGATTTATATGTACGTTTAATTTACTTATACGGGAAAGCTATGTCCATCTTGGCGGACGTTTATTCTTACTGATCCTTAGGTATGGATATCATATTTATGGTCATCTCCAATAGTCCTACCTTAGAAACTGGCCACTTCCTCGATTAAAGATAATTGATTTGAATAACGAGTGGCCGAGCACTGTGATTTAGGGAAGCTCAAGAAGGGATGATAAAGACCACCGGGAATATTTTTAAAAAATCGAAATCAGAGGAGAAAAATCACATGAATTAATAAGTGGAAGGAATATCGGAAGCATTCATTAGTCCCAAACTCGACGGAATCGCCGTCTCTCTTCCAAGTGCTTTTCAAACTTTTCAACTTCCATCCCTTTCTATCCTTCTATTCTCCCCATTGGGTCTACTTTCCGTCAATTCTCCAACTTTTTCCCTATTCTATGCGGAAGCGTTCTCCGTAGTCTCGCACTACATTTCATCCGAAGCTTATTCACAGCACTGGAATCGGTTATCGCCCCAATGATGAAATTTCTCAGTTGGCGTGGTTACCAAAATATCTCGTTAGTTGTCTTGTCACAAGATTCCAAACTCAAGGTCTTTTAATGTGGGCCAGGATCCTAAATAGTTTAGAGAATCTTTAGATCGTGAAGCCTTTTGATCGTCAACTCGCTTTTTCATTTTCAACTGCTGTTTCCTGACAGCCTGGGTGCCCGCAGATCCTTAAAAAAAAGCAAGAATTCAATAACTCTAATCAAAATTTCAGAACTATGCACGTATTTCATGAATCAAATGAATAACCGTACACGCTTTTGTAAAAATAGACTCCAATGAAACCCTGTTGGCATTGCTCATGCCCAAACGTAATCTGTAATAATTCTCCCACAGCGAAATTCAACGATATTGAAATTTTACGTTTCATCATAGTTCTCTATTTTCAGAAAATATGGGAACGTACTATATTTTAAAATAATATGTAGATATTTAAATAGTATATAAAGTCACATAGGGATACGAGAAAGCAATGTACTTATTCGCACACTCGTTTTTTTCTCTGTTTGTTGAAATTAGTTTTTCTCCCTGGAAAATAATTCAGATTGACGATTGTGGTAGAATTGTGAAGGGGATGCCAGGGGGAATGAAAATTAGGAATATGTATTTAATAGTCAGTATAACTCTAACAGTCCACGCTGGAAAGCAGCAGATCTGCTTCCCCATTCGGGTAGGTGTAATGATAGCATAACGTACAGCGGGGTGACACTTGTGCATATGTGTAATTATAATGGTAATTTATACCAGGATGACGCTATACCTAAATCAGTAGCAATTACGACCATATTTAACCCATCAATTAGTCGTATAGTTAAGCTTCGTATTAAGTTCAGGTCCCCGGTAAGGTGTCCCAGTGCCTAGATTAGTAAAACAGATGTAGGTTAACGGAGTCCAATTCGTCCTCCGCTCTCAAACCCTAACACTCTCTCCTCCCCTGCCTTTGTGTTCTATTATGATCGTATTACTCCCGCTCCCCCCACCACTCACTCTCAGTCCCCCTATCCTATCTCGTTGCCCATACACATAATAATTTAAGCGGAAGGGGGTTCTCAAATATTCCCCTCTGAATCCTGTTTCGCACCTTCAAACAACAACCCAGTCATAGGACATGTGTGAATGTGCTTAGGTATTGTTTAATAAGAACTGTCTCCTTGATAGTTTCGAGCATTACTAAACATTTTTACTCCTTCCTGCTATTGAAACGTCGGTGAAACTATTTTAGACAGTACAAGATTGATCATAAACCAAATACTTATTATCGAAAACCATTGAGTAACTACTCCGGTTTTTGATATAATCACACTCATAAATCGATCCGATTATAAATCGATGATAAGGTCATAAACTGAACGAAATTAACACCTCTCCCCATTCACCTACTTTCATAATGGAATTTGAAACTGAATTTGGATCCACAATTGGAGCGAGTCGTTAATTGAACAACAAAAAAAAGAAAACCAAAATCAGCAGTAGCGCAGTGGAGATAAAAAGATCCACGCTATTACCCACCCCATACACCACCTTCCATAAAAAATGAGGAAAATTGTGAAATATGTTTCAAAACTAGACCAAACCGTTTATAAATCGATGATCCGTTCATCAACTTAACGAAATCATCATCGCCATTCACTTTCTTTCATAATGATATTTGAAACTGAATACGGATTTGAACAAAGAAAAAAAAAAAACAAAAAATCGGCAAATATGCCTTATTAGCAGCGTTTGAATGGATCGTCTATTACCCCCTTCATCCTTTCCCCCCTTACAGAAAATTATAAATTGTCAAGCTCTGTTGCACTCCAGACTAAAACTTTGGTGGAGAGAAAGAAAAATGATAATAAAAAAAAAAAAAAAAAAAACAAAGCAAGATTCGGCAAGCTAACTTTATAAATCGTGGAACTAACAACCTACCTCAGTTTGGAAATTAAGACCAATCTCTTCAAATGCAGTCTACTAACTCGACTCATTTATCTGATTATGTTTATTGCTGATTTAGTCCAAATTCATTAATTCTTCATGGGAAACATCTATCGAACAGGGGCGGAGGTCTAATAACAATGCATGTTTTCAAATATAGGTAATGTTTGAAAGAGTGAACTTAGGCTGCAGGGGAACTCATAATCATGTAACGATCTGAAGAGCACATCACCACTGGCAATTCAAATTTGATGTATAAGGTTTGGCGATAATATAATAGTAGTGGGTGTAGGTAGTGGGGTGACCACATTCATTTCGAATCCCTTATTTTGGAGCATAAGTCTTCATTTTCTGGCGGATACGTTTCGTCCTTCAACGAGGACTTCGTCAGTCTTATTATGTCATCAATACATGCAGAATTTCGGCTTAGACATGGTGGTGCCACCACACATCCCTTCAATTTGTTTCATTACTTGTAGTATGGGCAATTGACGTTTTTAGTTGCTCCCTCATCCTTCTTTAAATAAAAACTAGTCATGATTAAAAATTTTTATTTTTTGTTGTTGAATACTACAAGTAATGAAACAAAGTGAAGGGATGTGTGGTGGCACCACCATGTCTAAGCTGAAATTCTGCATGTTTTGATGACATAATAAGACTGATGAAGTCCTCGTTGAAGGACGAAACGTATCCGCCAGAAAATAAAGACTTATGCTCCTAAATAAGGGATAATATAATAAACTGCAAGATTCACCAGTGCACATACAACGCACGACGTATAGTAATTCCAGTTACAGCGATGTGGAGGTCGGAATTTTAAGGGAAAGACAACCTCTCATTTCTCAAAAGCACACTAGGAGACCAATCGTAAAAGTGTTTCTCCAGCACTCATTAAAATCCTTATCATTCTTACACATGAAGATCAAGTTTCAATCAGTGAACTATAGGGTTAACCTACAGTGACAATGGACTCTTTGTAAAAAGTCGATGGAGGAGTCCTGCGTTGTGAAATCCACCTCATTGGAAAAAAGCAAACTTTCCAAAGAAAATTCTGTGAAAACATCTTTCTAGGCAAGGGCACTTTTATTCCGTTCAGTAACGGTTGAGGAGCATTAACTGAAAAAGGAAACCAGCGAATAATGGTTGGGGCTGTAGGCGTTTTACATTATCAACACGTAGTTCGCATTGAGCTGACGGTCAATACAGACTTGAGGGGAAGAGCAGCGACGCGTTTGAAAAGAAAATGTTATTGAAGGTGTTGGTTTGAGAGATAAACCGTCGAAGGAATGGGAGACCCGAGGCCACGTAATTCGGAGAACAAACATCGGCAGTTGGTTGGTAAGGGGGTGTGAGTGGTGGGACGTGGAGGGGTGAACCTCCAGCAAACCTCTCATAAAAGCGAATCACCAATAACTCCTGCCCGCGTTCCTCTTGAAAATGGAACAGTTCAACCTGGGGAAATCAGCAAAAACCAGAGTGAGACCGGAAGAATATTTCTGGAGGCTGAAGAGGAGCTTATAAGTTTACCTCATTCATCCTCCCACGTTATAGAGGCTATCGTTGAATACATTTCCCCTTTACTCCCTTTGTCCACAATTAAGTTTTTTAGCCTAAGTGATTGGAAAACATCACGATCCTTTCAGTTCGTATCAGAGAATCAATAGATAAATGTACGGAGGGAGGAAGAAATGCTGAATGTTATCAACGTAATGATAGGTTTGTTGTGCGTTTGGTAAACCGCTTATGGTTCCGAAACCCAAAATTGAAAACGAGGCCCTTTTCATAATTTATATAGTACTATATGTTGTTTTTATATATATCCAAAAAAATGAAAATGTACATTCCTGTGTTTACACGTTCAATATTTCTATTAGTGAGCCCGAAGTTGAGCAAATTGCTTTCGCTTTTCAAATTACTTACAACAGTAGCGGGATTATTATGATCGTATTCGAAATGATTTCCGAAAATTAACCACGATGAGAAACACATGGGCCGTTCTTGAGCAAACGAGATATAGGACTCCGTTTTAAGTTCTAAATTTTTCAGAACTAAAATTTAATTTAACTTCCATTTCAATTAGTTTATATTTCAATTGAAAAGTTCAATTGAAAGTTGTAGCGGCTCAATTTTGGTTTCAGTAAATAATGTGAATATCTGACGAAGTAATGACGAACTGTTTACTTCCCCAACAACATTTTTCTCGAAAATAATTTACCAATCGTCTCAGATTTGCTCAAGAACACAATTATTTATTGAACTTAACCAAAAAGAAAGTTCGTGAAGAAATTATGATTAGAAAAATAGGCGCTCGCTTTTCCTTTGTTGTTGCCTCGACATTCGATGCCACAGAACTTAAGACTAATGCAAACGATAACCTGATGTTCTTTATTTTCTAGAGTAACAACCAGTAGTGGAACGTTCCGGTGAAGCGAGGATAGCCTGTGGCTGACAGACAGAAAAACGGAAAATGTGTATTACCTAACGAAGGGAATTCTTTGGACAAACTTATTTGGTTCTCTTTATTGAATTGTGCTATATATGAATAATAATAATGGACGATTAAGCTGAACATTCCAAATAGATTTCATAAAACTCGGCAGAACAGGTGTAGAGTTTGGCGTAGTACGGGCTAGGGTAGTACTCATTTTCTGCTATACTAATATTCTTCGAGACCGGACAAAAAGGTCCGTACTATGTGATGTAGTTTAGAAGGAAATACCACAATTGAACACATTAAACCCGTTTATTCTTTACAATCGATCGTCCATATCTATGTATTTTTCACTTGTCTTCTCTCTTACGTCTTATCTGTCTTCCTTTTTGCTTTTATTCACTAACTTTACGATGTCGGACACAACACTATGTTCGAACTTCAAGTTTTACGAGGTATATTGTCTCCGATGTCGACACACAAGCTTCTGAAAACGACATAAAGTTGTCCAAATAGACCACTGATATCTCTTTGAATAAAGTAATTTGATGTTGTCACATGCGTTATAGCCATTTTAGACGCATGCACCAAGATATTCATCACATAGAAGATGCTCCGTTTCCCGTTAGTACTGGGGTCGTGTTATGCATGACGTGGCCAACCGTTGAACCGTACTATATTCGAACCCCAAGTTTTACGAGGTATATTGTTCAGTGGGGTCCTCCATAAAATATATAACCACACTACATTTCCAGTTAGCCACTAGAGCGCACTGCTTATAAATCAGAATGTTTCCAAGATCGGAGTTCATCCTGACATGTAGATTTTGCTTTGGTGCTTAAAAATGATGTCTTTGACTTGTTTTGCTCCTTAAGGAAGAAGGTGATGAAGATGATTTTCCATCGACTTTCTCCTATTGCTGTCGCCTGTAGCCGTTTTACGGTCAAGTCAGTCCCGGGGGTTGGTGCAGAGGTAGCCAGCATCGAACGTGTTAACTACTACCGAAATTCGACAATTAGAGCTTGAGAAACTGATGTTTCAGTACCTTGGAGTTTGCGGTCTGTCACAAGGTTCTATTGTTCCATATCTGGAAGACATGTGTTGTGCTTGAAAATCCATCATAACTCACTATAAAAATACAGAATCAATTAGAACAAAGTTTGGTGACCAAAAAATCTAACAAGTATCACAGAACCAAAGTTATTAAAACAGCCTTGAAACTCAAGAAGCAAATTAGGGATGATACATTCATTTCCTGTCACGACTTCATAGGTAAATCAAAATCACTATGCATCCAACCAGTCAGGTAGATAACACTAAATATGACACCTAATCACATCGCAGCATCTTTTCCGGAGATGAGAAATAAAGTTTGATGGTCGGGTCGAGAAAAGGAAAAATGGATCGGACTTGAGCCCTACCTACTTCCGCCCCACCCCTAACACGAGTCTTGTTGACTTAGCGCTATGAAAAGGGGTGAGATTGGGCCAGAGGTATATGTTTGTTTGCTCCAACACCGCACTGGCTAACCCCACCCAACTCTTCGTTATAGCAGAAACTTGAGGCTTTCGCCAATTGTAAGGAAGTGCTTGAAGTACTTCAGCCCTTTTCATTACTTCTGTCCAAGATTTCCCAGGAAAAGGATCCTCCTGACAGCCAAACCATTCAATTAAATGCCTTTCGGTCCTTTCCAGACGTGTTTGGCACTGCTCCATAACGTTATGATCTCTTTAATACACTGATGTGATGGTTCTTCAAGTAGAATATTGCGTTTTAGAATGTAACGTTGATCCTTCTTTAGTGTTTATTAATATTCTTGGTTATTTCAATGTTCAACAAAATTAGTTTTTGATACATGATACATTATGTATAGATTTTTGTAAACGTTTACTCTGGAGTCGTGGGATAATAACTGTTTTAATTCAAACATTTTCGTTTATATTGTCTCGTAAGATATTCTCAACCAACTCTTAGAGCGTCATAACGTACCTTCAACCAAATTTGTCTGTCCTCCTTTTTACTGTAATCCCGTTCCATCCCTTTTCCTCGAATCCTTTTATGGCAAATCCAGCGAATTATGGGCTCCAACAGATAAGATACTACTCGAATCAGGTGGCAAAATGCACTGCTCATATTGATTATCTCTCTGGCTGTTTGTCTTTTGGACTGTTCCTAGGGGTCTGATGATACGCCTCCCAGTTTTTGGTTTTCCACCTCCGTTGCGCTCCAATATCATTGTTTGCCAGTACATCAGTTCAATTCATTTGACTATCCTTTCACTGAGGTCGTATGTAGCTCTGTGGCACCAATATGTGCAAGTTTATCTTTTGCCACTGCTCACGGTGGCCCTAAATGTTCAGAACCTCACTCCTCAAGTCATGTCTACGCTGTCTCATTCTACAAACGTTTCGAACTGAAGCTTTTGATGGAGACGTTTGTTTTTAAAGCACCAAGACCAGTATTGCTCACCACAATGTTTTGGAATCTTTGGATGAAGTCTCGGTTTGAATAAGCCGTTCAGTCATGCAGCTGACCTCCATAAGTCCAAACTGGCTTATGGCCTTGGTTATGAAGTGCGAGCTCTTTCTGGATTGGCAGCTTGGGCTGTATCCTCATCGGTCAATACATTTTTCTGATTTTAAGAAGGAATTACTTCTTCTTTTTCTTGACATGATATTTCCGTCTGAGCGGCGTACCAAAAGCTTCGTTAGAATTGAGAATAATTTTGCTTTGGGACGAACGAGAATATAGTCGATTCTAATGTTGGGAGAATCCACATGGTTTGATTTATTTGTATCCTCCATTTTGCTATCTGTTTGAGATCACTGGTATACAAGACATACAGAAGCAGACAAAGTACGAGTCCTTGTGGGGCTCCTGTCTAAATCAGTTTTGGATCTGAGAAGGCATCTGTTTGCTTTAATCTCAAACTGTAGCAACTGAACATCCGTTATTGGCAGATTCTCAGGTTGAGAATGAGCCCCTCATACGAAACTTGCCAAACTCCTTAATGATATCAAGGAATAATGCAGAGCAGACTTTCTTTTCCTCAAGTGCTTGTTGAATTTTGTGCGCCCTTCGATTATAGGTTGCTTATATTCGATTTATAGTCGCTTGTGTAATAATTTTAAAAATAAGTTTGGTAATACTGGTAGAAGTGAGGATTGGTCTATACGAACTTGGTTCCTCAGGGCGCTTACCAGGCTTAGGTATCATTATGACCTCAACAGTCTTCCACAACTGAATAACACAATGGAGTCTGATAACTGATAGTAATGATCATATTCATTTTTGCTAAGGCTTTTCGCTGTAGTTTCTTAAGGACCTGACTGTTGATAATATCGTAGCCAAGAGCTTTTGTTGGTCTGATTTAATTATCTATTATGTATTTTACCGCTTTAATATTTACTTATAGAATTTCAACCTTCTGAACTCTGGTATTTTGACCTCAATAAACTTTTCATCTGACATTTCAAAATTCGGAGCGAACATATTTGCTAGATAGTCAGCAAAAATTATTGCTCTGTCTTCACTACTCTGATCCCAGCCCACTATAATATCGAAACATATTATGTATTTCTGGTGAAACCACTTCCGACACCAAACAGAATACGGTACATGTAATGCTGCAGGAAGCGAAAACAAAATACAAAACAAAGTTTGTCGTTGATGATTTCTGTCTGGTTTCAATAAACACGTAGTGGATGGAACAATTAAACAAACGATGAGAACATTTAAACGAATTTTCATCAACGCATCAACAAGGGGAAGATTTGCATGTGGCAACAGAAGCAAACGCTGGAACCATTGAAATGTTTCGCCATCGATCAATCTGTACCGGCGAAAAAAACCATTAGAAGTGGGGGTAAAAAATAGAAACACTAGATGTTTAGAAAATGAAACCCATAAACATATGAGTTTTATTAAGTAAGTGACTTGTCTATGGGTTTGTGTAAACTAAAAAAAAAAATTTGGATTTTTGTAGATTCGCATGAACCCTGTTAACTGAGCCTTGAAAACTATGACATAGCTATCGGCTTCAATAACACTTTACCTGGAGATTTCTAAATAAGCCCTCCTATCCCAAGTTTCAGCAGGATCTCTAATTTGCTACTTGCATTTTCAGGTCACGAGGGTTGGTTTCGTTATTCGAGACCAAAAACTTTGTAATTAGCACTGTCTGCTGATCTTGCAGACTGTGAAGCGAAAAGCCTAGGCAGATAAAGTAGTTATATGCAATTAATTTTTAATTAAAAATTAAGTCGGGTGGCGCGACATGAGTTAGGAGGAGGAACTGATGCCAACTTTATCCCACCTCCTCCATTTGCATACTTTCACATTTACTCATAAACATACCCTATAATCTCACTTAGCGAGTCTCTTCACTCCCTCGTACTTAACCACCACTTTTCCTTGGAGTTCACCGATGCTGCAACCTTCTGCGTGGCTTGGTGTGAAATTGCCTTTTCAAATCCTCAAAACCCACTATGAGCAACTTGTTTACTAATTCAGGTCTTGATGTTTCTCTTTCACAGTTTCACGCGGTGTGTCATCGACAAGTTTAATACAAGACGTGGACACTTTTCAAAATTACCATGATATAATTATATGTGTAAATATTTTTTTTTTCACCATGAAGGTAATACTTATCATACAAATTTATCACGACCCCACACCTAATAAATTTCGTTACGCTGCCCCAGGGTATTGAAACCAGGATCCCCTGCACCGAATGAAATAAAAGGAACTCTTGTAGAGCACTCGGCAACAGGGAACACCATTTGTGTTTTGTAATACTTGAAAGGAATTGTTATATCAATTCTACCTTTACTTGATTACGATTTATTGATATTATTCCCTTTTTTCACCTTATTAATTACTAAGGTTATTTTATATACAGATATATAAGGTTCAAGAAATAATTATACGCAAGGTTTTGATAATAGATATAGCTATTTATTCAATAAATGTATTTATTGCTCCTATTAACCACGAGGTGGAAACGATTTACGTATTTCTTTACTATCGTTTATTTTTGTGAAATTGCACCGCAGGGTATTTGGTAAGGAGTTAGGTTAATAGGATGTATACTGGATATTAATATCAATTTGATTAGAATTCAAAGATAGATTGGAAAACGGGTTACCTGTGGAGGTGTCGGCTTTCTGGATCAGAGTGAAGGGAAGGCGTACCGTAGTTTTCGCCGGTTCGTTATCTCTCCTTCCCCCCAGTCACTCCTCGCCTCTCCTCTCGCGATTGTTCCGCTGATAGCCGATAGATGGCGTCGGCTATCACAGTTTAGATTCGAGTCTTTGGTGACAAAAGGAATTGTTTACTATAAATTTTGGAAGTCTGGGGACAAAAGAGATATCAAGAATCATCGTCCTGTTTGCTCGATTTCCAAGATTCCCAATGTCTTCCAGAAGAGAGTGGTGAGGGTTATTACCTCTCAACCCGTTTCCTTCATGGTTCCTGAGTAGTATGGGTTTCTCATCGTACAGTCAACGATTATCAACCTACTCGAACTGCAGGACCTAGTGCTAACAGCAATCGACCGGTCAACGTACTTCTGATCGATTTCTGTAAGACATTCTATAAACTAACTCATGTAGTTATGTGGTTATCTAAATAATGAGGATGTGTGGTTCCTTGTTTGATTAGATTACGAGGTATCTATCCGGCAGGAGGTTGATGGTGAAGCTTCACGATCGGTTCTCCTCTCACTGAGATGCAACATCAGAAGTTCCTCTAGAAGGTAATATCGGTCTCTGGCTTTCCCTACTCGTAATAAATGGGGTGCCGCTGGCTTGACTGAATGCTATGCGTGATCTGAGGGAGTTCTTACATATTTTTTTATATCAATTTTGTTCATGACCAGCTCACTTCACATTGATGCTGTAGATAGTAGAGCAATGAGGCCTCATCGAGCATAGTACCAGAAATTTAAACTGCATCACATCCTGTTCAGAGCTTTCATTCTACCAATATCAGGTTATATCTCGGTGGATTGTGCCTCCATACTGCATTCCACAATTATCAACTTGAGGGAGTGCAAAATAAGTTCCTGGAACACCTCGCTTATAAGAGAGGAATTTCGAGAGAATATACCTTTTATGATTAGGATCGTACACTGAGCGTATTGACATCTCTTTCAGATCGTCGTTTGATTGCTGAAGTTTTTTTACAAAATGATTAACGGCTCCATCAACTCTATTAATGTGCCGTCCCGTTTCTCTCTTCACGTACCAACAACCATGACAGTGTCCAGTAAACACGACACATCAATCATTGCACGGCCTTAGCCCCCCCCCCCCCATTCGGATGCGTTGAATATGTCTTTGGAGAAGTTTCTTAAGTGCATGAGCGACGTGTTAAGTGATAAACGTTCAGTTTTGGTTTTTACTAATTCTGTTAACTAAATTCTTTTGTTTTTCCGGTCAAGTTACAGTTGAAATATTTATTGATATTTTTCTGGTGTATGTAAATTGATTATCTCATATTCTTTCAATATCCATTTAACCCAAATAGATGATTGAGGAATGCCACTAGGATCGAAAGCTAATTTGGAGGAATTTGATGCAAAAATATTACTTGGAGACTATTAGTTTCATCACAAACTGGGATTATCTAGTAACAGATTGAGTAATCTGTTAAATCTGTTTGAACAGATTAATTAGCAAATGATTAAATAGGAATAATAAATAAAATTAAAATACTTCGGCGACGAAGAATAATTTTACGGCCAATGGTTAAAGCTCGAGATGGTCAAAAGTGTTATAAGGATGATAAGTTGAAAAAACAACTGTTAATTTTCTAACCAATTTTGGTGTAATGGAGGTGGAACTACTGATGATTCTGCACCATCACATTCGATTTTATAACATTATCCGGGCATGCACTGGCTATCAAGTAATGAAATGAAAAACCTTTCTGAGGTGATTCATAGGGTACCTAGAAATGGAGGGTAAGGTTAAATGAGGCAAATTTTGGTGCATGTTGATTTCATCAACCAGAAAATCAACTATATCCCACTATCCCTCAACAACGTGGCAACTCCCTTCGCCACTGGTTCCCAAATGGTGGTCGGCGAACCCCTGGGGGTCCGCGAGGTATGGCTGAGGCGTCGGCAAGATATAAAAAATAAATATATTAACGCTAGCACACTCCAGTCTGCAGAAGAGAGTTTACCTGACTCGATAAAGAACAACTCAGCCGAGCACCTACGCATCCTAGCCACGGCTTTTAGGATATACTTCTCTGAACCTGACCCTGACGGATGGTTGGATTCGAAATCCTTTCATCTGTCAAGCAATTGAACAAATCCAAGGCCTCACAGAAGAAGAACAAGATAAGCTCGTGGATTTGTCGAGCTGTGGTGATAAGCTCGTGGATTTGTCGTGCTGTGGTACGATGAAAGAATTCTTAATGGCGAGAAAATAGCAGACTTCCGGGCAACAGCACGCAAGGATTACAAACAACCAATCGGTGTGAGCAAGCATTTTCTTCCATTTGCTTCATGAAAACAAATATAGGAATCGGCTTGATATGCAGTCGGATTTCAGAGTGAACGTTCCAAGTTCGGAACCTAACATTACAGAAATAATGGACTTTAATGTTAAATGGAATGTATCTCATTAATTGAGGAGTGAAAATGAGAACTATATAATTTTAGGTAATCTGTATTTTCACAAATAAATCCTGAGTTGTATGTAAAGCACTCGTTTCATTTATTGTTTCACATATTTTGACTCTTAATTAAAGGCTTAGGAAATAGTGGGGGTCCTCGTCATTGTAATACCTTGATGAAGGGGTCCTTGGAAAAATTTAGTTGGGAACCCCTGCCCTACGCGAATGAAGCAAAATACCTGGGCATGACGCTTAATGTAAAGATCAGGTGGAAAGAACATGTGACAAAATTTAGAAAAATGTACTGGATTATTGACAGGCAATCCTCTATGATCATTGGTAACAAGCTGCTTCTGTATAATCAAGTACTTAGGCCAGTTTGGACGTATGGAGCATAGTTGTGGGGCTGTACAGCTTCAACCAATAGACTGATTATCCAGCGTTTTCAGAATACCGTACTGCGGTGCATCACTGACGCGCCGTAGTACTTTCGAAACGATGCTCTTCACCGCGAACTGCAAGTGGATAGCATATACGAAACAATCAAACAGAGGGCTACCGCTCATTTTGCCAGACTACGAGGTCATCTCAATGAAGAAGCTGTGAAGCTACTTGATGTGCAAGACCTTACTAGGCGCCTTAAGCGCACAATACCATATGAACTTGTGTAGGAAGTGAATGTCCCGAACCTCAAAAGGACATGTACTGGAGTAATGGATCTTGAGTCCCAATAATTATGTTGTAGAGAACTTAAGTTAGATTAATATTGTTAATGAGTTATTACATGGTGCAACAAAAGCTTTATTTAAAAAATATGGTACCTAGAAATGAATTGAGGTGAAATGACAACTAGACAATGACAACAACTGCATACGGGTGATCAAGGAACGAACTCGTTTCAGATTCAAATATGGGATAAACTTTAACCACGATCATTAGCAGAGTATTCCGTATGAGGGTGGGAAAAAGTAAAGAAAGGAGTTTTTATGGGAAGTTTAGGAGCGAAGCGAGGAGGAAAAGGGAGCAGAGGAATCGTTCTTGATCCCCATAATGACCACTTTAGAGCTAACTAATGCAATGCCGTAGTAGCTTAGCCTTGGTTACGCATATTATCTTCCACATCTTTCAAGCTCTCCGGTAGACTGGCTAACCCCCTAAACCGCTATGCCGGTCACAAAGACCATCCTCGTCTCCACCGTCTATTGCCTAGGTTCTCGATTTTCTCCGTCTCTCTTCTCTTGCTCTCCTTATCTTGCTATTTATCCCAATGGTTCTACTTCACATGAAATTTTATTCATCTGATACAATCAACATTCAACTGATGCGCTGTATATTGGATTCCATTTGTTCAATTCAAAAGTATGTACATCAGGTAATAAATATAATAAATTGAGCTGAAACAATGACAGCCATCAATGAAAACAACGTTACAAACAAGTAAATTCTAGTCATGCAGCATGATCTTATCAGCACATTTCTCAAAGTTATCGTATTACATTCGCATTAAATTGAGTTAAAATTTCTTCACTTTGTGTGCCAAAAGATAATAATTATCATTTTGATTACAAAAAAGCGTGTCCTATATAAATTTTGCATTTTTTATAATTATTTGCATTTTTATTGATCTTCTAGCCCATTAATGCAATTTTCCGAATGAATTTACGCTTCACATTGTTTGCGCACAGAGCACACACTCGTATAGATTGGAAAATGCGTCAACCTACGATGACTGGTAGAGAAATTTAAAGTCTACTGTATAAATGAGGAAACCACGGATTGTGAAAATGAATTAATCATCACTCACCAGACGATGTTCCGCAGTATGTTTCCCCAGGACTGGGGGACGTCCTTCCTGTCCTGGAAGAGCCGTTGAAGGAGGAAACCGACCCAAAGAACACTGAAATGTTCACAATCAGTGATATGCAGGGTGTCCCAGGAGTTATACACAATCCGACTCCTACGTGTTCTACAACTCATTTCCGAACAGAAATGTCCATTGGCAATTTTTTGCCAGAGGCCTAGTTTCCGAGCTATTCGCGATTTAAGATTTTTTTCGTGCTTTCGATCTAAAGTCATTAAAACTGTCATAACTCCCTCAATTTAGAAGATAGCTCAAATTTGATGACACCATTAGAAATAGTATTGAATTTTCGATCTATTTGATGTCAAAAAACTTTTTTTAAATGCATTGAAGATGTGTGATTGCTGCGCGAAATGGCAGAATTGTCAAAATCTTGAAATCGCCTGTTTTTCATCTCGCCTAGAAACCCCATGAATACTTGACGCACAACTGTGCAGGCCTAGTAAAACGTGCGCCAAAACGTCAGCTTTCCAACGGTGTATTCGTTTTGGTTATTAAAAATATTTTTAGTTAAGGAAACGGTGTTTAAGTGCAGAAAAACGTGTGTTTTCTGTTAAAATTGAGGTTTTTCCAAAAGTCTCGAAGATGAATGCAACTCATCGCAGTCGGAAATGAGTTGTAGAACACGTAGGAGTGCATAAGTCCTGGGACACCATGTATCACTAAAAAAAACCTAATGTTTGAAAATTGGAAAAGCTACGGAGGAGGCATTGTCTTGGTCAGGGGCGAGTTATGCAATGACCCGCACGACCTCCAGGTCTTGAAGGAGGGGTTGCTTTGTGCGCCGTGTATTACCAACCCCATTCCGATTTGTCCGTAGCATGGGGTGTTGCAATGTTGATAATTTGTTGTTTCTGACCAAATACAGTTTTAGTAAAATGTTTATTGACTCGAACATGTTATCCAGCTGTTGGACAATGGTAAGATATTGGGGTTTAAATCGAGTTCATACAAAGAGTTAGAGTTTAAACAAGATTGTTAAGATTTAAATTAACAAATAAATATTTAAAAATGAAAAATGAAAATGAATTTAATGAATGAAAACGTTCGTCTGTGATCAGCGCCTACGGCATTTCCAAGCTGTCCAGCCAAAGTCAGGGTAATCGAAGATCCGAGAGACAGCTACTGTTTGTGTTCATTTACGATTGATTGCGATGATTTGCTTTCAGTTGATTGATACCACAAGTGATTATGTTGACATGTTCTTTTCTGTACGGTTTTGCCAATGGTAATGCTTCTGAAGCAGCAAGGGAGTCACACTCCTCCTGTGTACAACTCACACCCTAGCGAACACGTCGGATAGTATGAGGAAAGAATATTGCTAGATAATATTGTTTATGTCACTGATCCTTCTATATCTGGCAAACTATCTGTTTTTTATCTACTAATTGTTTTTTGTCAACAAGGTTTTGGTTATAGTAATAACCAGCTATGTTCAATAGCTATAGCGCACCATGATGAATGGGAATATGCGATAGGGAAAACCTCGCTGAAGGAAACACAGCGAGGAAAGAGACGAAAGGGAAGAGTTGGTAATGATACGGAATCCTGGTTTGATAAGGGTCCATAGTGTCAGCAGAAAGATGAATGCAACTCATCGCAATCAATCGTAAATGAACACAAGCAATAGCCGTCTCTCGGCTTTTCGATTATTCTGACTTTAGCCGGACAGCTTAGTAATGCCGTAAACGGTTTTCATAAACGAACGGGTTTATGCATCCGACAAAACTAACTTAAATCGTCTGGCGTTGTCACCATTCGTTCAGCGAGAAAAGTGACGTATATTCCGCCACCAACCTTTTTTCGTCGAGACTTTTGGAAAAACCTCAATTCTAACAGAAAACACTTGTTTTTCTGCAGTTAAAACTCCATTTACTTAACTAAAAATATTTTTAAAAACCAAAACAACTACACCGTTGGAAAGCTGACATTTTGGCGCACATTTTATCAGGCCAGCACAGTTCTGCGTCAAGCGTTCATGGAGTTTCTAGGCAAGATGAAAAACAGGCGATTTCAAGATTATGACAAAACTGCCATTTCGCGCAGCGATCGCACATCTTCAATGCAATTTAAAAAAAGTTTTGGGACATCAAATAGATAGAAAATCCAACGTTCTTTCCAACGGTGTCATTAAATTTGAGCTATCTTCACAATTGAGGGAGTTATGACAGTTTTAATGAAATAAGATCGAAAACACACAAAAAATCTTAAATCGCGAATAGCTTGGATACGAGGCCTCTGGCAAAAAATTGCTGTGAGATATTTTTGATCGGAAATGAGTAGTAAAACACGTAGGAGTCGGGTTGTGCATAACTCCTTGGACACCCTGTATTATAGGAAACAAGCTATTGCAAAATTACTATGCGGGTATCCACTTACTACGATTTTGGAAATAGCAAATAAAGAGGGGAAAATGAGTTTAAATAAATCAATTTCGGAGATATCTAGCAAAATTTAAGGAGAGCGCGTAAGTTATTTCGTGGAATCACGGAGGAGAAAAAGCAAGTGAGGTGAGACTGTCGGATTGATTCCTAACTTAAACCTAGATAGCAGCACCTCTCGCGGCACCGCATTGATGGCTCAAACACATTTTGAATTATCTAGTTCATGGCTGCTGAATTTTTCGAGTGACATTCTGCTGAAATATATAAACCGAATATTTAGCTGCTTTCGTAATTTTTTCTGACTGTTTAAGTACAATTTTTGAAAAAAGACCAATTTGATGTGCTCAAAAGTGTTGTCCTACAAAATCATCTATTTTTTTTAATGCCAGATCTTTTGGCAGAAGAACGAAGTTTTCACCTCAATACTATCTGCATATAAATATTTATATGAACTTACTTACAAAAAATTTGGAAATCAAAGAGTCGTTTCAGAATACCTCAAAACAAACTTCTATGAAGGCATTGTCGGAAATTAGTTTTGTTCTATTAAGGGGGAGTTTGAATTCATCTGTTCGAACTTCACGACGGTTGCCGGGACCAAACTTCTTAGTGTTCCCCCCCGGCGAGATGTTGCAATTTTCCCCTCCTAAAATTGTATCCCAAAATCTCTTTGTTTTACCTCAACACCCCGTGGAAAGGACAAGTTCAGTAAAGACTAGAATTTCGGTTAACACTCTCAACACTGGGCCTGAAGTCGGCTGACGCGTTCTTGCTAACACTATCAATGTCGGAAATTTTTGTGACAGTGATAGGTGCATAGGTAGGCTGAAGGGGCTTCGCTCAATTACTTCAAATGCTGAGAGCTTAGAATGAACTTCTGTAAGCATCTTTATCATGAATCTATCACGTATCAACAATGAAATGAAGTGAAAATAATGAAAAACTCACTTGAAAAGCGATATCCGTCTATAACCAAGGAATGGACCACCTTCCACTTTGTACACTTTTTGTGACTCACAGAAATGAGCTATCCGACAACGGCGCACTCTCTGGCGTTGGTGGGGAACTACTGAACAAAGACATTACCTCACCTAGTCCCTAAAACGCTTCCTGGAATGTGTGCTTGCTCCTGAAGTGAACTCAAGCTTTTAGGATGCGATGTTGTCTTAAGACAACACCAGCACGGCGCGTATCTCAGCGTGTTGTCTTAAGACAACACCAGCATCGAGCGTGTTAAATTAAACACTACTTTTCTTTATTTGTGCAATCTGAATCCTTTATGCCACAATGCCACGAATCAAAAGTTCTGTACCTTGTGAAGGTCTGAAGGTCGTGCTGAGGAAAGCCGCTAGTGGGTTGGCTAGGCCTGGTGCAGCTTGGGCTGAGGTTCTTCCAAGTCCGGAGAGTCTTCAGCAGGGGTAAGGATTCGCTCACTGCCCGAAACAATCGGTTCGTAAATCAGACGAGGAATACTTGATTTTTCCGAACTGTTCTCGAGGAGCCTTTTCCGAATCCTGGAGGGAGGTATTTTTTTCCGCTGCTGTGCTGGGGCATTGACTGACAAGCTCAGCAGTTCTGCCCTTTAAACTAGGCAGGAGCGCCCAAGTTCCGTTTCCAGTAGGTTTCCCTTGCAGGCCGGTTTTTCGTTAAATTCGTTCCTCACAGGCATTTTAAAATTTTTTTCTTTAATTTTCGAGTCATTGCAATAGTTTGATTTTTAAGGAAATTGGCTTGAAGCAATTCCAGCTGCAGAGTCTTGCAGTATGAAGCAAAAAAAAAAAACTCCAAACATTATTTGTTACAAATAATGATGTTCCAAATTAAAATCTATCTTTAATTATATAAAATAACGATTTTTAACTGTAAAATTAACGAATTTGATGGTTATAAAGTAAAATCACAGATCAACATTTACAGGCCCGGCTTGAATGTATGTTTGTGAATCCACCAGAATGGGATAATCCAACAAAAGTCATTATCAAATTCGGGGAACATAGGGAACCTGCGTCTAACCAATCTAAATCGAATTCCGAACCCACTGAAGCACGAATGAGCATAATTATTGGATTAAAATGTAATTGAGACATTGCTAAGGTGAGGGAATGTCATGGCCAGTACACAACGTAAATTGGATACAATAATGAAGTCGACTGCCCTTCCCTTCTCCCTAGGATCGACATCCATATCCCTCGGATATTACGTTGCATGTAAATGTTGCCTAAAACCACGAACATATCCGTCTCGTCAACAGTTTGCAGCGAGAATGATGGGTGGAATTTTGTATTCCATACATGGGCGTGCAATGCGAGTGGAAATGGTGGGGGGGGGGGATGAATCAATTTAATATGTGACAGATAATAAGCCAATATTTGTATGATAGTAAAAAAATATTCAGAGATATGTTCACTTGAAGTCAGAAGACATGTTTCCTTATGAATCGATACAACAATGGAAACTGGGACTGCGGCTTTACAAGAAGAAACCAAGAAAATATTACCACTAATTTACGTACCATCATACCAATGTAAGCGCGAGAGGGTCAGGGTGTGTAGGTACATAGGGTGTGTTATTCTATAGAAATTCTCCCCGAGGAAGGCTCACCAGCGGCTGACGATGCGCCCATGGATACCCATGCATGACGTTAGGGTTGTCTCGAGAACGAGACTAAGAACTCAGGGAACAAAGAAATAAGAAGCGGAAAAAAATGTTTGAGATAAAGAAATGCAATATAACGTCTAGAAGCGCCTACATCTCTCCTCTGTTCATTCTGTGGCTGTATCGAAACAACAGCAGAGCTTTTTTTTCGCATGTCAAGGTGTTTTTCAAAAGATAAATTACAAAACAACTCTAAACAACTGTTAAGGGTTCCGAAAACATGCTTAAAAATAGAGGAGTAGCGTTTGAGGAAACGTCATTTTGGGGGATAAAATTATAGTGTGCGATGTGCAAGAAAGGATCTGTTTAGAAAATAAGTGAAAGGTGTTGACTCAAATTATGTATCTCGATAATCCTGGGAAAAATCTAAAAAGTAGTCAATCAACGAAAAGCAAAATTGCCTACAACATTCTATTTTTTAAGTAACTCAAAAAAAAATAGGGCTGATATTAGTTGTTGCCTATACTTTACCAATAAGTGGAACATTCTAGTGCAAAAAACACAGTCGACATGTATTGCGGGCGTACCACACTAATTCTTCATCGGATAAAATAATCGTAAGATTTAGTTGAAATCAATATATCATTAGACAGACAGATTGTAGTAGTTAGGCAATGTCATGTCATAGCTTTGTTACCAGTGGACCTAATGGTAACGCATACGGATAGGTGGTTTACTTTAACCCAGTAATTGAATAATTCTTTTGAAGTCTTGAAGAAAATTTAACTACCTCCCTGCTCCCAAACTGCTATAATAATCACAATTGTTCTCATTTATCACACCAATTCATATTACTCAATTGAATAACTGGAATTATGCATGTTTTCGAATGTCAAAGCCGCTTCCCCTTGCCTAATCATTTAGCTATATAATCCCAAAGATTTTGTTAAGTAATGCACGCTTCACCGTTTGTTGTAAATTTTAATTAATCCCAATTCCCTTCACTGGCTTCATACAGAGGGCCTTGAAAATAAACCCTCGAATTTTCAGCCCATCTACTCTGAAAGATTTCGAAACAAAATGAGGAAGAGATCTTGATTCACGGAAGTTTACCACTTCATTCACGTCAAACAACAATAAACTTATTACATTACAAACTCCCGAGGTTCGGCTCACAATTGAACTGATATCTGGATCAAACAAAAGAAAATCGCTTAAACAAGATGAGAACAGCGAAAATATAACAATTCCGGTAACAAAAGTCTGTGATTTTAGTCCGCTTTACTGAAATTCCTTGACATATCGAAATTAATCAGATTCCAAGAATTTTCAGTACTTGGGCCGGTTTTACTCGTAGTTACGGGGAAATATTTAATGGTACATCACATTTTTCGTTCGTAAAATCATCATATCAGCAGTTTTTAATTTTTATCTCTGCAGTAATCTATACAATCATGAAGCATATTCAAACACGACTTGCGTCGAATAGCTGGAATACTTTTTTAGTAGCCAGAGGATTCAATACAATCAGGGAAAAATTCCATTTTTCTCTTTTCTCTTCATTTTTCACAAAGCCTTTAGGTCGTAACAATGCTCTCTTCCATACGCTGTGCTCAAAGCCTGTACTATTTAGCGGAAAATTTGAAATTCTATTTATTTGCAGAACAAAATTCATTGATCGTCTTTCATAAAGCAGCAGTGGATCGTAAACGGAAAGCTGTGCCAAAACAGGCGTCTACAGTTCGATCTTCTTATGCTTGCCCAGTTTTACTTGTCTCCAAAAAGGATGAAGTTTTCCGAACGACTGTTGACTACCGTCAGTCGAACTCCAATACTGTGCCAGAATGTTTTCCTTTACCTTTATTTACTCAGCAAATCGCTCGCCTTAAAGGGTCGCGTTATTTCAGCACTTATGACATGGGAAGTGGATTTCATTTAATACCAGCAAACGAGTTTTCTATTGAGAAAACTGGTTTCATAAATATGTTTTGTATATTCGATAATGGTTCTTGGATATGCCTCGTAAGCCTATTGGTGTCCGCAATGATAAAACAGTTGTCCTGGTCTTATTTCATGGCTATGTACTTGGATTTTACTGGACGATCTGCCTCGTGATGTTGGTGACCTCGGTTTTCTACTTTGCCTGTCTTCACAAAAGCAGCGTTTTCCTTTAAACCATGTAAAATGCACTCATTGTTACATCATAAAGTAACTCTGGTATAGAGACTAAGTAACCTCAGATATCTGCTTTTACCGTATTCTTCTTAATCAAATTTAATTTAGAAAACGTCTTTTCCCCAGTGAACCTTGATTCAGTTCCTTCCAATTATTAATACTTGTTGCAGTTTGAACAACGGGATTAATATAGACATTTTTTCTGGTTCTCTTATTTCCATCTCCACAGCTTAAAACGTCAAACAGTACATACATTCTGGAGGGCGAAAATCTACTGACATTGAGGTTTAATACATGTATGTTTCGTTGTCATCAACTGACAATACGACAAAACATCTTTGTGAAAACTAAAAACTGCCCGTTGAAACTCGAAATCTTGATAATGGTCAGTCATTCAAATTTTTAATGCCGTCAGTATTCAGCGGTGGTAACATTTGATCTCCTGATTAATGTGAGGGAACAATGCGTTTGATTTATCGTATATCTCCTGCCATACTAAGGGATGCCAATGTTTCAGGATTAACCTGCTGAACTGTTGGGAGAGTATAGAGCCCCTGGTTGGATATTCAATTGTTCTTCTAGCCTTCGATAAGGCAATATATCCTCAGACAATGACCACCTACTTCTAAATTATCGAATACTAACCGAAACAAAAACCGATGGTTAATAACCGTGGCTAATGCGCGATACTATAGAGTGATTCTATGAATGGTATGCGGTACCTAGATTATCGATTGGCTACAGGCTCACTGAATATTCTCAGAACAGTATCAGAAATTGTGATTCCATCAGATTTTTTACTATCAAGTTTACAGTCATTAGCGAAATCGTAGAACCATAGAATATAGAATGGCAACATAATAAAACCAAAATCGTTCTGTAAGATATAAGAACATTTTTTTCTGTGCTTTGAAGCAAGTAGATAAGGCTGAAAGTAAAAGTACAAGAATCAGGCAATTAATTCAAGTTACACGTTAAGTAAACATTTAAGGGATTGTCAAAAGAATAGCGAAATTGACGTGATGTCTGTAGGGGTTGGCGCGAATCTCCAGAAATGGCTGGGACAAAATACCTATAGGGCCAAGGGACCACGAGGACAAAATGGTGCTCATCAATAGTATTGGAGGCGAAGAGCTTCAATGTAACAAATCCAGTAAGACCTCGGAGACTCCTTCTTTTGAGGATAAATCGTATCGACCGATCCATCGAAAGTGGACAACTAGTAATGGCATTCTGGAGGCAAAACTCGTTTCTCAAAGACTTATTATCCTTTAAAGAGATGAACAATGGTTTTTTCCCTTCATCCATGAAAGGGAGAAGGTATTCAGAAGAGGTAACATGGGAGGCGAATGTGTCCAGTAAAGTTCAAGATCTGTTACTATGGGCACGAAACCTGAATATCGAATTCTCAAGATGTGTAGTTAGTGACTACATTGACGTGGATCGCTCTTATAAGTGCCAGGCTTACTGTCATTCAGGAAGCAGATGTAGAGACGAAGAAGACATTTGTTCAAGGCGCGCTGGCTCTCATCGAATCAGCTTATGCACCAGCGAGACAGAGAAATGTATAAACTACAAGAGAGCAGGATTAGACCCTAAACACAATCCTACAAACATGGAATGTCTCGCATATAGGTGGGCTCTGAAAGGGTTTGCCTGACAAATAAATATTAATGAAATATGTATAGTTCAACACACAACTTTGGATTCGTAAATGAATTGGATCATCCTACTTAATCTAAGATTTAACAACATTATTTACTGCATACATTCGGGGGTCAAACCAATAAAAATGATGGAATTATGGCTTAAGTATAGAATGACATTGATGCAGTGGGAATTAATATTACAGATGTCCCTCTATAATTCGACAGTTAGGGGACCGAGAGAGTGCCGGATTATCGAAAATGTCGGATTACCAAAGATGTCATATTATCAAAGATGTTTTATTCTTAATGCGTTTCAACACAATGAAGTTTAAACAAAGGAAGAAACAGTAAAGGTACATGTAATTTATCTATACTAGGATACAAAATGACAGTACATGTAAGTTTTTAAAAGAATTACGGAAAGAAACGGGAGATGCATGTTGCTGCCGGTAGCGCGTCGGACTACCGATTACGTCGGATTAAAAAGTGTCGGACTATCGAGGGACAGCTGTAATTTTAAACTCACCAAGCCCAGTGCAATACAGAGTTCCGTAAAAATGAATACAAGGGAAAACCTAAAATCATTACCTGTTACAGAAGCCCAAACAGCAAGAACGAAGAAATGGATCTTTTCATTGAAGAGATTCACGATTTACTTGACAAAGATCAAGATACAGAGTCACTATTCATGGGTAACAGAAACATCTATATAATTTCAAAACGAAGTTGCGGTAGTGTCAAAAAATACCTTGATGTTCGGCCGTATGCAAGTGTCTGGACTACCTCCCAACTCGTATTAGATCCTATTTGTACCATTGTTTCCACAGGGGCTCTACCATTGCCGAAGGTGATTGTGTTCAACACAGTAATTACCGGCCACTCTCCTGTGATGTGTGAGCTCATCAAATCACAAAGCCGCGACCATCACAATAACACGGAGATCAGGCCTAATCTAAAAATAAATGTAAAGATTTTTCAAAATAAAATCTTGAATACAGATTGAGAAGATTCGTATAGATAATAAGACGTGAATATCGCAGCTGAAAATTTACACGCTTCACTTGGGGAGGTGAAAGTGAGTTTTCTAGTGCCGTTTGAAATCGAAATTGAAAACAATCCTGAAACCATGGATTACTCCAGGTATCTTAAAACCAAAACGGAATAAAGACAGAATGGCCAAAAAACCCTCATCACAACCACTAAACAAAGTACTACAAGCAAATTATTAGAGGTGCTCACATATTCTGAAATATTAAGTGAAATATATAGGAGAATAATACATAAAACATGAACTGACAAATACGGCAATAATTTGAGAAAAAAATTGAATACAATCGATGAAGCTACGAATCGCGGAATAAAGAAAAACATTTGTTTTTCATTTGAGGGTTGGATTATGAACTCAAGTCATACGGAAGCAGCAAATGCTAATCTTCTAAATAGTTACTTTTCGCCAATCGTTGTAAACTTGGCGAGCAACATAGTATCGGAACCGCACATTTCACAGTACGGCTCAAAAATCTTTCAAACACTTTTCTTTTGTGTGATATATGGCATTTATTGAAGTTTGTCTTGACTGAGCATGTGAACTCTCACTTTCTAGGATTTCAATGTGTGCAGCGGGACTCTCTGCACTAAAGAGAGAAGTTACTTGGTTTAGCGTTGTTTATGAGTTCGGATCCGAAGGCAAGCAGGATGTTGCGATCTGGATAGATAACCGTTTGGGATGATGGATTCATTGTTTCTTCCGTCACAGCGTGAAAGTCTCTGTGTTTCATACGATTCAGCAATGGATGATGAGTCCTAATCGTTTTTAAACATTTTGCCGGAAGGAAAACCCCAACGTTCTCCAACTACAGTTACCACAAGCTATATCATGGTAAACGTTGTTGACAGGGAAATAAACAATCAGATCTACCAATGATAAGCAGTTCACTGCCAAAATTTAACGTTATCAAATCTCGGAAGCAACACTCGATTGAAATTGTCCTCCATCGCGATTATCCAGGTCTTCTGCCGGCACTCACCTGCTGAATGTTCCTGCCAAGAATCTGCCAGTTCCTTTTACATTTACCGGCGAATTTTCTCCAATTCCTCCGGATTCCATTTCAAGCTTGTTCCACTTCCATGGTATAGGAAAACAACCCACTAAATTTCCTTGTTAATATATTAACTGATCTAATATCTAGTTATACTTATTCACATCAACTGAAGTTGAATCTTTTCAAATATTATACAGCAGCCAACAACAAGATAGAAACAAACTATATGACCAGCCCAATATATATCAACCATCGCTACAACCTATTTGTCATGCTGAATTAATTGGAGGGAGCTCATAAATAACGTAGACGCTCCATGTTGTTGCTTCCAGGTCATAACAGTATTTTTCAAGAGGGGATAAGAAAGGGCAGCTTTGATAAGGAGACAAGTTTTTCTCCATAAAAAGAAGAAAGTGTCGCCAAGAGGATCGGATCGTTTTTATGAGCCTAAAGATGACATATTATTCAAGACTACTTCCCGTGATGTAATTTAGGGTCCCTATCAGGTGAAAAATCACAATATATAAATTTATGCTGCTCTAATCTTTAATGTGTGGCATTTAACCCGTCCATGATGGCCACCAGGGTAAACTTTACCTGGGTAGGAATAATTTGTGGCTGTTTTCGTTCTCTCTCTCTCTCTCTCTCTCTCTCTCTCTCTCTCTCTCTCTCTCTCTCTCTCTCTCTCTCCTCTCTCTCTCTCTCTCTCTCTCTCTCTCTCTCTCTCAAAAAAAAGTGTGGATCGATAATTACATTCAAAAATAATTTGCTGTCATAGGAGATATAATTCTTTCATATCGTGATTCATATTTTTCATTGTATTTACATTTTTGATTCATCAATTCGCTTCCGACCAACATTTGCGAAATTTATAAATGAACCGATATTCGTTATTCATTCATTCTCCCTCTCTGGAGTTGAATTTGGGTCTTTTGATTAATTGATCGATTAAACTTCTGTACAAATATTTTAATTTGTTTTAGAAGTCCATTTCTTCTCAGAAAACTGCCGTGCCCCACACTTTAACACCACGTTGTTTGCGGTAATGTTGACCGAAAAATTTCCCATACAATTTCATTCCTGTGAGAAACAGCTACTTGAGAAACAGCTGGCTACATTAGAAGGGCCATTAATGTACTGAGTCTATAGTAACAGAATACATTCTATAACTATAAAATTTGATGAAAACGCTCACAAGTACTAAAATTATTGGAAAACCCATAGATGTAAGATGAATTGTTAATACCCTTTGTGATCTAGTTAATTTAATTTAATAATGTAAAAAATATATTTACATTCACCCGAAATTACATTCTTCGAACGCATGTTCAAAATATATTATGTTAAGGCAGATTAACAAATATAATGTCTAGTGATGATGATTACTGAGTCATTACAATGTTAGCAAGGGAACTTTGTATTCCTTCTCGAATTCTCATCGAAAATAGAAGTGCTAAGATCCAAAAACTAACGGATACCTTCCAGATCTGTATAAATCTTGATTACAGTACAGTGCGATGAGGGGGATCGGGCAGTTTCTTTTTCAGCTTAAGTTAAATTTAAATTAAGAGAGAAGAGAATTCCCAGTTTTCGGCATCCAAGGGGGCTTCAAATCTCTCCTCGCCCAGTTTATCTTGGCATTAGTAAAACCTCAACACACCAATTAATTGCTCCGTTATCCGTTATCTTGCCACAAATTAAATACAAATCTCATGTACTCTAATGAATTATATTGTACGTGTCACCCATCTCAAGCAATGCAGATATTTTCACCTCATTGAAATCTGCTGGAACGCGGATTCGACGACATCGCATCAACCTTGATGAGGAACCAACCAAGTCTTCTGGACAGTCCCTGAAAATGTAGTCAAAATCGCTTGAAAATCTAGAGAGGAAGTTCATTAATTGTGAAATACTTTCTAACGCATTTCATTTCCAAGTCGAGTGATTTAAAAAACATAGATTTACTCCAAAACTGTAGATGATAAAGAACTTAGTTCGTTGTTTAATTCCACGTACTTAATAGACGGTTACAATGTTTAATTCGACTTTGACGTTTACTGCAACAACCAATAGCTGAACATGCAATAAAAAAAACGAAGTGTGGATTTTTAATCGATCACAAGCCGCATGTATAAGTGAGGCTATGCGGCAAAACTCAACACTGTCGTTGATCGCTGATTTGTTGTTGAACTCAGCACTAAAGTTTCAGACTTGGAGCTCACAGCGTCGCCATTTCCCAATCTAGTGAGACACAGGTCTAAATCAGTAAATTTGTCTGCCAAATTGCGTGGTTTTCACTCAAATAGTAGTATCTAATGCTGCAAATACTAATCACGTAGGGAAACTGATTAATAATACTGAATTTCAAGTACCTGTTACATGTTTACCATTGACTTGAAAATAACTGAAAGAAGAGAGTTTGTGGGAGCTATTTCGCTCCTTCACTTTGACATCGTTCCAACACTTTTCCAGCGACACAAATATCAATAATGGAGGATTAACAAACTATAAATTGCAAAAAAAAACACGAAAATAAATCTTATCTGACTTATTCAAAAATATTTATAATATAGGTTTATTTTATCACATATGTACGGAATAATTGAGTTCTTGGAGTTGGTAGTTTGAATTCCTAACAGCAGGCATTTAGGGATGTTGAAGGTGTTGGGCTTGGCGGATCTTCGATACTAATAACTATTTAAACGTATAGAAACCTTACTTTCCTCTCCTTCAGCCCTTTTATAGTAGTTTTGGCAAACCTTATTTGTAATGACACGTAGGTAGCACTCTAACTTTGGAAAGAAACGAAGATATTTTGATTCTTCTTGCATCAGTTGATGTCAAATTTATACTAGTTTCATTGAGAAATTTATTTTTAATATTATTAAATATTTTGAATATATTTTTAAATACTTGACAGTATTTTTTCTTAGTACTTAGGGTGACACCCCGTCTATCGAGTTCATCAGTATCAAACTATAATATTTAACCGTATAGATTTTTACTGTAGATACAACATTCACTCAAAGTAACAAGGGCGAAATTCTACGTACGGAGTTTGAAATTATCATTTGGTGTGAAACGAATATCTTGAGCGTTCTTCGTTAATTGGACAACCTGTTTCTGCCAGAATGGTGACGGATGGGTGTCATACGCTGTATTCATTCAACATTGTATTGAAGTCCAGAATGTAACTGCAAGAAGTAAAGTCGGTGAAACATTTTAGAAATCGATGTTTCATAATTTTCGTATCGACTATTCGAATTCTGGGGAGGAGCGCGATTCACATCTCAAGGGGTATTCAAGGATCCATTCGGGTCATATTGTAAATAATAACCGTTTTCGCGACTTTTTTCTTATTCGATGAATTGTTCGTTTATGGACAGCTGCTAGCAAATCATCCTTTGCTGTGATTAAAAGGCCCAATGGGTTAGATGATTCTTGGGATTGTCACCAACTCTCCCGTACTCCACTTCTAATTGGGAGGTTCAGCGGATTAGCGCGAGGAAAATTGGAAGTTTCTCTCACCTCTCAGGACCCCTCCTTGGTAGGTACTCACCCTCCCGACTCGACGACTCTGAATAAATCCGGTACCTTTCATCTGTTTTGATTTCACAGTCTTTGGGGCTTTTGAATCAAACCAAATAGAGTGGAAATTGAGTTATCGAGGCCCAGCGGTGACGGGCTCAAAGCACTTAATTACGTTCATAATCGGTTCGTTCAACTTCGTCCGGAATGTTTGGAAAAGATGATACCCAGGGATTAAACGATTCCGGTCATCACTGGAATGGAAAAGCAACAGAGATGAATCCACCTTTCCGAATTTATTTATCGTCAATTGTGTACTTATTCGGGAACAATGAATAACAAGAGCTAGAATGATCTTCTTAATAAATTCTACTTGTTTAGCTTTTTAAAAACCTCGTGTTTTTTTGTGGAATATGAATAAAACGAAGTTATTGCAATGACTCAATGAATCAATTCATTCAGTTATAAACCCATTTGAAATTCTATATGGTCACACCGGACAACGAACCTTACTGAATTTGTCCGTACACCAAATTGTTACTAGTAACTATTCAGCACGCCATAAAGAAAGAATGGTCGATGTCGATACTCAGACCGATGTCCAACTTCATTCGATGAGTCAAGATGATAGAAAAAATGAACTAAGAAAGGGAAGACCTCCACCCGATACTCTCAAAAATCAACGTCAAAACCCTTCAAAAACAAACAAGAGCCAAACCCCAATATTTTTAAGAAACTCAATTAACTCAGAAATTAAGACCGGAGAAATCATACAACGACACCACAACACAAACAATAGACACGACTACAATACAAAAACGAAAATTTATCTTGCAAACGTTGAACTCTCTTGAAATTCACAAACGATATCTCATCGGCCTGACTTGAAAAGAAAGATCCGACGAAGCGTTGGTTAAGAAATTCGGATTTTCATTAAAAGAAGCGATTTACTAACCCTCAAAGGAACATAATTGGGTAAACGACAATGTCATAAACTTTTATCTCGAGTTCATTGACCAAAGGCTCCGAAAAGCCTAAGGCCTCTCGACCAATTGTTTCAACACCTTCCACTTCGTGTCCCTTTTAACTGGGGAGTACAACCGCGTGAAAGGATTCGTCCGCAAGGTTAACATATTCAACAAAGATATAAGTAGTAATTTTTTCGGACCCTGCGAGATCTGCAGTAGTTAGTACTGGTATATACTTCGAACGTTGATGACTTGTTGCGCATGTCAGTTAGATATAACAATATGCACAAATGTAAATAATCATAAAATAATGTTTTTAAGAGAAGTGCAACAGGGTTTCCTTTTATGTTCGTCTCTCGGAAAATCCCTAGGTATGTATTCAATTGAATAAATGCCATGAGAGAATTACTTTATGAACTGATTCATGTTTATACATCTTTTAGGTTTGAACATATTTCCTTGTGATGGTACTTTTGATTTTGTATTGGGTTGATAACACAAAAAAGTATGATAAGAATGAGTCATGGAGGAAAAATAATGAAAAAACCAAAATTGGGATTTAAACAGAAATAACATTGTGTGAATTCATTATAACTTAATTACAACATGTAGTTTTGTTCATCCTGGACCCCCGAATGCTTACTGCTTAGAGCCTGCAGCTGAAATCTAAAAAACATGGAACAAGCTTTTCTTATGTTTGCTGCTTAAAATTTTGCTCTTATTTGGCCCACATTCAGTAATTCGTAATGTTCGAATTTTGATTGTCCAAATACTGAATGGTTCATGGATCGATCGATAAACGTTAATTATCGGCAGGAGGTAAACTGATAATTACGTTAACGAGGACTTGCGGCCACTAGACGTTACCGGGAGAGATGGTTCTTGACTTCGGCTGGTTACGAACATTCCCGAATCTCGTCGACATCAGTGTGAAATTTCCGCGTGATATTTTTCAGCTAGTTAGACCAACGCTAAAGCATGTTCCGTGCTAAAATTTAAAATAAACGGCAAAGCGCCCTCTCAGGGCATTCAACGCCTCAGGCCGCGACCCCATCCGTGTCGACTCAATTACAAGCCCCATAAAGTTGGTCTTCAGGTGTGATGGAGGGACGATGTACACCAGTCTTGTATGCTTTGAAGTCGAGCCACCCACAACGCAGATTCAACCGTCAATCATAAATGTGGCAACTCGACGCTGATTAAGCTTTGAGATCCAAAGGCGGTTATCCAAACCGTGTCACAGACCTAATACGTCCATTCGTTAATTGGAAGAAATTCAGGCGTTAAACCGATCATCGATCGCGAGTGTCTATTAATAAGATTTTCGTTCGGGAGAGAGTATGTAGAGACGATTTAGATGGAATCATCAAGAAAGAGAATTTTTGCAGGTATTTCATAAATCGGCCGTCCGTAAATCTGTAAATATAGTTGATTTATCCATACCTAAAATGCAGTCTTTCGTCCGGTTTTCTCTCTAAAACCATCTTTGTCTTACCCTAAAGTCAGAAGTGCTCATTCGGCGAAAGCCAGACTGAGTAGCCATCAAACCACAAACAGCTCTGGGGATTGTTTTTCATTTGCGGGAGTTGGTGGTGAAGAAAGATCAAAACCAATCAACTCCATATGTTGAAATTCAAATCGGGAACTTATGCTGATGGACCAATGGACATATATTTTACAAAAACTGTTATATATACAATCCAACTCAACATGACATGAACAATTAGGTATCCAAATGCACCGGCGATTTGACAGTAGAAAAATACATAAATATCAAGTTGAGCAAAATCCTAGTAACAAGGTCCTAGTTTGATTTTCAAATACATAACTAGTTATTTTATTAATGATGGGAAATAGTTTATGGTGACAACCTAATCCTGTGCATGTATGCGCCCTAAGTGACTATCTCTTTCAAAAATATGAAGGATGTTACTGCCTAATTGAAGTTTTAATGAAACAAATTGTGTTGCAACAAACAAAAGCAAGTTAGTTTTAAGTGCATAGGTAGAAATCTAGTTCTTCGCCAAGTGAATATTTGTTACGATTTGAAAAAATATCGGCATTTTTTCACCTCAATACCTATTTAAAAATTTGAGGCACTTCAAACTTTATTGGGGAAAATCTGTAACATGGTTACGGTGAAGGACGTATCCCATCGTGCTCAACTGAACTCCAATGTAGAACTCACGTTTTCATTTGTTCGATGTTAGTCCTTATTAGCAGGAAATTCTAGCATTGCCCTAATTTGGCGTTTCGATCTTGAAGTAAAGCAGCGGAACACAAATGAAAGAGAGTAAGCCAAACAGAGGAGAGAAGTAGTTTAAAAATAAATAAAAAAGTTCTTTAATACACCGATCAATAAGGAAGAGGACCTAAAAGTTTTACAGAGTAGAACTGCTTTGAACTCGAGGGGAACGGTGTGAAAAGCATTTGTATTAAAACAATACCAAGAAGAAAACACTTAGCCCTCCAGGCCCCAACTGCTTAAAAATTCACCCCGCACTGTGTGATAAATAAACCATCAAGGAACGACTCACTTACATACCAAAGTTTAGAGAAAAACATAAACAAGTTGATGTGTTTGTATTGTCAATACAAAAGGTGAATTAATCGAGTGTTTTAGGTTCCAACTTATCCATCAACAGTGAAATCCAACATTCTTGGAAAATGTCCGAGTTAATAGCAGGACGTCTACATAGGGTGTCCGAATGAAAAATAATCGTTGGGGATTTATTGCTGAACAAAAAAGTTTCTAAAATAATGATTCTACAAATGAAATGTTACTGTGAAAACCTCCTAAGCAACGAAAAATGTGTTTTCGTTCTTCTATGAAGAATTTCTATGATTAAAATATATTTTATTAAAATTTATTTTATTTCTATATTTTAAAATTTCTCGCATGATGGTGATACTGATAAATCGAGATTTCTTCACCATTTTCAACTGGTTGCACTGATTTACATATATGTTTTTATTGGCTTTAATTTTGATGTAGTTTTGTTGTTCAAACCTATTTAATTTTTAATTTTTCTATCAGGAGGGGAATGAAAGGTGATAGGGTGTAATATACTATCCATTCCAGCGCTGCTTATACAGCTCATAACGGCATACATACTGTTCAGAGTATGGGAAAAGTCAATGAAGAAGTCGTAGATTGGAGATAGATAAATATATATGTGATGAAATGAGGAACCTATCGATGTTATACCTTCGCCAATCATTAAATTTTGTTATTACAATCTATTTACACAAATTATTCTATTTTGAATCAAGTTATCGATTTATCACTCGAATAACACATTGTGTCATCACTAGCTGCTCATTCCTCCCCTCGCGGCACAAATCCGAACTAAGACCAAGTAGAACTACCTACCTCAGTATGACGAGTCAGTCAACCGTTGTAATTGTTACCTGAAGGGTTTCTCTGTGGAGTTTTGTTATTTGTGAATCAAATTGTGTACTTATGTTGTGAACCGTCGAGGGGGAGTAAGCTTTTTCGAGTGTGTCAAGTTTTCCGTAATAAACCGTAATATCGATATCTAACTTTATTTAGTAGTTTGTGAATCGTTTATCTATCCTATGGAATCCGATACAGAAGAAGGACAGTTGCGTGAGGATGAGGGGGACATCACATATATTTGAAGGAAAAACTAATAATACTATTTACACAAATATTTACGATAAAAACGGCACTTCTGAACATACGACTTTGTCAAAGGATGAAGATACAAAGAGAGTCGGAGACATGAAGATACAAAACACAAAGTGAGGAGTTGTAACGTTGGAGTGACACAAAGCAGAATTGACTTAAGAAAACATATCAACCTCCAAAGTTCTGTAGGTACAAAGCAAGAGGGGGTATCATGGTGAATGGAGAGGGAATTCCTGGTTGGGGAATGTTCTGAAAGGTGCGGTAGATTTTGAAGAGTGACAATAGGTGGTGTTGAAAATTACAGATACAGTTGAGAAGTTAACTGTTTTGCGGTTTTAGTGATGTCCATAAGTGGAATGCAAAGGGGAAAACCTGAGAGGATTACTGAGCTGTAGTCGCGGAGTAACTGGCGTCCAAGGGACTGCTAACAATGGTTAGGTAATTCTATGGGATTCTCTAAGTTTTAACGGTATCGGTTCACATTTTGGAGCAGGTCCTCGAAACACGTACTGACGATTTTCTTGCTTCTTCTTCTCTCCTTAAACCTTCTCTTGCACAATAAGCTTCGGAAATTTTGAATTTTCTGCCGAGAAATAAGAGGAGGGGGTGTCCTATTCAAGAACTTCTCATGATTACTGGAATCCTCAACCCATTTTCGTGTGTTTTTTTTTTTCGATTGAGAATTCGATATTGTTTCAAAACATTTATAAGTGCTTATAACTTGGTTTATAAGTGTGATGGTATAATAACAAAGATAGGGACGTCGCTGTAATGCATAAGTTACCAAAAGGTTTTTCATTAATCCATTATTTTCTTAATTTCACTGTGTCTTCATCATCTGTTCTTCAGCAATTGCATATTGTTTACAGATGGACGAAGGCACTGAGTATCAGTTTTAATGGCTGTGAAAGATCTACGCTGACGAGAACGTAAGGTAGGCTCACAAAATAATATTTATAGTGTAAACCACTACGTTTCGATGGGGTAACCATTGTTTTGAGTTGCGCGACATTCGAAATTCAGGAATTCCGCTCCCTCTAACGTGTATCCATGTACAAACAATTCGCATCCTTCTTGAAATGTTTCACTCTCTGTAATACCTCTACCCGGAGAACCATCTCCCCGGCCTCCAAAGCGTAAATGTTTGTTCATCGTTCTGTACCATGTGAAACGCAAACCCCAGCAAACAGTTCAGGTTGCATCTATCAAGCTTATAGCTGAAAATTATTACATTCTTGGGAGTATACCGAAGCCCATAAATCAAGGTTACGGGTCACAAGTACATTTTTTCAATAAACTTGAGCGGCTTTTAAAGGGATGAACTGAGTCTGAACTCAAAACAAAAATGGAAGGCAGCAAGAGAAAAATAATGGTTGCCTACATAAAAAGTGGAATTTTCTTCAGAACAAAACACAAATTTGCATAAAATCTCAATTTCCACAAAAAAGTTCCCCCTAAAACCTAAAAATTAAATATACCATTGGAAAGCTGAGACTTCTGCGCATTTTTTAAGCTTACAGGCTCAAACGTATCACTAAAATTAAGGGGGACTAATGAGCCATTAAAAAAAGATTTTTTTCAAAATTTTACAAAATTTACTTTTCAGGCTCATTTTTACCCTTTAGTTCCTTTTAAAAAATTATTATTAAAGATTGAGACGATAGATAATTTTATGCTCTTTCCAAAGGCATACTTAGATTTGCAAATACTTTGAAAACGCCGGAGTTACGGCCGTTTTAATGACGTAAGTTCGAAAACACGAAAAAAATCTTGAAAGTGAAATAACTCAAAAACGTAGCCTCTAAAAAAATCTGTGATAGGCACTTTTTGTTGTAAACTAGCTGTAGAACACGTTTGCGAAGATTTTCGGATCATAAGCTGTACACCCTGTATATACACTTGTTGGTTGTTGTTCTACTGAACTATGTACTTAAAAAACTTAATTTGAAAGAAATTTGACAGATAAAAGAGGAAAGAAGAATTTGATATTTCGATTATAAATCTTTGTCAAAATTAGAAGAGAAATCGGTTTTTCTGAAAATGGGCGAGGAGGGACCATGGATATATATGTCTTCACTCATTGCATCATTCTGCATGACTGGAACTTTGCTGATAATACAACTAGAAGAACTGAGAAGCCTGAAAGGCTTGGTGTTTGGACGTATTCCTCACGTAGTTTGACGAAAATATTGCCGAACTCTACAAATTGAATAATTATTTCGACAAAAGGGAGTTAAATACCCAGTAGTGTCGTAGTTAGTATCGTACGTAGTTTCTTCAGGCTCACGGAGGAAGTATGTAGAACAAAAGATCTTCAGCCATTTCTTCCTATTGAATACCCAGTAATCGATCGGAATTGCGAGAGTGAGGAATATGGTATTTAGCTTTTTTTCTCTAAACCTCACTTCAACACGAACTTTCACCAACCCAATCTTTTCTCTACGCTTCTCTGTTTTGAAACTGAATTTCGAGGAAAAAGAAACAAAGGGATTGACTTTTAAAAACTCAGCCGTGGGGCAGCGGATATTTATAAAAGAACATAACCTCGGTAACTAAAATTACTCACCCTGAACAACTAATACTCCATTCATACGCACTCATATCAAGAATCATAATCGTAAGGCAGATGATGTGTCGTTTCCAGAGATTGTACTATAATTTTCTATACGAACAGATGAGAGAGAGAGAGAGAGAGAGAGAGAGAGAGAGAGAGAGAGAGAGAGAGAGAGAGAGAGAGAGAGAGAGAGAGAGAGAGAGAGAGAGAGAGAGAGAGAGAGAGAGAGAGAGAGAGAGAGAGAGAGAGAGAGAGAGAGAGAGAGAGAGAGAGAGAGAGCGTATGCGATAAAACACTAGTTAAATCAACATATTAATACATCATAATATCATGGTAACATGATAATCATGTATCTGCAATAACAATACAAACTGTATGTAAACTCACAGGTTTTTCAAATTTGTTTGCTTTACGGAAACCAAAAGTTCGTTTATAATTTCACTGCAGTTTATTAGTAGATACATGGAGAACAATCATAGTGCTTCATCAGTTGTACTCCTGACCGTTTCGACAATCACAAGCCATTTAAACGAATATGAAGATTACTCCGAATCGTTGCTCGACCTAGAGCGGATTTATATGATAACAATAAATCAACGGAACTAGGGTTACGAAAATTGCTCGAGAGTTTCACTGCGTCAGCCCATTTGAATATACACCCCCGTAAACTCATAACGCGAATTATTAAGGACTTCCTTTACGAAGTAGAGCTTTTCAACCCCCATTGTTTTGCTAATAAGCTTCTTCAGTTGAAAAGACAGTTTACGTTGCACAATCACAATATAAAACCGCTCCACATTTCTTCACTCCTACTGGTATAGTTCCTTATGCATTTGTAATATGTTCAACGCGTAATAACTAAGATTAAGCCTTTCGTTATTTATCGTTTCGATATTCTGGCCCTCACATGCCGAAAGAGCTGAAACACAACATCACTAGCGAAAGTTAATTATTTTTTGTAATGTTTCGGTTTGTGGGTAGACGGCAGACGTTTTGGTATCCACATTTGTTTTTCATTAAGATCGCTGCAGGTGCTGCTAATGTCTGAGTAAACATTCTTCTCGGAGTCCTGATTAACACATAACTTCCACCATTTCAAGTTGTTTAGTTAGTGGACAGAATTAGCGACCAATAAACGGACCCACTACCTATCAAATAAGTCGAATACCCATTCATCCCTAACAATGATGTTTTGTTTCCCAGGCTGCAACACTCCTAGCGTTTATTTAGTTCACACGACTTGAGACAGTTTCTGTCTAAAAGCACAGTTATCCTGATTTAATATTTGAACGAGTTTTCAGACCACTACGAATATGGAATGTTTGGATATTGTTTCCACTTTTATAAGGTACCTATTCCATAATCAGAAGTACTTAATCAAATAAATTTCTACGCACCTTTCAGTTTTCAGGCAACCTATTTTCACAAAATAAGGTACATGATCATCAATTAGAGAAATGAAGATAAATCTCACGAAGGCTTTTCGAGCTTCCTCGAGCCTTTTTGTGCTTTCTTTGGATATGTCACGCTAAGCTACACTAGACTACAGCTGCGAAGTGAATTATGGGAAACAAAAAAGATTGAACCAAGTTCAGTTCCAGCCGTCTAGATTGGTACAGTCCCTTTTGAACTTTGTTGCGCACATCTTCAACTTGCTGATCCCGTTTAAGCTTTTCATATACAAAGAGACCAGGATTTTCTAAACAATCAATAAATATCCACGATCGATCAAAATAAATTTCTGAAACGTTGGTTCCTTGTCCGAAACAATGTATATATAGTATATATACATGTTAAACATAGTATGTAGGTATATATAAGGTGTGTTAATTAAATAGTAACAATTCAACAGATATAAAGGGGAAAGAATTAGTTTGATATTTCGGACGATAAACGATGACAGCTGCCATCCTCCTCATACAAAACGGCCAATCCTCCGATCGTTAACTGCCACAGGCCACCGAATATGTGGTGACCGGGAAAACCTGGGAAACTACTTGTCTGGTGATAAATTGAGAAAAAGGGGATATTCACGACGGTTAGTTGATAAGAGAATGATCCCAGCTCAAGTCAATTATCAAGAAACATCACTGCTAAGTTAGCAGTCAGTTAGCAGTGCTAACTGCGGACCGAGTTCCTCTGGTGACAACATTCTTCTTTGGTATACAAAACTGAATGGGATACTTAGGGAGCTTCTGCCAATCCTGGACTCAAGTGCGCTTACTCAAGATGTATTCGAAAAAGTACCACGACTGACATACAGAGTTGGACAAAATTACTTTACTTTCTGTGGCGCTACAGTCCTCTAAAGAACCTGGGCCTCCTCAACAGTTTTCCGCCATGCATCCCTATCCAGAGCTGCAGTCCGCCACCGTCGAACGCCAAGTGATCTAATATCAGCCTCGACATCATCGACCCATCTTGTGCGCGGCCTGCCTCTTCTCCTGCTGCCACCCGGCTTTCCATAGAGCAGCTTTCGAGGGACGCGGGTCGAATCCATTCGTTCCACGTGCCCAATCCAGCGCAGTCGGCCCTTTTTGATGAAGGTTACGATATCGGGCTCACCGTACAGCTCAAGAAGCTCCTCGTTTGTCCGAATCCTCCAGCGCATCTCGTCAGCGTCAAAGATTGGCCCGAATATGCGCCTTAGGACCTCCCGTTCCCAAACACGGAGCTTTTGTCCCCATTCCTTTGTTAGGACCCATGATTCTGAGCCATACGTGACCACTGGCCGAATTGTGGTCTTGTACAACCTAAGCTTTGCTGTCCTTGGGAGAAAATTGCACTTGAGCACTTTGCTGAGTGACCAGAAGCATCGGTTCCCTGCTTCCATTCGGGCCTTTATTTCTGCAGGGATGTCATTGTCTTCCGTCACCATCGAACCAAGGTATTTGAACTGTGGGTGATACGGGAAGTTGTAGCCGACCATTTCAATAGACTCAGGGCGCTGGTCCGGCTCTCGATGTTGGACAAAATTAGGGATGGCATATTATCTCACCGGCATCCAGTGTTCAGCCCCACCGCCCAAGATCCAAGCTGTGCAAAATTGCAATAGATGACATCAATTTCACTTCTCCAAACACCACTCATTCATAAAGATGCCAGGGCGCTGCTGATTGTCAATCTCGCATGAGAGAAGGAGGGGGGAGGGGAGAGAGAGAGAGAGAGAGAGAGAGAGAGAGAGAGAGAGAGAGAGAGAGAGAGAGAGAGAGACAATTTTTTTTGACAATTTTGTTTTATTTACAAATATCTGCGTGCTCCCATTTGCATGACTACACGCATTTCACAGTGAAACTAATTGCAACTTTATACCATAAATCAATAAAATAATATAAAACGAAAATAAATTGTTTACTTCTCAGTACCTAGGTACCTAATTAAAGTTCACAGAGTTCATCAAAGTCTAACGAATGTATGAATGACAGAAATAAATCTTCAAAATCATCCAACAAACACTGAAAACTGACGGGCCATCCATGACCACTTAACACCACTCGACGCAGCAAACGCGATCTCTGTTCCTCAAACCGTGGACAATGGAAAACAATGTGGTCCCAAGTCTGGGGCACCACTGGATCGCACCGACATCCTGGATGTTCCCGTATTCCGAAGCGATGAAAGTAGGCCCCGATCCTTCCATGCCCAGACAGCACCTGCGTCAGCCTGAAGTCCAACCGGATTGTCGTCTTCTTCAGCCTCGCCGCCACAGTCGGGAAAAAGCGCCGAGTGTGCGATCCATTCACGCAGCCGCCCCACAATTCTTCCCATGCCCTCAGGCTACTCCTTCGGCCAATGTCGCGAAGGAAGGCTGGTGGAGCCAGTACAAAGGAAACCAGAGTCCCCTCAGCAGCCGCTCCTTTGGCCAGAGAATCCGCACACTCGTTGCCCAGGTTACCCTGGTGAGCCCGCACCCAGCGGACAGCAATCCTCCAGCCGCGCTCCGTTCGGAGCCTTCCAACCATAGAACGGATACTCTCTGCAGTTGAAGTACGGAACCGTGGATTCTGCAAGGCGTCCATGGACACCTGACTGTCCGTGTAGATCACTGCTGACCGCTGATCTACCCGCATCCCCCGCTGAAGCAACCAGTCCACAGCCGCGCGAATTGCGTAAAGTTCTGCCTGATTGTTAGAACACCAATCAGAAAGTCGGAACTGGCCTGCGTGCAGAATTCCAGAACCCCAATGGCCACGACATACCACAAAAGCCGAACCGGTCAGTCCGTCATGGTGACTGCCGTCCGTGTAAATCTCAAATGTGGCTACCTCATCACCCAAATCATCAAGACGCATCACCGCCAAGGCAGGATGCACCCAAAGCTTCGGAGAAATGTTCAAGTCCAGATCCAGAACAGGTCCCTCCATCCCCCGGGATAGATGCGGATGAAGCGCGTAGTAGAGATTCAAGTCCTCCCTGAGCTTGATGTCTATTGGAGCCAGTCCAGCCAAAATGCACGCAGCCTCAAAAGATACGGTCCTGAAACCCTTCACAACCCGCAGCAACATCAGACGTTGCACTCGGCGCAGCCTCCGCACATTCCCAACATTTTCAAGAGCTTCGCCCCATGCAGCAACTCCATATCCTAATAGCGGGAAAATAGCGCCGATGTAAATTATGCGTAGGCTCTCGCTACCAAGGCCCCAAGTCACTCGAGCTGACCGTGCCAACGCATGGATGAGAGCTGCTGCCCGATCGCAGCTCCACTCAACATGGTATCCCCAAGATAGTCGCCGGTCAAACCAGACCCCCAAGTACTTGAGATACTCTACCTCTGTCAGCCGCTCATGACCAAGAAAAACTTGAAGTTGGTTGCCCGATCTCGTTCTTGTGGTCACGTACAGCAATCTGGATTTCTGGGGGTTAAACGCGAGCTTGTTCTGGATAGCCCAATGCTCGACCAATCTGAGAGCCTCATTTGCCAGAATCTGCATCTCCAACTCACATAAAGCACTGACCACAATCAGACAGTCATCCGCATAAGCAAAAATCTGCACCGCATCCGAAAAAGGCAGACGGAGAAGCCCATCGTACATCAGGTTCCAAAAACCTGGGCCAGAACAAGACCCCTGGGGACAGCCCCTCTCAAGAGCTCGCCGTATGTGCACTGTGGTCGTCTGCAGAGTGATGTGGCGATCCGAGAAGTAGCTCCTTGCCAGACGATACAGATTTCCAGGGCACTCCTTATTCCTCATCTGAGCCATCACCGCTGGCCACCAGGCTGCATCAAATGCACCCCTCACATCCAATGAGATCATGAGACACCGTTTTTTAGCCATTAATTGTGCCCTTAAATGATCCTTTACAGCAACCAGTGCATCAACAGCACTGCGCTGTGGCAAAAATCCGAACTGTCTCTGTGAAAGACAGTCCCTGGTCAGCAAAAAGTGCATGGTTCTGGACATCATAAGTCGTTCCAAAAGTTTAGCTGGCAACGGAATCATACTCAGCATCCTGAATTTTGAGGCACTGTTTGAACCCTCCTGCCCGGGCTTCAAGATGAGAACCGCTGTCCCCTCCTTCCAAGACGACGGGAAAACACCCCTCCGCAAGCACTCATTGTACAACATGCAGAGAGCATGTGGAAAGGTCTGGTTCACACGCAAAAGTATTTCTTTCGTGATGCCATCATTACCAGGGGTCTTCCGTAACTCAAAGCCATTCAAAGCAACGTGCACCTCCTCCAAGGTAAACGGCAAATCATCCTGACCGCTGCTGGTCAACTGCTCCATTGCAACCCTCATGGCAATGTGCTCCCGCGAGTCATTTGACGAAGGATCCAAAGGGACACAGTAATCCATTGCCACATTAAGTGTTTCCTCAAGATTAGTCGTCAGTCCGCCAGCGTCCCGCTCCAAAGCAGTGAACACCGTCGCCGGCCTGAGCCTCCCCGCAGCAATGCGGTAAGCCCTGCCCCAAGGGGCATCACCCCTGGAAGAAAAATACGCCCGGAACGATTCCAGCTGGACCGATCAATCTCTCTTGTCAAGGCATTCTTTGCCTCCGCATACAAAGCTCTGCGGTGCACTCTCAACTGTGGGTCTCGAGTCCTCTGATATCGCCGCCGTAAGGACCTCACCCTTCTCCTTCCATCCGAGATCCCCTGCGTCCACCAAGGCACCGACCGCTTCAGCTTCAGAGAGAGAGAGAGAGAGAGAGAGAGAGAGAGAGAGAGAGAGAGAGAGAGAGAGAAATAGAACTGTATCTACAGAGCTTTGGCTTTGGTTCCCAGTCGAAAGTGAGAATGAGTCTGAGTTTTCATGACATCACTTGAATATTTATAAATAGGAAAAACATTTCCAGAGGAAAATCCCTAATGAAGCAAATCATATATTCAGGTGTTAATTTGACGATGTGTACACATATGAAAACGTACGTATTCACACTGCTTCATTATTATAACTATTACCAAAACCACCCAATGTGTTACGAATTAGGGGAAGTTATCAATTAACCTGGAAAACACTTAAATAATTAAATATACCCCTCTTTAGCCCGAATCCCACATAGTGAACTTTCTTCTTGTGTTACTCCCTGCCATTTTCACCCTCGTCAAAGTCAGTCAAGGGCAGGAGTTGAGAGGAGTTAGTTGAGGTCATTACATACAGCTCATAAGTTTGATTTCTCTTCAACTGCAACGTATCCAGGGGAACCTTGAGGCATTCTAGATGTTATAAAATTCGACATAATTATGAGTGAGATACATGCCATCATACATACATACATACATAGTTTACGACCGGTGGTATTAATGTTAATTCAGCCCTAGATTATTTTTTATATGTTAAAAGCTCTGACGTCAGTACAGCTGTTAATGCAAATGCCACATTTACCGATTCCTCTTTAACAGGAAGTGAAGGAAAAAGTTAGCTGAGCAGAAAATTGTCTTGTTCAATCACAATCGCTGTTCGCTGAATCTTTAAACTGTTAGTGCAAGGAAAGGAGGAGGACGTGAAGTATTTGTTGACAGATTTTTGTAATTGTTTTCTGACAAATTCAGAAATATTTATTCTTGTCCTTCTCTATAGCAGTAATGTTTGGCAAGAATGGGTCAAAATGATGTTTAGCAATTGCACAGTAGGTCCAAATGCGATTCTAGGAAGAAAAAATTATTTTATGAGCTATTTTTACAGGGAATTTCTTGTGGATTCTGACTGTGATGTGTGTCTTTTGATCTAAATCCACTCCTTCATAATATGTTCTTAAGAAAAACGCATTATTCAACATAGCTTTCAATTTTACGGACAAAATAACTTGTCAAACAATTATTTGTTACACATAAAAGTTGTAGAGCATAAAATTAAACTGCCAGCATTAATTGCAATTACCCGTTCAGTTTATCGGATGTTCATAAAGTAGAATAATTATGATCCTGGAACAAAAACCAAAATAGACTCGACGTGCGCATCGGGAAGTTTAATTGGTTCATAATTTTAGTTACTTAATAGTAACATTGGACGTGGTGGAAATCGATGGAATGTTTTGTAGAGCTCAGTGAAAATACGTGAATTCCGTAAAAATATGTAAAATAATTTTGTAGGCCTGTTATTAATTTTTTGGTTTACCAGTCAAAACTTTCGTGTCGCTGTAGGAGCTATTGTAGGTTGTTGACGCTGTGGGCCGCTGAAGCCTCTTAGGCATCCATCATGCGGGGGGCTGCATTTTTAGATCCTGTCAAATCTTCATACAATTGGACATAACTTGAATGTAAGTATCATTCAACCATAAGAACCAGGTAAAAAAAAGTTCACCATAGGAGCCTATATCAGTCAGAATACCTTACTATAGCTCACTTGTCTGTATTTCCCTACTCCGTTTTACTTCAGAAGAATTTACCGAGACTCAACTGGAACTTCAACATTATGATATAGGTTGAATCAGACGGTGAAAACTATATAATTAATACTTAACTATTATCAATTTAGTATTCTTAACCCTTCTTCCTCCAACTCCCAAAAACAACCCTTCGATGACAATCCATCATAACGGGTGCTGCGGTCGGGCTGATGCTGTCTATTGGAGAAAATGCAACAAGAAACGACCATTTGTAAGCGTTTCCTTTCATCTATATATGCACATTTTTTTATACACGTTTTTACGTGGATATTGGTGGTAGATGGATAATTATTCAAAAGAACCTTTCGGAAGATTATTGAGGAAGAGTCTTGAATAAAGAGAAGCTTGTTCCCAACGTTTCGCAATTTTTCTAAACTTAATTTTCAAAGAGAAAATCCTTCCCATCACATTGAACTTGACAATACAGAAATAAAACTCCGAAACGTTGGGGAAAAGTTTTCAATTAACTTAATTTTTAACTAAACTTGATTTTCAATAATGAACCTTTGTTATCGATCGAGAAAAAATAAATACCCCCTCCTCCCTTCCTTCAAAACCTTTACGTTAGAAGATACTTAGATTTCAAAAACCTAATAATAAAAATTCGTCCGTCAGCCGCGACAAGCTTTTATCTAGAACAACTACACCAATGTTTACAGAATTTGGTTCAAAAATATTATAGCGATCCGGGTTGTATTAGTAATCTCGTGGTCTCGATCAATCAACCCTAAATCGGCCTATTATTTAAGGGTATAAATATTTGAAAATCTAAATCTGAAAAACTTTTGATGCAAGATGCTAGTTTTTCTGTTTCATTCAGTTAAAAATTAGTTCCCTGCTCCTAATGAGACCAACCCGGTTGCTGCACGATCATCAGCTAGCTCAACTATCGCATAAACACAGTATTTTTAATTGTAAGACGTTAGAAATTGTTCAATTCTTATTATTTAAGGTTTAGATCATTTTAAAATATGCGTAATAAAAATATAATGCCAATAACTTGACGACCATTCTGAAATGAAAAAAAATCGCCTTTAAATCGGTTCAGCCGTTTGACCTTGATTGCGTTGCGTTACCCATACAATTATGTTATAGTTCGACCATACTGTAAAGTATTTTTTAGGGTTCTCGAATTGGTCAACAATTCGGCTCAGTGCTAGACCGACGTTTAATTGTATTTGCCCAACAACTTCAGGGCTTATAACTGTGTGGAGGGCAAATTTAGCTAGTGCTAATTGATTGGTTAACTTCATAAGTACACACACAGAACGTATTGCTCGATGACAGAACAAACATGTATTTAATGGGAACAGGTGATCAATTAGTAGATCAATCAAGTCTTGAAGTTTAATGTGGAGGAAGTAACTGACGGTAATTATGCAAAATGTACAGTTAAAGGGAAATGATTTGCCAGTACTGACGTGAATAAATATGGATAAATTATAAGAAAGCAGCCACTTACTCCATGTTCTATTTATTTCCAAGATCCGAAGACAGTGTTGAAATAGTGTTGGAATTATCTATGATAACTAACACTTATTTCTACCCCAAAAACCTAATTTACTATTTCAATCATTTAAACTTGAAAATAGAAATTAATGGTGAATTGGGTATTTTTTATGAATAACAAATCGGATTGGAGTTTATATAGATTTATTGAATCTGATATAGGTCAGATATGAAATCAAGAGAGAATTTGGGTTGTATTAAGGAAACCGCAAATATAGGAAAAGGAGACTTACCAGTTGTAGGACGGCAACTGATCAACTGATCTCAAAACGCACCTCTTGGGGGAGCGCCGCGGAGGCGGAGCCGATGAAGTATCGGTCCGCGTTCGCGTAGCAGTTCCAGGAACTGATACATAGTACAAATACAACCTCGGTTTAGTATTGAGTCTAAATAATGACCACAGTTAACAATATACTCATACATTCCAATACCGATCAATGCTATAATATCAATATTAGATTTGACTGTTGAGGGCCAAATCTCACTCGAATGGCTTACGTTTTCTTTCCAGAATGATCAAGTGCAAGTATAATGATGTAAATTTGTAAAATTGTAAAATCTGAGCTAAAAGGAGTGGCGCCTAACAACATCAAGGTTATGGCTGCAACTGTGTCATGGAGTGGAGTGTGGTGCGGGAAAAGTGCCACGGAGTTACTTGAGCTGGGCATCTCATCAGGAGTACTTCGTGTTATCACCACCCGCGTCATCCGGGGCTCTTACCTAAACTGGTGGTCGTTTTATAGGTGCACTTCCTTTCATCCCTCTCTTCCTCCTCCATCATCCTCAATCCCATATTTCATCGTCAACTCAAACCTGGGCGTCCTCCCCACGTTTTTTTTATTAGTTTTTCGTTTTTATATTTTAATGGCGTGCCCCCTCCGTCTTTGAGGATAGATTATTTAAAAAAAATAAAATAAAATAAAATAAAAAATTATTAAACATGTCCCGCACATCGAGTGTAAAAAAAAAATCGAAGTGGGTGAAACTACATGGAAAATGGAGTAAATCGCCGCCAACCGCGATTTTTTTTTCAACCCGTTGCTGAGATATGCTATTTTTAAGTTTTTTAAAAAAATCGCGTTTTTCGCCATTAAAACGCTTTTTTCTCGGCAATTTCCCAACATTTTTGCACATTTGACCACATTTTCGAAATTTGCGTTAAATTTCCTATAAGATGAAGTTACTTTGAGTTCCAAAACGCATCTTCCAAACACCGAAATTTTCAATCAAAGATGAACATTTTTCGCAAAGTGAAATTTTTCAAAAACTTGGATCGCTTGGCGTGACCACAAAAATAATTTTTTTCGTTGTCAAATTTGATAAAAACTTCTCCCACTTCTAAGCTTTCCAACGGCGTCTCAACCATTGAATTCTGATTGGAATTGACGGAGAAATTAAAGTTCGAATGCCAGAAAACGTGTAGTTCGTTCTAAGTAAGTTGGTAGGTGACGTATATATGGGCCACAGAAACTGATTTTTCTCGATTTCATGTTTTCCGGCATTCAACTCACAGGTTCGAATTGGGCGTTAAATTTCCTGTAAGAAGAGGTTCATCCAAGAGAGAAAACAACTTGTTAATGAGGAAAGATAACTTGTTGTTGAACTGAATGAGACGACTTGGGCTTGCTGCACGATCATCTGTGAACTGAATTTTGCTCTCTATTTGAAAAATTGGTCAGATAGACCAATTCGAGCTTCAGACCCGTACTGTAAAAGGGTTGGTGGTGGAGCAGCGGGAGTGGCAAAATAGAACGGATGTTGCTATACGATTATACTTTCTATAAGGTCTGAGTTTCCGTTGAGGAGAACAATCGAAAGCATAATTTTTACAGTTTTTTCAATTTATCTCGTTGAATGTGTGAAAAACGGGGAAAAGTGTGGTGTCCAGCTCAGGGAGTATCTGAAAAAGAGCCGCGAACGAGACACCAAAGGTGAAGTAATTAAAAACAAAACTTGAGATGCACGAAAAGAGGATGTCAGATGTATTTTTCGCTTCGCCGTTCTAATAGGTTTTCCACTTACACTGACGTGAATGGGCGTTGTAACAGCGGGCTCTGTACGTGTCAAATTGTGGTACTTGAGGGGTACTGGCGTCACATGGTGCCTATGCGAACTACGGCTGATTTTACGGGCAGGATTGGACTGGGTACTCACACCGTTGTGGACTAGTTTAATTTGTGTCGCGATATTGAGATGTTCGACACTCGGGAGAAAATGGGTGGGCCTGGTTTCTCAGTAGAGATAGTTGAATCGTTATTTCAGGGCAAAAGAAAATATAACCGAGGCCGGCTCCTGGCTAGCGACCGAAGGCAACCTCCTATTCCCAATGACGATGACAACATATCAAGCTCTGACGATGTTGACGATCAAAACGAAGATGAGTCACAGAGCTAGAAACTATGGCCAAAGGGTTCAGGGTCCGTGGGTATTTGGCATGTGCTGTCGTCACGATGAATCATTAGAACGTCGTTTCTTCGTGGTCGAAAAACGAGACAGGGCCACCCTACTCGCTATTATAAAACGGGAAATTGCAGTAGGATCTCTCATCATGCCAGACCAATGGGCCGCATATAACACCATCAACAACCACACTGAACATTTCATTAATCCAGAAGAAATATAATATTAAGAAAAATGGAGCACGCAGTCATTTGGACCGGCAATTGGTGGAAGAATGGTGGTGATCGAAGTGAAGTAAATTTAGAACATAATCTGGTGAGCTTTTGAATTGTTTTCTATATAACGTATTTTTTATATTATGTAGGCCGCATATGACGACAGTACCGTTAAATTTCAGTTGGATTTACAAGTGTTTTTCCGTGTGTAAGTGGTAAACATTGTCTCTGTTTGTACAGGCCAGCTCTGGTAAGTGATGAGCGTAGGAGGTCTTTCTAGTACAGAAATAATAAACCTTCGTGAATTAATTTGTAGAATTTTCGCATTAAAGTTATGTATATATACGCGACAGAAAAATAAACAAAACAAATTACTTAGAACGTGGAGTTATCTTCTCGAGAGGCTGGAGAAGGGGGAGGTAATACTCCTGAGCATAGGTGAGATCGAGAGAGAACGGGGGGGGGGACGTATGATTTGCTCAAAGGGAAATCAATGAAAAACGAGGGAAGAAAGAAAAGGAAAAGAGCGAACAGAAGAAGAGTATATTAAAGATGCTAAGAAAATGACAATGAAATTAAAAAATTAAAAAAGAATATATTAAAAAGTAAATTAAATTTAAAAAAAAAATCAATAAAAAACTAAATGTCACTTAACTGAAATAATAATAATGAAAAATAATTTTTTTTAGATATACGCGTTTAGTCCAGGATCCAATGTCGCCCCCCATACAATGTGGGCACATCCTCAGGCAGCCTCAGAGATCTAGAGCGTCACATCCGAAGCCGCTGGTGGGAAGCGCTTTAGCACCTTGAGAACAAAGCAGTAATCGAAACTGCTCGCATGGCTTGCAGCATGGTTGCTCACCGGAGAGCTAACATCTCTTCTTACTGCAGTACAATGATTTTTGATCCTCAAGTTCAGTGGTGTAGACCCCTTTCCCACGTAGGACGCGTTAAACTTTCTGAAGAGTAACTGGTAGATACAGTTTTGTGAAACACACAATGCATTTCCATCCGCCCGGTACTCGTGTGGCGTCCGTGGTGAGGAGAAGTTCGCCTGGGGATTTACTAGCTGGAATAGCTTGCAGCGGGGACGACGCCTCGGGCTAAGCTGTCAAGTGGTCAAGTGAGTATCTCTGTGTCTACCTGACAAGCTTTGTGTAAGAGCTTACTGCCCAAGATGCAGCGGCTCATTGTGTAAGCCACGCAGAAAACATTCGGAAAACCTTTCTATGTCTCATAACTGGCCAGAAGAATTGTATGAAGCTCTCGCAGCATAAAATTGATGTTCTGGATCCTGAAGAAAAAGGTCGTAACCAGGAAAGGACCAGTACGTGGGGGAGATTCGAGATTCTCTGGGCTCATACTGGACGCTGACCGGAACAATTCTCTGATTCAGAAGTTTCTGAGGGTAGCCTCTCTCCGAAAGGGCTTAACGCAGGTCAGTTATGTAGTTAACAAGAGGAACCTGGTCTCCAAAAATCATGAATATTAGCGCGTAAGCTCAATTCATGTGTTTTCATTGTCAAATCTATCATTCCGTAAAATCGCAATGCTGTAATATGAAAAGGGTGTTACCCGTAGGTTATAGATCTGTAAATGCTCACGAACAAAGCTCTCAACTTGATCAATAGTTGGTCTGACTACATTCGTTCGAAACTCAAGGGTCAGCCAGCAAATATACCGAGCATGATTTATCAACTCAAAAATGGTGGAAAAGAGGTCCTCTTGAATCAGTGGAAATGGCCAATTGCACGGAAGTACACGGCTAGCTGTGAAAATGTCCTGAGGGGACCGTCATCAATCGGAAACCGGCAAGAGGCGAATCCAATCAACTCAAAAACTCGGTTATTATATACCCGCGAATGGCATCACAATTGATTGCCTGCGAAGAATCGACACAAAAAAGCCATTATTCTGGGGTTTGATGAACAGTTAGAGGTCAGGAAAAAAAAGACGGAAAGGGCAAACACAAAATGTGAAAAACGGGATGGGCAGAGCTAGTGATCGGTCACATCTAACTGTTCGTTTCAAATATCTACTAAAAAATGTCTGCTGTTGAATATGCCTAACAGAATGTAGTTTTTCGGCATTGAGCCGCTAAAGTGTTTGGAAGCTCAAAAGCCAGTGGATGCAATTATTTAAAACAATACGATCCTTCTCAATAACATAGTATGGGTTGAGTTTTGTCCATCAAAAACACTTTTTAGACAGCTTGCAAACTGGTTTATAATACACCGTCTACACTTCCGTGTTCTTTGAACTGAACTAAAGATGGAGTCGAACAGAAAACAGTAACGTTTTATCACTTTAACCCCGCCATTCCTGCTATCCGTAGTTGAAATATGTTTCAAAACTACAATAAAACTTGTAGAAACAACAACAAAAAATAAAATTAAAATAGGAAACACATAACGATTTATTATTACTACTCTCTTCAACTGCCTTTTCCATAATAAAAATTAAAAGTTCTGAAATAAGATTGAATATTAAACCAAAATCTAATTGGACAAAAACTAATAAATAAATAAACAACGTCATGAATTCTGCTTGTACAGCGATTCAAAGGCTATAACCCCCTCCATTTCCCTCGTTAGAACAAGGTTTGTTGAACGACTAGACTAAAATTGGGATCGAACGAAATGAAAATCACGAACTTCGGTTGAGAATTATATCTTGAGTATTGTCGTTACAATGCCTTCAGTAAAAACACATTTTTCGGTGCTAACCCCTCCAATTTCTCCAAACCTCTCTCATATCAAATGAATCCTTTTTCAGAACAAATGGAACTTTTTTTCAAATCAAACCAAAATGTTCCCACCAAGTGAGAGAAGGAGCCAAATGAGGTGCACTCCTTACAGATTGCAGGTTGATGCCACTGTACCTTCTGCAGAAGGAAGTTGACAAAATGAAATTTCGATGAATTTTTGATTTATGATTATCGAAGTAGATCCCACCGTAGAAAAACAGGAAGCAAGTAAAATTGAGAAAGTTCTAACTGTGAGTGTGATTGGGATACTACCTACTCTCCACAGGGAGAAACATGACCTAGGTACTTGTGCTGGTGTGATTTAGATCTAAAACTTGACTTCGAATATCTCAACTCGGTAATTTACAAGGACGAACTGAACATATTTTATTGATCTCATACTCACCAAGACACTGTGTAAACAAACAAATAATAACATACGGATGTAACCAACTGGATGTTACACCAACACTAACAACAATAACTAATAACTGGATGTAGTACCAAGATTACTCCCCCCAAGTGTCAAAGATACCGTTCTGGGAACGATTGGTAGTACGGTGAGTCGTCGGACCAGTAGTTGGTTCGCTGTTCTGAGGAATTGGAGAAGGATGAGTTGCTGGGTCTAGATCTGCAGGCTGAGCCAGTATAAAAGGTGGTTGGACTCTGTCTACAAAAAAACTCTGCTCTCCACGAGGCTTCTGTAGGCGAAAAACTTTGTCTGTCTGGGACAGTACGGGCCATCGTAAGTAGGTTGGAGAGATCTCCTCACACCATCCGAACGTACAAAAACACGAGAAGAAACAGGTAATTCTGGGTGGAATCAAGGAGTTTTGGCGGTGTGATGCTTGAAAGGAACTGGACGTAGGTTACGGACATGATCACGTAATTTGTTTAGTAAATTTGGAAGGTTAGAACCGACACTGCTGGCCATCTCTGAATTTACGTCGGGATCACTGCTTGTGCAACTCGGTAATTTACGTAGACGAACTGAACATATTTTATTGTTCTCATACTCACCAAAACACTGTGTAAACAAACAAATAATAACATACGGGGGGACCAATAATAATATCTGGATAATAATAACCATCCCACATTCCCACTCAAATTGAACGGTTAGACATTTCTTAAATGTACTTGTTTCCTTTTCTACTGCGTTGAGATTTCCTTCGATAATAATAAGTCTAAAATTGATCGAATTTTCATTTTTTGAACGTTCTACAATAGATACAATTGGATCAACCTCTTTTGCTAGGTACCTTGGTACCTCATTTCTCTCATTTTCTCAACAGGTTTCATTTGATATGGAATTAAAATTTGATTTAATTTGATACTTTGAATTCTTCATATTAAAAAATTGAATTGCTATATGAAATATAAACAATGAAAATTGCCCAGAAGCCCAGCAATGGCGGGTGAACCAACTGGTTATAACGAGTGTATGCTATCAATATTGAACTCAGATTGACGGGTTCAATTATTTTAGATTTGTTAGATCGGAAAACGCTCTGTGTAAACAGACTCCATTAAATACCAGTACCGTAGCCAGTTCAGCGCTGCAACCATTGTTACGTGCTTATGAAATATATTCCATGGCAGACTCCCACTTGCCTAGTTGCCACTTAGCGCCCGGGATCGTTTCACGCGCCGTTTCATCTCTCAAGATCATCATCGGAGGCGAAGGTGGTAACGAGGAGCATACGTAACTTCCCAACCTTACGAGACTGTTATATTTATTTTTTCACGCAGAACCTATATATATCTCAGGACGTAATGTTTGTTTTTTCTGATCTTGACATCCCCCAAAGACATCATGGGCTGTTACTAGAGATTTTAATTTTTGGTGGTAAAACACCAACAATGTATGTCGGTTTTGTGAACGAATTTTAGGGAATTCCAAGAAAACGTCTGGAGCAAGGTTCACACTATTTTATCTCCAAAATATTCTCCATTGTTCATGGGTGCGAAAATTTTATGGAGCGCCAAGTACCTTCGACAGTAGTTCATTCTGACAAAGCAGATATTGAATGTTTCTATTCCATTTATCGTCATCACCCTGTAAATTATACATAAGAAACCGACACAATTCACTCATTATAAAATACCAGCAAGCCCAATACAACATGTTTGTGTTATAGACAGTAAAGAAAATATATAAATTGGCAATATCTGTGTAACCGATGAATTATTAAAAAAAAATCACTATATGTACAGTAAACAAGAAACGATTCTAAGGTTTCATATCATTAGAATTTGGTGAATGAACATAAACATCAAACAATATTACGGGGGATGCCATCATGTATGCTGGTGACGAACCTAGTGATTTTTGGGTCCAAATGGCCGATTCGTTTAGTTTTCTTACATTGATCTTCATATAACATGTATCCTACTAGCACGTTATCAATTGTCTCGTGGGTGATCTGTGGTTTTGGTCCTGACATCAAAACAGTTACTTCGAATGCTCGCCATAGTAATCTAAAGACTATTTATAGGGTTGTCTTGGGATTTCAAAAACATGTAGACAGGGTTGCCGCTAGGGCTTAAGATGTCATTCGCTGCATGCGCCAAATTTCGTCAAGCTCCTGACTGACGTAATTGAACTATTTCTGTGGAACGATGACGCCGATAGTCGTAATTCGACTCTAGTCAATAGACGTAATATCGAAATATCGCTTATATACCCCCTTACTTCAAACAGAGGCAGAATTAGAATTGTTCAGCAAGTTCTGTAACTTGAAAAATAGATATAGTTCTGATTTGGGCTTCTATAGCTTTTCCAAATCGAATTGAGAATTTTCCAAGTCGAAGTGAGAATTTCAAATTGAGATTTTTCCAAACCAAATTGAGATTTTTCCAAACCAATTTGAGAATTTTCCAAATCAATTTGAGAATTTTCCAAATCAATTTGAAATTTTTACAATCTAAGAAACTTTCACTACTAAAAAGAAAGAGGGAGTTTTCCTAACCAAATTGACAGTTTTTTAAGGCAATCCAAGACTTTCATTGAAAAAAATTAGAGTGAAGAAAAATGAAAGAATAGCACTTTATGAACAAATTAACATTGAAATCAAAAAGACAAAATGAACGAAGAATGCATCGTAAATATGACATGAAAAATTGGGGTCTTGTTTAGGAGAAAATTCAGTGAAGAGGGTTCCCAGCAGCTGCATTGGTTAGCTGTAGGAACATATCCATCAACATATCCATCAATATACTTCAATAGTCCAGCCAAACGCATAGTGGCCTCGATTTTCTCTGTGCTTAACAAGAGCGTAATGTTTATGAAGTATTCTTCGTTCATTTTGTCTTTTTGATATCAATATTAATTTGTTCATAAAGTGCTATTCTTTCATTTTGCTTCACTAATTTGGTTTTCAATAAAAGTCTTGGATTGCCTTAAAAAATTGTCAATTCGGTTTGGAAAACTTCCTCTTCCTTTTTAGTAGTGAAAGTTTCTTAGATTGGAAAATTCTCAAATTGATTTGGAAAATTCTCAAATTGATTTGGAAAATTCTCAAATTGGTTTGGAAAAATCTCAATTGGTTTGGAAAAATCTCAATTTGGTTTGGAAAAATCTCTATTTGGTTTGAAAAATTCTCAATTCGACTTGGAAAAGCTATATTTTGTTTATGTGGGTTCTTTTGGCACAAACTTTCGATATTGAGGAACCTAAATGATGACATCAGAAGCTAACCGTTACAACTTTCCCGAAGTTTCTCAGTGAGCGAATATTATTTTTTGAACTTTTAACAAAAGATTTTATTTTGTCATAATTAATTGAGTTATCTGAATTCACTTCATTTTGGAGGCAAAGAGGGTCGTATAATTGCGCGTGATTTTTTCCCCCTGTAAACGGGACAATAGGGGTTATGGAAAGGGCTGAATCGTAGGGGTTTCAATTCAAACGAGAAAGGGATGTGGGTACCAAGGGTGGTGCAGCAGTTTCAGAGAAGTCTTCCACAGGATATAGGTTCCTTTTGTTCGAACTAAGTTCAGAAATCATTGTTCCACTCGAATGAATGGTTCTATAATACTAGGTCCTTTCTTACTATCGGATTCTCCGGTGTTTAACAGGAAGGCAAGGGGATATTTAATTTACGCACTCGAAAAACCTTACCTCATTCCAACATTGGTAGAGTTGGACTGATGGCTTTGCCCATTAACATTCACATATTTCAGCTGGACATTGTCTCTTTGTTGAATAAACTACGGAATTAAGGAAGGAAACATTTTTAGTACGGAAAATAAGTTATAGCTGTCACTAAAACGTATTGTTCAATACCATTAAATTATTTAACCGCGACGGTTCAAATGTTGAATCACGAAGAAAATGTTTATTGGAACTTTGCGTAACAACTTCTCTCAACGGTAATAACTGTGTTGACTTGGTGAAAATCATGTAAACCCTATCCTCTTCACTACACTTCGTTCTGAGCTGTCCTTCCGATTAAATTGAATTTTCATTTCATTTAGTTTTGTCACTAACATATATTGTATTTATGTACACAAACCTTGACTTTTTTCAAGTTATTTAACGCCCGTAAACTACCTCACTGTAGAGAGGATCGTTAATTGGCACCTGTTAATTATTATTGCTCTAAAAAAAGAAGCTAAAACCGCTAGTAGCCTCGGGGTCGCTGACGCCGATATCCCGCACGCCTTCGTTGACATAAATCCAAACATCCCTTCACTCTTTCATATATTTTCACGAAACGTATGGAAGAGTTCAGATTACGTCCGATCTCGCATTCTGGCGGAAAAACGTTCTCGTATATATTCAACTTGCAGAAGTTAAAATGAACATTTTCTCTTCTTCGCCCTTTCGATCAAAATTAAAACTCACACATTCATTATGGTAATACAGGATATATTCAGTTCATCGAAATGGATATCCACACAATTTGTATTGTTTTGTTGTTTGGAAGCGCCCTTTTCTCGTTTCTTTAATTTGATTTTGAATTCAAACACTGATTGCTTTATAATAAATGTTTCGTCACCTTGCAGTGTGGGGTTAATTTATTTCATCAGCTAAAAATAAAAATTATATCGGAAATATAACTTTTGCTTCAATGCCCAAATCATTACGTAAAATCGCGTTACTACGTAATCAAGGAGCATCAACAACAATAGTTTTTGTTTTACATTAAATCGTTACCATCTCGATTGGGAATGAAATAGATACATTTATATGCAGGAGTAGAAAGTTTGCTGTTGTGAGCCATTTTATTATTTTTTTCCCAGCTTTGTGGAGGTCCTTAAAGTTCTGGATGAAGATTTCTTTCTTACAAGAACGAAGTGTTCGAGCGTGAACGGATGTTGGAGTGATAAAGTAGTTCCCATTCGTTCATGATAAATGGTCAGCCTAAACATTATTTGAATAAGGAATTACAAGTAGAGAAACAAGACTTGTGACACATGGCTCCCTCTCCCAACGCGTTTAAAGAAAGTGTGAATGAGCGGTTAGTCGGGCGTTTTTTGATTTGTGAGTGAAATCGAAAGAACGATGGATGAATAGGTGGAACCTATCTGTTTTCCAGGGTCTTTGGAAAAACAACCTGATAAATGCCGGCGGAATCCTGGTAGTATTTTCTTGAGACTCCTCTACATCTTTTGTGGTTTATCCCATGGGTAGGTACGGCTTCATACATCGTTTTTGTCAATTTTCGCACGTTGTCTATGTCTCTGGCTATTTTATGAGATTAACAAGCGTATAATTGGATTCACGAAGTCTCAATTAAGTCAAAATTTTGGTGATTACCTAACTCGAATTCTGAAAACTATAGGAAACATAATTTACGGACAAATTACACCTCCGAGTTTACAGCAAAGAATCCTTTATTAATCAAAACATATGATCAAATGTTGATGAATATTGTAGGATTCTCTAAGACCAATCGATAACATCCTCCGAGCGACACAGTCTGCTGACTCCAACTTCACACTGAATTTTGCGATACTTATGGTGATTTACTGCCTTTCTCGACTGCAGCTATCCTGCGATTCTGATTTGAGTGTCCAACATTTTCTCTTCCCTCCGTTTATCTTGCGTCAACTTGCATCCTCTGATCGTAAAAAAAGTCAAAGCAAGTCCTAGTGGGACCCAGATCGAAATGTCCACCTTCAGTACCCTTCTTTTCGTAAGAGGCTCATCCTTCTTCAAAGTGCGATCAATCCCACGCTCCCACGAATCGTATGCTGTGAAGGTATCATCATCGGTGTTCCAGATCATGCCAAGAACTTTGATCAGACCGCAATGGAAATATTCATGGCACATCGTCGCTTTAGGATTAATTGGAATAGGTTGCTTCACCTTTCTGGAATTTGACGTCCTTCCACAAATTTCAAATTCTTCTGTTTTCTGAATGGTAATAAAATTTTTGACTTACTCGATCGCCATCTCCTCAGACACCATTGAATCCACGTAATTTTCATTGTAATGTTCGTTAACAGTAGCTTCCTTTTCTTGTAGGAGTTTGCCTTTAACTTCCAGCGTGTTACATCGCGCATTCTGGTCACTTTGATCACCTTCAGTGTCCTCTGGTTCTTTGAGGTCTTCTACTTTTATTTCGCTCAGACGGTTAATGATTTCATCATCTACCTCACATACCTGTTGTTCAGTGTCAATGAATTCATCTTCCGAGTCCTCAACAGCATCCAAATCTTCTCCGTCTGATTCATATTTTCCACCATCCTCATCCTCGTACGTTTATCACAGAACGGTTGTGCCATGGACGACCCTCCGCTTGCGCTTGTCTCGCTTCACAGGATTGTTGACGGACGCTGCTCCTAGATGATGAACTTTTTACTTTAACTGCCTCTATCATTTGATCGAACTGTTTTCTCATCTCCTTTATCTGTTCTAACAGCTTTCGTCGTGATGACCGGGAACTGATTGAGGATGGTTTAGATCGTGCATCCAAAAAACAACCAGCACCGACATTTTTTTCGCGATCTGGCAAAAGGTTATCACTCCGTAATGTCACTTCTCTCATCTTGCTTCTATTTTGGATTGTATTCCTATCACTGGTTCTCACACGAGGAGGACCACAAAGTATAGGCGATTACCTAACTCGAATTCTGACAACTATAGAAAATATAATTTACGGACAAATTGCACCTCCGAGTTTACAGCAAAGAATCCTTTATTAATCAAAACATATGATCAATTGAAACAAAATCCATATGATAAATGTTGATGAATATTTGGAGGATCCTTTAAGACCAATCGATAACACAAGTCTTAATTAGCCCTTTTTATGAAATAAGTTTTGCTAGTTCTTGTGGAGGAGTATGACTACATCATATGTGAAGATTTTCGTTGTTGTAATTTACACCAAACAATATTCAACCATCTTAATGTTCTTCATTATGTGTCACTGCAGACTATATCTCTCCTAAAAACTGAGAAGGAGAAAACATTGTTTGTTTTTATAATATTTATTGCAACAAGCAATACAATTCGTTAGCTAAATTTCTTTGTCAATGAATGATTAGTGATACATCGAAAAATGTGGGCTACGCAACACAGCCTAGGATATTTAAAACATCCTATCCATTAGCTATTTAGAGTCATTAATGAACACGATTTACAGTAGTGCACACCACAACACGCACTGAACAAACTTTCATGAAAACATCACACCCTACTACCACGGGTCGTGGTCGTGGTCTTTTCTGTCACTCAAGCAGATCATCAACGTCCAGAAGCTCTCAAACTCGTCGTTGAGATGACCTTGGCGCCTCTGGTGATGAGCGGTCGCTTGAGTTTTTACTGCTTCATTTATTGTGGGAATTTTTAGGTCCTTGTGAGTATCACAATTGGTTGAGCAGCGGTACGTATTGACACATGACCGCAGTAGGTTCATTGTTTCGTGGTGTATGTATGATATCATGATTACTTACAGATATGCAAAGCCTGGCTTCATGTCCTGATTGAATAAGTTTCATTTATTTTAGATAAGCCATTTTGATCGTCTATCAATAAACCAATACATTTTTCGTAATTGGTTTTTCAAATCTGTTTATTTATTTTGTAGAAGCTCTCTCTTGTGAAGCCTTGTATCCAGAGTAGTATCCAAATATTTTGACCCATCGGCCTTCAGGAAGATAACTCTGGCATCAAGAAAGAATGATATATTTTCGATTTGGCGGTTGGTAAAATCATTATAAAATGATTTTGTCTCGTTCATCGTGATTCTCCACTTAACTGCCCAATCATATTTTATTTTTTATTGATATTCCACGTTTTGAGGTCAATTTTCGATTGTCTTCAATGATGGCAAGAATAACAGTATCATCTGCAAATGACTTGTGTGGATGAGATTACCCACGTGTTCAGGCAAATCGCTTGAGTAGAGGACCTGAAGGAGTGGGCCGAGTAGGTTCAGATCCTTGCTATTCTCCAGCATGAAAAATTCTTGCTTCCTAGTAAGCATCATCTTGTTTGTTGCTTAAGTATCGGTTTGATAGACAAAAGTGAAGGAGTTCAAGATATTCTGCTGGAAGCATATGTCTGACTTTATGTTTGAGTCCTTTGTTTTGGTTTTTAACCCGTCAGCATCTTTTACAACATCTAACATGAGAGGAGGAGATTTTGGTTCCTGCATGGTTGTTTTTGGGGCTGTTTTTGAGGTACAGTAATTTCGTCATTGTTTCTTCGTATTAACTTCAACGAATAACGGATTATGGTGTTCAACCCCACTGAATATATTTCGGGTAACGTCATCTTTAATTTCTGTGGTATTCATTTCATGTAGGAGGAGACTTCACTTGCGAAAATATATCCGCTATGGTCAGCAGTCGAGACATATATTCGCTTTCACGGAGCTTGATGTTTTCACCGTGAACATTCGAAGTTGAATGTTTTCACTTAACGAGCGGGAACATTTCTTCAAGGAACCTTCTTTCTTAAATTCCAGTAAAATTAAAAAGGACAGTCTACGTTTTAACCAGTACATTTCCTGAAAATATAATTTTAATTGAGTGGAAACTTTAACAGTTTTGAATTGTTACAAGAATTTGCTGTTCGTGTAAACGCAACACCTACTAATGGTAGAATTATATTATACTGATTTTCCTCTATTGCTCTCCAAATTCGAGCGAGATCGAAACTCTAGGGCGTGATATAACTCCGGGTTATTTTTTGGAATGAACAGAATGTTCTATCGATTTTTGAGCAATGAAGCCAGTCTAATGAAAGCCTAAATCGCACATTACCTAAAAATTTAATCAAAATCATTTTGAAAAAAAAAATTGTTTTTTTTAAACTCAGGATGTGAAAACAAAGTTTCCGCTGTCTGTAGATGGACTCGGAGCTAAATCATTTCGTTGTGCAGCACTTGAGCTCAATAAAGTGCTCAAGATTCTTTAACGATGCAGCGGACGGAAGTTCAAGAACTCTCCACTGAATGGCCCAACCCGCTTCAATATGATGGGATTTAGTGGATAGCCTATTCTGTTCCCTTGACAACCCCTGTTAAATGCCAGGATAATACAGGTACACCATACAACTCACAGTTTGGTGGTTCACAAAACGTTCTACAGAATAAAGTTAATTGTCAAATTCGTAAATACAGACTAAGTTTCAAGTTAAAGTAAAAAGAGTAAAGTAAAGTAAACAAGGAATTTCACCTTGGATTTTCGTCCGACTACCCGGAGGTGTCGCGGATGTCACCAGCCGTCCTCCAGAGAGGATCGGAACTAGGTCTGACGATTTCGCTCGTGGCTTCCCATTGCCTCACGCCCCTGGGTTGGGAGCGTTTTGGATTCACGTGATATCGAGATCAGAGGTGAACTGTCTAACGACAGGACAGGTATACAACATTTGATAGGATTTCGGCCCTAATCATTGGTGCCACCCGGATTCGTACCGGGGCAATCAGTACTCCCACTGGAAGTAAACAGCTAGAGGACTGACGCCCCAGCTCGCTCGGACAACCTGTTTCCTAAGTTTAACAGCTCGCTCGGACAACCTAAGTTTCAAGGTTAATTAACAGTCCAGGTAAACACAAGATCATATCACACGTGTCACCCATCGTACTTATAGAGAGGGTGTCACGCTTACGAAAACGGGTTGAGGACTGTATAGGAAGGGAGGAAGACTGACTTTTTACGAGAGGGGTTTTCTCAGAGTGGTTTGTAAAGGATAAAGAAGTGGGTATATTAAGGTATGGCATTGGTAAAATGTAAGGACTTTAGGCTAACGGTCAGAAATGCTTTGCCCTCACCTTTTTGTCAAGACGCATAAATGGTTGCTACTACTTTTACGGTAACGCAAAGAAAGGTCCCCGAAAAAAAAACTCCCGTAAGGGGTACGAAAAAAAGTCGTCGGAATAAAAGACCCCAAGGGTGTGAAAAAAAGGTCCCCAGTCTATCTTTTAGAATTAAGCCTGTTTTTAGGACGTTCCTCTGAAACTATTCTTCGTCAATAGACAACATCTTTAGAGTGGATCAACCCAAAAATGGGAGAAAAAACTGATAACGAATCCGTATAAGACCATTCTAAAACCGGATTGTATTATGTTCGATTCTTTCAACAATAAGATGTAGTGCAAGGCCTCCCAGCACCTGAGGTTTCTGTACTGATAGGAAAGAGGAGTGAGGCCTCTCACCGACGGGGCTTTGTGTACTCTAAGGAAATAATTATATGCCTCTCACCAGACGGGATGTTTGTGTGCGAACATAACTTTCCTCTGTATTGGGAAAGTAAAAAAGAATTGCTATTACTATTATATTTTTGCTATTGCCATCGCTTTTGCTTCGTTACCGACTTCCAAGTACAGCAAGTAATGTATCTTGATATCAAACACTTTCAACTTACTTAACCAGTGGAGATTTTTTTTCTAACCGGAGGCCTTTATCCATGGACTTAATTTTGCTAAGCACCCCGCGTGCATGACCTAATACTTGTAAATTTCGAGGTACGAAACGAAAGCCCTATTTCTCCCGATCTAGTGTTCGGAATTCATTGATTCTACGAAAGAAGGTCCGCAGAAAAATGGTCCCATTAAAAAAGAACCCAAAGGTATGAAACAAGTCGACGCTAGCTAAGGGAAACCTCCATTAGTACTATAATAGAGCACTGTTGATGCGGAGTTAAGTGTTCTGTTAGTTTGGTGGTCTGGATAATCTCATCTCAAAAATAATCTACAGACTTTCCATTTAAGCCGACTCAATCTAAAATCAATCAATCTCAAATATGGGTTCACGCAAACATGCGTTTATGTGCCAACCTTACAATTATTTACTTAAGGCGATGCTTTTCGGCCGAATCAGACGTTATTTTTGGAGCTTATTCTGCTTATCTAGAAAAGGCTACCTGTGATCGCTGAATAATCAATATACCCATTTTTCTCAGATCTATTTTTGGGCTTGACCCCCCCCCCCCTCCCCCGAACGAACGAAAATAGTTGTCTATGACGTAACGGTATACGTGCAAAGGGAAAGTTTAACGTCAAAAGTGAATTAATAGGTAGTTAGCATTATTATGTGAGAAAATTGGGAAGTATAAGCCAATGATTGATTCATTACAGCTATTTGATTATGGTGGAATAATGACATTATTTGATCAATAAAAACCCTTCACCCAACTTGTTCAAATTGAATGGAAAGGAAAGCTCTCCATTAACTGGGCTATTTCACTTGCAGAGAGCTGAACAGTTCTTGTAGTTTACCGTAAATATTGGTTGAACGACTATTCATCAATCCACTCAGAAATACAGTTTCCTATATTAACTCAGCTGTGTTTAAGTTTTCTTCGGGTGAAGTTTGACGGAGCCCCAAGAAGAAGTTGTTATTGACTCCAACGCTTCGCAGTCAATGATCTGGAACACACAGGTAACTTTTCCTTCCAGTCAAGTCTCGACCTGTCGGTTTTCAACTTTCATGAAAGTGATTGGTTCTTCAAAGATTCGGAAGGCCAGAGTCGTGGAAACATTTGAGGCCTCGACCATGTCCAACTGAATCCATGATCCTCCAGATTTCGGTAAATAAACCAGATACAGAAATTGTTTTTGAAGATCGGCTTTTATATGCATCTTCCTGTCAGAACTAACTGTTGATTAAAACTGTACATAAGTGGGTGGGTCGATACGTACAAGTTCAACTAGGAAGGAGTAACGAATTGATTTCATTTCAATATAGGCGTGCTACACTTCCTAACTTTTATTAAAAATCGAATTTGGGATACATTAACGAATCAATTTCGTTATTACTATAATGTACACAGAAATGAAAGATCCAATGTCCTTCAAAATTCACAATTGAGTTCAAGAGGAAGATTGAAACTCGTTGTAATAATGACTTTAGCTGTAATAGATACCACTGTTAAAATGTTTCACATTAGCAAAACTGAAAAACCAAATCGGATGCGACAGAAATTGGGTTTGACACAACAATGTAATGTTCCTGGTTGGGACAGTATTGGATTTATTTAGCTGCCAACTCTGTTAAATTAGAGTACATCACATTTACGCGAACGTACAGGGTCCCACTGAAGGGCGGACATCTGGTTAGGGATAAATTCTACAAGTGATTTGTGATAAAAAGTGCCTCTGAAAAATATTTTTCTTGAGGCTTCATTTCGAGTAATTCGCTGTTTACGATTTTTTTTTTCGTGTTTTCGACTTTCCGTCACAAAAGCAGCCATATCTTCCACATTTTCCAAGAAATTTCAACTGAAGATACCATTGGAAAGAAAATTAAATTACCTATCTTTCTATCGGCAACTAAAAATGTTTTTTAAAGGTTTGATGGGTGAAAAGTCAGCCTAAAGTGAAAATGTCTCGAATTCCATAAATTACTGTTTTTTTTTTTTAATCAGCTGTAAATCTTTAATCTCTTACGTAAACATTTTGTACCGTTACAAAAAGGTGGCTAGAAAGCTCAGATTTATAATGGTATCCTGAAATTTGAATTTATTCAGTACAGTATGAAAGAAAATCTCGTTTTTCCGTCGTAAAACGTGTTTTTCGGGCGAAATTGCTAATTGAAGAATTCCGGGAATGTTCTAGGAAACAAGTTCTGCTAAATTTTCTTCGTGGATTCGAATAGAGATACAACCAAGATCTCTCCACTGCTTCAACTAAGGAAACCATAGAGAATGAGACCTCTGAGTGAATGCCGGAAAAGGTTTTGGATAAGATATCAAACTGCTGGAATTAGTGGATTGTTTTCTTTTCAAAAATTGTTCAAAATGACTTTTTTTGTGGTCCTTGGTGTCCTCTACCTGCGGCCGTCCTCTTAAGACGTTCCCATAACCCTCAATTTTGCCTAAAAAACACGTTTCCCGACTTGGCAACGGGATACTTCACCCGTGAATCAGATGGTGCAAAAAACAGTCGTAGAGTCTACGTCTAGAACTCAGATCACGTTTTGCGATTTTAGATCCAAGTTTCATTACCTTTGGTTAAATAGAGGTAAAAAGAGCTCAGGTCGTCCAGCTATTTATTTATTTTTATATATTTTTTTTCCTAGGCCGATTTTAGAGGCTTAATGTTGAACGTTATAAACCAACATCATCCTCAATCTATGGAGTTGAAGGAGCAGGAGCTACAGTACCATCATGACCGGAAGGTCGTGCGGGTACTGTATAACCCCGCGCCGTGCCAATATTGTTCACCGGACAATTTTGAAGATTTACTCATTTGAAAACCTATTTACAGCTGTGATTGTGGAATAAAGATGGTTCCATGAGTTCTTTGGTCGCAAGACGATTTTTTTTTTTTTTTTTTTTTTTTTTTTTTTAATGTTTGAGGACGTCGACGTTATTTTTTGTCTGCCAAAGTAATAGGTTCTCGAGGTCGATATGAACAGATCAAGGTGGAGCAATCGAAGTGGGCTCATTTGATTCATTGAAGAGGTCTCTCACCTACAAATTTACCACTATTGTTACCTCGACATTTACCTCAGTCAGTTGATTTCCTTCTTTAGGATTGACAGCAACTGATGACTAGCCCTAAACTAGTCATGTAAGCTTGGGTTGCTGGACACCTCTAATTGCGATCAAAAAGTTCTTTGGATCAGCATGTTTATTTTCCAAGGATCTTAAATGTGATCTGGTTTCGAATTGGGCTCTTGAGCAATTATGGGCAACGCACTCAACTACGGTTTTTTTTTTTTTTTTTTAATGTTTGTTTCAGGTTTGGATTTTATGCTCAATTTCATGCAAATTTGACCCCTCAACCGATAGTTTTGATCTTACGAGACTCACTCGAGCTCAAAAATGCACAACTACAAAGTTGCTGTGAAGTACGGATGTACAAAGTACAGAAATTTAACACATGATTTTTTTTTTTTTTTTTTTTTTTTTTACTGAATTGAGTACTGATCTCCGTTTTTTACTGCATTTTGATGGAATCACCAAGAAAAGTTAATTCATTTTCAAATTACAGGGTAGGGGAAAGTATACACATACGAACCTACTACTAACGAATGTTAACTGGTCCATCCACTGTTGTGGATATTGTTTATAAGAATCTCTTTAAACCTCTATGGAGATAGCTTCTTCACTGACAGGTGAAGAAAAACCACCTCACCACTGATATCTGATCAAACAATTTCCAAAACATCAATGTAAGCTACTAAATGAGTACTCCTTTGATGAGTCAAGTTACTACTAGTGATGCTGGATTTGCCACTTTCGTGAAGAGGAAAACAGCGGTATTCCTAGTCCAATAGGTGCGATTCCTTCCTTGCGACGAATCTGCTCAACTTCAATTCTGGATCCCCCGGGGGAAAATCTTCAATTATGAACTTGAAGGAGAGCACTTCCTGGAAGAGGAAAACCGCATCCCTTCAAGATAAATGGCATCATAGATGGAGCAAAGCTGAACCAGCTAAGCACTTAGAGAGAGGTTTGTTATGCAGAACGCAAAATATTGGTTTGGTACGGACGGAATGGCTGATCTGATATTAGGCCATTTCTAGCCTGGTCTGAAACAAGGGTACAAGCTGCTCCCTTTCTGACTGCAGGGGAATCTTCTCTGTACCTCCTCTCTTGGAAACGTTTATTTGTTGTTTGTTATTCTGAAAATATTTCAAACACGCTAAAATATTATGAAACAGTTCATTCAAATTACATATGAATCTAAATTCTAACATTGTTCATAATTGATTCTTTTGTAATGGAAAACACACAATAATTCCACTTCGTATCCAACGATTTTTAGCCCGTGAATGGTCAAACTCTTTCCCTTCTTGCTTGTAAATAGTGCTGACGATTGTTTGGTTGGATTAAGGAGCTCCCTTTCAGTTTGGGATACAAACTCCACTTCAGCTTGAGGGAAATGTTGGATACAAATATGTGATGGAGCGCTGCAAAAAAAAATCGTCTCATTGCAGGATCCCATTTCCATATCTACGTTTCAGTCCGTCTGTTTACTTTTCATTGAGGGGGGTAGTGGATCATCCATTCATGAGTCGGTATAGTTTACATACAATGGATCCTTTGCATACTGTCGGGCTTGATCCGCTCGCAAGTAAATGTTGATGCAACCTAATTGGTACTTTCATCTACACGTGTACGTTAATAGAGTAGTCGTATGAAATTCATTTTTATTTGATGAAACGGAAAGAAGAAATTGGGGGTTGAAGCTATTTTACCGGAGGTCTGATGTCCTTGTGTACACCCATGTAAGAGTGTGGCAAAAAGTATTCGCAACTAAAGATCAATGCTTAATTATTTACTCGAAAACGTAACCTGTAACTAAAACTCATCAGTTATAAATAAAGAATCAATAACTAAATTTGTAACAGAATTAGTTATTAGCTACTCAGTGTAACTAATATTTATTAGTGACCGAAAATAAGCCAAGTAACCAACTGTAGTAAGTTTTTAATTACACAGTAAATAACTAGTATTAATTATTCAATTGAAATAAATAACCAGTTTTCAATTTTCCCAAATTAGTTGTTAGTTATACGTTTGTAACTGAATGAGTTATTAGTCACACCTGCTATCTAATAACTAAATATATATGTGTATTAGTGATTCAGGAGATGTTTCAGAATAGGCCTTGACAGATTTCTGTGTTAACAGCTAAGTTTTTTTTAAACCATTGCAACACCGTCGATTTCTAGAAAAATTATCTGAAAGAAGACGGAAAATACACTGTTTGGTGGAACAATCATTTTGCTCTCTTCCAAAGTGCCTTTACTTATTCCCATTTCCTCGATATTGATTTTCTGGAAAATCGCAAATTAAAAATAATAAATTGGCCCTCTGGTAGCCTAAAATCTCTGTATTCGACACTAGGATGCACGGTGGCGATCCCTTGTAGTACTATCAGATGTCAATGTTTAAACGCCAAACATTCAAACGTTAATTATTCTTAAGCCCCCTTCTGTTTTATTTAGAGGATCAAAACTCAGTTCAAGTTCAACTTTAATTCGTTTATTTGCAAAAAAGTATAAATATTATTGCAATAAGTTGCTGGTGCATCGATATACAAAAAAAAAACTTCTTAGTCAAAAAATGAAAAAAGAAGAAGACAATTTCTGAAAAACATCCATGGAAAATAAATTTCCGTCTGCTACAAAGTTTTAGCAAAACATGAGCGTAGAACTGATAAATAATAAATAATAATACACTCGGTGATTATTCCCGATTTGCTATTTCACTGAACACATTCACCAAAACTCACACTCCAGAATCATTCGTTCAGAGAGAACGCTCGAATTCTTAATGGACTTTTGACGTATCTGCAGATTGCAGTGATCTTTTCAATGTCATTTGAGCAATCAAGCAAATCGATGGTCGGGATCAAAATTCGTTCAAACTAATAAAAGCTTGTATTCTATGCTCGTGAAAGAGATTGCATTGGAAAAAACTTGAATTTTCTACCGCATTCATATATTCCATTGTAGACATACAGCTAGACTTGGAGAATCCTGATTAGACTATCAGTAGGAAGCCCACAGATAAATTTCTCATGATACAAGCTTAATAGAATCTCTCAATTGTTTTAGCTCTTTCATTGCATTGTTTATTCTCTGTTTTGTGTCGAAGGGGGAGAATGGTAAATACTTAAAAATTTTGGATTAAGTATGTTTGTTGGCAACACCACTGTTTTTCAAGTAACATTCGATAGTTCTGAAAATTTGAGACAGATATGGTAAAGTGGAATACCAAATACACTTGGTCTTATAAGTGGCGAGAATGAAGGAGCTTTGCAGAGGGGTGAAATGATTCATAACCTTCAAGTACTGAACCCAGCGGTAGTAGTATCTTGCAACCTCTTTTACAGAAGAAGTTGAAGGCTTAGGAAGTATGAAATAGCAAAAGAATTCCACTGAAGAGAAAAGGGTGTTTGTTGTGGACACAACGAGCCCATGTTGGAGGGAACTGTGTGTTGCTTCGCCTTAATGTTTGCTTTGGATGATTTATACGTAAGGGTAGTGAGCAAACTTGTCCCTTCCAGTCCAAACTCCTGAGACGAACCTTTACATCTCGCAGCGGGTAACCTAACCTTTCCTCATCTCATATTTTCATCGAAGTCGCTCATAAGGAAATAACCCGAATTCCGAGTTCATCCTCTTTCCGTCCAGTGAAAAAGTCACCCAGTGTTACTCAAGATAATAAAACACAGGCGATGATGTTCTACAAAACAAATGGAGATTTATCTACTAGAAGAAAATTTGAATTCCCATCAACCCTTTTACTTAAAATAATTTTTCAAAAAAAAAAAAAAAAAAAAAAAAAAAAAAGGATGACGGATTATGGATGATGAATGGATGGATGATTGGAGTAAGCTCTCCAAAATCAAAAGGCACCACCCACATGAAGGTTCCCTGCCACCTACACAAAATCTTTCTGTCAAGAAAGGTGTCAACAATTTTCATCCGATAAAAGGGTTAACGAAATTTTCAGGGATGGAACGGTTTTTGGAACCAAAGGAACCCCCCACCCCGCTTACAGTGCCGTCGTATTAGGTTACCCTCATTCGCAAGTATTGCATCTATCAATAATAGTTTTCTGATTTGTTAATTTATCTGCAATGGAATCTTTCATCGTTATACACAAATTTTAATGTTTTTTCTCTTCTTTTTTAACCCGATCTTTCATATTCTAGTTGTTTTATTCATTTTTTTTTCTGATTTAACCAGATTACTACAAGTTCTCTCCTGACAACGAAGTATATGTGTTCAAATATTTTCCAGACATAGAAATTTGATTGGATTTATATTTATAAGTTGCATTCTTTTGTATTTGTGCATTGATGTCCAAAAGTTTTTTTGTATAAGAAACACTAGGTTTGAATTCTAATTTGTTTTACTCATGATTGACTTCACCTGACAGCACATCAGTACTTTAGTTTCAGACCGTGAAAAATTCACAGCCTTTTGTTGTCGATATTCGTATGTATGATAAAAAAGAAAGAAGCACACTTGAATAAATTCAGATTGAACATAAAGCGATGGGAAGCCTTTGGAGGTATACCATTTTTTTCGTATCTGTAATGAAATAAACAATCAAAAAGTTCTTTTTGAGTAAGTTGGGTGTCATGAAATTCATTGGTGACAGGTCTGTCGAATACATTTCAAGGTGGTTTTGGTGGAACTATTTAGAAAAGAGTGACGTTTACCAACATCAGTAACGTTCTTGTTAGATTCGCACATTTCGGAGATCTAGAACATCAACTATTCATTTTCTGTTGATATGTTTGACACCTTCAGAAAGTTTTAGTAATATCTCAGCCATATTCACGGCATACTCACGAACTGCACACCGTAAACAGGTTTTTTGGTGAGAGCATCAAGAGAGAGTACAAAACGTCTCAGTGTCCATGTAACTGTTCAGAAGAATTGGGTTTCTATAATGGAGACTCATCCAATTAGGCACAATCGTGGCCGTCTACCTCATTCTACGCTACCCGTGACAGAAGTTGAAAAGCTTGGGCAGAGAATCTGTGGAACTAGGAAACTCCAAACGGGGAGCTGGTGTTCGGGAACTTTTCAATATTATTAAATAGAACACAACACATGAACACACGGATTTCAACTGAATGATATCTGTTGTTCATATCTGAAGGACAGAGAGCTCACACCTATTCACATTAGGAAATTACCATAGGACATATTATTCAAGCATCATAATTTTCAGCGAGAAAGCGTTAGTTTTCATGATTGTACCTTTTAGGGTCCAGCAGGTACCTCTTATACTATGGGAAGTGTGTTGAAATTTTCCGGCAAATAAGTGATTCTGAGTTCAATTACAGATTAAGATAAAAAAAAGTTGATTTTTTAAACATTTCAATGGCAGAACTCAATCAATTAGTTCAATAATGTAGTTTTCTTCTGATGGGTCTTTAAAAGTTTTTCCTACCACGTTGAAAAGGGTTTTATATGTAGCAGTACTTCGATAACATTCAAACTGAAAAGTGCTTGGATTCAAAGCTGTACATTAGCCTCCATTTGAATCTCATTCCTACCAAGCATGCACACGGTATGGATTAACTTCAGTGGAAGTATAAATATGCCAAAAGAGAGACCAGTGGCAATTAGTAAGACGATGAATGAAACTCCTGATGGTGAATGCCAAAAAAACCTACTGAGTGGTAAAACAAGTTTCCATTAAAGAGGGTTGTCAGCAATCATCAAGCTTCTAATCTTTCTTTGATGACCAAGAGCATAAAGATAATCCACCACTCATCAATCGCTCATTGGACAACTCTATTCTTAACTAACTGACTCGACGGGGGAGTGGGAGTGTTACTAAGTCCACATAATCTCCATACATCAAGACCCCCAGACGTTGACTCGGGTCGAAGGAGAGGGGACCAGACGCCATTAGGTGAGCACGTGGTCACCCCCGCCCTGCATCTCACCGCCACTACCCTCAGTCAGCTGCGCGGAATTAGATTTGAGGCCATTCGACGCTTGTAGTGGTGAGGTCAGTCGCGGAAAGCGGTTGGAAGAAACTGGGCTCGACACGGTGTAGGACTCGGGAGTTGATGGTGATTGGCGGGGAGGGGGGGGATGGTCAACAAGTGAAAACGGTCCCCACCAGGTTATCCCTTCTCATCAGGGCATACTTCCTCTACAGTCTCACCCACCGAATCACACATCATACAGCCGTTTGACGTACAAAGGCGTGCGCGGGAATGAAGAGGAAGAGAGTGATCATAAAGGTGTCTTTAAAGTTGATAGTTTAGCCACGTATTATGGTAATTTCAACACTAGTTTTACGAACCAATATGTTTATCATGTATGTATTTTAAAGTATACTTCATAATTGTGGATTTTAGAAATACAATTACAAAAGCATCTTGTGTCAATCCAGTTTTTCAGAGTTTGTTAGCGCATAGCTGATGATAAGTTAATCGACCATACTTATGTAAGTGTAGGTTGTATCGTTAATGAATTCTCCTTCAAGGAGTTAACTTTTAAATGCTTAATAAATTTTTCGTACCATTGCCGTATAGGTTTATACCTATTTCCCAATAGCCATGTAGGTATATGAGCTTAATTCCCTGGGCTGATAACGAATTTCACATTGTATTGGCCATAATAATCGAGGTTTATCGGTTTGTGTAGTCGTACCAAAGACGATTATTCAAACACACAAATGAATAGTTAAGTCGTCAAATATTTCCTCAATTATCAGGATTACACAGTAATTTTGATTTAGGCAGTGCCCGACGAGCACCATGTTTGGGGATGTAAATGGTCACTCATGCAATGCTGCTTGCTCTCCACAACAGGTCTTGCCGATGATGAAGTAGTACGCACAGAGCTATCTACATTCTGGGGTCAACTACTATTTGATGCACTTCTGTTATCTGCCTTGAGGTAACATTCCTGGACCATCTTGAGTGTGGTGTTGAGACTATGGTGAAGCTGTTGGATTAATCCCACTGCTGGCTGAATGTCAAACGGCCTGCACTTTATAAAGTTTATGCACTTTATGAGTATAAATACTCTGAATTTTATGCACTTTATGAGTATAAATACTCTGAATTTTACACAGCAGTTCAGTTTAATCATTTGGGATAAATTCCAGGGCCACCATAGGAATACATTACTAACCTTACACTACTTGAAGAGATATTAAAGGCGTGAAATTATACCGCGAGGTCCCCGCATGAGTACTTTGGTTTTATTTACAATTGTCACTCTTTCTTCTGTCTTTTGCCAAGTTGGGTAAAAACTACAGCTTTCTCACTTTTCGTGATACGAGCGGAATGCACAAGTGAAAATGGTTGAGGGCAAAACGGGAATATATCATGGGTAATTGTGCATGCATGTATGTCTGTAATGTTTGCTCATACACGCACCCTTGTAATAATCAATGACCTCGAATATTTGTGTATAGAGAATCGGTGTACAGGAGACCGAACAAAAAATAACCCCCACGATCTATAAAAATTTCATCAAAATAGGTCTTCCAGTCTCGATGTATCGCTTGTTTGAAACGATTTTAGTTTGAAACTGATAGTTCACCGCCTGCAAGCAAATACCGAACTCACCCTAGAATGAAGAAATCGGATGGATAGATCATGGAAAATCGATGCTTAGCGACGTTACAAAACATTCAAGTTTGTTCTTGAACATACTGCTCCATTAGTCAAACAGCAATAAAATTCATAGAGGCGAAACCATAATCATTTGCCGACACCTAATACCCAAAAAATTAACTGTGTGGAGACCGCCAGGGCACGAACCACTGGTACTCTAATACCATCTCATTTCAAATATCATTTTTGAGAGAGACAAACGAAGTGGTGATGGAAGAGAAAAGTAAAGCTACATTACGGTCAGAGTTGTTAAATCAGCACCACGACAAAATCAAATATCTTTAAGTGAAACTAGTAAAACTGGATTCTCAAGAATCGAAAATGCCGCAACAGTCGACCGTGCTCTATTATTCAGACGGAATCGAAGATGTGGCTATCAGAATCAGAAAAGGAATTCTCTGATTTCCGGGAGCGTCAAAGGAAGAAATCCGAGGGCAATTTTCCAAAAAGGAATCAGAAAAAAAATTCTAAAATTAAAGACCAAAACTCCAACTAATCTACTTAAATCAAGTTAAAACAACTAAGGAAGCGGTGCATGAACATGCTCCAAATCCCAAAGCTACCGTTATGAGGAATAATCAGGTTAATGTCAACCCATCTACCTCAGAAGGATTTCTGAGACTAACTGTATTCCTTCAAAATGAAAAGTGTGAACTATAAATAGTCAAGATAAATAGTTTAAGCCCCGTACAGTGATGATCAAGGATATAAATAACTCTCTGTCTGAAACAGAGATTGAGCGCAGTTCCCGAGGGTAATACCGTTGTACCTTGGAAAAGTCAAAGTCTAGCGCAAACTGTGGGAAAAGGAAAAACCCCCTGGGCAAGTGCACAGTTGCCCTTGAAAATGGGATTAACATAAAAGACACAAGCAACAAGCTTTTGCTTTTGTAAGGATGGAATAGTATGTATGACATTACATGGAATACAAATTGCTAAGGACAGTCAAAAGTTGAGTAATTTTGTTGCAAAATGCAAGAACTGTCAAGCTTTTGCACATACTAAGAATTACGTTGTCCTTGAGACAAATTGGGGCCTATGTGGTAAAAACGTCCAAAATGTGTAAATTACAACTAAAAACGACCATCCCGCAAGCTAAAGCTATGGAAGATGCATGGTAGCGATCGAGGAACAAAATGGATTTTAAAAAAATGTTTAAAGCATGAAGCAGAATGAGAAACATTCTGACCTATCAGCAGTTATTCTCGATCATCTAAACCAAATTGCTTAAAGATTCAATAAATTGAATTAAAGGATCAAAGTACTGGAAAGTAAACTCCAATCCAAGTAACAAACATGAAATATCTCCACAAAACGAATGTCGCTACAAATGTTACCATTCACTTCATCCAAGCAGTGCTGCTCAAGGAGGAAATACGTTTTCGCAAAAGAAAATCTCCCCCATAAGGTGCATATTCACTAAGGTTGAAACTAGAGGGTAGTTGACATTTTTTTTTTTTTTTCTACTGATGAAAACGCCTCATAAAGTTGTCATCTTCATGTTCCTATTTCCCAGGTTCTACTCAACTTACCTCCTTGATTCTTTTTTATTTTGTCTAGGACATTGTCCTCTAAAGTTTAGATAATTGTAGATAATAAAAAATTCAGAGATGTTTTAAAAAAAAAAAAAAAAAAAAAAAAACTTGAAATTTAGGCTTGACATTTCAGAAAATGGTAATTTTTTCGGATACTTCAAAAAAGTAAATCGAAAAATCCTTGGATGCGTTTTTTTGTTACATATTGACGTGCAAATTAAAAAAAAAATCAAGGCGATAGCTCTCATATTCCCGGGGAATAAGGAAAGAAAAGCTCTGAAGAAGTAATTTTTCAGGACACGCGGTTTTCTGAAATAGAAGGTTGTTCATGTTCTGGCGTCATCTCGCGAACTTTTAAACTCTCCCAAACATTCATTGAGATGTCTAGTACATCCCGGCTGTTGGAGGGACACATACATTCAAATAGGAAGAAGAATAGAAACAATATCGTATCAGCTGTGTTGCATGCAGTATTCATGGTGTTTACTTTTTGTTACGTTCTTTCATACATTACATCAGCTCAGCCAACCCGGACCTTCTCGAAAGTTGCCTTCATGGGAAAACGCAGAACTACAACGAAAGTATGAACAATGTACTTTAGTCATTTATTCCCAAAAGAAGTTTTGTGTCGCTACGTGTTCATGAAATGGGAACTTACTCCTCAATTATTTCCTTCAATAAGGGAAATACTGGGCGACGTTTCTAGAGCTATCGGAATTGAACCAGGAAAGTTCTGTGTTGATTCGCTCAAGAAATTGGACACCGAAAGATAGCCAGAGCCACTATTGCTGCACAAACAAATACCAAAGAAGGAAGGATAACAAAAGTCTAGAGATTGGAAGACCAGTTTGCTTCACAAGAGGGCGATGACCCCGCCTATGGGTGGGCCTGCACTATTTTATTACTTATTTGAACCTTTTCAGTTTGAATTTTAAAGACTGGAGTCACTTTCAAATATAGCATAGTGCATTTATTCACACCAACACACCTAGGCTCTATATTACCTCAATACGAGGAAGCGAATTGTACCACATATGAAGCCAACCATAACTGCGAATCACAGTCAACCGGGCAAACCAACGTGATGGCCTACAGTCAGAACGAAACTTTGTGGCCTTATTTATTTCTTCATTACCAAAAACATCTCAACAGAGTATCTGTTAGTAGTAGAATGCTTTGACTCAAGCTCGGATCATCACACACCTAGGCTCTATGAGGAAGCGAATTGTCCCATATATAAAGCCAACCATAACTGCGAATCACAGTCAACCGGGTAAACCAACGTGCTGGCCTACAGTCAGAACGAAACTATGTGGCCTTATTTATTTATTCATTCCCAAAAACATCTCAACAGAGTATCTGTTAGTAGAAGAATCAAAGCATTCTCAAGTTCAAATCATTTGCCCATTATTGTTACTCATAGTGACTGGATAACCCAAGCACAATAAAGTTCGAAGCTTGCTTTCACAAACTAGACGAGAATGTCATCCAGCACTTTTATATGAAAGATCTGCTTAAATACATAAAAAGGACAAAACCACACGAACTTAGTAACACAGACAATGCAAGTATATCTTTTCATTTTGGAGGTTACATTTCCTTTTGATTTCCTGAATGAATAAGAAGCCTTCCGTAGTGAAGTTGTAAAATTAACAATAATAGTGAAAAATTTACGGCATGTGATACGTAGGTACATGAGTAGTAGATAAGAATGAATGACCATGGATAATGACATAATGAATGAGGAAACTCTACAATTCCCCCAATTATATCGTCCACTCCTTCAATGGAATTAGGAGCAGAGGGAGTTAGGGTCCCTCTCGTATTTAGGGAAAATTACGAGCTGGAAGGGACGTGATATGAGTTGGAAGGTAATTAAACAGCTTGGGGACCGAGAATTTATGATTTCTTATTTTATTTCATTTTTTTATACTCGTAAAACGGGCTTCAAACGAATCCGACTTTCAAACGAAATCGCTGTACTCATAACTCAGTTATCACGGCGTCTCGTATAATAATCTTGGGTGTCACCAAGTTTCGGCCGTTCATCAATGTCATCCATCAGCGAACCTCTGATTAGCAGAAAATTGTGCGTTATTAAGGTTTTAAGGAGCTGTCACAGTCGTCTACCTTAATTGATGTCAGATTGGATGGTGTGGGGCTTCCCTTCAGTCCCAATTGGTTTACGTATCATGATTCGTCAAATCCAAAAATTGAGGAAAGAAGTTCTTTTTTTCTTTTGGTTTTCATGATATTCAACATTTACACAATTCTGAGAAAGTTATGTGGTACTACATATGAAGATCTTATCTTAGAATAAGGGAAGATATCTTTATCAGGATGTATGGTTCGTATTGGGTTGTTTTCTTCGGTTTGTGAATATTAGACATCTTGAAACGTTATCCAACACATTTTGAGGAGGGGGGGGGGAGTTGAATAATTTTTGGTAGGTTGGTTATTGATAGATGACATAATTGTACAATCTTTACTACCAACTATAATTGAGAGCTGTATGGTTCGTAGGGGGACCATCAACATGTGGGTCAATAAACAAACCACTTTTCAATATCGAAGGACATGGTAAACTTATGGTGCAATATTACTGACTGGCTACTAGGCAAAAACCGTACGGAACTAAGAACAATGGTCGGCCTCATAACCGGCTTTGTACCCCTAAGGTTCCACCTACACCGCATTGGGGTAACACAAAGTACAACCCTGTGCAGGCTATGTGAGGAGGCTGACGAAACGGCATCCCACATAATATTTGAGTGAATCTCGTAGATTTGAACTTTTGGGGTCAAACCCCAAAGGTCTATTAGGAACAATTAATGGTCAAACCCCTTGAAATGATTATAAAACTCCCAAAATACAATAAGCCAGATGCTCCCAAACCCCCACCCTGAGAGTTTTAATCCTACATCTACATCTACATCTACATCTGCCATACTACTACCAACTATTATTGAGAGCTGTATGGTTCCAACAGATTCATGTACCTGAAGTTGACCTGATTGGGTTTCTCAGTTTCAATAAAAGGGCGTTGTGTAGTTAAATAGTGATGAAGGTCAATAATACTGGAAGAAAAGAAGGTTCGACGGAAGTCGAAGTAGGGAGGCCAGTTTCCAGCACTCGTTCTAGCTCGGTAGTGATTGATCGATATGTCAATGGCACCTGACTTATCAAACCAATCAGGTATTGAGAATTGGAACTTGAGAATTGGAAAACTTCCTCAGTTCGGCACCGTTATAATTAATTCTCTTCTTTAAGACGGGAAAAAAAGTAAGCGGAGGGTACACTTGGAATTTGCGGTGAAATCGGTTTAGGGTTCTGAACATTTTAACCCGCCTCAGTCAAAATCGAACCGAACTGCCTTGACTGCGGTAGACATAGCGCAATGTTATCAAACAACGCAAACTGCACCATCATTCTTTCATTCTCTTACCTGTCTTATGGGAAACTTTTTCAAACAACAGGAGCAAGGGGGTTGATTGGAAAAGCGAGATACTTCACTAGAAACGAAGCGATATGACGTCAGATGTGGGGTCCCACCCCCTACATCAACTCTGATTGGATCTGCAGGCCGTCCACTAATGACATCATCACTTTTTCTACTGACTGTTTTTAGGACGGGTCTTCCCCTGAAGAGAGCCTATTCAGGGTGAGAAGATGATAACACGCTATGACATATGGAAACTTTGTAGAAATAGTTTCTAAACTCCCTGAAACGAATTGGAATAAGCTATAGGCGAGTGGTCATGTGAAACAAACTCGTGGAGGCCCAAGATTGAATTATTTACCACTTCAAGTCAAAGGTTGAACTCAAGAAATTAAAGTTCTCCGAAATTGAACATTTTGAGTTTGTTGCACGCGAGTTTGAGTATTTCCCACAAAATTCAGACCGATCCGTAGCATTCTCGCCGCACCACAGGCAGTCCAAGCAAGTATAGGAGGATTGAGTTCACTTCGTCTGCTACTACCGCCCTTATTTTGCCACCAACAAATTGAAACACTGGTGTTTCGGAAAGAAGAAAATTTCTTCATTTCTGTGATGTAACCCTTTTTTTCAATTAAAACAAAGTTACATCGAAAATTGATTTTTAGTACTTGAAAATAAGTTCTTCTCAATTGGGCATTAACATTTATTTTTTTTTGCGTTATTCAGATTGGCATACACTTCTGTGGAACATTAAATTACAAGGAATTTTTACTATGCATTTCATTTACTACGCATGAGCTTCCATTAGCTATCATCAGCTATCATTAGGTTATTAGCAGTAGTAGAGCAGTAGTAGCAATCGATTAGCAGCTATCGTGGCTCTCTGCCCACTCCGGAAGGTCTTACGTTGAAAATATGTAGTGATTCCTCATATAGTAAATGTTGTACAATAAACATGTGAATCTAAATTGATTTTGCCATTATGTCGGGAGCTGGCATAGTCACTGGTTCTGATATATTGTTGTCCAGTCTTTCTAAGTCCATACCTTTTCGCGAGGGATCACTGAAACCACCAAGTTGCCACAGTCTAGTTGCACTCATATAATTGTGCTGAGGTTTGAGATCTAAAATATCCTAGTGCTGCAACGGGTGTTTCGTTCATTGCCTCTACTGTGCCAAGTCATGCAAGCGTTTGGAATTTGCATAACACCACCAGCACAGTGGACTGGCAGGTTTTTTGGTCACCACTCAGCAGATAAATTTATGACTATAAGTTTGATGACAAATATTGTGGTAGAACCACACTGCTTTTGTATCTCTCAAAACTGAATACTCCAAGTGCTTGTACCATGTTGGTTTTTTTATCAAGCACCATCTCTAGGTACTTAACTTCTTCCGACGATGGGATTGTATGTCCCTGAAGTCGTGGGGGTGTCAACAGTAATTTCCTTCTATTATTGAAGGGAACTACTGTGGCTATCGGGGTTCAAATGAATCCCTTCTTTAGAGCAAACTCTCTGAACGATATTGATCGGTAGGGTGGTACATTAATTCCTGGCCACGTATTGGTATTATGATTTTAAGAGTTGCTTCATCTTGGAAGATATGGAAGTCTTGATTTTCGAAAAGATTCACATTAAAAAATGTCACAGGACATGTCCCCACAGACAAAAGCACCTTCAAGTAGGTATACTACACGTCTCGAGCGGTGATTGTATAGCATGTACTGTAATGATACGATCATGTTGAAATTTATATAAGATGATTGAACCGTACAACCTCAACTACTCAAAAAATCTGATCGGATCGCTAGGAAGAGAAAAATTGATGCTTGGTGTATTTTACGTTCGCTCATGCGTTGAGCGATGCGAGCTATGAAACTGTGAAATATCTGTACGTAGCCCGAGACGCACGTTCACTGTAATTTTTATCGAAATCGGATGAAAACTGTATAAAATAAACCTTAATGGATTTGCGGATACGATAGATACACACAAACACATGAACGAAATGAAAGTGGTTTCAAACGGCCTAAAAAGTAAAATGCAAGTGGAAATTTTGATTTTGGAGGAAAAAAATGTTTCATCTCTCAAAAGCGAAAACAAATTCTGCTTGATCGGAATCAATAAGTTCACGTCGCGCTCATAACCAACAACGTAAGCCTGTGGTTTAGCCCTTTTAAAAGTGGTTAACAATAATTAGTGCTATAAATTAACGTTACAGATGAACTGTAAATGAAGTGATGAAGATATAATTTACATCAAATGATGTGACATTAATCACTAATTCAAGTCAATCTTGAAAATTCTACAAATCTTATCAATTAAAGTACAATTGATTGAGCGGCGTGATTGGTAGTGAAGATATATTATCATTTAAATGATTTTTAAATGATTAACAGGAGTACAATCCAGTTCTTAGCGACCGACCCGACAGTTCTGCCCCCCCCCCCCCCCCCCCCCTCAACACTCCTTCAACTAACCTTCGGGTGGGCTCCTTCCGCCCTTTGTTATCCCGGCATCACCACTTTTCCGTCCGCCCGAGGGGGTCATTCGTGTACCTGCCACCTTGGTAAGCTACCTCTCTGGTGCTCTGGTTGAATCTACAGATTTTTCCAGGGAGTTGGTTAGGCTTAGTAAGTACCGTTCATGAACACAGAATGCGCTCACGTAAAACCTTGTTAGCCCCTCCCCCAGCCTTAGCTTTCATCTCTGTTTCACTAGCTCCCCTCCTCTGAGCGAGAATCCCATATTTGTAGGTTGAGTAGGCAATTTTTTCATCATCGGTACCTACTTAAATGTGTAAAATTAATCATTTAAATGATCTGGCTGTAGAACCATAGGGGTCTACTGTCCCGCTTTTTTAATTATTCTTATTTTAATTTATTCATACATTCATTATTACTATTATCTTTATTTTTATTTTTTTAAAGTAGTTTGGTACTCAGTGAGGTCTTTTTTAAATCCACGTAATCGCACAATTATAATATATTTATGAGGGAGCAGGGAGAGTTGAGATTCGCTATTCAGAACCATGTTTGTTGGCCTGGTCATGGGGAAGGCTTGGAACGTGAGGGGTTTAGTAGAACTTTGGATCGCTCTGCTTGGGAATGAGTACGTAGGAGAGGAACGGTTTTCCACGCTCCTCCCTGTCCAGCGTGATGTCTCTTTCTCTTTTATTTACATCATGTTAGAAGAGGTGGCGTCCTATTTGACCTCCTGGGGGGGAGAGCTCACTCAATTTACAGTCACCCAATTCAATTGGAACCCTCAAACCTTTTCCAACTAACTTCCAGGAAAGTGAATGTCGAAAGGGTATAGTCGTTTTCAAGCCAAGGCCCCTCGCTTCAGATTTTCCCCCTACCCTATCTTGAGCAACAGAAATATCGTTTGCCGGGCGAAACTGAACAATAACGGAATGTCGGACCCGAAGAGCATACACAAATTATATTATACTTCGAGAGGTGAGATCGAGATTGCTGAAGAAAATGTTCTACCGTTATTCAACTCGCTTGCTGTGAGCAAACTCGTATTAAATTATTTGATTGCTTAATTACTTAGTAAATGATATGAGAGAAAAAACATTTATTGATCATTATATGGGGTGGAATGTTGGATTAGTTGGGTTTGTGAAAAGTATAAATTGAAATGATCATCAGCGATCTCGTTATAGTCTTGGATTTGAAACCTATATTTAATTATTATGTTAAAGCTACAACAGCTTGCTGCATAAAAGAATTGGCGTAAGCTGTGTGTTTTACTTTATATTATCTTGGTGCGCCGACGGCATTTCAGTTAAAATATTCTAGTTCATTTTGTGAAACACTGTGAAAGCCGCCTCTTTCAAAGTAAGCTCCGTGTGTTGAAAGAAATCAACATGTTGCTAAGCTGATGGGTACCTTATACAGGTATGGTCCGCTTTTAAATTTTTTAAACACCGGTAATAAAAAATAAAAAATAAAACGAAAATTAGATGTAACATGATACAGATACAACGATTACACAGCCCACAAAAAAAGGTTAAAAGCCACTGACCAGAAAATGTGTAAATAATGTTTTTGGGGTCGCTGGGATCATCATCTTTCGATTTTTTTTAAAGATCACACCAGCATAGTGTTTAACTTGACAGAAGAAAATTAACGTCAACGACCTTGAACATAGTGAAAATTGTCTTGCAACCGAAAGACCACATAGATCCACCTTGTTTCCACAACAGCTGTACATTCTCCTTTCTGAACCTATTAAACGTCGACGGCCAGTTTTTCCACCAGCAAATCCTCGTAATTGTCGTATGAACATAAGTCTGACGGCGCTAAGGTTATACAGTACCCGCACGACCGGATCCGGTCGTGCGGGTACTGTAGCTTTTGCTCCTTCAATCCCATGTGATGAGGATGATGCAGGTTATTAAGAACATTGAAAATAGGATTTCCAAAAGAAACACGTACAAAGGTTTTTTCTCAACAGTTTTCTATGTTTCTTGGGTCGCTGAATCCGATTTTTAGGCCCGCCTACTAGGCGCCTAGTATCAATTCCATTCTATTGATTGGGCTTTTTGTATAAAGCTAACTTTTTCGCTGCCTCGACCAAAACTGTGACGGTGACACTGTATCAAACGGTACTGTGTGAAACGATCCGCTCATGAGCTTGTCGAGGTGACGTTGCCAGTGGATGTGTACTGCCTTGCAGGGGGAACTCAGGGTGTGAGGATGAAGATGTAGTTGTGTCCGACGACGAGTTGACATTGTCCTGCAGGGTCAGCACACCCCGAGATAACGCGGATATGCATCGACATTGATTGTATTCGACACACTGTTGTCTATGTGTGTGAGATGACCTTGACCCTGAGGTCGTAGGGTCACACCGACCCCGGATTCGGATTCACCGACCCCAAAATCATTATGTACACAGTCTGGTCGGTGGCGTTCAACCTTTTTTTTTTTTTCTTTTAACGGGCTGTGTTATTACTGCTTTGTTCATCAACTTCCGTTGGTGATTTTAAAGTTCTGGATCAAGTTTCAAAACTACACCACAGTTAATCGAAAATACAGGAGCAAGGCAATATACAGTATTAGCAGGGCTTCAATGGATTTTCTATTACCCCCCACCCCCCAACACACGCATTAAACTTAAAAAACTTAGTTTGGTGAACATCTAGAATGAATTCATTGTTGAACAAAAGAAAAAAAATGAAATCCCTCCAGTCACTTTTCTTAGCCTTGTATTATTTAGTGCCACTCGTAATTCAGATATCCGGTAATTGGTAATGGCATCTTGACGAAGAATGCAGTCATCGTAGGTCTGTGGACACTGCTGCTCCACATGACACTGATTCTCAATTTCACTCGAATAGGTACAGCTGTCTCACAACTACCTTTAGAACACCTCCCCGCAGTAGCTAGTGTAGCCACCTGAACAGCATGAAAATGTCGGTAGTCGCAAGCCCCAATGCCCTCTGAAGCCCATTCTGGCCTCGTTCATTGGGAAGAAAAGTAGGATTCAGAGCACTGTCGGAGTTCTGTATCACCCACTGAATCATGCAGAGCAGCAGCAAAGACAGCAGATAAGCTGCATTTCAGAGCAGTCGGTGTTGCTCAGTCACACCACAACAAATGCTGCCTGACAAAATCCAGGTAGAGCCCCCGAGGGCTTAAAGATGAGATACTGGCAAAAAGAGAGGGAGAGAGAGAGAGAGGGAGAGAGAGAGAGAGAGAGAGAGAGAGAGAGAGAGAGAGAGAGAGAGAGAGAGAGAGAGAGAGAGAGAGAGAGAGAGAGAGAGAGAGAGAGAGAGAGAGAGAGAGAGAGATCAGGGTCCACTCTGTTACTATTGAACTTCTAATCTTCTGTTGCGGATCAGTCATCTCATTTCGAATACAACATGGAATTTCACTGGCTGAGGATGCTTTTCCGTAGTAAGTTGTTATATCAGCAACCAATTACGAAAAACATGGAAAAAGTCGGAACATATGTTAGTAGAACCTTGGTATCAGTACGACTAAGTGAATATAGCGTGCTCATTGACTTCATCCAGAGTTACGTAAGCGGTAGGAGGGTGTTACGGACTACTTATTAAAATTTAATATTTCTCTTTGAAATAAAACGGGTTTACTAAAAAAATCTTCATTTCTTTTTCGTAAGTACTTTTGCTAACTGTTGCTTCAAAGAGGCGGGGGTGAGATGTCGCTATGTAATTAACAGGCCCAGGTGCTTATAGCTGTTTGAGACACTTGTTTCGCGATGACACACGTTTACGATATCCCCAACTTCATTAGACTCGAAACTTTTCGAAAGAGTAAGTTTTTTCTAACCCTTCCTGTTTCTCAATTTATGTAACCCCTATTCTTTTCGATGTTTTCTCCGTGAGAGGTTCAGTTAATTTGTTCCTTTAATTGTTCAACCAACAGTCATCAAGTAACACTTAAAACTCCTAATGTTGCTTCTATTTTCTGTTTTCAACCTTGGGCTTTTGCTAATAATATTCGCATTCGAGTTCAACAGTTCACGTAGATTGTAATTTAAATCATGGATTGCCAAAACCTATTCATAGTTACATTTTGAAAATGTTCAATCAGATTAATTGGAAAAGTAGGAATTGATGTACAAAGTATTCGAAACAAAAACGTTACGTATAAGTGGTCTTTGATATGGAATTTGGTATCATTTAGTGTCGAGGACACTCACATTATAAAATTGATATCTCCATTGATCTGTTTATTGCAATTCTTCATGAACATATTCAAAAAATGTCTTGTTCTTATTGTTTTCGTGAGGATCAACCGTTCATCGAGCACAGATAGAGATTCTACCTAATGGAATGAACTCATTATTTAATAAAACATAACTTTCATGTTCACGTTCTCCTGATTAGAAAAAATAAGTTCAATTTGATATACCTCAAATGATAAAAAAAAGTTTGTATCAGCGGTCATTTCCGATTTCGGACCAACAAAATCAGACGATCAGTAACACAGAGCATCCACGGTCTAACGAGCACTTTTCTTTGGATTGGGAACAAATTCGATCCTGTCAGTCACAGAGTTTTGGATGTGTCTACCAATTATAATCGAGCTCATGTGAGATAATCGTTAATCAACGAATTGCGATAAAATGCAAACAATACCAACCTGAAACACGATAGTCCATGCAACGAATGCTCAAGAAAAGGTATATAGGGGAATGTTATTAACACAGTTTTTGGCTTGGTAACTTTCTTTGGACTAGTCCTGAGGTGAACGGGGAGGAGTTTAAAGGTCTCATTTTCCGGGGTTTTCCCAAATATCTCGGGAACTATATGACACATTTAGCACTCCATAAAACATGATTGATTACGATTGATTTTCTTTTTTAAAAATAATGTAAGTCTTTTCGGACTCTGAATGTATTTATGTTGCTCGGTACTGAATCCCTCAATTCAACACCTCAACAACGTATTTGACAATAAGTTAACAATAAGTGACTGGCCTGCAATGATAATTAGACCATTTAAAAAAATAATTGTAGTGTTTTCGGGCATGGAATACTTCTATGCGGCTCGGGACTGGTTCCAATTGATTCTGTGTTTCTGGTATTTTGGCTTACTGTGCGGATCCGAACATTATTTTATCATTATACTGAACTATACTCATTCATTTAGTCAAACTGTGAAGTGTGAAAAAATAATCACGATATTACAAAAAGTATGCTCACATGGAGGACTGCAAATAAGCTCTTCGGCTGTTGAGTAGAGTTTCCAAAAGGCTGATGTAGTCATGTTCACATCAGTAAAAAATATGGGAGTTCCTTCAAGATGGATTATGTTCATTCTCTGCGATGATACCACAGAATCAATCTTTGACGAGAAATTTATCGAGTGAGGAGGAAGAAAGTTGCGAGTCAGCGACCTTGGGTCAAGACGGTAGCTCACTAAGAGCGTGTTCCTATGAAACTGCCTTGTAGTTCATATCACAAATGGTGGGGTTAAGAAAAACATTGGAAATATTGCTTTAGTATTACCAGTGATTGCACTGATGTTGAATGTCCCTATATCATGTTGTGTGATGTAAGTGAGAAAACGTTAGGATGCTTAATGTGATAGCACTGATATATTTTTTTAATATAAAACATTGCATTGTTGTCGACTTCCCTTCAATATTTGGATATTGAAACAATCAACACCCTCTCCAGCGATGGGCGTTCAGCGGAATCCCAAATGGGAATCGCTCCAACGTTTTACGTACAATTTGAAAAAAGATAGATACTCTCTTGATGAAACTCTTTGAAATATCAGTAATTGAATCCCAAATTCCGCAATTACCCTCCGAATTCGAGCGACATAAAACAATCCGCGATGATGGATGGGTTCGTGCGATTGATGGATTTTGAGCTATATGAGTGAAACATTGATCCGTGAGTAATTGAACTGCTAGGGAACCATTCAGAGCCTTACCACACGTTCCTTCAAATTCTATCGAATTGGGATGAAAACTGTAAAAATCGCACGTCTTACGAGTACTTAAGGGCCAAACCAAATTGGTTCAGAACGGTGTAAAATGTAAAAGGCTACCCGAGGAAGTAGTCCTTTTGATTTCGAAAATTGTTCTTATTTCCCGCAACTGAAAACAATGCTTCCGGTATCTATCGGTAGGCACTGAAGCAATGGATGTGGGAAAAGCTTTTCGAGCTGTTTGCACAAATGATGACGGCTGATTGCCACGTGTGTTTTTTTTCGGCAGTGCGACTCGAGGCACAGCTTCACGACCATGGATAGGGAGATGTTGGATGGCAGATTGCCATTTGACGAAACAGTCAGACGACGATCCCTCTCATTTTTGGGTTTATAGGGATGACTGATGGCGGTTCCACAGCCTTACAAACGATGGTTGTTGTAATGCGTTGTTTCAACAGATGCATTCATACTGTCCGCTGCCGTTTGATGGGACTTTCCACCGCTTCGTTGCCATATATCGCGAAAGCCTTTCGTTACAATCGAATAAAACCTGGTGAAGATATTCATCTTCTCTAATCCTATCTGGAAAACGTTCATTGCGTTTTCAATCCAAATCTCAAGGTCCTCTGGTTCGTCCATTCAGTGTAGCAACTGTTGAACCAAAGAATTAAAGAGCTCTGCTTTTTGTTATATAAAATGGGATTATTTAACTGTTATATATCATCATCAGGATTTTATTAACCTGCAATTGCTACATAATCTTTTTTTATTTTGAATATAGAAGTTATTCTGAAGATATTGTTTAAAAATTTGACGCTTTAAAATCATTCTGAAGTCCCATTAAAATTGATCAAGATGTGGACAATTAACGGTGGGGTGTAGATGCTATAGTATGTTTCAGTGTAAAAACAAATATGACTATTAAGAGTTTACACATTGACTTGTTCATACAGATCGATCCATTCAACGAGTTGATATAATTTATTTCTCTTCGTGAATATGAGGAAGTCACAATCGATGAAACGGTAAGAGTTCAACTGTAAAGTTAATTCGACGTGATAAATCAAATGAAGTGACAAAACTGGACCAAATAATTAAAGAATGATATATAAAAGAATCGATACTCGTCAAATCTGTGAAGGGTGATTGGATCATGACCCTAACATTTATCAACTGTAGTGATGTCATACACATTCATGCATTACATGTCCAGTTTTTATACGATTTGTGTTGTACACGATCCGTTTATAAAATAATACTAATCCGTTTGTACAAAAAAAAAAAAAAAAAAAAAACCACAAAAACTGAACTACCCCCTCCCTCTAATCTGCTTTCATGATGAAATTTGAAACTGAAGTGAGTTCCGTAACCACACCAAGTTATTATTTGATCAAAAACGTGACGGAAATTGATTGAGAATTTTAGTTTGACCAGCGCATGGATAGATTGGCTAATGCACCCTCCATCCCCCCTTCCGTCAGCTCCCGACAGATAATTCGAAATCAGCGACAGAAATCTCGTCAACTTTAATCCAGTAATTGGTCGTAATGCGGATTTTTTTAAAAATTTTAATTAATTAGTAATTAATGTACCAAAAAAATGACATGATTCGGTCGAGAGTTCTCGCTTGCGCAGAGATTAAAAGTATTGTTCATTAACCCCCTCCAGTCGGGAAAAATTTAAATTTTCGAGGTTTGTAGTAAAACTAAACTAAAATAGGGATTGAACAAAAGAAAAATCACAAAAGTCGGTTGTGAATCATAGCTTGAGTAGCGTAGATAAACTTTGTCCAAATTAGCGGTTTTTTAGTGCCCCCCCCCCCCCCATCATTCTTATCCGTCATGAGAGTTAACATTTGCGAGGATCTTTGCCAGACTATAGTAAAATTGGGATAGAACAAACTCACACAATCTCAAACTCACACAACCAGATAGACAGACAAATACAAACACTCATTTATTTCACGGATTCACTCTTGGAAATGTCTGTAACGGATTTGTATTCAGTTATTTCTTCTCTCATGTTGTTTCACACCTCCCTGGATTATTTCTAATAGGAGCCCATTTATTGAAGAAGTCTTGCTTGGAAAAAAGTGCTCCACATACAATTTAAAATGCTTATCACAAGGAGCCGCACTGGGTATCGCCCCCTAGAGAACTCTGAAATTCTTATAAAACCTGAAAAATCGCTTGCAGAAGAGTCTATAGTGCAACAAGCCCCTCCCTAGACCTTTCCTATCCAGAGTCAAGCAAGAGCAGCTAGTTTCGCTTCCAGGAACATCAGAAATATCTACAGAACAGGAATAACTTTACATACGTATCTCGATTGATCCATTAAAATCTGTGCCGAAGCGAGTTACTAGTACGAGTAGTTACCTACATCCTTCAGTACCATTTGAAATGTAACTCGAATTACTCAAAGATTCTGGCTCCTAGTCAACCTGCACAGTTTGAATTTCTTATACCGGAGAGATGTACTTGGATAGCTGTAAGACTTGAAACGACATTTATTTATAGTCGGAAAAGATCTCAGATGTCAATAATTTCTTAGCCAATTCCAACGTGACCAAGCTACAATTTTTGTGAGTCTATCTGCTTATATTTCCGATTTATTCCAGGACACCAGATGAACTCCTTTGTTTTACTCAAGAATTTAATAAGTATGTAGCAAGAGGTAAAAAAAAGTAAAGTAAAGTAAACAAGGAATTTCACCTTGGATTTTCGTCCGACTACACGGAGGTGTCCAGAGAGGATCGGAACTAGGTCTGACGATTTCGCTCGGGGCTTCCCATTGCCTCACGCCCCTGTTTTGGGAGCGTTTTGGATTCACGTGATATCGAGATCAGAGGTGAACTGTCTTACGACAGGACAGGTATACAACACTTGATAGGATTTTGGCCCTAATCATTGGTGCCTGCCGGATTCGAACAGGGGCAATCAGTACTCCCACTGAAAGTAAACAGCTAGAGGACTGACGCCCCAGCTCGCTCGGACAACCTGTCCCCTGTAGCAAGAGGTTTTATCGGTACGGAACTAGTCTTCTCTGGGACCTGGCTTATACAGGTAATTCTGAGGCCACAGAACGTTAAAGTTCTGAAAAAATTCCTGGCCTTGACCGTATACAAATGTTTTGAAATGTGATATTTATCTGGCTACCGAATTTTCCTCAATTGAACAAATTGAGTTGCTAGATGTTGTTCAGTGCTGGCTACACAAATTTATACGAATACAAATCTTACAGATCTAAAACTGTAAATGTGTGAAAATACTCGTCAGGGAACTAAAAATGATAATAGTTGAAATCATGAGAGTTGATAGCATGAGAATCACAGTCCACTCATGTCCACAGATTATTCCGTGGAGTTTCACTAGGGAGCAAAGGGATGCGCTCACAGCAGTATGGAAGGTATTGTTAAATTCAGTGAGGTATATACCCCGTGTAAGATAAAGATGTATGAATAAAATACCGCATGAAAAAGTAGACGTTTCTTCAAAGGTTTTAGAGATAAATAATGATTTTTGAATATTTCTACAATCAAACATTACTTCATTTAGCGCTGTAAAAGTCTTCCAGTAACTAACTCAGGTAGATGAGTCGAACAATTGATCAAGTTAAACTCTGACTGGAGAAAAGCATGTATTTATAAAACCAATTTACTCAAGTCGATAGGAACGTCGAGTTTGACTGCCTAACTCCAAAGGTAACTCGTTAGGTACCATGAAGGAAACTTGTACAATCGGCTTCCATTGTTATTGTTAAGGTAAGACTTATTAATGCCGGTGGAAACTGATTCCGAACGAGAACGTGTTTTATCGAAGCAACGAGCAACACTTCACACGGCAGGTTTGAACAATATGGCAGTTGGGGTAGCAACATCAACTGATTTCGTTTCAATAATCAAGTTAGTCATTAGTTCAGAATTGTTGGATTCCTTGAAATTCCATTAAATATTAATTATTTATAGTTGCATAATTTATGTTCTAAGCCAACAGCATTGAACAGTCACACACATTTCTAAATCATTTTTTTGTAACTGAAGATAAATACATTGATGGAAAAGCTTTCATTCACACTCATTTGTTCATAGGGTTACATGTTTCCACTTATAGGGTAGGGATCTTTTTTTACTATTCCATTTTGTGTAATAAAACTTTGTAATTGTAAAACAAACATTTTTATAATAACTCCCCCCTAATTCTTTGCCATTTCACGATTCAAAGAGTGTAGATTCAAAATCAGCAATGACTGCATAAGAGTCCTTGGAATTAATTTAAAAAATCCAATCCTTCACACATGGACTCCACTTGGAACACTTGGGAAACTGATTCGTTCTAATCTACTTGTCAGCCCGATCACCTCATACTGAAATAGTGCACCAATGTTCCGGGGTTTTTACTGATATAGGCATGTGGGGTGTCATTTTTTAGTAATTTTGGGGGAAAATTGAATTGGGATAGGTTTAAGATCCGTGGAAATTCACCCATAACAAATAATCGAAATTTGTGTGACCCCTAACAATGACCAGAGCAATCATGCATCATTAAAATAATAATAAAAACATGTGTCGTAATGAACAGCGCTTCTCATTGTCTATTCAATTTCTGTTCCCTATTCGGCCAATTGCCGGAGTTTTGGATATTCTCTACAGCATTTCAATTTTTAATGTAATTATAACTATAATCAAAAATACCTATAACGGCCATAACAGATAGCGTGAGTTAATAATGTCTTAAGACTCAACGCTTATGTAAATTTCCCTTCTATAGGTAAACCTAGTTTGCATCTTTAGCAAAAATTTGAAGTAAATGAATTGAATTTTTGTAGGATACCCCTCTGAAGCAAGGTAACCTTACTGACAAACCCTTGAAACAACCACTCACATCTGAGCCTACCACATAGATAATCGGTACTTTATTAACCTTACATCTGATAACCATGTAATTAACGGGCTCTCCTTGAATAGAAATTCCCTCAAATAGAAAATGGGAAGCAATAACTTATTTTGTACATGACATCATGACCCTATCCACGGCTCCCTGGATATTTGTTAATTTTGTATTCCGTACAGTCATTTCTGATGATGCCTACGATTTCGAGGCGAAACGGGTAGAACAATGACTAACAAATATACTTTGTGAAGAAGCCAGCAATATTTTCTTCATACTCAACCACATAACATAGCTGTATATTTGAGTGTGTGGTTTGTTGATGCTATCGAGCGTTCATTACACGTCAAGAATGTTAATGTCAACGTTAAGAAATGTTTGCAAATTTTTTGCCACTTTTACTTTTCCACTTTTAGTTTAGTTCTGCAAGAAACCACTGAAATGTCGAATTTCCAGAGGAACAGAGAGATTATGGGGGGCTAACGCCCGAAAAAAAAGTGTTTGTTCTGAAAATTTAGTTGTTGTTACTCAGGCCATAATCCTCAATCGGGACTTTTGTTTTGTTCGATCGCAACTTTAGTCTAATTGTGCAACATACCTAGACAATTTTATATTCACCGACATGAGGGGAATGTAGTTAAAATCGTAGATTAATTCTCGTGAGTCCTCTCATAGCAAAAACACATCTTCCCACCTTAAACCAATCGATCAACGTTGAACGTCATACTCGATGACAAACAATTTACCAAATAACTGTGACACGGATCATTAATTAATTTTCGGTTTTTAGATAGAATCCAAATCATGTGTATTTCAAGTACCTCTGAAAAGCTTCTGAAAGTGGTATAGCCAGATACCTCATGTTATACTAATTTACTTTAAAGTATAAGTTTGATGAGGGATTTCAATGTCACACTTGTGACCAAATGACCAAACTATACATATCGCTTAGCTGTAACTCGATCTATTTATTTCTCTTCTCCAATTTACCGTATATACCGCTTATAAATTAAAAACTTTAAAATCATTTATTGCGAACGTTTAGAGGTATCCCGTCAATTAAATGTTTGCGACTTTTTTAATTTACCGGTTGATCTCTAAAGTTGAGCATTCGCTAAGTTCTCTATTTAATTCTCCTTGATAAACTCGGCGCCGTGGGCCGGAGTGGAGTGGGGAAAATGAGGAGAAGGGAGGCAGTCCCTTAGCTCTCGGCGAGTTAGGCAAATGTTCCTACTTTCTTGACGGAATATGTTCTTCCGCAACGCCAAAGCTGTAACAGTTTTCTGCTGAGTAGGCAGGCAGCGAAGGTTCATGCTTCCTCAATTGTAGGTACAAGATGAACAGCAAAACTTCCGTTACGAAACAGTACATCAACAACTTCACGTCTAACTCCGCTTCTTTCGGTTTTACAAGATATGTATAACACCAACGCAGCTAATGGTTTTCGGATAAATTGAGAGCTTACCACGTATTCGGAATGATCTCCTCGATGTAACGGCAAACAAAGTTCAACATCTGTTGTCAATTCTGAAAACTTGTATTTTTTCTTAAATAAATAAAAAATCAACATAGACGATTTACATCAAATTCGTTGTCAACATTGCAACTAAAACGATTAGTACCTAAAAAAACTCCAATCCTGTTTGAAAAACATTGGAGTATGAACGATGCTCAACCAGTAACCTTGATTATCTTCTATATTTGCCGGATTGACCAAAAACCACGGAATCCAGTAAAATAAGAACGTTACTACATCATAAATAAAAATATAAAATGAACGTTAACATATATGTTAATTTATTATATATATTGAATTTTAAGCTATTTACTTCAATGAATATCCCAAGCAAGTATCTACTCGTGTTAGTAAAGCCTCTTTCTATCTTCAAATATCAATCTGCCCCTTTACTTGCTCACCCATCTCTATTGGTTTCTAACCATCTCATATCCAGAATACTCGATTACATTAACGAGTAACAAATTGGAAAGTAATGCGTCCATTATAGTTACGTCCAATATGTCTGGTTTTATGTGATCACGCTTATAAACATAACAACAACCACTTGGAAATATTTTTAAAAACTACCCTGAATTCCTTGATTAACAATAAACCCATGTTATCGGGTGAGAATTCTAGCTGGTATGAGTATCGCTTGAAATTATTGGTCATTACCCCCTCCGCCCCCTTTCCAGCATCAAATTCAACATTTCTGTGGTTCATTGCACAACAGTGGTTTTTTAAAACAGAAATTGGGATAAAAAAAAAGAAAAACAAATATCAAAATTAAAACAGAGACATTTATCGCCCATCCATTCACCCCATCCCATGATTAAATTTGAAAGATCTGAAATAAGATTCAAAATTAGACCAAAGTTCTCGAGCAGAGCTTAAATGAGTTCTCTATTATCCCCTCCTGGCGAAAAATTCTAAATATGTTTAACTAAACAGTAGAAAAAAATCTAAACTGATCACAAATGGGTTGAATGACGGTTGAGAGGGGGACATAATTCAGTTCTCGGGGTTGGGCGTCATTACCCCACAGCGCGGGAAATGCCGCCAAAAGCACTTAATTAACATTCACGGCTGTCTTTCCTTTTAAAATCCTTTTATGTAAGGGAAATGCTCAGATATCGAAAATAGAATAAATTCTAGACCCATTCGTGCAAGAAAAACATTTTAATGACGTTCTGTCCCTTAACTATATGGTTCCAAAATTAGGTGCACGGTATTACCCCTCGTTCCCCTATGTATGTATGTATATATACAATCACAAAATGGAGCCCACGGTAAATTATTCCTTATCCATATTCGTTGTACTTGTCACAATTTTGTTGCCTAACTATTTCCAAAATTCAACTTGCAAGTGATTAAATGTCTGTATTCTCCCCCCCATGTAGTGGTTTTAAAGAACATCAGCAATGAAATTATATTCATATTATGAAATGAACTAGAACGACTTGGTATTTGACTTCTATTGTCTTCGAAACACCATGAAACACAAAAAAGGACAACAATTGGTTAGAGCAATACAAAATACCAAATCCTAAAGTCATTATAGTCGAGACATTCAGTGCGATATACAATTCCTATGGTGTGCAGTGAAGAAAATAGAAAAATAAAGCTTACAGGGTCAACTCTTCGCAATGTACAGTGGGAAAGTGAAAGAAAACGTTTAGGTGATGTAGTTACTTTTCTCGGCTATTTCATCCCTCGCTCGAGGAAGCAAGCCATGTTAGCTTCTTGCCAACGGCGGGCGGCGGTGGCGCCTCGCCCACCACATCATCGCAAAAGATACTTTGCCACCTCCCAACCTCATTGCTCTATCCATTATATTGTCATTATGTTCTGCTATCTCAGCTTCGTTCGGTACCATCAAGTAACAGCCTTTACGCTCATGCCTCCTTATTGCAGAAGTCCCTATGGCTTAAGGAATGAACCTCACGCAAAGTTTTCAAATAACTTGCTCTCGGTAAAATAGGTTATTTTAATTCTGGTAAATCTAATGTCATCCCTCAGAATCAGTGAAAACGGGTTTACTACGTTTTTAATTTTCTGTTGAATTCAAGTTCCGTCCCGCACTAAATAGATCAAATTGTTCCCCCTCTTCATGATAAGAGAACAAAGAAATTAATATTGTAATGAAAGGAATATAACCCACCACTATACCGAAAGTCGGTTTTCATCACCTAATTGAAACAAACCTATTTGTACTCAAAATTCCCACTTTCATTTTCCGTTTTAGGTCATCCTGAACATCCTTCGTGTAGACTACGTGTGTCTTGTCCGCATATCCTTGCAACTAGCTTCATCCGAACAGTTTCAAATTCAGATAAAAGCTGAAGGAATCGGGCTTGTCAATTAGAATCCAAGTTCTCGCATTCAATTTCCCCAATAAGCTATAAGGCTTCAGCTTTATGGTCCAGAATACTAGTTTCAAGAATCGGGAAGGTTCCTACCAATATCCATTACATCCTGATAATTTGATACTCCCATTTTCCCACGACTTTCGTTTGAGGAAACCTCAGTAATTTGCCATAATCATTAATTTTCGAGAGTTACGAAAACTTTAAAATTGCATAACTCTCTTGTATTTATTGTATTTTTCCAATTTGGGAAGTTATTCGACGCAAAGTGCATTGCTCAGCAAACGAACTGAACGAAAATGTTGACTCTGTAATGTTTTTACAGAGGATAAAGAAGGGTTTTTCAAGTTTTCCGTCGATTTGAGATTCAACGACCAGTGTGATAGAGACATGTGGTGTGATGGGAATCATCATCAAATTTCCCGTTGAAATCACCGATACAAATATTTAGCTCCTCTAAACCGCTCAAATTACAGACAGTGCGAGGGTGGAAATGAAGTAATGTAGCAAGGCTAGTGACCAGGAGTTTTGCGTCACGCCATTGTAGAATAAATCAAACAGAAGATCCGGACATGAACCTAGATTTAACAATGAGGCCATAAACTCGGATTGCAAATAGCAATTTGGATTTTTAAAGGAAAAAGTCTGTTAACCTCACTGAAGTAAACTATACAGGGTGTTACATTTCGTGACGGTCACACGCCAGGAGAAGATTCTACGGAAAATTTCTGATCGAAAATGCCTCATAGCAATTTTTTTTACACCCTTGGAAATGCGGTTTTTTTCAATTTTAAGATTTTTCTCGTTTTTTCGACCTTACCGCATTAAAACGGTCATATCTCCCACATTTTGTGTGCAATTTCATATCCAAACCTACTATTGGAAAGAGCGTTAAATTTCCTATAGCCCTAATGGGGAACCAACTTTTTTGAGCTGGCGAAACCGGTGAAAAAATCAGCTTGAAAAGGACACGTTGTCAAATCGTGGAGATGTAGACTTTCTTCAAACGCTTATGAGTCCTTGTAATAAGGCATGTGAATTTCGGCCTGTAGTGCTAAAAAATGCGCCGAAACCTAGGCTTTCCAGCGATATAACAGATTGAAAATTCCGTGTAGTTTTCTGGGGGAAAATCACTTTTCAAGTAAGAAAAACGTGGTTTCTTACTGGATACTCCGGTTTTTCATCATGCGTTGATTCGTCTGGTTGAAAAAAAATTCGAGCTCGGATTTAAAAGAAAAATTATAATGAAGCATTGTGATGAATTGTAAATGTTTACGGTAAATACTGTTCAAAATGTCCACCATTCAATCTATCACCCCCTTCTACCAATGAGCGACGCAGATTTGTACACGAAGGAGTCGGAGTCCGCCGGGCTGTTCCAAAAAAACCTCTGTGATAATTAGTTGCATTTCATTGTTCGCATTAGTACAATGCCTGTGACATTCACCAACGTAGGATACGCTGACATGATGCTTGTGTATGAGTACACAAATCTAAATGCACGTGAAGCTGTGAGGGAATATCAACGGCGATTCCCGCTGGGAATATCACTGGCGGGTTCCCATAAAAGCGTATTTCCTCTGGTACCTAAAGTATGATGTTTTCGTGAATGCTGTGTCGTGTATCTGTCTGCTACTCACATTGCGGGTTTCGGTTCATCTGCATTTAGAAAAAAAGCGATGGTAACTAAAACGGGAGTATCCAGTAAAATACTACGTTTTTCTTACTTGAAAAACAATTTTCTCCCAGAAAACTACACGAAATTTCAAAACTGGTTATACCGCTGGAAAGCCTAGATTTTGGCGCATCTTTTAGCACTACAGGCTAAAATTCACATTCCTCATTACAGGGACTCATAAGCGTTTGAAGAAAGTCGAGATCTCCACGATTTGACAACGTGTACTTTTCAAGATGATTTTTTCACCCGTTTCATGTGCTCAAAAATGTTGGTTTTCCATTAGGGCAATAGGAAATTTAACGCTCTTTCCAATAATGGGTTTAGATTTGAAATCTCACACAAAATGTGGGAGATATGGCCGTTTTAATGCGGTAAGGTCGAAAAAACGATAAAAATCTTAAAATTAAAAAAAAAAAAAAACAACATTTCCAAGGGCTTAAAAAAAATTGCTAAAAGGCATTTTCGAACAGAAATTTCCTGGCCTGTGACCGTCACGAAAGTAACACCCTGTATTTGTAGGATCTCAAGGAAAACAATTATACAAATGAACTGCCAGTCACTAAAATAGAACGTGACAAGAATATATGGTAACAAATGAATGAACCGATAAAATTTAGTCTTTTAGACTTCCAGCACAGCAAATAAATTCCATTTTAATCAATGACTTGGGTAAAAACTTTATTAATTTGAAAAATAATAAATATTATCAAATTTATTTTATTTAGCAGATATTACTCAAACAAGTGTTATCATTGAACATTACACAATAAGCATCAACTTATGAAAAAAATCTACTTGTATTTCGTTAAAAAGTGCCAAAAAACGATAAAAATCCGGAATTTGCGTTTGAATATCTCACCGTTGAAGTTGTTAACCATAAAAATTATTGTTACCGATTCCTCCACACAAAGCATCCAAATTTTAAAACGATGTAGGTCTAAAATGCGATAATTTAGAGAAATTGGCTCACACAATCAGCACGAAGAAAATTGTTTTTCTCTGACTCTGAAGATGTCATCAGTTGTTTTCAATAGTGTGGATCGAAAATCGCATTTTTCCCCGACGAGGGAGCGTTGAGGTTTTAATTCACGATCTCAGCCGCTGCCCCAACCTCATTAACAGATTGACGTGACCTGCTAGCCCCAGTCATATGGCTTGATGAATGAATGAAAACTTGCCTTCATTTAAAAAAATAATTTCAAAACTTCTTACACAACGAGTGACTCGCCATCATCGTGATCCCATCGGAACGCCCTATGTGTTCACTCCAAGTCCGCGTAACAATAACTAAACGTAAAATTCTGTACGGATAACAAAATTGAAAAATGAATAGGAAATCGGTGCACAATATCTGATTTAAATGAAAATTACTATCTTATTAATTCTTACCTAAAAAGTAACTGAATTTAATCACAACGACTTGAATGTACATGGCACAGACTAATAGCGCAATTACACAGGTCTGCAACCAAAAAACTGCATACGATTTTTTTTACTGTTTCCCATTGATTTTTGCATGCTAAAACCGAAAAAAGTAATCAAAAAATTCCATCACGTCTAGTTTTCTCGCAAAACTGGTTTTTTGAGTACCGCATACGGTGTTATTCAGCTCAATTTGGTAGTTGCTTCCAAGTTGTCAATTGTATGAATTGAATGAATTTTTTCACTCTCATATTTAGTCATGTCACTCCCAGGATTGATACGAAATGCAAGAGAGGGGACATGCTAGCTGACTATTGTTGGGTGCTCAAGAGGGATACGGACAACGCTGGAACACGAAAACGTGTGCGAAGATGTATCAAAGAAAAAAAAAAGGTTCCACAAGCAAACTGAATGAGGTTTTTGAGCATTTTGTACTGAATAGTACACAAATACTTTCTTTTATTTTTAGTTTATAGACAATACAAATTATCGTGTTTTTTCTACGTTTTCGTTTTTTATGTACCCCTCTCTCCTAATTTGCAAGAACGCTGTACGTGATGGAGGAAAATAGCGGATTCAGCACACAAAAAAATATAAAATTTAGCTAAAATATTCCATGCAGCTGATCAAAAAAAATTTTCTTGCAGACCTGTGTTAACTACGTTTATAAGCGAACAATCTGTTGAGAAATCAATGAAACTCATATTCAACCTCAGATCTACGCCTTAGATCCATTGGCTCTGTATGATATTTTACCGAAATCGTAGCAACTATTGACTAATTTCTAAATTAAAAGCGTTTTATACTTAGCTGCTGCCACAGAAATCCCATGTTTGGTTGACTCGTACAGTCTATATTTCAATGATTATAATTTTGATGAACAATTCACTACGTGGAAATATCATGAACTTATTCAATGGTACCTAGCCAGATTTGTATCTAAAAGCCACACGTTAGGGAGCAAATCATTCTGCTTGAAGCGCCAATTCTATTGCTTATACTTGATAAGACTTGAAATAGAAAGATTGGAGGGGGGGGATTGGTGATAGCTGATAAATCGAGTCCATCCACTGCTCGTTGTTAGTTGTGTACTGCACATACTCTTCATTCATAGACTTTATGAAGGTGTCCAGATCGAACCTCCGAATTAATACTTGGATTACGGTATTTCGGTTAGACGGAGGGTTAACGGCGAACTTGTCCAAGTGGCAATTAAATCGTAAGCCAACCTGCAGAAGGTGGTTGTTCGGCCAAAGAGGTTTGTGCCACCAGGGAAGGTTGTTGGTTCAGGGTGTAAGGATAAGGGATTAAGAGGCAGACATTGGAGGATGAGACGGGAGAGGCAGGGAAGAGTGACGATAAGGGCATGAGACAATGGTGAGATAGGGACATTGATATCGGCGGTTAGGCGAGTGGTACAGAGGGATCTGTGGGATGGCCGTGAAGGAAGGGGCGGGGAGACAGCGCCCAACGTTGGTCCGACCTCCTGAATCGATACGCAGTGGGGGTCCCCTGATCTGTAAGGGGCCACTCCGCACCTGTATCGTAAAACCCATATCCTCACACCCGTCAACATAATTACGCATTTTTTTCTACGTTTACCCATAACGCCCTCATCACATTTCAACTTCTTCTTATTCTAATGCATAGCAACCGAAATTATCAAAAAAATACAACCCTCGGATCAGAAAATTTCAGAATATAGGTGCGTTACCGATTGATTCTAACTCGGATTACTTTCTCAGGTATCTCAGTAGGCCTGTACACTCGTCATGTGTCATGACTTAATCGGCGTCTTGGTTTTGCCTGCTTAATTAAGTCCTAAAAACTGCCTCTCATCAAACTCAGTCATTTTTAATACTAATAATTTCTAAACATAATTTAGTTACACATTTATATGCATTTTCTTATCGTATACGCTGCCTTATAAAATTTTTGCACGTTCCTAGAGTTATTAGAAGTATCAATCATTTTATGACGATACGCTTTTTATTTGACCATACAAGTTTCCTTAGAAGTTTAGTTGGCATCAACATACTTGATTCTTACCATATTAGCTCCTCGGATATTAAGCTTTTTTCGGCATTCAGGAATTCAATAGAACATTCTTTTTAGTTTTAAACAATCCTTCACAAGCCAGGAGTCCTTACCCCTCAAAACAAAAGGTCCTTACTCTAAATCAGCCACGTTTTAAATTAACTTCCCTAAATAAACAACATACTCGACAATTGTGGAGGAGACATTCGCACCCTTCGACCTCAAACTGCCTAAACGTGAGGTGTATACTTATTTTTTGTTTTTGTCAAATTTTAATTTCCACAATAAATGTACTGGTAATGTATCATCCGAATCTTCAACTGACCTTCTTTGAGAAACAAAACTAATGGCATATAATTAGAAAAACATTGTAGTATTACCTCAAATCTGTTGTCTAGCCCAGTTTATCGACACAGTAAAAAGTCCATCCAAGTCACCGATTGCCCGAGAGTTAGACCAAACTCTTACCTCCATATAATCCCAAAATAGATTCTCTTTCACATCAACTTTCCTATCACTCGGGGTACAAAATGAGAGAAACACATAATAATTCGTCCTTATCCTCACACATTTCTAACATTTTCTTCGTACATCCATAATCATCAGACCATTTTCAATCTTCCTTTATATAGACCACATTTAGATATTGAGGCAGTAAGATCAAAGTATCTCCTCCATTTTCCACCACGAAGTGTCTACAGAACGATTAACCCTTTCGTTTTGCTCAAAATTACATAAATATGTTGCTAGTTGTTACATTTCGTATTGCTAACAAAATTCCTTCACTCTTACGACCAAATTTATCAAATTTGTCTGCCAATACTCATTTTAATATATGTATTTTTCAAAAACTGAGACATGCCCTTCATATTTTCCTCTTTGGCACGGATGTCTAAAAGAGAAATAATGTCATACTGCTTTACAAAATTGGCAAAATCCTTATTGAGATATTTGCTCATTAAATTATTGATATTATAACAAAGAAGACTAATCCGCTTGAGGCAAGAAGGCAGAGAACAAACGGGCATTGGTTCTCATTATGATCTTTACTTAAACGAATCCAAAATTCAGAAAAGTTTTTCTCCTGTAAACTGCTCCAGCAGGTCTCTCCCATCTACATTTCCATTCCATAGCTGTCATCGTCAGACAATGTTAACGTGGAACTTCCAACCATGATGACATCTTCCCTCGGCTTGGCTACAACACGATGATTTAGTTTCATTATTTATTTTCTTAATTTGTTTGAAATATCGGTCTGCGAAATGAATATTTCCCCGTAACTTCTTCAAATTTAGAAAAATGATAGCGATATCATAGATTGATCAGACTTTAATTGAGCCAAAACCAGACTGCCAAGAAGATCAATTTTCCTTATCGAGTGCGCATCAACCGGTTGCACATCAACTTCCATGACTTTCAAACATACGTTTTTGATGACCATTCTTTAATCTTGATTATCGTCACTCTACTTATTTAGTGAAAAAAAACGCTGTCTTTGGCAAAAACTGAACAACCTATATTTCAAGATCGTTCAACACACACCTACTACAACATTGTGTTGTAATGGACGCATAGCTAACAATAAACAACTGTCCTGGGCAAAACGCCTTCTCAAGCTGGGCGTTGGATAACTCCCAAGCTTACACTAATGATTCATGTCTTTGCCCTGACAGTGGCTTTGTGAAGACATCAGCAATAATTTTCTCGGTTCGCTTATATTTTTGATCGATCTCCCCATCAATCACAGCTTCTCAAACAAAACGATGCCGTATATCAATATGCTTAGACCGGAATGATATACAGGGTTTCGCGCCAATTCCTGTGCACCATGATTATCGTTGTAGACTGTTATAGGATCTTCTTTATGCATTACTCTTATATATATCAGCAAGCAGTCTTTTGATGCTGACACCCTAATTTGAAGCTTCACCTGTAGCCATGTACTTATCCTCCGTGGTTGAAAGTGCCACTGTCATTTGTTCACGAGATCCGACTTGTAGGAATGTGTCAGTGTAGCTATGACTTGCAGTCGTCCACAGATGGTCCAGTCATCGACTCCACATCCTGTCAACTGTTCTCCCCTGATCGAGAGAATCTAAGTGCATAGATGAGAGTCCCCTTTAAATTTCTGAGAACGATTTTAACTGCCATAAAGTCCTCTTTCCCACAACGGTTAGTGCTGGTGACTAGATGCATTAGCGATCCAACTAGATTCTTGTAAGGGTATTAATTAATTTCGACTAACTTCAGTCCTTCTAGTTTCTTCAACTTCATCGATATCCACCGTTGGTTTGGAATTTTCCATTCCAACTGTATCCGAAATTCGCTTAATGTAACTGGGCCTGAGGCATGTGTTGTGAGGGTGGTGGAATGGTATAGTTGCCCCTTCCAAGCAGATGGATGCATTGTTATGCTCCGCCACGCTCAGAGGATGATTCAGACGCTTGCAGGCGTCCGACTCATCTCCCAAGGCGGCAGATTCTAAAATCGGGAAGGGGCCAACTAACCATATCCATCACAGTACACATTTCCATTTTCATTTGTTGTCTCTATACCAAGTGTGGAATGGAATGGTCCCACATATTAATATCTCCAAGTTTCCCCACAGTTTGTCCTTGATCACGCCATTAATAATATAATAATATTCGAAATTCTTTATTATTATTATAGTTTAAAATAAATACAATAAGTTCAATGGAATTTTTACTTCGTGTGCTTTTATTTTGTTGTCAGAGACTGTTTCATCAAAATTACTGTAAAACACATACATTTCAGCGTCATATTCATCAAGCAATTTCACATCTTAAGTGAATGAAATTTCGATACCAAATTTCAGATCCCTTCACTCGTTTTGAGTATCCAAAATATATATGCTCTTGTATGCTTTTTGATCAAAATCCTTTTGTAGTTCATAAACGAGAAGTCAAAATTTTTCGAAGTATTTTACATTCGCTTCTTGGTTTTCCGATAACTTATACAAAATTTTGTCTCCAATATATTTATATCTTCATCGTTTTCAAATATAATTAGCCGTATTACCTGCTTCGTCCCAGAGTTCTGGAGGTATACTTGCTTTGATCATCATACATCTTGCAGCTTCGACTAACCTTCCATTTTTCCGTTCACTGACCTCTTTTTATTGAGGAGTATCGGGTACAGACAAGACCTTTTTATTCCTTCCTTTTCCAGAAATTGGTCAACATCATTATTTTTATATTTCAGTCCGTTCTCTGACTGCCAACATTTGATTTTCCGGCTTGCTTGTTTTTGTACTTCTTTTCGTGTTTTTGAAATCCATCCAATGCCTCTGATTTTTGTTTGAGAAATTGCACTTCACACCATCTTGTACAGTCATCAATGAGCGTTATAAAATATTTATCCTATTGAATCCACTCTCATTTGTCCACAAATGTCCGTGTGAATTAACTCCAGTATGCTTCTTTTCCTCTCAGACTTTTTTGGGAATGAAGTTTCTATCATTTTACCCAGTAAACATCCTTTACAACAATCTATACTGATTCTTACGTCCGCTGCCGTTGGTTTCGATCTTCCTTTCAGATAGTACAAATCCCCCATTCAGTCAGCTTTGAATAAAGTTTTACCGTTCTCATAAATTACGGATGCTTCCAGTTTTGTGAATATCACTGTAAACCCTTTATCAGTGATTAGTTCTAATGGAAGATTAGTTCTAAGATCCGTTACAAGTAATATATCTTCGAGTGAAAGTTTTTGAACTGCACTGTCGGCATTCACTAGCAACGGAAAATACCTTTTCCAATCACCGGTATTGTAGTTTCACTCGTCGGTTTCACATACTTTTGTGGTGCTCTCGTAACTTTTGAAACTAGTATCATCACACATATGAGCTGAGCAACCACTGACCCATTTATGTGTAGCACTTGATTCCCTGCCATTAACACCACAGTTGCAGTCCCATCGATGCATCCGTTACCACAATATTCATCTTCGTCGACATTGGGCTTGAATCTCCTTCTCTGTGAAAACCTGAAAGATTAGTGCTCCAATTTGTTACCAGCTTAGCATTCAGCTGTCGTTTGTTCTCGCCCAACGAGGTTTCCGCGAGAATCAACGGGTTTCTTGTCTTGAAACTGCAAGAGTATCACTTGCCTGGGATTGATGATTTTATTTCATGCCTAACTTACCTCTATTTCTATTATACGAAGTGCTTCTGGATTCGGTAACTCATCTCTCGCATCGATGGCGATTCTAACATTTGCATAGGGTTCCGCTAAGCAACAAAAATCATAATTATCAATAAATTCCTGTTGATTTAAACGCAAACGTCTTGCAATCTACCGACGGCCTCCATAAATTGACTGAGGTGTCTTGTGCATCTTCCAGCTTGCAGGTGAAAACCGTTATCAATATTGTTTCCTTTCTCGCTGGCCCGAACGACTGAAGCACTTCTTTCAGTTTTTGTGACACGTTATAGGCTGTTATACTAAATTTTATATTTATCAATTCATGTGGATTAAGCATAAGGATCAAATCAGTCTTAGCTTCCTGGTCATCAATGTCTCATTGACCACTTGCTTCTATGATCGAGGGATTGTCCGTAACTGTTAGTTTCTTCTGTTCTCTGTTCACGTAGTTCCGAGCCCTATTTTTGAAAAAAGAGAGCAGCGACGTCTAAAGCCTGTGTGTCGTAATTCGATTTTTCGAGTGGTCGTGCTCTAACTGAGCCACTCATTTCGAATTCATCATTTTGCGCTGTGTCGTTAACCTCTACTCGTTTTGTGAACGAAATCGACAATCTCTCTATGGAAACTGAACTACCCATATTTCAAGATTGTTGAACACACACCAATTGAAAGAACGGGACAGACAGGTCAACAGTTGTTAGGGACGACTAGCTATCAATTACTGCTGTAGTCACTTTTAGTATCATAAAAAATAGGATTATATCTTTTGGTACATTATCAACGATTTCATTTGAGTTGGTACATTCTTGTTTTAGTAAACTTACTAAATTTCTTAACGGCAATTTTTTTGGGTAATGCTATCGACATAGCTTTATAAATATTTCATTTCATCCAGCTTTTTACATAAAATCCTGAAATCACTTTTCGCTGCAACGACATCCAACACAGTAGCCATGAAGTCCATCAAATCCTTGATAATACTCTTTCCCGCTTCACCCATCTTTTCCTCAAGTATTCTATTTTCTCCTAACAGATTTTTCTTGTCTCCTTCGTTTCAACTGAATCCCTTCTACGTTTAATCCCACCTTGTTCGTTAATCAGCCAGCCTGGAATCGGTAATGCGCAATGCTCACCTGCCGCTTAGTTATCGTGGTTATGATATCACGCACCATCTCAAAACAATAACAAACAGCCTGACTCTTAAGCCAGGGCAAAACAAAGCACTTGTAATGCAGATCCCACTTGTTGTAAACAGTACACTGAGCGAACCAATTCAGAAAATCTCTGGAAGGGTAATAAAAAATTCATCATCGCAGCACAACCGAAACCACGTTGGTCCGTTAATTGATGTGCTTAATCACTTGAATATAAGGTAACTCAAGTATTTGAAGACTGATTAAAAAACCGACTCCGAGTAACTTCAAACTGATCACTTAAAGTAGCCCAAAACAAACAGGTGTTATTGCTTCCGACGCTCAAAGTAAGGTAAAAGTAAAAGTCAGTGTGTAGGACGGATTTCTCCAAAATAAATCCCTACATTCGAGCGATCCATCTGTTGTACAGGAATAAATTGAGTTCGAGCACGATCTCAAGATCTTTGTTACTTGAAAAGAATATTCTTCCCACTTTCAGGCTTATGGCAGTAATAGGAATACATTTCATCCATAAATGTAATCCTGATGCAAATTAATAACCTTGAAGGTTTAATTAAAAATAAATAAAACAAATATTGCAATTATTGGCACCCAACTAGTGAATCTTTATTTCTTGTCACTAAGTTCTATCAACCTCACTGGCTACCTCAGGTGGACAAAATTCAGAAACTTGTCCATATTCAACCTTCGGGTTCCCAGATTACGGAAAAAATAATTTAAAAAATCCAATTAATTTTTTGACACGATTGGCGTGCACACAGTGGTCTAAAATCAAATTGATTTGCTAAAATTTGGCTGAAAAAAAATTATGTTATCACCCAAAGCGCACAAAATCGCAAAAGTTCTTTGCAACATTTAAAAACTAGAAGGATTGCTGAAACAAATCCTGCAGACAAATCCGTGGGGTAACTTGGCGTTAATATAGTTTTTCGTTATTGAATAGGGACACACATTTACAATTCGCTAAGTTAAATCTACAGGTAGAATGCGATTTGTATTCAATAACGAATGTAGAAATTCAATGTTTTACCTGTCTCAGCAATGTCCATTGTTCAATAAAAGCAATAAAACTTCGTGCTACACACACCTTGAACATAATGAATGGCCATCCAATTAATAAAATCCCACTGCCGGTTATCAATCACTTGTGTAAACATGACTGATTCACTCTAACTAATAATAAAAAGGTAAAACACTCAGAAATTCCAAACTTTTGACGTGACTTTTGTCCACCTAAATTAGTGATTTTGCCCATTGTGCGGCGGGCTAATGCGTTATTGTTTAACGGGTGCTAATTTTTTGAAATGTTTGCCTTTTGCCAATAAAATAAATGTGTAATTATATATTTATGAGAAACATTTATAATTTTTCGGTAATTGAAAAACACACTGTAATGTTTTTAGTTGGGTATAAAAATACAGTTCGGATACCCCCAACTATGGTAGGTGGCGTTAAAGGAAGTTATTGGGTGTGAGTGGTGGCAAAGCGAGGCTCCTGAAGTTTCACTATAACGCGTGAGCGGAATCTAGATTAATTTCGTCCAGTGAGTGGGGAAGGGAATTCGCAGGTCGATAGCTACGAGAGGTTGTGTGTTGTGCTAGCGAAGGGGGAAGACAAGAGGTGAATATAAGGGAAGGGAAAGGGTTAAAGGTGGGAAGAGAGAATGGAGTGTGGTTCACAGTGTGTGGTATCGAAGCCTTCTTACCTGCCGCTATGCTGACCCACTTGCGAGATACGACAGTTGAGCATCTGCATCAGCGATTCTATCTTGCTTCAACCTTCATCTTCACCTACAGCTCCTTCCATTCACTCAAGCGGCCTCCCGTCAACCTTGCCTGCGGCAAATTATGCCAATTCAACGCGGATGCGAACCACTTGAAACTTTCGCACACAGCTGTCGCTTCTACCTGATTGAAATCACCTGGTACACTCACATGTATCAATATTGTCAGCGAAATGTGCTTCCCCATACAATTGATCCACGAAACTTTTGAATGCTACCCCAATCGTTTGCATACATTACAATAAATCCCCCCTGTCTCCCTATTCACTTCGAGTCAGCTTGAAACTTTTTCGAAAATGTTCGCTCCAATATTTAGAGCATAGTTGAATGTTTTTTTTTTTTTTTCTTCTTTCGGAACAGAGGGGGAAAATGCGTTACGCAGAAGCTGGGCCATCCGGAGGCCAGCCTACTGTTGGACCCCATCCCTTTAGGAAACTACCAACTAAAGAAAACCTTTGTGAGTCCTCAGCTCAGGGAAAAACTGCCCCGGAACTACTTTTTGGCATTACTTCGGGGCAGTAGCATGCTTGACGAGAAACTCCTGTCCCTCTCAGAAAACACTCCCGTCCTGATTCATCACTTTAAGCGTCACATCCGCACTATTTATGCTTTTCTTCGCCCGCAGGCCCTCCTGTCAACAAAAGACATAGTAAAACACGCGCTGACATTTAATAAAAGGTAAATGTGATGCGATTAATAGTTGAATCTACGAAGCCTCACGAACGAATTACGATGCGGTTGAAACTACATCTCAACGCTGACCAGCGATAGAAAACTCATGTTATGGCGTTACGATATCTATAAACACGACAATAAGGAAATCTACTGGCTGTAATAGCTTACGAATATTCCAGTAGAAATCGGAGATAACTCAAAATAATAATGAACTCTAACCATTTTTTGAAATTTTAACCAGGTTTGGCATCTAGTTTATCTGATTTTTGGGGAGGTATATTTGATTAAGTTCATGGATTTACTACCAATTTGAAAAGTTTTTCACTATTTACTCATCTCATACGCCTGATGAAAAAGGCCATCTGTTCCACAAACAACGAAACGAACCATCAGCCCTTAACGTTCTTCATAAATGCCGAACGAAAAGACGGGAATCGTGGGAAAATAAAAGTGTTGAGCAAACTCCGGTCTCGTTCTGAATCAAATTTAATTGAACCCGTCTGGTCAATTGATTTACGAGGTCGGGTTTAATTATCACTTCAAAAGATTATATCAATTAACTTGTTGAATACTGTCGCGGGATCACGGAACGCGCTTTAATAAAGTTGCGAAAATAATTACAATCGGTTAGAATACGAATTATGCATTTCGCCTACCCGAAGTTACACTTATAATGGAGACGATATATTAACTAGTTATAAATGAATTTCTAGTAGTATTGCGCTGCAATAAGCTATAAGAGCATTAGCCATTTCTGACATTCAAGCAGTTTGCTGATAAGTTTAAATTTACTAAACGTGCGTTTCACATTCAGATTGATACAGAATAAATGTCAAAGTTGTACCAAATCCCAACTTGTTATATGAATGCGAGCGCTCCTTCAAAAAACGAACACCTCCTTCCTCGCTTAACTCAAAACCGCTATCAACCGCTTTTATAATGAATATTCATACGGACAAAAAATATACATGGTAATAAGTTCAAAATATAGCTATTTATTGGTATTCCTATCACTTAGTGTAAAGTCAATTTTGACTATCAAATCAAATTTATTTTAACTTTTTGATTCAAAAATTGTTAGCTCATTTCATTGATATTTAAATACCGTTTGGAGCATGAAATTATAAATAAATTGTATATATTCCAATTTATAAGTGACCTACGTTTCGCTGTTAAAAATTTAAATTTATCTTCTTCAGCAGTTTTTCTATTTTAATAATTCTTTTTAGTACTCTTTTTGATTTTTTCCAATTCACAGTGCTGAAGAACTAGGTACAGTTGGATGGAAAGGATGGGAGCATTATCGCTGAAACTGGCAGGCTGCTGATCATTTTCATGCCCGGCCGCATGCCAAGTGCTTAGAATGCAGAGCCTTTTAGGCACAGCCATCTTTGTGCCTAATTCCATGTAGAATTGAAGAAAGTTTCAGCTACTTATAGATTTATAGAGAGAATTTGTGATAGAGCTTAATGGTATCTAAAGACTAATTTTTCAAGAATGATTGACACAATACTTGGCATATTAGTTGTAGATAAAGTGTTGGAAACAGGACTTCCCGCAACCTACAAATAGGTGTGAGCAGCTTTCAACTATCCAATACCGCGAAGTATGCAACACTTATCACCATATCATCGGGAAAATACCGATAATAAATATCTCCTTCTAATAATTGGATTTTGGGATTGGGTAGTCCTTTGGCATTAGCCTTGTGGTCTCTCCTCAGGTTTTCAACAAAGAAGATCCCCCGAGGATAAGGAATAATTCCTAATCAGAGTTGTTGGATGTACCCAAGTCTATCCACATTTCCAGCTGAGCAGGCTAGTATCGGAGTTTTTGGCAAGCCCACACAACTCTCATTGTCGGAGTGGGCGCCTCCACACGCCCTACCATACTATTCCTCCCTCAGAGTGCCCACTGCATGACAAAATGAGATAACCACCGCGCCCGCGAATACGACCTCAACTGGTGGCGGGATGGGAGGCAGTAGGTTCAGCGACGAAGTCTATGCACCTGAAGCCTGGGGCTCTGCGTGCCTGCGGTATCAAGTTATTGGAGCGATGGACTGTAGGTGCCGTCCCATTTAAACGCTAGAATGCTCGCTAGCCCGATACACAGAAGGAGATTCTATGTCTATCCTCTCACTGGGCAAGCCCAGCCCAAGCATTATTGAAGCTGGAGGGTGGTCCCTATTCCTGGCACCTATGGTCCACAAAGTGCATCATTACAGCCAAAACATCGATTGAACCATCTGTAATTTGCCTTACGTTTCGACTTTCACCTCCCGAATTGCAAACACTCAGCAATTGTAACACCACGAAAATTTGTTGGGAGTAGGGAACAACAATTTTGTTCTATAGTACTTTTAATAAAGAAAGTTGAAAAAACAAACATTCTAACAATATTTTTTTTTCGGTGGCAGGTGAGGAAATCTTTGAGATCCTTAGGTGGAAATCGGATCTCCTAAGATACCCAAAAGGGACCGCACTTTGGGTTATGTTGGATTCAAATCCACTAAAACCTCACCTTCCATTTCCCACGACGGAACTCAGCCTGGAACTGTTTGACACATTACTTCAGGCTGGTTCTAGGGAGGGATATGTTACTCCTCTCGGTCCGTGTTCTCTCTACTCTGCCTCTCCCGTTCCTTCACAGCCTTTATTTTTAGGATCTTTTCAGAAAAGGATGCGACGGCGGTCCAGTTCTGTTCACGCTCAAGCATTTTACTTAGAATACATTCTGGTCTCATGTCCTGAGGTGATATCTCCAGTGTCTGCTGAAGCCAACTTCTGTTGGCAGCCCAGTATTCACATTTAAAGAAAGTATGGAACACATCGTCATCATCCTCTTCCTTGCAGTACGGGCACGCTGGGTCATCCACTTTCCCCATCCTATGCAAGTAGGCGTAGAAGAGTCCATGGCCTGAGAGGAACTGCGTCAGGAAAAAGTTCACCTCCCCATGTGGTCAGTTCATCCACGTGTCGATACAGGGTATTAAGCGTGCAGTCCATCTTCCTCGGTGATTCTAACAATATTAAGGTAGTTATACCAGCCGGAATGTTGACAAAATTGTCTAAAATAAGTATGGGGACTCAGTAAATAAACTCGTACATGTTTACAAACAGCAGCTCTTTAAGAACGGTGCATCCATGATTATTGATGGGTGTTTCTACCCAATTTTGTTAAGGAACAGTCAAGCTGGTGGGGAATATTTCTGAAGCTTGTCTTCCGGACGATTGGAGTAACTCTTCAAAGACAAAAACGGGAATTAAATGTACAGGAAACTGTGCGAGTAAAAAAGGAGGGAAGAATACACACTAAAGAATAATAAGAATACATGCGTTTTCATGGGAAATCCAAAGATCGTAGGAGTTCGTTTTAGTGGCATCGTCGTTGATAATCGCCTTCCCTCCTACTCACTCTTCTTTCATTTCCCTCCCACCTCATTCTATTAAAGCTTCATCAAAAGCAAATAATGCTCACTTAGCCGTTAAAAGATTGAATCTTGAAAACTGTTGATTTGCAACGAAATACAATATTTCATTCAACACTGTATTGCTAATACGGACTAAGTCACTTGCGACGAAGTTGTGGAAACCCATTTCAATAAAAACGGAGCAAGATAGAACGTTGTCTACATTTCGACGAAAATAATGAGTTTCACAGTTGAATCGGTTTCCATACTCCGTTTTCACTGTATTGATAAGTTGAGAGTTTTTGGATTCGTGAGGGTTCCAAAAATTGTAAGTCATCCATCAATAATACGTTATATTTCGATTGAATACTAAACTCATTTTACATTTCAGATCATTCTGAAAAGCTTTCGCTTAGCTTCTTTTTGAGTGTGAGTCTGTTGTGTGTCTATAAATCTTCGCTACAAACTTTACTTCTACAATTTTCATTCAATTTCGTACGGAATTACCGGGAAATGTGCAGGTTAGGCTGTAAATGGTGCATACACGATTGTTAACTCTGTGTAAGCGGAAACGTAAAAACGATCAACCATGAATAGCTCACAACCTAGCCTGCCGATCTCGCTTTGAATTGCTAGCTAATCAGAGAGGGACTGTTCAAGGAAAGTTCAATCACGTACCGATTTCAACACGATCATTTAACCCCACCAAACACGACCATGTTTGTATGACCAGACCTTCTCGAACTGTTGAGCGAAGAGGTGCAGAAACTGTACAAGCAGTTGTTCAACTCCATGAAGGATTTTAGTAAAAGACTGTAGAAATCATTGAAGCAAATTTATTTTCAGGCGTTCACAACTTGAGAGACCACAACCTAAGAAAATAATGATGGCCTAGATAACATGGTAAAATTGAATAAAAATCATCATGCCAGGATGCTATAAAAGGAGCAACATGTATATTCTGTCTGTTATCTGTTCAAATCACACAAAGACTTCCTGCCTACCAATAAATTTTGAATGTTAGTTTTTAAAATAATTAGCGGTATCCTCAGCTCCAGCTAGGTTTTCCACTCACCGTCTCCATTCGTAAAGGCGGTTTGAGCTCTGCAATTTAGCACCCGGACAAAATATGTGTTATGCTGACTTGATGGATAGGGGAAATAGCCGTACTGTCCATTCTAAGCACAAAAGGCGAGTTTGAGTAGGGAGGTGAACAGCCCAAGCTTCACATTCTGGGACATAAACGAAGAAACGACGGTGATGAGAACCCTCCCACACGCCCTGAAGGGTCAATAACGATGGTATGCAACTAATGATTAATTTATCTTACTGATTCCTAAACGTTAATTTCCTGAAAAGCAATTGTTGGATTAACTAGACATTAGCTGTACCCTAAATGGTAGATACCTTCTTCAACTCTGCAACATTGCTCATTGTCGCCCGTATTCTGATGAGATGTTTTCATCTGTTTTTTTTTTTTTTTGACAACCATATGCCCGGTAAGTTTTATTAACGAATTCCACAATATTGATAGAGAAGAAAAGTGACTGCACTGTTACCACGTTTACCAAACTGTTACCGATTTGACCCTTCCCGGACTAAATTCCTTTCTTCAGAATTTAAATTTGTAAGTATTGAAACCATGATGTTTTTTTAGCACCGTTAATATGTGCGTATGTGAGCAATTAGCCAAACTAAAAAAATTGTGCAAACGTAAATCAGCAAACCCTTAGTGTGAAACATCAATTTTCATGGTTTTTCCCTGCTGATTCGGTTGTAAAAGCGTGCAAATTTGATAAATTGGAAGATGGAAAGCACCACGTTCATCAGCATTTAGTGATAATGGAGATTGATGTACCCCACATTGTTTGTTTCCAAACATTCAGTAGGTTTGCACAATTTAGATGATTTGACAACGGTGCGCGCTCCTGAACGAGTTGCGTACGGCGTGAAAAATCAAATTTTGGAAGTTTTCATGGAATAGATCGTAGAATCCGAACCTGCAAGAAAAACGCTGCAAACAATCACACAGAGGGTCATTATTCATGTATTAGATAGCCCTGTCACGTGAATCACTGATCTACGTATAGTACATAGATGTAGCCAGTGTAAATTACCGAAACTCGCGTCTAAATATCTTGTGACTGCATTCTAGATGGGATAAAAAAGGCCCCCGTCTAAATGTCATCGCGGTAGATTGATTAAGAACGTAATTAGTCACATGGGTCATTCAGCTGATCACTGTGTCCCATACATTGCAATTGACTTAGATGTCCATACCACTCCATCAACTGAAATCGTAAGTGCTGAAATCTCGAGTGCATATTTCCATTGAAATGTATCAGCTGATTCGATCCCACGTGATACTAGGCCGTTTTTACTACGCCCAAGCACGTTGGCATTCACTACGAGTTCACGGTATTTTATTAATTTTTATGGAAGTTCTAAACTTCAGGGAGGACGAATGAATGAACGTAAACCGGCCGAACCGGTTGTCATTCTACGAGTAATTCTGAAGGGACGTCTATTTTTACGATCATAAAAACAGTTGTGTTATTTCAAAAGTTTTCGATGTATAGATTCTTAACAATGCCAGTGTTTTGATTTAATCCTAAAAGATCGACTGAGAGCTTTGCCGAGAATTCGGTCTCAACTAGACCTCAAATGAGGAGCTTACTTTCAAACAGGTACATATATGTCCCCTACATTTTTTTTAAGTGCCTTGCAATCGGAATGCATATGTGCATTCCGATTGCAAGGCGCTTAAAAAAAATGTAGGGGACGGATTTGTTACCTTTTGATGCAAACACATAACTTTAGCCCCGGAATTGACGTGGATGTGTTCTGTTTTGTTCGGTAATGATAGGGGGATCTGATTCAATTCATATTCAGAGATAGAAAATTGAGAAAAAAACGTTTTCTCCCAGATTTGGATATGTGCGTTTTTGAAAGTAAGCTCCTCAAATGTGATTTTTAAGCCATGTTGCGTCAACTTAGGTTTAGTGGTTTCAGCGAATAGCTCTAGATGGAGGAAGAACAGATTTTTTATAATTCAATTTACGGATTCTACATAACTTGAAACGTAAAACAACTAACGTTGATGGGGGGGGGGGAATAACACATTTTTCTTGGTCGATTACGAAGTTCATTACTGAAAATGATATACCAAACAGGGGGGAGGAGGTTCCTATTTGAAAAAGGAAAGTTGGAGTTCAATGCGCACATAAATGCTGACCAAGGGTTGAGCACAATCAGAAAAATCGGTTGGTGGGTCAAATTACCTTGAAATTGAGCTTAGAATCCGAATCTGCAATAAAGAATGAAGGGTTCTACTTAAAGTAACATAGTTAGTGTGCGTTGCGCACATTTTTGCACGTACGCGGTGCTAGAAAACCTCATGGTTATAACATTCGTAAACAATTATAAAGACCCGACCCTTTATAATTATCTTTATGTTTATTGATGTTACGTATTTGTTTCGGAATGACAGAAGTAGGTTTAAGTATTCTATGTTCATGGAAGACAAAATAAAACAATTTTCCTTGTTCGATCTGATCTCTCACGTCTTGTTATGGCAGTATGACAGTGTTTTTGAAAGAATCATCTATACAATATGTTGATTCGGTTACTAGTACAAAATTCGCTCTACAGGATTCCTGTATACAACCTTTGCCTCTTTGCCCCTAGGTAGGTTGATAGGTAAGGTGACTCGAACTAAGATTTCAGATACGTCTGCTGCTTCGAATATAGCACAAGGTAAAGATAGGAGATTCGAGGAGGCTGGAGCAATTTCTCCAGATATTATTATCCGCAGCATCAGAACCAGTTACTCAAGGAAAGGAGGAACTTATAGGTGTGAAAACTGAACAAGGAATTACTTCAGAGTTTCCTCTTCTTCAGGCAACGTTTTTGGGGTAAGAAAGAAGGCATGGCTTGAGTTGTAACAATGGCTGAGAGCTCCACTGACTAGAATACTATCGTGGTAGGTGGCGTATATTTATACCGACAGAGCCCCATCTCTCGCCTCCCCGGGTAGACGGCCGAAGGGGGTAGCCATTCCGTTCCGCGCACCGCGAGCTTTTTTGAAAATAACTATGTTTACAAGGTTTGGTTAGTTCCGTTACAAACATTAACCTCTACTACGCTGAATTGTGGGGTTTAATAAATACTGTAGAGCAGTTTCTAACAACTAATTCTTTTAAGCAAGGCATCGGTGAGATTAGCGAATAAAAAGTTTCACGGTCCTTCTGACAGGCGCACGAAACACTCTCTCCGAATTCGATACCAGGTGTATTTCATGAATATGTGCCACTACTGTAGGAATTGCACAGAGATCTTCGTTGGATGCATACGAATGAGAGAGGAAAAAAAATCCTGTCCCACACGCACGGCTTCTACTGAAGGACGCTCATGCGTCACTCTATCCACAATAATTTCAGGCCGTGTTATCTCTTTCCTATGTTGGTGTGTGTTAGCGTGCTGGAAAAGAGGGTGCCCGTTGGATTCACGGAGGGAATCTATTTGCATGCATTATGATTCAGATTAGGCAGATTCGTTACGGGCGACGCGCTGAATGCCCCAACCGGCTGATTGCCACTGACACTCTGTATCGGTGTTAGACTAAACAGGGTCTTACCGTATGCGACATCTAACTGCATTGGGCCTAAGAAGATTGACCAAAGCGTTGTTAAATATACTTAGGGTAAAATAGAACATACACATAGATTGAGAAATCCCTTTCGCACGATGAGTGCTGAATTATTTGTAAATTATATGTGCTTTTTATTTTTCGTAATTGTTTTGGAGGTGTGGATCAAACCACGAGAGAAAAAACACCCGAATACTATTCCGTATCAAACATAACTACTACCGATTCCGTGAAAAAATCATAGGTTGAAATTTTCCATCGGTGTTTTATCGATTTTCGTAATTTCTAGAACGCAAATATTGTCTAGACAGCTCATGCCACAATTCTCCCTGTGTCCAGCGCTAGAGAAAAGGTAGGATTAGAGCAAAAAATGGAGTAAAACGTTGATTATTGCACTCATCCGTACCCTCTTGCACTTTTCCCCAACGTATGAGTTTTTGAAGATTTAAAAAAACGAGGGTTGATCAATAAAACCCACATTCGTTTGCTTAAAAACTAATTTTTTCATCTTTTGACCATATTTCAAGAATTAGCTCAAATTTCCAAAGCGTCTAGTTGGTATTTGATATGAAGATGCTGCAAATTACCACACAAAGGTTTATTATTTCAGTATTACATAACCCTCCTACGCTAATTACCGGACTACCAGCACTTTACTGTACAATCAGGGACAATGCGTTTTGGGTACACTCGGGAATACAAGCAGAAATTGAACTGGAATTCAATGAGATGAAATGAAAATACAACCAAAAAGAATGCTTTCAATTGTTACCCTGAACTGAATTGAGGCTTGGGAAATGGCGTTATGGATACCTAGTATGGCATCAACTGTGCTAATTGAGCGGCATCTAGTTACTTTTCATCCCAGCTGGGCGCTGTCGCTCAAACCTCCCACTGATGAAGCTCAACGCTCTGCAGGCTGACCGTCAACCCTTAATGATTTTTTCAAATGGTGAGCAAACGGATGATCTTACAGCGACCCAAGTGATTTCATTCGGTTCACGGAACTTATTTTTATTTGAGTAAAACAAATAACTACAATCTAACTTCAGTTAGAGATTGAAAAAACATTAGGCACTTTCTAAAACAACCGAGGAATCCCAGGTTGCTAGGAGCAGAAGTTCAAACGGTGTACATTGGGAAAATGATTAAATCCAGAAAATTGTTTCTGAGGTGTGAAATGATTAACAGGATAACGGGTTATGTTAAGCTGTACAAAAGATGTTTACCAAGTATTTGTGCTACAGGTAAATACTTTGTTAACCTAGCACAATAATGCATTAGGTCGTTAATTAGATATTAACAGCAGCAAATTAGAAAACTGAATAAATTTGAATGTTTTCCAGAGTTTTAACAGCTTCCAGCACGTTTTTTGGGAATATACTAAGTTCAAGTATCTTTTTATAGGAACCTCTGTAATCGAAAAAAACAACTAGTGACCCCCCTACAAAAGGTTTTGTGCTGCTCGTTTGGTCAAAAAGGTGCCCGTAATGTGGTGATCAGGCTTTTATTGTCTTGCTGTTGTAATGGTGAGAGGTTTAAGTTAGCAATAGGACACTTGGACACATCGGATCATATGACAAATTGTTCAAAACCAAACCTGTACATACAGGCTGAAATTTTCTGTTTCTTTATAGCTTGTGAAATCGCCCAACGTATTTGTTATCAAATTAATTTTCGAAATGGTTACAAGATTTTATTATATTTCATAGATTTGGCAATATTTATTAAATCCGTATTGGAGAAAATTAAATATTATTTTGCTTCAACATGCACCAAAAATGGTGTTGACCTTGAGCGTCCCGTGAAGGCAGACCCTCTCAAGTTTTTAAGTTGTGGCTTCTTTCTAATAATGAACTTTTCCACTCTATCTAGAAAAAAATGTAATCCTCGCTCGTAACTTGTTCGTTTACGTTTCAAAGTTGGGGTATCTCAAGTCGAGGGCTGAGGCACTAGCGTTCTTGACTACAACAAACCAACGCAGCAAGGAGTAAAGATATGTCACGGGTTTGATTAGACGGAAGTAGATTCTTCTTTTAAACTAAATTTTGGTTTAAAATTTTCAATAATGGAAATTGGTAATACACCCAGGAAAGAACATGTAGACCCCCTCACCTTAGAAATGTGTTGTTTTACTTTTCAAGATGTGCTGAGTCCGAAAATGTTATCAAAACAAATCCGTAAGTCCGCCATCAGGAGCTTTTCTCCGAAACTACTGGAACAAACTTGATGAAACATTTTCACTGAACTCTTTGTGAAACTCTCAGTCCAATAAACGGGATAACTGCAGAGCTATGATATTAGAAATTTGAATATCGAAAAAACACTAATTTTTTCATAATCCTTATTGATACACAGTGTCACACTATCCAGCTCGGTCATCAGTTATTATTCAATTGTAGAATGTAACATGTAAAAATGATGTATACTATATATCTATCTATCTATCTATCTATACGTAGATATCCCATCAATAAGTCGAATGAACCCATCCGGGTGGCCCCACGTTCATTCGTTGACTTCGATATGGGTTAGAACTTCGACAGAAACAAAAGAGTACCAACACAACACAGAAAAACGCTGCAAATTCTTACACTTGGGTTTATTATTCAATTGGATTGAGTTCATGATTTGAATTTCTACTAAGCTTTGGAGTGTGCGTGTTTCACAAGTGATAGAGCGATTATTGAATTTCAGGAGGCACACAAATATGATCAACTGAGCAATCCAAATAGGTATTTTGGTTAAGAACAGATTTACGTGCTCTATGCACATCTCCTGAAATTCAATAATCGCTCTATCACCTGTGAAACACGCACACTCCAAAGCTTGGTATAAATTCAAATCATGAATGCAAGCCAATTGAATAATGAACCCCAGTGAAAGAATTTGCAGCGTTTTTTCCTTTTAAATTTTTTTAATGGTTATCAGAATGTTTCAACCCGTGTATCGGCTACAAAGCCTTTTAGAAGTTCACTTCAGTATCCACATTACTACATCACTACGTCACTAGGTTACTGATATCTACACAAAAACAACAATAAACCAAAATAACGCAAATGTTGGCACCATAAATCGGGCCATAGATCGAGAATGGTTTGACCTACGGACCGGCTCATTCGATTCCTCATGGAGTGTTCTTCAAAAAAAGTACAAATTTAGGCCGCCTTGAATTTTTTTGAGGTTTTTAGGGATTTTACAAAACTTTGACAACCCTTAAGGGCACTTTAAATTAAGTGAAAGAGCTGGCTCAAGAATTGGGGCGTCGCCGGACCAACATGGATTTTTCCTGAAAATTTCAGCTTTTTTGCTTCAGCCGTTTGGGAGAAATCGTGCGTACGGCGTACGGCGGACGGACGGAAAAATTGTTATTGCAGATTCGGATTTTACACCATTTGAAACGTAAACCATGACATTTTCGGGGGGGGTTAGCTTTTTTTTTTTTTTTTTTTTTTTTTTTCCAAGAGCGATTACAATGGTTTGTTATTTCTTTTTCCAAAACCTATGTTATATTTGCGGACAAGTGAAGCGTAGGTTTGAGCTTTATTTTATCTCGTTAAATTTCTGTTCTCTCGTGGATTCCTACGTCTTGTTCCACACAGTACAATGCACTACTGTAGATCACTTCTGTTTCGTATGAAGAAACAAGTAAAGGTTGGTGTTCACGGAGCAATATTTATTTGAGACGAAGTCATTAAACTGTCTTTGAGACATCTAAAAGCTGATTGTTCAAAAGCTAGTTTTTTGTTTAGTTTTTAAGTTGAACTGCAATTACGATCCTTAAGAGGTAGTTTTTGATTATGAAAACACTCTAGACGTGTCTGAAAGGTGTTCAACAGGTGAAAAACCAAGTTTTCAAGCGGAGAAAGCGGGTTTTATGGCATATAACGCGATTGTCTTGAAGAGAAAAACCTCAATAAATCGATTAAGATTTCTCACAAATTTAGGTGGCGCCGTTTCGGTGTTTTTCTAGTTTCGTAATTTTTGTTTTTGTTTTTTTACACCACTGGGAGTTTATAATATATACATATTCTTCTTATTTTTTTGAAGTGTTTATTCATTGGTATAGATGTGTAAGGAAGCTCGGGTATATCGAATTCCTAGTTGGGAGGAGGAACGGAAGAAATAATTATCGAGATTTTTTCGTTCAATTAAGCCGTTGTTCGTGTTATGGAAGATATTCCCAAAGTTTCAAATTTCATTAAAGAAAGACGCAGATGGAAGTCGGGAAAATACCTTTATTCTGTTTAGTATAAAATAGAAGTTTTTTGCTTCCGAGAGGAAGCATCATTTTCATTTTCGGAAGATCCACAATTTTGTTTGCCAAAATCTAAATTTCCGTCCTCATTTTGAGTTGTAGACCATTTTGAAAAAACGTGTCTCGTGGCTGTACGTGTGTGTGTCCACGGTCCACAGATCCTTGTACAGAGTCCAATTCATCATATTTTAATGAAAATATTCAGAGACTCATTGCGGCTTAGGATGCGGATGGTCCCCTGTGAGTTTCATCCTTCAGAAATGCGTAAACGTAAAAGCCACTTAGCATCTTTTCTCAGGTTCTAATAGTCAGATGAAGCTCAAATGTTCAGGTTAATTGGGGAAGAATGGCCTAATGACCATACATATAAATTTCAATGAAACACATACAATTCAATAGTATCATTAGTAGCTACTTCGCATATGCGAACTTGAAATTTTTGGAACAAGCCCGATTCTTACGGTATTCATCCGATTTTGATGAAAGTTCCAGTGAATATGCAGGTTAAAATTTAGATGTAGGAAAATCAGCTGAATAGTCTCGTATCAATTTCAACACAGTTGTATCATTCCATCCGCTATAGAAATAGCGCAAAAGGCATGCAACACACGCCGACTAACCTGTTGGAGGCATTTTTTGAATCGTTGTAACAAGTTTATGTTCTACATCATTCGAGATTATCTAAAACAGTTAAAATGATCTATACGTTCGTGTTACCCAGAAGTGGAAGCCACACCCGACTTGGATACGTTATTTGGTCGTTATTACTAACTCGTATGCTCGTCATTTTTTCTCAGTCTCACATTCTAGTCCCGTTATTCAGCAAACCTTGTCAGTTTCAAAGTGAAGATTAGTGGATCCATGGGGAGTTCCAATAAATCTTGATGTATTCATTTTTCACATCCCTAGAGTCTATGTTCTAGACCCCTCCCCCCCACTCATAATACTTCATTCGTTCTAATAGTTATCGTAAAGGTAATAAAGCTGAATGGCAATTCGCCTTTAAATGCTTAATAAAATTTCGTTCCATTTTATGTTTTTCCATGTTGGTGCTACCAATGAATGAACATCACTTCTTGATTGAGAATGACAAGTACCCTGAACTCATGTTTCACAAGTGGAGTTGAATGTATCTAAAAACTCGATAACTATCACTTCACACACAAATTTCATGAGAGAAAATTGATTACCCTAAGGCCGGTTTTTCCGATTTGCCCCTGCTGAATATAGTCGGCACGTATCTCGAATCCTACTTACCACGAGTTATTTCAATCAATCTACTCGTTATCTTAGCCAGCCAGGTCAGCTTTATTCACAAGCACTACTGAACATCAGGTGGTCCAAACATCCATTCCTAGGTACCCTGTAACAACATTAGCATGGAGCGTATAAATGTGTGTTCAGATAACGTTAGAACCCCATATTCTTGTTCAATTGTTTTGTCTAAGATCATAGTTATTTTCATCTTTTTACACACCCAGTTCATATTCCCTACATTCCTGAAGACAGCAGTAGGAAAATTAACAAATTCGCTCGTTAGGCACATAACACCTTTTACATTTCACGCTAGTGTGTTTGACAAATCTCACAGTTCTATTACCTTCTGCTTTCAAGAAAGTGATTAGTATCAATATTTCTTAGCTTGTTCGTACTAGCAAACGACCAATGGAATCCGCGGACCCATCGGTGGCATCGATTGCATCCACAGCGGTCTCCATTCCCCTCTCAAAAGGCTAGGAAACCGGTGCAGTGGTGCCGCTAATATCAACCGCTGTTACGTCGATTACCCTCCCATCGTCGATTGACAAAATTGCAGGTCCAGCAAAGTTTAATGGGACCCCTTATTTCACAATAATACCGCCACTTTGACGGTCATACATCATATAGAACAATAACCTCGGGTGTTATTAAATACTAAAGTTAAAAGAGAATGAAATCAATATACGTTGGTTCGGCGAGGGATGATGCGGTTGGAGGATGGGGTGGAAGCTTGACCTTATGACCCCTGAGATTGGATTGTGAATGGTTGTGGACACCTTTTCAAATAGTGTGGGTAATATTAAAATAGTAACAATAGAAAAAAACTAATGCAGATCAGATGAATTGGGAGTGTTTCATTATTTCCCTTGCTTTTGAACGTTGAACGAAAATAGTCAGATTTTCAGTACATATAGAGAAAATACCTAATATTCTGTATGTAAACTACTTAGAATTACAAGATAAGTTAGTGTTTGTTTTGAGATTCATTCTTTTGATATAATTTAACCACGACAATCGTTTCAACTTTGTTGTGAGTTAGTGAATTCAAATACCACGGCTGCAATTTATATGAGAGACAGTTTTGTATTGAGTTAACAATATTTTAAAATTACTTATTGCTTGAAAAAAAAAGGTTTAAAAACTGTCAGGACGCTCTATCAAATCCATGAGTTATAATTTAGAGAAAGTGGACACAAAAATAATACTACTAGACCTGATGTGCCATGCTGGTCGAAAATAGTTCTTGATTCATTTACGGTCATTTCAAATTTAAATTACTAATCAATTTCATATAAATACAATAAAAAATTTGATCTTACGACCATGCAGCTAGACTGCAACTTAGCGAAATGTTGAAAAAAATTAATATGTCAAACAGTTTTGTAATAATAGACTAGATCTGCTCATTTCCCCGCTATCATTGACAACATGAACATCCAGGCTTATGGCGAACCAATTAGGCCTGAGGACCCAAATAATACCTGGAAATTCTTCTTATCGATTACAAAAACGGGGAGAATGCGTTGCTCAATATTAAATCGCTCCATGGTTACAAAATGAAAAAACAACAAATGGTCTTCTAATTGGAGTGATAGTAGATTTAAAAAAACGATAGAAAGAGTGCTGACAATCTTCAAACAAAAAGCTCTTGGACAATTGAAAAACTGCGTACTTTATGAAACACCCTATACATGTTAAACACTGGACGACAAGGAACCCATCATTATTTGGAATGCTACCACCAAGCGTTGAGGGCACTGCTGCTCAACATGGCTCAGGCTCTCGGTTTTATACTGTCTGGCATCACAACCCCTCAACAAGGGGGATAGTGTAGTCTCAAATCTGGACAGCTTGAAAATTATTATAAACACAAACCCGAATGACCTTTGAAATTCGTTGTGCTTTATGGGTGGAACTAGAGGACTCAGGCAGTGTGACCAAACATCAACAGTTTCATGAAAGCTCAGGAAAATGAAATGAAATTTGGAGCAGTCAAGGTTACTCGACTTACTTTAGTCTTTAGATTGGTGGGATGTTCATCCATGTAGAATTAGGGACAGCAACCCCATGGAAACCGACGAATTTCAATGTTTCCCAAAACCACAAAAGCTTACCGGTTCTGGGAAACTCTGGTAACTGAAAAAGGTAGGTGCGATGCAGAATTTAAGTCCCACTTAATCACCTCTTGGTTTCTCATAATTGGTTCCTAGAAAAAAGGTGAATTTCCGAATCACACCGCCAGGCCGTAACAGCTATTCGGTGGCACCACAGTAACGAAAATCCCCTTAAGGATTGCCCAAAATCTACGTAATCATATGGTGCTTGGGCATGCGCAGAAGAATTTCGTGAAGATTGAGAATTGACAAAAGAAACTTCATTCTACCCAGTACCATAAAACTGACAGTACCTGGCAACAAAAAAGCAGACAACACAGTAGTGTGGTCCCGTGAACATTAAAGTTTGTTGGAGTTTTGGACTTCGTGGAAAGGTGGTAAAGTAGAGCTCTGGAAGTAGAGCGTCTAAGATATGTACCAGGCTTATCCAATCTTATCCATTGTGATCCAATGACGGAGGACTCCCGTCTTCCCATCTCATCACCTCAACATTCTCTAGAATTGAGGAGTTCAATTGTTCCGTGTCATGTCATGGTACTAGGATAGGAATTAATGTAATATATTATAACTGGAATACCAAATTTTGATCTGAGGTCAATAAAACAAGTTTAGAGCAGAGTCAAACACGGGCCTTTTAATTTCTTGAAAACCCGATATTTCGACAAAGAGGACAGATTTTGTAAGAAAATCATTTGGGTTTCAGCTAGAAAGTTGTTTTAAAGTTTGGAGAAAACTTCTAATCAACGGAAAACGCCAATGCTTTACACGTTTATGCCAGTGATCTGCCAGAAATCGAATGACAGTATTGCCATCTTCGCAGATGTTACAGCGATTTTAGCGGTCGGTGAAGGTAACACTGGATCCGTTACCAAATTGAATCGGCCATTATCTTGCATGGAATAATGTGTGGCGAAAAAAAAGGATTGAAAATAATAAAACTAGATCGATGAATATCGATTTCACCAACAAAAGAATCTGATATTTTCCCGTTAATTTCTAAGGCAGAGTGATCCTCAATGCTAATGAACTCACGTACCTTAATATGACACTTGATGCCAGGCTCGGATGGAAAGCTCTCATCAGGCAGAAGAAGAAAGAACTCCTCGTTGCAGCCAGAAAAACGTATCGGGTAGTAGGAAACCGGCGGAAGTAGTCAGTTCAGAACAAGCTCAAACTGTATAAACAAGTCCTTAAGACAGTTTTGGCTTATGGAGCTCAGCTGTGTGGGTCTGCTGTTCAATCAAGTAGCGTCACAATTCAAACGTTCCAGGACATAGTGTTAAAAAATGTTTCAAATCACTTTGGTACTTTCGAAACTTACCTCTCCATCACGAACTTCAAACCGACACAAAAACCGATACTGTGAAGTTACAAACTGTGAGACACCTGCGCAGGCTAAGATCCGACGTCAACGAGGAAGCTGTAATACTCTTTGATTCAATTGATATTGTCAGAAGATTGAATCATACAAAACCACTTGACCTTACTTGCGAGTGAAGTAGGAAGTTAACTTTTTAATTATCATAACTTGAAATTGTGTGACATAGGTATCTTAGTTTTGAGTATTTATCCATATTTTTAATATGTTCTACTTGATGCAATATAGATATTAATGTATTTTTTCAGATCTGCATTTGCGATAAATTTTGAGGAATCCAATCACTGCCGTAATTTTGATTTGTACATTGTCTAGATAAGTTAGGCTGTTCCTGGTTGCCACCTTCACATGAATTTCTAACAAACATGCTCAACTCTAAACTTGCGTAGACAACACCGTATTATTCAATGCACAAAAGATTGACAGTACGACGCATTAAGAAATTTAGAGACCGTTCAAAGGCACGTTTGACCCAAGGTCAACGTGTTTCCATTTGGCTACCGCAAAATATCCTTGACTGACAGAGCCTCACTTTTATATTCATGCACATTCCAGCACATTATAATATATTATATGCTCTGATCAGTTATAATTTCGATGAATCAAATATAAAACCTGAGTCCTCTTAGCCATAAATAACTTGGAAGAATAAACCACGCAGAAAATACAAAATAAGAAAACTCTTTTGATCTTGTCCCAACCGATTTTTCAGAGCTGAACTACAGCAACCGAATCAGGGGAGCGTTATGTCTTCCAATTAGTATTCAAAGCTTTGCAATTATCTGTCCTACTGAAAGCCCTTTCGGGCGATGGGCTAATGGGTCAAAGAAGACGCAGATTTATGATGTTTCTTCGAACTGCAATGGATTGTCGTTTTGACACGATTTATATTAATCACGTAAATGCGAATGGGTACTCTCAGATTTTGCAATATACTGATTTCCAACGCCGAATCGTGCTTTTAAAGCTGAATGTTTTGCGCTAGTAACCCGGAGGGATGTGAAGCAAGGATGAAACTGAATTTAGGGTAATTGATATAGTATGCAGGTTTTCCAAGAATGTTTTTGTGTGACACAGATTTATGTTATATGACACCCTCAGCCATGAAACATCTATGAAGTTGGAAAAGTTTGGATTGTCAGGTTGTTCAAATCATTTCTGATAACGGTTACGATCTAGAATAGTATACTAATACTTATATGCATCATTGGTCTTCCTAAACTAAAGCGTTCTACATCTTAGGTCATCTTCAACAATAACGGTTTCTTGTCTACTGCAATCAATCTATCTCCCAATCCTGAAAGAAGCTGAAACTGATCAACAGAAGATCCGATTTTGAGAAATAGTCAAGGATTTTGCTTGATTAGGCGTGGTAATTATATAGTTACTATATCAGTGGCAGACTCTGCGCTCGCATGAACGTAAAATCCTAGAAATGGGTAATAAGGTTTTTGTAATTACAATAGCTTGTTGTCTTCCTATAACCAGCTGTAATGAGCACAGGGACAGAGAAGCACGTGTCGGGAAGGCAGTGGACAACGCTGAATATTGTTGCCATGAAGCTTGTCACAACCTTGGATGTCCAAATTTTCCTTGGATAAGAGAGAGCAGAGTTGGCTAGGTGTTATGAATAAGAATTACTTAGGACCGCAGTTACTACCGAACTAAAACCACAGTTAGTTACATTACTTGCGGCATATTACTGTCTTGACTGCTACCTCAAGGTGCTCTGAATTTTCAATTTAGTTATTTCAATTGAGCATCTAAGCAAGACAGCTCCAGGAGAGAAACTAGTTGTCATTTTATAGGAGTGCTTCCTCCCACCCTTCTCTGTTCATCAACTCCTCCTTCCACAACTCCCCTAGAACTGTCGTTGGGTTAACCTGGATCCCATCCCAAGTATTAGTATTATGCCATTAATATATTCTTAATTGATAATTATTGTATGTTTTTCCAACGGGCTTGTCTTTGTGAGAGAATAAGAAAACGCGCGTAGGACATTGGGGAGGAGCAAACGCCAGTGTCACCGACGTTTCAACAATCATTAGTGGAAATGTGATTAATATCTACGATTTATTGTGAAGATTTATTGTGAACAAATAATTTCCGAAAAAGGAAAGGCGGATGTTCGCTTAACATTATTTTTCTCCACATAATTTTGGGAGTCTTGGAATTTTATCCTACACATTTTTAGAGAGTGAAACCTTTGTTTTTCCTAGTTTATTATATGGTTAATTATGTTTCGTTTTTCAAATGCTTTATTTCCGCAATAAGAATAGACCATAACAAAAGAACGACAAACATTATACGGCTTGAGCTGTAAAGCTATGAGTATGCCGGGGTTCGCGTTTTTTTCCCCCGTTACAGAGGTACCTACTATACAACATATTTTTCTAATATATTAATTGCATGAATTACTCAAGTACTTTTCTAGATTTATTAACAATCTCATGCTTTATATTAAATTTCAAATTTCATATTTACTTTCTTCAATATTATTAACATAAATTTCTCATTTCCTTAACCTACATTTCTAACAACAAACAACAGAAAGAAATCCCGTCAAAAGGGCGATCACCCACATATTAACCTTTCAACGTTATACCCAGATTGTCACAGAGTGTTCTTCATCAAAAATTTGGTATCGAGACGCTAATTGGAAAAAAAAATAAATAAAACTAAATAACGAATAGTAATAACGAACTGAATAATAAAGACTCAAAAATTAAATTGCTCCGTCAATTCATTCCTTTACATCATGGCATTTATAACAAACCAACCCAGCTTCATCCAATTTTTTCCATTTAGATATTCCACAGCCATTTCCACACTAATGAATCTAGAGCCAAAAAATGGTTAATTATGGGCAAAAAGTGTTCAGGTATGATATTAAAATTTCAACACGTGAATAACGCTTTTATAAGTCATGATTGGTTAACAGCCCAAGGAAAAGGGCCAAAGGGCTCTCAAGGAAAAGGTTCAATCACAACGAGTCAATGAACAGTCCTTCAGAAACCCGCTTTTCATCTCTCACAATTTCCTCCTTGCGATGGGGCCCCACTGTCAGAATATCTGGTAGATCATGAATGGAATCATGTTGGCGCATTTTTTATTCAACCTCAGCAACAAACATAATGCTTCTTCTTTCTTCGTTCTCTATTCATGCTTTCCTAACTCTTTGTGATCAGCGTTAAAGTTGGCGTGGTCATGAAGGAACGTCTTTAACAAATATTTCCGAATAATCCTCATTTACCTCATTTAACAGTCCAATTGAAAATAAGTACCAGTTTGTTCCTTTTCTTGAGCAAACTCAATTCCCACTTCTATCAAGTCCTCTACCCTCTACTTTATCTATTTGCATCAACTGGTCTGCAAATATCTCAAATAGAATACATTCACCTCACACTACCTGACTTGATAATAGTGTAGGTTCATTCAATATTAGAGAATAAAGTGAATTCACAAAATCTTTCATCATACATTCCTTTCTTCTCCAGACGTCAAACAAAGCCTATGCTTTTCTCCTGATGCGTTTTGAAGAAGTATACTTCTCTATCTTCTTGTTAATCTTCTCATTTTCCGGTATATCAACGGAGACACGAATGATGTCGATGTTCACGATTCCTTACCACTCAATAACCCATGATTCTAAGTCTTTCACGTCCTTTACGTCGCTTTAAAACACCTTCGATAAACCCATCAAAGCTTGATGTCCCTAGCTAATGGCTTCCCAAGTACTATTTGGAGGCAAGTATCAATCCCATGTGGCCCATCACCTTAGAGTTCCCTCTGAGGTCGAAAATTCAGCACTAATGCCGATTTTGATGCTTCATTTTAGCTTGAAATTTCATTAGTGTCTTCATACCTCCCATAATTGTTCCCAATGTGGATATTTTATTCGATTTGCTCATTTCATATTTTTTTAATATACGGTAAAATTACCTAATTACCTACTTAACGTTCAATTATCTACATAATTATTCAAGTACAGTGAAAATATTGCAGGCAAATAGTCCTCTAAAACATTCCTACAAATACAGTTAGAGTTGGAAAATATATTATGTATATAAATACGAGATTCTCATTAATTACATTGTGAAAGTTAGATAGGCAAAATAGCAAACGTTTGCTATTTGACTCAAGCGAACATGTTAGTAAAAAAGTCGATGACCGGCGATTGAACAAGAATCGTATCAACTTCACGTGACGCACGACTCAATGGACGATAATACAAATATTCAATTAAGGGATGAAAACTTGACGTAGAATAGAGCATGATAGAAAGAGGCTTCGCAAAGCACCAACAGTAGTATATTTCCAAGGAGTGTCGGAGATGCTGGCGAACCATTAATTAGTTAGTATAAGAAAGAGACGTCTACAAAGCATCGACGATTCACCAGACTAGTGAGCCAACACTTTCTTTCGAGCTGACAACAGCCAAGATTTTCCATTGGCTACTTGAGCCTGATAACCACAAATCAAAGAAATCTCTATTGGGCCCACACCAGTTGCACTGCATAGACCTAGTAGTGTTGCACCCATATTACTTAGACATATTCCAAAATTAGAAACAACAAAGATTTATAAAGGAGAGAGGGAGCTTGTTCCTCTGGAATTAATTTACTATCGGAATATTGTTAGCAGATTCCTTCATCATTGTTTGAAGCAAAACATAGTTTCGAATATAACAAAATTTTTTGTTTTGTTTGCAGCATTTTCCGGTATTTCTATATTTGGAGAGTGTAGCTTTGTAGTTGTAGTTCACACCTAGTTCAGTCAAATGGTAATTTTTTAGGTGACAAGAATACGTTTTTTGGTGGCTCCTCAACGAATTTTCGAAAATACTGAATCTCTGTTCTTCGAAGCCTCTTCAAAATGTCGTCCTTTCTAACGGTTAAAAAATTACTCCTAGTTGAGATAACATGAGTACTAGTACCGACTAGAAATACGGAGGAGAAAAGAATAAATTGAATATTAACTAAAATATAACTAACTTATTCCTCTGTTCATTATTTTTAAATTGGGAAAATAAATAGTTGATGGAATGAAAATACCGATCTCAGAAAAGAAACGAATTGATTAATTGACTCTGAAAATATTGATGATTAAGAACAAGAAAAACTGATGAAAAATATGCAGGTCAATTAGGGGAATACTGGAAAATAATAGGCGCTGATTTGCTTCACTACACCATATAACACGACTAAAATACCGAGGATGCAAAGGAGGATCCAGGGATTAGCGATCCGTTCCTGAAGAGTGGTCATTCCTTCCCAGCTGATCCTAATAATTATTATAATCTTATAATCATTATAATATTTTAATGAAAGATTATAATCTTCCATTGCTAGTTTATTGCGTCTTGAAATGGTATGTTGTTTAGAAGAGAAACGATGATCCTCTGCACCCGAGTAACAAGCGAAAGAATCGACGATCTCTCGTAAATATTTACGAGGTTTGTCGGAGACTAACTCAGTAATTGTTTTCTCAGGTGATGCCTTCTGAAAAACTACGTTGGAAAGCAACGACTATAGCATCACTGCAGTAGTTCCTCTTCCTTCAAGCAACTGAAAGTATACAAAATGAAAGGGGCACGAACGGTTACATTATAAGGAGGAGGAGGAAACAAACTTATTGTAAGAATGAACCCATTAATGGTGGAATATTTTGAGCAATAATCACATTTAAATATAGGTATTCCTGACCCATTACTCTTAACACTTTCGAATTTTTTCTTGCACTCCAACATACCTCCCTTTGTTCAAAAGTGAGGAAATTCTACATATTTCCTGTTTGTTAGATCAAAAATCAAGCTATGCTTGGACTCATTCAGATGACTTGCAAAGGCAGAATCACCTTTTTGTCCCTGAAATCCTCTTCGTGCTCTTTTATAAGTTCTATAAATTTTCAACCAGTTTGATCACAGTATTCAAGCACACATGAACTGTTTAGGTTCTACTACTACTTTTATCCTGAACTTAAACTTTATCCTTAACTAAACCTAAAGTAGCTTCAAGGTTGTTTTTATTCTTGAACCCAACATTGAAAACTCTGGACTACAGAGTTTTACCAAGTTAATTCGAAATTGTCCGTTGATAAGGATACTAATCCCCTTTTTCTCTTCCAACTCCATTTCTCTTACTAAATTCCATACCCCTCCCCTACTCTTTTTCCTAAGAACCTTGTTCCAAATGGAATCAACAAGTTCTCCACCATATCCAATACTTACGGCTATACTTTTTACAACAGATTTTTCTTTCAATACATATTTATCATTCATCGGTATGGGCAATGTCCTGTTGATCATTCATCTTTGTTATTGATGATGACGTAACCATCGAAATCGATTCAACTTTGTAACTCATCATATTCGAGGAAATATAGAAAACGTTCCATTCCTACCCCGTTTTTATAGAAAGAGGTTTCCGCAACTTCGGTGCGAGCGACTTAGTCCGTGTGACGTCAGGATAAACAAAAAATGGTTGTTGTCGCTTCTTCCTTTTTAAGAAGTTAGTCGCATCACTAAATACTAGAGTTTCTGATTCCTCGCCTGGCACTGTGGTGCCTGAAATCTTCTAGTAAATATAAACAATAAAATGATTTTTAGTATAAATGAAAATCACTGGGGTTTATTATTCAATTGGCTTGCGTTCATGATTTGAATTTCTACTAAGCTTTGGAGTGTGCGTGTTTCACAGGTGATAGAGCGATTATTGAATTTCAGGAGGCACACAAATATAATCAACTGATCAATCCAAATAGGAATTTTGGTTGAGAACAGATTTACGTGCTCTATGCATATCTCACTGAAATTCAATAATCGCTCTATCACCTGTGAAACGGGGACACTCCAAAGCTTAGTAGAAATTCAAATCATGAATCATTGAATAATAAACCCCAGTGAAAGAATTTGCAGTGTTTTTTATGATTATCAGAATACTTCAATCCATGTATCGGCTATAAACCTTTTATGAGTTCACTCCAGTATCCACGTTCACTATATTACTTGGTTACTCCAATCGAAACAAAAACAATAACATACCAAAATAACTGGCAGCATAAATCGGGCCATACATCGGGAATGGTTTGACCTACGGACCTGGGGAGGGGCTCGTTCGATTCCTCGTGGAAAGTTCTTCAAAAAGTGTCCAAATTTAGGCCGCCTTGACTTTTTTTGAGATTTTTAGGGATTTTACAAAACTTTGACAAGGGCACTTCAAATTAAGTGAGAGAGCTAAAGAATTGGGGCGTCGTCGGACTAATATGGATTTTTCCTGAAAATGTCAGATTTTTTGCTCCAGCCGTTTGGGAGAAAACGTGCGTACGCCGTACGACGTACGGCGGAAGGACGGGAAAATTCTTATTGCAGATTTGGGTTCTACACCCTTTGAAACTTAAACCATGAAATTTTCAGGGAGGGTTAGAATTTTTTTTCCAGAGCGATTACAATGGTTTATTATTGAATGATAAACCAAAAAATCATAAAACTTAGCTCATGAGTACATGCTGCTTCTCAAAGCAACCCTGTATTGAAATGCTACTTCTATGCCACAAAGTTCGAAACCAAAGGAACGTCTGGTACCATCCATAGGGACTTTCTCGGATGCCATGATAACATTTATTGCTAATACGTATTTAAAATGTGAGAAAATGTTCTGCTAAGTAACTAGTTGTTCGATGTCTTTTTCATTGCCTTTTTCAAATCTTTCTGAGTTGAGGTTAATTTATGTTGAGACAACTTATTGTACTTACGTATATATTTGTCATGTAATTTGATACATATTGTTTCATCAGTCATCACTTCAACTCCGCTAGACGTTAAATGTCTATAAGATTTCGATTTTCGATCATCCCGAATAACACGAATAAGTTAGCAGTAGTTAGGGTCGATTCTGCTCTACCGCAGAACAGAAAGAGACATCGTCTAATTAATTGCCTGAATATTAATCTTCGGAAGGGATGGAATTCAGCCTGCTTAAGGCCCGACAACTATAAGCCTTTTACTTAACCAGATTCCCTTCCCCCCTCAAGGCTTTTCAACATCCATCACTACGTACCTCTATCACTGCAGATCTCTTCTCGGCTAGCTCAGCCGCCGGCCATAAGCTATCTGTTTCCTCAACAGGGAAGTCTGGGTAAATTAGTGGTATTTTAGTGGGCGTCTAGAAATGGTGAGAAATATAGAAAACAAATGAAGTCCCATTTTCCATTCTATTTCCTTTGTTAAACAATTCGTATAATTCTTTAAACTTCATTGATTGCATAAATTTCTTAATACCCCAAATCCAGGTGACCTGATGGATACATAACAAGACTTGTTATGTAATGTTTGAACGTACTTAGTTTGTGACATATGACAACAGAAACTAAAACAAATCTATCACTGAAATTATCCAATCAACTCATTACAACTCCAGTGATTAACCGCGCTTTACACACGATTTCTGATATGCGATAAATAAAATTTTCCAGGACCTACAGTTGGACTAAACTTACTGAAAATCAATGTTTGATGTGGTTATACTATGACAGCTCAAATTAAGTTACTGAAAATTATTCCGTCTCCTAAAATACTGCTTATTGCCTAGAAGGATCTAAAATACATACAGGGTGCCCCGCACTCATTTGTTTTTTTTCCTCGTACTTCTCTACGACAATCACCTTGAAGCGGTCCTTACATAAGCAAATTAAAGTAACAATTTCAGTTTTTATTTATTCATTTTTTTGATCGTTTGACCTGAATACAAAAGCTTTATACATATCCACAAGGAAGCAAACTTTCATGGGGATACAATGAACGCGAATTATTCTCTCTTCACTATTGCAATACGGACCAGCAAACACATCCTAGATGGAAATTTTGCAATACTTGAATAATGAGCTGAACAGTGATATAAAAAGGACGATAGTACGCTTATAAGTTGAATTTTTTCTTATATTCAACGGCCGAAATGATTTAATAGTAACCTTGTAATTACTTGAAGTGCTTTTCATTTGACAAACCGTGGTTAAAGTTAGAGTTTCATCTTTTGCGTATATTCGGATCCTTCACATTACCATTTTTTATTCCAATATAAAATGTTGAGTTACATATGTATATGAAGAATACCACTCACTTATGCCCCTCATAATAAAGTAAAGGCCTTATCTTGATAGCATGCAGGATTACACAATTAGGTAATGCGAGTCGTTGTATAAATATATGCGAACCTTCAAATCAACTGTACTTACTGGGTAAACCAAACTTTAGATTAGCCTAAAATAGTTGTGAATTTTATTTGTCCATTTTTTTGCCTATTTGAACAAAGCCCATTACAAGAGTAGCGAACTCATTATATTATATTTGTCGAGGTGAAAAACTGTATTCATCCAACATCGAAATCACCACTCACAACACCCAGAGCTATTTTCTTATAACTGCGATCAACACGATGTTGTGCTTGAAACTATGCGTTGCATATTTCGCAGAAGTTCAGGAGCTCCTGAACTTGGACTTGAGACATTTAGGGCTGTAGTGAGTGGACTGCAGGAATAGTCGAAAGGATAAACAAAGTAAGGACAGGGCCTAGTAAGGCCTATGCCAAAACCTGGATGATTTGACAGAAATATGGAAAAACAAAGACATCAGGGCCAATGATGAAAGTTATGAATTCATCTCAACCATTGTTGAATAACTATCTCCATTTAAAGTTACGAATAAACAAGGAATCGGGAAGCAGCAAACCCTTGATTGAGAATTTCTTTGTCATGACGAAAACCAGGGGTGTGTGTGTGTGAGAGAGAGAGAGATACCTCCAAATAAATAAACTCATGAACTTTCAGTCATGGCATTCACTTAGCCGATCTCCAAAGGTGTTCATCGTTTCAACGAAAACTCACAATTTTCAGGAAGAGGAGAATGTGAGATTCGTGTATATGAAAAATTTTACCCTTCCGAAGACGAGAAGCTTCAATAGGAAACTAAATTCCTTGAAATTGGAAATATTGGTCAATTCACCCCTGGAGACCTGAAGACATGAATTCATAACAATGAAAATAACTTATAAAATATCACGAATAGGGCACAAATTAGTGAAACCAACGGGGCATTCACAAGTCATTTATCTGAGCGATTTTAATGTCCCTAAGGTCTACCACCCTCACTAGGACGAAGCACATACATCACATTGCAACAGATTTTGGAGATCTAGGTCTAAGAACATAATCAAAGGGGCTCCCTCAAAGACCTGAATTTGACAAATATTTGTTACGTTGGAGAACACGTTCAACGATATAGAGCAATACCGGAATCTCCATTTCAACAATAGGAACCTTAAAGGGAAATAAGTAGAAGCCCACGCTGCCTGTCAGTCAAGGAGGCCGAGGGTCTAGTTTACCCACAGCACTTCCCAATTTTTCCAGTTTTTTTTTCCTGGGCCGCGATTAGGCTTTTATGCCATTGAACTTCTTGCCTCCCAGTATAATTTGGCTGTCTTCGACCAATCGGTCCCGTCGGAACAGAAGTCTCGTCTAATGCCCTCGAGTTGAGGGCAGTCAAGTAGATGGGGTATCGTCATTAGCGTCCCACGGTTGCAGAATCTGCAGTCAGGGGTTTCCACCACTCCGATTCTGTGTAGCTGGACATTCAGGTAGTCATGCCCAGTTATCGCTCTACACGCGGAGACTGACTCAGTTCCATTTAAAGTTGTTGAAATGGTGGGAAATGGAACAAATTCATCGGATCTGTATTCTTTAGATGAAGATGCTCTTCAAGAGATACGTCCTACAATCAGTGTTGCGTCGTAATATTTATGAGACTAACAATAGAAAAAAACACCTACAAGAACATAGAAGTCTCAGTGACTTCCTGTAAATGATAAATACCAGCTTAGATCGACCTGACTCGGGCTCACGTTCTTGCGTAAGGTGCTTTTCAAATTATTGTTTCATTCATCCGTCCGTTTTCTATTTGCCAAAGTACTCTACCCTCCTTTCACCCGCCGTGGTGGCATGATTCTCAGTGTGACCTTCTCTTATTCTGAGTTACGCCCCGTAATAATTTAACCCGGTCAGGCCCTCGAGGAACGCCCTTTGTTCTCCAGGTGGTGGGACACAATGGTGAAACGAGCCTAAGACGATGCCACCCCACTTTCCCCCATCTCACCCGTTTTTCTCTCTCGCTTCTGGGAATATCATGAGAAAATCTTTTCTTTCAGCCTTGCTGAATACCAAACGAAGAAATAAATAAAGTTAGTCGGTACCGTGAGTACGAAAAACATATCTTGCAACTTCTATCCGAGAAAAAATGTCGCAGCTATAAATTTAGTCGCAACTTATATTACACTGGTATTTAAGTCAATTTAGTTGATTAATTCATACAATTCCATAATATCAAGTTAGTTTGTAATGGAGTGTAACTCTTGACTGGAGAGGACCACATTCAACTTAATCTCTTGCATCAATCTCTCTTACCTTACGAATCTGAAATATATCACCGATTTCATAAAACCAGTTTTCCATGAGGGTGGATCGAAATTATCGAAATAGTGCCAGATACCTAATTATCCTTCTAATCAGCCCCATTTTTCCGCAGTAAATAATATTGCACTTTTAAAAACAACGAAGAATGTACGCTGTAAGCTCTCTAAAATCTCAAAAAAGTAATTAATTAAAAACCACGATGGAGTCGAATCTTAACTACTCGCCAACTCCCTGTAGACCCAATTTTTTGTAGGCGTTCTACAGCAATGGGTACAAGAACACGTTCAATTAAATCCAGAAAATCTGTGAACTTGATGTCCTGTTCAACAATAACGGTAATTAGCAATCTACTCCAGCACTTTATGTGCTTCACTTAACGAATGAATGACAGTTTTCATCGTACATCACGATTAATAAAAACTACAGATTGGATATTCAAAACGGCCACAATGTATGGGTAACTCCTTCGATAACGGCTATGTGCGAAGCGATCAGGAGGAGCCTGAAATTTAACTTTTCGGCTTGAATCTAATTAGCAGTTGAGTTTGACGACCCATTCATAAACGGTAATTATGCTCACCACCCAATTAGGAAAGTTATTATCTACATTCCTCCTCGATTAATCTGCTACCACAAAGGGTGAGCACTGATCATTTTAGACATTTTTGGTTATTGTATTAAGAGCTTTTTCTCTTAACGAAAATGATATATTAATGCCTTACAATATTGTAATGAATTGGTAAAGTTAATGTGAAACTCGGGTTCTTCATCTCACCATTTTGCATTGTCTATTTCTGAAGTTTTGTAATAACTTGGTATCAAATTGTTACTGTAAACGTACATTATACAGCTAAGATATATCTCCATGTATTTGCTATTTCTCTGCTAAAATGGGACAGTTGTTTGAATTGAATCAAGGGTAAGGTTACAAGTTGATTCGTTCTTGAACATTTAAAAATCAGTTCGTAAAGAATCAGTTTAATTTCATTTAACCATGCCGGCAGATCCGGATTCATGGCGATATTCGCCAAATGCTATTAGTTCTAATATGAATATTATTATATGTACGGAGTATTTTTTTCTTTCAAGAAAACATATTTCTTTTTCTTCTTCAATAAAAATCGGACTAAATCATAGCAAAGATTTTCGTGTTAAAAGGGATTTCCTCAGACACACAAATATAGATGAAAAGACTGAAAATTGTTTCAACTTCTCGTTCAGAATATTTTCAGCAGCAGAGAGGTAATAAAACCGGTCAAAACGTTGCTGTTATACACTCGCCGATAACGCTACGGGTTGAGGAGTAACGGTTTATGCTGCAGTTGTAAGTGGCAGTTCACACTGCCGAGTCCTTTATTAAATTAAGCTGTCCGCTGTTTCGCGGCGGAATTCGGTATTTTCCCGGGGAGACGGAACGTAATTGATTCGGTTAATCTTGTTTGGTACGTGATGCCAATATTGAAATAGCTGGGCCCATATTCAACCTGTCTTCAAACGTAATTACGAAGTCTATTATCCGATGCGATCAAATCCATCAAGAGCGTCAACAAATCTACTCGGTGATTCCCCCGCTCAACTTTTTTCTCTCTAACCACTTCAGACGAGAACTTGTATTTATACTTATCAACCGAACGAATAGCACCGGGATTTCCTCAGCATCATTCAATTAATAGTGGGGTTGGATGCCGTTTTAAATTCATCTCAAATGCAGCTTCATTCATGGCGGACTAGCTCACACCAAAGTAATAACCCACGTTTGGAATCTCCTTAGATTCTGATGGAGATAGTTCACACAATTTCTACAAATACAATTTACTGCAGAGTGATTCATAAACCTTTTTTGTTATCACACTTTCCGCGCACACTCTTTTAATACACGCTAATTGCAATGGTTTATCGATCTCAGAAATATAGACATAGAGGACTGTAATCCAAGGAAAGCTGGGTGAACTCAGATATTGGGGACTTACCGACCGATCCTTGATGATCCAGCTCTGGAGCTGATGCCGCACAGATAAACAAGTGAAGGGAATTACGATAGGAAAGGTAAGGGAATGAGAGAGGAATCCTATGGCATCAATAATTGTAGCGGAAAACAGAGGTTTAAACCGGACCGTGATTCCGAGGATCCGGGTGAAAAGAGGTAAAGAGAGCACGCGCGTTACCTTGGAGGTGACAAAGTTGATAGCCGAGTGCCGTCGCCGACCGAAGATTCGCACGTCTAATCTGAGGAGAAGGGGGCAGAATAAGGAATAATTCCCCAGATAGACGCATATGCGATCTAGTGGTATCAGGCACAATCAACGCGCTTGCTCCCTCTTCTCACAATCAACGCTTTACGCCAAACCATGCATACACGACAACTGCATAACGTCATACGTTGGGTTATTCGGAAACGCTCAAATATGGATTGCGAACAACGGTTAATTATTCTGTCGTGTAAACGGACGGGGAAGGGTGAAGAATGAACATCGTCACACATATTAATCATTCCGAACGTATGTAGCCTTTACTCACATATCGCTGTTCTACCATGATGCGGTTGATATGTCCCATCCTACCCCCAAGTTACAAATCAGTTGATGATATATATACTAATTACATAGTTCCTTCTTAGGTATTTTTTATTAAATTTACAATTATCCATTTCTATTTTTATTGATTTCCACAGTGAATGATGCAGCGCATCATGTTTTTGAGCTTGAGTTATATGTTATGCATAATATCACCATTACCCCCAAGATTTTTATTGTTCTATGTATAGTATCTAGACCCGCTAACACTGAAAAATTGAATATCGCTCCTTATTTTGTTTCAGAACATCGGGAGGATCACAATCATAGGATTGCACAGTAAGTTACCACTCACTCACGAAAATTCCAAGTTTACATAACTATCTGATATGTTATTTATATTATTGCAGAACTCAATGTGTAATTATTACGATATTATAGTGAAATGGTTTATAGTTGGTACGCCTGAAGATTAATTTAAAAGTTAATTTAATGTTGGAGGAAAATGATTTTGATTTCGAAGATCTTGAGAAATCGTGAGATCTGTACTCTTCGTTATTCGCGTTTTCTCATAAAATTGAGCAAATGTTGGAGCTTAAACATGTTTATATATGGAATTGTCTCACGTTCATCGTTGAATTCCGTTTCGAGGTTTTGAAGAACGGTGCTATACGTAGGTAGGCACTTGTAAACGCTGACTCCTTACAGCCGAGGTGAAAATCCGTTCTTTTGCCGAAGCAATGAGGGGGATAATAGTTGTGAAATTCGTATTTCAGAGCTTTTGTCGATAAACCATAATCCAAACCATTGAAATAGAAGTACCAGATAGGGGGAAGTGTGAAAATCTGTTTTTAAGCTACGATAATGATTCATTAAATTTTGACAAAAGATATATACAGGTCTGCAGTAAATTTATACAAAGTTCACAAATATAAAGATTGGAGTATAATTTTTGGAGAATAATGGTTTTTCTACTCCGTCTCCGAAAGTAATTACTGTCAAAGCAAATTTAGGAGGTTATTGCGAAAAGGCTATTTGAGTTAGACCGTGATGTACTCTCCGCTGTACGCTTTTGGTTAGTTTCTTCATCTTGTGTTCTAAATATATCCATTCACTAGAAGGTAGTGGGATCGGCATAGTTGCTCGCTACGTCGCCAGCACCTGCCTGCACTCGGCGAAAACAGGAGCGAGGGCATGGGGCAGACCTGGAGTTGTAAAATAAGTAAATATGATATGAATTACCTGCAGCTAGCGATACCTGAGCTAAAAGGAGTGGCGCGCAATGACATCAAGATTATGGAGTAATTTCGAATAGACAACATCAATTGAAGAAAGAAACTTGTTCAAATTGTAATCCCAAAAGACTACATTACACCCCCCTTCACCGTAAAAAGAATCCTTATAGGTAACAAATAGTGTTGGTTAAGAGTTTAAGTCTGACGAATAAGAATTCTTGTTATCACCCAAACAACCATGATTGACCGATTACCCAACTACTATGATTTAATCTCTCTTCTCTTAGCGATCCAAATAAACGGTTAAGACTTTAAAATATCTCAATACTGACGGATTTTAGACATAATTATGTGATTCGAGGAAGTCAAATATATTATTCGTATTAAGCATCCCCGAATCAATTCGCATTCAAGCTTTTCATTCAAGACAGAAATACAAATCTAAAACATTTAGAAAGTCCATCGAAATATTAAAACGAATTGATGAAATCCTGTTGCTTGTGTACTTCATTCCACTCGGAACTTGTGTTTTAAGCTCAAATTAAAGAAGGCTTTTAAAAAATAATTAAAACAAACTCGTCTGAAAATATAAAAATATAAATTACTGCAACCTCTGGTATTGATCGTTGTAGGTTAAAAAAGGTGCTTATCTACCTCGGCAGGGGATTAACCTTAATTTACTTTTGAATTGTAGGCTTCCAAATAAGCCCCTGGATACATAGTTAAGTCTCTCAACGAAACTTAAATGTCAACTTCGTTACTTCTTCTACCTCTTTTTAATTTTTGTTTAATACCCTTTGTTGCTTAACACAATACACCTAAAATGCTGTATTAAGATTAAATGTCGTTACATTTGTTGTTGCATATATGTTTTTGAACTCGTTAGTAAGTACATTTGACAATACAATATATCGTGGAAACAGAGGGGTTGACTTCTAAACTACATTGTTCATTTTTACGCTTGAGTTGGTAAACTGATTTTCAGATTTAATTTTTCATGGTTGTAAAACTAATTTGGTCTTCTATCATCAGAAAATAATGTTCATGCTCAAAAGCTGTTGTGAACTGTTCAATTCTTTGAAGTTTAGATGGAATTAGAATTAATAGTAGAAGTCACGTTTATGAAGGATTCGGGGCCGCGCATGTTCAGTGATGAAATTGATAGTCCTGAGCTACGGAGGATCCCTATCGACTGAGTCAGTCCTACGACTGTTTTCTATCCTATTCACTAAATTAACTGACATAATTCATGGAGCGTGTAGCTATTTTATTGATACACTTGTATACATTTATACGGGGGATAATCAATTTATGGAAATATTGGATGAAGTAGGAGACAATTAATTACGAAACTTCAGCTGGAATTTTGTGGGAGTGTGAACCCCGATACATAAAAATCTGTAATCTGAATCATGATTTGCTTTTACCGAATTTCGATCAATACTGTCCTAGTCTTTTCTTCTTATTAATGAAACGGTGGATAAAAAACTAACAACATTGATATGGCAATTAGGAGTTGAATGTGGGTACTATGCTTTTTTTAATTTTATTAAATTTGAACGCTTTTACAAAAGAATCAGTCTTGAAAAACACTTAAGGTTCGCCAACATTTATGTTTGCTCCGTTTTGATGACTTGAGAACTGCGCTCTCGCTGAACGGGCTGGAATAGGCTCAAAATTTAATTTATCATGAAATCGAGCGTAGCATCCGAATCTGGAATAAAAATTGACGGTTCCCTTATGGAAAAAACGAAGTTGGTGTGCGTTCTGCACGTCAGCGCAAGTGTGCAATGCTGAACGTAGTAGTCATATTTGAGATCCTTAAAAAAAAAAACGCAGATTCAAAAACATTTCATTTTTCGCCCAGAACAACGATTTTAGAAGCGGTGCGCAACCGTTATCTGAGCGCGTTGTGCGTGATGAAAAAAAAAAAAAAAAAAAAAAAAAAAAAAAAAAAACTTGAGGGGTCCAATTTTCATGAAATGGAGCTTACAATCATGATCTACAATAAAATATGGGGGTTTCCATTCAAAGAAACCAATGCGCAAGGTGGTCATATTCAAAATCCTAGGCACAAAATAAGCAGATTCAAAAACATCACAAAAAAAAATACACGTACATTTTAAAATTGTTCCACTAAAACGATTTCAAAATTGGTGTTTTGCGTTTGGATGGACCAAACTTCAAGGATCGGTTTTACAACTAATTTGCAACAGTAAGTGTCACCTAAGGTTTTATTTTACTCAACTAAAAAGCCTTTCCTTTTTTTATGACAAAGACCTTTTTCACCAAAATGGTAATTACGCCCTTAATTCGCAAAATGAACTCAAATTTGAGGATAACGTTGAAGATAGCTTTAAATTTCCTAACCGTCTGGTGGGAAATTGAATTCTGTGACTCAATTTTCACAGAGAAAAAAAATTAGGCAAAGTGACTGTTTAAAATTTTTTTATAAGGTTACCGTTTTTCAAGCTAATTTCTTACCTTTAGTAAACAGAACTATCATAGGGAACTCAACGAGAAAAGCTAACCCAGAATTCCAGCTTTTCAACGGTAAAATTGAATTTTATTTTACTTTAATAATTATACGAAAAAATACGTTTGAATGAAAAGCACTAGGATGCGTACCATCACTTTTACAATCACTACCTTCAATCTAATAGAAGCCTAAGCCATAAATTGGCTCCACGGGATGGTTTGGAATTAGACTGAGAAAGTTTATTTCATTCTAAATGAGGAAACTTTTGCGTACCATCTTAAAATCACAAACTAGTGGCCAATGTGGCTAGTGTCAATGATGATTTAAATGACTCATTCCAAAGTATTTTTTGTAACAAATAACTCCTAAACCATTCATGTATTGCTGAATTGTAAAAAAGTATTGCTGATAGTAGAGTAGATAGTTGTTTGAAGGAAAAGCTCAGTTGTGAAAAAGCAAAAGTGCTGACACCTTTGCTGGAGGGATTAACAGAATTTTCCAAAGCATATATCACTATGAGTCAGGATATGGTTCCGGTGTTAACAAACTCTACATTGTAGACTACAAGATCTCGCCGTTACAGCAGGCTAACCACGTTAGGTACTTATTGAATTTTTGCCTTGTTGCTCTTTGGTAAGAAAGTATGTTAGTATTGGGTGTGGGTTGTGGGGTGACCACATTCATTTTGAAACTCTTATTTGGAGCATTCGTATTTATTTCATTCATCAACACAAAGTCTTAATGCCCATGGTCATGACCACATTGTATGTATGGGAAAGGATGAGGGAGCAATTTTACTTCGCTTACCCAAGCTACAAGGTAAAACATCATTGCAATGTAATAACAGAATCTCATAAACATATAACATTTAAACAAATAACGAATATAACATATTTAACATATAAACAAATAACAATATAACATATAACAAATATTAGTTTCAGTAATATCAAACAAACAGAAGAGATGTGTGGTGGCACCACTACGTCACATAATAAGGTAAGCAATATGAATACATAAGATGTTTAGTAGATAAGCTGACAGGTTCAATAGATTTTATGAAAGAAATATGATCATTTGACCATCTTTGTGTATACACACTATGTAAATTCAACTCCGAGAATACTTTTATGCTTATTTAAAGACTGAAGAAGTCCTCGCTGCAGGACGATACCTTTCTGGGATGAATGAAATAAATACGTATGCTCCAAATAAGAGTTTCAGAAAGTATGTTAAGAAAGGTTAAGAAAAGCATTTTCAGCTTTTCAAAATTTCGAAATCAAGGTATTAACTAAAATTTACTGATTCGAATATCTAGCATACGTGCGAACAAACGAAAAAATGTTGAAATGTTACTGTTTATCATATTGTACTCTTAACCCACGTTGTTTCTTACTTGATATCGTCTTCATGGAATGTACGTTGTGCGCGTTACCTACGTTGAGGAGAATCTACTCCCTTGTAGTTACGAACGAATACGGGGGCAAGGGGTTGGAAACTGTAGTATGTCATAAATTAGTCAGCGACGCGGTATGGCGAGTTGGATGGACGGATATTGTTATTTTTGGGACCAGCTGAGTGGGGAGGACCTGGCTGTAGGGATAATTGGCTATTTGCTGCCCTCAACTGTTTCAGAATAGTCTCCCAGTTAGGGCGGTCGTTTCAGTGGGTGCCCGATGGACTGTGGGGTAAAGGGTTGTTCGTGGTGGAGGGCGGGTTTGAAGATGAGATGGAGGGTGGGGGAGTGATTGTTGCGGCGGATTGGCGGAGGCAGGAAGCACGTTCGTTACCACGGATCGAACCTTCTGAAAAACTCTTTGGATTTCTATTCAGCTTCGTTCTAGCGGGCTGGACCCACGCGCACACAAGTACATAGCGATGGGACTGTCTTCAACACGTATATAAACTTTTCTCTTTCTTCCACGTCCGATGATAAATGTATGCCACAACCTGGTATATACTGGGAGCTAATGCATGAGTTCTTTGATGAATCGGGTCACTTCTGAAAATTTTCTGTAAGAGATTATTTTTCTAAGCTGTTTTTGAGGATTTTCATATTCAACATTATCATGATTGTTTTTCTTTTGGTACAATATGAACCAATAAATGAGACCTGCATTTGAAACAGCGTTCTATTTACCATAAAACTGCGATCCAAACATCAATTTGAAAGCCCATTCTGCTAAGAAGAAAATTGGATGTAACTGAACTTTTCGCGAATTTGCAAAACCACTTTTCTTGTTATCGAGAGAGAAAAACTTCCTCGCTACCTCAAATTTCCAGCTGTGTGGTCGAACTGATTATTTGGGGGCTTCCCCTCTATTTAACTCTTAGTGGAATAGTGTCAACAGTTTAGCAACTACGCAGAAGGAATAATTTCTTCTATGCGCGCTGCAAATTATTACACAAAGGTTTATTTTTTCTGTATCAGATAGCCCCCGCACTCAGATCAGTGGATTGCAGATAATCAAATAATTAGTATTAAGATCACGGTTACATAGCGGAAATGGATGATTGCCACATTTCGTAAACTCTAGTTAAGTAGTTTGCAGAAAAGCTTCGGACATGTTGCAGGAGATGGACGAATGTCTTGTACTATTCACTTTTTAGGACGTCTTTCTGAAGCATGGTTTGTCAGTAGTGGGGCACCTATTAGGATTGATACAGGGGGACCAATTGGACGAAAAAGTATGCTAATCCGTCCCAAACCATTCGAAGAATGAATCCGTGAAACACATGTTAGTATGTGAGGATGACAAGTTTTTGTCGCCGCTGCCAACCCTGCAGTTCTTCGCCGATTTTCATGATTCGTTTTTTTTTTTTCGATCCCAATTTCACTGTAATTTTGAAACGATTCAAATTTCACAATGAAAGAGAGGAATCAGAAGCCGAAAAAAAAAACAGTTTTTGGTGACAAATGTTATCGACACTACGGAAGCTACAATTCTCCACCGATTTTTATCATCTTTGTATTGCTCGATCCCAAGATTAGTCTAGTGGTTCTAAGGAACCTCGGAAATATTCAGTCTGATGACTGGAGGGAGAATACCTTCGCTAAATCAATGATTCTCGACAGATCCATGTCATTCATTTTTGTACAATTAGAATTTTGGTTTAATATTTTAAAATATCTAAGCACATTCAATTTTTATTTTGAGAGAGGGTGAATGAAGGGGGTAATGGTATTAAATCTTCATTGTTTCACCATTATCATCTGATTTTATTGATTTAAACACTTTTCGTTTTGTTCGACCCTAATAAGTCTTGTTACGCAACGAACCTCAGAAATTTTGGATTTTCTGTTGCAAGAGGAGACAGAGGAGGAAATAGACGATCCATTCAACGCTGCTTGCAGCTTATACTCCCGATTTTCTTGATTCCTTTTTTGTTCAATTGAGAACTTTGGTTTTGTCTTGAAACATATTTCAGATCTTTCCAATTGAATCATCATCATCTTTATAACGTTGATAGGATTATAGATTATATTGTTTTTTCGTCAAAATACGATTTCTTAAAAAATCGGTTTCCACCACTTCATCGCCAGTGATATCACTGGTTCCTTAATGGTAATCATACAACTAAACGAATGAATTGGTGTTGCTACCAGTGAGCTACCCTTACTGAATCGAAGCTTGTATGATGGAGGGGGCAACACTCTTTCAATCGCTGGTCAAACGAGAACTTCATACCGATTAATATTATTAGTACTTACACACCCACACACATGTATATATATAAAACACAAACAAACATACATAAAACAAATTCTTCGTCGAAAAAAAAAATTTCAAAGTGGGTGAGAATTTTAGTAGGTATGAGCACGTTACCCTTTCCGACTTTTTTTCCGAGACGAAATTCAACATTTCCGAGATTTATTGCACAAAAGAAGTTTGTTAGACAAAATCGGGATCGATTAAAAGAAAATCAGATGAAAATAAAGGAAATTTAGCGATTTATTTCCATTTCCATTCAAAACCTTTCATGATTTGATTTGAGAATTCTGAAATATGTTTAAAAAAAATTAATATGGGGAGGAAATGGATGATCTTGGACAACTCGAGTCGTCTTATTCGAAGCACGGAACTAAATTCTATCTGAATCAAGCATCAGCATGATCGTAAGAGCGATTGTTCCAAAATTGTCGTATTACGTTCATATTAAATTAATTGGGACTTTGAGCACTTTGTGTGCAACGAAACTGTTAAACTTTTGTTCTAAATAATACTCTCCTGTTCAAGGAAATATTTTGTATTTTAAAAATTGTTTGCATTTTCAGCACATTTCAATGAAATATAAACGATAATTTTGGATTAATTTAAGAATGATTTTTGGGATTAATTTGAGCTTCAATTGCTAAATTACTGTGACCGGCTCCTTTATGGAGGGCTGTCTAGGTATTCAGGTATTTTAGTTATAATTCAGCATCTGTGATTATATCGCCAAGATAATAACCTAAGTGAAATAATTTCCCTGTAATAATTTAGCCTCTCAAAAATCAAATTGAAGATTTTGGCAAATTGATTTGAACCTTTGGCACGAATCAATTCTAATATTTTTGGCATCTCAATTTAAACTTTCGGCGACTCAATTTCTACTTCTGGCTTCCATACCACTTCAAGCTTTTGGCATATCAATTTATACTTTTCACAAATCCCAACCAACCCAACATTCCACCCCATATAATGATCAATAAATTTATTTACTATTATTAAAAAATATAGCCTCTCTAATAATTCTGTTCATAACCGCTAATGATCAGCCTAATTTCCTTGCCTAGATCTGTTTACGGTTAAGATATTAAACTTAAAATCTTAAACTCTTCCCTTTGGGGACTGGTGAAGAGGGAGGGTGCGACCATGACTTAGGTTTAGGCAGGGGCTCTCCCAAGATATACAAGGTATAAATACAATAGAGAGAAGAATAAGGTAAAAATAACATGCCTTGTTACAGTTTTTATTCCTGGAGCGGTGTTTTCATACAACAAGGTTCACAGCGAATTCGGCCGCGCTGCCTGGAAGGAGAAAACATTGTTCTATGTAGTTTTTAATTCGGGCCAATCGCCCGAGACACCTGACTCGTTTACGACTGGACCTTCTGGACCCTCAAATTTAATGTATAATTCCTTTAATGAATACTACCTTGTGATGGATATGGTTAGTTGGCCCCTTCCCATTTTAGATTCCGACGCCTTCGGAGATGAATCAGACGTTACCGTCGTTACGTTGTTTCATCCTCTGAGTGTGGCGGAGCATTATTTAATGTATCCACCGGCTCGGAAGGGGCAACTATACCATTCCATCACCCTCACAACCTCTTTCATTAATAAACCGTAATAAACCCCTATGAGCGTTCAGTTTCCCCTTCTATGAGTCCATCAGTCTCTCAACGGGTAGGTACGTACTTTGGGGCGATTCCATAACAACACTTGAAACCAATGTTATACTGCGACAAAAACTAGTTGACGCTATTCCGACCGGGATGATCCTGACCACATAAACACTCACGCCTTCCGACCCGATTAGAGTCTCGGCGTGGAAATCAATGTTCTGCCGTAGCAGAGGCTAGTTGACACCTCAGCGACCGAATGGGACTCCAAGAAATTCGTTCCTGACGTCTGCAGTTCGCTATACCGTATACCCTCGGGCAGGTTCTTCGCGCGAATAGAGGTTCACGGAGTGCTGTCTTGTGGGACTCGTGTATGAACCACCCGCCCATCTTTTCTGGATCGGAATTCACGCCGTTCTCCATCGCCTATTTCGTTTTTGATAAAAAATTTTTAATTATATTCTGCTATAAAGTATACATTTGACGGTTTTTAGTCGCCTTTCGTAATTGTTGTGATTTTTTAGTACAACTTTTGACGTTTTCCTGATTTAACGTGGGCAAACGTGTTTTCCAACAAACTCGTATTTTCTCGGGTCTCTGGTTCAAGTAGTTTTCCGCTTCTGTACGGCGGATCCCTCTCCACTGAAGAGGCAACGAGTAGCTGTAAGCGAAATCGTCGAACCCAATTCTGATTCTTCTACAGGAGGACAACTGATGACGTTCGCGGTGCCAGTGGCAGTCGGACGTCGAGCCCCATCCTGGAACGGTTGTCTACATTATACTTTCTACCTATGATCCATTTTCTTCTTTTTTTTTTTTAACTAACAGATTGCGTCAAAACTAATAATACTTGTGTAGAGAATGCATCATTAACGAGGGTTATTGCTTTATCGTACGTAGATTTACAAGCTATGTCCAATATAGTAGAGGCAAGTCCTACATTGTCAATAAATAAGTAGCGGGGAATAGCGGCATTGGATTATCCAGCAATCAGAGATCATCCTCTTAAGATGACCAAGTTAGAGATTTCGGTAACCACCACATTGAATGACCCAAAATGAACTTTCGACTCCAATATAAACGCCCTACCCATTTGAGACCGATTAAAACGTTTCAAAGCAAACAAATTTAGCATACACGGTACATTGTAGAATGTTTCTAAATAGCTTATAGCTCGTTTAAGTATGTGAGATGACGCGACATCGGTTTACAGATCCTAGACCACCTGTTTGATGACTGTAATATTTCAACGATATCTCACACAATCCACACGCTTTTATCATTGAGGAAACAGTGTAAATACGATTCCCCCATTATGTGGAACAAGAACTGGAAACCATCCAAGCATGCAATGGAGCCATAAAGGGATCCCAAAACATAACTTTGAAGCGCGTTTCTACTCTTACCTAGGTTATACCCCTGCTTTCAGGGCACGCCAAACGTACAATAACAACTATATCTGATTGGTCGGTGGCATCTCCTCCGGATCGCTTTTCTGCTCTTTTGCGCTGATTTACTCACTGCCGAGTGATCGTCTGTCATTTATTACGAAAATTGTATCCGTAGCACATTTGGCATAATACTCGCGGAAAGAGGGAAAAGACTGCCGGGGGTTTGCGCTTCCCATGGTACCCCTCCCTTTTAGAGCAGACAATAAGTAATGGCGGGGGGATTTATGACAGGAGAATGAAGCATCTAACGCTATCTACCGATATCGATTAGAGCCTGAATCTGGAGAAAAGTCATCCCCATATGTCATTGCGACAATGAATATATTTTCTGAGAGGACGAATGTGATAGATAGGAGTTATCTCAGATGATTTATTTATGTTAGAAAAAATAAGGATATTCCAATATCATTGTTACATCACAAAATTGGCTCAAGATTCACAAATTAATACAGAAATATAAAAATTAAGAAGTATTTTGCCATAATTATAGCATTATTTTTAGGAAACAGATAACAATAGCAGTAAACGAGAATCCAAAAGTAAACCGAAGGAAAGACCAGGGAACCACTAACTAGACTGGATTCCGCAACTGTGAAAACATACGAGGACGCTAGCTAGACTTGATAACGCACTCAAGAACTTTTTTTTATTGTTACTATTGTCGAAAATATGACAAGAACTTTTTTTTATTGTTACTATTGTCGAAAATATGACATCTCATAACTTTACTTGAATTCACTGGGTTAACTTTTGGGGGCTCATACATCACTATCTACCTCCACGAAAGAGTTCACTACTAATAGCGATTCGTAACTAGGTCTAAGGGTTTGGTCCTGTTCGGTCGTCGCACCTCATCGCAGTTGTCCAGGAGTGAAATGGCTTCGACTTTGAAGTGATGGTGGAGCCGATTTTCGTGATCCACAGCTCTTTTTCTCATAACCTCGTCGAGCATCTCAACCTTGAGATCACGACGCAGATCATTTGTTCGAATATACCATGAGGCATTTACTATGCTACCCAGAATTTTGTTCTGAACGGTTACGATGGTTTTGACGTTCCTCTCTTTGGTGCAGTCCCTAAGAGACAGCCGTAGCCCCATATTGGTTTCATCACTTGCTCATATGTAAGCATTTTATTGTGGACTGGGAGCTATGAATTCTTTCCCGGAAGCCTTACATTTTCTTGAATTTCAGGTTGATTTTTGCCTTTTTCGTCTTCACGTGCTGTTTCCATTTGAGCTTAGCGTCTAGTGTCATACCCAGATTCTCTGAATGGTACGGTACCGTTTGAGAGTTAATGTCGATTGGGGTTGAGCTCACTTTTTGGCAGGTAAAGTTTATAGGTATGTGTAGACTTGGTTTCATTCAGCTTTATTCGCCACCTTTTAGTCCACTGAATAATTGTGTTCACTGATTCCTGCACCTATTGGATCATCTGTTGATATTCAGGGTGTCCCAGGAGTTATGCACAATCCGACTCCAACGTGTTCTACAACTCATTTCCGACCAAAAATGCTCGTAGCAATTTTTGCCAGAGGCCTCGTTTTCGAGCTATCCGCGATTTAAGATTTTTTTCGTGTTTTTGATCTTATGTTTGTCATAACTCCCTCAATTTCGGAGATAGCTCAAATTTGATGACACCGTTGGAAAGAGCGTTAAATTTTCTGTCTATTTGAAGTCAGAAAACTTTTTTTAATTGCATTGAAGATGCGCGATTGCTGCGCAAAATGACAGTTTTGTCAAAATCTTGAACTTTGTTTTTCATTTCGCCTAGAAACCCCATGAATGCTTGACGCAGAACTGTGCAGGCCTGGTAAAACGTGCGCCAAAATATCAGCTTTCCAACGGTGTAGTCGTTTAGTCGTTTTGGTTTTTTAAAATATTTCTAGTTAAGGAAATAGTGTTTAACTGCAGAAAAACGTGTGTTTTCTGTTAAAATTGAAGTTTTTCCAAAAGTCTCGAAGATGAATGCAACTCATCGCAGTCGGAAATGAGTTGTAGAACACGTAGAAGTCGGATTGTGCATAAGTCCTGGGACACCCTGTATAGGGTTGTTGTGTCGTCTGCAAACGTAGCTGTGGCAGCACTCACGAACTGTCACATTGAGAGATTATAACTGACTAAGATCAAGTCTCACATGCCTGGTTTTTATTCGATTTTATTTTTTCATTTTCTTTTAAAGGCTGGGTATCTAGAACTACCATTCGCTGTCATGGATATATACCAAAAATTTCATTGACATCCTTCCATCAAGATACCACTTAGCCTCCACTAGTGGATTGAGGGAAGAACAAAAATCGTGAAAAGGCAAAAGTTGTTGCAAATCAGTTGTAGAGTTGACCCCTGGGTTTCTTCTTAACTTAGTGTAGGCACAATGTATAATTGTTTTTGTCTCATTTTAAAAATATTAAAACTATCAATAAATTGTTATTTATAACGTGATGGTTATAGGATAATAATTAATTCTAATAAACTTGAATGCCGTAAACTTTAACATTACATATGAGGAGCACAGGGAAAGAAGGGGGAATGCCCTTTTTTCTCCAAATTAAGAAAATCGGATTTTTCAATTTTGAACACGATTTTTGATCAAATTGCACTTGAGGATGTAGTTTGCTTCATTTCACCTTATCAGTTCAACTATCTAGTTAATTATTCAGGAACAGAGCAATCAGATTTATCAAAAAAACATTCTGTAATACAATTTTTTCGAATAAAAAACAATATTTCAACATATAAACATGGAAAGAAGGAAGGGGGAATGTTGGTCGAGCAGCGCGATGTGTCCGTTTGTGTTGCACAGGCTAGTCATCAATCTGCACAAGAAATAAAATAAAAAACACTCATGAGCGGCGTCTTATTCATGAATATTTTGACACTAAAATATATTTAACTAGACGGACATCGGTAATGACGTGACGTCAATCCCGTAGATTGATACGGGAATTTAGTGAAATAACGTCGTGCTTTGATCGTCAGGCAGAACTGGCACAGATGCAAAAGGTCACAATACTTCTCTTTTGAAGCAGGTCTCCGAGCTGGTAAAACCATAACACGGTTTGACAATCAGTGCAACTGTTATTTTTTATGCCATCTCTCTAGGGGCAATAAAAGATGGAATATAAGATGTATTACAACTTGATTTCACTCACCAGAATACAGACGTGGATGTAAAAAGAATGAACCCGAGTGATTGGATTCTAATCGCCACTATGTTCGAATTTTGGGAAATATGATAAAAGAAACCTAGCTGCCATTGTAGGATTTATGATTCCCGATGTTGAATAGTTTTGCTGTTCTTTCCGCCAATAGAAAATTCACGAATCCGTCTGGACTTGTAAGGAGCCTTCTTAAAGTAAATGGAGTCCAGCTCCAATTGCTGATGAGAGGTTGATCGACTCTCACAACAGCGAATGGCTCAGGATTTTTCTTGTAGTTTTCAATTTATGCAGTCCAATCTTCAGGAACCTCCGCTGCTACCTCCTGGTTGACCAGATCCATATCCTGGTCGCATTCTAGGCACGAGTGGCCTCTTTATTGGAAAAGTCACTTTTATGGAATCAAGCTTTTTCGCTAGATGTACACGTAGTACAAGTACCTGAACACAGAAAAGTTCTTGTTCTGGCTCCCGCACGAGTCACAAAAAATTCCTAGGTGGCGAACTTGTGAATTCATTTGAGTGAAGATGAAGTGAATCACAGAACTTGACAGGACGTTCCCCCTTTCTTCAATGTACAACAGAGACCTTCCTCGTTCTTTCATTTGTCGAAACGACGTTCCCTCTTTTTTCACTGTACTCTTCATATATTTGCATCTAATGATGTGTTCAGGTTTTAATTGTAACTGTAAAATCAGCGAAAATGTTTTATCTAAATACTCGGGTCATTTATAAATCCATACAAAGCATTGATCCAATACTTGGTACATCCTTTTTGAGATGATTGTTAACTTCATCATTCATTACTGATTCAGCATTCAATGAATCATTCTGGTTAATGGTTTTCCGTGCACTATATACGGATAACGCCTTGAGTCTTGTTCCTTAATCTACAGATGAAACAAGTAAACATCGGGTTATGTTTCGGCTTCGAAGACTTCGCCTTTAATTTAATAAACCTAGAAACTGCCAAGAGTCTGACCAGGAAGGAAGTTAGAATCTGAAATTTAGGACAGGGACACCGTCAGGGACGTAACGTAGTTAGCTGGGGACTACCAGAGCTCCATTACAGAACGAAACCACCATAACAATAGCTAAGTGCGAGATGAGAAGCCATAGTGTAACCCTTGACCGTTGGCCCAAACGACTGCCGCCAACATATCGCGGACCACCCTCCAACTCTTGGAAGATCCTACTCCGTTTCCTATCTAAACCCTTGTTTCGAGATCCTCGTTTAAATCTGGCATGTATTACGATCCGTTTTTATCGGCAATGGCTGCATGGGAATGACCCTATTTTCGGCCTTACTTTCTTTTATTTGGGGTTTCTCATCGATATCTCGCCGTCCAAATATTTATAGAAGAGTATACTGTTCCATTCTACCGGTTCCTTGGAAAAATTCAATTTAGATATGGGAGAGGGATTCAAATGGGTCTACTCATTTGTATTGCACCATAAAGCTTTAACGCATACTGTTTTATTTGGATAACACACGTTGAATACGGTAAATGAATTTTAGTTCAAGCTTGCTTCATTAATAATATCAATTATATTATAGGATGCCAGTAATCTTCAATAATTCTATGCTGCTTAGTACAATATACTACTGGTTCTCCCAGAATCATTTGGTTGAATGCCTAATACATTTTAGGATGGCCCACTGGAGTAAGGTAACGTCTATTAAAATTGATCCATGAGGCATATTACCGAGCCAACATCAACACAAAAAATGGATGAATTTATGAAACATGATTTAGCTCTGATTTTGGTTTATTATTTTCCATTATAAGCCTTTTTAATTGTTAGGATGTTGTTTACACCGATTGCAGTAGTGTATACCCAAGTTTTCAACTTTCCAAAAGGTCTGACATAATTTGGGCATATGAAAAACCAGGACAGTTCCAATAATTAATTTCAACTAAAATGCTAACGACTTCTATCCTACAGGTTCTACTCAAAGGATTGGTGGTTTAACCGCAGTTGCGTTCAAAATAGGATTGTAGCGGAAATTTTCGGTTTAATTAATATTAATCTAATGTTTTTCAAAGCTTAAAACATACTATAAAGTTCGTTCAAAAAGTAAAAGTAAATTTTCAGGTTGATGCATTTCTTCGCTCAGTCAGCTCGATTATAACATTTTTAGTTTATATTGAGGAGAAAGGAAATTTCACCATCTCTCCAACGGTAACCTAACAATTGGCGTAATTGGCAAATTAGGAGTCTGGGCCATTTTAGTCAAGTTAAAAAAAAACGAAAAAAAACCTTTAGTAGTCGTTCTAATTTGACATTTTTGGCTCTAGTAACTATCAATGTATTGCGGAGGGAATTGTATTAGTAGGGTGTGCTATCCTAAGCACATCCCAACCGTGTGATTTCTGTCCGTTTCTCTCCCCCTCACTGACCCTGAACAGTTCATCGACCGCTTTGTTTTTACTGTGTAGCTTTGCGTACCTACTAATGTGACCCTCAGTCCCGGCAAACTGCCAGTCCTAGCGCTGTACATGCATTTAATTCTCAATGGAGCCTCATCAAGTTAATCCTAACGTCATATATCATTTCAAATAACCCACATCCACCGACACAGTATTCACAGAGCAATGGCTGATTAATCAAGTCAAAACTCGTGGTAAGTAGTCAGATTCTAACAAGGCAGTGTTGAACTAATCAGAGTTATGGACGTGTTCTTTAGTCGAACCTTTCCGTGGTACATTTATCGTGTTTCGAATAGTAACAAATGTTCAGAATTTTATCTTTTCCATGAAATGCCTTCCGATAAATCGGGCTGAAAGCAAAAGGCATTGGCAGGAAACAAATTTTCTACAATATCTTTTTACTTGCAACAAGTCAAATCAAAATCACCATAAAATATTTTACAAATATTCAGACGAAACAATGTAATGACAGTAAATATTATGTAAGTTTCCATCATATACGTATATGGTTGAAGAAATATGATACATAGTACTAAAATATTCCAATTGTTGAACTTGAAGACAACAAAGATGCTAAAGAGTTTGAATAGAGAGAACGATTGATGTAACTGAACATGATTGTAAAAACATTATTGTCACCAAACTATCATAAAAGATACAGGCTAACTTTTAAACGCCTTCTTAACCATAGATTACCAACCTAGGATTATGATCACTTATTACCACCCCACGTCAAATCGACGTACAAGCCCCAAAATAGGATGTTTCCCCAACATTTTCAACGGATACGGGGAAAAATAAACAATTAAAAAAAAAACATCAAATCTTTATTCGAGAAAATATTTTAGATTATTTCAGTTCCATAAAATGTAAAAATATTGCTCTTTCAAGTCTCTAAATAGTTGCAAGGTCTTTCATCAGTCTTTCAAACAAAACAGTAAAGTGAACACTTTGTGCCTTACAAACCTTCCCAATAGCTGTCCAGGAATCAAAATGTTTGAGTGTAGGTAACATGTTTTTATAGAAAGCTAGAGTAACTCAAAAACCAACAAAATCAGAAAAAAACAAGATTGGAAGAAACAAAATTTGACAAATACGAATACTACGACCGCGTGAGTTCGGTACCTATTCCATCTCATTGGTTGGCTTCGTGATGTTCTCATAGGTACCTATCTAGGGGCTGAAAAAAAGCGAAAACGAATGTTGGAAGTGCCTAGGTAACATGGCGTCTTGTAAAATCGATGTTATTCGAGATTAAAAATTGACAAAAGCGTTCTTAAGAGTTCTTAAGTGAAGCAAAATACATAATCCCAGTCTCGACAACGAATTCAAACATTTTTAGGTTTTTCTGCACAGCTACAAATCGTAATCAGAAAAAAATCATGGAAAATCTGGATGAAAAAAATGAAGATTTGAATTTAAAGAGAAGTGGTTTATGAGTATTATTCCCTCCATTCAATCCCTCCCATAGTGAAATTTGAACGATTTGAAACACGTTTCAAGACTGGACCAGATTTTAATGAACAAAAAAGTCAGAATCTGTCTAGGTGTCTTTTTTTTTGTACAGCTTCAAAGTTTAGTCAAAAAGAAACAGAAGAATCGGTCGAAAATTCTTGTTTGAGCTGCGATTGAGTGGATTAACTACTACCCCCTCTATTTCCCCTTCTGACAAGAAATTCAAGACAAGTCTTTATTACAACCCTGTCAAAGCTTTAGAGGCAATACGATATCCTTCTAGCGGTAGATGCATGGTGACTGGTGGAAAAGGGAACCTATTACAGAACGACGAATTAAATTTGGAGAAGCAGAGGAGTCACAGTTAAATCTCCTGCTCGTCTGCATTCACACAAACTCGCCGAGGCCTATTGTCTGTTAATGCCCCAATATAAATCTCTCCGGTAAACAGATATTATGGTCTGCTCCATTTCTCTGGAATGAAGGTACGTGGGAAAGGATGGATGCCTTCTTTTCTCGGTTGACGATATTCACCATTCTCTCTGACCTGGTTTTTCGTGGGTTTGACTCAATGCTCGACTCTTGAAGCACGTTGAAATAACATTTCGCTGGTCGTTCTCGGACTGGGAAGTCACGGAATATTTTATTACTGAGAAGTAATACAGGATCTAGAAGTTATTGCTGGTAGAAATATTAGGTGTTTTTTTTTTTTTCTTTTTAACTTTTATAATTTACGGACTGGAACTGTAATTACCTTATATTGACTGTTAATGTGATTGCTTATCCGTGGAACTCAATTGTAGGGATCTGGGCCCGTTGCCTCTCCACTTGTTCGCCGGTAAAAACGAATAGTACTACAAATTTCGACTGTATTTCAGACTCATCTTCACTTTTCATACCTATATCTGCAATACTTGAAACACACGATCAATCGCTATCCTAAAAACGTCTGCCAAGTGGGTGTGGCACATAGCTTCCTCGTATCCATAACATGACTGTATAGGTCATTGAAAATTATTATTGACTAAAGAACTTTGTTCAATTAGGCGAAGTAAATATTGAATTAGGGTAAATTTATTGTTATACAGGAGCATAACTTGAGAAAATAAAGGTAGGCATGTTCTACTATTGAACAAACTATGAAATAAACGTAATAATAAAAATTGACATTGACGCTGAATGGATAGATGACTGAAGTGATAAATAATATTATGGTCAAGAACTCCCGGAGTGATGCTTGTGGCAAGGATTTCACGGATGCGCAGAGGCTACTATTGATCCGGGGGTCATGAAACTCATAGGGGACCATCTACACATCAAACCGAACAATCCCTGAAAATTTCATCAAAATTGGTCAAAACTCCCGGAGTTATGCTCGTAACAAGGATTTCACGTTTGCGCATATGCAGAGGTACTATTGATCCGGGGGTCATGAAACCTATAGGGGACCACAAGGACTGAAAATTGCTGAGTTTTGCTCGTAACAAGGACTGACAGACAGACACACAGACAGACACGGAACCAAAATTGTTCAGAAAGGTCTAAAACGCAAAATGCGAGTGGAATTTTTGATTTTGGAGACAAAAAGAATTTTCACATTCCGAAAGTGAAAACAATGCTTCCACTACCTTGGTAGACTCGGAAGTAAAAATTTAGAATGTCAAGCTCGAATGACTGACTTCAATTTTCTTAGAATTCAATAGCAGTGGAGTATTTTATACTTATTCAAAAGTTTTTTATACTTTCAAATTTTTAAAATCCTGAATAATCCTAGTTTAGGTTGTCACACGAATTTCTCCCCCCCCCCCCCACGATCCTCTGGAATCAAAACGGGAATGTTTTAGAGGACGCCTACGGAAACCGTTAGAATGACATTTAGGTGCACGGTCACCTCACCTCAATAAATCCCAAAATAGTACTGTCTGAATTCTAAAACCCGAGGTACAATAAATTTTGCGGCACCAACGTAACAATAGCGATGAGGAAGGTTGAAATGGACATCAATGAGTGAAATGAAGATAAATTAATTTTAACAAAATTTTTTTTCTTTCAAAATTGTAAAATTAAAATCTTGACAAACAATCGATACTTGGTCAGCCGAAAATTAAATGTTTAAGGATTTAAGTATATTAGTACTCGTAGATATCACCATGTCCAGAGAAAATGGAATATATTCATATCCAAATCATTGAAGTCTGTGAAATATTTGCAACCTGTTCTTTGGTGTATTAATTATAATTAATTATTGATTAATAAATTATAATTATCATCAGGCGGGTTTTTATCAGAACTGCCGCACTTTAGGTTGAAGTTACAATCTTTGGCTGAGGTTACAATAACTCTGGGTCTGAGATGAATAGGATAATTCAGAATATCATTTATTGATCAATATATAATAGCGTCAGACCAAGAAGCAGATTATGCAAGAGACTGCAATTTAATTAATGAGTCCGAACACAAGCCTATGAAGTCAGTTTTCAAAAACCTCTGAAACAGATACCATCTAGATAGTAACATTTGTGGAAATTCACCCTTACAACTTCTACATAATTTACATAAAAACAGAAACAAATCTTTGTTATGATATGCATCTGTTTGTGAAAAATATCAACCATTGTAAAAATAAAATCTTATATCATGCAGCAAAGAAAAGTCATATTTTGACCTAAGCGATTCATAAACGTATCGTTTATTCCTTTATTACAATCATCTTTTGATTAGCAGTTCTTCATAAAGTGGATAAAGTGCGATATCATCTTCAAATAAAAAAGCGTCCAGGAATAGACTGCACAGTATGTACATGTACCACAACCCTTGTGTAACAAAGACGAATGAGGAGTCGATTCAAGGAATACTAAGAAAAGGAAAGGAAAAAGGTAAACCTTGAGGGATATTGAAAGGTCCCGCCGCCCATTTCCGAGGATGATCACGTACAAAGATATCGTCACAAAAACGTACAACGATGTTGGAAAGAGAGGAGAAAAAAAATATATTCTAAGGGTGAACAAACGGGTGAAACGATTTCGGGAAATGAATAAATTTCGAATACATTGACTCAGCGGTGCTGGTCATTGCGACTGTTTGTCCAGGAATGTTTGATTTACCTGCATATATAAAGCTGGGGATTCGATACCGTAGGATCAGAATACCTATTCAATAACATGGATTTTGTCGAAGCCATCGACTCTACCGACTCGGTCGTTATTCCAAACGTTGATGTATCATATTCGGATTTATTTTCGATACAATATCAGGATATTACAATCATTCAGGTACTTGGTGGTTTTAAAAGAGAATCGTTCAAGTTGAATCGCTGATGTTCCATTGTGTACGACACATTCGAAAGGTCATCTCGTTTTCGTTTTTCTTACTAAACGAAAAAATGGTTATACCAATCCGTGCAAGAAGCTATGATCTTAGAACCAAGTCCTCGGATTGTTTGGCCGTGGTCAACCTGGAAAATATTTGGGATATGCTTGAACGGTTGTGCTGAGGACGTTGTTCAATAGGAAATAAATGTCGACCACTACGTCTTCTCATCCCTTGAATACGGATTCACGGGACGACGCGGCATGACACGATTGAACAAGTTACATTAGGAGCTGAATGTTTGCCTACAAGCTCGACTTTCGACATTTTATCACTACCGGGAATCCGATCGATAGAAACAGAGATCAGATTATTATTTTGCATTCTGCAATCCCTACTTTTAATTTCCAGATTATGACAAATCTGAGGTAGAAAAATCCACTATCACGGATAGAGCTTTTCAAATAGACAAGATGGTTTTGTACTATAACGTGTAAAAACGACAAAAGGTCCGGTTTTTATGTGATCACAATTATGATAATATGTGTGATCATATAAAAAATGTGTATCCTTTACACTACTAACTACCTTCAGAGAAATAGATATTTAAGAGCATGTATAGTTTCTGAGACAGATCGTCTCAAACAAGATCCTGCTTAGCGTCTAGTTACACATTGATCCCTTGAGCTTTACAAGCGATCTTTCATCAATCTATGAATACATCCATGAAGAGTCCTTTCGGTTTTCTTCAGTAATGAACGTTTGTGATCGACGATGAAAGCAAATTGCCAACTTTCATTACCTTCTTCAATAGCAATTCCACCATCATATAGAATACGGTTTGAGTCACTTGTAACGATATTTACTATCAGTGATAGGCAGATGCTAGAGTTTATTGTGTTCCCCCCGTAAAAATCGTTGTAATCTATATTTCAAACTACTTTTCAAAGCTTCACTTCAACCTTTTCAAGCCGCAAAAGACTTCGCTGAGATATTTCACCAAAAGACTTGGCGAAAGTTGCTTCTCAACATTATTAAACGCCTTTCTCCCTCATTAATTCCTTCTAAGCGTCACAAATTATGCGTCGAGTGTTTTTATAACTCTGGAACCTGTTGCCAATATCTCATTTATACACAGTCCATTAATGAAGATAATAAATTGAATAGGGAGATAGTGAACAAGAAAAACAGTGAAGTTTATAAGAATAGTGTAAGATAGTACATTTCTTATTTTAAGACAATTAACCAGTATAATTCGGTAATTAACTAATAACAAATTATTTGTTTAATCTTGATTTCCTGTGTATAATACCGTAATTTTTCTCGGTTACAATAAAGGCTTCTACATTTAATCTGATACACGCTACCCACTCCCATCTGTTTCCAGTTGAATAATCAGGCTTCGATGAACTATATAATTCTAGATCGTATCGAAGAAGTGTCGTTAACTCGTTAGTCAATATCAGGTGTCACTTCACCATCATCAAACTCATTGAGCGAGCTGGGAAGGGGGGCCGAGCTGAGCTGGTTGTGTCTAAATTATTGCCGTTAGGGAAGTGAAATAGGAGGAAAGTTCCTTGCACTCCATCAAGAGGACCCGAGAGGTTTGCGGAAGAAAGCGACCGCACTAAGTTGCGTTCCTTCCCGCATCATCTCTCCACGGAGCTCGTCACTCACCCCCGCACCACATGAGCAGCTAATTCTCGAACTAAATTGATTCAGCTTACACCGCAAAGTTCCTTCATGCTTTGCCATTGTCCTCCAAATCTACGAACGGTCCACCCCTCATCCGCAATCCTAATCTAATTCTTTAGTGCCGTTTTCTGATTAATTTTCATGTTGTGTTGATAAAGCTACTTTAGCTGTTAGTATGTTATTAGGCGAGATTCTCAATTTTACTAGAAAATGGTTGCTTATACAGAAAAAAGTAACACTACTACTTATTGTACAGCCACCGTGTATATTGTTTAATGTTACCTGGGCTAAATTGTTCGAAAATATGGCTCCGTTGATCTTTAGAGGTTTGTCATCTCTTATTCGCCGTCAAAGACCTGCTTACTGGGCCTTTAAAATTGTTTTTTCTTCTGTACCCTTTTGTTTTCCTACAGATTTTATACTATTCAATCCACCGTTGCTTCTGCCTTCTGAAGAGTCTGATTTACGTCATCTAGTGTTTTCTGAGCTTTGTGGTACGTCCAAAATTGCAGGGGTTGGTGAAGTACAGGACTGCAATTTCTTTGCAGTAGTTTGGGTTCTTTCATTGTGGAATTCACGATATTTGATTTACACTATACTCATTTTCTGCAAGTCCTTTTTCAGTTTTGTTCCGATTTTCGATTTGCGAAAATTTACCTTTTTGTGGATATTACGAATACGGAACTTCGGCCACGGGCTTTGGAGTCCTTACCCAACGATAAGGTTGGCTCGTTTTGCACCGGAACGCCTTGGTGATTCACTCATGTCTCAAGCTTAGTACCATCGTTCTTGACAAAAAACAAATACTTACACCACGACGAAAATGCAATCTGTCTACTGTAATATGATAGTATTGGTCGGTTCTAAAATTTAACGACAATAATGCTGTTATACTTTCAAATTTTTAAAAGGAGATATTTACTAAAACAATTATTACACATGAAACTTAAGTACTGCTCAACACCGTTTAACATCCCGTTTCTCCTCTTCTACAAGCCAAGTTAAATTTGTTTTTTGCAATTCGATCTTGTGAATTATTGACCATCTAGCGCTTTCTTTGTAATGTAAATGACAAAATTTCCGTACGGTCTAGGTGTAATTCCATTTTCTGCGACTACATACCTACCTTATTGGTTACGTTGTGAATATTGGGCACATACTTGCCGCACACTAAATGGTAGCCATATTAAATACATTGGAAGATGGCGTCCCAGGTGGTAAAGACAGGATCATCCTATGAAAATTGTCTGGCTTACATGTGATTCATTTATATTGTTATAGTTAGATTTACTTTCACTTAGTTAATTTAGGAGAAATTTACGTTTCATAACATGATCTTCCCTAGTGCGTATTACCGAATTTCACAGCGCCTAACAAGTTTCAAGTGTTTATTATTTTGCTTTCTCGTTCTGTTCTTACTTTCGGGAAATGAACAATTTCGTATGAAAAAAATCAAAAATTACACTCGTATTTAGCGATTTAGACCAGTATGAACAACTTCTGTTTCATATAGATTTTGTGTGTGTGTGTCTCATTCTGTTTTTCCAAGTGTACGTATACTCTTGTCACATGCTTTTTGGATTATTACTCTCAATATTGAACCGAACAAGGTTACAAATGTTGACCTCCCTAAACATTTTTTGTATTATTTTCTACCGTTTTATTCAGTATAAGGTTGAAACAAGCTTAATTTCTATTACTCCTAACTATATTTTGATGTTAGTTTGAGCATTTCAATTATCTATTCATTCTTTGATTTGTACATTCTTGTTAGTAAACTGATAAATAGATTAGTCTGGTAAAATCAATTTGAATTTTTGGCATATTATCAAATTGAAAATTTTGGCAAATTAATTTGAACCTTTGGCACAAATCAATTTAATATTTTTGGCATCCCAATTTAAACTTTCGGCGACTCAATTTCTACTTCTGGCATACCACTTCGAGCTGTTGGCATATCAATTTATACTTTTCACAAATCCCAACTAACCCAACATTCCACCCCATATAATGTTCAATAAATGTTTTTTCTCATAATACGATGGAGCAATATGTCACACTCAACTTAGTGTTATTCAAGTTTTGATTTCAGGAAAATATTAAGAATCGAAAATATGTAAAACATATGGGTGAAGCCTCGGTGGAAGTTTAAAGTGAGAAGAGGACGTAGAATAACGGATGTACTCGAATAGGTCAGTCAAAAAGGAGGGGAGGCTGAAAATTCACAGACGATAGTGTTTCCCGAACTAAGTATATTCGTTGTACTAGCTCTTGTATGTATGGTGTTTCCCATTGTGACTTCCCTGAAGGAAATCCTGCCTATCCCCTGGATCCTGATCATAATTTATTAACGGGCAGGAATAATTTTTTATTAATTAAGGACAGAAGCTCCCGCTCGATCCGGGGTGGGCGCAGGAGGTTGAGACAAGTTTAATGCGTTACGAGGTTGAGGAAGTCCAAGGTGAAAGGAGGGCCGGGCGGTCGAGGTGGCGCGGTCGGACGCGGGTGCTGCGCTGCTTCTCGGACGCGGGGAGTCCCAACTCGGCCGGCACCTTTGCCTAAATACCATCGATCCACTAAGCTGCCAACGGGCCACCTCTCCGCCACGCCTTCCCTTCACCAACCCGTTTCCTCCTCGCAATTTCCGTCACTCCCTTCCGCCTCAGCATCCCCGCCATTATAAATATTATTCTTCAATAGAGCAGCTCACAATTCGCACAATCATACACCGATTTTGGGTTCAAGAGTGATTCAATTGAATCGTATCAATGATGAATTGATCATAATGTCCATATTGCCGATTTCATGAGGTTGCCGTTCATTGTAAGTCATAGTTGATGAATTTGATGTAATCACTTATGAAAGGTGAGAAGCAAGCTACCTCGTATTGGTATCATGTAGTGTGTGTTTATGTTGTTGTTGTCATGGTCATTGTAATGTTTTATATACTCTTAAAACATTCTCGATTTGAAAATATGTAGAAATTGGACTTGTTACAATTGTTTACGGGACAACATTGTCACGGGACGTGTTTTAAAACAGGCATCAAGCTGTCCAAGTGGGTAAGTCGACCAGCATTGCGATTATCCAACACTCATTTCTTAGCGGTTACCGTAATGACACGATTGTGTATTAATCTACAGCCATGAATGAACCGGTGCTCCAAAACTACACTCCGAATTTAAGAAAGAAAGGACGATTAGACAATGTTAAACAATGCCTTATCGATTTTCAGTTTGCTCATGAACAGCTATATGTGTAGATTTGTGAGCAATGACACTCATTATATGACCACCAAGATCTTTATCCGCACATCCTCTGAATATATCAATGGAAGCTGTAAAATCTAGGCTTGTTACTAGCATTTCGTGTTCGCGCATTAGCAGATGGTTTTAAAATCGATACGAGCATCAAACTGTTCATCCTTGGCTACTTGAGCAAGATCTGACCATTGGTCAGATGAGAATTTTATGTTTGGTGTATTTTTGGATTGAACTTGCGTACAAAGAAGTATTGGTCTGATAGCAGTGGAATCCACGAGGGATCAAATACAGACTAATCCGCACATTCCCTGCAGATTCCATCCAATGGATAGATACTGAAAATTAAGCACTTTACAAGGATTCGTGGTCACATGACAGATTCACCCACTGACAAACAGACAGACAGAAGAAACTCATGTTATTCAATGGTATAAATCGTTTATGTTCCATGGAAGTGGAGTCTAAATTTTAATAACAACGTGGTGTATATAGTGTTATAAGTACATAATAAAATCAAAAGTAAGAACCAGCTCCGAGCTGGGCCAGAGTGTTACACTATCCAGCTCGGTCATCGTTTGTTATTCAATTGAAGAATGTAACGTAAAATGATGTACGAGGGTCTCGCAATAAAAAAGGTTCGCTCATTTATATTTTGGCGCCATGTGAACGGGGAAAGCCGAAACTTCGAGGGATCTCCAGTTGGGGTGTTGTGGCAACGCTGAATTTTTCCATAGATCATGTTGTAATCTCGGCCCGCGTAATAACAACAACAAAAGAACAATGTCGAAGGTCACCGTGTCCAAAATTGATGTGCGTTCTGTAATTCGTTTTTTATTTTTAAAAGGCAAAACCGGTAAAGAAATTCACCGAGAACTAACCAGTGTTTACAGAGAAAACGTTCTCAGTGTTCAGAAAGTTCGCAGGTGGCGTACATAATTCTTGAACTCCCCTGAGATTGTTGACGCCGTTTATGAGATCCTTGAAGAAGACCGTCGATTTTCGATTGCCGGACTAGGTACCACCTGTTCCCGAAAATGAAGGGATTTCTGGGGGGAAAAACTTCCGGGAAGGTGCAGAATTTCAGGCTGCCGTCAACGCCTACTTCCGCAATTTGGGCACGTTCCACTTCGAGGAAGGGTTGAAAAAATTGATACCACGCTTCGAAAAATGTTTAACTCGAAATAGTGACAATGTAGAAAAATAGAAAATTGATTGATAAATTAGAATAAAATATAATTTTTTCAATAAAATGAAGTTTTCGATTTTTTATAGCCCAGGGAACCTTTTTTATTGCGAGCCCCTCGTAAATAAACCATCTATCTATCTATCCGTTTTCAACCTGTTTGCAGCCATTAGAAGTGGAACAAGATTTGTTGTAATGGAAAATTTACCACTACATTTAACAATAAGTTAGGGTATTCAGAGTCCACTTTACATCACTTTGCAGCCTTTAGAAGGAGGTAAGTGATTTGATTATGGAGAAATGCGTATTGGATAATGTCAAGGAAAAAATGCAGGACTCAGGTCACATGTTCGAGCCCGTTCTCTGATGACACACCCACCTGTGGTTTCAATCGATCTCATTGATCAGAATGCTATCTAAAGATTATCCATAACACAAGCCACTGGTTCAGTTTTGCAGGGTGTCCCGCACTTGATGAAACAGATCATGAGAATAAAGAAAGAAAGGAAAGATGCAGCAGGCCGCTAACTGCACTTTTACGTCTCCCGAAATATGATTTTTTAAGGTTTTTCTCTGGAAAAAAAATTTTTGTGCTGTAAAAAACCTAAATTTATTCGCTTTGAAATGATTTTTTTTTTAGCTTTTGACCAGAATATCTTATTCAACGTTACATTTCCTGTACGACTAGCGCTTTTTATAATCAAAAACTAACTTCTACGGGCCCTAATTCCAGTTTAAACATTCACAATTGAAATAAATAGGGAAGCTTCTTCAACTTTTTCCTGCTCCAACTTCAGCTCCGTTTCCGCTAGGTATTGTCATACTTCTGCAAAAACTTTCAAATTCATTCAGCTTTTCAGTGGTTTGGTCAACATATGATTGCGTATCGATTTCATTGAGAAATTGTTATTTTAAGGTGAAAAAACATTGGGCACCGTTTAAACAGCAAACGAATAGTCCCACATGATCAACAGTTCGTTAAAGACATGGGATGGTACGAATTAGAAAATATGTTAAATCTAACAAGGTGTCAAATGGTTTATAAACAGTAAAAAACAAGAACTTCGCAATTCCATATCTATTTCTTGGAGAAATCCCAGCGAGCGAAAAACCATCAGCCACCTCATGTACTCTTTATTGAGGGTCTGCCAAGTGCTACCTTCAAAATCTTCAAAAATCATATCTTGGGTACAGAAAAGAATAGAAAATTACGGATGGCAGCATTTTGCTCTTTTTACAGTTGACATCATGCATTGCACACCCCATGTAGGTATCAGCATCTTTTGGAATTGGCGGAAGACCACGCTCAATCTCATCGATCTCTTGATGAAAATTGATCGAGAGATTCCGATTAAATTCGCATATCTAACGTTTCCCATCTGTATGAACATTATTTTTTACGCTTGAGGTCGTTAAATACGTTGAAACAAACCAAAAGGTGGTAACGTTGACTGTACAAGTGACTTTTCGTTGCCAAATTGTGGTTGGTGTCAAATCAACTCATTCTGACTTCTTTACTTCTAATAACGTTTTTGTTAATTTTCTATCGAGAATAATAGTATTTTCCATTGACGAGGTGTGTACATAAAACAAAAATGCAGGTGTGGTTTCCAATCAATGGCCAGCGACTACCCAATCAAGCCAAAGAAAGAGAGCTCGTTGGGTTTTAGTCGCAAAGGGGATGACACTGTCCCACCGACCGGGGAGCAAAACGCCCCGAGCAACCGGACCGCTCGACCAACCCTGATACAACTACTATCCACCTCTTTGACGCTATTCAGAGTTGGCTTTACGTAATCCGTCCCGTTCCAGGTTTGGGGTTTGAAAAAAACTGTACGAGTTAGTTCCCACGCAATGTATTGGATAACATCTAACAACCGCCTTTCTTCAGGGATCGGTAATTGATAAAGACACAATGCTACCTACGTGGCCAGTCGGTGGGAACTAATCATGCAACTTCCTCATATTTTCAAGTTCAGAAACTCCTAAACCTTTGACTTATATACGATAACAGTTCCTTATTCATTAATTTATTAAAACCGCTTCAAATTGAACGATTTGAATATAACAAATCCACGTTTTTACTGGTGTTTATTAAACATGGTATATTAAGTTAACTAAGCTCTTTGACTAAATTATGGCTTTGCGCGAATATAAATTTCTTCATTACTGTTGCTTCTTTCCCCATACTGGTCAGCCTTTGTGTGGGAGAGGAAGCTATAATGTTTCAAATTTGTATAAAATTCACAAGGAATACACGACTGTGAATAAACCAAACGAAATAATTGCATGGAAATCAAGAAATTGAAGTTTCCATTGGCTGTTGAAGGGCAGACACACACGCGTCTTTGCCTCCAGCAATCCCTTATTCGTATACTACCGAAAATCCCCATTCGAAGGAGATACGAATGGAAAGACCAGTAATCATGACATATCCAACCTATTTTCGCAATATGAATCTTTTTTTACTCAATATCACAATGTAAATTCTTTTCATGATACTTTGATGAGTAGAGGGGAGGGGGGGGGGGGCTTACCACGAGCTCATTCATGTCACGATGGAGACCGTACAACTAGCACAACTGTACCAGTCGCTGTGCTGCCACAAACTACAACAAACCCAGGGGAGCCGTGAAAAGCATGGATTACTGACCAATAGTTCTGAATGGTTTGAAATTGCTGGATGGAAGTATAACAGCTACCCACAGAAAAACGTAATAATTGCTAAATAGATACACTGGAAAATGTCATCACCGGGTGAAAAATGTGTTATTCTAGTTAGGTTACGAAAAGTTTAAAGAGACCCATCAGAAGTTGTACAGTTTGATATTCCTAGGTTTTTTATTCTAGAAAATCTACCTTACAACATTCAACAGAGTCTCCGAGCGGCCAATCATTGAACCAATGATCGTGCAATTAGGCACCTGATTAAATGATTACTTGAAAGTATAGAATTCAGTAGAATATTTAACTGGCGAATATCAACTTTAGAGAACCTAAATTAACATACTCATGATGATGAACCAACAGAATATGATAAAACTATCATAAACTACTCCTTCGAAGAATTAGCTATTAAATCAGTGTTCCGATGGAACAGGTTGGTTAGATACTGATGATAGTAGTAATTATGTAGTCTTGGTATACGTCAATGGAAAGTACTCTTCTTTGCTGGTGGGTCAGATATTGTAGCCTCAAACGTACACCAATATGTCTGTAAGCTAACGCTTATATACGATGGTATGATCTAATTGATTCTCACTCTTGTCCAAAGGGTAGATGTGGAACGGTACTGTAATGGTATTGAATGCGTGAGAACGCAAACAATATGCTGAGAGGACGTTTTGTCGATTAGAAGAGATCGTGAGTGATGAGCCAATCATTTTACCTCCCCGACCCTTGCGGTGTAATAGGTGTTTATTGAGGAAACTGCCAGGGCCTTCTCTCGGTCTATTTGTCAATACCGTTGAAGGAAAATTTCCAATTCATTATGGAATCTTATCGCCTCATCAGTTTCGTGATGGAAGATTTAACTCTTGGGAAAGGCCGGTCAGCAAACGTTTGACAATGTTATAAAGTTATATGGACCTTGTCTTTATCACGTTCAACTCCTATACGTTCCAAATAAAAATCGAATCTGATCAAAAGTCATATGCAATATTTCAGACTACCAAATTACAATTTATTTCCCAATTGCGAGTGTGCTGTCAAAATAGATTTTATGTTAAAACAGATAGTTGGACTTACATTACCTGCAGTTACCTCAGCCAACAAATCGTCCAAAGTTTTTGAATATTCAAATTCTTTTGCTGGGATCTCAAATATCATATTTGCGCACCCCGCGCAACTGCGTTACCATGCGCAAGTGACACTAACTTTCTTATTTTCAATAGGAACCCCAATTTTGTATTGCAGTTCGAATTCCACCTAAAATTTCATGTCAATTTGATCCCTCAACCAATTTTTTGTTATTGCGCAACGGGTTCAGCGAGCACCCAAAGTCGTCCAAACCCAACATTGTCAAATACTGGATGATGGTGAACTTTTAAGTGTGTCACATGAATTTTCATTGTTTTTTAACGCTGATTCACGTGATGACGTAATGATTGTGGTGATTTTTTAAGTATTCCATTTCAATGTTTTACATCTCTATTTTCAAGAGAGAACATCACATAGGTACTTACTAACATGTTTGACAATGTTTGGATTTCGTTAATGCCCACTGTCTACCTATTATTATAGTGGAATATACTCGTAATTTTGTTTTAGTCATTTTAATGGGAACGATTCCTAGTTTACCATAGGGAATGAAATATATTGATATTTTATGTTAAAATAACCAAATATGTAATTCAGTTCGTCTATGAGAGTTTTTTCAAATGGCTGGTAAACATGAGCAGAAAAGCGAATTTTCCGGAGGTAGCACTTAACGGTGCACTTGCCTTCCGGTGTGAGTTTTGAAGACGTACCCACCAGAAGGTTAAGAATGTAAATGTGCACGCTTCCCTTCTGAAGTTCTAAACATCAGGTTTTTCAATGGATCCAAAATATTAGAATGAACTCGTCCTACGTCATTCAGAAATGATTAATAAATTTTATCGTTCATATATAATAAAGATCAAAGATTTGATTTTTGTTTGTTTTTCAACTTAACTCGAGAACTATTCAGCCGGTTTCACCATTGAATACCACATGCTTACTCAGTAACATTGGTTGCATTATATTGTCAAAAATTTGAAATCTCTATCGAAAATGAAACAATCTGACCCAAATTATAAAAACCCATATATCCGTGTCAATGAGTTCTTCAATTTTTTTTTTCTTTAATTTTCTTTACTTTTTTTTAAATTTTCAAAATGTTTGCTAGCTGATGACGGTTGATGAGAATCTGACGGATATTGATCAGTAGGTAGGTACAGGTGGTCATGAAAACTCCACATTATATTGTCAAAAAAATTGTATGCCTAAATATTATAGTTAAGCCAGAATAACCGTCTCTGTTTCAATCATTAAGCTCAAATACTAATGGAATCGAAAAGTGGTATGATTTAAAAGGTTTGATGATTAGTGTGACCTCCACTTTAAATTATTCAGATCCGTCTTTTTGTATAGAAGTTATGATGGTAATAAATTCTCCAAGTAAATATCACAGTAGGAACACACTATCGGAAACAGTCCATTTGTTCTATTAACCAGATTTATTCGATTATTTATTATAAGAATTAAAATGTACTCAAGGAGTTAGGTATATTTTGCTAAGGTAGTTGATAGAAAACACGTTTTTTTTCAGTAATTACTAAAAAAAAAGTTTTATGAAATTTAATTATATCAGTGATTCCATGTTTTTAATCTACCTACTTACCTAATGGGTACCTACCTAACTCCGGTAATTTCCTAGTTTTTTACAGGGGGTAAAATCTATTCACCTAGGTACTTGTAATATAACTAACAGCTTTATTTAAAAAAGAAAAAAAAACGAAGGAAACGTATCCTTATTTTTGTTCCGTTCGATATTTTAATCATATTCGTTTGAATCCCATCCCTCTGGATTGCTCTAAAAAAGTCCTTGGAATCTCGATTGGAATGATATATTCTCGAACGTAATGCGACAAACAGGATAGAGCTGAGGTAAAGAACTTATAAATTACAGTTCAGGTCCGCGGTTCACTCGGCCCATCAAGAAGCAAGATAAATCCGTGGGGCCAGAGGTTTTCAAGTTCACGCGTGTACTGAGCAATTTTTCAGAAACGTTATTTGGGTTGACAATGAGGTCTGAAAACGTTTCCTCTTTCCTCGAGGTGCTTCTGAGAGTTTTTCTGTGGTGAATCCGGCAACCCCTTGAAATGCTTTCCTCGATCTTTTTTCTCGGTTAAAAAAATTGAATTATTTCTCCTCTCTTCCCGTAAATTGGTCGGCTGGAGAGCTCCACGAGAATAAACTACCTAGATTAGTGTGATCGTGAAGAGCCCGCCCTTGGCCTCTGCCTTTTCCCGCCATCCAGAAAAGTTATACTATTCCTTTTGAACGCGGTTGGTTAGAATGTAATTTCAAATTCAGCTTCCTCAGTCAGCACTCGAAGGCTCTTTCCTTGTCTCCCGTCTTTCATGGCCACCGTTAGATCTCACCCTCTCTTTATTAAAGATATAACTTTGAGAAAACTTAATTATTCAGCATAAAATTTCTTTTCCAAGTCCAGCTTTTCTCTGGTTCGCTCCATCGAACCATTTCTTGAAGATTTCGTCTCAAAATGGTCCGTATTTCACATCCTTGTCAATCTATTAAACTAATTGTTATTTCTTGAAATAAGTTCATTTTCAAATGGAAGCAGTTGGAATCGAATAAAATTGAAGGAATGCAAACAAATAATTATTAAAGCTGGCTCTAAACTCACGTCACTGTTTTTTCAAGTTATGTTTCATTCCTACTTTTACAGCTTCAGCACATTTATCGAACATTCTGCCGAAAAAAATGAAAGTCGTCACTCCGTTCGCACAATCAGCATCTACGAGAATCCATCGATGTCGATAAGCAAACGTTAACCGTCTAGTTGAAGTGAATATATACGTACATTCCCACTCATTTGGTATCAATCCAACTGTAACAACAACGGGTAACAAAACTGCAGGTATGTCCTATTATGTGACCCTCGGATTTTCTGTTAATAAGTTCCGATTACTTAGTATTTAAGCTCTATAGCGTTCAGTTAAATATTTTATTGAGTTTGAAGGTATTGAAATTTTTATTTGAAAGATATGTCTTCAATGAATCACATAAGCCCACGTTCATTGCTCTAAGTCTATCTGTTAGCTCGACCTCGAGAACCTATGACTTTGACAGAAGAAAAATAACCTCAACGTCCTTGTATATTGTAAAAATCGTCCTGCAACCGAAGGAACACGTAAAACCATCTTGTTGTCAACAGAGTTACTGAATCAACATAATTTTTAGATGTACAATATAAGGGCGGCGCCAGGTTATACAGTACCCGCACGACCTACCGGTCTTGATGGTACTGTAGCTCCAGCTCCTTCAAATATATAGACGATGGTGTTGGTGTATCACGATCAATTTTGTACTAGTAAAATCGACCAAGGGGAAAGCAAAAAACATCATGTTGCCGAGCCGCATACCTTTAGATAGTTTTCTTTAAGCCGACATATTGCTGTTGATGGCCAGTTTTCGAATAGCTGAATCAACATAACATAGAAGTTGAAGGGAGCCAGGAGCATTAGGTCGTTGTTTTGGTTCTTCAAATGTGTCAGTTTGGAGGCAGGCAATTTTGAATCACATTGTTCCAAACGCATGTATTGGTGACCAACAACCCGCCCTTGTAGTGTAGGGCTAGTCACCAGCTCATCTCAATCCTAAAGAGGAAAATCAACTGACTGTGATATTCAGACAGTAGGAAAACTAAATTCCGAAGCAACACTTGTTGAAAATTTGTATTTGAAAGTCATCCCTTCAATGAATCACATGGGCTTACTACATTGAACGTAGCAATAATCGTCTTGGAACTAATGTAACACATAGAACCATCTTATTGCCACAACCACAGAGCTGTAGATAGTTTTCTCTAAGCCGACATATTGCAGTTAATGGGCAGTTTTCAAATGATTGAATCAACATAATTGTTAGGGGAACAACGAGAGGACGGCGTTAGGTTATACAGTAAAATCACGAACTTCCGATCTTGATGGTACTGTAGCTCCTTCTGCTTCAAAAACATATAAATACAGGTTGTCCCAGGAGTTATGCACAATCCGTCTCCTACGTATTCTACAACTCATTTCCGACCAAAAATGCCTCATAGCAATTTTTTGCCAGAGGCCTCGTTTCCGAGCTATTCGCGATTCAAGATTTTTTTCGTGTTTTCGATCTTATGTCATTAAAACTGTCATAACTCTCTCAATTGTGGAGATAGCTCAAATTTGATGACACCGTTGGAAAGAGCGTTAAATTTTCTATTTATTTGATGTCAGAAAACTCTCTTTAAATTGCACTGAAGATGTGCGATTGCTGCGCGAAATGGCAGTCTAGTCAAAATCTTGAAATCGCCCGTTTTTTATCTCGCCTAGAAACCCCATGAATGCCTGAGGCAGAGGTGTGCAGGCCAGGTAAAACGTGCGCCAAAATGTCAGCTTTCCAACGGTGTAGTCGTTTTGGTTTTTAAAAATATTTTTGGTTAAGGAAATGGTGTTTAACTGCAGAAAAACGTGTGTTTTCTGTTAAAATTGAGGTTTTTCCAAAAGTCTTGACCAAAAAAGGTTGGTGGCGGGATATGCGTAACTTTTCTTGCTGAATTGAATGGTGACAACGCCAGACCTCTCAAGTGACGACTTAAGTTAGTTTTGTTGTCGGATGCATTAATCCGTTCGTTTGTGAACAGCGCCTACGGCATTTCTAAGCTGTTCGGCCAAAATCAGTATAATCGAAGAGCAGCGAGACGGCTATTGTTCGTGTTCATTTACGATCGATTGCGATGAGTTGCATTCATCTTTTTGCTGACACTATGGACCCTTATCAAACCAGGCTTCCGTATCATTACCAACTCTTCCCTTTCGTCTCTTTCCTCGCTGTATTTCCTTCAGCGAGGTTTTCCTCATTCCATATTCCCATTCATCATGTTGTGCTATAGCCATTGAACATAGCTGGTAGTAATAACCGAAACCTTAGTGACAAAAAACAATTAGAAGATAAAAAATAGATGGTTTACTAGATAAAGAAGGATCAGTGGCATAAACACTATTATCTACCAATATTTTTTCCTCATACTATCCGACGTGTTCGCTAGGGTGTGAGTTGTACAGAGGACGAGTGTGACTCCCTTCCGGCTTCAGAAGCGTTACCATTGGCAAAACCATAGACAAAAATCATGTCAACATACTCACTTGTGGTATAGCTACTGAACTGAAAAAATGACTGGCGAAAAATTGCTAAGGGGCATTTTTGGTCAGATATGAGTTGTAGAACACGTAGGAATCGGATTGTGCATAACTCCTGGGACACCCCGTTGACCATGATGTTGGTTTATTACGTTCAATATAATGCGAATATAATTCTCCGCCACGCTCAGAGGATGGCCCAGACGCTTGAAAATGTCTGAATAATCACCCAAGGCGACGGCCAACTAACCATATCCATCACAATGTATTTTACTATGGTCTTTCGGTTTGTCATATTCTCGTAACTACTAACACGTCTGGGACTCGTTAGCATGAACAGGCAATTTTTTTCAGTACAAGTATTTCCCAAAGAGGATTATGAGTCATATTTACGGAGGATTTTAATCACTTTAGTTAATGAAACGGCCATAAAGCATTAGTTTTGAAGCTGATGGACGACTGCTTTTATATTTTACCAATAAAGAACAGTGCATTAAATAGTATTCCAGGTGTATTTTCGATGGGCTTATTTTTCTGCAATAGGCTTTTAGACTAACAGTTTCGCTGTAAAGGGATGGCTCTTTCTTCCCCTCTCTCTTCGCGGAACTAATTACTGTTTCTGACAAAAAGTCGCACCCAAGATTGATGGATAGATATTTTATTCACATCATTTTACATGTTACATTCTTCGATTGAATAATAAACTCATGACCGAACTGGATAGTGTAACACTGTGGCCCAGCCCGGAGTCGGTTCTTACATCTAATTTTTCTAAAGTACTTACCTTTAACAATATATTTACACCACATTAATTATTAAAATTAGATTCCACTTCCATAGAATGACTTTTTTTCGGTAGGCATTTGAGGGAATCTTTAAGGTCCTAAGGTGAAAATCGGATCTCGCAAGTTACCCAGAAGGGACCGCTCTTCGGGTTATGTAGGATTCAAACCCACTAAAACCTCACCTTCCTTTCCCACGTTGGAACTCGGCCTGGAACTGTTCAACGCATCACTACAGCATCGGTGGTTCAGGAATCGCCTGCCACTTCCATGGAATGATGTACTTAGTACGAGTAGATACACCATTTATATACGCTAATTTTATATATTCATTAATTTTAATCCATAAAGTACCCAAATGGGTTATCTCTTATCAGTTTCAAGTTTCTTTGTTGAATAACTGTTCACTATTTATCTTCATTACGTTTTTAATTTTTCTAAAATCTTTATTGACTATTTGCATTCCTTTGTATTTTGTCGTCATTTGAACAAATGTATTTTTTACTCTCGGCAACTTAAGTCTGTACGATTTTGATTGTCGCTGTCTCACATCAGCAAAACATCTACTTTCGTGTTTAGGAATTAGTATGAGCATATTCAATGTGTACAATTGGTGGACAAGTTCCCAAATTCATGAAATAACGTATCGCTGGGATGGCGTCTGGGCTTATTGAAAAATGCCCCTAACGTCCAAGAGATATGCATTACGAAAAAATCAGTTCCATTGATAATTACTAGATTGGAAATTCAATGGAGAAAAACACATTCGAAATTGTTGGTTAACAATGGAAACTTGCCTGACGCAATATGGGTGATTTTGTAGATTTCTGCATCATATTTTTAAGAAATACACTACGGATACACAAATATCAGGGGTTTTGGCCAAGGATCTTCGTCATTATTTTTGTGGAGTCAAAAATAAAATAAAACTAATTTTGCTTCCGAGTCTACCAAGGTAGCGGAAGCATTGTTTTCACTTTCGGAATGTGAAAATTTTTTTGTCTCCAAAATAAAAAATTCCACTCGCATTTTGCGTTTTAGACCTTCCTGAACAATTTTGGTTCCGTGTCTGTCTGTCTGTCAGCAAATCCTTGTTACGGGCAAAACTACACGAAGTTATCTTCCGATTTTGATGAAATTTTCAGGGATTGTTCGGTTTGATGTGTAGATGGTCCTCTATACGTTTCATGACCCCCGGACCAATAGTAGTCTCTGTGCATGCGCAAACGAAATCCTTGTTACGCGCATAACAAGGCTGTTTCTGACTTTCAGTCATGTTATGGATACGAGGAAGCTATGTGCCACACCCACTTGGCACACGTTTTTTTATTTGCTCGGGAATGCGGGGACATTGCAACTAGACATTACAATGATCAGCTGTCGTGGATGACAGTCTTTACACCGTAATTAGGCGTATCCAAACCCAGGCAGTTGTTGCGTATTTAAAACAAAAGGAAACAAGCACAGGTACGCATAGTTTTTGAAATTGGACGTATATTTATTTTTCTATTGCTCGATGAAGGTGTAAAAGTGCAGTGTTCTCTACTGGAGGTTCGAGAAATAATGATCATAGTAGCGATAACACCATTGGGAAGGAGGGTGGTGTCGTCAGAAATGGCTGACAAGAAAGAAGTGAAAGCTTCGACTGTTGTAGTACTGCTCATCAACAATCTTAGATTATAGGCACCCGTTAAATCTGTGTGGAAAAGCATGATTGGATGTTCTGAATACGTATGTCATTAGTAAATCGACAATCGGGATATTTTCACAAACCAAGGGTTTACTGCAGGGTTTTTAGAACCCGATGCTATGGTTAATTTCACAGTACCTGGAAATAACGATAAAATATCAGAAGGACAAAACAGGTCTGATCGGATAGCTCTTTCAGTTTTGCATCAACTAATAATGTGAAATCAGCGTGTCATCAAACCGTTACCATCATGGATACTAAATCAATACCCTACTATAATTATCATCGATTATTATCATTATAATTATAATTATAATTCGAGTATCATGATTATGAGCACTTCGTTATTGTGAAGTTAATTCCTGACCCAAGAAGTTACTTATTTTTTCATCAGGACTTTTTTTCTGCAAATGTGATTTCTACAGCGTAAATAATTAATGCAATTAAATAGTGTGCTGAAAATAATATGTGATAATGGCATCGTCCTTCCCCGACTAACGTCCGAATTCGAGCGAAATCAGACACTGAATAGCTATTCAAAACGGAATTAGTAAATACTTTTCTAAAAGCTTGAAGCTTTCTTAAAAACCAGTAATGGGGTTATAATTGTATTACTGTTATTGATAATAATGTGCCAAAATTTTTCTTATTTCACGACAGTGATCCTTAACGGTTCGTTACTGATAACAAGAAATTTTTAATTTGCTATTTATCCGAGTGGTTTCATTTAGAAGTCAATTAAAATTAAATACAAAGATTGTTCAAATCGCTGAGCTCTACCACTCAGAAATTATTTGCCATTCAAATTGGGAATATATAATAAATAAATGGAGAGCGAAGCTGTGCAAGTTAAAGCACTCTCCCTCCGTTGTTGTCTAATCGGGTATTCATGTGGCCTTAAAGAACAAGGTAACACGGGGGGAATCAATTTCAAACTCTCAAACGTACGCACTTCTACTGTTGTTCGGGCTGCCTGGCCCCTTTGTAGTTTAATTTGAAACTTTGATGGTTTCACTACGCAGGAAAGTTTATAAAGCCATGCAAAAGCTTGCCTAAATCTGCTCCCTTCGGTGGTAAATCCCTAGACACTTTGCTTCCCACCTAATTCGTACCTTTCAAACACTCTTTTCAGTACCTATTCCGCCTAATATTCTACAGCTTGGAGTGACGTCAAACAAGTTATGGTGTGATAGAAAGTAAATCTACTTCCATTGGGAAACAGAAGGTGTTCTAAACCTGCACGTTTCGGTGCCTACCGAGTGTAAAATATTCGTAACTACATGCTTGAGATAACTTTCCATCAAGTGAAACAGTATTTTACCCAATTTATTTTTCCGGTTGAAGTTCTATTTCGCTTCCAATTAGTTGATGAAAGAGGAATTTTTTGTTTTTGAAAATCTCAGACACCCAGACCGTGCAAATGGAGAATTTTGACGGTGCCCGGGGACTGACTCCATGGGATTGACCCTGCTTGAAGTTCACCCTTCTGTATCCCGCACGTTCTGGCTGGGTAGCTCTGTGTTTTATATCTCTCAGTCAATATCAATCTTTATTCATCCAGTGTCTGCTTATCCCTTGGGTATTAAGTTGAGAGGTGACCCTGCAGCAGCTATCGTTGACAGCCGTTGATATGAACTCTACAAAGAACCACAATAGTTTTATTGATAATTAAAACAAAATTCCTCCACGTTTGTTCTTATACATCTAATTCAAGCTTCAGTCAATAAATTTTAAGTATACTGACAATTTCTATACAGTTTTTTCAAATTGTACCAAACATTTTACATATTCGAAATATAGAATTAATTGAATCAAACAAGATCAAATAACTCTAGTTGTTGATTTAAGCTATAAACAATCTAATTAGCCTGTGCCATTCTCATGGTTTTCGGAATGTTTAATGATTATAAATATCAAGATAATAATTTCAATGAAAATGTCGAGGGACAATAGACTATGCTCACCCGACCACATACATTTATTTTTCGTATCAAGTTCGTAATGTGCTGTATTAAGCATTTGACAAACGGTTTGTGGTTTCACAACCGTATATATCATGGATGCATTAGAATAGTGAATAATACCGGTTCATTGAGTGAGTATCTTTTCCACTCTCATCATTGCTGTAACATCATGAGATGATCAACCATTAGCAAATCATAAAAGAAGAAATAGGTCGAATTCAACAATGCAGTGACAGATTGTGTTATTGAAACCAGGAGTCTAAATCCTGTAAAAAATAATATCGAACTTGCCACCGCCAGGGCAAGCTTAGGTTGAGCTGCTAAAGAGTCGACGAAAAGACAGTGAACACAGAGAGAAGCAGAACGGAATGAAATGGAACGAAAGGAAGCCCATTAGCAAGTCGTGCCAAGTACACTCCAATGTAGCTCTAAAGGAAAATGGTGGTGAAATTATCCCCTACATTCAGTCTGTCAATCTGCATAAACTGCAGGAGTCTACTAGTTACCCCCTGAACAACTTCAATTACGGCACCAAAGAGCCTCTCGCTCCGCAGCGTCACCGTTTTCCCCTTATTTTGCAGATCAACTAGATGACGAAAAAATGAGCCATCGCCGGCCCTTCACAATGACTGTACTTACTAAAATTTCGTTAGCTATCATAACAAGAGTTTAAGGCAAAATAGGAGAAAAGCAGGTTATCGTGGAAAACTGCCTGTGAGGAGGGGCAGTAATGAGTGCAGACGCTTCAATTCAGATTTCAGTTATAGCTATAATGAACAATTAAATGGAATGTTGCAAAGGTACCAACATTTTAGAAAATTCAATTCAATAAAAATTGCGTTGTTAGAACGTACCCAGGTGATTTCGGGATTTTGACATTTTCAGCATGCACTCAAATGGTACCGACATTGAAAATTACAATTTTAATCTCAAAATACACACATTTCTGAAAAAAAAAACCTTTCTAATGAGGTAGGTAATGGTGAAAATTTGCTCATGAAAAAATGTAGTGGAGCGTGATTTAGTCGACTAATTGTAATTCTTAGAGGCGAATATATAAAGTAATATATATAATATATAAAAACTAATATATGAAAAATTCAGTACTATTTTCAAAGCTTTGAATAGAATAAACACGAATGAAACTAACGAGAGTATAAAACATGAACAATTTCAATTAGCAAACAATGTTTATGTACTTTAAAAGAGGGCCTTTAGAGTTTTAATTTAACATCTTGAATGTTAGTAATATTAATTATTACTATTACTAACTTTTAAGATGTAAATGACAATCGTTAATTTACGCATTAACGACATTTTTCTTATGTCTAAGTTATTTTGTTGCACTTTCTGCCTACCGCCATATTTTCAGCATTTTCATGAATGAGTCCCATTCCTCTTTGATCTCAAAAAGCGCAAAGTACTCCCTACGAATACTCTGCATATTGTTCCAACGTAAACTATCATCTCTATTTTCCATATTTCATTTATTGTTTCCAACATTTCCCTAAAAGTAGCCAATGGAAACCTCTATATCGGTAAATTCTACATGATCGTCGAGAGTTTTATGAAGCTGATAAGTCTGGGCATTGTTTGCACGACGATATTTCCCGCTATATTGCTTTCCTATTTACTTTTGGTTTTGAGCATGACGCAGTCGGTCTTGACAACGATTCGTCGTTATTTCCTGAGCAATTATATACCTACCTGGCACGTTAAGGGGTTCAAAAATATGTTTCAAATGCGATTTGAGTGTATATACAGTAACAGCTCGATACCCGTCCAAATGAAAACGGGTGTTCCAACAATCACAGAAGTTTCCTACGAAAATGCATCTGGGGCTTTAAAATTACTTAGAGGTATGCGCTCACATTCCCAAGCCTGGGCATAGGACATTTTCAAACTGTTAACTGCATTGAAAACCTCCTGCTCAGTCAGAAAAATACTGCAATAATATATTATGTCATAATATGTTCTATTATGTCGTGTTTTGGCGATCAAAACGTTTTCTTCGACGAGTCTTGCTTCTGGAGCCTTGAGCCGCGTAGTGAGAGTTTCAGACAAATATGAGTAGCCGATTACCAATACAATTTTTTCTTCATTGTAGATTATAGTAATATTATATAATCAGACAAGTATTGATTCCATCTCAGTAAGACAGTAAAATAAAAGGGCAGATTGAGACGGAACAAGGAATTCTAAGAACCGTAAAACGCAAGTGGAAACTCTGTTTTTAGAGAATGCAAATAGTCGTCCAAGTTCGAACATTGTGCATCTCAACTTTCTTCATTTTACAGGACAGGCGAAAAACTGCTTTTCTGTTAATCATCACAGTAATAGTTCTGGAAACAGTTCAAACTTAATCTCCGTTTTAATCTTCGTAACAGCTAGCCGAAGAGACAGAACAATGGGTTTAACGAAATTTCGTTAAGGTGCACAATGATGCAGTAATTTATTGATGAGATGACAATGTTGATTACACTGGCCAACCAAAAGAGAGGTGCTGTTTAGTGCCGAGGAGATAAGGGTTGGTGTTATAGATTTTCAGTGAATCCGAATTTGAAACCCTTTTTTTTCTTTGAAGAAAAAGGTCTGTTGTATGTCTCAAATTGTATGTGTGATTGTAGTTTTCCAGTATGTACAGTATTGGATGTCCAGTATGTACAGTATCCATTTGTATGTATAGTATTGGAAGCATATACCGGATCGCTTTAATATAACCAGTGTTGGCGAAAGTGGAATTTCAATTAGAATATTGCAATTAAAATTACAAGAAAGTTATTGTTATTGGTCTTTGGAGATTACTTTTTCCAATTACAACCACTGTAACTGGAAAAAGTAACTGCTGTAGACTAATTACAACTATTAATTGTTAGTGTGGGCAAAATTACTTCAATTACTCATGCTAAAAACTCAGTTTGTAGCTGATTATTCCTAAAATGAGGTTTTGTGAGCATATCGAGAAGAAAAATGTACACCTCCCTCCCCTAACGTTGTCACCTCATGTTTCAAACTTTGTAGATTACGAATCGGCAATGTCCCTACAGGCCTTATTTAAATTGATCGAAAAAATCACCAATTCCGCACACAAAAGCTCCATTTTGGGCCAGTTGGTCCTAACATTTCGCCAACCCGACCCTCTCACACTATGGGAAATACTAGAGATGATTTTCTTGCAAGTTATCCTGAATAAATATGAAAAATTGCCGTTTTTCACAGCGATTTTTTTTATTACAGCGATTATAATTGCAAGTGTAATTCGCTTTTTTATGTATTCAGCAAAATTTCTTTAGTTGTTGGATGGAATCCCAATTGTTTGTGCCATTGTAATCGAAAATGTGATTAATTACTTATTGCAATTGATTACTGCCAACTCTTCGTAGAACAAAGTTTTTTTAATGGAAATGAATATTCTTGTAAACACATGTTTAAACTTCCAGTTGTATTAATGACACAAGTCCAATTAGGAGGTGTTTAGCTTCCCTAAAAATGAAACTACTTAGGTGCTTGAATCGTTCTTTACTTCAGCCTCTTTGAGAGTGCTCTGCGATAAAAATTGCTTATTCTCTTTAGAATTATTTATATCCTACGGATTTCTCGTGGTAATAATTATGGATGGATTGGTATTGAATGAATTATCACTTTCACCTGTGTGAATTCTCGTTTATCTCTCAAACCGCTTGCTTCACCAGTAGATTTAAACATTATTGGGACCATTTGCACCTGAAGTGGAGGTAGTTCATCAGATGTTCAGGTCCATACGTATTTATGCGGTTGAGAAAAAACATACGAGGAGTTAAGTATTTACATTCGGAGTCAATACATTAAAGTAAAGCGAAAGTTTGTGATCTTGAAGAAGGTTTTTGCTACGGACCATCACTTTCTCCTGAAAGCCTCCCTCAAGTGATAAGGCGAATAAACAGTCTGCCACCTTAGTAAATAAAGTCGGTATGCTCTCTTCAGGAGTACTTGTAAGTAAAATCGAAGGACACCGAACGTTTTTAGCAACCGTTTAACTTGACACAATGTGAAAACAACCGTTACACGATGCTCTAATCATTTCTCAAGGTGAGGTTGCTTGCTATTCAGAAATGCAGTGACTCAGAACAACATTGTGACTTTTCAAAGTCTGTCGGTGTACAGATTATAAAAATGCATTACACAAGCTGATTGGCCTCCAGGGATTGTCTTTCACGAACAATCATAAAACCAACAATATTGGTAATGCCTCCCAGAACATCATGGTGTGCTTATCAATATTTCATGAAACCTAATGGAAGAGACCGAAGATATAAACTACATCGATACAAACTCCGGAACATTGAATATACTGGTCACCTGTTAAGGCTATCCTTGTTTAGGTCCGTTTCTCAGTAACTTTTGCTTGGTCTTACTCTAGATCAGCTGCAACATTTCTTGATGTAGACATAAAGCTTGATAATGGCAACCTGTCAACTAGTGTACATGTTAAGCCAACCAACAAACAGCTGTACTTACACCATGACAGTTGCCATCCCCCTCATACAAAACGGTCAATCCCCCGATCATTATCTGCCAGAGGCCACCGAATATGTAGTGACCGGGGAAATCTGGGAAACTACTTGTCTGGTGTTGAAGAGAAATTAAGAGAAAGGGGATATCCACGACGGTTAATTGAGAAGAGAATGATTCCAGCTCATGTCAATTATCAAGGAACAACGCTGTCAACTACTGACCAAGTTCCCCTGATGTGAAGCGTACTCGCATAATTAAATTTCCGCTAACGTCGGGATTAAGATTCTGAAGGAGAATAGGCAAATCTTGTTCGAGAAACTGTAAATAAGTCTCCCCATTTAAATTGGTTGGAAGACATTGTGGCCCTATCAACTGGTCGCCAACTATCCCAGCCCAAACATTTACTTCGGACCAGCGTTGGATTGATAACTGTCGAGATGCATGGGGATTCTCCGTAGCCCAGTGGTGCATATTGTGAGTATTAAATACACCTTCGCGAGTGAACAAAGACTCGTCTGTCCACAATATGCGTTTGAAAAAAATGATATATCGCTATTCAGAAGCCACCTACAAAATTCTTCCCTTTTTGAGTTGGTGAGGAATGGATTGACCATTTTTCTTATTTGAACGGGTTGTTGGAGCTCTTCAAAAAATTTTTGTTTGTCTTGATATTGTATATTTAGGACGTTTCGCCCAGACAACGTATTTTCTAATAAATCTCATCAGGATCTTCAAAATACGTTGTTCGCCTCCCATTAACTTTCTCTTTTTTTCAAAATCGGCATTCTACTCAAACCTGGACTTGAATTTCAAATTAAAGCATAACATACCCGGCCAATAGGATGTGCAAAACCTTCAGCATGCAATAAAAGATAATTTCGAAGAGTAGACGACGATTCTAATGAATCCGAGGATTGACTAAAACTCTTATAAGAAAATACATGCTGAAGAAGCCCACGCTGTCTGGGCGAAACGTCCTAAATATACAATATCAAGACAAACAAAAATTTTTTGAAGAGCTCCAACAACCCGTTCAAATAAAATTCTTCCCTAGGTGCAAAATCGTTTTCTTCCAAAGCCTGCACCTGTGTGAAACGGTAAGGATGAAAATGTTTTTATTCAATAATTTCGAAACGTAGAAACACCGATCTCTGAGGCTAAGTCTCGAGAGCTCACGTTAGGATCAGTTGTGGCACGGTCAATGATGTAGCCTCAATTCCACAATCTACAGCGGCCGATGAATTTTCCCTTTGAGATCTCACAACCGAACCTGTATCCAACAAACGTTGGTGCAGTCTAGTAAAAACTTTGTCCATAGGGCAACGTCTGTCAGGATAGCTATTGCGGTACTCCCGCTGCACATCACATATCTACGTACTCCCGCGTTATAAACCCTGCCATCGTGAAAAATGAAGTAGGTTATAAATCAAGACATCATCTAAGGCAGGTATTTTGTTATTGAACTAGTGTGAACAGGTATTTGTTTCCAAGGCAAGTTCAACATCCAAAAACAATATGACATAAGAGTACGCTTCATCTTATCACCTTTGCTTCCTTCAGTAATATCGTGTTTTTCATCTCTCGCTCAGTAATAATAGACCAAAGAAAACAGCTATTATTCAAACTGATTATAACATTGGAAAGAGTATTAGATGAAGCAGTTTTTATGAAATTTGACAATCTCTAGGACCAATTTTGTCGGAGAGGCTAATTTTTGAAAATTCATAATAATTCTAGATTCCTGAAAAAATTAACGTTTGTATTGTAATTATTGAGCCTGAATCAAGTTGAATAACTCCGGAAATGGTCCATTCCTACAGAAAATTTAATGCTGAATCCGAAAACGAGGTAAAAAATGGAAATAAGTGGACGCACATGTGAGAAATAGTGATTTTATGACGTAAGCTCGGATTCAGTCGAAAACTTACTACGTGATAGGACACTCGTTCAGGCGGGGTTTTACTACATTTTTGATGCAGATTAACAAAAAAATGGTTTCGTCAGTTATCCACTTCGACCCTGTATAATGAAACGAAATAGCGTGAAAGCTTGGTATCTTGGAAATGTCGGGTGGATAATTTTGGCAATGTAAACTTTCGTGGTATTGAAATAATTACAATTAAGTTTTCCAATCATGATTCAGTAGGTAAAAATTCATTGTAATTTTCGAGGATTCTTATTCAACACATTTCCACTTGAAATTGACTATTTCAATATTTGAATTCCATATTTAAAGTAATTCGTTGATTTGTTTGGTTAATTGGCAACGGTTTGGTTTTCGTGGAACGTTACCAGTTCATTTTTTTACATTGTGCATATTTTGTAGAACATGTAACTAAATACGCATACATTCATGTAAATAGTTTGCTAGTTTATTTATTTTAATTTGAGGTGTGCGATTTTTTTCTGTTAACGATGATTTAATTTTGCTGTTGAAATACATACTTTAAACTTATTCGTTCTTATGTGATTTCAGTTTTCCCATTCCCGGAGGGTCTAAAAACGAAATGTTATCGATCCGAAAATTCAATCATTTATTCTATTTCTATCATTTATCAGTATTACTCCGAATTTCCTGCATTGTCAAATAACTTGCAGATGGATGGGTAAAGCTCCTGGGCTTACTATGGCTAACACTAGCAATGTGTGCAGTGTTCAGCAAAGCAGTAAATTATGGCTGAACCAGTGAGTATACGTTGTCCTCAGAATCATGTACCTCCCATGATAACATCGAATTAACCGATTTTTGCCTGGTTTAACCTCAGCAAGCTTCTTTTAAGAGTATATCCCTAAGAACTTGATTTTCAAGTGAATGGACAGGTAGAAGTGCATTAGAGGGAGAATACGACGTGATCCCGCTTTGATTTCAACAATAGGATTGAGGGGGCCTGAATAAATGGCATGGACAAAAACGGCCTTTCTATAGATGATCTCTTTCTTAGGTCGGATCTATACTGCGGGAAGATGGAAAAGGAAGGAATGGGAAGACGCACACAAAAGGAGGCGACACCCCTTCGCTGCCCTTCACCAACCGTTCCCACCATCGTACCAAATCTCTCAGTTACTTCCCCTTTGCTTTTCTGCCTAGCCTTTCTGTGGCGAGGTTGTAGTCACCAACTGTTGGCACGCTTTCTTCATCTTCAAAGAAAAATACTGTCCTATCCTGTCAGTACTTATGGATTAGAAATCGCCTTGAGGGATGGCAGTTCCTTCAGCTGTTATTTATATTGCCCACGTTCTCTGCGCTGATTTTTTTCCAGTCGCACATTTAACTTTATAAAGAGGAAATCAAATGAGTGAAAAATGATGGGGCAAGACATCGAAGCCACGTTTTTGAAAATGTTTCTTACTCCATATATTTATGTGTGTGTACATATACTCCATATATACATATACATATGTGTGTGTGTGTGTGTGTGTGATGGAAATATTCGAGGATAACTTTTTCAAATTGTGGGATTACAATGAGATTCTCCGACAGCTCAATCAATGTATTTGATTTCCCTAAACAAGAAACATGGAAGAGCGACGTAAGTTATGATTTCATAAGCACGCAAAGCTTCTCATGACAGTGGAACGTAATAGTCATGATTCATATATCTCCTGCTCAAAGAATAAAGTAGATGCAATGCGATCCATTATTTGAAAGTTAACCGTGCAACTTCAATCAAGATCAATGGGGACGGTGGGGGGATTCTGGAGGATCTCAGGCATCAAGTTATTGCTTTTACTGAGCTCTCGAAAACGAATATTATGACGGTTCGTCTGTTCTCCTTCTTCACGATCTGAATCATCGTCATGAAATTTTTAATATTCTTCTTGTTAGTGAGGAACAAGTTATCAAGGCCTGTTGCACGATGAAAATACTCTTGGAGCAACAGCCTTGGTTATTAAAAATGTTTGCGTCAGTTTGTTTCACATTGTGTGAAATTTTCAAAGCATAATTCAAATAGGCTTGTTTCCTCCCTAATTCGAAAAAATAAATAACCATACCAGTGCAAAAAAGGTGCAAATAATTGTACAAAGGTTTTTGATTTGTGTATTAGATAACCCTCTTTCGCTTTAGTGCTCTTAGGATTGATTGATCGAGATTCCAAGGTTGCAAGCTCATTCCGAATCGATGCTGGATCTAAGACTTATTCTGTATTTTATGTCCTCTACTCCCGAAGAGATACAGAATAGCGAAAAATAGTAGTGTGAGTAATTCACTAACCCCCTCTATGTCGATCCCTATAGACTCAAACGACCTGGTCGGGATTTATCATCCAATGACTGTGTGAGATTTGTTCAAAATTTCTTGATGGGTCAATTTCGCTGTGGTCGCACTTCTCTCCACAACATAAACGTGTTATAACTCGGTGGGTTAATAATAAACACTGCTGGAGTTTAAGGGAGTATTGCCTCGGCTGGCCAAGTCGGGCAGTGATCCGGAGGCAAGAACGGGTTTGGATAGCTACAACTTAGATTATTGCCAGCTGAAGGGGAAGTACAAGATGCCTATCAAGGATTCTATCTTTTCTTTCGGAAAACATAGAGCAACGGGTCGAAAGGAGAACGGGGGAGAAGCAAGTTTCCTAAATAATCCACCACCGCTAAGGGTAAGGGAAAGTGAGCTAACAAAGGCGCTAGCGGAGTAAATCCCCATGAGTTACGAACCAGGTAAGGGTGAGTCCCGAGGGAGAGCGCCAGCACAGCTTTATAATCTGGGTAGGTTCGCCCAAGCTCTTCACCAGAGAATTCTAACATTCTAAGCTTCTCGTGCCCAGTTCTTATTCTTTTTATCCTCCGGGCCGCAACACATTTTACATGCGTAACCTGACCAAGATCGAATATTATTCAGCCGGAACCTCGGTACCTTCCAGCCTTCAGGATTCATGAGCTTTCTCTTCAGGTTCCCCAAATACAATCACTTCACGCATACTGTATCGGGTCATTCCCACTAGCTTTGTGTTATTTCAAATGAATTCACGATCATGTTATGGTGCAAGTTCTAACAGTCATATAGTATACATTAGATCACTATAATCCATGTATTTTACATTTAGCGATGGATCTATGCTTACTTGGTATAATGCAAATCTTGTGACGGCAAATTCGTACTACAGAAATGATATTTTCAGTTTTCAATCCTAAATTAAGAAAGTTAAGGTGAATCAACAAGTCCTGCTTGTTGTACCTGAATTCTTCTGTATCGTTACGCTTTGGCTGATAATGGTATAATTTATTCAGATCAACAACTTTGCAATTTCAGACTGATAACATTTTTAGGAAAACTCAATTCGAGGGAACTAATATCGTGACAAATTGACAATATGAATTACACGGAGTAAACTGATCAATCAATCGTCACATATTCAATCCATGGAAAAATTTACATTTCTCTTTCTGTGTGAAATATTCCGTTTCTTCTTTAAATATATCTGCCATTCCGGTCCTTTCCTTCGGTAATCAGTCATGTTCGTAGTCTAATGAAACATTAGGAAATCAGAAGACGCGAAAATAATCTGTTAGTTATTACAGGTGATTTACTATTCTCACTTTCTCAAGAAACCAACATTTGCTTCCACTCTACCTATCGCTTGTGGAAGCACTGGTTTCACTTTCGGTAGATAACACTTTTTTTTCAAAAACCAAAATTTCCACACGCATTTTTCATTTTAGACCATTCTGAACACATATATTTTCTTGATTTTCTTGTCTGTCTGTGTGTGTGTGACTTCGTGTTTTGTCCCTATGTGTAACACATGCAGGTGATGCAATGGTATAGTTAATACTTGCCCCTTCCACGAGTTGAATGCGTATGATGACCGCAACACCCAGAGAATGTCCCAGACGATGGAAGCGTCTGGTATATCTCCCGAGACGGCAGATTCAAGAATCAGGAAGGGCAAACTAACCATATCCGTCACAAATGTCTGTTTCCACAGATGCTTATAACGCGAATAATTCCTACAAGTTGCATCATACTTGGATGAAATTTTCAGGGAATGTTGGGGTTGTTGGGGTGAGATGGTTACCTTTGAATTTCATTGCTCACCACCAGTAGGTCTGCTCATAACCACACGTAAAATCCTCCAAGCATAATTTTCCCTGGTTATAGAGGCTCGAGCTTTGAAATGTTTACGGTACTCGTGTAAAAGAGTTTGAATATCTCATATCAATGTCAACTTGCATTGAATTTACCCGTTACAGAACTAGGGCGACAGACAGAGTTGGTAGTAATCAATTACAATAATACTTACCAATTACTAGGTGAAAAAAAATGCATTTTTTTATATTTATTCAGGGTAACTTGCAAGAAAACCATCTCAGCAGGGATTTAAGTACACGGAACGAAAATGAAGAGCATGGAAAAGCAGTAAATTAAGTAAAAGTGCCTACAGATTTGGGCAAAGCCATTTTGCAACATTTTTCTGTATTTCCCATAGCATGAGGGGTCGGGCTGGCGAGATGTTAGGACCAAGTAGACCCCAAGTGGTGGAGCCTTTGTGCAGAATTGGTGATTTTTTCGATCAACTTAAGGTCTGGAGGGACATTGAAGATTCATATTCTACACACTTTGAAACGTGAGGTGGCAACGTTAAGGGAGGGAGGTATACATTTTTCTTATCGATATGCTCACAAAAGCTCATTTTAGGAATAAACAGCTGAGTTTTCAGCATGAGTAATTGAAGTAATTTTGTCCACAATTACTATTACAATGACTTTCTAATTATTTGAATTGCAATTACATGACAATTATTGGCATTTGTTGTCCATTTCCACAAGCATATCGGACAGCACGTTGCCAGACAAGTTTACGCTTTTAATATTTAATAGAATCTATCGTTTATTTAGTCCATTTTCAACAGTTATATTGTAAGCCAGAATAATTTCTGACTAAATTACATTTATGAACAATCGCGGCTCAAAAAAGTTCCTAGGCGCTTTTTTTGGTATATCCTGTCTCCTCACCTCTCCATGTTCAACAGAATGACAATTTATGTATTGGAAAATTGTTGTGATCAACGATGAACAGAACCTCCTACAGTTTGAGTTTTCCTATCTTCTTGTGTGAAGCGCAATTGACATTTTACAACTGGATTGAAATTTACTGTTGAACGATAGGAAACGAGAATCTCTGCAGCTGAAAAAGCTTAGTGTATAATTATGGCCGCTCAATAGTATTATTTGCCGTTTTTTAAATTTATTTTCCATTAATAGTGTTTGTCAACATCACAAACATAACGCGGAAGATCATAGCACGGGATGATGTTATTGTGATGTGTATTGTCTTCTGAATATCATTTATGAGATATTTTGACGTTAATTTCCCATGTGACATATGACACGCAGAAGTAAGAGACGAGAAATATTGATGATGAATGAATCAATTTACGGTCCAAAATGTTGAAGGACCATTTTACCGTTCAATATCCTAGTGTACATTCTTCCTTGCCCATTGTGAGTGTGCAACAACATAAAATCCCAAATTCATGAAAAGTCTCTTTTCATGTATGCAGAATGTATCTAACTGTAATATTTTGTACAGCATTGGGAATTGCACCTCGCAATATCACTGAAAAATACACAATAATGTTTACCTACAAAAAATACCGAGATGAAAAAACAGTGGGGATCAATATTAGCTCAAGAAATGCAAACATATTAACAGTCTAAGCAGTGAAAATTATATCCCCCGCACCCTGAAATTATGTTTGCTTAATAAAGTTGTGCTGTTCAATAACCTACCTATTAAGTCATCTAAACTGATCTGGATAAAAATTGAAATTGAGAGGCGTGTAGAAGATTAGCATTTACTCGAAAGAGAAATATCCCGTTTGGCAATGACATAAACCTTGGTGGCATAATATTCCCCTGTGTAAGAATAGTCAAATTTCTCGGGATTACCCTGACAAGTAAAATGAACTGGAACAGCCACATTAAAGACTTGGCACTCAGAGCTGAAAAACATTTAAATATTATGAGATGTTTCACCCATACAGCGTGGGGAGCTGACCCTAAAATTTCAATCCTATACTACAGGGCCACAATTAGGAGTATTTTCGACTACGGATGCTTCCTTTATTGATCTGCAGCTACAACGAAGTTGGAGATTTTAACCAAGATCCAATCCAAAGCATTACGCCTAGTACTAGGAACGCTCCCTAGCACCCCTATCAACGCCCTTCGTGCTGAAACAGGAGAACTACCGCTGCACCTTAGGCGGAAGCAGCTTTCTTCTAGGTTCCTCTGTTCCATATACAGCCGCAATCCCTATATTTTCTCAAATATCGCCAGACTATCGATCGACGTGCTGACCTGCGAGTTCTGGAAGAAAAAGAATGAACCTTTATTATGTAACAGCTTTACCTTTCTGTCGCCGAGCCTTTCCTTCGTACAGCAGTCAAAGATCCCTTTCCAGTACTTACTGCCCTATGAAGCAGTATGGTTCCGTCCGGCGATCGCCAAGCTGCCAGAAGGAGCATATGCATCGCAAGACTCAGCTGAAGCCCACCTCAAAGAACTCCTTGCATGCCGCTACCCAGATGCTACAACCATATACACGGACGGATCCGTCGTGTACAATGGAGTAGGGTGTGCTGTGCATATACCTAACATAGATGAAACTCACCGGTATCGACTATGGGAACATACCTCAATCTATACAGCCGAAGCTTATGCAATCTATGAGGGTCTAAGGCATGCAGCTCACACAAGGACATCCAATACCGTAATAATAATCACAGATTCGAAGTCCGTGCTATCAAAGCTCCAGTCGGCCACCATCAAGACGAGAATGGAAAAAATAGAAATGCATATGAAAAAGCTCTTAAATGAACTGAGAAACGATGGCCTCATAGTCCGATTCATATGGATCAGAAGCCACAAGGGAGTCGTCGGAAATAACGTAGCTGACTTGAATGCTAAGTTGGCGGCCTCAATGGCGAATCCTCCTGACGCAACGCCATTGTTTCCGCCAACAGACCTCAAACGGAAAATAGCTGCTGAAATCACGCTCGAATGGCAAGCAGAACATAAAAACTACCATGCGGGTCAAAGATACATAAGACTGTTCCCACCTCCTAGTCTTCGTGCTTGGTTCAAAGACACACCGGTAAGACCAAAAGCGTTCTTCAAAACAATTTCAAGATTAAGAACCGGCCACTCCTGTACTAAGAAGTACCTGTACAAGATCGGAAGAGCCAATAGTGAATCATGCCAGTTGTGTGCAGTCACTGAAGACGAAGAACATATAATCATGGACTGCCCGCGATACAGTGCTGCTCGTCTCCAACTCTTCTCTGAAGCAGCCAAGGTGCTACCCCAACCCTTCAACTTCGACCTTCTCATTCACCATAGCCAAGATATATCTATTTACGACGCACTCTTCCAATTCTGCAGGGACTCGAACTTAGTTCTTTGAAACTAGTGAGGAACAATGCAATGATAATTTTCTTTTAATTAGCAAGATAATTATAATACTTTTATAATGAATAATTACTTTAATAACTTATAATATTTTATAATATAGAATAATAAAGATGTTTGATTTGAGAATAATCTCCTCAAGATGAAACTTTGGGGAAGCCAAATTTTCACCAGACAAACTGAAGTTGAAATGATAATAACTTCATTTAAGCACTGGTCGTGGTTTAAGCTTTGCTCTCATGTCTACATTAGGCTGTGATTGTGTAAACTATAAACGATTATTAAAATGTTTGAAGAAGTTCCTTTAGCGTAGCGCAGTATTTGCCATTCGTGAATATTCTATTTTGAAATTTAAATCAGTTAACTTTGGGTAGGCCTAGTGATTCATTTTCTAAATGGTGGGTTTGCCCTATATAATGCATCACATTATCACGTTCTAAAAGTAAAAGTATGGCTATTAATTCAAGAATTTTTGAACCATGTTTCTATTTATTTCTCTTTTGTCTCCAAATGGGAATACTGCTGGGTGTTAATCTGATTTTGAAATGGACTCACTTTAATTGTTCTCGAAATTAACTGTTCACACACACAATGTGTTCCGTGGTGCTTGAACTTGGCATTTCTACTTCATACTCGTACTTTATGTTCCGATTCGGTGTTAGTTTTTATTGCAATGAAATGCACTACCCTTTTGACAATTATCTGAAATAGGTTTTACAGTATGTCGTTCTTTGACTTGAGAAGGTAATTTAAATCAGGGAATGTGGACACATAATCATCGTGCCTAGGTGTGGGTGCCGGTCGTAAGAAATACAAAGAATATTCTAATAAATCGACAACGGCAAGTTAGGTAAATAAAAATTTCGTCGTCATAAATTGCACAAGTAACCTGATGGTGGATTCCATTTCCAAGATATTTTCATACTCGATTTCCGAAGATAATTTACAACTATAAATACGAGATACTTAGTGCGATTCTTCAAATAATTGATGAGTTCCAATTATATTCGGATGTAATTCTCCTAACTTACAAAATATGATTGATTCTCAATATCTTGGAATGTAATATTACATTGAATACAAGCTGTTGATGATAGATTCAACTCTGGAATGTGGGCAAGGATTAAGTATTACCTTTATAGAACTAGTGAGCGGATGATTAGAAATTATTTTAATGAAATTTTCAATTTCTAACAATTTATTTTTAATTAGTTTTCAATTAAATGGATTTTTCGGATAGACGAATTAAATACAATCTGAGATTATGGTGAATTGAGAATCCCATTGATCTTGATCACTTATTTCGTGAACAATTTTTCATAGCGTTCACTGTCAGAGGTGTCTAGATTGCCGGTTATAACATTAATTATATTTCCTAATCCATTCACTGGTCCCCTTTTTATCCTACTTTGATTAATATTTATATGAGTAACCTTTTTCTTAATATTGCTTATAGTATAATTAATTTATATATAATATTCGTCTATTTGTCTGATCTGAAGCTGATTTTTTGAATTTTATTCAACAGGTTTTCGTACTATGAAGTCAACTGGTAAAATTTGACGGAGTATCAATTTTGCAATGACGCACCAATGTCATCAGACGAGCTGGCTCTAATAGTACGGGTAGCAGTATCCCTTTTTTGGTCGTTATGTTTGTCACTTCAGAGGCTCTGAATCAAAGGAAGAAGACCGTGGAACAGGTTAACGAGGTGAAACGTCAGTGGGTTCTTTAGGCGGTATGTCAGTTTGTTTCCGCGGTCTTTTTATAATGAAAATACGTATTTTCCTTGAGTATTGTGATTAAGTAGTGCGGTATCTATGCCGTCTTTAGATCTGGGTCTACTGATTTTAAAGCCTCCTTATGATATTTCAATGTAGTTTTTCCCGGCATTGTTTATTTTCTACAAATATATCTTCAGGCAACTTCTTCACGATTCTCATTCTTATTCCCAATTCATGGACGGGAGAGGCCATGGAGAGGCTATTTTTTTTTTTTTTTTTTTTTTTTTCAATGTTTGTGCTTTATTATGAACTTCAGCATATAACCAGTAAGTACATTTGTTTTGAATATTTTATAGTAATAGAAATTTATAAAAATAATAAATTGTTAAAAAATACATTTGCCTTGGGATATTTCATAGGATTATTCCGCACTCCTTCATGAACTTCACTATTAGTTTGTAAGTTTTGCAATTCACCGGTTTCAGCAGGTCCGGCAAGTCCTGGTAGTTGTTCACAATGCCAAAAGTTACTCTTTCTTCCTCGTACATCGGACAGATCGCCATTTTATGTTCTATGTCATCTATCATGTCTTCACAGAAATCACAGAATTCAGTTGCTACTATGTCTATCATATACAAGCATCTGTTGATCTGACCATGCCCGGTCCTAGCTCTCACCAATTGCACTAAGTCTCGCCGTGGTAAATTTAATTGTAGCGTCTTTGGCCTAAGCGTGACCTTGTCCATGATTTGAAAATGGTAAGATCCTTTGTAAAGAGACTCGTTCTCGTAATTATCCTAAGTTAAGTCTGGAAAACACTTCATGCTCAATCACAATTCAGTGGATACCTTCACATATTGGAATATCCGGGAATGATCGAGCAGATGAAGCAGCAAAAACTGGAAGCACTCTTCAGACGACATATCATAGCATGTACTTATTCCCAGTACCCGACACAATAACATCAGCAAAAACACTCATGCTCGCTGAATGGCAGCATGGAGAGGCTATTAACTGACCCATCCAAGCAATGCCCAAGCTATATTTCTCAGCTGCTTCTCGTTATTCTTTTTTCGTTCAATTATTAATTTGGTTTAGTTGGTTAACTCATTTCACCTTCTATCTTCATTATTCAAAGAGGAGAATGAAAGAGGTAATTACGTTTTTTGATAATCTGATTGTAAATTATTCATAAGCGTGATCTTATAAAACCTGACTTGAGACGTCCCTGTAATGTGCTGTTTCGGCGAAAAGTCCGTGTTTTCATCTTAATTCTAAAAAGCGATGTCGGCTGGAATTTCACACGCTCCATCATTATATATATAATCAAAGTGTTTTGAGGAGAATAACGAAACAAATTTAAAATTGTTACAGTTTTCTAAGGCCCTCGAATAATTGAAACACAAACGTGGGCAAGTCAATTTAAAAGCTCAACGTAACTCGAAACGTAGAGTAGCAAAACCTCACATGAGACACATACCTAGTACGTTGAAACAAGGGAAATTAAAGTCAATACGCTCAAACCCCACGAGAGTCGACGGAGTTCTCCTTCCCTTGTCTTCATTAGTCATGTGAGTTGTCATAGTGACGCTGATCAAACTCGGCCGCGCTGATTGATTTAAATTTCGATTACTAGGCACAAATTGATTCAGGTGTTCTTTCCGCAGTCTCGGCAGGATTCGATTACAAACATATTCTGCAATGAGAGACGTTGTCACACATGCTCTACATGGAATTGAGTTTTCGCACTCTCACAAACGCCAACACACCATGGAATTACTCTGGTCTCCCAGTCCATAAATAGACCCCAGTTCTCCTGCTCTGCATAAATCAGCTTTGCTCCCACGAATTCTGGGTGGTAACAGGTTACTACCGCTCATAAAACAAATGTTATTCATGGGTGTGGTACCTCAAAATCAACTTCCTGAATAAGGAAATAATCGAACTATCGAATTAGGTGCGACACAATCGATTATGTAACTAGTAAATGTTTAAGATGAAAGAACTATTTTGATCCTGTGAATAAACTTAGTAGATAAATGCGAGTAACACGATCACACAGGTGAAGATGGGAGATGAAAACAGGGATCAAGAGATGTTGAATGTAATATTTAATATATTACACACATATACATGTAATGGTAATGTTCGTGTGTGCTTTTGTGTGTCTGTCATTATAGACAATAATTCTCATAGGATTGTGTTGCAAACTTGGTTCTTTCGCCAAATAATCAAACTCTCAAAAAGAAAGGGTCGGTACCACTAACAACCAGCCGAACCGAGTCGAAGTTAATTTGGTCGGACTTTGAACTCAGCTGTAGCTTTCCACTACATCAACCCTTTGGTGATTCCAGTTCAGGTGAAACGTGTTTACTTGAATATTCTATTGGTGCAGTCGCGGATAGTGGGGCATATGACAGTGAAAATTCTAACAACGGAGACTTGCATTCGGTCAATTTCAGTTCGTTTCAAAGATAAAAATGGAAATCGAATGAAGAATTGCCTATTTCTATTAAATAAATAAGTTACAATATGGAATCCATTTCAGCAGTCAGGTCATCAGCAGTAACTAAGACTAAACTGTTGTAATTTTAACTGTTTGTTACTGATCTTAACCTAATTTTCGAAATACATAAGTAACTTTGTAAACCGATGTTTTACTGGAAATAGTCTAAATTATTTATTTTACTGTTTTCTTCTTTGAAATGGGTTGCGGCTACTTCGTCGCGAGTGATTTAGTTCGCTCCAACTCGTTTTCTGTATCAACCACGGCTAATTGAAAAGTCCCTCAACAATTTCTTAGTTACAAAAATTGTATTTTCCTGTGTTGTTAAGTATAGTTTGATTAATTTATCCATTTTTCAGAGAAGTTCCACCTGAACGGAGAGTATCTCTCTATCTTTAAAACATTTGCTTCGCTCCGAATGCTAAAGTTAATGGCGCATGTTTAATTGGAGCGCTCGATTTCTGACTTGAACGAACTTAACACATGTGTACTGAGGCAACGTACAGTTATGCCACGTATTCCGGAAACACCTAAACAAAACAAACAGCCAACCTGTGATAATTAAGGAGGAAATATGGGTTGTCGTTGAGTTAACTAATGAAAGTGAATGACTACTGAAAACTGATTACTTCATTAATACAGTTTCAGTGAATGGAACAAAACCCGAAGCACGAATCTTCCGATCATCTTTTAATGTTCAGTTTGCTGCGGTGTTAATCATCGACCCCTTCAGACCTATTGCACAAGATAAATCTTAGACCTGGGGGGAGATAAATGGGACCGCAAGGCTAAGCACAATTTAAATTAATAATTATTTCAGGTTAGCAACCCTCTGTGTAGGCTTCGCTCGAGGAAGGCGGTGATTCAACAGTAGTTTGAAACTGTTTCCGTGTCAGGAGGCTGAATATTTTACCGATTTAACCTCTGAATCCTCTTCTCACTTCCTGATCCATTGCAGGTCTCTCTCATACTTACCGAACCGGGTGTTAGATCGCCTAGGTAAAAGCCGATATCCATCACGTGCGCTTTTTCCACGCTCCTCCTCAACACAGCTCTTTCTTTCACTCTAAAAAAAGAGGAGGAGAAAAACATAGCTTTGCAACTACTATTGCCACAGAACCACCTTTCCACCCAGTTTTATTTTGCCTCACCCATCCTTAAGATTTCATGTCACAATAACTCTACGGTAAATACCCTAATCTTACTAAGATGAGTCACTCTCTCCACCACTAATTTGAGGTCAGATTCATTACAAACCCTCCCGTTACAGTGGTGTGGCTGAGACTTCGTGAGTCCCACTTCCGTCAATTCAACAGTGTCGCACCAGAACCTCAATGACAATACTAACTTAATTACAGTCAAGAAGAACAGTCTTAAACTTACAATCATTTCTCAATTGTAGTGTGCATTCCAAAACAGTCAATAATTATACACTTTTACTCTCCTGCTTAAATAAATACACCAGAATTAACTCTGCCTAACTATTCGTACTGCTTAAAATAATCATCATCAAGTTAATAGACAAATATAAAAAAAGAAGTGGTTCCTGCAGAAGTGTTCTTACTGATTTTTACCGAAACAAAAAGAGAGGAAATCTAATCATGGAGAAATACAGGTTTTTTGTAAATATTTAGATGTCCTTAATAATTACAATTTCATTATTACAATCATTACTTGCATTATTTCAATAGGAAATCAATAGATTTGTGGTGTATTGTGTATACATACGAGCATAATGATTTGAAGTAATTCATTATCTCTGTAAATAAGTTGCTGCAATATGTTGGTACATCAAAGACCAACACTCTTAATATGCATTGCTGTATATTTATTTATTTGGCTCTTAATTGAACAACAATTAACAGCGAATATTTACCAAAAACTTGGTATGTTGGTATATGTGGAATTAGCGAGAGTTGGAACGTGATAAAATACACCAACTTAGTGTGTGAAGCTTCACAATTTTCTTATGTTTCTTTGAGTCAACATTATTTCTAGGTATCAGATTGAAATCTAAAAACCGTAATAACCGAACCTGTAAGATGAATGAACACTAATCGAGGAATAAAATATTGAAAGAAGTTGAATGTCTAGCAGTACGAAAAGACTGTATGAAGCATAACATTACTCAAGTGAGACGATTTCTTATACGTAACGAAATTATTTCGTTGACATCAAAATGTTATAAAATAGAACCTTCCGAGCTGTTTTTGATTGATATTTGTTTCGGAGCATTCAAAAACCGTTATGGGCATCAATTTACTCCAATGTCCTTCATGTTCCGTTTCGGGAACGTCTCTTAGAAAGGAGTAGATATTCCCATTTTTACACCTATTCCCATATTTGTCATGGTCTAGATGTTTAATAGAAGTGTTTCTACAAGATTTCTTCAACGTATATAAAGATTCGCTGAACAAAAATGTCTGCTTTAACATTGCATTTTATAAGCATCGAAGTTTTACAGTGGCGGTTGACTCTTTATATGTATCACTCAGATGTACTGTTACTAGGGTCCAGAAAATAAACAGATTTACCTGTTTATTTGGAACTTTTGCTAATCTTGAAGAAATTTGAATGGAAATAGTATTTAAGAATTGTAGTAGACCTTCTGCATTCAAAAAGTCTCTCCATCAGACCATAACAACAAAGCAAAGAAAATTATCAAAACGACATAGTCGAGATAAACAGCTGCATGTTTCACTTTCCAGCTGGAGGCCACGTGGGCTTCCAGACCTGGGATGTACAGATTGGGTGATAACCAAAAGAGATGGAGGACACAGAATTCACTTGCCTTGAACGAGGTGTGACAGTAGGCACTTGGTAATCAGGACGAAAGTCTAGGCATGACTGCCCTGCAGAATGAATTTCATGGTCTGACTCAAACAGCTCCCCAAGGCTCAGGAAGTATTTACTGCCATACTAAAAGTATGTGAGAAACTTCCAAAAAGTCAAGGGTACTGTATGAAGTAACATTGTCCGAGCGAGCTGGGGCGTCAGTCCTCTAACTTTCAGTGGGAGTACTGATTGCCCCGGTTCGAATCCGACTGACACCAATGATTAGGGCCAAAATCCTATCAAGTGTTGTGTACCTGTCCTGTCGTTAGACAGTTCACCTCTGATCTCGATATCACGTGAATCCAAAACGATCCCAACCCAGGGGCGTGAGGCAATGGGAAGCCACGAGCGAAATCGTCAGACCTAGTTTCGATCCTCAAAGGGAACGGCTGGCGACTTCCGCGACACCTACGGGTAGTCGGACGAAAACCAAAGGTCAAATTCCTTGTTTACTTTACTTACTTATAAAGTAACAAATGATATGAATTTTTCACCATTTTTCTGGAATGTCTTATTTGACTGAGTGTGGGGCAGGATGAATCAAATTCTTTTTTTTCTTAAAGATGTTGGCTGGTAGGGATTGGAGAACCAGTGGAAAGTGGTTATAAAACTTAACTACCACTATTGTGACGCTTCTGTTCTGAGTGGGACAGGAGTTGGAGGAGGAGGCTCCGGGTCGAAAACTGATGTTTGTCCTCGACTCTGTGGAGACAATCTAAATTTTATAGTATTAGCAAACTGAATTAAACCTTTGGCGAACTAAATTAAACCTTTAGTAGACTAAATTAAACTTTTAGCAAACTGAATTAACGTTTTCGCAATTGAAATTAAACCTTTCGCAATTAGAATTAACCTTTTCCTAATTAGAATTAAACCTTTCGCAAATACTGATATGGAGGTAGCGTTTAATTCTCATTGCGAAAGGGTTAATTCAGTTTGAAAGGTTTAATTCGAATTGCGAAAGTGTTAATTCTAATTGCGAAAAGGTTAATTCAGTTTGCTAAAAGTTTAATTCAGTTTGCTAAAGGTTTAATTCAGTTTGCTAATGCTATACTTCACTCGACTGAGTGCTGCAGCAACACAAAGGGTGGGTAGTGTATGAAGACCCAACTCAATAACAAGAGGACGACAGTGAGCATCAATTGATGTACCTGATGAATTTCTCATTTCTGCCTGTTAGAGTCTAAATAAAGAGAGAGTTGACTTACCGTTTCCCCATAACAGCACATCTTATCTCAATCCGAGTTCATTTAAATCGTGCAAAACGTCGAGGTGAATCGTACGAGACAAAGTATAAGAGTGACGATCAAAGGGAAATACCTTTGCCCCCAGGCTCTTGAAAGGGTATATTGTACGTTATATATCCCTTCCATGGAATCTCTTCATCAACTGTCAAACCAATTAGTGAAAGAGCGCTCCTGGCACCCAATGGCTCAGTTAAATAAGGTACAGCGGTCTCTATATACTCAATGCCGAATCCAAATATTTTCAAACCCTCAGACTTCACGAGGCCTGTAAAAGCAGCATAAGCTCTGTCCATATCAACTTCTCTTTAGGAAACGATGCAAGCAGGCCTGTGTACAGATATTTCAATGCTTCAGGGAAGTGAACTTCACGCTTTTGCATAGGATCTTCCTCTTAGAAGGAACCCATCGAGATCAGCAACTCCTCGAAGTTTGAAACTAGGAACGAGCCATCAGCACCTGCCATCAGCAGTTATTCAAGACGGTGGCCTTGGAACACCAGTCTTGTAGAGAGTAAGTTGTCTGCCTTCCGGCTAGAGGCACACAGTAACCAAAGGAAGTAGAAGTACCAATAAAGGAGCAAAAAAAAAAAAAATAATAATAATAATAATAATAATAAAATAAAATCTCCAGTTTTTAGTACAGGCTTGCTCCACCAGCAGAACGACAATAACGGCCTAGAAATCTTCAAAAACTCTCTGCCTTCAACACCATCTGCTGGAGGAATATAGATATTAAATAATATCAATTGTCGATTCGTATCCACCGCAGAGGCTTCAAGAATTGATCCCTTGGAAAAACTTTTCTACAGGCTGAATAGATGAAAACTTTCCAGCATCACCTTCAAAAATTATTAAGCCGGCGTAAACGACACTCCCCCAGTAGTGAACAGGGCCAAACTTGAAACCTTCAGGCAGATGTAAGTCGGTTTCTTCAATCTTTAATAAATGTTCCGTTACCCGAACTATATGTATCGCAGAATTTTAAGGTATGTCCACCATCTCCGGGATACCAAAGCTCACGGTGGTGTTAGAATATTTCACTAAGAAAATAAAATTATTCGATTAATAATAATTTTAATTGATATAAGATGGTAGAATGATAGGAAAGATTTTTTTTATAATGCACGTATTCTGAAACGTAATCAACTGATTTTGAGAAAGGTTAAAAAATTATTACAAAAGTTCATAATGATTAACAATAGTTTTCCATAACCGATTTAATGGTGGCGGTAATATCTTTCGGCACAAAACCATAAATCATACCGAATAAAATTTGAAAATTGATACTGATACTGATACAACACTGATACAAATTCGGTCTTTTACAGGTGAAACAAAAAACCTTCTGCTTTTCTTTGGTTAAGGAAGTAAAAGGTTGAGTGTTCCTAAAATTGCAATGATAATATTATTCTCTCCCATTTCTGTCGGAAAACCAACTCAATTGAGGGAAGTGGACTGCTCAAAGATAGTTATTCGCATCCCATTTTAAACAGTTTTTCAAGTTTTTGTGAAGGAAGAGACGGCTAAGGTTGAACTTCTTATTGATTCAGCACCGTTGGCGATTGCCAAAGTTTTATCTGAATAATTCATGACAAATTAAAGAGGAAGCTATATCAGGAACCGCTCTGAGATTTTTCTTCAAATTTTCTCTCTCTAAACGTCCAATTCATCCTGTTCGGTACTTCCGAGGAATGGACTACCAATAAACCGTTAGGAGTTACGAAATATTGATGCCAATGTTATCTTCAATCCTAGTTCCTTCCTTCAACAGTTCAATATAATTACGGGGAGGGATTACTGTCTTGGAAATTCACATCACTGAAAATCGAGCTAATTATAAAGGTCAAAAGCAGTTACTTTATAAGCTAGATTTTCAAAAGAGCAAACGCCGGGTCCCCTAGAACTGAGAACATCAGAATAGCTTCACAAGGCTCAAGAAGCAAATCGCACGTTACTGAACAGATTTGTCAAGATATACAGTGTTTGCAAATAGATTCAATCTTTTTACAAATTAAATTAATCTTTCGGCAACTTTAATTGAGATTTATATATATTTATATATATTTTCTTTTTTACAAATAGTTCAGAAGTGTATGGGGCCCCATACTTCACCTTATGTACGTAAGTGATGTACCCACCTCACCGAACACGTTTGCTGACGACCATGCGATATTATCCCGCACCTCGTTAGGAATGGATGCTTGTGACAACCTTCAACTCCACCTCGACGAAATCGAACACTGGATGGGAAAATGGCGAATTGCAATTAACACTGAAAAATCTTGTACAACTACATACACTCTAAAAACTAGCTTTCAAACAAATCCTATCACGATGGACAACCAACAAATTCCACAAGCTGAAACTGTTCAATACTTAGGAGTTCATCTAGAGGAAAGGCTGACATACAATCACCACATCGGAGAACTTGTAAAACGACTTCGTTCCCGTCTTCACCAGATGAAACCGTTGATTGGCAGTGCATTAGCACCTCTCACGCTAGATTATAAAAGGTTATTATATCTTACAATAATCCGACCGATATGGCAGTACGGCTGTACAATATGGGGTTCGGCCAGCAAATCTCAAATCACGCGGGTTCAAATACAGCAAAACAGAATTCTACGAACAATAACAATTGCTCCTTGGTACGTTAGGAACTCAGTCATCCATAGGGACCTTGAAGTCCCAAATGTAAAGCAGGTAATTGAACATTCAATGGCAAAAATGCAAAACTCCATAATCCACCACTCATCACCTGCGTTTGAAGCTCAGCTACAATCATGGGAACGACAGCAAACAAACAGGCGCCTCAAAAGAAAAAGGACAACGGACATGCTAGACTGAAAACCACTAAGCTTACAAGAATGCACTAATTGAATACCGTCACATCCGTTATTATTTTGTTATTTTTCAACCAATTTATTTGTTACAATAATTTTTGTTATTATTACAATGTTGAAATGTTTATATTTATATTGCGAGGGACTGTCGCTGGGCAACCACCCTCATGCAAGTCTCATAGTACTTAGTACATAATTTATTAAATTTTTAAGCACAACTAAAAAGTAGATGTATTACAAAAAGTTAAATGAAAAAGAAAAAAAGTTACCCATTTTATTAGTAAAGTTAAACATTTGTATTAACTTTTATACTTTCTCACTGCAGCAGGTAAGTTTGATTCATAACGCACAACATGCATTTTTAAAATAAAACAAGAATATAAACAAAGAAAATTGCAAAGGAAAACGACCTCTACAGAAACAACATTGTTTCTAATGATGAGGCGAACAAGCTCGTCTGATGAAGGAGTCAGCCGAAATTAAAAATGACCAACATGCTCATTACATAGAACAGTCGTTTGGCGTTACTTCTCCGACACTTCAACTTATAATTTAGTGGAAGTTATATGTCTATAATTCAGTTTACAAATTTAGAACCTTCCTTAATAACTTCACGAGGAGGCACACAAATATAATAAACTGAATACATAATCCAAATAGGTATTTTGGTTGAGAACAGATTTACGTGCTCTATGCATATCTCCAATTTTTTTAAATCTTACATTTTATTTTAGGTAAAAAGTTTTTAGTGCTTCGTGTAAAATTTGGGTTTATGGACAAGTTCCTTTTTTGCATACCTACTGTTCGAGGCCTCTGAGAGGTTTTTCGTATTCCGTGGCTTAGCCTTTGGTCTGAGTAATGGTGTACCTGTTTTCAATTATGGTATTCAGTTCAACAAACTCGACTCCTTCTTGGATGATATGCCGATACGTAGTAGGATTAAGGGAGAGCATTTTAGGAACCTTATACATTTCATGGATGTTTTACTAAAATATGAATTAACTAAATAAATCATGGAAAAACCGAGTACTCCGCTAATTCGATTACTCTAGTTGAATATAAAACAGAAATGATATAATTTCTTCAGATCCTGATCACTTCAAACCAAACTTACCCTCCTCTTAAAAAGTACAAAAGAACTTGCAAGGCCGATTGGCATACTGTCACATCATTCTAGAAGGATACCGAATCATTCTGATGGAGTCAGACGGATTTCAGAAACTATATCTGATCCACTCATCTAAACTATTTCGGACTTCCAAAACCTTAAACTGCATTCGTCTAAATCAGTTGTTAAAGATAGATGATACCGAACTATCAACTGTGGAAACAGATGCCTGGTACCGTATCTTGCTGTTCTTTTTAACCGTATCTGCTGTTCTTTCGTAGAAGCTTTCCTGTCTCAGAAGGTCAATCGGCTTAAAAACCTCCCGGTCGAGCAAGAGACCTATGCTGTTGTTGGGTCTTTAAAAAGTGAAGACATCTTTTATTAGGTCGTCATTTTAATATTATAATTGATCAACCGCCCGTTTAGGTCATGTTTGATGCCAGCCATATCAGGTGAACATTTGAAAAAATTCAGAGATGCCTCTTACAACTCTCATGCTATTCCCATGTAATTTTATGCACACTCGAAAAGCAAAATCATGTAGTCTCTACCTTTTCTAGCGTTAATAGAAACAAATATCCATTCAACATAGCAAAGGTGTGTCCATACAGACCAAGGCTCCTCATTCCTTTCAAAAGTGATTCAAAAATACCTCCATACTCGTGGTGCTGCCTCTTCAATGTCATCTCCCTATAATCCAGCTAAGAATGGACAATTCGAAAGAGAGTGGCTCAATTTGGAGAACTATTTCACTAGCTCCATACGCAAACAAAAAACCTCATAAAAAGATGTTCAAACACAGGAAATCATCCCACTGCTGCTCTCTTCCGTTTGGAATGAACCAGCAACTAAGGTCTTGATGAGGAAACACGTGGAATCAGGCAAATACGATCCTCTGCTTGAAAAAAATCGAACTCGTGGTTCTAAACCCTTTCTGCGCCAGAGATAACGTTGGATAACGGGAGAGAAACAACGGTGTCCCCCAAACATTTGGCACCAAACGGAGGTTTGGTATTGGACTCCGATATTAAACCTCTACCGTTGGGCCAAGGTAGAAATGTTACTGCCGAAGCCGAAAGCCAATCGTCTCAGGACCTTTCTCCTGCAGCAGCTGGCCCTCTCGATGCCCCAATTCGTCATTCTTTAAGAGATCGTCGTCTACTAAATAAACTCAAAGCCAATGTTTTGAAATTTCAAAGGATGGACGAACGTCTAGTTCATATTATTGCCTACATTATTAGTCAAATGATTTCCCAAATTAATCACTTGTTTATTTATTCCCACTTTTACATTGAAAAAGTTGAGACCAATAAAATCTTTGTTGTAAAACGATTTTTCATTACACCTTGGTAATCTACCAAGAGAAGATGTCGACCCATCTCAAAATTAGCCGCTTTGGGTTTCAAGATGCCTAGAATCCTGTAATTTAATTTAAAAGATCCGAAACTACCTAGTAGCCCAAAATTAATGAAACTTGAATAAAAAATTAAAATGGGGCCGATGATGGTTCGGAATCATCGACTTATGAAAGGTGTGGACATTTCATAAATGAGTCAAATGAGACTTAATGCTGTCAGAATAAGGACATATCCCAGTAAACTGCGACAATCGAATCAGGTGATATAGTTGCAATCGAGTGTATTATAAAGTACGTAACGAAGCGCAAGTAGGTGAATTAAAATTCTGATTAATTTTCGGTTGGTAGGTGTAAACTACCTACTCGTTTCAGTTACGTGAATTCTTTCCTAATCGATCTACGGTGCGAAAATTTTGAATGGGACTCATTTGAGACACCTAGACTCTAATTCCGTGGTATGGAACCACTCTATCAGCTCTATTAGCCACAAGCTAGTGGAATGAAACTGTTTTTGAAGCATCTGAATTACAATTAGTAGGTATGCAGAGTTGAGGTACCACAGATTGCGTCTAGTAAAACGTATACCATTGAGTGATCTAAGTAGAATGGTTGCCTAATACAGGAATAATGCATAATGTGAAATTAATTGCTGCGTTTTTCGATATTGTCAAGCCTATATGAAGAATTCAGCAATATAATTATATGAGGTATCAAGGTATTGTTTCCGACAGTACAATCTACAACATGCGATTGGTACTATAAGATGTATCAAACCCTGCGATCGTCAGACTTCCATTTAACACGAACAAAATGGAAATGGAAACACAGGAGTACGATAAGAATTTAGACAAATAAGTTTGTTCGCTACCAATAGGATTACTATTCAGAATTATGTCAATCGAAAAATGCTGATCAGATATTTTGTTTTGATATTTTGAATAATAATCCTTTCTAACGGCATAACAAAACATTTGTATAATCCCACTCAAAATTTTTCACACAAAGTTTCAAGGTGTATAGCTCCCAAATTTGCTATATTTGTCTGCCGAATTGATGTAAAAAATCCGGTCTCCTCATTTAGGATCTAATTGGTCCAGGCCGATCGCTCTAGGTTTAGATCGCTCTTGATGCTAGGGTTCATAAATTGTTCAAAAACGTGGTTTTGGGTTTTTACTGACACAGGCAAGTGGGGTGTAATTTCTAAGTACTATTGGACGCCGAATAGATTCAGGTGGGTCCCTGACCAGTCCGAGCTCATCTGACTTAAAAAACCTCCTTTTTCAGGGAGCAGTTGTTGAAAACGGATGCGGGATTTCAAATTATAATAATTTTTTTTTTTTCGTTTTGACGACTTGGCAGCTAAGAAAACTTGTGGCGTGGGGGAAGGGGGCAGAGAGAGAAAAGGCAAACATTCTTTGTGAAATAAGTTATAGCGTACCTAGCACCTTTCGAATCATATTTAACTTTATGATATGAATTCGGAGCATAGAGGGGGGGATTCGGATCATATCATGAACCGAAGCGAAATATTCTCTTTATTTTGGAGCAACCAGGGATAGGGTTTTAAAATTTTTATTCCCACATTTTCACGGTATTACTGGTAGGTTCCTTCAGAGACCTGTAGTTCGTCTAAATTCAACTTTGCTTAACGGATTCCATTAATCAATTATAACTACAATAAAATTGAAATTATGGATATTCAAATTTGAACACCCCAAATGACATTCCACCTAATCACGTCCACACCCCAATTTTCTAACTTTACGTAGGGTTTTCGAACCCTTGGAAGTTACCTCTACGGTTTTTTTTTTTTTTTTTTTGGGGGGCCCCAAAATCCCCCAATTTTCGGGGATCCTCTTTTGAATAGCATTTTAAAATTCGAAAAAACGTTATAGTACTGTTTCTGTTCACATAATGAATAAGAGAGGAATGTAATAATGTCTAGCAGTTTTGTGACATTTCCTCGACGCTAAATGTTCTCAAAACGCTGGTATTCTCCTTGTTTCCTTCATGTTTGGCTCCTGCTCCTGTTGTAGGGACATCCCTAACAATGCTCCTGGCCATCCATGGGGCAGCCGCTTAGAACTCATCCTCTTGGTGAGAATTCCTACTGGTTCCTAAACAGCAAAATCGTACCCTGACATTCTCTCATATAATATGTAATTTCTCATATAGTATCAGTATGTAGATAAATTAATGATTATTTTTCTTTGTTCGTTCCTTCTGGTAGAGCTGTAGTTCCAGTTCTCATTGATGTATCCAGTCATAAGGAATCAGCAGTTTTTAGTTGAGAGTTAGCCCTAACTATAGTATATAGCTATATACACAGAGAAAACTACGAGGTATAAGTAATAGATAATAAACCAGAATAAGCTTTGTGAACGGAGTTTAGTGGTTTTTCAATTGCTATTTTGTAAAAACCTGTGATATTTACATTATATTTTTTAAATGAATGTTTACTCACATGAAATTGAAATCAAAACATATTTCTCATAGTCATTCAACTCCTTTGTTAGACCAACAGTTCCATATTTCATGTACACTGTACACTCTCCTGTCATAATAATAAATAGTTGAGCCCACATTCACGTACTAAATTTCTATATGGCATGACAGCACGCCGAACAAAAGAGAGAAAAGATACCAAATAGGTTTGAAGCACCGCGGAAAAGTTTCTACGTTCATCAATAAACTCCATTTCCTCAAAATGGGAGGAAATAGTTCTAGAGAGTTAAGTGATGGTCAAGATAAATGATACCGCCGCTCCTGTGGAGATGACATTCTTCGTGACCCGAGAAATATCGTTTTCCTTCAAAACTAAGACTGAGAGGCCAAGGGTCGGAAATACGGGTATGCTCTCAGATTCTCTTTAATATATAAGCTCGAATGAACAATCACGGCGGCTTCCTGAGTCTTATTTCGGAGGTCATTCGATGGATAGTATTTCCGTGAACGGTACCTTATGACAATATTATGATTTGCATCAATTTCGTATAATACAAATTCAGTTTTTATTGCCGAAAGACGAAAAACTTTCTGTCACCATCTCTCGTGTTTGATACTGTGGTAGGCGAGTTCTAGGTTTACTACGGAACAGAATATATATATATATATTTTTTTTTGCATAGTTATTTTCACCAACGTGCCAGGATATTAAACGCACCTTGTAGATAATACGAATTGATTACCAACACTCCTCCTCATGTCCGTACTTCTGTGATAGCTGGTCCGTACGCCTGTGGTGCGGCTTGTATGGTTCGTCCTCCAAGGTCCCAGCTCCTCATGGCATTGCTCCTCCTTACACAATGTACATGTGAGTTCTTCAAGTAAATCTTGAATTTATTAAACACGCTGTTTCGTATTCATGGCTGGAAGACCATGATCCCTAAAACTTGACTCAAAATTGAGAGAACTGGACTTCGAGGAATCTATCGTAGACGATTGTTTGTATTTCCGGGCGTCAGGGAACAAAAAGTGCTGATTGCTGTTTATATTGACGACGTAGTGAATGCCACGAACGGTAAGAGTCAACTAGAGGAACTAAAAAGTGAAATACAGAATGAGGGATCTAATTCCCTTTCACCATGGGCTTGGAATCGAGTTCAAAACTCACAGCAGAACAATACCAGCATCCCAAACCAAATACATAAACGAAATACTTTAAACATGCAAAACGGAAGAAATCCACGAAATGATTTAAACACCGATGGAACCAGGACTCAAATTGGAGGAAATGGCTTCCCAAGATCAGACCCTAACAAAATGTATCTCCTGCTTTAATGTAGTTTAGTGTAGGCCCAGACCCGACATTTCACATACTGTCAGTTTCCTCAGCCAGTTCAACAAATTCAGCTTTAATCCCATCAATTGAGCTAATATTTTTACTTTTTGTGTCATTTTTTGAAGAACATCATTGAATTTCACTTCATCCTTCTTCATTTTTTGTTGAAGAGATTGATGGATTTTGGTTTGTTATGACTTCTTCGGAATGTATATTGCCGTATTTTTTCTCAGCTTTTCAGCATTTGATGTTTTGTAGTTTTTGATAACCAAAATCTCAGGAGTTTCAATAGATAGTATCATATCGTCATTCATTTATTCTTCCTTTCGCATCCACGCTTCTCCTATCTTGACTGGACCAACCACATGCACCCAATTTCCTTCATCTTATACCATTTTCTTTGCTTTGTTCGTCCATAACCCATAGTTTGTCTTCCCTCTCAGTGTCGGATATCCAGAGTTCCATTTTTAGTTTTGTTCCTGATTTTCACTGGTACTTTAATACACCTCAATATGTGCCTACTCTGATTTGTTCCACGGAACTGATATCAGGGGTGGTTGGTGCGATTAATATAGAATCATATAACATGAACTACGGACTATTTGTACATTCTAAAAAAACGAAATAGTTGGAGAAGAGTTTAAAAAAATAATCCCTGGAACACCTTATCTGGTAATTTATCTTTACGAGTAGGAGAGATGTAAATATACATGCATATCTATAAGTAATTGATGAGTTCCGGTTGTGTGGATGAACACCAGGGCGTCCCTTATATGAGACCAAAAATGTTCTTTGACAAACCAGATTCCCACACTCTCTTTTTTTTCTGTTTGGTCTAAAACTATCGAATACGAACTATTTTCTCCCTAGGATAACGTTAACCCAAGCCGAATCTTCGTCAAAGTTTATATACGTGAATTTTGACCCTTCCTCCGCTATAGTGGCTACTTGAAAGAAACCGCAGGACGCATCATTCGTTCGACAGACTTGAAATGTTCAACATGATTTTGGCATACGTAACTGAGGATTTGGTGAAAAATTTTAGAATATTGAATGAAAAGCGCAGATGGAAACAAATTATGAGTGCGTGATATGACTTTTGATAATTGAAATAGGTTGCCAAGATCTCAAGCATACTTGTCAATAGAAGTGAAAATTCATACGTCTCAGTAAAACATACCATAAAACTGGTCGGAAGTTTGTTCAATAGCTGGTAAATATCTGTTACCAAGTGTTTATGATCTTCTTTCCACAGATTTCGGGCCATTCTAACTATTGTGGACTGCTCGAAAGAATCGTCGAAAACCCACAATATTGCACCTTCCTACGTCAAATAGCTTAAATGTCGACAAAACTTTTGGTAGCTATTATACTTTCGAAATTGCTTCATCCACAGTTTCGTAGGTTTATTTTCACCGATGCGACCTTCTCAAGAAAGATGAAAGATGATAGTGAGTCAATCCATTGTATAGCTGGGCATGGAAGATAAACGATAATACAAATTCAGACCACCTGGTGCTATACATCAAGCTCGATGGATGATGAGAGCGCTTTATACCTTTGAAATCGTGCTACTTAGCTCACAGTTGTCTATTTCCCCCAACGGGAGAGCCATCGAAGATGTTAGTATTCTATTGTAATGATCTTATTGAAACCATGGCAACGATGTTCTACTGCTCTGAAACCTTCTTTTCAAGATTTAAGATTCCTAAGATGCAAAGAAATTGTGGATGAAGTCATTTCAAAAAAAGCTGCGAAAAAGAAGAATTTATTTTATTTGACAGATGAACCGTAATTTTCAGGATTTCCTGCAATTATGTGGAGCATTTCAAAAAAGTTACAATGGTCCGAAATTTGAATTGAGAAGATCCTTCAACACTTGAGACAAAATAGTTACTGGCTATTGCAGAATTTGTCACCCGTTATACGGTAAGTTATACTGAGACTTAAGATGAATCAAGTGCGCTAAACTACTTCGATTCAAGCTGCAACCCTACAGACCTGATCGATAAAGAGTGTTTCCAGTCAATCGATCCAAGTTTAACCGTTAACAACCAACGTCAGTTTCCCTTTGTTTCGAGGAAGTGTCTTGACGGTTTCGTGTGATCGAAGAGCATAAACCTGTTTCGACGACTGAAACTGAATGACAAATTCCTTTACACACAATGGACGTAGAACAAAAGCAGTTCGCCCGACAATGTGTCAATGGACACAGGAGATTGTACCCTGACAGAAGAAAAGTACTTCAAAGAGGGAATCCTCATCTTACCGATCTATTTTCTCAATATTAAGGGTCAACAGTCTTCTAAAATTAGATAGCGTTCTATAAATATACGGGTTTCGTCTGCGATTCTTTGTAAAAAAAAAGACATTACCGTGCACTCTTTTTTTTTTTTTTTTTTTTTTTTTTTTCATCTGCCTTTTTTTATTTCTTTTCAAAATTTTTACCAAATCATAAATAACGTATGCCAAACACACGTTAAACAGTTCAAGTTGGTCGGATGAATGATGCGTCGGGGGGTACTTTTATGCATTTATTATTGCGGTGGAAGGGCCCAAACCTAAGTATATGAACTTTGGCGAAGATTGTGCACGGGGGAACGTAATCAATGGGGGAAAATATTTCGTATTCGATAGTTTTAGACCAGATAGAGAAAAATTAGAGGCTATAAATTGAAAACATTTAGAGTTGAAAAATAAAGGACTCCCTTGGACTTGGACAAATTGCTTGTCGCAGAAAAATATTGTTCTAACATTCATTGTTCGAGGCTTTTGAACAACTAATATTGTAAGTCACCATAAATACTCTCGAGGGCCACTTAGTTGAAAGCATAAAAGTGAAATCAATGAATATCCCAAATTTTCCAGATTGGGGCTTTTCGTTGGACTGCCACGACATCGCTGATGTCATGAGCTGTCATCCAGAGGGAGGGTCAAAATTCGGTCCGATGATTCCGCTTAAAGCCACTCATTGCCTGGCTGCCCTTGAGTGAAGAGGATCTCACCGTACAGGAGGGTGAAAACTATTCGGAAGGGGAACCCTCCCGTGTGCGGTCACCCATCCCAGTACTCACTACGCTTGACCTTGCTTAACTTCGTTTATCGCATGAGAAACGGTTTATTGCGACGCCTAACCCATACGGATGTATTCCAAATGGGCAAAAGAGGAACAAGGAATGTAATCACATATCAAAATGACAAAAATATTATTATTATTAGTTTGATATTATCATTGAGACCGACATTGCGCTGCTGACAAGTAAGAGGATTGCCAGGAATATCTCCATGATTGTGGAGGGACAGACTATACACACATCCAATGTCATTACCTGGGAGTGATGCTGGATGGGAAGACAAGTTTTTGGCACCACATTCATAAGGTGGTGGATAAAGCAGCAACAGTGGTGGGTCGTAGACCCAGTGGTCCTCTCCAAGCATTCCTCAGGAAAATAAAGATCGAGTTTGCTTCCTCAAAAATAAAATCTGAAAACAGAGAAGGGAAGCTCTGATCATTTGCTGCACATACAGGACTGAATCTGGAGTTGCAGCACTGGTAATTGCTAGCGTCTTGTCTCTTGGCATGACTGATGAGCCGAAGAGATTAATCGACGGAAGGAAAGGGAAGAAAGGGGAACTGTTAATAAAGAAGAGAGACTGGAAACCATAAGGAAATGGCAATATATATTGGAACATGCGCAGTGTCGGTTTTAGTTGGAAGGCCTCTGGAGACCGAAACTACTGATGCGGCACAGGATTACAGTTACCACAATCCACATTTTGCTTTTAAAGCTTTCTTAGGAGATTGAATCCGAATTCAAACAACTTTGTCTCGAGAAAGTTTCAGATGCTCAGTAACTTACATCATAAAAGTCATTCATTAACAGATGATTTTTTCAAAATTTGCAAAACTGATGGGTCATGCTACAAGACGATCTGAGAGGTTTTGTGTCAATACTTGCTAAATACAACGGTGGAAAGTCACTCGTCAAATCGTCAGTCAAATCTTCGAGTCAAATGAGCTACAGCAGACTTCACTCGAAACAATATTCTGATCGCTAGGTGAGATTGAAGGCAGTGGGTGCCATTCCCCTGAAAACAGGTGGTGCACAAATATCAACAGTGGCCATCACAAAGGGGGCGAAAGAGGTGTTTTTCTTAGCCAAATACGGATTTCAACCAGACGCACATTGGATAACTCTCGGTAAATCTATCGATTTCAATACACACGTCACACAGTACTTGCATGACACGATTTTTTATTTGCAGTGTTTGCTGCAGCACAGATTGTTTAGTTTGACAAATTTTACTGAATTATTCATTGTAACTTACCGAGCGCTCATAAAAAGAACTTCGAAACACAAATTGGACTGAGCGGGTAGCAACACGCTGATGGCAAAGTTGATAAAAAAAATAATAATAACATTGAACGCCCCTACGGGTGAGCATAGAAATAAGTTTTCAAAATGTCTTGGTTCTCGGGCACCCAATCTCACAGGCCCACCGCAATTCTAACTGAAATTTCGCCTTTACCACAGCCGACGCTTGTAGCATGTGCTCCTGGTCGCTTCAGGTTGGTCAGGTACACCCCTCCAAATATAACTCGAAGAGCCTGGGAGGCCTGATTCGTCCATTGGTTCAAATAGAGGAATCGAGGGGATGGACATTCGCCTTCTCTCCTAACAGTAGCCTCTCGTAGTTAAAGGGCAAATGTCTAGATAGAGCGGACTTCCCTAAATCAAGCCAAATTTAGAATGGTTTGCCCTTTGTTAATGTGAACTAAGGCGGAAAGTATACCCCTTACTTCATTGCGAAACACAGAGTGTCTTCGTAGTTTGTTACGATGGGGAACACCTCCTACGCACCATGAGTTTGAAAAAAAAAAAACCATGTTCAATCGCCCATTTGGTTGACATTTCGTACACTGATTACGGTAGCTCAAGTGTTGGGGTCACAGTTTCATCTATAGTACTACCAAATCTAATAATCTCATACTATTTTGGTTTATTATTTTCAATGATAAGCCTTTGTAATCGTCTAGCCAACATTTTTTATAACATAGGCAAGTGGGAGGTCATTTTCTTGTAATTTTGCACACCAAAGTCGACTGATTGGGATAGGTTCCAGATTTGTAGGGATTCACTCATGTTAAAAAATCGCCATTTTTAACCTAAATGTGAACTATCCAAACCTCACAATGACGAGAATAATCACGGATGATTCAAAAATTTACAAACTCATATGCTAGAACTGGGAGCGGTTTTAGATTTCGTTGTGAGGTCCGAACAGAATATGAACCGTAACAGGTTCGGTACCTTGTTTTGCTTCCAAGTCTACCAAGGTAGCGGAAGCATTGTTTTCACTTTCGGAATGTGAAAATTTTTTTGTCTTCAAAATCAAAAATTCCACTCGCATTTTGCGTTATAGACCTTTCTGAACAATTTTGGTTCCGTGCCTGTCTGTGTGTCTGTCTGTCAGCAAATCCTTGTTACGGGCAAAACTACACGAAGTTATAGTCCGATTTTGATGAAATTTTCAGGGATTATGCGGTTTGATGTGTAGAAAGTCCCCTATGAGTTTCATGACCCCCAAATCAATAGTAGCCCCTGCGCATGCGCAAACGTGAAATCCTTGTTACGCGCATAACTCCGGGAGTTCTTTACCAATTTCGATGAAATTTTCAGGGATTGTTCGGTTTGATGTGTAGATGGTCTCCTGTGAGTTGCATGACCCCTGGATCAATAGTAGCCTCTGCGCATCCGCAAACGTGAAATCCTTGTTACACGCATAACTCCGGGAGTTCATGACTGATTTCGATGAAATTTTCAGGGATTGTTGGGACTGATGTAGCTTTAGTCAATAATAATTTTCAACGATCTATACAGTCATGTTATGGAAACGAGGAAGCTATGTGCCACACCCACTTGGCAGACGTTTTTTCAGTTCGTTGGTAGGTGATTGCTCATATACCGATGCTATGATGTTAACCATTCATGCCAATGCATGAGTATCGGCTGTTTTATTTATTTCCTACTTTGTTACTTTAGTATCTTCAACTATTTATGATGCAATTTTTACTTGCCGGTTTTTGTTCAAGATTTGAATTTCGATTAGGAAACCACTCATAACGTATTGGCATAGCAGAAAAACGTATAAACGGGAAGCACCGAAGGTTGTTGTTCCACACCCACCCGCAAAGTATTATTGACCAACGAGCAGAAATAATTTCATAAAATCAGTGCATCATTGTCTGGAGCAATGAGAGATCATTTAATACTAGGTATGGCCGAGCCCTCCTTTTCTCATCGATCAGGTGTCCCTTGTGATTAGCTGTGTACTTGACCTAATAGCTAGAATTTACTGCGGACAAATACTGTATATAATGAAAACACAATTAACGCGATAATTAACTTCGATGTTTATTCGACGATGTCCCGAGTTCAAGTGAAACTTAAGTGTTGACACATTGTAGTCAACATTGACAATTGATTTTTGAGTTTGAAATTATTGCCTATTTTCGTCTATGACTATACACTGTGTATACGGAGTATATACTCTACAAAAAAGTTCGCAATAACCGTTAGTAGAGAATATATGTTAGATCACAGTCATAATTTGGTAAGTATCTTTGGGACTGAGTGAGTTACTCCTAGAAGTACCCTTGTAACTTTTATCGCCGTAACACTACTCGTAAATCTTAGACGTGCGCCAATGTGAATTTTATGAATCACACATTTCTCTCGAACGTACGATCTCCCAACATTACAGTGGTAGTTACGTGACGATATAAGAGTGATTATAAAAATCATTTTGAAATACGAGGAGCAATATACCGATATTTTAAGTTACCGCGAATGAAGACGTAATTTCAACTACAGTTCAGATGCTAAGTGGAAAGCTCTTTGCGGTAAGAGCATGTTTAAGAATTTATATAATTGCCACATATTATTTTTGGATGTTTCAACTTACCCTTTCTAATATAATCTCTTAATATAACTTTTTATTTATTTCAACAGATGTATGTGCGGACATTTCGTCGTATTGGGCTTTGAGTACATCTAATTCCTGTAACGCAAATCACTTCCTGAGAGTGAGTATTATTTATTCATTTATTTATACTGTGGAATTGATTCACCTCATACATGTTGCATATTTTCGTCTTTTGATACAATTCAGTAACCTGTCATTATTCAAAATTAACTTTAAATGGGAACTATCCTCTTAGCTGCTCTCCACCCCATGAAGATGATGAATTGAAGTTTGTTATTGTGTTCAGCATCGTATGGACAGTGACTAAGGTGTACAATTTGACGTAGACCTTGCCAGATACTGATGGAGTATGATCCAAGAATTTAAGTGCATTCAGAAATTGTCTTTTTGGTTAACCCTGTAACAAACCATATAGAAAAACTGCGGAACACTTTTTTTACCCCCCCCCCCCCCTAAACATAATTTGACTTACATGCATATTTTGTTAGAGAGCATGAGTGCAGGAGAACGAACAGACCACCAGAATACTATGGAATCCAAAACATTCAATGATATCTGGAACGCAGGAATGCAGGAAAGAAGCTGAAGGTCTGAGAGACCCCGGCATCAAAAACAACATTCCACTTGTTTTCCAAGGGTCTCGCAGGAATATTAATTTTCCTAGATTTGTGAATTATTGACGAAAATGAAGGGGTTGGCGTGGACCCAAGTTTGGTCTCCCACGGTTGAAATTCAGTGAATTCCCCAACCAATGAACGTTGGTGAAACACGTCACACATACTCACTTTATCTAGAACTCGGGGTAATCCCTGATAATCCCAGATACTTATATTTTCGAAACTTATTATTCTGTTATGTTTGTGAAAACGATGGAGAGATCAGCTGAGGGTCATTAAATGAAGTGATCAGTTGATAATATGGCTAAACATATTCGCTAATACTACACGCAGGTTCCTCTCAACGCATGGTTTCTAAGATTTGGTACAATAAATTACAAAAATGAGAGATTTCCTGACAAGTTTTGTAAAAAATTATTATAAAATCCTTAGCCAAAACATTTGAACTCTCATAGTACATCTCCAGTCACCAGTTTTCCAAATAATTAGAACCATATGTGAATAGTGATCTTACATAGGTGTTGGTTTCAGAAGCCTTTTACATCATCATTAATACGATTCAAACAATTTCAATAAGACATAAGGATTTACTGAGAAACCGCATTGAAGAAGTTGATGGTAGGAGTACAGTGTCAGCAGTCAGCAGTGGTGATGGTTGTTTGACTTACTAGTCAGTATACCGAATATGAATTTTGTAACTGAGGTATGGCATAAAAAGCGTATGATGTATGAAATAAATCGGAGGAGCAACAGCTATTAAACTTGGGGATCCAGATGAAAAACTTGGAACACTCTGAGTTATGTGGGTCATTTTCCCAGAGAGGGCCAATCTTTGTCCGGAGATGATTCTGACTTTTGATTTGGGGATCAAAAACATTTTCTCGATACACTATCAATCTTGCTCTACGATATGCAATCAACAAATAGTGCATTTAAATAATATTTAATAATTACATTTAAATTCCAACAGTGCATCGTCCTGTAGTCTGCCTGTCCTGAAATGAATTTTCCAGCTTTGCGCGAACATTGTGAACCACTGATTACAGTTATTGTCCCGGGATACCGGGGATTCTTCAATTCATATCTAAAGACGAAAAAACTGGTTTGTGGATTTTCTAAGAAGCTCAGAAAACGAGTAGGAGTTTAAATTCGAGTGTCCGGAGGTTTTTGTCCTAGGTCTGCCTTCTTTGTGTTTTCGTATTTTTGGAGAAGTACTCATCTCCCGTGGTTTTACCGCTACCACTCTATGTGTGTATACCACCCTTGTTATCATGTCTGAAGGTGCGTGGTGGAGAATTCAGTTATAGATACGTGGTTTCTCGAGCAGCATCGTTCTCTATTCTGCCAGCTGAGAAACGGTAAAGCATTGATATTATTTTTTTTAGTCTCTAAAATGTAGAGTTTACCGAGCTTGTTCCGTTGGTATAGTGGTTTTGCTGAAAAACATCACTAGAACCCGAAAAAAAGGTGAAAAAACCAAAGTTTCCAAGCACTGTCTTGTGTCATAGGCCTACCCTCCATATGGGCAGGTAAAAGACTACGTTCAAGTCATTTATTAATTGTCTTTTTCATAGCTATAATATAGTCAAGTTGAATTATTGACAATAATGAATATTTAAATCAGAACATCCTACCTGTTCGGAAGGGTAATTAAGCATAATCACCAATGGTATCCGCCTGCTGACCAGGTGCATCTACCAAATTTCCAGTAGTAATTTTGCTGAATATGTCTCATTGTTTTCTTTTGGTTTATTATTCCTTTTAAATAATACACGTTTGTGACCGTGTGGGTCCGATCAATTTTAGTTATCAATTTATTATCAGTCAACCAGACATTTGTTGTGTCAAAGTTTCTAATAACGATTCTAGGTGGGTAGATCGAATATCTGCAATGTCTGCACGCCGTCGGCCGTCCAGGCCGTTTCGGGCCTTTTTAAATTGATCGACAAAATCTGAAATTTTTTTTTTTTTAGTTGGCCCTAATTCGGCAGTCCGTTCACCCCCTTGAATACCTAATAAACCATTGTAAAATAATTTTTAGTTTTTTAAAATATTTTTTTATATGTCAATTTCAGGTTTGGCATAGCCAAGTGGCTGCCATAGGTGTCTTTCGTCTGTCATTCGATTTTCATTATTAATACTTGAATAATTAATGAGATGCCTTTTAGCCGTACTTTATAAATACAATCCACATAGTGTAAACATTATAACTTATTTTCGGCAGACCTCAATTTCAAGTTTAGGTTTTCTGACAACGAGAGGTCCGGATTCGCCCTTTTCTGGGAAAATGGCCCATGCACGAAACTAGATTGGACTACAGAAGAGGAATAAGCATAATTTAGATTGGAGGATTCGGACAAAGTCACACTTGTGGTAAGAATAAAGACGGAACATGCAATGGCAAACTACAGGTGGTGGAGAGAAGGACCAATAAACAAATGCTCGATGAGCAACTGGTGAGAAGACGAGACCCGACTCTATCTCTTGCCGGAGTCGGTTCATAACTTTATGAACCGCATTTACTAATAGCAAAATTGTAGACATTTTGTGTTGTAATTGTTATACCAATAAACTAGTTGAATACATTAAGGAAGCTGGGAAATACATTGTAGGGAATTTGTCTGAGGAAGATTCGCCTACTATCACCACTTTTTCTCCAGAAGGGAGATACTAGCTTACATTTCTTTCTGCTAAATGAATTGAAGGTTTATTTAGCCTGTGGTGTGAGGTAGTTGCTCACAAACCCAGCGATACCGGTCGCCGAGCGACCGAAGCACCAAACTTGGTAGCTGGAGAGGAAAGCGAGAGGAGATAGCGAACAAGATTGGTGTTCTCAGCCTCTCGGGGCTGCAGCACCAATTTGAAGCTATGTGTAGAGGTGTAAGAGGTTGAGGTGATACGAGTCTCGCAAGACCGCGGCACCGCAACGGAATGAAGGTAGATAGGTGAACCTAACGGACCGACTGAGTATATACTCAAAGGCGAAGTTAGGGAGTAGAAATCAAAACGCAGGGATTCCAGTTAAAGCTGCCAGGGCTTCCACCGACTAAACTATATCCTTCCGGCCTGCAGGCCGGGTTTTTATATCGTTAGTGAACCCCTTCTACCCTGCTCCCTTGAGGAGGGTGGAAGGGGCGACGCTACCTGGTCGGCTTGGCCCCTCTTTATTAGGGAATAATTCTACTATGTACATGAGTGAATTCTTCACATACGTATTAAAGGAAACTATAATAAAATAACTAATTGTACCTACTAACAATAAAAACCAAGTCAATTAGATTAAAATTTACATGTCAAACAGTGCATATCGTTTTTTTACGAATTTAGAAACAGGTGCACTAATGTATGATTCGTGTACGAGTGATGAGCAACTATTTCGAACCGACAAGAGTTAGCTTTCTATTCCGAATCAAATGCTTCAAAGCGGTCCTGTCGCATGAACTGTGCGCGTTTGCAACGTAATGGAAGCAGTGTTGCATAACATCGACGGCTACATTAAAGGTAGCAGGAATTCCGTTCTTTAATCACATTCTTTATAATGAATAATAATATTCTAGCATATATTGCAGTCTATAGTAAACTTCCGAATTGATTGAATCTGACTGGAACATTCGAATTGGAATTCAAATTGTTTCATTCATTATTATAAATGTTTATAATCATGAAGACTTTTCGGAAAAATAGCCCATTTTCCCCGTCAAATCAAGTACCGTACCGGTAATTATATTTTTTCTTTGAAAACTAATATTTCAGCATGGAAAATAATAAACCGAAATCTTATAAGTTCATAAATCGGAAATGAAGCATCTACAAGGAACCATAAGGCAAGTTAGAGGTAGAGCCAATCATTGAAGCCTTGGTAGGGCAAGCCAAATACAAAGCTAAACTTCACATAATGCGTAGTACATAGTTGCGAAATCATACACAGAAGGCCACCATTACAAGTGGCAGAGATAGTTGAAAACAACTCGTAATTGAAGTCTACAAATTATATTGTGATGCAATCAGAAGTGGGCCTCTTCGAAGCTGTGTGGGCAGAGAGGTAAATCAATATCGAAGAACTGGATATTGTAGGCTTCTCTCGACAGTATGACAAACGGGCGGTGATACGTGTAGTTTGTCGGTGACAACAGGGTCAAAAACAATTATTTAATCGAGATCCGGGGGAGGTACAAGGACTTCCAACTTTGACAATGAATATGAACAGTCTCTATGACCTTCCATCAGCTATGGAGAGATGGATACCTCAAGAGTAATCTCCTTGTTTTGCAGTGCTCTTAGAGACTGGTGTAACGCAGTCCTAGGGAAAGTTGAGACCCTCGTTATTTGAACAATATAGAAGTTATAGAAGACCGCTAGAATAATTAAATTGTTCCAGGGAATCTTACTATATGTACCATCAGACTCCATAACTCGATTAATCTTCAAACAAAGGAACTCGACTACAGGGCAATAAAGACCTTACAATGTTTAAAAGATGAGGGCAGGTTCTGTGTACGTTCCGTGAACGAGGATATGGAGAACTAGAATTCCCACGAAAACATCAATCGTTGTCTTATGATAAATCAAATACAATCCTTGGAATCTAAACAGTGGGGCAACCAAGGTCAATTGAATAGGGAGCACAGAACAGACTTTCTACATAGCAGTTTCCAGGTAGTTGCGAGATACCCACACGGGTATCATAAGCCGATAGATCGACTCGGGTAGCCTGATAGATCACATCGGATGTACTCCAATGGCTAACAGAATTTGCACTATATTGCTTTGTTTCCTGTAATGACGGCCGAAGGGAAGGTTCTTGTTCACAAATTATTGGATGCCATATAATTATTCTTAACCTCCTCTACTACGGTGGTTCAAGGTCACACATGCACTACTGTTGGGTCGGATCCGATTTTTTATCAATCACTGTTCCCAAAAAACGATTGAAACGCTCTAGAAAATTCAAGGCGTGCGTTTGCCTTATCAATTTTGTGTCTAGTCTTATCAGTTTCGATAGGTTTAATTTTGAAATCTCTTTCTTTAGAGTTTAGGCCGTCATTTAACCAACGTCCCAGCATCAACTACGGTAGTTGAACTACCTCGGAGAAGAACTTAAACTGTGGATTAAAGTGTGTTAAGATTTCGGTTAGTCCTATTGCACTTCCGCAAAATGTTTTTCATGATTCAAACTCCAGTTTCTGCTAGGTCGTGGCCTTGACTGTAATTTGGGCTCCTTGTTGTTAGTTTTTATTCCTTTTTCTGATAAAAAGGTCCTAAATATTTTGCTCCCGAACGGATTATTATCAGAAATTATTTCATATATTCTTCGAGGCTACTTGAATCTATTTTATATGTAATATGTTATATATCGAATCTTCGCTTTCCTCACCAGAACTAGCCGCTTCTAATGCATAAGTTTTTCTTCATTTAAACTTAGATTTAAACTGGTTTTTTTTTGAGCAGCACTTAGAATGATGATTGTAGGAACGGCATGGGTCACATTGCTTGCCAAAAGCAGGGCAATTATAAGCTTTACGTTCAGTATTGAATTTCTAGCATAAATATCTCCTATCCCTAGAATCAGTTGTTCTACATTCACGTTAATTGTAAGTCGTATTTTAGATTTGGTACCTGTTCGCTCATGCATTGCATCCACCTTATGCTGATCTTCTTGGTTGGTTCGGTTTTCTTGGAAGTGTACGATTTCTTGCTTCCTAGCTTCGCTTCTCTTGCATATCTCCACGGCTCGTTCCAGCTTCAAGGATTCTCCTTCGTCTAGTATGCGATTTAGCAAAGCGTTGTCCTAAATCTGAGATATCAATCTATCTCTGATCATGTCATCGCGTTCGGCGAATTTGGTAGAAGCGGCGATTTTAACTTCGTTCGATTCCTTCTGCTTCTTAGCGGCGATTAGGTAGATGTTAAAGTTTTGAAGCCAACTGCTCCATTCCTTTTTTAAATTTTCTGCCTCAAAATCGGGTGGTCGAGGTGATTTCACGTCGGACATCTCGGTTATGACACTTACCTCGCGGAACCAGAGGACTTTTTCGGTGAATTAACTTCTTTATCGAGTTCTCGGAGTATTACCTGCTATTGAACCATGACATCCATGAAAAAAGTAAAATGGGACGGTGATCTTAGCGCCTTGTTACCCCATCTGGCTGGTTTGCCTATACATAGATGATGAATCTTCACGATTTAAAAACAACTAAATTCATAGAAAAAAAACTTGAACTGTGTGCTGCAGAGCTTTCCACTCATTCTCAAAAAGATGAGTTTATTTAATGGAAGCCTACGTTTTTACTCTTTTAAAAACTATCTTAAAGTCTACATAAAACGCCAAAGCAATCTACTCATAATTACAGCCGTAATTCGATCTCCGGAGGGAAGCGGACAACCTGTCCGACAGCCTCTGCATTTCCCTTAAACCCAGCTTGTCTGGAAAAGAGCAGCTTATTTCTTTCCTTCTAAAAATAATTCAGCCTTTCCAGAGTTCTTTTAATTTCTAGGATATTTACCAGTATTTCCTGCAGTCGATGGTCTTCGGATTTGTTTTTAAAAGTAATTTACTTTTACACCAAGAAAAGATTGTTAATCCTTCCCTCAACATCTGTTAGCTTACGATCCAAGATACTTGGATTTTAAATTGGAATGAAAAATTAAAAAATCCGTCCTTCCGCTGTACGCCGTCCTATGCTTTTCTCAGAAACTACTGAACCAACGTTTACGATATTCATTCAAAAAATGGTCAGGTAGACGGTGAAACTGCTGTTTCAAAAACGTTGAAAGATTCGCTTGGCTGGCGACAGACCAAAAAATGGTTTATGATCTATTTATACTCACCATAACTCCTTTCCCGAGCCTCAATCCCGTTGAGGAGAACACCTGGAAGAATTCTTTTAGCCTATATTGCTTCAGAGTCTACCAAGGTAGCGGGAGAATTGTTTCACTTTCGGAATGTGAAAATTTTTTGTCTAAAAAATCAAAAATTCCACTCGCATTTTGCGTTTTAGACCTTTCTGAACAATTTCTGGTCTGTCTGTGTGTCTGTCTGTCAGCAAATCCTTGTTACGAAATGGTTCGATTTTGATAAAATTTTCAGGGATTGTGCGGGTTGGGGTGTAGATGGTCCCCTATAGGTTTCATGACCCCCGGATAAATAGTAGCCTCTGCGCATGCGCAAACGTGAAATCCTTGCCACAAGCATAACTCCGGGAGTTCTTGACCAATTTCGATGAAATTTTCAGGATTTGTTCGGTTTGATGTGTAGATGGTCCCCTATGAGTTTCATGACCCCCGGATCAATAGTAGCCTCTGCGCATGCGCAAACGTGAAATCCTTGCCACAAGCATAACTCCGGGAGTTCTTGACCGATTTCGATGAAATTTTCAGGGATTGTTCGGTTTGATGTGTAGATGGTCCCCTATGAGTTTCATGACCCCCGGATCAATAGTAGCCTCTGCGCTTCCGCAAACGTGAAATCACTTCAGTCATCTATCCATTCAGCGTCAATGTCAATTTTTATTATTAGGTATATTTTATAGTTTGTTCAATAGTTGAACATGCCTACCTTTATTTTCTCAAGTTATGCTCCTGTATAACAATAAATTTACCCTAATTCAATATTTACTTAATTGAACGAAGTTCTTTAGTCAATAATAATTTTCAATGATCTATACAGTCATGTTATGGATACGAGGAAGCTATGTGCCACACCCACTTGGCAGACATTTTTTTATTTTATCTTGTTTCATTTCAGATGGGTTTTTAAGTGTATTTCCGAGAATAATCACTGATCGTACCGTCCAGTTTTGTAATCTGGTTATCCACGTACGAGAGCTATCTAATGCAGAAATAACAATGTGTAATAATTATCAGCGTTTAGTAATTGGGATTACCTCTGCCTTCCTAGAATCTGATGTATACTCCTCTTGCCAAATTAACATAACTTCAGATCATCATTTATTAACGCTGAGAACTTTCTGCATTGTGTTAAGTGCTTGGGAATCATCAATCCAATCATGAATTCCCTTTGGGCATGAACATTTATTTTTCGTTGATAGATGGAGAAATGAAGGTATCTGTTCAGAGTCAAAGTCTAATTTTATTGTCCTCTTACATGGTTTTATTTAAGGGGTCAATTATTTATTTAATGATGTGGACAAAAAATTTGACGTGAGTTCTACACGTTTGTTACGTTAAAAACGAGTCGAACTGAAGTCGTGATTTATCCATCCACAAAAATAAACGAAGAATTAAAGTCGTTATTGAATGTCTACGATTCATATAAATGCAGGAGGCCATTTGGTGCGGGAAGATTCCTTTTAGGTTTTTTTTTCCAACTGGCTTTTGAGCAATGGTGACAAAATTGTGCAGCAATCTCCAGGTTTACGGTTAGCAATAGATCCCCTTTCAAGAGATTTTTCTTCTTCTTTTCCAAGCTCTTGTTCGATCTGAAGATGAATAGGTGTGACCTAACCCCCACTGGAAGCCTTTTTAGGACCTAGGGTCTCTTCAATTGCTGTGGTAGCGTGCGAAAATAGATCTAGTTTCCGTTAGTCCTTTAAAAGCTTGACTCAATGTATTTATTCAGTCACGTGAACAGTTCAGGACATAAAACAGTTAACGAATGAACAATTTTATCATAAAACTAATAAATATCTCATTATTATATTAGTGGGACATGTAAACGCATACACAGGTGTCCCACGAGTTGTGACCCCCCCCCCCCCCCCCCTCCTAAAAACGTTAAAATGGGAGTAAACAAGAAATTTTTTTGTTCATCATATTTTTTCCAAGGATCTCATATCACATTGGCGCACTCCGCGCAACTGTGCAACCATGCGCAATTGACATCAACTTTCTTATTTTAAGTTAGAACCCCAATTTGTTATGGCAGATTCGGATTCTACTCAAGATTTCATGGAAATTTGACTCCTCAACCAATTTTTTTTATTGCGCTTAACCGAGCATCAAAATATTTTACAATGATTTTCGCATACGACGGAGCCGTTGGTGGAGAAATAGAACTTCCGCAATCTTCATCGCACAGAAGTCAGTTTTATTTGTATGCGGGATACCAATCTAGTACTGCGGTGTTACAAATTATTGATAAAAATGTTATTTTTAAAAAACGTTCCGCTTGGCAAATCACCATGGCATTACCTAATGAATTTCGTCGCAGATAATAAACTAGGTAAAGCAAAACAGCAAACAAACAAAAAAGCGCATCTAAAGCACGTTCCATTTTTTTTTTTTTTTAATTTTGGCAATAGGCTCTAACTAATCGACTGAAGTTTCATAGACATACAGGGTGTCCTAGGAGTTATGCGCAATCCGACTCCTTCTTGTTCTACAACTCGTTTCTGAACAAAAATTCCTCGTAGCCAGAGGCCTCGTTTGTGAGACATTCACGATTTAAGATTTTTTGGTGTTTTCGATCATATGTCTTTACAACCGTCATAACTTCCTTAATTTTGGCGATAGGTTAAATTTGATGACACCGTTGGAAATAGCGTTAAATTTTCTATCTATTTAGTGTCAGAAAATATCTTTTTATCGCATTGAAGATGTTCGATTGCTGGACGAAATGACAGTTTTGTCAAAATCTTGAAATCGCCTGTTTATCATTTAGCCTCGAAACCGACGCAGCCCTGTGTAGGCCTGAGAAAATGTGCGCCGAAATGTCAGCTTTCCATTGGTGTGGTTGTTTTGGTTTTTTTAAATATTTTTAGTTAAGGAAATGGTGTTTAACTGCAGAAAAACGTGTGTTTTCTGTTGAAGTTGAGGTTTTTTCAAAAGTCTCGACGAAAAAAGGTTGGAGGCGGGATGTACGTAAAATTTCTCGCTGAATCGAACGTTGACAACGCCAGACCTCTCAAGTGGCGATTTAAGTCAGTTTTGTCGAACCCATAAACCCGTTCCTTTGTGAACAGCATCTACGGCATTCCTAAGCTGTCCGGCCAAAGTCAGGATAATCGAAGAGCCGGGAGACGGCTATTGTTTGTGTTCATTTACGAATGATTGAGATGAGTTGATAGACCATTGAACGCTCTTTCCAACGGTGTCATCAAATTTGAGTTATCTCCAAAATTAAGAGAGTTATGACAGTTTTAACGACATAAGATCGAAAACACGAACAAAATCTTGAACCGCGAATAACTCAGAAACGAGGTCTCGGGCAAAAAATATCTTCGAGGCGTTTTTGTTCGGATATGAGTTGTACAACATGTATGAGTCGGATTGTGCACAACTCCTGGGACACCCCGTGTGACTATAGGAGACCTAATGTTTGAAAATTGGAAAAGGTACGGAGGAGGCGCTGTCTTGGTCAGGGGCCAGGGTATGCAATGACCCGCACGACCCCCCAGGTCTTGAAGGAGGGGTTGCTTTGTGCGCCGTGTTTTATCAACCCCAATCTGATTTGGCCGTAGCACTGTTGCAATGTTCATAATTAAATTATGACAAAAACAAATTTTGTTGTTTCTGACCAAAGTCAATTTTAGTAAAATGTTTTTTGAATCAAACATGTTATCCAGTTGTAGGACAATGGTAAGATTGTTTTAATTTTCTTAAATTGGGGTTTAAATCGAGTTCATATAAAGAGTAAGAGTTTAAATAGGATTTGTAAGATATATACCAAAGAATAAATATTTTAAAATGAAAAATGGAAATGATTTTAAAGAATGAAAACGTTCGTCAGCCAAAGTCAGGATAATCGAAGGGACGAGAGACGGTTATTGTTTGTGTTAATTCACGATTGATCGCGATGAGTTCCTTTCAATTGAGTAGCTGTACCACAAGTGAGTATGTTGACATGATTTTTGATGCTTCTGAAGCAGCAACTCCTCCTGTGTACAACTCACACCCTTGCGAATACGCCGGATAGTATGAGGGAAAAATATTGGCAGATAATATCGTTTATGTCACTGATCCTTCTTTTTATCTAGCAAACTATCTTTGTTTTTAATCAACTAATCCTTCTTTGCCACTAAGCTTTTCGTTATTACTACCAGCGATATTCAATAGTTCTACTGCACCATGATGAATGGGAATACGCAATAGAGAAACCATGCTGAAGGAAATACAGCGAGGAAAGAGACGAAAGGGAAGAGTTGGTAATGATACGGAAGCCTGGTTTGATAAGGGTTCATAGCGTCAGCAAAAAGATGAATGCAACTCATCACAATCATTCGTAAATGAACACAAACAATAGCCGTCTCTCGGCTCTTTGATTATCTTGACTTTGGCCGGACAGCTTAGGAATGCCGTAGGCGCTGTTCACAAACGAACGGGTTTATGCATCCTTCAAAACTAACTTAAATTGTCACTTGAGAGGTCTGGCATTGTCCCCATTTGATTCAGCGAGAAAATTTACGTATATCCCGCCTCCAACCTTTTTTCGCCGTTTGGAAAAACATCAATTTTAACAGAAAACACACGTTTTTCTACAGTTAAACACCATTTCCTTAACTAAAAATATTTAAAAAACCAAAACAACCACACCGTTGGAAAGCTGAAATTTTGGCGCACATGTTATCAGGCCTGCACAGGGCTGCGTCAAGCATTAATTTTCTAGGCGAGATGAAAAACAGGCGATTTCAACATTTTGACCAAACTGTTATTTTGCGTAGCAATCGCACATCTTCAATGCAATTAAAAAAATGTTTTCTGACATTAAATAGATGGAAAATGTAACGCTTTTTTCGACGGTGTCATCAAATTTAACCTATCGCCAAAATTAAGGGAGTTATGACGGTTGTAATGACATAAGATCGAAAACACGAAACAAATCTTAAATCGTGAATGACTCACAAACGAGGCCTCTAGCGAAAAATTGCTAGGAGGCATTCTTGTTTGGAAATGAGTTGTAGAACACGGGGTTTCGCATAACTACCGGGACACCTTGTATATAAAAGTTATCATAATAGTTCGAAAATCAACAGTACAAATAACGCAACACAGACCTATCAGTCTCTCAATAGATCAGCTCACATTTAGTTACTCTTTATTTTTGAAGTACTACAAATCTTGATGCCATGTAAATACCAGTCGACGACTTGCTGATACGCATATGGTATATATTATTCAAAAGAACTTGAGAGCAAAAAAGCTGAAGCAACGAGCAACACTGTGCATGTAAGTAGAAAAATAATAAAGGCTAAATTCATAGTCGTGGCTAACTATAGATTTTCCTTACTTGAGAAAGTAGAGAAATGTGACTAATAAGTTATAAAGGCCAGTTTTTGCTCATAACTCAATGCCCCCTACACATCCTTCAGTGGGAGCTAACTTTTTATTAGCACTCCTCCTATGAGAACACCCATTATACGTTGAGGTGACTCTTCTTCTATATCCATTTTTTCCGGGTGCTAATTTCATCCTGAGCTTCACGAGATGGGAAATATAAGGCTTGTGAGGACTTGTCTCGAGGGCGTGAGAGGGGCACAAGAAAAGGCGAGTGGAGGGCGTAGGGAATGAGTGAGATAACCGCAAAGATGGGCTAAAAACACATTACGCGTGACAGCTATGGTTTATATTATAGGCTTGTATAACAGCTACTTGAAAGAGGCAATGGTTGAGGCCTACCCTCTTCTCACATTCACCCCTTCTTCATCTATCAGCTTACTCCTTTCCCACTCTTCTCAGAATTTTTTCTGGATAGCAGCAATTTCTTCTAAATTCACAACGCGACTGTTATAGTCCTTTTTAACCCTTAGTTCCTATAATTGTTACTTATACATTGTAGTTAACCACTGGAGTACAAATAATAATATCAAAACTTGGCTGAAAAACCCCAAGTCACGTAGCATGATCGTATGAGGGAATTTCTGTAAAGCATCATTTTATATTTACGTTAAATTGTTCTGAAATTTATGCAAATTAAGAGCATACAATTTTTTAACTATCACTAGCAAATGATCCGTTCTCTATAATATTCTACCTTCAACATGACAATAATGGAATTTTTTTATTTTCTGCCGTTCTTATCAAATTTTTATTTCATATTATATCAGGTAGCTCAATTATATTTTTTACATGGTTTTGTGAATAATTATTTTCATGTTTTAGGGTCAAGGTAACAGTTATCGTAATATTGTTTGAATTGATAAGAATATGAACAGGTTTCACCGTGGAATAATAATAGTAATCAAAGAAACCTTGGATCACGTTGACATTCAGTTGAAGGATTCAAAATGCTCATACAACTTTCAGTGAGCTCTGAAACTTCACGAGGTCCCCGCCGGTAGTTTTTCTTGTGTTTGGAAAGGAATTTGATCCCATTCATTATAGATTTGTTCATACTTCATCACTGATTTTATGATTTCTTTGGACAGCTTTCTGTTAGTTGAGTCCTTTGCCCAGCGAATGCTGTGTGTAAATGGCAGTTTCATCTTTTTTCATTTGATACAACAGTGGTGTACAATAACTGGAACCAGAAATTCAACGTTAACCACTCATTGGACGGGTGTCCAATAACTGCTGAAGAGTTGATTTTAATTGGGTTCCATTTATTGGGCAATAACTAGGAATTGTGTGAAAAGTCTTTTGACAAGCCTGTTTTTCAATTTTTAGTGGGTATCCAACTTGGATATTTGTTTACAATTTTCTATAACTAACCTTTGTAATCTTCCCAAATTTATGAATGTCCCTTCAATGGATTGAACGAGCCCAACCGGAATGATGTATATTCACCTCTTCACTATCTCTAAAGGCTAACATTTTGACATGAAACAAGAATTTCAACACGAACGAAAACGTGAACTTGGTTGGACATAGTATAAACCGCCTAGTTTCTTGTGAAGAACGCATCAGCTGATGACCTCCTCCTTTCAACCTCTTATAACATTCAATTCCGAATGCGTGATGTACAGACTGTCCCATGTTAACGACCGCCAAACCTCAGGAGTTACAACTAATTTTAGATCGAAAGTGTCCCTTAGCAATTTTTTTTATTCCACCAGAAAAAATAGGAGTTTTTTCAATTTCGAGTTTTTTGTTTGTTTCTTCAACCTTATGAATTCAACCTTATGACACAAAAATGATCATAACTACCTTTAATTATATGGTGAATCAAATGTCGAGGATACCGTCTGAAAGAGAGTCAGCTTCTTAATTTTCCTAGTGCTTACGATAAGGATCAGGGGTCCTGATGGGTGGAAAATCAACTCCTAACCTGACGTTTTATCAAAATTTCAAAATCTAAATAAAAACGGAGTAAAATAGAACGTTGTCTATATTTCCACGATAATAACGAGTTACGCAGTTAAATCGATTTCGACCGTTAGGTCAACATCAGTAACAAACATGAAATTGAGGTAGGTCGTAGATCATCTTATATAGGCCCAGGTGAAAGGAGATTGAATCCTATAAGCTCAGGGCAGTGAAAGGGACCGGGAGGACCAACCAATGCCACTCAAGTGAACACAAACAGTAACAAGTGAAAGGGGCACAAACACTAACATTATGGAGAGGGGGGCCAAACTTGTAGCAAGAATGAACCCAATAATGGTGAAGTATTTTGAGGAATAACTTCATTTAAACATTTTCCTGACCTATCACTCTTAACAATTTCAAATTTTGCTACCACATCCAACATAGGTACCTTTCTTTGTGCAAAAGTGAGGGAATTCTACGAGAGTGACTTAGTCCGTTCCAAAATATACTTTTCTTCTGGTTGTATTACTTTTTTTATAATTTTTCGCGTGCCTCACTGCGACAAGATCCCAATGTTCCAACGGTATTATCAGTTTCAATTCTAACTCTCTAAGTTGGAGGGAAAAATACATTAGATAGTGAAGATTGTTGGTGCTTATGGAATTATGATTGATCTTTGGGACTCGGGCAGGTCCAAGTTATTACGTGTGGAGTTGTACGTCATTCATGTTTCCATCACCGTTGATACGTGATAGCATACGATCGCTGTTCGATCTAAGAAAGAAATGGTTTTTTTTTATGATGGTAGGTATTTATGCTTTATGTTACTTGTTGATTCCCGTACGTCTCCTTGCGCTTGTACTCTAAATGATTGAATTTTTCGTCCGCCTTCTCAAATAACTTTTAGGAAAGCTTGGAAATTCGAAACTTTTACGTCTGCTTTGTTAAATAAAAAAGCGTTCCTAGATGTTCAAAATGTACTAACTCAATCCATAAACACAAAGCACCAACTGTCTAAATAAATAACTAATGATTCGATGCAATTATGCCCGATTATGGGCGTATCACGTATTAACGGTGATACGATCATAAGAATCACCATTGAAAATTCCGTCCAGAATTTCTAGGACCTGCCCGAGTCACTAAAAACCCTAAATTTCTGGATAGATGGATGTGGCGTATAGCTTATTCGTCTAGGTAAAAAGAACGTACAGATGTTTTGAAACGTTTTAGATAATCTTGAAATATGTTCCAATAAGCTTGTTAGAACGGTTCACGGAGCAGGAAAAAGCGTGGGGCGTGTTCCGCCATTAATCAACGCCTTCGAAAGGTTAGTCGACATATAATGTGGGCCTACGGGTCGCTTATACTGAATTGATATGAGATCATGAGATCGTTTTCCCCTGACTTCTCTGAAATTTTGAGTGCGATCGGACCTCTAAAACCTGAGACAGTTATTAGACAGTTTGTGGACTTTGCATTTGCACCAGCGCAGACTGCTACAATCAATTTTGAGCATCGGAACTCATGGGAACATTCCATTGTCTAATCCGTACATTTCCAGGAATTTTCATCAAAATCGGAAGAAAACTGTCGGAATTAGGCTTATCACAAGGAGATCACGTTGATACAAAGGCCGTAGCTACTAACTGTAGTGTTGTGTCCAAATTGGTACGAGATTTTCTGACTGTTTTTCCCCGACTACCCTGCAAATTGAACGTCCAGAACCTGAGAAATCGATGCTGTGTGGATTTTACATTTCGGCATGTGCCGACCGATGCATTGATTTCTGATTGATGAAACTCTTACAGCCTAACCTAAACATTCTCTGAAAATGTCATCAAAATTGGGAGGTAACTGAAGGAATTAGTCTTCTTACGAAGATCTGCGGACACGCGATCAGACACACATACATACAGGCAGACACGAAACGAAAGTTCTTCAGAATGATCTAAAACGCTAAATGTAAGTAGACATTTTGATGTAGGAGGAAACAATTGTTCATGTCCTGCGAGTGGGAACAAAGCTAATTGTAGCTACTCTGGAGCGATATGAGATTTGGCCAATTTGACGGAAATTACGAGTTGATTTTTCATCCATCAGGAATAAAAAAAAAATGTTTTAGTTGTTAGTAAGATGATGGGATATTCAATACTTTCCCTTGCAGTATCCTCAAATTTCTGCATTTTCTACAACTACAACTGGGATTGAACAAAAAACAAATGAATAAAACGAAAGTTGGACAAGAATTGAAGTGTGGGCCGTTGACAAAATTTATCACAAAGAGAGACGCAAATCCAATATTGGTCAGAATAGTCTAGATCAAGGTCTCCAAACTACGGATGCGGCCATACTTTAGAGTTCACCATCATCCACTTCATGGCAATTTGGGGGTTACGCTGAACCGGTTCTGATCGATCAAAAAAGATTTTTAAGGGATCGAATTACCATGAAATTGTGGGTAGAATCCGAATCTGTAATAAAAAATTGGGGTTCTTATTTAAAAAAAGAAAGTTAGTCTCACTTGCGCACGGTTGTCCAGTTGCGCGGGGTGCGCAAATATGATGTTAGAGATCTTAATCATACTGACCTTCTCTAATCTTGAAATTTTTCAATCTGAACTACCTTCTAACATATTGATTTATTGAGAATCGTTGAACGTTGATCATTGCTTGTGCGTGACCAATATTAGTGAAGGTCGTTATAGGCTGTTTACTTTTGTCCAGGTTGAGAGGAACGAGGAGTTTATACAGCTAATATTGTGTTGCGTTGAATGTTGATGCAAATCCAGAGACACGTCCCTATACCCAATTCCTAATATTCAAGTTGTGAATTCACAAGATCACCAGTACAGACTGGATACAGCGGTACGAAGAACCACTTTACCGGCTTGGCTTTTGATTCTTATCCAGTGTTGGGTCCTGTGAGGTGATGGAATGGTATAGTTGCCCCTTCCAGAGTGGTAAAGTTCCGCCACGCTCAGAGGATGACCTAGACCAGGGGTGCTCAAACGTAAGCTGCTGGCGATCTACCTCAATATTTTTAGACTATTTACGATCGACTCTGAGAGGCTGCAAGTATGTGTGATACAGGGTTGTCGTACATACACGATAAACCCTACCTACATAGGTAGGGTGTACCGTAGCGTATATAGATATTAGCTTTCCGCACAATTTACATTATTTTAGTCAAGGTTTGGGTTAGGTTCATTAAGTTTTTCTCTACAATATCAATGAAAAAACTCCTAGTTATTCAAAATTGCGAGTTTATTCGTTGTTACAAAACAAAAGAGTTACATATGGTGTTAAACTTAACTAAGGAGTGACTTTAGATGTTGAAGTGTGGCACTGCATGTCCTCAGCATACTTTTCATAAGATGGTGCGTAACTACTGAGTGCTAATTGCAAGCATGATGACATATGATTTTCAGTTAGTCGATTGCGATATTTTGACTTAATTATCTTCATTCCAGAAAATACAGACTCACACAAGTAAGTTGACCCAAACATTGCCGTTAGTTGAAGGGCGATTTGTCTTAGATTCGGATATTAACTTCAGATATAAAACACCAGACATTTGTATCAGATGCTGCAGCTTTGAGATTTACATCTGATATAATCAGCACCAACTCATTTTCAACAGAAAGTGGTCAGATCTTTGGAGTGTGTTCTTACTGTTTTCTGGATAGTATTTTATAGCTATAAATATAGAATCCGAATCTGTAATAAAAAATTTGGGTGCCCATTTGAAATAAGAAAGTTGGTGTCACTTGTTGGTGCCCCTGGTTGCGCAGTTGCGCGGCGTGCTCGAATATGAGATTTGAGATCCTTGCGAAAAAATATGAAGATAAGTTATACTATTTGAAGTATTTGTATGGAGAATAGTTACTTACATGTAAACGAAACAATTATCCTTCATTCGTTGACGCGCGTGTCCTATATGGTATTATTCTTTAGCATGTTTGATTCATATGTGCACTAATTTTCGAATCTTCTTGATTATTCCTAATTAAAACTATTCGACTTGTTACTTCAATGATACACAATTATAATTTTTGAATTTATGCATGGATACCTGAAGAGGATACCACATCACTTAATCCTAGGAGGTAACACTGGAGTCGGTTCTGACCCCAGTGATTTGATTTTGTTGGGCAACTACTTGGAATAAAATTTTCCCACCAAAATGAAGCCCGCGTAAATTACGTTGGTGCCCTCGCTAACGAGAGTAAGCTGAGTTTTCTGTCAGTGGTGCTGGAGATTTCGAAAGGGAGGGTTATAAACTGCTTCTGGGACGATTTTGGCCCCACAGTTACTTGGAGAAGTGACCGGGGGGGGCTAGTGACTCCAGTATTTTTCACACCTGTTGCATGAGGTAAGTCACAATGTTTAGGTATTTTTCTTTTCCTTGCACTTTCATTCTATTGAAACATGACTGAATCTATCTATTTGGAATCGCCGCATTCACGGCTGCGAGAATATTGCTGTGATGTTTCTGCTTCTTTCTAGTTTCTAGCTTCTTTAGGTGAGAACTATTTACAAATTGATTGTCCGTAGCTAATGTTTTTCCTGTTTAGTGGGTGAATATGGATTAGAGTATAGTGAATATATGAAAATTGCTGAAAAGGGCTCGCTGATCCCTCTGCCCAAGGACGGCTGACTAAAAGACCAACCAAAAATACTGTCACTGCTGGAAAAAGACTTGTGATACTTAGCCACTCAACCACAGAAATCACATGCGATGAGTGTACGCCCAATTATTCTTTCATTCACTTCCTATTATCACTTTGAATTTCACTAGTAATGAGGTTTATTCCAATACAAATTGTTTATTGTCATTTCAGGTTTTTTCGTCCAGCCGAATTCGAATATCCTAATATATGCGAGTAATATATTGTATTTCCAAATTAAATTCGTCCTTTTCCATAATGAATTCGTCTTCTTCCCAAATCAATTCGTTTTGGAAAAAGAAGAATTTAGCATTTCCAAATTGAATTCGTCCTTTTGGAAAAAGAATAATTCAATTCGGAAATGCTCTATTATATATGTTTTCCCTCTGTCATTATAGCACTCAGGTGTTATGATAGGGCTTTAGATTAGGTTTATATTGGTGATTATCACAAACATGATGAGAAAGGGGAAAAAATGCATGAATAAATTCTCCAAGTAAGAAGAATATATTCTTCTATCGTGATTTGCATAATTCTATCACGATCTATCGTGATTTGCATAATTCTCAATGGGTAAATGTTAACTTCAAGCGACTTGTTACTTCCACCTCAATCGTTTGATTCTGTTGATTTTTTTTTCAATCTGATACAACGTACTGTGAAATTGATGGATGGAATGGATTTTCCGGTGTGGCATTCAAGAGTATTTTCGTGATTGGAAAACAATGTTTTCATGTAAGAAGAAAGTCGTGATTGGCAGATTCAAGCTAGGTGTAACTTTCAGCTCAATCGTCCGATTCTGTTGGTTTTTTTTTTTCCTCTGATACAGAGTATTCTAAAATTTATGAATCAAATGAGTTTCATGATGTGGCATCTATGGGTGTATTCAAAATTGGCAAAAATTGTGAACCTGTATCTGGCTATTTTTGGGAGAGTAACGTTGGCTACTAACTTTCAAAAGGGAAATTGACGTTGTCATTACGGCTGATTTATTTCATTCAATAAATCCCTGGATTGTATTTAAATTATTTAAAATTGAAAATACATCCATAAAACGGAGTTTCGAAAGTATGGAAGAATGTTCTCACATAGTGTCAAAATTGACCCCAGTGTTATGTCTATGCTATAAAATTATATGTGCTACCTCCTAGGGTTAATCATTCAGTTGGAACTGTTCATGTTAGGCAGGTATATTCATAAATCATGAAAGGTAACTAACGTTTGCGATACAATATTGATGTTTTGAACGCCTCCATAATCAAGATCAGAGGAGGGTTTACACAAAAGAGGCAAGAGCACTCAAGTTAAGCCCGAAGAAGAATTGAGGCCACAATTTAATTTAGCTTCCCTCCCATAAAAATATAAGAGCATGCCAACAATTTTTTCCGTGTTTTTCTTCTTTTTTCCGTTTATATGTGGGTTAAGCCACGACCTCCCTTTAACCCCTCCTCCCCATTCTCCGCCTATCTGCTTGAGCGTTATCTCGATCCCCACTCAGCCTTTTGGAAGGAGCCAATCTCATTCAGAGGGCCTATTGTGAACGGGGCTAGGGCCTTCTTTTGTGCTCTATATTAAGGCAGGATATAAGCTTATACGCTATACGTGTCATATAACATTAACCCCGACAGCTACCTGAGTAACGCGCGTCCGTTTTTGCCTTCTGTCAATAGAGGCCAATGAAAACTTAAGTTCTTGGGCGAAACGTGTGTTTATCTTTGGGCGAAGGGTGTTATATTCGAAAGAGAACATCTGGTGCGGTTACGAATCGTCTAAAACTTCTTAAAGGCGTCCTTGTATGGTAGGTATGCACATCCATGGAATCATGGAAACATTGGACTAAAAAACAAAACATTTTTTATGAAATCAATGATTTTATATGATCCATTATTAATTTCTTATAGTAGTCAATTATGGAAACATCACATAGGTGCAATGAAACAGGTGGAACCTACTTATGTACGTTTAAGAGAGAATAACAACGAGGCGTACTCACCAATTCCGAACCAGTCCTGGAATGTGATCACGTGTGGCCGCATACACTCTGAATCCAAACTCTCTTTTTGAGGCAGATGAACCATGTTTTCGTTTTGCATGTTTTTTCGTCATCAAACATTTGTATCACGCAAAGTTGCGGTAGAAGTCACACGTGAAGAAAAAGAAAAACGAACTATGCCTGAAATACAAGAAACTTTACTGGCTCATGGGACGAAGCCCAGTCTTGCCAATAGAGAGCAAACTTATGCCCTACAAACAAGTCCTCAATCCTGGATGGACTTATGGATGCCAGCTATGGGGCTGTGCAGCCTATAGTAATATTGCAATAATACAAAAATTCCAAAATAAAGTACTCAGGGACGTAGTTAATGCTCCCTGGTACGTGAGAAATGAGAACCTCCATCGTGATCTTGGATTGGATTCGGTTCAAACCGAAATACACCGTTTTGCTGCAGCCCATCAACAGAGGCTACAGGGCCATGTCAACGAATAAGCCGTCCATCTTCTCGACGTTGAACACCTTGTTAGAAGGTTGAAGAGGAAAAAACCACATGAATTAGTGTTGTGAAAATAGTTATAGTGTAACAGTGTCCAGTGATTATGTAGGGACGCCAAACTATATCAGTATATATACAAAACTGCTCTCGTTTGCATGTTTGGGTCAAGTTAACATCATGTCAGAATAATATCACTTATTAGCTATGTAAAAAACTACATTGTAATATAAAAACGTCTGCCAAGTGGGTGTAGCACATAGCTTCCTCGTATCCATTACATGACTGTATAGATCATTGAAAATTATTATTGACTAAAGAACTTCGTTCAATTAGGCGAAGTAAATATTGAATTAGGGTAAATTTATTATTATGCTGGAGCATAACTTGAGAAAATAAAGGTAGGCATGTTCGACTATTGAACAAACTATATTTATTTATATATTTTTACATAAATAAAATAAAATACATGCATTGTTCAATGATGGTTCAATATGGTTCGACCCAAGCTCGAGGCTAAAACTTTATTTTCTCTTTATTACTCACGAGGACCATCTTTACATCAATCCGAACAATCCCTGAAAATTTCATCGAAATCAGTCATGAACTCCCGGAGTTATGCGTGTAACAAGGATTTGCGGATGCGCAGAGGCTGCTATTGATCCAGGGGTCATGAAACTCATAGGGGATCATCTACATATCAAACCGAACCATCCCTGAAAATTTCATCGAAATTGGTCAAGAACTCCCGGAGTTATGCGCGTAACAAGGATTTCACGTTTGCGCGTGCGCAGAGGCTACTATTGATCCGGGGGTCATGGAACCTATAGGGGACCATCTACATCCCAACCCGCACAATCCCTGAAAATTGCATCAAAATCGGACTATAACTTCGTGTAGTTTAGCCCGTAACAAGGATTTGCTGACAGACAGACACGGAACCAAAATTGTTCAGAAAGGTCTAAAACGTAAAATGCAAGTGGAATTTTTGATTTTGGAGACAAAAAAATTTTCTCATTCCGAAAGTGAAAACAATGCTTCCTTGGTAGACTCGGAAGCAAAAAAGTATTGAACAAAAACAAAAACATTTTTTTTTTGTTTTTTTCACTTACCGCAAGCGTGGTTCAGGAAAATAATAGAACGCATCGTGGGGTTCCGGGTAATAGTGACCAAGTAACATTTGAAAAATTTTACAGGGGCGTGATCTGAAGTTTTACCTATTTTCTCCATGCTATCACTGGTTGTGTGATGTCTCATCCGACTATATTTCGATTTTCCTCTATCCTGTAGGTAGTTAGCTAGTGCCCCCCTATGATATCGTGCTCCAAAATTCACTTCAGATTAAATAAGAGCTGTTTATTCGGAAAACTCATATTTGATAAATTTTACCTGCCTGGAGTTTCAAGCTCTACTCACTTGGTCAATTCAATTCTTCGAAGAAAAAAGTCGCATAGTGACATGAAATTGAGGAAATGAATAGTTTTTTTCGTTAATTATCATGTTGCCAAGCATTTAATAGCAATGATAAACCTATTTCTGTTGGAAAAGGTTCTCCATTACCTACCACTGTAAATCTTACACAGTAAAAGTGATCAAATGGCACTTGATAACATTTACATGCACCTGCGAGAGTACATTTATAATCCATCTCGTGTTTGATAGTTGAGTTCAAATGCCATTTGGTCACATGACACTCTGTGGCTCAGGCAGGTAAAATTTATTTTTAAGTATTTTTTACACATCAGTTTGAAGATAACGTTCTTAGCCACAACACACAGTAACACAACGTTCCTTAGTACCGGAATTACAAAAAAAGCTCATTTTGAAAAAAAAAATGTTACTTGGTCACTTTTACCCGGAACCCCACGATATGGTACTTCATAAGGTCGGTATGGTACTTCATATGGTACTTCATAAGCCTACTAGAGGCAGCTGCGCCCGTTTCGGCAAATGAGAAAAGTACAAGTATGGAAAGAAGAGTCAATGTTGCCACTCACCTAGTTGAACCGCGCATATGTAGTGTGCTGCGTCGAAACTGGAGAATTCATTCAGAATCCTCGGATTCCCCATTTGACATGTCTTCGCAGATCGGTTTGTAGCGGTTGGCGACATCAGAGAGAAACTTGATCACATCTCTTTCCTCCAAAAACATTTTCCAGCATTCCAAAAGAAGTGCTGTCATTGAAAACTTCTGTCGCAGCTGCGTGAGCACCCTTCTTAAAATCGACGTGGAACTTTTTCAAATGCAGATTGTCAAAAAAAGGAAAGAACGATATATAGCTTTTCCAAGTCAGATTCAGAATTTTCCATTTCAATTTCAGAATGTGATCAACATCCGGGTGGGAGCGTAAGAAAGGGGGATAAAGTGAAGGAAATAAGTAGGTAGCACACAAAATGTATTGATAAAATTAAAAAATCACCACGGGAGATGAGAAGGAACTGGTTTGTCAAAATTGATAAAATATGCGCATGTTTCGCTTCCGAGTCTGCGAAGCAGCGGAAGCCTACTGTTCACTTTCGGAAGATAAACAATTTTCGTTGTCCGAATTTAGAATTTCTAGTCGTATTTTGCGTTTCATAGCCTACTAAACAAATTTGGTTCCCTGTCTGACAGTCCGCATTTCCTTGATACAGCCATAACTTCCACAATTTTGAATGAATTTAGCTCATATTCTGAGGAATTTCGCAGATAAGGTCGAGGAGGGTCCCGGGGGGACAGGACGAGCCCCCGGGCGGTAACTTATCAGATCGCCGCGCCCCTAAAAATATGAACATTAACATCATAATGAGGTCCCATACGAATTTCATCTCAATATAATCAGCGGTACGCTCTGTGCATGCACTAACGTGAAATATGCATGCGTATAACTTTTTGGCTGTTTCGAGAATTTCACGTTAGCGCGTTTCACATTATCAATTTCGATGAACCAGTTCCTTCTCACCTCTCGTGATGATTTTTTAATTTTATCAATACATTTTGTGTGCTACCTACTTATTGCCTTCACTTTATCCCCATTTTTTACGCTCCCACTCGGATATTGATCACATTCTGAAATTGAAATGGAAAATTCTAAAATTGAAATGGAAAATTCTGAAATTGAAATGGAAAATTCTGAAATTGGTTTGTAAATTTCTGAATCTGACATGGAAAAGCTACAAAACTGAAGAGTTGAGTTTGCATCTTGACTTGTCGACATTCGCCCAAACGGGTTACGCTCATAAGTCCAGTGTACGAGAAGAACTTGCCGTATTCAGTAATTTACATATTCGAAAAATATATTGAAAAATTATTTTTTTAAATTATTATTATTAGGGCATCAAGTTATTTGTTAATTAAAAGCCAATGCTCCCTCGTGCGACCTTTTGGCCCCGCGTTTCTATTTCATAGGGCCCTTGATTGTGCGTCCACATGTTTGTCAATCTGAAAGTTCAATGAATACGATATGATCTTTCCTACGATCGAATTTTATATGAAGGGAGCAAGGGAAAAATGATAGTCCAGTTTGGTCGATGTTGAGGCTTCTACTAAATTGTGTAGTTCATTATTTTTACCATTAATGTACAAACACATAAGGGGAAAGGGCGATGAGAATACGCTGAATACACTGGCTGAAGAAACGGTGTACTGGGGAAAAGCGATGAAAGTCCTGCGCTCCTTAGGAAGAACGATGGGAGCCCATAAACGCAACCCCCTGAACACCTTCTATACACGCCCAAGTGCCCCTTCCCAACGAGAGCAATTCGATGTCTCAAAATAACACCGTCAACAGGTCCACCGTCGCAACACATACTGCTACCAAAATGTGCTACCAAACCCCATTTGTTGACCCTGAGCCGGCAGTTGGTGTACCAAAAACCGCCTTTAGAAGGGCCATCAACGCATGGGTCAACCAAAACACCACAAGTATATGGTTCAACTTTGAAGAACATGTCCACAGTAAACTCATGGTGGCGGAGCAAATACCAAAATTACTGAATGGCTACTTTGCAAAAACCGTAGGGAGCTAAAACAATGATCGGCCTTGTAACCGGCTTTGCACCCCTAAGGTGTCACCTACACCGCATTGGGGTCACACTTCAACCATATGCAGGCTATGTGAGGAGACTGATAAAACGGAATCCCACATAATATTTGAGTGCCCAGCGCTCACCTTTTGCAGCTTTGAACTCTTTAGGACACACACCCCAATAAGGTCTATTCAAACCGAACAACTAATCAAGGGCCTCAAACCCCTTACCAAGGGGCTGAATCTCCTTGATTAAATGAAAAACTCTCAGGAAAGTACAATAAGCCAACAGGCTTCCGTGCTGGGGCCCAAAACCCCCGCCCTGAGAGTTTTAGCACACATCTCCATCTATGTACATCTACCTATCTGACCGAATCACGGACAAAATCCACGAACGAAAAATCCCCGGACAAAAAATCCTCGCGTTTAGCCCACTCCAGACGAAAAATCCCCGTGTGAAAAATGACAGAAATAGATACTTGGAAGTAGAATAATTCTTTTTGTGCTCACGTGCCAAGTTGATGTTTATGTGTCAGTTGATGTTTATGCTACCGTGGTCAACGTGACAAGTTTTATCACAATCATGATTCGCCATATCGCTCCACATTACTTCCTCGGGAGTCTTGAGTTTCACGATGGAGGTCATCCCAACACTTACTAAGCGAGGAGAAAAGCTGTTATTCGAAGGGTATCAGTACACGCGGCACAAAATATTGAGTGACGGCGTAAGGTGATCTTGCTCCAAAAAATCCTCGTTCAAGGTGAGTACATTATTATGTAGCTATACTCTTACCTACTGTTGGAAAACAAAATATTATTGGCTTATTGAAATTCCGATTCTATTTAATCCCGATTCCCGTTAACAGTGCCCATGGATAAACATGAATACATAATATAAACCGTATGTACCCTTAAGGCTCTAAATGTATTTCGTATTTTTCCCTTTTTCAGTAGTTTTCCGAAGATGGGGATTTTTTTTTCCGGGGATTTTTTGTCCGATTACCTATCTGACCAGTGATGTGGTAAGGCAACCACCAAAGAATAACAGACAAAAACAACCTCCTCCAAGGAAGCAACTTGAAATTTCTTACGGAGCACCACTCCCTATTTCTCAGCCTAGGTATAACGACATGCACCACCTTAAACAATTTCTGCAAGACGAAGATGCTAAGACATTTTAGGATTGTCTAGTCACATACCAAGCTGTAGGAGGTTGATACCCAGAAGATGTTTTGTTGATGATGCTGAAAACTTCGAATGATCCTCCAAAAATCGGCATCGTGATTTTATGGTAAATTCGACACAGAAAAGAAAAATTAAACTTGTTTCTTGCTTTGATTTTAAATTTAACATTCAAATTTCGCTCTTAGTTTTTCTGGATACTGAATTTCAATTCTTGAACACTTGCAAACTAATTTTTGGTCTAATGTTGTCATGTGACGTATAATTGTGTTATGTTATTGGAATGTTTTTGTCGGTATTTGAACAACTTTAAAGCCAATAACATGTTTTGATGTAGTTATACCAAATTGGTTAAACTCATAAAATCTCGATTCTTCCCTTCACTTAGCCTTATTCTTACTTTGAGTAATTCTCACTTTTCAACATTAATTAAAACCACTATTCACTGTTCCAACAAATTTGTATGTTTTGGTTAGTCTGTTGTTCTTTACTGACCTGTGTACGGATAGACCTACAGAGTATCCGCGATCCCGCAGTGCAATTCAGAAGCGGTATAAGAAACCTCCGGTACGGACTACAGTGAATTTATTGATCTACCTAATGCTATTTCGCTTTCGCTCCACGATCACTGTTAGTTCCTCGATTATTATGTCGAATTCTCCGACAATCAGGAGCGTGGAGCAGGATTCGTATTGATGATCCAAATTTGGGAAGGGAAGTGTCAAACTTGCTTTTCGGAGGTAATTACGACGAAGTTTCAATCGAAGATGGAGACGAGTTAGTGGACTGACGATTCTGGTGGACGTATTCTGACGATGACCATGATGATCACACAAATGTTACTGAGGATGATGAATCTGACTGCAGCGATGAAAACCATTCTGATGATGATCATCCCATTGACTTTGTTCACACATATTTATATAAAAAAAATGAACTTCACCAGGCTAGGGAGGCAAATGTGACTTTGGCAGTTCTAATAGTTTATTCAGGAAAAAAGCCCGTGAATGGGATACAGAAATGCCTAATCAAGCGGTCTGGTTTTCACCCGGAAATATTTTGAGAGGCCAGATATCGAAACAACAGCTCGGCTACACCAAAACCAAACTACCAATTGTATACACAAGGAGGAGTTTTGGTGAAAAAAATTTCTTAAAAACGGAACTAATTGAAATATCATGAAAGACTGGTAGTTAAAACTTCTTATATTTTCAAAATGTATCAATAGTGATCGATTGTGAGGAGTTTCCTTGAATTTCGGTATCCCATACCGTCGATACGCTAATGAGTGGTAGAACGGAGGTACAGATAAAAGGTTAACCCTAGAATATAATAACCTAGAATAATAAACCCAGAATATACTCGTTTTTCTTCTTTTTTCACTGGATTTATAAGATATTATTTTGAATAACTATGTCATAAAGAATGATTTCTACGCGGCATTTTAGTAATTGGAATTGAATTACACATGGTGATACCATCGCTCTTGAAAGTTTCTTTACCGATTTCTGGAAAATCAGCTTTCCTGGACTCTCCCTTCTTGTTATATCTTCTTGTTAATAGTTTTATTGATTTGATCATGAACGGTTTGTATCGTTATAGACGTTTGCAGTATTTTTCTTTCAAGTTTCTGCCTTAAGAACCATTTGCTTGATTTTGTACGTTCCTCTTTAAACCGTTCATATTCGTGTACTAATTTCATTAAATACATTCCATTAGTGTTTCTTGGGGCTTCAGAAAAAAAACTGAATTTACTCCCTCACCCTAATCGTTCGTTATTGCGCAGTGGCACTTATTTATATAAACATACAGACCGATGGTGAGCTTCTTTGTGGGGCGGAAACGCTGAGCATAAAAACATGGGCGCCTGTTGAATAATTCACTCCACTCAACTTACACGTCGCGCTTATGAGCAGAAGAGCGTTCGCCCTAGTTGGCTAAATACCTGAAGAAGATGCAGGAAAAAAAGGAGTGAAAAGCTTCGTATAATTTTACAAGCATTAAACAGATGAAAAGAGTGCGTGCGTGAATATTCAATTTATACCATCCCTAATATGAAGGAGGCAAAAGGGCTCCTTCGAGTATGGGGTGGGGTAGTAATTTATTTAACAGGAAATCTAATCAAAGTACATGGATAATGCCAGAACCGGGGTGTCACACTGTGATGTGCAATTTATGTTCCGCATGATTACTTTCTCAGCGTCTAAACGACTTCTCGAGAATTCGGCCGGTAAAACCATTCCACTGTAATAGCGCAAAGGGGTATTTTTCAACGTGTAATTAACTTAGCTTTAATTGCAATGTAAGGAATACAACAGTTTGTGAGGCATGCTTAAATGTGGTTTGCGAAAATACGAACGTCAATTCACATAGCGAATTATATTTTGTTACCAAACAAAGATCAAATACATGGTGTGAAAAAATACGCTGGAATAATTAGACTTTCACCCGCCATTAGGGAAACTTATTAATCACGATAATAAAAGCTAACCAATTCGTTTAATCACACACACAAGAAAAAAACAGAACAATTACGACTGGTGTAATCAATCGACACATTTAACAAATTAAACCATCTTCTAATTAATATTTACAATAATTAACATTTACAATTGGCGATTAAAAAAAATGTTTTACATCCCTCTTCCCAATACCTAAATTTGTTTTTTACGCTTCAAGATACTTACTGTTTCTCTATGACGTCCTCAGCAATGGAACGTGCTATCCAGACATTCAAGGATGATCAACAAACTGTTTTGATTGGAGAAATGTATCAAGTAGAAAGAAACAGGTGAGAAGGACTTGCCTATCAGGAATTGGTGGTCAGGATTATGGAGCTAGAATCAAGTGCTCGAAATCGCCGCTGATTTAACGCAAGGAGTACAATTAGCTCGACTCAAAGCCACTCCAATAACATACATGTAATGAGTTATATGCTGGGAATGGGTGAAAAATATAAAATACCTTCCATTCTCAAACTTACAATCAATTTGGGGTTGGTCCAGTCATTACAATGCAATCCCCTGTTATACACATTTGTAATCTACCTATACATTGTAACGAAGGGGGGGGGGGGGGGGTGATATGATATAATATCAACCATCAATCAACGTAGTTGACGTGCAATAATTTTTTAACCTTTCAACCTTTATCATGATTTTTCACCAAACTAGCTACGATGTGTGGACAAGTTACTGGAGAAATGGCAACTCTCTTCTTTTTAAGCTCACGAGTGCCATACACTATCGCTGGTTGTAGGACGCTTTGATTTAAAATCAAACAGCAGCAACTGTTGGACATGTATATTTGCAGTAATATATTAGCTGCGTCGGTTCCTTCTAAATGACAGACTTTGCAGTATAGTCAAACATTGTCTATTCCAAAATCAAAATTTTCCAGTTCACATTCTTACTTCGTTTGTCTAGATGGCTTATTTGTTAACACCCACCCGATCACCGCACATGATGATAACTTATCTTCCAGGAAAAAAATAATTCCATCAGTCTTGTTGAATTAGACTGCTTCGTGTGTTTCTTCCAGAAACTCTTTCAAGAGAAACCAAAGTTTTCAATATCATGCAAGTCAACTATTTTTCCCCTACAATTTGGTCGTTTATGTATACATTGTGTCTTTACTGTCTTATCGTGATTGTGATAACGAATTGTTTATTATCCACAATACTATCAGAACTCAAGCTAAGTATTTTTGATAGAACTCGGTAATTTGAATCTTAATTGTCAGGAGGAAACTTTGAACGTTTTGGGTGTATACCCGTCTACTGGACCCACATAAACAATTACAACGCCCCCCTTTCAGGCTTTCCGAATGGATAAGATGGGGAGATGTGGTTGTTGAGATTTCATTACTATGTTAACTAGGAGAAGAGGAAGTTCTGGGAACCCTAAACATTGCACATCAAAAGACTTCTGCAGCCACCACTGTATTCAGTTTTCCATCCGCATAGGGCAATGAAATTTTTGCGTTCGTTACGAATAAATGTTCACGAATTTTTGCTGAAAATGTGCATAGTTATAACATTATCCTAATGGTTTAATAGAGGAAGTCTGAATGATGAAGCTTCAATACAAACGCTTGTTAGTATAATATTACGTTTCGTGTGGGGCTATCCCAATCCCACTCTCGCAAACACAGGAGATTTTAATCAATATCGGATTAACACAGCAAAGTCATTGCTTGTTACAGTGATGTTTTCTAGCGCTAATTTGCTGCCTTCGTTCCAAGAACAATGGAAATTGTAGAAAACGATCTAGGACACATCACATACACTCACTTTCGTCGTTTATCTTCAATCCTAAATCCTCTTTTAAATGTAAATCCAGCTCGAGGAGTTAATAATGGTACATTCCATGTTCATTGAAACAATTATTTTGAATATAGTAATGAAGGATTTTTTTGGCTTACATTACTAATATCCACTAACCTAATTCCATCCATGAAGATGCAATCTAATTCCATGAATTAGCTTTTGACCCGAGAAAGCGAATGAAAAGCTTTTTTCATCTCTTACAACAACAAGTGTTTGTAATCTTATAGCAAAAGTTTTTTTTATCACCGTCTCAAACTGTCTTCACATTTCAAGGTGCTTAGATTCAAAATCTGTAATGTCCCTCATCCGAAGGCCGTAAAAGGCATAAAAAGGCCTTGAAAGGCATTAGAAATTTTGTTCTTTTATGCACGGGCTCCACTTGGGGTGTAGTTGGTCTTGACGTGTATTCAGCCCAAAGATGATATGAGACAAGAGCGTGGTTTTCTTTTTATTGAATAGGCAAGTGGGGGATTTTGAAGTAATTCTGGACACTGAATCGATTGAGATATATTCCAGTCCAGTCCGACCTCATGTGACTTGGAAAATCTCTTCTTACGGGTAAAAATGTTGAAAAATAGATCGAATTTCAATTTTATACATCTCAATTTTTTTTTTCGATTCTCAGTGAAACTTATTAGCCTATTACAACAACAAGGCTCCACGGGCTCAGCAAAACGACAAACAGGCGTAGAGTCAGAGAAAGAAAACAATTCAAAACGTAAACTGCGTTAAATTTTTGCGAAAGAAATTTTTCGGCTCCCGAAATTGAAAACAATTGAGTCAGTGAAAGAATGAACTGAACTAAGGAGACCATACGAGTTGATTAAGTAAGTTGATTAAGAATCAAGCGTTTTGCACCGGCATTGCTATTACGTTATGGCAAATCTTTTTAAGGTGCTCTTTTATCAATCTTAATGTTTCATAAAAATAAAATAAATCAACAATTGATATTTTTACTCTGGGAGCGTGTCTAAATTGCTCTGTGGATGTAGAGTCGCAGCTAGTAGATTGGCTCTTCCCTCTCCATTTTTCAAAGAAGTAATAATAATCGGCAGCGGCGGTTTCAACGAACACCATGCAACAAGCACACTGATGTGACTCTCGGCGGGATAGGAAAGGGTGAGCATACACTGTCCATTACTGCATTGCGGCATATTATCATCCACATTAGTCTTGGACTCCCGTTCTCTCTTTCCAAGCTGCAGGGCCGACTGTCGGTGTCTGAGCGGGTTGGTAGAACGAGGTCCAGGGCGGAGCTGGAGCCCTCTTGGGACGGGAGGGCTGTGGGCATATGTATTACACTAGGTGCACCATTCGAACCCTCTCCATCTTGAAGCCGCGTAGAAATTTCTATCGCTTCTCATTCTGCTCCGCACGTTCAAGAAAGCGTTATCACATACCACACAGAAGATTTTATATATATATATACACTTGTTGGTTATTGTTCTACTGAACTATGTACTTTATAAACTTATTTTGAAATAAATTTTATAGACAAAAGAGGAAAGAAGAATTTGATATTTCGAATTAAATCTTTGTCAAATTAGAAGAGAAGAGGGGGAGAGGGAGGGAGAGAGAGAGATGTAATCTGAAATGACATATATATGACGTGTATATGCATTCACATATATATATATATATGTCAAAATCCAGAAATCACTGCTGTGTGCTCTAAAATGGATTTTCTACATGGAACGTTTTTCGAAAATTTTGTTCGATAATCGACTAAACCGCATTCTGGAGAGAGAGAGAGAGATTATATATTTATTTATTCATTTTTATTTATTTATTATTATTATTATTATTATTATTTTTATTTTATTTTTTTTTTAATCTTTTTTTTTTTTTTTTTTTTTTTTGCACTACGGTCTTTGAAGAACCAGGGCTCCTTCAACAACATTTGACCATTCCTTTCGGTCCTTGGCCTTCTCTCTCCATCTTCTAACACCAGGTTTGGAGAGATCTTCCTCCAAATCGTCGCGCCACGTTTCCTAGGCCTACCTCTCAGTCTTTTTCCTCCAGGCGTCTCATACATTAACCTACGTGGACATCTCTCTGCCGGCATTCTCTCTACGTGACCCAGCCACCGTAATCTTCCTCGTTTTACAAAGGCAACTAAATCTGGCAACTAAATTAGTTCTTCATTTGTTCTTATTCTCCATTGGCCATCCTCCTGCACTGGTTCAAAAACTTTTCGCAGGATTTTCCGCTCCCAGCAGTTAAGCAATCGCTCGTTCGCTGCCGTTAAGACCCATGACTCGCTGCTGTATGTCACTATATATATTTTATCGATCTGTAAAATTTTGGGTACTGATGCCCACTCTTACGATCATACAGAAAATAAACAGAAAGCATTACAAGACAGGGTCAGGCTGCGATAAAATGACCTAGTAAACTAGCATGGAAATAAAATACATTAAATTAAATATTTGCCTCGGGTTTTGCTAATTTTTCACTTAATCTAGTTTTAAAGGTGGCGGTGCTCTGCTACGCATCAAAGAGGTCGGGGTACTTGTTTATCAGCTCAACAATGATTTAGAGCTTGATACAGTACTATGTCTCGGAATCACATAGATGTTACAGGCATTTCTAGTTTAACGATCATGGATTTTATCGTCCTTTCTATAATGGTAAGCGAGGTATTCAGGTTTAGAGTATTTCAAGTTTTTAAAATTTAGAAGACCTCAATGAATATCCATTGTTGCCTTTTTTTCTCCTGTGCAGCCCATTGTAATGAGGATTTACGTGATAGTATATTCTTAAATCAAAAATGAATCTGATTAACGCATTTTGTCCTTTCTGAAGTGTGTCAATATTTCCCTCATAAATGTCACATAGAACGCAGGATCCATAATTAAAGTACGGTGTGTTGAGGGTCGATACTAATTTAGCTTTTATATGTCTGGGTTGGTTGTAAGCTATTCTCTTAAGTTGATACATTCCGACACGTTGCAATGGTTTGTTAGGACCAAGATAAATTCTCACCTATCACAATACCTAAGCTTTCGACTTCATGTCCAAACTCCATAGGTCGGCTATCAATTGTGATTCTTGCTGAGCTATGATTTTCAAGATTTTTCAAGAACCGCTTATTTCCTAGTATTACTGTTTTGCTCTTACCAGCGTTAATCCTGAGACCGTGTTTATTAGTCCATTCTACAAACGTTTCCAGTTCCCCATTCCGTTTCGCAATAGTAGAATTTAAAAATTCAGGTTTTGTTGAAATATAAATTTGCAAGTCATCAGAGTAAATCATATAATATATGATATTATGAGATATCACATCCTTCACCAAAAATAAAGAGAGAAAGAGGAAAGAAAGAGAGAGAGAGAGAGAGAGAGAGAGAGAGAGAGAGAGAGAGAGAGAGAGAGAGAGAGAGAGAGAGAGAGAGAGAGAGAGAGAGAGAGAGAGAGAGAGAGAGAGAGAGAGAGAGAGAGAGAGAGAGAGAGAGAGAGAGAGAGAGAGAGAGAGAGAGAGAGAGAGAGAGAGAGAGAGAGAGAGAGAGAGAGAGAGAGAGAGAGAGAGAGAGAGAGAGAGAGAGAGAGAGAGAGAGAGAGAGAGAGAGAGAGAGAGAGAGAGAGAGAGAGAGATGTTCCTCGTACAATCAACTTGAATTATGATATATATCAACTACTATATTAATAACATGCACATATGATATTAGCACGAATTACAGTTTTAGACCTTGTGATAAAGCCAATTGATACTGTGAACAATAAAATAAAATAAAAATTATCCATCGCTTTCCTTATATGATCATTTGACTTTTCCTTGTATAATTCTAATAGTTGTTTTTTTTAATATTCATTCTTAAAACAATTAACAGAATTATCAAGGACTTGCTGTACAGAACTGTATTATCTTTTGGAATTTGTAGAACTAAGTAATGTGTGGCATCCGAAATTCGTGCATATTATATTCTTCAATTAATATAAATGTGTCTTAGCCATTTTTTATGCGTTCGACATCAACTGTTTCCCCAACTATCCTGAGCTGAATAGGCCTCAACTGAATCAATTTCACGTACATTGTCGTTTTTCTTCGTCCGACATTCCCTGGCCGCCAGCCACGCCTGGTGTTGATCGGTTATTCATTCAGTCGTCTAAGAGCGCTTCTCAATTTCCGCTTCATCAGATTTTTCGACTGTAATGTGGGTCGCCATTCTTTTGGAATTTAGCAACCAATGCTCATTTGGATGTTTAACTACCCAATTCGATATAAAAACTTAACTTTGGTTTACTTTTTTTTCAACTAATTATTAACGATAATGATTACGAATATTAAAATGCACTCTTAACTCTGGAATCTAGCTGTTAAGTCACAGTTGAACCTGTGTAACCTATTTAAATTAAATGCACAATCAGTGAATTCTGATGTGTTGTAGGATAAGTTTTGTGAGTGGTATAAACATACTGATGGAGAATTTGCCCAAGCAGTCAACCATAAAACTGATATTAATAAATCACATGCGGGTAGTTAAATGTAAATAATGAAGGAAAGAGAATTGGGTGCTGTTATATTTCTGTAGGTCGATACTGCTATATATTGATAATACGTCCTCCCACTCTTTGAGGTGGGTGTAGATGTTTCTTTTGCCGTTGACCATTTCAGCGGTATTATAGATTCCTTTCATATTTTTACCACAAGTCACGCCTACTTCCTAACACACAAAGGTCATCGAAAAAAGCTATCGAATTGCGAATGATGAGCGAATTTGTTTTCCTTAAACAAAGTCATTTTACCGAGCATAACCAAAAGTTTTAAAACTTCGAGGTATTACTGTTATTGTTAGTTAGTATTACTGTCTGTTAGTATTACTATTATTACTGTATTGAGAAATAATCCTTGTGCAACATTATAATCTGATAGTTCACCTTTCCATTCGTCAATCCCAGTTGTTGGACAAGGTGTCGGACTCAAACAGTTCGGTACCCAGACAAGGGGCTTCTGAGGCTTTAGGCTTGATGAGCAAAATCTTGATTCTAGCAAGATGATCTAGGTATTCAGAGACTGGTTGAAAGATAAATAAATATCACCTTATTATGTGAGTTGAATTACAAATGGCAGAGGGCTGTAGTAGTAGCGAGGGATGGCTAGCGAGCCCAACCCAATGGTCACATAAGGCAGGTAGCTCACATTGGTTGGATTGCTCTATCTTCCTTTCAACAGTTGTAAAACATTTTCTAATTACAAGTTTTATTACATCCTGTCTGTTTCTGAGAGACAATCACCATATTTGTCCTTGATTAACTGTAATTTTACAATGTTCTATTTCATGAAAAAGAAATACACTGGTGTTATTATATCTGTATCGGTATGCCGAATTTCAAGTCGCAATAATCGCATCGCATGTAGTCCTTTTCAAATCCGATATGATAGTACATTTTACACGTATTCAGAAATTTCAATATGGTTACTCAACACTTATTCCACTCGTGAGTATCATGCCACAGTGAGCCATTAGTATGTCACGTCATGCATTAGTTTTATCAAGCTTACTCATTAACTCAGCATTGTATTACTTTTTGCTCCCTTCGTGGTTTTAGAAGCAAGGAATCAAATCAATATCAAAATACCAGGTATCAAATATCCTAAGAGGGAGGTATGCTCAGCTCAGTGGCGGGCTCTGGCCACAGAGATTGTGAATACGGTATATTGGAATGGTGGCTGTATATCCACAGCTCGAAAAGCCTGAATAGAAAAAGGATTTGAATTTATGACCAACATACGAAAGAAACGTTAGCTAAAAGTTTACCAAATTTCATTCAAAAATTAAGTGCTGAACTGACCGCAATATTGTGCGGAATCGAGTAGGGGATACAAAAACATGAGCAATCAATAGTCATTTTATCGGAAAGCTATAAAAAATATTCATGTAGGATAGTCAAATAATCATCTGTCTTACAAAATTATAGATACGATGAGGAACATGATACAAAAGCGGGATTATAAAGATACAATGGATACCGGGACATGTTGAAATAAGCGAAAATGAAAAAGCGGACGCTGCAAAATACGGCTCAATGCAGAAACTATCTACATAAACCTGAGCGATGCTCACTTGAAAACGGACAATATCACAATCAGGTACAGCCACGCGTGACATTAAAACCCTGGTTCAAAGGAAAAAAACCTAAAAAGAAATGGTATAGTCCAGATTGTAAGAATGAGGACTGGACATGGTCAAACATTTAGATTCCTACTTGAAATACACGTCGCAGAATCTCCTGAATGCGACCACTCACACACTAGGTAGAAGATTACATCGAACGCAGGATTGTAGAATGCCCGTTTCATATGCGGAAGAAAGGCGTGAATACTGTGAATTCTTTGGCGAAAGTGGACTGAGACAAATACTGAAGAAAGGGAAAACGGAGGATCTTAAAATCATATTAACATTTATGAAAGAAGCGGGATTCATGTATAGAACCAATGTTAACAGAAAGCAAGAGATTTATTTTATCGTTTTTTAAAATACATATATACTTTAATTCATTTCTTCTGAACATTCGATTAGGAATACGTTCATTCAATACAATAATTTAACTGGCGAAATGTATTCATGTAATATGTAATATACAGTCTATAAATAAATAAATTTAAAAAAAGGAGCAAGGAATCAAACGGTGATGTATAGGTTCGTTGTATTGAAACATCCAAATCAACATTTGGTGCATCCAATTTGAGAAAAAAACAACATAGACAAGCGCCGTGTTGTGATGACGCTAGAGGACCTCATTTTTCAACCACCGTTTGTTTGGGAAAATATCAATTTACAAACGTGGATAACCAGACTAGTCAGAGTACGCAGCTCTCCCACGTCTCCTAAGTTTGTGGTTCTAAAATCCCACCACAAACGTTTTGATATGAATATTTGGAAACATTTATTCAAAATCACTGTATTAATTTGTCCACAAAACGTAAGATACATCCCCCCCCTCCCCCCCCCCCAACCAATTACTGTCCTTCTCTACTATTACACGTCTGAAGGAGGGATTGATGTTACAGGAGTTGACCAGGTGGGTCTTATTGTGATGATGCAACGCGACCTCATTATCCGGCCCCTGTGCTCCAGGGAAAATACTAATTTGCCCACGTGGATTACTAGTCGAGTCCGAGTTCCCACCACGAACGTTTACTCTCCCTGCTCCATCACGTCTCCCAACTTTGTGGTGGTATATCTGTTCTTGTAACAACAACTAAATAAATTGTAATATATATTGTAAATATGTTCGTCTTATTTATGAACAGTGATATATTGTTCAGTAGGCAATAGATCAACAAAAACATGATATTGCTATACGAGTACAGGGTGTCAAAGGAGTTACGCACAATCCTACGCCTACATGTTTTACAACTCATTTCCGAACAAATATGCCTCCTAGCATTTTTTCGCATGAGGCCTCGTTTCCGAATTATTCGCGATTTAAGATTTTTTCGTGTTTTCGATCTTATGTCATTGAAACTGTCATCACTCACTCAATTTTGGAGATAGCTCAAATTCGACGACACCGTTGGAAACAGCGTTAAATTTTCTATCTATTTGATGTCATAAAACATTTTTTTAATTGCATTGAAGATGTGCGATTGTTGCGCGAAATGGCAGTTTTGTCAAAATCTGGAAATCGCCTGTTTTTCATCTCGCCTAGAAACCCCGTTAATGCTTGACGCAGAAATGTGCAGGCCTGGTAAAACATGTGCCAAATGTCAGCTTTTCAACGGTGTGGTTGTTTTATTTTTAAAAAAATTTTTAGTTAAGGAAATGGTGTTTAACTGCAGAAAAACGTGTGTTTTCCGTTAAAATTGAGGTTTTTCCAAAAGTCTCGACGAAAAAAGGTTGGAGGCGGGATATACGTAACTTTTCTCGCTGAATCGAATGGTGACAACGCCAGACCTCTCAAGTGACGATTCAAGTTAGTTTTTTCGAACGTATAAACCCGTTCTTTTGTCAACAGCGTCTACGTCATTCCTAAGCTGTCCGGCCAAGGTCAGGGTAATCGAAGAGTCGGGAGACGGCTATTGTTTGTGTTCATTTACGAATGATTGCGATGAGTTGATTTCAGTTGAGTGGCTAAAAAATGTTTTCTGACACAAATAGATAAAACATTTAACGCTCTTTCAAAGGGGTCAATAAATTTGAACTATCTTCAAAATTGAGGGAGGATGACAGTTCTAGTGATATAAGATCGAAAACACGAAAAAATATCTTAAATCGCGAATAACTCGGAAACGAGGCCTATGCCAAAAAAATGCAGTGAGGCATTTTTGTTAGGAAATGAGTTGTTCAACATGTAGGAGTCGGATTGTGCATAATTCCAGGAACACCCTGTATAACAAAAAAATACCCAATGTTTGAAAATCGGAAATGCTACGGAGGAGGCATTGTCTTGGTCAGGGGCGAAGGTTATGCAATGACCCGCACAACCCCCAGGTCTTGAAGGAGGGGTTGCTCTGTGCGCCGTGTATTATCAACCCCAATCTGATTTGGCCGTAGCACTGAGTGTTGCAACGTTTATAATTTGTTGTTCTGACCGAAGTCAGTTTTAGTAAAATGTTTTTTGACTCAAACATGTTATCCAGTTGTAAGACAATGTTAAGATATTGAAGTATAAATCAAGTTCATATAAAGAGTTAGAGTTTTTAAACAAGATTGTTAAGGTGTAGACCAAAAAATGAACACTTAAAAATGGAAAATGCGAATAAATTTAATGAATGAAAACGTTCGTTTGTGAAAATTGTCTACAGCATTCCTAAGCTGTCCAGTCAAATTCAGGATAATCGAAGAGACGAGAGACGGCTATTGTTTGTGTTCGTTTACGATTGATTGCAATGAGTTGCTTTCAGTTGAGTAGCTATATCACAAGTGAGTATGTTGACATGATTTTTGTGTACGGTTTTGCCAATGGTAATGCTTCTGAAGCAGCAAGGGAGTCACACTCCTCCTGTGTACAACTCACACCCTAACGAACACGTCGGATAGTATGAGGAAAAAATATTGGTAGATAATACCGTTTATGTCACTGATCCTTCTTTTATCTACTAATTCTCTTTTTTTCATTAAGGTTTTGGTTATTAATAACAGCTATGTTCAATAGCTAACTCGTTGGTTGATCAAGTTTCATCGACTGCACACTACAGGGTGCACAAGGTTCTGATTGAAGTGATGGTGTTGATAATTGTGTGTTTTAGTTGGTCCGAGTTATTCGAGTTATTACGTGTGAGGCTACTTTTAATCTACTGGGTGTCCCCCTCCTAAAATCGTCCAAATAGGAGTAAACAAAAAATTTTTTTTTTAAATCTTAATATTTTTTTGCAAGAATCTCAAATATTGTGTCAAATAGTGGATGATGGTGAACTCTGAAGTGTGGCATATGAATTTTCATTGTTTTTTTACGCTAATTCTCGTGATGCTATCCGTATCTTGATTCGACTCAATTTTTGCGGAATAATGACTGAAATTTGTTTATTTTGAGTCCGTTTCTTCATTTCAGGCGACTGTTTTCAGATTTTTACGGGGATTAATGTTCGAGGTCTGGTTAAAAAATGTATAAATAAGAGATTGGAACCTTCTTCAGGGATCAAGTGAAAAATCATCTTAATCCGATAGTTGAAAGCCTAGATAAATTATGGTTTTTCAAGCGGAATAAACACATTTCGATCATGGTTCCGCGAAAATTGAGTCCAATCAAGAAACAGATAGTGTCACGTGAATCAATGTTGAGAGCTCGCTAAATCCAGAACAGGGAAAAAAATATGAAGATTAAAAAAAAGTTTTCTTCGTTTACTCCCATTTGGACGATTTTAGGAGGAAGACACCCTGTAGATCAAAAGTAGCCACACACGTAATAACTCGAATGTGAAATACCAACTCAAACACACAATTATCAACACCATGACTTCAATCAGAACCTAGTGCACCCTGTAGTGTGCAGTCTACTTCTAAGAAGATAGAGACGTAATTATTGTGATCCATTCAAACTTTTTAACGTCAACTGGTAAATCAGCAAAACTAGAAATTGGAAATTATTTACATTTTCTTAATATGTTGATTTCATATATCAACAACATCTCCAGTTACAGCCGAACAGGGGTGGCACATATTTCGAAGGTTGTAAATATCATGGATTTGAAAAAAACCAGATCCCAACTGTTTTCGAGTTTCTAAGGTTCTTACAGTGACAGCTGAACGCCCAATAACCTTAAGATGGTCAATATTTAATTTCTTGGAGGCCTAACAAGAAGTGCACCCTTGAGGGTGCATCAGGAACTGACGGGTTAAATAACTAACATAATCGTGTTAATTTTCCGGTACACTAGCATAGACAGTTGAAATTTTGTACTTCAAAAATCATTTATCATCTTTCATTTCATTACATTTAACCTATGTCATTGTTTTTTATTATAGTAATTTGGCAGGTTTCTGGGGAAATAACGACAGTGGATCTCCTTTCATGAATTCATGAGGCCATTCGTTAGAACTCCATTTCATACAGACAATCAATAACGGACAATAAAATTGAAGGTTAGCAGCATCGTAGATGTCAGATGTGGTAGGGTGAGACCTGACATGTTTCGCATTGTTCGCAAAGCGTCACCGCTAATGAGAGGGTGGTTTCAGGAGGCGCGCTCTAATTGTTCCGTAACAATGTGAAGATCAGTGGTGGCGTTAAAGGGTGAGGGTGTGAGGACGGAGGTTAGAAGCGGTTACCACAGTTAGCGCCATCATACATGAGCGGGAGAAGTCGAAAGCTTGGAAATGGTGAAACACTTGCAATCCGGATCAAAGGATCAGATTACATGCGTTGGAACATTTTGCGAACTCGTTGAAATAGCAAGAACGTCTTTACAGATGAAGCCGTTACGTTGAATTACGTACCTATTGCCACCTTTTGGTTTCTCCATCATTTTCGTCATCCTAAAATCAACTAAAACCCCACATCCCCACTGATCCACTTTTATCCGCCAAGTTAACAACTTGATAGGTTGTTCTTGCGCATTCTTACTGTTAAAGTTTTGGGAGGTTTCGTTCGGTGTTTCGCCGTGACAGGATGGCCACATGATAGGAACCACCCGGATTGTTCTCAAACAAGTCATTCCAAATATTCACACACTAGAATTGATTATCACGAGGACTTGAATAACAACTAAATTTGTAGTTCAGATTTAGATGTTATGCAAAATTTTGTGAAAGAACAATGGGGCATTCCAACAAGATCATGCGTAAATAAAAACATTCCAATCATGCAGAATCATATTTTACTGCACCACATTCAGGAACTCCATGTATTGCATGTAATTATTGTATTGTTAGTTCAAAAAACCAGCGCTGCAAAGCGAAAAACGTTTCGTAGTGTTAAGTGTTTTTATCAATAAGTTTATTTTCAACGATTCTAATATTATGTCTTTGCATTTTCCAATTTAAAAACCTTCATTCGGTTGGTGTCCTCAGAAAGAAAGAATAAAATACTTTATGTGAAAATGGGGGAAATATTACTAATGTGACGATTGTGTGAAGGAGAAATATAATGAAGAAAGTGACAAAACAGCTGTTTATTGGCAAAAATCTTAGTAGGAAAAAACCGAAAAACCAATCAAAAAATTGTTAAGAATATGATATTTTGGAAAATGTTCTAAGTAAATAACGTTACCTATTGGCTGCACATATTCCATACTTCGACCTTACCACGTTGCATTGGAACTTGGATCGAAAACTTGAAACCATGAAGCACTTACCGGAACTAATTGAAAAATAAGGATTTTTGCTTTATATTCAAATAGACCATCTAAATATCAAACATTTCAAACTAAACCGGGCTTGTTGCAGCACACTCCTTCAAAGGATGAGTCGTTGAATAAGCTGATTCAAAATTTATATGAGATCGTTTTCCCTGAGCACCCTGAAAAGTTTACCGCGATCGTACCTATAGAATCTGAGGAAATTATTCTAGGTATAAACGAATCGAAACTAATAAGGAACCATTACCTGAAAAGTACTGGATTTCGCTTTCCTACATGACCAATAGCTCCAAATGACACTATCATCTTTAATTGGTTGATCATCCTGAGTACCCTGACAATTTGAACTCGATCAGAAATGTAGAACCTGAGCAAATGATGCTTGGTTGATTTTTATGTTTGTGCATAGGCAGACTTATTTATTGATTTCTAATTGGTGAAACCCATAGGAAACCGTACCTGAAAATTTCATCAAGATCTGAAGAAAACCGTAAGACGGGGTGTGACCGTTACAAGGGTCACATATACACATTCAGATACGAAACGATTGTTGTTCAAATTGGTCTAAAACACAAAATGCGAGTGAAAATTTTGATTTTAGAAAAAAATATTGTCCATCTCCTCAAGGTCAAAACGGGATCGGAAGAAAGAATTAGTAATAAAAAAATATGCCGATTTAATCGGATTTTAGACATTGCAACAATGGGTATTTATGTAACTAATTAATTCAACATGGTTACATATTTTTCGTTTAATATTTTCTACAATAAGCCTTTGAAATCGTATGCCGAAAAACGAGATAACCCCCCCCCCCCCCCCCCTTCTCTGAAACTTAATCACTTTACGTTCAAGGTGCGTAGGTTCGAAATCTGAAATGTCTATCTGCCGTATGGTATAGGTGCCATAAAAGGATTAAGAATTAATGTGTAAAAAGTCCATCCTTTCGAACACGGGGTTTAGTTGGTCGTAACGCATATCCAGCCAAATCGCTTCACATGCATAGATGCTATGAGCTTGTCAAATCAATTGAGATAAAATGGAGGATAATATGAATGAAGAATGAAATAAAGAAATTCCGGTCATTTTACCGCAAAAATTGAGTCCAATAAAAAAACGGACGTGAATCAGCGTTAAAAAACCATGAAAAATCATTAGCCATACTTTAGGGTTCATCATCATTCACTACATGACAATTTTGGGGTTGCGCAACTTTGCGTGCCCACTGAACCGCTTCTGATCAATCAAAAAAGATTTTAGAGGGATCCAATTTTCATGGAATGGTGGGTTGAATCCGAATCTGCAATATAAAATTGGGGTTCTTATTTAAAATAAGAAAGTTGGTCTCACTTGCGCACGGTTGCTCAGTTGCGCGGGGTGGGCAAATATGATATTAGAGATCCTAACATCGCTAATCATGAAGTTTCTCAATCTGAACAACCTTCTAACATATTGATTTATTGAGAATCGTTAAACGTAGATCATTGCTTGTGCGTGACCAATATTAGTGAAGGTCGTTATAAGCTGTTTACTTCTGTCCAAGTTGAGAGGAACGAGGAGTTTATACAGCTAATATTATGTTGCGTTGAATGTTGATGCATATCCAGAGACACGTCCATCTACCCAATTCCTAATATTCAAGATGTGAATTCACAAGATCACCAGTAGCAGACTGGATACAGCGGTACGAAGAACCACTTTACCGGCTTGGCTTTTGATTCTTATCCAGTGTTGGGTCCTGTGTGGTGATGGAATGGTATAGTCGCCCCTTCCAATGAAGCTGGATGCGGTAATAATGCTCCGCCACGCTCAGAGCAACCTAGACCAGCGGTGCTCCAACGTAAGCTGCTGGCGATTCACCTCAATATTTTTAGACTATTGACGATCGACTCTGAGAGGCTGCAAGTATGTGTGATACAGGCTTGTCGTACATACACGATAAACCCTACCTACCTAGGTAGGGTGTACCGTAGCGTACATAGATATTAGCTTTCCGCACAATTTACATTATTTTAGTCAAGGTTTGGGTTAGGTTTTCTCAAGTTCTTCTCTACAATATCAATGAAAAAACTCCTAGTTATTCAAAATTGCGAGTTTATTCGTTGTTACAAAACAAAAGAGTTACACATGGTGTTAAACTTAACTAAGGAGTGACTTTGGATGTTGAAGCGCGGCACTGCATGTCCTCAGCATGCTTTTCATAAGATGGTGCGTAACTACTGAGTGCTAATCGCAAGCATGATGACATATGATCGTCAGTTAGTCAATTGCGATATTTTGCCTTAATTAACTCCATTCCAGAAAATGCAGACTCGCACAAGTAAGTTGACCCAAACATTACCGTCAGTTGAAGGGCAATTTGTCTTAGATTCGGATATTTATCTTAGATATAAAACAGAAATTTGTATCAGATGCTGCAGCTTTGAGATGTATATCTGATATAATCAGCACGAACTCATTTTCAACAGAAAGTGGTCAGATCTTTGGCGTATGTTCTTATTGTTTTCTGAATAGCATTTTATAACTTTTACCGTTCTTCTGACGTCCTATAAAAGTTCATGACCTGAAAAAAAAGGTTAGTGAGGAGTTTTAAACGGGATTATTTTAGCATTCCTCATCAAAAATAATTGAAAATCCATACATTTTCAGATTTCCCACTGATAAGAGTTTGTATGGAAACTTACCACTTTAAAATATTTCGGTTTATTGATTGTATAGTCTATTGATGAGTGGGTTTTGTACTTGAAGCAAGGAAATGAAAAGGTATGTCTACACTTGTGAGTTTTCGTCTATCAACTTTCAATCTGCGTCTCTCAACTTGCCACATGAAGATTGCCTCTAACGCATTGCCTAGGAGCAAGCGATTCCTGTTAACATTCGCCAGTCAGGTTTTTTTCAACCCTCGCGATGGAGTCAGCAGAAGATGCGAGTTTACTACTTTTGAAAAGCGGGACCTCAAGCTTTTAGTTATATTTTTAGAATTTTTAGTGTCCAACTTGTACTTTGTACCCAAAATGGTCAACGCATTATTCCGCGAGATTTTGTCAGCTTACATTTTATCGTTTAAATTCCATAGAACAGGTACTTTACTGTAATCCTCGATGGCTTTAAGCGTTTCCTTCGCAACAGGTATTTTATAAGCAATAAAAAACTAGTCGAAGTAACTTTTTCAATGGAAAACTCAAGCTAGATGAACAGTGTCAAACACAGAAATCCAACCCATGCGGTTCGGCGTGCGCTACCCCTTCCCCGGCCGGTCAACACTCCCGTTCAATTCGGATGAGGCCCGCCTCTTGGGTTTCGTTACGTGCGTCACACCTTCCGCTATAACGCATGCCTCTGATGAACAAAAGTTGCACAAGTGTATACTTACCTAAAGAATGCGAAACAGATTGAATGTTTATCGGAATGTTCTCAATGACGTGGTGAAAATTCGTATACCGTTAGTTAGTGTTAGTTTACCAGTGTTAGTTTTCAGTTTCCTTTTTAAATATTTAATATAAACCCGAGATATTAATTACATTCATTCGGGAATCATATATATCAAAATTTAAACAGATTAATTTTACAGGTCAATTCATAGAAAATCCACGACATTCGATCAAATAGAGAACAATTTCAATCTAGATTACAACCAGGTGGTTACAACAGTTCTGCAGTCCGCTGCACTTACAATCTCATCAATCCCAGTAAATCCTGCTAATGGTTGAGCGATCTAGTTTTACCCATAGGTTCGTTCGCCTCTTGAACCGCAATAACTAGCGGCAGTGGTCTGACAGCGAGTGGGGTAGTCGTTAGTCCTTTAGACAAGACCGTGAGACAAAGTGTTAGCGGAGTGAAACAAATCTACCGCTGTTTTCCCTGGTCTTGGTATTTTACACATCAACCTTCCAACAACGGTTGTTAACAAACCAGTCTTCCTCCTCGATAAGCCCATACGTTCGTTTGAACCTCAGTTCATTTGGAAATGAGGTTATCGCTCGAAATGGGACGGTTTGTTAAGTGAAGCACTACAATGTAAAAGTTTTAATGCACAAACTTGATGCTAAATGTCCTGATGTCCAAATGTTCCTCTTTTACTTCGATCAATAAACTCATAGATTAAAGAATTGTTTCCTTTGAAATGGAAAGATCCCAATCAAATATGTCATAACAGCCAATTTCTTCATTTCCGAGTATGTCAATCACAGGAAAAGTAAACAATTCTCTGGAACATTTTTCTTACTCCAAGTCTCAATCAATTTCCCAACTTTATTGTGTGGTAGAAGTAACGACACATATGGGACCACCTGAGGATGAAATATATTTCGATTCCTGGCGTTATTACAAGTACGTATCTTCTCCTTTTAAGAAAGGAAACAATGATAATTCTTCTAGAATCTTTAGATATTCTTCTAAAATAACGCTGATAGTATCGAGTTCGAATCTGAGAGCTAGTTTGTCCTATGGTAACATTTATTGAAATGGCTGTTTGTTGGGCTGCACTAAGTCTTTTGGCGATTTTTCCCTAATCTGAGAGAGGTGCGTCGAGAATTTCACATTTTTCCAACTTCCCTAGCTGTATTTCTCTCCAATATTCTCCGTTACGCGAATTTCTCTCACCATTTAATGCGTCTAGATCTCACCTTATCATCGAGATAAAACGAGCCCGTTCAACAGTGGCCTCAGCTTGCTCAGTATGAACGCGATAAGGGGTAGGTGCCTATTAATTCAGACCAAATTATGATACAAGGGAATCTAATGATCTGGCACAAACTAAGCTCTTCCCTTAATTACCTTTTTGTTTTGGCAGAGGTTGTGGAGGGGGCACAGCTTAACCGTCTTACAAGAAGTAAATGGAAGAGAATGGAATAAAGCGGAGAATGTAACGACTTCTATAAAAGACTCCCTTTACTTTGAGAAATCGCTAAATGACTTTCCTGTTTGTAAACTAGTCAATCAAGAAGCCAGGTAAACAATATAGTTGCCAGTGAATTTTTTTAAATAATTAAACTTATCTGTCGTCCAAATGAATTTAATTTTAGAACATACTCTGATAATTAGTTGTCGGAAAGAACTTATATTAAAAAACACAAACAAAGAGTCAGGCCTTAGTTGAACTCGAAATTTACTATAAACTTTTAATACCCACTCATTAAGTTACAAAGGTTTAAAATAAAAGAAAGGAAAAATTGATTCAGAAAAGAACTTTGATTAGTTAAATACATATACATGTTCTATCTTCAAAAATGATCATTCTTATAGACGTTGTAGTCATAGAGACTGATAGCTTGTCTAAATGATTCTATTATAGCAGCTGGTTTATCAGTTGCCTATGAAAAAAAGAAAAAAAAAACTAAATAAACAATTTAAAAAAAAAACGAATAACCGAATAACTGGTGTGGAAAAACTGACAATTGAGTTGTGATTCAATGATAAGGCTTTCCTCCACGTCCTTTTACGTCAACTGCTGACAAAAACTCGTAATACATTATTTTGCCTTCCATTCTAACTTCAGGCGCAGTAACGATTCGGATATTTGGTGATTAAAAATTGATAGGTTATCACGAAGCTCACGCATAATAGTGAATGTAGAAGATAGTACATTAGGCCATAACACTTTCAACTTTCACAAAAATTTGTAAATTGACTATCAAGAAACACTACAGAGTATATCATTTGCCATTTTAGCTGTCCTTAAAATGACGGAATACCAAACGTACAGACCTAGTGATGAATAAAACGGCTCTTAGAAACAGATTTGTCAAGTGATTGTGCGGAAAAACTTCCGGAGTCTGTATAACCTACAAAAATCATGTTGTGAGGTGCGATGCTTGGAAACGTTCAACAATTCATGACTCCAAGGTACACTCCAACAGGTTGTCAAACGAGTGGCTGGCTGAAGAAGAAGAAAACTTCTAGTCCTGTAGTGGACACGGCATGGCTTCACGTTTTGAGCAAAACAAATTTGTAATTACCAACTCACACCAATTATCTGTTTTCCTGTAAAGGAGCAAACGGTTGCACGTAGAGCGATCTAAGTTGACCCTAAATAGGAAATTCTGGAAAAGAATAAACGAGCATAAAAAGGGTTCAAGGACTACTTGCACATTCATCTTGAAAAATTCAATGGTAGATATATTTGCAATTTGACAGATTGTTGAATTTGTTTAGTTTATTCTATTCAAAAATGAACCTCCGTAACAGACCAAGAAACAAAATTTTCAACAACCTCAAAAATTGTTGGTTAACGTGCCAAGGTACGTAGATTTCAACAATACAGTGAATAAAATAAAAATCCGTCCGTCCGACGTCTGAAGCTTCTCTCCAAAACTAGTGGGAAAACATCCATTAATCCTATGGGATTATATTTAAGGATTGATCTATCAAAAATTCGAAATCTCAAAACCTCTTTTTGCAATGTTTCTAAGGTTTTGTTCACACATAAATCAGTTCCGTGAATAAAATGACGCTCACCATTTGTAAAATATGTTTGGTATGCGGTCGGGCTGCAGAGCCCTTTCAACCGGAGGTAAGAGCTAGACACCGTGGCTGGTGGCAGCCTGAGTATTTTAACACAGAATGAAACTACAAGATATGGAAGCCTGAGGTGTCGATTTTAGATAATGTACACGTACCAGGTAGACAGTTCAGTGATTTACATAGAAGGGCTATCTCCTACATGAACCTCTGTGCGATAATTTACACCGTTTTTTTTTCTTTCAAAAGGGAGATATAAATGGAAAATTCAAAATCAAAGTCTCAATAAGGAATCTATTTCACCAACCTTGGAATTACTCGGTTCATAGTTATAAAATTAGTTGATTCCATCTGACTAACTGCAATCCCCCTTCCACTTCGTTTGCACTTTATTGTTTGTACCACCCATCCTCTTCCCGTCTCTTGATCGGTGTTATTCAAACTCCCTTACATTATTGATTAGTAGAATAATCAACTGAAACATGCTTCCAGTAATTGTGTGTTACTAATGATGACTTAACGGTCTAACCGAAATTCGTATACCATTACGATCATCAAAACGATTTGACTATAATAACTTCAAATTATGAATATCTTCTAAAATAAGAGCTAACATTTTTTCATTCCTATCCTCCTTCGTCAAGAGCTCTTCTCAATTACCTACTCGCCTGAATGTGGAACTGTGTGAAGCCTGGCTTATAAAAGATAATTTGATCGTGGGAAGTGTCAGCTCAGACCCTTTCCCATTGACTTACTGCATAAATCATAGTTTTTTCGTAATTTTCACGATAAAATTATTAGGTTTTTGCTGTAAGCCCCTGAGAAAGGGTCTGCCCTGAAACCTACGAGTATTGATACCTTAGTCTAATGAGCCTTCACTCATTTCAATCGTCTTCCTAAAATAATTGCGATGGAAGTTATGAGAAGCAGGGTTTCATGGGCTGGACATCTTGGCCTCCTTGCCGTTGGATTGGGTTTGGATGGTTTGGATTCTCTGTCCTTTGAATCCATTCAGCTTCAAGCAGCTGAAATCCTTGAACAGTTTAAGGAGCAAAAGAAGCAGGGGTTCTGGCAGAGGGCCATGAATTCGGAGAGGTTTACGCTCTATAGGGAGCTTAACCCTCACTACAAGGCTGCGAGTTTGGTTGGTGAGCAAGTACTAGATATTTTCTCGGCGAGGTGGATCTTCAAGCTGAAGGGAGAACTACTACACCTCAATGCAAAGCCATATGCCACTGAACAGAATGAGGAGTGTGCACTGTGCAGTTTTCATGAAAAGGAAGATTTGTACCACTTTCTCTGTACTTGCCCAGTACTCGCGGAGTGTAGATTTGGCATTTTTGGTAACCCGAGCTGTCTCGGAATGAGGCTGTGGCGTTGCTGGATGGTGGTGGATGGCCTCAACTGGTTGCCTTCTGCAAGATAGCCTGGCGATATCTCACTAAGTTGGTTCAAGAGTTTAATTTTTGATTTATTTTTATTGTATTTTGTTTTTCATAGTAGTTTTTTTTTTTTTTTTTTTGGTTTCACCGGTTGACACCCCCGACAGACGGTTTGAAAAACCATGTCGGTATTGTTTATTTGTAATGTACAGAGAATCTTTTACTTTGATTTATTTTATCAATAAACTTTTTTCTTCTTCTTCTTCTTTTTTTTTTATCGGATCTCAAGATGATATTCAAGAGTGGAAGCCAAGACTGAGGAGGAGTGAACTCACCCAAAGTAACTTTCAATACATATAAATCACCTATATTAGGAGATAATACCACCTAGTTTTCGAGTTCAAATCGCTCTGCGAGTTCATATTCCGCAATGCTACATCTGCATTAAAAGTTCTGAGTAGGAATTATTGCAGAGAATGGTGGGGAATGAGAACGTTCTTCATTTTAATTACGAAATATCTTAGCTTTAGCTATTGCAAGACATTGAACGAGTATATTACTGAACGGGTGCTAAAGACAGTTTTTTACAGGGCACATTAAACAGTAGGTTTAGATTTTTATGTTCCTTTGTTAAAAATATAAAATATGGTATGAGCTTATTAATTGGCAAACGGGTGGCGTGAGAAACCTCACAAGAACTGTGGGTCCCGACAGTGTTTCTTCACCTTCAGCGATTTGTCCTTCGAATCTCATTAATTTTCATGAAACTCGGAGAAGTTCTTGGTGCCCATCTAAATTGTTGCGCCTTTTGAATATCTTGTTTCGGGTAAATGGGTTCCCTAATGAGGTTCTTAATGAAAAATGATCTTCATATTTCTTTGATGAATTTAGTACAGACTACTTAGATAGAGCGAAAAATCCCGAGAGCAAAACTGGGAAGCGCATTCTAAGTTGGGTGAATATAATGATAATTAGTGGAAGAAACCTTTTTGAAAAGCCGAGAATCCCTTTGATATTCAAGTTATATAATTACAGGAATCAAATGTACAGTAATTCTCTGCGGTAGATCGAACTAACATACGCAACTACCTGTTATTTACCAAATGAAGAAAAATAAAACGGTTCAGAATGGGATCACATAATTCCAAAGTTTCTAAACCATTGAATTTATATCGCACTTCTACCTGCACCATACGTGACTCTTTTAATTAGTACACATTTAATGACGATTTATTCCAAACGCAGATACTTGAGGTTCACAATTCCGACTGATTGTATTGAAGAAACTCCAGGAAACAGATAACCTCCTCATTTTATTGTTGATAGTAAGAAATGTATTATTCTAAAAAAAAAACAACTCATTTCATCGATGTCATTTCTCTTGGCGGAACCCATTCAAAACTTTCCACTGTGTTGTATTGTATGTAAGTATTGCAAAATGGCGCTTTCAGTATTCAAAAAAGAATTTTTCTAACAGCAAGATTTCAAGATTAAAAAAAAAAAAAAAAAATTTAACAGCAAAGTTACAGCTCGGTAATTTGGTAAGGACCGTCGATCCCCCACTCTGTCTTAATATTTTTCAAACAGACCATTGTTCTTAATCCAAAACATTCATTTCCTTGTGTTTCACTTGAGGAGGGCTGGGAACTACAAGAAATTTATGGTGGAAGAGTTCAATTACGAATAAAATGGAAAATTTTTACAATTGTTATTTCATATTTTGAGTAATGTTTATGCCGCACAAGATATTGTATTCATCATTGGTCACGTTAGTAATTGCGATACCCAAGTTAGAAAGAAAATTATTTCATATTTATCGTTGATTTTTTTATTATTTATTTGAAAGTATTGTTGATGAGGAGACTACGCTTCTCTTTGGAAATATTAAAATTGGTTTGAACATTGTTTAGGTAAACATTATATAATTTGCTTGAAAATTATTGAGGAAAGCACTAAAATTTGTTTGAAAACTGTTTATGCAGGTAATCATGTTGAGCTAGTCAAGAGAAAAGTCGAAAAAACTCTCTGCGACAATCCTAAGCCTAATAATTAGCAGTATAAGCGTATATATGTAAGATAATTTAATGATAATATCATAGTATGTATGACGTATTATGTAACTATGTCATGTTACTGTGTTTGCTTCTCACTCTCACTCAAGGGATTGAGTAAAAATCATACTAAATACACATAAACATCGAATGAAAACACAACTTCAGTGTTAATAGTACTCGCAGTGTTTTAATGGTACATGTTTAATGTCACTCTGTTTTCGCTGGTTATTGGCTGAAAACAGATGCTAGGAAAACTACCATTAGTAACTGGTTTTGTGCGGCCAGAGTTGTAAAAGCAGCCAACATTTCTGTTTCTTCTTGTGGATATCAGTTTGGAGCTCGGAATGAAATCGCTAATCAAAAACGCATTTTTGAGAAGTGTCCCTTCTTTTGCAGCGTGCCATATCTGCTCTGCCATCATCTGTAACATGTAAGAGTTCCAGTTGATACGAAATGTGAAATTTTCTTTGTTACATTTATTTCGAAAATGTTGAAACAGATATAATTTCTTCTTGAGAATTCAGGAATGTATTCCAGAGACTTGAAGCGGATTGATTTCTCAAAATTTTTTTTCAAGCGTATATTTATTATATATTATATATTGAACATAACAACTAGTTACATCGTACATGCATACAGTAAATAACTATCAAGTTATCTAGCTTTAACATAATTACGCATTTTTATGGTGAGAGTTCACTAACTAGACCACACTACACTATCACATCGGTATCAGCATAACAAGTCCTAGGGTTTGGTCCTCTTCAGGCGCCAAATAGTACTGGAGTTGTCAAGAAGCTGAATGGCTTCCAAGTTAGTACGAGCGTGAAGCCGCTGTTCATATCTTCGAGCTAATTTTTTCGCAGTATCTCTTACGGTTTCCACTCTGAGATCTTTATGGAGGTCGTCATTTCTGATGTACCAGGGAGCGTTTACTGCACACCGCAGTACTTTATTTTGGAAAGTTTGAATCATTTGCATGTTAGATTTTGCTGTGCAGTCCCATGGTTGGATGCCATAAGTCCAAATAGGCATTAGCAATGTCTTATACAGAAGAAGTTTGTTGTAAACGTCAAGTTGCGAGTATCGCCCCATAATCCAACAAAGCTTGCGAAATTTGATTTGAAGCTCTTGCTTTCCTTCCATTTCAACTTTGCTTCCAGGTTCATACCCAAATATTTATCAGAGTTGGCATGTGGGATGATGCACTGGATTATGAACAATGGTCCATGGGGTTTAATTTAAGACACCATTTCTGAGTTCATTCATTTTCTGCATTTGTGGCTTCCTGCAACTTTATTAGATGAATCAATTTACTCTTCAGATACGTGATTCTATGGGTTAAAACTTCAAGTGAAGAAAAAAACGGATTTTCGTATGAGTGCGATAATGACCTAATTAAATCGTGATTGAGAGTATAGAAAAAGTAATCGTTCTTTGCAGATGTTTAAATAGAGATTAGTGTTGAATGCAGAGGGCATCTAATTAAAAGAAGTAGTCTACAAATCAATCAGAACATTCGAAGCAGCTGAAAGCTTGAAATAGTGAAATTACACCCTTTTGAACACGCAGTTGGGAAAAAACCATTAGTTCGGAAATAGGTACTATGGGGCGTTTGAACTAAGCTGGAGATAGAGGAATTTCGTCTTGAGTGAGCTTCACTAATCGCTTCTGTAGTAACTATCTGTTTTAAAACTACCATGAAAAGAAGTAATTACTTAATTTAATCTCTCCAGAAGCGGGAGATTGCCTCAGGTTAGTTGTAGGTCTTCGAGGGTGGTATTCTCTTGAGAAATATAAGAGAGTGAACTTTAATTATTTTCAGTGTGCATTTCGAGGGTACAGCGTTTTTATAAAAATACTTCACGTCAAAAATGTCTAAGGAGTAGAAGATATAGTATTGTTAGGTTGGAAGGGTGGTTCATCATTGCGACCCACCATCCGCAGTCCTGCACTATGCTATCATATCTCGGTCAATTGCGATGAGTAGAAGAATTATTATCTCAAAAGCTGAAATAATGAAATTGAACTATTTTAGATTTAAAGATGAATAAATTGAATGATACTTGACGCTTGGAGACATAATGGTACTTGCGCCACATCTTCATTCGTGGGAATTTTCAATAGAACAGGTAATTATTTTGCGACTTTTATCAGCTTAGTGCAATTCCAAACAAGTTTCAAGGACGATTAATATAAATTTAAAAAGTTGTAAACACAATTATTGTACATTTAACATTATTTTAATAAGCTGCAAGTATTTAAAATTTATTCAGATCACAATGTACACATAATACATTGTCAACAATTTCGATATTATGTTTAGTGACGATTAACGTTGATGTGCGTTGCATCTTTGAATAGTTTTTTGAAAAGTGATTAGTGATCTCTATTTTCATGTTCACTAAGTACCTACCAATTCTAGTTATGTTCAATTAACTACGACAAAGAGAAAAAAATATGTTCTAAAGAAATCATTATCCCAGGAGAAAGGCTGAAGTTGATGTAAGCCATCATTAGGGACCACAGACCCTCCATTCAGGTGATTGATCGACCCTGCGATCCCAATAAATACCGTCAGAAAACCGAACGAGCGAGGTTTGACGTAATGCTAAATGGAAACAAAACGGAGGGGAACGGGATCTCCTACTCAAATTGTAAACTTCCCTCCGCGGATCGAACGTAGTTTTCCAGCTGTGCTGCCCCTAAATCTAAAAGTCGTTTGACGTCCATGAGAGAGCTACCAGTCTCCAGCCACTTCCTCCACATCAAAAAATGATTACTTGTCCCACACCTCCCGTCACCCCTGGTACGACATACTTCGTGACTGAATAACCGGGATAACTGTTGGAGTGGTGGACATTTCCATTGAAACGAGTTCCTTAACGAAAGAAAAATAGTCAGGAAGGAAGAACATTCCCCACCATTATCATACTTTTTAAACAATTATTTCCACAATTAACCCTTAAAAGGACCAGCAGGCGAGTGTGCGTCAATGTAAAATTCCAGTGAATAGCTGTTTTCTATTTTTAGTAATTGTATTTCATTTTATCATTATTATTTATTTAGTTCATTATTATTATTTATTTTATTTGTTGGAACTTCCCACTTTCTACCCACTTCGGCCAGTGGTATTCGGGGACTTTTCTTGTAGTCACCTTCTAAGGGACTCCCTGGACCGCCAGTCTAGCAGTACAGATCGAACCAACATATCTCTCCGGATCGGTATATAATTTTTGGGCTCATTTTAGTAAATTCGCTACAGTAATTTCGGAAAAAAGTGACGGGGTACCGCATTTGTCAGAGAGCGGACAGATTTTAGCATGGAACCTGCTTTAGCCTTTGACTACCTAGCCGTAAAATGTCACGCGGACGGGGATAGCGAGAGGGTGACGCGAGATATCTTATATATAATATGTATAATACACTTATACAGGGTGTCCCAGGACTTACGCACAATCCGACTCCTACGTGTTATACAACTCATTTCCGACTGCGATGAGTTGCATTCATCTTCGAGACTTTTGGAAAAACCTCAATTTCAACACAAAACACACGTTTTTCTGCAATTAAACACCATTTCCTTAACTAAAAATATTTTAAAAACCAAAACAACTACACCGTTGGAAAGCTGACATTTTGGCGCACGTTTTACCAGGTCTGCACAGTTCTGCGTCAAACATTCATGGGGTTTCTAGGCGAGGTGAAAAACGGGCGATTTCAAAATTTTGACAAAACTGCCATTTCGCGCAGCAATCGCACGTCTTCAATGCAATTTAAACAGAGTTTTCTGACATCAAATAGATAGAAAATTTAACACTCTTTCCAACGGTGTCGTTAAATTTGAGCTATCTCCAAAATTGAGGGAGGTATGGCAGTTTTAATGACTTAAGATCGAAAACACGAAAAAAATCTTAAATCGCGAATAGCTCGGAAACGAGACCTCTGGCAAAATATTGCTGAGAGACATTTTTGGTCGGAAATGAGTTGTAGAACACGTAGGAGTCGGATTGTGCTCCTGGGACACCCTGTATAACTGGTGTCTCATCTATATGGGCCCATTAAGGAATTACAGCCATACGGTGAGAGCTATCAACAAATTGTACCGGACCTTTTCTATAGTATTTTCACTCTGCTTGAAGGTGGTGGAACGTTTTTATTTTTCAATGTTCTAGTGCCTCAAATCTTCGACTGCAACTTGAGTTTACTTCTTGACCCCCCTTTTTCATTTTAGTTTTCGATTTCACGTTGAATTTGGAAGAGAAAATGCACCGTTGAAAATTTTGTTTAGCGACTTCGTTTCAGATTTATTTCACTTTTTGAGAACAACAAAAATCGACGAATTCTTTTAGATAAAAAAACGCTTTTCTCCGAATATCTTCAATATTATTTTAGATTTTAACCACATTTTTGAAATCAGCATCAAATTTCCTATCAACAGAAGCCAGTTTCCATCATCAACAATCATCATTAAAGGATTGACATTTCAATTCTTGCATTAAGTTGTAGCAAATAAGAAGTGCCGCCCACATGTTGGAATCGACACACGTGGGAATTTTAGAGAAACCGCCAGTTAGTCTTTAACTGCTTCTTAAAATGAGTCAATTTTTCCGAATCAATAACAAACAAAACAAGTATATCAACATCTTCCTGAAACTAACCAGATTGTAAATGAAGTCTTGATAAACATTGTTCACGTATATGACGTGCACTTTGCTCTTTATTATCAAGTCAACTATTAGCTAGTCAAATTGATAGTCAAAAGAAGAAAGAGAAGCGCAAGAGAACCAGAACAAGTTCTTTAAAATAGGGACCTTGTTAGATGTTGAAGAATTCTTGATGGTTTTTCCGCCAAATTGCAAAAAATATGTATGATCACGGACTATGTGAATGAATAATGATTAATAATGTTTAGTTCTATATACAAGACTGTAGTTTACCTATCAATAAAATTACTGGATTTATTCGAAAAAATCGTTTTTGATAATTCTTTTTTACATTTTCTCAACAACCGAAAATAAAGTTCTAGAGCCAAAGAAAAATATTTTTATTACGTTCCGTCCCATTTTTTTGCAAATACACACACAAATTGTTTAGGCGCATTTCAAACTTGATACTAAATTGTTCAATGTCAATCCTCTATTGAGGTGTATGTTTTTCCGCCAAATTAAAAATATGATGATGATGATTAATAATTTTAGAAAGCTGTTAAATCAATAAAATACTAAATAATTCGATCGCTATTGGAGTTTTTCTTTTTTTTAACATTTTCTCGACAGCCAAAAGTTAAGGAAAACTTCATTTTTTCAAATCTTTAGCGCTCCAACTGTAATGTCAATCCTCTGATGATGATTGATGATTATAGAAACTGGCTCCTGTTCGATGCTGATTCCAAAATTGTGGTCAAAATCTAAAAAATATTGAAGATAACTGATAATTAAGTAAATAATCGAAGATAAAATTCTTCAATTTTTGTTGTTCGCCAAAAGTGAAATAACTCTGAAACGAAGTCTCTAAACAAAATTTTCAACGATGCATTTTCTCTTCCAAATTCAACGTAGAATCGAAAACTAAAATAAAAAAGGGGGGTCAAGAAGTAACCTCAAGTTTCAATCGAAGATTTGGGGCACTAAAACATCGAAAAATGAAAAACGGATCCCACCACCTTCAAGCAGAGTGAGATTACTATGGAAATGTCCTGTTCAATTTTTTGATAGCTCGCACCGTATGGCTGTAATTCCTTAATGGGCCCATTTATATGGGACACCTGGTATAATATGTAAGATATACTTATATCTTATATATAAGATTAGAATAATGTACTTCCTTTTATGGAAGTTTGTGGTGAGTCATCATAAGAGCTACAATCCTTTAAGGTTCCGCAAGAACCTGAGTTGTGAGTCCCCATTTACATAATCAGTCTAACAGCATTATTACAATAAATATATTTTAGTCAGTAGACCATGGAGATCGGTAGTATTACGGCACATCCGCCACATATAGGTAAACGAACAACTTTTGAGGGGATTAACTTTTTTTTCGATTACAAAGAATCCTATCGAAAATTATGAACCGAAATTCCTTGATAACTTTTCTGATTCGAAGTCATAAGGTTCTGTAGCAATACCAGCACGGTTTTCTCTGTCACTGCCGTCATTGAATATTCCCGCCTCCCTTTGGCCTCACGGGGGCTTGGTACCTCAAATTTCATAGGCATCAGCTAACTGCGATCTTGCTACTAGAGATACCAACTACTGCGACCTTGCAACAACTATTTTTTCACTCTTACATGAAGGTAAAACTAACACAGTTAGTTTCGGTACATAATGCTCGAGTTAAGTGAATGTAACATGATAAAGAAACTTTGCTGAATGCCAAAGTTTCAGAGAAACGACTATAACTATTGTTAAATTTGGAGAGAGGTTAGGAGGAAAAGCACCTTGAAAAGCTGATCCCGTTTTAATTGGTGAAATTCACGCTTTTCCCTATGAGCTTAATATCCCTTTCATCATCCTATTATCGTATCCTTTTTCAATGTATTTTCCGTCTGTAACAACGGTAAATAATTCTTCACCCACTTTGTTGCCAAATAGTCGACTAACTTTGACGTCGAGTATATCCAACTCCAAATTTGCGTTGCTCAAGTTTGTTTGGGACAACGGTACATCAATTTTGTTACAACAACATATTTTGCAATTGTGATGTATTTAATCATATACTGCTAAAAATTCGAGATGAAAGGTGGATAAGAGGATGAAGGAGGGGAATCGTCCCAAAGCAATGTAAATACACACCAGTCAAATAAGACGTACAACATCTAGATAGAAGGAATATTACTTCATATAGTATCACTCTGCTGGTAACGTTTATCCATAAACATTGTCAAGAAGACGAATCGCGAAAAACTCGATCAAAATTATTTTATCGTTCAGAAGAGTTTGTTAGGCGTTCTTCATGGAAAATGCGTAAGAAAAAAGTGTTACCCAATTAGCTTAATTAATAGGAAGCTTAATTAAATGTTTCAAAAATCTTCTGAAAAACAAGAGACTATGACAAAAGAAGAATGACATAAATTTGGCAAAAAACACGTTGTAATGGATCACTAGATATACTGGACCAGACATAATTTGTCGTGCCACGGAAATACTCACGGAATCACATTCGTTTTAATGAAATAGATTTATGAGGAGACGTGATTAATTTTAGTAAATCATGTTTGGATGTAAGTCGAAATAAAATTATTTTGAGGAATAGTCTAATTCATTCATTATTGGAAAATTTAGTATTTCTCGCCTTAAAATTGAATTTTTCCATTTTTTTTTTTTCTTTTTAATTTTATTTACAATTTATGATAACGAAAATTCGGATTATTTGCCAAGGGCGCAGGTTGGAGTAGAATTTTATCATTTTTCTCTACACCGTCCCCATCAGAATTTCAGCCGGATCTATACGGATACATACGCTTTTTTACTTTCTTATCTAAATTTTAGGTGCTAAAATTGTTATCACTCACCACTCTAGTACGGTTCACAACAATCTGAACATACCAATGGTAAGCGAAGACATCGAGAGATGTACGGCTCCTTGAAAAACAAAATGGCAGCACACGGAAATCCTAGCCGCAGTAGCAGAAAACCCCACCCCAATAATAACAGAAAGAAGGCTACAACGAAAAAGGCTACAAAATTCTATCGTTCAGTAAGCAAAAATTCACGCGGTTGTGTACTTTAGTAAAAAGTAGGTAAAAGTAAACAAGGAATTTCACCTTGGATTTTCTTCCGACTACCCGGAGGTGTCGCGGACGTCGCCAGCCGTCCTCTAGAGAGGATTGGAACTAGGTTGACGATTTCGCTCGTGGCTTCCCATTGCCTCACGTCTCTGGGTTGGGAGCGATTTTTCTTTTATTATTTTTATTTTATTTTATTTATTTATTTTTTTTTTTTTTTTTTTAATGGGATGGGAGGAACCCCTGGTCACTGAGACCGCTATTATCTATTGTGACACTTTCCCAGTTTCACTTCAAAAACGTTTTAATGGCCTCTTGATTCACGAAGTGAAGGAGGTTTTCAGGTGTTTCCTTGGCAATATCGGCGGGTGTTAGGGCACCCTTTCTGAAATGCCGGAATCTTATCGATGCAACAGCTCGACAGTCGCAGAGTACGTGTTCAGCAGTCTCTGCTTCATCGCAACAGAGCCGGCATTCTATTGTCCTGGCCTTACCCATTTGGTTAGGGTGGTAAGTTAGAGGACAGTGGCCAGTGAGGAGTCCTACAAGTTTGCGAAGGTCTGTACGCCTTTGCGTTTCTCTGCTTAGGAGTGTCTTGCCAATATGTTGTTGGAGTCTTGTCCTCCCATTTCTGGACCTGTTGAGTTATATAACTCTTGGTAACCCCTAGTTGCGGTTCGGGTCCAATTGGGCTGGACTCTGATCCCTTTTTAGCTAGTCGATCAGCTTCTTCGTTGCCTTCTATTCCTTCATGACCTGGTACCCAAAGCAACGTTAATTTGTTGCCGATGGCTGCAGCCTTGAGTGAGGTGAGGCAACTCCAGGTCAGCTTTGATGTTGTTGAAAAGGCAGAAATGGCCTTTAATACTGCCTGGCTGTCTGATAGTATGTAAATTCTTGCACCTTTGAGTCGTTTCCTGCAATCTCTTGTGCACATATTTCTGTAGCATGGGTTTCTGCATGATAAATGGTGGCTACATTGCCCAGAGGTTTGGAAAGGGCAAAGTTTGGGCCCCTGATCCCCAGTCCCGCTGCACCATTCATCACAGAACCATCTGTGCACCACACTAGTGAACCTGGCTCAAAACAAGGTAAGCCTCTCTTCCAGAATTCACGACCATTGATGATCACCCTAAAGGGTAGGTCGAAGTTCATTTTTTCCTACATAACATAATGTCAGGAACTGACATAGTCACTGGCTCTGTGGGAGCGATTTGGATTCACGTGATATCGAGATCAGAGGTGAACTGTCAAACGACAGGACAGGTATACAACACTTGATAGGATTTTGGCCCTTATCATTGGTGCCAGCCGGATTCGAACCGGGCTAATCAGTACTCCCACTGAAAGTAAACAGCCAAAGGACTGATGCCTTAGCTCGCTCGGACAACCTGCCCCCTGTGTACTTTATCAGTGATACAACTTCTGTGAAATCTATCTACCATTTATTTTGTTCTGAAAAAAATAACCTAAATGAACTATTTTAATTTTTACTTTTCTATATCTATAATATTCACCTTTATGTACTTATTTATTAAAAAAAAAAAGTAAATTGTTTACTATAATTTTGAATCATTCCATCTATCTATATGTAATTATTCATTCTTGTAATCGGGATGGCGAACTTGATTTCCCCAAACTGAACAACCGATCATGGGACACCCACTGGGGAGTACCATCTTACATGTTCAAGTAAATTACGCTTGCAGCCTACTATATAGTTTGTTTAGCTCAACTGCGAACTTATGAGGCAATGAAATTACATTATTACATGAAACCTATAGGGGACCATCTACATCCCAACCCGCACAATCCCTGAAAATTTCATCAAAATCGGACTATAACTTCGTGTAGTTTTGCCCGTAACAAGGATTTGCTGACACACAGACAGACACGGAACCAAAATTGTTCAGAAAGGTCTAAAACGCAAAATGCGAGGGGAATTTTTGATTTTGGAGACAAAAAAATGTTAACATTCCGAAAGTGAAAACGACGCTTCCGCTACCTTGGTAGACTCGGAAGCAAAAATCGAAGTCTGGATTTGTCGATAAGAAGAGGTTTGCTCTGCGGGGAAACCTGTGTAGTGCTGCCCCTAGTGTGAACGCTCATGAACCGTTACCATACTTCACATATCACCATGTATACACATATATTACTGTTCTATTTTGCATTTTAATCATTTCCCCTCGTAAAGTTTCAAACTATCTCTCTACGCTCGTTGTTTAATAAGTGAGGAATCTTTACTGCCCACCCAACAAGGTGAGCGTTTTTACACGAAATGTGCCCTCCTAAGGGGGAAGTCCAAGAAAGAAGACGTAATCGTAATACGATACGATCTGTGTTGACGTAACTTCTCAATTAAAGCCGTGATCAAGTCAGGGTGCGGTGTTCATTTTCTTCATTCCGTTGTTACTGAAACTGTATTTGTATTGAAACATTTTTCGAAAATAATATATATAAGTAAGTACAGTATGGTATAAAATTTTGAATACTGTAAATAATCATATCCAATGAGTCTTTATAGAATAATTCTGGTAGTACTGCATTTCAGTATCACAGAATGCTCGTCTCGCGTTTTAGTGAAACAAACAGAATTTACTAAATTTATCCATTCAATCCAGTTCTCAACGCACCATTCAAGTGTACACTAATTTTTAGTTTCACTAGACAGATGGGGAAATAACATTTCTGAATCGTTCTGGACACAAGCGGTTTCTTAAATACATACAGAAGCCACAAAATAATTGAGTAGTCTTTGTCTTCCTTGTAGAAAAAAGTCTTGACAACTAAACTTCAAAACCTCCTTGTGAACTAAGATTTTTTCTATGCGTGGTTTTACCTGTAGTACGCTTTGATCATCCCAGATCAGAGATTCAATTACGTATTTGCTTTGTCATTTCATTATCTTATCCTTTTCATTATTATCGTGTTTGGTTCATCATTTTCAATTATAAACCTTATGAAGGTTCAAGATTTCAAAAATTGAACGGAAATGCTGCAAATCGTTACACAAAGGTTTATTATTCCTGTGTTAGATAATCCACCTACGTGGATCACTAGACTGTCACATCTGGACTGCATTTCCAGAAACAATGCTTCCTAGGTACACTCGAAACACCTTAAAATACTACTGAAATCTAAAAAAAAATCTGATATCGGTACACCTAAAATGGCGTAGTGTACTGTATATCGGCTATGTCGTATACATCCACGCATAGGACATCTGAAATTGAATTAGATATCATAAAACACCCATCGATAAATAAATAACTTACCTCGATCTGAGACTCCAATGTCAACTAGGGAGTATAGCGTCCATCTTGCATAGATTTTTGTATCCACGCTTTTAAAGACAGACCTGCGATTTAGATTCACGGAACCAATTTCCATCTGTGTCAAACCGAAAATTCTATACTTGTTGAGGTCTTTCGAATATTTCTTAATAGACTAATCTGTAACTATAATCCCTAATGGTTGACAGATGAAGATGCCGGGGTTACTACCATACTCCGGATCAATGCTGGATTTCCGAGACACATTTCTTAAACTCGGAGTAAGCAGTGTCGGAGAAAAAGGTATTTTTTTCTTAATCGATTGCAAAGGTCCATTAATGAAAATAATGAAACAAAAATCCACCGAACGCTTTCCGTCGTTTGAAGGTTTTCTCTGAAGCCGTTTATGAAATTCCGCTCAAAAGTCTTGATCTTGGCATCTTGATCAACCGTAAGAGAGAATATTTGAAGATTAAATTATCAATAAATCGAAAACTTAGAAACTTTTTATATAAGAGGGTAGTTTATTTAATTGGGATATAAATTAGTTCCGTGAATCGAATGAGACCACTCGGGTACTGTGATGCTTGAGTCTGGAGCGTCACGTAAAAAATTGATTAGGTCGGTAGGTAGGTAGACAGTGGCTACGGAGACATAAGTTCATGGGGAAGTCTGAGGTAGACAGTGTGGCTGGCGTCAGCCCAAGTTCATGGTTGTTTTTATTTTAGCTCTTCAAGTTTCATTGGATTTCTACGTATGTTTCCTAGTGTATCTAAGAAGCATTATCTCTGGAATTGCAGTCCAGTTCTTGTAGGCCTGAGACCCGAGTAGTAGGATTATCGAATACAGAAATTATAAACCTTTGTGTAATATTTTGCATGGTTTTTTCTATGGAACTATTTTCTTCAGATTTTGATGTAAATTTTTATAATGACGTTAGAAGAGGTAAAGTAATATCTGACTGTGGGCTGAGTTACAAAAGACATGGAAATACCATTGATCTTTCTTGACTACGATCACATTACAAAGGAGGAGAGATATGATGAAGATGAGAGAATGATGGGTCAATTGAAAAGTAGGGATTTGCATCTGTTTGTTGCCATCGTTAGTGAATGTAGGTGGATTTGTCTTTGCAATCAAAGAGTAAAATATCAATTCCCTGAGAAAACATAAGGTGTAGACCACTGCAAGGAAAATTTGTCTTCTCTGTCGCGTTTTTCAACGGGTAGGAATAAGTAGTGGTATCCTCTTTCACTGTTGTAATTAGAGTAATCTGTCTACATTTTTTGGCGAATGAACAAGGTCATCAGTAGCAACTAATGTGAGGTATGAAATAACTTGATTGAACTCAATCCGTTTCATCAATTCAATTCAAAAGAATTCCACAGAAGCCAAATAAAATTCTGCATGATGTTCATTTAGAAAAGCTGCTTCGAAGAAATTATCCATTATTCAGAAACTAATTTTCCCATTTTATCTAACCGATTTTATCTTGCTGAAAAATAATTTCAATTTCATTTTGAGTCAATCGATCGTCTGTATGTACAGGGTAAGGAATATAATGCTTCCACTACATCCACAATAACAGAACAAAAGGAATTCTTGGGAAGAAAATACTGAGGCCATCTTGGGAACAAAAGGAGCTAATGGCAGAATTAAGTAGTTAAGTTCATTTAATTGGGTCCACGAGTTGTTGTAAGAGAGAGAGAATATTGAAAGGGTGAGACAGAGATGTGATTACCGCATTGTAATGGTGCACCACTGTCGAGTTGATGATATGTTGGTTCGCTCTTATGTTTACATCCTGAAGTTCTCGAGATAGAGCATATCTTCGTCTCATTATTTCCGGAGGAACCAGGTTTCTGGGTCACAGTCAAATATTGATCTCCGTGTCCGCTTCCCCGCTCGATCTCTTTCCCTCGCTTCTCCTCCACATAACTTGTAAATATTTCATCTACTTATTTTGGCAAGGAACTGGAGAAGCTCTGAATTTTTTGGGGCGGTCGGCAGAACGACATCCACGGAGAGATTAGTTGCCTCATACCTGGATGACCTTATTACCGGATGCAAGTTCAAATACGATATAGCTCTTAATCTGTCCAAGTATATCGTGCTGTGAATAACGCATATTCATCCATATTAGCAGCAGATCTGCAACTCAGCTTGAAATGTCGGTCTCATGAGACTCATCAAGATCAGTCTTGACGGCCCTATTGAAATCCCCTAAACTTTTCCTTTTGCAATACACACCATTTGATACAGCAACATACGCCCAAACACTTCTTTCGAATCGTGGACATCCCCGTTGATATTCATCTACGTTCCTAATTTCACAGGCTATGAATGGGAGCTTGATTAGGATCCAATAAGTGATGGCTGGCTCGAAGTTTGAAAATAAAACCGTGTACGTAACCAAGGATGTATTATAACCCTTGCTACAAAGGGAAACGACTGGGAAATGATTTTTTTGTATTAATCAGGACTAAACAGTGAGAACTATCGAAGAGTAGCACAAGAAAGCTCCCTGTATTATCGCATTAGCAAGGAACAATTGTCGATTGTGAAAACCAGTTTTAGTTTCCAAACAACGTATTGTTGCTTTGTATGTAAATGGGTAAAGCAGTGTTACCGTTTAATTGCTATTGTGCTGGTGATAACGCTCTCGGGCTGAGTAGAAAAATCATACAACGAGAGGCGCGGAGTATCCATTCAGAACAAGTGTTACAAATAGTAACTCATTTAGGACCCCACCGTAGCCAACTGTTATACGGAATCAAGCCCTGACAAACTACATCCCAGTCGCCGACTCAAGTTCCTCGATATGGATTATGTTTCTGAATACCTAATTAATCAGGATAATGTTATGCGAAATTGATTAATATATTCTAATCGATGTGATATGACATTCACATGGTGGGGAGCTTACTCACAACCGTTGACCATCTGTAGGCTGTTTCAAGTAATCCATGATACGAGAATGCATTTATTCCCATTACAGTATTACTGTATAATTCATTTAAACGAGCTTTTGATTCCATGTAGACTGCAATCAATTATTGGTTGAATATTGAGTTATTGTTGGATATTAATAAAGAATCAATCTTCCATGCGTCCACCGCTTTGCATACGTACCTATATTTCTAGGAAATATGGCATTTCTCTTAGTTAACCATTAACGGATAGTAAAATAAACGGAGTAGTAAAGTTTTTCGTATATCGTTTTAGAAGAGAAGTTCACAGTTACTTTTTCCTGTTTATGAACCGTTACTGTTCGTGATCAGTCCAGCTTAATGAGTATACAGCAATAAAGTACAATTGTTATTATTATATATTGTGCTCTTTGTGAATTGTGACGCTTTTGTGCTGGCAGGAAAAATTACAAACAACCTGCCTTTCAAATTATGTTTGACTCCCAAAGCATTGTTGAGTTCGGATGTGCAGAACTACTCCTATGCTCCCTGATGTGTATACTAACGAGGGTCCCAAGACTCCATTAGAATATTGAGAAGAGCTTACCGAAAACCTTTTCCCCCGTTGTTGAAAAAATCGGAGAATGGTTGGAGAAGTGTAGAGGAATGAGTGCAAGTAAAACATCACTTTGTACAGGTTGATTGTAACTAAGCCTGAATTCTTCCTTGAAATCTATTCTTCAGCTCATTCTCAGAATTTCCTGATTAATTATAATTTATTTTTGTGATTTCCCCTATTGCCTCATTCTTGTGTATTTTCACATATCAGATTTGTTTCCTAACGGTAAAACATCTAAGCGAACGGAATTGGATTAGAAATGTGTCCTTCTCCCACTAAATAAAGGAATACCCTACGGTCCTACGAGTGAAAATGCTTTCCAAGGCGTTGACAACAGTGATATTCTTGCAGTTTGTATTATTTTGTCCAAATTGACTGAATTTCCTGTAAAATTGGGGTGATCGAAAACCTGAAAGAAATCAATAGCTACTTGGATGGAATTTCTTCTTTGGTCCACAGTCGACATAAAACCGTCCATTATTTTTATGAAAACTGTTTCATTCCGGAATCCTTCACGATAGCAGACTTGGGGATCCATAAATTACTATCTATTGTTACTAACTTGGTTCCGAATACCAGTAGGAAGAAAATTCTTAGCTGTAGTATACGAAATGCTTTTAAATGAATCTCACTGATAATTATCTAGGTGTAATGGCTGAATCAATTTCTCAGGATGGATTTCTGATTAACCAGGAGAATTAAAACAGTATTACAAAACTGGTCGGGTTATTGTACCTATCACAATTAACGTTTGTAAAAATTCAATTCATCTGCCGTCATGGTCCACTTCCGTCCATTTTATCGAAATGTTTCATAATTTGTTTCAATTACACTAAGTGAATTCATTAAACAGGAGCACATCTTTTCATACCCGTCAGATCAGGAAGTCCGTTTGGTTTCAAAAAATTGGATAATTAAATCCTGGGAAGAACATTCGATCGTTTGGCTCGCAGACCAGTTCGTGAATAGAAACATTTCTTGTTTCCTCCAATTCTAAAAGATCTGAAGACCACCTCACTAAAATCTCATTTAACCTTCATTAGTTTTTCATATGCCATGTCACGTCCTACCACTAACGATCAAATTTTGGTGGAGATCCAAGGAGTAAATATGTTATTTCACTCTTAGAAGCGATAGAGAATAATGAAATGCCGAAGTACAACAAGAGTTTCTATTCAGAAATAATACACATATAAACGAAACAATCGATTAGATGAAACATGCGACTTGTGCAAACTGAAAAAGAATCACACACAATATTTCGAGTTGATGAAGCTATGATATTGGTGAATCAACCATCTCTAAACCCACAATCGTTATAAAAATAAGGAAAATCTGCATATCAATATTGTACAGACTTAAGATCAATACTGGAAGTTTTGACTACTCTAATGATTCAACAGTCTGCAGGGTCGGTTGCATTTTTTACTTTATTACAAAGTGAATCAGACCGCGTAAGCTTGATTTGATCGATTGGAACCGAAGATATAATAAAAAAAAACCATGTTTAGCTCATAAAAAATCGAAAAAACGGTCAATAAATCGTACTGCTATAGTTTCTAAAACCGTTCATTTTTGGAGGAGCTGACCTGGCAGGCCTTTTTTATTCGTTAGAGGAAGCAACTACACCAAATATGACCAAAATCGGAGGAGGATTTCGAGTCTGTCTGTATGACCCACACATATCCATTCATGTGGTGAACCAAAACTAATGATTTTTGGCTGAACTAGGCACACAACGAAAACATATGAAATGGATCGTGAAAGTTACATGGAAGTATTTCTGAATCAGTAACAAAGAAATAGAGTTAACAACACGTCCATTTTTCGTCAGGCAGCGTTCGAAAAATGATTAATTTTCAAATTTTTACCAAAGTTACTTTTTGGACCCTTTTTTCGTCATTTTAGGCAGTAAAAAGACAGTACAGCTAACGCCCTTCATAACGGTATCCTCAAATTTGAACTTTTCGTGCAAATGAAAGAAGTTATGGCAATTTAGTGAAGTGAGGACTAAAACACACAAAAGTGAAATAACTCGACAACAAAGCCTTCAAGAAAGAACTTTAAGAGGCACTTTTGGTCGGAAATAGATTGTAGAACAAGTAGAAGTGAGGTTGGACACGACTCACGTTACACCCTGTATATGTAAATTGAATACTATTATTTCGTCCTAATTATTCAGGTTTATTCAAAAGAAAAACCCCATATTCACTCTTATTTCCCGCCCTTAGCATTCATGGTTCCGGGCGGAGAGTCTCATCGCATTCGATTCTACTTCCAAATTACTTGGGAAATTATTTCTTTTTGTCAGTCCTAAGGCTTGAAGACAAAGGGCTGAAATATTCAAAGGTCAGAATAGCGAAAACAGTCGAAATAACACCGTTTTTATGTTAGCTGTTGATGGACATCCTATCAATGTATTGAATGAGCCCGTTCAGACCGCTTTACGCTCAACCGTTTGCTTCCGTAAAATCTAGAACTTTTACTGAAATGAAAAACATCAACATGAATGTGTGCTTGAAAGTTTAGTACTTAGTAAACATTTCCTAGTAAGTTTTGAAGAGAGAATCAGCTGATTTAAGTGCAATAGGATGTTGTTCTCAAGAGTTCCTATCAAAATCAAGTTTTTCATTAAATATGTTGCATATTTGCTCACAAGTGAAACGTAATTATGTGTTCTGTTTATTACATTGAAGGTGTTGTTTATACATTGTAGGTATTTAAATATCTGCTCGTTTTACATAGTTTGGGGCTAACGAAGCTTTAGTGACGTTTACGGCGTACTTCTACGGTTGGATACACGATGACCAGTTGTAGGACCCTTTTGACTAATTTGTTCATGGACGTGAAGTATAAAAGGAGCCCTTTTTAAGATTACAGAGACTTCTTTTTAAGAAGAATACAGTTACAAGGTATTTAACCTTCAAGTTTAGATGATTTAACACACAAAAAAACTTACCGAAGGGTGCGTGCAGAGCTCCGCTTTCTTTACCGTCTCAAGGCCAACTAATCTGTGGAAGCATAGCTGAGCGCTAAGTGGCGCCGCCACACCAATGTTGTATTATCATTGGAAACATTTTGGAAATTTTTCGCTTCGACTAACAGTTGCATTCTAGGGTTAAAGCATAGAACGTCTAATAAACATGATCATAGAAATCCTGCAAAAAATTTTCAGTTTTTCATTCCATCTTCGGATTTAATACATTTTGATACGTAAACAACAAATTGTAAAGGAGGGGAGTTGCAAATTTTTTCTGGTCGATTTCAAAATAATAGCTCCTTTCATGGAATATCCAAATACTCCAATCTGGCGGAAAAGTTTCTTAAAATCATTTTTTAACACATTTACAATCAATGCCATTTCACGCGAACTGTGGACGCTTAGACGCTTAAGTCATTTAGAAATTCATTCACAGTTCCAAAACAGTTTGATTTTTTATAATTTGACTGTCATAAAGAGTAAAGGCAGGTGATCCCATTTTGGGAGAACTTCTGCTAAAACCGGAGGTTTCCATCACATTAAAGACAGACGAACGTTAGTGTGCTTTCGTTCTGTGAAATAATGTGTGACTTACCCTTCTGTTTCACCCTACTTATAACCCAGAAGAGCCAAGGTCTGTCTGCTATGATAACTTTCCGAACTTTTTCCGAACCAAACTTTCAATACTTGTTACTGTGTGACTCCATAATATCAAATTCCATACCTTTTGATGAAATATGAAGTGCATGACTATCCCGAGTGGAAGCTTCGGGTCAGTTTCACGGGTTTCAAATAAACTACACCCCCGAATTCACGCAGGTAGATGTTATTGGCAGCATTGATATATGTAGCCACGTCAAGAGTAAAGGCCCCGTCAGAGGAAGAACATGCCCCCCTCCCCAGCCAATTCGCTACTCGCACGTTGCCCCCATTCGATCTCCAAGTGGAGTCGGAGATCGCGATATAAAAACGATGTAGGCCTTTCCCCGATATATATAAGAGGCGTTGGAAGATGCCAACACACAATCAGTTAAGGAGACCGAGATATACAGATGGGCTCTTAGGAAGTCCGTGAATTACGTATTAAACGTTGCGAAGGAGCCACTCCGCTTCGCGTAATATGTGAACAGCCTTCCGGCTTCCTGAGGCCGGAAATGGGTTGAGGGAAAGGGGGTGTGAAAGGGTGCGGGAAAGACGTTGGCTACAGTAAGGAGGAAAAAAAGGAAAAGGAAGGTTAGATCGAGACAGATGGACATTCCTCTCCTTGGCTCTCTTTTGCTACTCGTTCCAGGTCCAGGCCGGGCCGGTGATTTCGGTAATGGATTCGAAACAGCCCCTGCCCCAGTGAGTTGCCGTCCCCCGGTTTTGAGGTACTGCTCCCTCCACCGTTGATAACACGTCCACCGCCCACCTACCCACCTTGATTCCCGACCCTTGATAACGTAAAAGATGAGAAATCTGACCTCATCGGGTCCTTCCTCTGATTTGATTGGAGAAGTATTGGAAGCCATAAGTGAGTTTTCTATCTCAAAGGGAGCGTTGACTTTTTATCATGCTGAAGTTGACGTTTTTCGTGTGGTTAGGCTAAATAAGTTTTTAACATTTTTCCTCACAGTGGCTTCAAAAACCATCTGTAATGTTACGTTTACTCGTTTTGGTGTTTGACTTACTGGTAATTAATGTTAATCGGATATTCTCAATCGATACATTTTTCACACTCTGCCATTCTTACCGATATAGACGATAAAACCGTTATTACTATATAATCATGTACACTCATTACTTTGTCTACTATAAAGGAACTCGGATAGATCTGCTCCAAATCCCAACTCAACTTACAACACCATCAGCCACGAACTATTCGTCCTTTTGAAAGAACGCCCTTTGCATCCAATTGGAACCATCTAAATCTGATACTGTTTTGAAGTTAGTCCCAGGCATTGGGAGAACGGAAACAATACCTACGTATCAGTGGAATATGGTGCATACTTTAATCACGTATGAAACATTTTTCAATCTTCAGCGGAGATCGTGCTTTCTCCCGATAACACCAATATGTGGAGTGCCTATGAACCACTTATTCATACACTCAAAATTGTGGACATATTATGTAATTGGTCCAAATACATTTTCCATCTATTGTGTGTGTTCAGATGTATATGAAATGGTTTTGGATCATGAAGAGTTTTTCGGTGTTTGGGTCATTACCTCTTGAAAACCACACTTGACTCGTATTCAAGGCCGTAGCTAACGGGACCATACTCGCCATTGTTGATAAGTCTTTGAAAATATTTAAAGCCTTCAATGGACCCCGAATTCCCCAAGCTGCTTTGCGCCGTGGGTTTTTCCCAAGCAACCCTCTTTCTGGCAAACGGTCAGTCACCCGTAGTCTCCCCCCTAGTACCCTGGGGTTTCCCGGGGTAGTTGTAATCCCGTCCCTGATTGGTTTCTACTATCCCCCTCTCTCTGCTCCCCGCGATTCCCCACTCTAAATTTTCTTCACTTCCCCTCCAAACAAAATTTTCCCGTTTTTGGTTAATAGAGTCTGAAGTCAGTTCTCTCCTTCGTTTTAGCCGGCTCTTACACCCTTGTTAACTTGACTGACTTCGTATCATAGTTATCAAAGTGACTTCATTTTCCTAACTAAGTAGTGGCAAGGCAGCATATTTTGTGATATTGGTGACTACCCGCGAAACCTCAACTTCGGCAGAAGCGCCCGAAGATTTTATTCAACACCTTTATTCATTTGATTGATTCACTATATGGACGAATACGAATTGAATTATATATTTCCATACTCATTCATTGAGCATGTACGCATTGATTTGAAGTATAGCCTCCATCAGATAACTGCACAACCGTTTATATCTTCCTTTGGTTCACCTTAACAGTGTGTAATAATGATCAGCCCCGGATGGGCGGCTTAAAATGAAGTCATTACATTATCTTGTAAATTGTTTCTTTTAGTAATCTAGCAAATTCCACTAAAGTTCATTAGCAACCCATAACTGGTATTGAAATATTGGTTATCTCGGATTCTCAAAAGGCATTTTGCTTATTTCATCTAAGTAGTTATTCAGAATGTATGTGTTTATAGCATTTCCAAATCTAATTCAACATTTTCCAAACCAAATTCTACATTTTCCAAACCAAATTCTACATTTTCCAAACCAAATTCAACATTCATTAAATTTTGAACGAAATTTAGTACTTGTGTAAAGGCCGTCGGTAGAAGAAGCAAAGCGTTCTAAACATAATTCGAGCAGTCGCATGGAGTTATAGCCGCAACTCCCCGTTCAATTGCGCGTGGTAAGACATGGTCTCGTTCTCCGCTGAGAATATTCCTCACCACGGTCTTAATTTTAGAAAATGCACTCTCAGCTGGATTCAACATGGGGGAATAAGGTGGAAGAAAATTTGACTTATTCCATCGAACGCACTTGAATCAACCAGTTGTCGAATTTCGGTAGCGCGGTGAATTTGCGCATTATCCATCACTAGTACGAATTCTTTAAAAATTTAATGAATGTTGAATTTTCTTTGTAGAATGTTGAATTTGGTTTGGAACATGTTGAATTTGGTTTGGAAAATGTTGAATTAGATTTGGATATGCTATACCTATATGAATTCTGAAGACTAAAATCCTAGGTGCGTTACGATTTTCAATGACAAATTTTTGTATAAGTCCCCTCAAAAAGTTATCCAATTATCATCTTTACGAATTATATTCTATTATATCCTCTAAAATATCTTAATAAGATCCTTCCAAAAAGATGCTATAATAATGGTACAGGACGTGGTCAACACAGCTGTGTAAACAAGATTTTTTATTTATTTTGTGTTGAGCCGAAAATATACAGTCCGGAGTTATCGTTAACGCAGAATCCGATTGTTACAACCAAAAATAAAAAATTACAAGACACTGAAGTTGCATAATATGCTATAATATTATTATACGTATTCGTATAGATATCCGTAACAAGGAGGCGATGGTAGAAGAAGTAGCCCCTTCGAACGGCTGACGCGATTATTAGCGTAAGACCAACAGAATACTCCTCAAAGGTGTCAGGCTTATCTCAGTAGTAGCGGTGTCGAGAATCGAGATGAGGGAAGTATCCATATTCATGACTTATTTAAATAATAATAAAAATTTGTCTGAGATCAATCATGACCTAAATTAGCCCTCTCACCAAAAGGACTCGTCTGTTCCACAATTGCGTGCGCTCACTCTTCCTCAGATGCAATTGTCACAAAGTCAAGTTATGGTGATAGAATTCAATGCAGGTACTACAAAAAGAGGAAACAAATTAATTATGTGCTTTGTCGCCGGTTTATGATGATCTCACAGCTATTAACAATTTTTAGTCGCCTATCATTCAGACCCCTGGCCCTCATCTCAAGCCCATTATCCTCTTCACGATTCATTTCACCAATTTTTCTGCGATCAATATTTTTTTAATTTACATGACAATGCGCTCTTTGTCCTATTAATCTTCGTTATATATAAATCATTCACGTCAACCTCCCTCTGTTTGCCTCACCTTTCTTCAGCAAATATGCCCGATTTATGGGCCCCTTTTGTGATACGGTTTTTGCTCATTTTCACCGCTAGTCCATATTTTTTGTTTCTTCTGCCAAAACTTAAGACCCATCTAGGATCCTCGAAGTGCCGTGTTCATAAATCGATTAAACAAAAAATGCAGTGAGGCGTAGTAAAATTCTGTAACTGTAACTGGCTTCATTGAGGGAAATTTCTTAGTGTAAATCGACTTTTCAATTCACTACCGCTAGGATTAACTCGCTCAGCTGTGGAAGTAAGGGAGGAAGCGGGGGATACGCCCTCTTTAGAATTAGTATTATTTGCATAGCAGAGCTTCATGAAGGAGTCTGTAAAATACCACATCACAAATTCCAGTTCTGATGGAATTTATGGCATTTCTGCCACCCATTCTCTACCCATATCTTCTAGCAGAAATCCCCCCCGTGTTGGCTCCTGCCCAAAAAATGTTCACCCCTAATAAAGATGCAACTCTACCTACATGCTACTGCTCTACGGTGTCGTAGGTATATTCCCGAGCGAGTTTTATTCAGTCGATGGCGGACCGGAAATATCCAACAGCCAATCCAATTAGTCATGTACGCCTTCGTTCAATTCAAATTTCTGGTATGCGTGGGGGTAAGGGCACCAATTATTGACACCTTAAGAAAAATGTTGCAGTTTTTTCTTAATGATTAACTTGCTAATAAACGGATCTTTACAGCTCAAAGTTTTTCCAAGAGCCCAAGGTCTGCACTACCCGATTCCATTAATATTTTCGTTTTTCACTGTTTAATAGCCGAAATGCGACATCGAAATTTTTCCATTATTGACACCATTACTCAATTTCAGAAACATGAATTTAAATCTTCCTAAAAATGAAATAAAATATGTATATACAATGTAAAAAAGTGTAAGTCCAAGTAAATAGGAGCCATTAAAATAAAGTTACATTTTGGTATAGTCACCTATACCACAGTTCAGTCAGTTTTCAACGATTGTGGGAATAGGAACCTCTAGTTGCTATTATTTCCAAAAACTAGAGGCTTTGGTAACTGAGTTACGATGTCTTTGGGCGCAATTAACATATCATCATCACCGACGGTGAAAACATTTTTTACAGGCTTTGAGAGACTTAACTGTTAGTTTTCCATTTTCAGTCTTCAAAACGCGGCAAGCCACACTTATCTTCTTGGTTTTGCTGCACAACTTCATCATGATGTAATCGCCCTCATCAACAAAAGCAGACTCATCACTGTTAAAGACTCTCCTTGAGTCTTCTGAAAATTTCGAAAAGAGAGTTTTCTCATAGGTACCTCTCAGTTCCTTGAAACCATTCAGCGACATCGTCTTTCGTCAACGGGGCCCTAATCAGATTTAAATGTTTTGCAATCCGGTAGCTTATTGAAGGATGTCGATCCTTGAAGCATTGCAGCCACTTTTTCCCAGGCCGATCGTTTTTGAAGGGTGATGGCCTTTTCAATTCCGTTTTATACAGATGCTGAAAGCTATCTTTTAACTTAGCAGAACTGACTGGAAATCCTGCACGATACATTTTGACTATCCACAGTACAAGAGCGTTTTCTTCATCGGGTTTCAAACCAGTGTCAGGGCTTGGCCTGCCCACGATTGGCGATTCGCCAGTTGCTTTGTAGAATAAGTAATTCGGGGTACCTTATGATTTCGAGCTGCTGTGGCTACAGCAACACCACTCTTTACGGCATTTATTGCTGCCAGCATTGTCTTCTCTTCATATTTCTTTCGCTCACGCGAAGATCCTCACGATCTTCTTTTTTTTCTTCTCTCCGGAGTTCGCTCGTCCCATATCCAGAAATACCAAGATACCAATGTACCTACTGGAAAATTCAAAATAATGAAATACATTGAAACTGTCAATAACTGAACATTCTAATTATTGACACTTACGTAAACCTGATATTGACACCCCTGTCAATAATATGATCCCATCATTATTTTTGAAATCCGATATCACCATCGTGATCACCGTGAAAAACTGATCCTAATGAGCTTGAGTTGAGCAATGAGTTGAGCCATAAACCCCAAATATTGACAGAAGTGTCAATAATTGGGTAACCTACGTTTCCTGATACCCAAATGTTGACACCCTGAAAATGCCTCATTGTTATTAAAATTTGCATTTGGAAACTATATCATATTTATCTTTTAGTGCCAACAAAGTGCTTAAAACCGAAGAAAAGTATAGAAACACAAAAATAAGTAGTTATTACTTGCAAAATTGTCTTACCTCTTAGCAAAAATGTCAAGCGTCGGCCAGCGGAGAGAGACTGATAAGAAATTCTTCTTTTCTGGGCATCTAATCACTCAAGGGTAACTAGATCGTAGCCGGAATCTGTGGCTGATTAGTTAGTCTTTAATTTGGCACCAGATTCAAAGTTCTAGGTAGCCGCAAACGCTTATTTTTCAGCATAAAAGGAGCAGGTGTCAATAATTGGGGTGGTGTCAACAATAGGTGCCCTTACCCTACCTGTTTGCCTATAACAATAAATTCATTGTATACACCAAATTCTCCTTCCAAGCTCTGAAAGAGTTTGTGTTCTTCTCAAGGGCATTTCTTGCTATCCGGCCTACCGAATTCAAATTCAAATGTTCTCTCGAAAATAGAGGCCAAGGCTTCTGAATATACGCATTATTGATATTCATGCATCGTTATATCAATGTCTTCCATGAGATTATTCAAAATAACGAGTGACTTTCTCACACCCTTCCATATGACAAGATTTTTTTGAAATGTAGTTATTTTATTCATGCTTTTAATGTTTTTATTATTATTATTGTATTACATACACTACACATAATAATCTTTAAGCCTACTCTTAGCTTGATCGATATTGGAGTCGCACTAGTATACGGCAACCATGCATGGTGCAAATGGATTTAATCATTGTCAAGGAATCATTACGGATTATTCAGAAGTCAGTCGCTTCTACGAATCTGTTTTCAAGCGTAATCATCGTAGGGTTCAACGTCGGAAGATTCCATTCCGTTTCATATACAAAGTTACAACCACCAATGTATCTCCGGAAGAGAACGTTAACTCGCATATTACGATGGGATCGGCTCTCAATGAAGCTATTGGTCAAGAGTGAGGCTAACCGGTGTATACCGATAGGTAATGCTTACTGAGGCTCCCGACCACATGAAAGGGCTAAGGGTAATTATCGTAGACCGCTGAGTTCCCATAATTCTGGTAAAGGTGTTATTGGGTGACAGAGATATCGCGAAATACATACAACTACCGCCTATTCCCATCGCCTCCACTGGGCTGGAAGACTTTCGTTCCCGCCGAACGTGATCTCGGGCGTGAGCTTTGAAATAGTTCATCCCACCTCTAGCTCTGCTTCAATCGTCGCCAGCACCATTCATCAGTTTTGTTAATCATCTGTGTTTCTAGAACCGAGCTCAAAGGAGGGAGATGTACGGTAATCTCAAAGGTCTACATTTCCTCTCATATATTTCTAACGGCACTAACGTTTGCCACTTCATTTCCCGAATGATCTTCAATTTTTTTCTAAATTAGAAATTTTTTTTATCCAAGATTAGATGAGAGCTATTGAGGTGTCGACAATTTTACCTTTACAGGGAAGCTCCTAGTGGCTCGGAATCTGTTGCACAACACGCGGCTACATTTTAGATTTTAAACGGATCAACATTTATGAAATTCATAGATTTAATTGTACGTAATCAATGAATTTATACACATGAATTTTCTTGAACGTGATTCGCAACGATTTACTGAAGAGTAACATGCCAATTCAAAAACCTACAATTAAATCAAATATTCTTCGTGAAATGGTTGAAAACGTAATAAATACGAGGATTCAAAACTTTGTTTTCCTAAAAATGAACTCTAAGGGCTCTCAATTTAATTCAGCCAGCTTAAAAGTAAAAGTACGCTATGGTACCGGAAGCATCGAGTTTAAAAATTACGGAAAATAACTGAAGAAATCCGGATATAAAAAAAGGTTTTTGGGAGGAAAAAATTACATATAAACCATATAATGCTTTATAATATACATGATAAATTTATTGTTTTACAATAGGATTTTATTAAGACTTTCAATCACGCGGCACAATGGTGTGGACTCATATAACAATTTGTTACATTGTATTGAAATTCGAGGACTTTACAGAAGAAGATCGGCGATGATGATTGTAAATTTTACAGTGATCAAATGAACTAGCCTTACGTATAATTCCGGTGCGCAAATAAGGTTGTGGATTTTGACCTTTTATTTCAGTGTTCTAATCGATTTCAACATATTTAAATACAAATTAAACCTAATTTCAGTACAGCTTTGGGCCTTAATTTGTTCAATCAACTTTTTTCTTGAGTCGTATGTTGCTATAAATATAAATTAAAAACATATACGGGTATATATTCATATATTTATTTACAAGTTGTCCCGCACTTGATGCAAAAAAAGGGTCGGCATTTTTTTCCTCTTCCTTCAACTCGATTTTTGAAATCTACGTATCTTCAAAACCAAAAACAAAAACTCTGGAGGCTGGTTAAAAATGGTATTCTCTTGATGGATTACAAAGGTTTATCATTGAAGTTAAACCAAAAATTCTGCGAAACTAGGCCGAAAATGGGGCTGAACGCCGTCAACCGCCTTTTTTCTATCTTGAACCGTGGAAAAATATTCACTTTGAAAATCTAAACTTTTGTAAGACGGAGCATGCATATCAGAATGCTTCAACCCGTGTATCGGCTATAAACCCTTTTAGGAGTTAACTCCAGTATCCACACCCACTACATCACTAGGTTACTGCTATAAAAAAAAAAAAGAACGATGTTGTTTTTGTTTTGATCGCAGTAACCTAGTGATGTAGTGCATATGGATGCAAATGTTGGCAGCGTAAATCGGGCCATACACCGGGAATGGTTTGAACTACGGACCTGGAGAGGGGCTCATTCGATTCCTAATGGAAAGTTCTTCAAAAATATTCCAAATTTAGGCCGCCGTGACTTTTTTTGAGGTTTTTAGGGATTTTACAAAACTTTGACAACCCTTAAAGGGCATTTTAAATTAAGTTAGAGAGCTGGCTAAAGAATTGGGGCGTTGTCGGACCAATATTGCATTTTTCCTGAAAATTTCAGATTTTTTGCTCCAGCCGTTTGTGAGAAATCGTGCATACGGCGTACGGCGGACGGACGGAAAACTTTTTTTTTTTTTTTTTTTTTTGAAGATTTGGATTCTACAATCTTTGAAACGTAAACCATAAAATTTTCAGGGGGGGGGGGGTTTTTTTTTTTTTTTTTTTTTTTTTTTTGAAGAGCGATTACAATGGTTTATTATTGAATAATAAACCAAAAGTAACGATCACTTTAAAAGAGTGGTACTTGAAATAATTGGTAGGTTTCGAAGGCTTAGAAAAATTATGGTGGTGTAGGGGGGGAATGATGATGTAGGGGGAAATATGAATGATTATAGTACATTCTGAAGTAGTATCAAACATTACATATTGATGAAGCAGACATTCGCAATTTGCCTTCACGAATTATTCCCCAACAACGAAGTGAAGAGGTGGCTTGGATGGTATGTAACATTCAACCTCCACTACCTTGGTGTTCAATATCGTCTCCTTCCCTAACCACTCCACACTATTTTCTGTGCCCTATATAAAAATTTGTGACTCTAGATGAGTAGCAAGTTCTACCTTGATCCACCTTTTTGGGAACTGATTCAGTGAAGGGAAAGTGCGGAGAAAAATCAATATTCATATCAAGGAACTGTGAAACGCACAATGTTTTGTTTCCGAAGTGTGTTAGTTTTCCGTTTAAAGTTTTGCGATATCATGTGATTAATTCACCACTACCAACAATAATGCATCTTATATCATGTCTCATATTACACTGTTAGTCGAACCTTGCTCTATATTGTTATTGAAGGATGTCCTGAAACTGAGCTCTGCAATAACATATTTTGATTTTGCTGTTTTAAAACTGCACTTATCACGAAGTATATACTAGACGACTACAGGATTGTCATTCGGAATGTTTTTCCTTGAACATTTCTAGTTGGCAAACCGGAATATTCAATCGATTTTATTTACATTGCCGCTATTAACCATTGTGACACAGTAACCAGCTTATGATTCAGGTTACAGTCTTTGATTTTACAGCAACAGTCGTCGAAGCTTCTCTCATTTTGGACTCTAAGGATCCCTCAAAAAACCTCATTACGCTTTGAGCAGAAGGGTCGTGTCAACATAGAAGGAAAGTGGTGTAAGTGGAGGTGATGAAAGGAGAATTAGAAGCGCTCGACCTACCTATTAACGTAGTAAAACGACCGAGCACTTCGGAGTTTAGGCTTTCGACCACATAGTGGGTCCCCCAGCCTTAACGTCGTATTCACCCATTATCATTCTGGCCTCAGCAGAGTACGTGGATGGAAAGGAAGACAGGGACGTTTATCCGTTTCCAGACCCACAGCAAATCGTGGGGGCTATCTCTTCGTACCGTGTACCGCCGTAACGATTTTTAACTCTCACAGCAAAATACGTTTCAACAACAATTGTTTCAACAACATGTGCTTTGAATCAATTACGTTCATTATATATTAATGTAGAATGTAATATGAGAGAGCCTAAGAAAGAATTGCAAATATTTTTGCTAGCTTTTATTTGATTACAACTGCAATTGAATCAATTGAGGATAGTACTACAGTTCTACTCTGGGTCACGAACATGTTAAGGAATTTTCATTCAGTTCATTTTTGGTCAAGCCAGGGATTTAAACATCAGAAAAAACATTTTTAATACTTAAAGTAAAAAGTAAAGTAAAGTAAACAAGGAATTTCGCCTTGGATTTTCCTCCGACAACCCGGAGGTGTCGCGGACGTCGCCAGCCGTCCTCTAGAGAGGATCGGAACTAGGTCTGACGATTTCGCTCGTGGCTTCCCATTGCCTCACGCCTCTGGGTTGGGAGCGTTTTGGATTCACGTGATATCGAGATCAGAGGTGAACTGTCTAACGACAGGACAGGTATACAACACTTGATAGGATTTTGGCCCTAATCATTGGTGCCAGCCGGATTCGAACCGGGGCAATCAGTACTCCCACTGAAAGTAAACAGCTAAAGGACTGACGCCCCAGCTCGCTCGGACAACCTGCCCCCCATTTTTTTAATACCTATTTATTGTTACAATTGTAAAGAATATGAAATCTAGTAACTTTACTTTAATTCACAATTGTTTGTTCATAGATCACCATCTACCTCCATGAAAGAGTTCACTATTACTACTATAGCAATACTACTATAGTACTAGCTTCAAGAGTTTCATCCTCTTCAGTTTTTGCACCTCATCGCTGTTGTCCAAGAGTGAAATGGCTTCGACGTTGATGTGATTGTGGAGCCGATTTTCGTGAACCAAAGCTCTTTTTGCAATAACCTCGTCGACCATCTCAACCTTGAGCTCGCGAAGCAGATCAATTGTTCGAATATACCATGGGGCATTTACCATGCCTCTCAGAATTTCGTCCTGGTCTGTTAGGATTATTTTGACATTGCTCTTTTTGGTGCAGCCCCAGAAGGGACAGTCATAGGCTCATATTGGTTTAATCACTTGCTCATATAGACGCATTTTAATGTGGACTGGGAGGTGTGAATTCCTTCCCAGAAGCCAATAAATTTTCAGGTCGATTTCTGTCTTCTACTTCCTCACTAACTCCTCAATTTCGCAGTGGCTTCCTCTATGGTATTTCCTGTTGATAGGATTCGTCGTCTATAAACGTAGCTGTGACTGCGTTTGCTGGTTTTGGAAGGTCCCTTGTGAACAGCAGGTACAGGATTGGCCCAAGTATACCGCCCTGCGATGCCTTGCTGCCATTCTCCTTAGCCCGGAGTATTCTGAAAACACCCAATTGGCCAAAAATAATCATCACTAGTTTTATTAGGTTCAGTTTCCTCCAAAATTATTACACAAAACATTGCGATATTTTCTTACGTACTATACAAATTTTATATTGCATAGTAATATTTAATATTAAACACAAGCTATACACTTTTATATTTTACTTTGATTTCACTTTGAAAAATCGGTTTTAAAAAACTAAATTTAGTGAACTGTGTGGACTAGTAATTGGAAATGCCCGGAGTGAGGCGAGTGCTATAAAGCGGTAGGCGGGATGGGGCCAGTCGGCCAACGGACGGTCGTGATGGATGCTATTTCTACTTACTCTGTGTTCCGGGGGGTACATGCTTGTACGGATGTCAGGGAACCCATTTGTCGTTGAAACTTCGGACAACTGATGTGCTGTGCTCGCGCTTGCCCTGTACATTTCGAAAAAAATTGCGTTCTATTCCAAAATGTTTAAGACTAACAGTAGTGTCATAAAACTTGCATTTTAATATTATTCATCGAGTCTGGGAGTCTGTTGAATCTTCTAAATTGTATCGTTCCGTTTAGTTTTGGTCGAGTTTGAAATGTCAACTATGTTAGTAGAGGCACCGCGGCTCTGTACTCCTGGCCAATACAACTGATTTTACGCTGCACCGTGTGCCCCTCAAACGTAGGGTGTTTTAAAGGAAGTCAATAGTTTATTATGTTTGTTAGTTGTTGTTTATTTTGTTTGTGCGTCGTGTTGTGTGTTTGTTTGTGTTATTTTTCATTCGTAAGTTTTGATAAGATGTGTGTGGTTTTGATAATGAACAGAGACCCTCTGGATCAAACATTGAACGTCGTACGAAAGCACGGTTATTATCAAAATCTTCATGAAGAATTTGACTTCAACATCAAATATAAAATTACGGTTACCTAGAATAAATACGTCCCTCGAGTGACTAGACGTAAGAAAGCTATCTCCCCCTCCCCTCCTTAACTCGGCAGATGTGTTTCCCTACGGCTGGGGATTTCCCACTCGAGCGAGATTTGTTTGGCAAGTAATCCGAACTTTTGTATATCTTCTAACGCTGATAAGACTGTCTCTGGGGTTGACGCAAGACTTGATTAAACTAAATCTAATCAAATCATGAAATGAAATAAATAACTACTTTACCATTGTTCTCTCTTCTATTTACAGTCTTGATAAAACATCGGTATTCCCTTGGTGGTAAGAAAGGTAAATCTTCTTACAATGCAAACTCAACAAGTCGTTCCGCATTTTACTTGATTTGATTATCCGAGGACGTAGTGTTTCTCACTGTGAACAAGTCAAGTCTAGAGATAGAAAGTTAGGTTTAAATTTCGAAATGTCTAGTACGCAATGTTTCATACAAAGCATTCAGCTCAATATGAAGATCAAGACAACAAATTCGTAGGATTAGACATTCAAATATTATTTTTAACTTGTCTACTCCACCAGGTATTTTATTGATTTTGACTGTTTCACGTTCCGACGATTGGGACGTAACTCGTACTGCAATGATAATAGAAGAGAAAATTTAATTTCAGCTGTTGGAGGAATAAGATGAACGGATAGAATGAAGAAGTCAGGCGATTGTAAGTGCTAATGACTTAGGACAAAGACTTCTATGAAAAAATCAGTAGACATGGAATAAGTCTAAATGTCAGCATTGCAAAGACAAAAGAGAACAACTACCATAAGGAATGAGCAATGATTCATTTAAGAAAAGGGAGAAAAAGAGAGAGTCGTTTGAGTTAGAGAGTTATAAAAAAAGAGAATTGGGCTAGATTTCTATGCCCGAAAACGAGAAAATCAACATACATACTAATAACGAATAAAGAAGAGATGAGGTTTTCTATTTCTCCTATGTACCTATCTCAAGAATAAGAGAAAACACACGCTGGGGGTGAGATCGCGAGTTCCTAACCATCGCTGCAGTTGTTCAGGGGGCAATCACGCAAGTTACTGTTTTATGTGCTTTGGTAAAGCGTCCCATTTAATGTTCCTTGTGCCTAATGTCCTAGTGGTCCACATTTCAGGCAAGAACAAGTTGGTCAGGCAGGAAAAAGTTGATTCTAGCTCGGTTTTTTCTCCCTCATTGAGCCAGTGGTGAGGTTGCCCATGTGCTGGCAGGTGAGGAAATCTTTGAGGTCCTTAGGTGGAAATCGGATCTCCTAAGATACCCAAAAGGGACCGCACTTTGGGTTATGTGGGATTCAAACCCACTAAAACCTCACCTTCCATTTCCCACAACGGAACTCAGCCTGGAACTGTTTGACACATTACTTCAGGCTGGTTCTAGGGAGGGATTAGTTACTCCTCTCGGTCCGTGTTCTCTCAGCTCTGCCTCTCCCGCTCCTTCACAGCCTTTATATTCAGGATCTTTTCTGAAAAGGATGCTACGGCAGTCCAGTTCTGTTCACGCTCAAGCATTTTACATAAGATACATTCTGGTGTCATGTCCTGAGGTTATAGCTCCAGTGTCTGCTGAAGCCAACTTCTGTTGGCAGCCCAGTATTCACATTTAAAGAAAGTATGGAACACATCGTCATCATCCTCTTCCTTGCAATACAGGCATGCTGGGTCATCAACTTTCACCATCCTATGCAAATAGGCGTAGAAGAGACCAAGGCCTGAGAGGAACTGCGTCTGGAAAAAGTTCACCTACCCATGTGGTCTGTTCATCCATGTGTCGATACAGGGTATTAAGCGTGCAGTCCATCTTCCTCGGTGTTCTCCTATCCACATCTCCTGCCAGTTAGCCATCGTGCGCTGCCTCTCTTCCTTGGCGACTGTATTTTTATTTGTTTCCCCTTTTCTATCGAACTTACGTTTCCGTTCCGCTGCAATGAGTTGTATTGGGATGACTCCCGCAATAACAAGTATGGCTGGTTCCGACACAGTCCTGTATGCACAGGCGATCCGTAGTGGTCCTCTTCGTTGGACTGCTACCATTCTCTTGCGGTAATAGGCGACGTTCAAGGCGTCTGTCCACACCTTCGCGCCATGCAAGAGAATAGATTGGACCACGTTCATCATCAGACGACGCTTGCATGGTCTCGGCCCATTCATGTTTCGCATAAGGTGGCTGAGAGCTGTTGTTTTCCGCGCTGCTTTGTCCGTTTCTTTTTTAATTTGTTCCCAGAATGTAATTTTTGTGTCTAATGTAACTCCTAGATATGTAACAGTTTGTTTGCTAGTGACCCCCGTGCCCTCGATTTGTACTGGGATAATAGGTGGGATTCGCTTTCTAGTAAAAACAAGTACTTCTGTTTTGGCAGCTGCTAAAGTCAACATATGATCCTCCATCCACCTGGTGATTTTCGTCATGACATGGTTCAGTTTACTCTGGGCCAGTTCTGTGGTTCTAGCCAAAATCACCGCCGCAATATCATCTGCATATCCAAAGATCGTGCTGATCCATTACCGACTTTGGATCGCGTAAAATGTCTTGAGTAAATTCAGTACCTTGTACTCGGACGATATAGCTACTAAGGAGATTAAATATTTCGGGGCATTCCCGCCTGTCTCTCAAGAGGCTACTGTCTAAAGAAATGGCATCTCTGATTTGATTATCATTCCCTTTTATGTGTAAAAGTCTCGAGCTGAACTTTGATGATATTGTAAACAAACCACATTTTCTTCTGGACGAATAAAAATTTCTTCGATTTCCTCAGCTTTCTCACACTTACCATTGTTAAGTTGAAGCACAAGGTGCCCACACATTACTTGATGGACTTTTTCTCGTGAATTCTGAAAACTGGTCAGGGGAATTGATTCCGAATTCTAGAATTGTCCTATAGCGTACGTTGTTCACTTGGCGAATATCCTGACACTTACAGGACGTTAGGAGTTTTAAGTTGCATGGCGTAATTTCTGCCGTTTTAGTAATGACTGCGATATGGTATCATCTATGCCGTTATCAGTTCCGAACCATACCATCAGGGACGTTCAATAATTGTATTGTTTGAACATCGCTTTCATTCGTCCAATGCTATTTTGAAATTAAGGACAAGTGAATAGGGAGTGGAAGGAGATTGAAACACATATGACCTGCAATTAAATGCGCCCGATGATGTTGATTAATTTACTACGGGCCGGGGTGCCGTCACAACACACCCCTGTAATCACTCTGAGACCAACACTTCGCGAAGTTCACTAAACACACCGATGTTAGTGGTGTATTGCTCAGGATTTGGGCGTTTCTCGTTAATTTTCCTTGCTAATTGTTGATATAATTGATATTAAGGTTCCCTGACAATCGATGTGAATAAAATTCCACTCCAAAGCCTCCCCAAAGGTTTCAAATTTCATTCTCATTTATGTACAACCACTATTGATAACATAGGGGAGCTTGAAGGACGAAGGGCCGAAAAAACGAACGCAATGAATTTTATATCAGCGGCAAATCAATACTTTGAACACACGAAATACGGCAAAAGATTTAATGACAATACATGACGCTCTATGGTACTGGCCGTTCAACGGAAACGGAAACGCTAATACCTACCTCTTCCGCTCTCACCATTGCATTTTCAGGAACTAAAAGAAAAATATTTGAAAACATTGAAATTCTATTGTGTTAGTACCTCACTGTTGTATGAACCATAACAACTACGGGTATACAAACGTGGGATTCATCTGTCTACATACATGAAAATGTTCCGGGCTATTAAATAAAGTTTCCTATGTTTGTATTAGATGGAGAAAGACTACATTATTGTAAATTGGCTCATCCAACATGTTGTAATTACATTCTGGATATCCGAAAGGAGCTCTATTTCCAATTTCACCTTGGTCGCAGATTGAAAAGTTGTCAGCTATAGGAAATCAATTGCGCAATGTCATTTATAAAAACTATTTTTGATACGAAGTTTGGTGGTATCAGGCAACTACTTACTTCGCCATAAATATAGTTGTAACTCCTTAAACACTATTACTTTACTGTCCTTCAGGCCAAAACAATATCTGGTACCTGAATACCTACAAAGGGATCGACATAGACGTAGAAATCCAAGAATAGAAAATTATAATTTAACGAGGTTGAATAAAACACGTACCTGTGCTTCATTGTCCACAAATACATAACAGAAGTTATGCAAAGCTCGATTTTAGAATGGACTATTGAAGCGATAGATAATTTCATTGCAATTAGATCAGCTGGTTCAACAGTCACAGTTCATTAACTTGTCTTCATTGGTCTTTTCTGTTCTGTTTCAGGCCTACCAGATGGTGCTAGGCTCCGACGAAAGATGACCAGCCAGGATGTGGGTGATTCAGGTGCTGCTTCTAGGCGTTGTTTGCTGTGCCGTCCTTTCGGCACCTGATTGGACGGACTGCCCATCGGCATGTAGCTGCAAATGGACTTCAGGGAAAAAGTCGGCTCTTTGCCGCCATGCAGGATTTACCACAATTCCAGACACTCTTGACTCGGATATGCAAGTGTTGGATTTGAGTGGTAACACTATTCCGTATCTCACGAAAGACGCTTTTAAAAGTGTAGGATTGTTAAATCTACAAAGGATATTTCTAAAAGGTGCGGGTGTGCAAGAACTTCATAGGGATGCATTTAAGGAGCTAACTATCCTTGTTGAAGTTGATCTTTCGGACAATATGATTGCAACGCTGCACCAAGACACCTTTTCTGGAAATGATAGGCTCAAAGTTCTCTATTTAAATGGAAATCCAATAACTGTGCTCAAAGAAGCACAATTCCCACATTTACCCTACTTGAAGTCCCTTGAAATGCAACATTGTCAAATAGCATCAGTGCATAAAGATACATTTAGGCACCTGCCAGCTCTAGAATCGCTGAACCTGAACGGCAACCGACTCAAAAAAATCTCTGAAAACGTGTTTCTTCCTCTGCCAAAACTAAAAAGCTTATCACTGGACGGTAACCCATGGAAGTGCGATTGTGACTTGAGAGGGTTTAGAAATTGGTTGTTAGCTTCTAATTTATATTCTCATCCGTTAACATGTACCGAACCGAGTGAATTGACTGCACAGAATTGGCAAGAGGTAACTCCACCGGAGTTTGCGTGCCCACCTATCGTTTATGTACCGGAATCTATGCTCCAAGAAGAGCCTGGTGTAAATATTACTCTTAAATGTAGAGTTCAGGGAGATCCTGAGCCAAGTGTGGCCTGGCTATACAACGGCCGACCCGTAGGAAATAGCTCTACGTCTCAAAATCAAGACCAAGTGCTATTGGTAGAAGAAGAAGATGGTGACGTAAAAACCGAGAAGTGGACAACTCTAAGTTTGATTAATGTGAGTGAGTCAGAAGCTGGTGAGTATACGTGTATTGCGAAAAACAATCGAGGGAGTGGAGCGGTAAATGTAACGTTGATTCTACCTGAGGTTGTCATTGCCACGACACTGAGCAAAACCGAAACTTGGTTCGTTTGGGTAGCATGGGTTGCATCAACAGCAGTAATAGTGCTACTTGTACTTATAGTATTTTGTATTCTTTGTAGAATAAGGGGTGGAGGTGAGAGGTATCACAGAAAAGGAAAAATCAAAAATAGTACTAGCTACACGGACCAAGATAAGAAATTATTAGACGTCAGTATAACAACGACAGACAGACAGACAGAAAGTTGCGAAGGATTGGGATCCCAGGCTGATATGGAACTTCTAGAGCATTCACTTCAATCGATACCTCTGGAAGTATGTGACCAGCCAGTCCACATAACCATAGAAAGTCATCCTGCAGAACCTCCTGCTGTGTCAGTGTACCAACCCCCGCCTGAGTTCTCAACAACGCTTTTACCAGCCGGAGCCTTCGGGAATATTTTTATTTCGGTCTCGGTCTCCCAAGAGGAACCACCGAGGTACCCTGATCTTCTGGACCTCCCTCATCGAAAAAGCGTGAGTGTGGCGACTGACCCGCCTTACTTTGCAACTTTACCTAGGAAATCTCGGGTCAAAGAAGATCCTGTTGTGCGAGTGGGACCCCAGTATGATAACATGGGACCCCGGGTCACGGCTGCCGGCAGCTCCACTCTGTCCCTTCCAGACTCAGTTCACAATGAAGAGGACATACCTCCTCCACCACCACCCCCTAACTGTACTCCTCTCACTGTAGAGTACGTCTCGTTGTGAACATACAACCGAACATTGGATGAACTATTTTTAACGTTAGAAGGTATGTGGCTGTAATTTGCATATCATACCCAATTTCGACAATATAACTGCGGATAAAATCTTGGGGTGAAAACTGAATATAATCTTGCTGAAGTCATGGGAAATAAATTCTAATTCGTGATTGATAGCTAAAAAAATACTTGGATTGAATGTACCTACTCTGATAAGTTATTGTAAATATTCCACTTGTAAATATAATGTTTCCGGTTAGAAGGAGTGAATGCTCGAGTTTTTTAGTTTGTCTGTTTGTTTGTTTTTTATGTAACTTTTTGATAAGTACACATTCTATATGAACTGACCAGGTGATGATTTGTTTATAAGAGAACCAGATCAAGAAGGATTAATGATCTTGGTAGTTGAAATGTTATTCTCCCATTTCTTTAGAATATAGACAAATTTATACGTTCTGTGCTGTTTGGCACTTAGTTCGAGGTGATTATTTGTACAATCTTTGAAGATCCATGTATATTTGCCAACATATCCCGTTCTAACCTAATACTCTGTACCAGTTAGTTATAGATCTGAAAGACACAATAGAAATTGGAGAGTGAATCGCTCTACATGAATATTTCTGCTGCGAGGACGTAAACGAGGCAAACACATTTCGTTGGATTATATGTTTAGAATCGAACAGAGTGAGGACTTACGTAAAACCGAAAATAGGTGTGGATTTGCCTTTGATAATACTTCTTTTGTTGAGGAACTTCTTTTGTTTTCTTTTTTTGACAAACTAATACATAGTAGGGTTTGTTCGAAATTATCGACTATCTGTAACGTTGTCCAATGATTCCAGATTCAACCACACGAATCCACACAAAAAAGATGTATGATGACGGAAGCATTTTCAAAGAAAATGGGCTTTGAATTTCATTAGTTTTGTTCTGACTAATGCGATAGGAATGGATGATGGTTATAGTTGGTTCAAAAAGTCACTGCATTTGAATCATTTGAGTCAGAAGTCATGATGATCGTCTTATTCTCCCCCACATTGATTGATTTCAAAAGTTATCAGTTGGATGATGAAGATAATTTTATTTATTATACAACTTTTATCGATTCCACGATACTGGAATACCTACCATAATCTATCTCATTTTTGTAATTCTTCACATCGCATTTGGAAGTTAAGTGACATTAAAACTATCCTTGAAACTAATGGTCGAATAGTTCTGATTTCAAGTTCCACGTACTACATAGCTCTTTTTTTTATTCATTTCGGTTCACATCTCTCGCCATTTTACAATAGTTGGTTAATTTCCGTCTCAAAGAAAGCATTACATATTATTCAATAAACATTATTTATATTAATGCGGAATCAACTGTGCATTCGGTCTTCAACTATTGTGTTGTACCCCATCCCGAAACGGAAATAATTGTTATCTCTGTTACGATGTTACATGTTAATGTATTTTGATGGCCTAACGTCTTCTAGGTGTTGTTTGCTTGACAGCCACAAGGGAATTACTCTCGTGATAGTATTATTTATCAAGTCAGTTTGGATAAATGGCTCCCCACCGAAGATCTATTGTCTCGTCATTTTCATGAGTTCTTGAATTAATAAAAAATACTAAAACTACTTGTTGCGATTGTTGGCTAGGTCAGGTATTACGTATTTAGATGGATAAATTATTTTAATTCCTAGAAATGTACCTGTCAAATGTCCAACAAAATGACTGCTTAGTTCTAGCTAATAACATTTCCGGAAAGTGCATTAATTTGATTTAGGGCACCGATCGAACTCCTTCGCATATGAATTCATGTTCATCATTTTTCGAAATTATTACTGTAGATTATTGAGAATTCGTTGTCTGCGAACCTTTTTTTATGTTATTGACAACGAGGTAAAATCTCTACCACACAGATTGTTAACGATTCCGGTTTCATTACACCCAATTTGGTTAGTTCCGTCTTTCAGTTGCTTAAACGTATCTGCAAGGTTGCTGTTTGTAACTATAGCCACTATCCGCAAAAAAATTAGACCATTTCGAGTATTGTAATATAGTTTCATCTCACCGATTCTTATTGGCACAACCGTGACAGAGAGGCTGATATTGTGATTGGTAAATAATTAAAAATGCCAACATTCGAATGTCTTCCTACATAGAAGAAGAACGGTAGGTAATCAAGTGATTCGTTTTTACCGGAGAGGGTGGGAGTTTAGATCCGTTATTATTTGTAATCAACGCGATGAATATATGATGTAGTGAAGATATTACCCTCAAACCTTCATCACCTCCTCCTTTTTTTAATTTAATTTAATTTTTATTTTTAGTGCCTACTGGTTTTTGTCTGTGTTGAGTCGAAAGGGAGCACAATAGGTTTTTTTTAGTAATATTGGGTGAATTTTCGTACTTTATAGTTGTCACAAGGTCCTAAAAACGTAGTTCAAGGACGTGTATTGGCAACAGTACAATGTAGATAGGTTTATCTATATAAATATACAGTTTTTACGTACTCAAAATCAAAGCCAATGGGGTTCATAAAATAAAGACTGGAATTTCAAATAATAGTTTCGAAAAATTAACATGATGAAATATATGTTATAACCAATTTATCAAATTTTCGTGAAGTTATACAATGCTAACAATTCAATTAAGGATGTTCGCGCTTAGTTTGAGTTTCTATACTTTGTGGTTGACAAAAAGGATATTGAAAATGGTTATCTAAGGACCTCAGTGATTCTTCTTCACTCATTTCGAGAATTTAAAAGATCCTCCACAACAGTTGAGAGTTTATCAATAAACTATTGTCGAAAACTGACATACGTAATTATCTAGAATATTATTTTTCTAGTTTGATTTATTTATGAAGGCGCACGTACAACGAATCAGTGGTACTAATGATTTGGGTATTTGTAATCTCTTTCTATGAAGCGAAATTACAACAATAGGATGACTGTGGTGGAAATCGGAAATCATTTCGTCATATTAATTTTAATTTTTCAAATTCGCAATGAGTTTGAATTAGCAGGATATCAAGGTCCTCGACTATAGTGGAACTTACAACAACACACTTCCTTGATTGTTATAACTAAATATTCATACGATTAGAACACCTTTCTTGGGCGATACGAGGAATATTATGCATGTTCCTGCACTACCTCTTTATAGGACTGAAGGTAACATGTGAATGATAATAAAAGTGTTTTATCAATCGCGAACCAATTATTTTTCAAATTCCTTAGAGCACATTCGAGTGATCCATTTATTGGCAGTCAAGTAAACAAAACAACTTCTTTGTTCCACTTTCGCTGTTTCCAGAATATTTGGTGTAATCATAATGAATGTTCTGTGTCGACACTCAGTGTTTACTGTTCACTACTAGATTTATATTGTTGGACACAACAGCACTGACGAAGCCGTTTGTATGAATAGATCTTCCTCCGAAATTGTGTACGAAATAGAGAAGTATCGAATTTCCTCTCCTAACCCTCCTTTTTGTCTCAACTACTTTAACAAACTATTCAATTTTTATTTCGAAGTTGCATTGAAAATAAAACTGTAGAGATCGAACGGTTCGACGTTTGAACTGAAGGTAGACTTCAGTATCGTTTCCAGTAAATGTCCTTCAATATATCTGGGAAATGAGAATAGCTAAAACCCATACGTGTATGTACTGTAACTCGCGAAATAAGATTTCGAAACTATATGGAAACACTATGTACTTTTTACCTGTTTAGAAGCACTTTGTCAGAGGCCTATGCTTTGTCAATTCTCGTGACATGTAAAAACACCCAACTTTTACTACTTTACTTGCAAGTTTGAACATTCAACATTTGCATATCCTCTTCTTGAGTTTCTTGTATATTTCGTACGTTATGTTGATTCAATGCTTAGACATGCTGTCACTACAATGTTATAACGTAAGGACATTTATTATTAGTGTTTAGTTGTAGATCAATATATTTAGTGGCTCCAAGCTAATGTTTAATAAAAAGAATTATTTGAATTATACCTAAGGTTTATTTGTACTCAACACAGAAAAATCATTCCGTTTTCAACTCGAATTCATTTTTTGATTGTGGTAACCATAACAAATAACTTAAAAAATGATAATTCTTTTTTAAATATAGAAACTTACTTTTTTTTAAACGTAAAATCGGATTTTATTTTGAAATTCCACTAAAATTTGTCACCTCAATCGATTTGTTGATAGCCCGTAATCCATTCATTGTTTTCAACGCTGATTCACATAATTTTATCCGTTGTTTTTTTTTTTTTATCATTATTTTTTTAGTGGTTTGTCGAAATTATATAACAAACTAAAGAGGTACAAACCCTGACCTTGTACAACTGTAGGGGTTGGGCATCACTTTTGACAGCCCAAAAACGTCGAACTTCTCAGTTGCTGTTACACTTTTTTCTCTCCATTTTTAAACACACATTTTCTCGTCGAATAATTCTTCTACTACGAAAGTTTTAAAAGGGTAGTCGTCGGTCAAAGTTTATTCCAACTTGGCAAACAAACTTATTTCTCCTGTGATATTATTGTATCATCTACGTTTATCAGATGACGTTTTTCCGGACTCAGGGGCACGAATTGCGTGGGAGATCCGTACAGCAACATCCAGGATAGTTGTGCAATGTTGTTAGCAGCTATGCATCTTTGTACGACACATCTTCACAAAGTCTCCACAGTCTTGCACCGTTTAGACTCTGTCAGGGCTTAAGATGGTTTTCCCAAGTGTGACGATATTATTGGCTCAATATTGATTATAAACTCTCCTTACAAGTGACAGATCGTTGTGTGTTGAGGCCACAACAACAGCTTCACCTTCTCCATTGCTGCCTTTCTAATAATTTCCCCATTCTCATCCCTCATTTCCTACATCTGTCTTGACATAGAATAAAGACCCCTGGGCAAACGGGTTTTTTTTACCGTCTTTTGCTGTGCTTCATGTGGTGAATGACTTTATGTCTCGTTCAAGGAAGAATGATTTACAGTTGTAAAACAATTGTTATTACGACCTTGACGAGGAACAGACGCAGCCTAACTTCAAACTTCGTCCCAATTACGAAAAAAGGGGGACTCAAAATTCTTTAGCACAGAGCAGAAAACTACTTGAGCATATTTAACCTTAACAGGGAATCGTCTAATCATCTAGATGTTAAAGTGAAAAAATTTAGTAGAGCTTGTGTAAAGCCTAGTGTAGAGCACTACATTGGGTGTTGCTGGAAGGATTTTTCAACCAATTTGACTGGGACAATAGTAATACCATTCCTACTGCCATTGAAAAAGAAGAAATCTGTGGAGCTGTCCCTTGAAGACGGTTTTTGGAGTAAATCATATAAAATATGTACTTCTCACTCGTAAGTTTATTTATTCGAAATTTCAATTATATGCCCTTTACTCTTTTTAAACGTAATTCGGATTTTTAGTGAGTGCTCAAAGAAAATAAAGTTACCATTATGGCTTCAAAATTTAAATTTTCTATCTAAATACGCCTTGAGGGTCGAGCTGAAGTATGAGATTGTTCTATGACAATCAATCCTCATCCTCCACCTTTACGTTCAGTTGCCGACGTGACAGAACATGCGAGACCAACCCACGGATGGCCGAGTAAACGACCATACCACAACTGCTGAGCAAATGCACTAAGGGCAATCAACAAGTCCTCGTTGATTTCTACGACCTGGGCAATATTGGCGAATACCCATGCAACTGCTCCCACGAAATTGCGGTTAGTAGGTCTCCTGAGGTTGTATTCATAAATCGAGGCCACAGAGGGAGGTTCGTAGGGCACACCTAGGACCAATGACAGCATTCTCTGAAGTGTCATCCCGTTCCTCAATTATTTTCGTGATTATGCTTCTGTATGCGCTATTATAATTATCAATATTTTCTGCCTTCTCCCCGTGCCGTAACACATCAGTCTTCAGTTGAGACAGAAGGCCCAGGGAGGAGCGCTGAATGGTGGACTGTAACCTTCCGCTATCTGCCAGGATTGCATACTGGCCATGCTGCTAAAAGCCGGACCGCAGGGAAAGAAATTTTATGTCGAGATTTTCTGCCATGCACCATGGTAGTAAAAGCCAATTTTCATGAATCGTCGTTTTACGAGTACATCATCTATATACATTTATTTATTACATACAAAAAGGAGTAAAACCTCACAAATCGTTACAGAATGCCTCAAAATTGATTTTCACGAAGAATCTTTTTAAATTATAATTTCAAAATTGTTGGAGCCATTGCAACATTTTCCGAAGAAAATTGAGTAAGACCGTGCACATCTGTTGCAAATAATACGCCGTACCCTTAATGGGCACATTGGAAATTCACTGGGGTAGAGGAAGGAAAATGGCAAACAGAGAGAATAAGGTTACTAAAAAAATCAATTTGGTAGGAAATCGAAGTGCGAGGCAAAAATTTCAGATTCTCTGGTGTTCAGATATGTTGAAAAATCATCAGTTTTATAATCTTAATATCTTATGTTATGAACTCTTCTACCCTACAGACAAACGTTTTGCTCTCCTGTAGAAATTATAACTAAACAATATATTTTCAAAAAACATTAACTGATTTGCGTACCACATTTATAATGAGCTCATTATGCTTCATGCTCGCATGAAGAGACTTAGCGAAAGGACTAAAAGTTGTTTTTTTCTTTCGGAAACCATTCGGTTCTGGAAAGTCAGATAAAATTCATACATTATTTTCCTTAGTTTTATAGTAAGCGTTAGTTGGTGTGCCAGTAAAATGTGATAAGATGTGAAATTTCTAAATTCAAAATAAAAGCAGGGAGAAGTAACATCCAAATCGCTAAAATGGATGTACAATCACAAAATATGATTGCTAGAAATTCGGCGACACGGGGTTTCTCAAACACAAAACTTCTTTGGATGAAAAACATTTCAATTTTGTCGCAACCTATTTTAAATATGATCATTGTCTAATTGAAGTTTCATGAGATATTCAGAATTGTACAAGTCAAGGCTAATATTGATTGAAATGATCACGCGTGCAGTTGTTAAAGGTGTGATATGATATTAATTTGGAAGAATTCTTATACTCGGTAAAACAGGAGGAGCCTAAATAGCAGTTCGTTAGCCAAACCTTTGCAGAAATAGTACAAGCGCCCGAAATTCTTTCTGTATGAATCCCAAACAAGGTGGTTTTTTTTACTCTCCACAACGAGTTTCTCCTGTTAACAAGGGACAAAGGTTGTGCTGGAGGGGCGGATGGGACGTGGTGATGGTACCCCCTGCGGTCAGGTTAAATATTCACCAAAAACTTTCCGTTTTCACATTACTTTCATAAACCGTGAGTTGTACAAAGAGTTTCTCAAAACCCAACCACCTAGCAAGAAGAGTTTAAAATTTAACGTAATTGGGGTGAGAGATAATAAAATCCGTGGACCCGCTGTAGCAATATTTTTATTATGCTGACTATTTTCACACTGCATTGGTTAGTAACCGATACAACTGTTCACCTAACTGACAAAATGATGTGCCCAATTCAACGACAACTTTTCATTTTGTGGATAAAGTTGGATTGATTGCCATTGGTGTGACTTGGTATCACAAATGTTGTCTCCAGATCCTGACATTTTAATTCATCTTATACGGATAAAAGCCAGGGAAAAATAATTCTTGATTTAGTCTCTCATGATGGGGTTTTTTGAGGAACAGGTCCGTAGACTTACGGGACTCTAGCGCTTTTGCTATGGTAACGTTGTATTCATACCTTGCATATATCTCTAATTGTGGTTTTTTAGGCAAATAATTTCTCTCCTCCACATTCCCAATCTAAACCTTTTTCATTCTATTTTCCCAGTTGCTGGTCAAGTGTAATCCATTGCCGATTGCGATCAGAATACGGCATTGGAGCTTAGATGAAACATAAAATTAACTTAAAAGAAAACCCATTAAAGTCCACCGAGACCGACAGAATTTTTATTTTCGAATTTATTCTGTATATTTAGGATCTTATTTATGAATTTTAAACACAAATTTATTTTGGTTCAAACTCAAAAACTGTTTAAATTGTTTTTTTTTTTTGGTCTGTGTTTTGTAATTGATCATTTCATTTCTTGTGCTCTTTCATCCAAGTTGCTGACACAGCAAAGAGTCGCCTTCAGCGTGACTTATAATTACGATAAATCCAGTGCGTATTGTTGTGTACGTTGTATGAGGAAAGATTTACGGTACCTATCTTTGAACTTGGTTGACGTGGTTGGGGTGTTTCTCTTTCGCGAACAATGAACATTTTAATTATTCGAGAGAATTACTGGATAACCAAGGACATTTTTTTTTCTCCCTCTCTGAATTAAACTGTCCTCAGGTCAATGTGAAAACTAACGAGAGAACGGAGTTTCCCTTTGGAGAGCGGAAAGCCTCTCACGCTATAATGTACCAACTTGATCAAGCAGATAGGATACTAACTTTTCACCGATAAATCAGAACTTTACGGTGCCCTATTTAGTCTTGATGAACGACCTCCAGCTCGTAGCAGTTCCACGAATGGGATTAACACCCATGCATTACCAAATATTGATTTCCTACCATAAGCAATCAATGACAGGGGAACTCATACGGTACTAATTCCAGCAATCGGTAGCGCCCCTTTGTATTTCACTCATAAAAGAGAGTAAATGTCATTTTACGTTTTGATTCAAAAACTGCACACGTGAATAAAAAGAACGATTTTGGCTTACGGCTAAACAAATTCATTTTTAGTACGTACAAGAAGTGAAGAATTAAGTACAAGAAGAAGAAGTAATAAGAACGCAGATATTTTAATTTTATACCCTGTACATATTTCAAACATTAAATTTATGTACGTGGTGGCACCATTTTGCCAACTCAGTTATGGACAACAAATAAAAAGAGATCATGTTCTAATATGAATGAAAACAGTTTCCACCGAGTTCATAATGGTTCAACTCTTTAGTAACAATATTAGAACAAAATTACTGTCAACATTTGTAACTGCAATGTACGATTTAGTCACCCAATTTTACAGTTTTCTGATGTTAGGATACAAAATGTCTATAATAAGCGATGAGATTTACTTTCGTAATCGACTTTAGTTTTAGTATGTAAAAAATGTTTGCGATCGATGGCCAGGGAAAAGGAGCCAGGTTTTGTTGTTGTTGGATACTAAACCTTCTGTTATTTTTACAGGGAAATAGCATTGTGACGATTAAACTGAAACTTTGAATAATTTAAATATTTTATTCGAATAGTTCTGAAGTGAGTGCAGTTAAATGATGATGAACAAGAGGCATTGAAAATATAAAGTACCTACGTAATGACAAAAATGGGTAAATGGCGAATAACTAGTAAAGTACAGACCTAATATTAATGAATTCTACATATCGTCATGAATATTAATCAGACTGAGTTCAATTCAGCAAACAATTTCTTTCGAACATTATAACTTTTGTCTAATGAACCATTGAAGACAAGAAGAATAAGAAGATCATAGCTCCAGAGAAGAACGAAAACTATAACTGAAGACTGCTCTCCACACTCAACAGAATTCGACAAATTCTTGGAAGAATTGAAACACCCAAGGCAAGTATTACTAATATCAGAAGAAAAAAGGCAATTGTATTTCCCATTCCCAACAGTGTCTTCGCTGATTAATCTACCTTTACAAGTAGCTGAACTGTTCCTCCAGGTTTGTATTTTCCTAGAAGTATGGAGTTCCACTATTGGTTGAAATGAGAACAAACAGATCAATATCCGCATGAAATCGTATTCGCAAATCATAATATACCAGGAATGTTGCACCCATCATTTTTTAAACTTTTTTGTCAGGCTTAAGACTATTGATTCGCCTACTTGGCATTGATGTGATCCTCCAAGTTTCACTCCCTTGAAACCATCCAGAACTTTAAGATGAAAACAGGGTTGTCCTAATGTCTTCAACCAAATTACTAGAGTTGTACAGGGTGCGGCAGCATAACTTCCTTTTTTTAAAACTTAATAAAACGCATTGTATGAATCAGAAAATTTTTATTCGTTTTTTATAATATAGGCACATACATAAAGTTTTGTTTTACCCAGTTTCGAAGATCAAATCAGGTAGGTGACGTCCCCCATTCTCCATACACTGAGTAAACCGATTTCTGGCGTTTGTCATGACTCCAGCCAGCATAGCAGGCGTTATGTTGGCAATTTCTTCCTGGATATTGGTCTTCAAATCTTGTAGGGTCCTTGGACAGTTCACATAAACACGGGATTTCAATAAACCCCATAGAAAAATATCACAAGGGTTCAAATCGGGAGAGCGGACCAGCCACTCCAAATCGCCCCTAATTGAGATAAGGCGCTCTGGGAAGTGTTCCCTCAAAACAGTCACCGATGGACTTAAGGCACATTTGGTTCCAACAAGACGGTGCAACGGCACACACTTCAAGAGCTATATAACTAAAAAACTAAACGCGTAACTAACTAACTTCCTCATAGAAAAATATCACAAGGGCTCAAATCGGGAGAGCGGACCAGCCACTCCAAATCGCCCCTAATTGAGATAAGGCGCTCTGGGAAGTGTTCCCTCAAAACAGTCATCGATGCTCCTGAAGTGTGTGCCGATGCACCGTCTTGTTGGAACCAAATGTCCCTTAAGTCCATCGATGACTGTTTTGAGGGAACACTTCCCAGAGCGCCTTATCTCAATTAGGGGCGATTTGGAGTGGCCGGCCCGCTCTCCCGATTTAAGCCCTTGTGATTTTTTTCTATGGAGTTTTTTGAAATCCCATGTTTATGTGAACTGCCCGAGGACCCTACAAGATTTGAAGACCAACATCCTGGAAGAAATTGCCAACATAACGCCTGCTATGCCGGCTGGAGTCATGACAAAGGCTAGAAATAGGTTTACTCAGTGTATGGAGAATGGGGGACGTCACCTACCTGATTTGATCTTCGAAACTGGGTAAAACAAAACTTTATGTATGTGCCTATATTATAAAAAACGAATAAAAATTGTCTGATTCATACAATGCGTTTTATTAAGTTTTAAAAAAAGGAAGTTATTCTGCCGCAACCTGTACAATTACTTGTTTGTACCAAACAACAAACCGTATCAATGAGCGAATCAGATAACTCATGTTACGTTGTAATGAAGTTTCAGCTTTTTATTGTGCTGATAAATTATTAACTTTAGTAACACTAATGACAAAACCATCAGAGTCAAGAGTAAAATTGGGAAAATAGGAATAAATTCGAAAATAAAATTAGATACAATTTATTAATCGACAATGTAAGATTAGTAAATAAAGTTTAACTTTAGTGAAATAATATTTAACAACATCTAAAAATTATGGTCAATCAATAAAAGAAGTACTACTGAGAAGTAGTGATTAAAAATTAACTAAGGGTTTTTTCAATAATTTGTATTTATTTGTTTTTGTTCAAGGTTATTAAATATCGTTCAAAAATGTCAAATGACAATAAGTAGACTCTATGTTGAAAACATTAGCTGTTTCCAATTAAATTCAAAGCTCCAGAGCTTTTTTTTTTGTCCTCCAAACGAGGAAAACCCAAAAAAGTAATTTCGTTACCGCAAACAAACTCAACGTTGAGTTTTCAAATCTGGTTGGGAACTGAGGATAATATCCAGTGGAAAGACAGAAAGTGATAAATTCATGTTAAAACACATTTGCGTTGATCTCGCGAAAATGTCAGATTCAACTAAAGATCCGTCCGTCATGCTTTACTGTTAGAAAGTTTACTACTACTTCAACGATGAACTGTGGCTTATTTTATAAACTTGTGTAATTTTCTCAAATTTATTTTTTTTTTCCGAAAAATTCTTTATTAGAAACATAACATAACAGCTGAGCATAGCCCATCAAGTTAATTTACATTAATACAGTAAACTACAGTTTGTAGAGGTAATAGCCCAATGGCAACTACTCTATATGATCACTTCAAACACTTGTCACATTGTCACGCCACAAGGTCGAGAGGTTTTGTTCTATCCAGACGTCGGATGACGTTGCTGTTGTCTAATAATCGTAGAGCTTCTGGGTTCATATGTTGATGAAGCCTCTGCTCGTGTTTAGCGGCAAATAGTTTGATCACCTCACTGACTGGTTCTATCTTGAGGTCCCGATGGAGGTCGTCATTACGTACGTACCAAGGAGCGTTGACAATACTCCTTAGTACCTTGTTTTGAAATGTTTGGATTATTTTGATGTTGGTCTTTTTTGTACAGCCCCAGAGTTGAATTCCATATGTAAAAACAGGTATTAGAATTTGCTTGTAGAGCAGCAATTTGTTATGTAGGGATAGTTTGGAATATCTTCCAAGCAACCAATACATTTTTCGGAACTTGATGTTTAATTCTTCTTTTTTTTAATGACGTGCTCTTTCCATCTCAGTTTTGCATCAAGAGTCATCCCAAGATACATTGCTGTATTGGCAAAACGAATTTCTCTTCCGTTTAGTAAAACTGGTATTTTAGTTATACCAGTGGGCGTGGGCCAGTGGGGTTTTAGTGGCGTGGTGGGCTTGTTCGTGAAATTGATGTGAGCCGATTTCTGCTCATTGACTTCTTTGTCCAAGTACTGACGTTATTAATAGTCCCCTGTAGTTTCCTAGTTGCATCCTCTACTGTATCTCCTAGTGCTAGAAGTGCTGTATCATCGGCGAAAGTTGCCACTATTGTGTCGTTATTGGTAGATATATCACGTGTATACAGAAGATAGAGCAAAGGGCCAAGCACGCTACCTTGCGGGACACCTGCCCTTATCTTCCTGAGACTGGAATACTCTCCCTAATGTTTTACCCTGAAATGTCTTTCAAATTTATTAATTTTTTTCAGGTAGGATTCAGATTGCTGTAAAATAATATCTAAACCCTCTAATTTTGGGCCCTCTAGGTCGGTCGGAAGACGTTTTCTCCAAAACACGGCCATTTTGAACGGACAGATGTATCATATTCAAAATCAGAATACAGAAATCTTCCAGATTGCTGCAGCGATCTGTCATTAGCCCTATCAACCAACTTTTTTAGCTCTGTAACTATTTCCGTTCTAACAACAGCTATCGGTGAGTTGTTTCGGAAGCTGATGGTCTTCCTTGTCTGAGACTACGAGTGCTACAACCTAGTGCTGAAAAATCAACTAAAACTCAAAATTACTCAGACTATTCAACAAATTCAAAACTTTTGTTCGAAGAAGAATAGTGGTGCGTTTCAAGTGAACGGTTGAACTCAAAAAAATAAAAATTCTCCTAAATCGACGATTATGGAGTGTGTTTAGAAATAATTTCGTACATTTTTTAGAACAATCGTCGCATTTTAGCCACTCTGCAGACAGTCAACGCTTGCAAAATAAGCAGATTTCTGTTCGCATTCTCGGCTGCTACCATCCGTCATTCCGCCACCAAACAATTAAACCACCAGGGTTCCAGAAAGTGGAAAACTGCTTTTTTCTGTCTTCCTTTTTTCAATCTAAATTCTATTTCACCTTAAGAATCAACTTGAAAGATTAATAAGAAGATTTTTCTCCATTTTACCGGGGTTCCCATGATTGCATTGTCTCGCGTTCTTTCTTTGAAGGGACTCGGGCTATAATGGACCTCATCAGCCACTCTTGAGCTTCCCCTGTAGGTTCCGATATTTTTATTTTCGTTCCTACTCATTCGACAGATTGCTCTTAGCAGCATAATTTACGCCCTCATCTTCTTCTAGATGTAGAATGAAGTCCGACTTAAACAACGGACACAATCACAAAATCCGCTGATTCTGAAATGTTGGACCAATTTAAAGTGAAATTCAACAACAACGTTCGATGAAGTTTATGTTCCTCACAGTTTGCTCCGAAATCATTGAGTTTATGTACACTTGAGTAGACGTATAGGTGGACACAGAATTAAAATTTGAAATGCCCGATTGGCAAGAACTCACCATTGAGAAACACCATAATCAAAAATGACCGATTTCGGAGAACTTTTGTTTTTTGAGTTCAACTTTCCATCGTATAATACGCGTATAATACAATTATTTTTGATACTTTGCTTATATGAACTTGCTGAGGACATGAACAGTTCATCTCAGTGAACAGTTACAGTTACTGTTATACATGTTATACGCTACGATCACTTAAATGAATCGAATGATCTCACCTACATCGTCAAGTGTTCATTTTTCCCAAGTTAGGAAAACGATCATCAAGTGTGTGATCGAAATCAAGTATGTGTCTGTATGAATCACAACGATCGACTACCTGATATAATTTCTTCGTTTTTTGACATCATCATATTTTCAAAACTCCAAATTGTCAAACGCAGCTCTCTAAATTACTTCGAAACATTTCTGAGGACCTCATTCTTTGTAATAATTTAAGAAGAAACTGTACAAATATGCTCATAAATGAAAATGACGGTTTATGTACATGTCACTCAAGAAATCTATAATGAAAAGACTTACTATAAAGTCATTAAAATTCAATTTTAAAATACGACCTAGACGTAGGGTTAAAGTGAATTTAGCACTGTTCAAGAAATTATGCTATGCAGGGCGCTTACCACCAAAACCTGACCGAGCAATCCTTCAGCCACGCCTATGTTTACAAATATAGTTGAATAAAGTTGTTTTTTTTCTGTCTGAAATCAATTGAAAATGGAAATTATTTTGAGGGCGATGAGTCTTTAGAAAAAGATTGGATATAAGTGTTGTCAATCACTTTTAATTATTTTCGTTTATCTTCGGAGGTGAAGTTTTTTCTAAATATTACTCGCGAAACACTATTAAATAGTGGAACTTTTCCAAGTTTAGCTTGAAACGGCTTTTGTCAAAAATAAACTTGTATTTATAAACTTGCAACAAACGGAAAATATATCTAGGTATGGTATTTTGTATGATTCTGCAGTTGATAGATTGACTAATATTTCTATTCATTTTCAACTGCGTTCATCTGACGGAAATTCTTGGTGAAAAGCTTTTTTTACATTTAAATTCTGGTTTCCGTTCGAAAAAAAAGGTAGCTATGAGCCGTAGCCTGTGGCGCATGATAATCAAAATCTAATTTTACCATTGAATTGTGCTCAACTAATAAAATTGCGTTAACGTCTGACGTTCTTTTAAATCTTAACGAAAATGATTAAATAAGAGGGGGAGTGTCTTGAACAGTAATAACTCAGCCCCAAACCAATGAGTTTTTAATTCTTTCAAATATCACAGAAATATAACTTGAAAGGAGAATAAAATCCGAAGGAATTAGAAGTCATTGGAGAAGACCCCAACAAAGTTTGAAAGCCCTCTCAGAAATTATATTCAATTTCAGCAAACCTGGGAACACAGAAATCCTCACCTTATTCGACTTGTCGCGAAAAATCAAATTTCAACCCCTAGGAGGAGGTGGTTAAGGGAAGAAGAGGTGTATGAACTTGGAAGTTCAAATTCGATCTCAGGAACCCCAAAAACATGGAAATCCATACCTCATTCGACTTGGCATGAGAACTCAAATTTCAACCCCTATTAGGGGGGTCATTGAGGGGGAGGTAGCTTTCCAAAGTACTCTTTGTCTGAAGTTTAAAAAAAAAAAAATAGAAATTCACTTAAAAAGATGTCGTAGTTCACCCTAATCTCATGACTCAAAAAAAAGGTTCTGACACCAATTTAAGGGTCGTTTTTGGCCATAGCTCAAAATTTTGGGAGTCAGGGGGTTTTGTGGACCTCGGATTCGAATTCAGCGTCCAAAAATAGATAAGGGTGCCCTAGTCTACTTTACGGATCTTGACTTTTTTTTCGTTTCTTTTGTGGGGCTGTGTAATCGAAGTGAATCGAATCGACTGAGTAGTAATCGGATGAGTGGAGAAATTATGAGCTCCCTAGAGTCTTCCATCGAATTCAATTCAATCCAAACCATTCTCTAAATACACACCAAATTCACGTGGATAAAAGCGGACAGAATAAACTTTCACTAGTGACTTATAAAGTTATTGCCATGGTCTAGAGGGTTCCATCGGGTCTCACTCCGAGAAGTTACAACGGACCGCTGATGTCTTAATTGGTATTCTAGCCGCATTGTCCGCAGAACTTCCAACCGTTAGATGAAGAGATTGGTTCTGACGTTAACTCTTGACATTGGAACCCCTCGTTACCAATGAAACGTCACCGTGAACTGCCTCAAATGCTAGTAATGTAATTTCACTCTGTTGCAATCATCAATTCGAAAACGTTCATAATAAATTGATCCAAAATAAAGAAAAATACATTTTTTTACATGTAAACTAATTCTGTAAGTAGACTCGAGTGGAAAACTCAAAGGCGGACGTCTCTCCGATTCAACCCAATGGGCCTGATGTCCAGATTCCTCATAATATTGGAAAAACCAGAATCTACATTTCATTACCATCGACAATTTTTGTAGTTGCGTGAAACCATATCGATCTCGATGTCGGCTCAATCATCTAACTCGTTGAAAACCATCGAAATCCGAATAGACACTTGTTTCTGAAGTGTTAAGTTTGGCTTTATCGACAATACCGCTGCATATCGCGCCGGATCGGCACCAGTAAGCTGTAACCTACAAAACTATATTGCATATTCCATGTGTCTGAAATGTGATTTACAGTTCTGAAACCTCTGACTATTTTGCAGGAAACTATACTAAATATGATAGCTAGAAAAAACGCGTAGATTTCCAACTGTCAACTTACACAGTTGTGTCCGAGTTTTCTCAATTCACCAACTGTATTTCAGGTCATAATTCGTTTTTTTTCACGAACACCCTGAACTTAATATTCCCACCTACAACAAATTACAACTTCTGCTCAACTTCGCAAGCCATAATTACAGCACTGGAAACACGACTGTGGAGTATGCCTTTCTTAATCCGCCATTCACCAGATTCCCACAAATTTTTCAAGAAACAATTACAAGAAGAAGGCGTTTACATGGTACTTTCTTTATTTCAAACCATTGTAAAGAGGAGAATAATAATTTTCTTTTTTTTTCGACTGTATCCTGAGTGCGTACTGTGGTGAAGTTTTGTACTCTCACTTAAGGACTTGTCAAATTTTATCCCCCCAACCGCACAGGGAAAGTCCTATGGTTGAGGGGAATGTTCCATTGTGTTTAAAAATTCTCAAAGAGCTATTGTTGTTTTTCTTCGGAATAAAATTCATTTTCATTCATTCATTCGTATATTCATTCATCTACCATCCGAATTTCAATCCAATAGCTCAAGCCGAAAACATGCAGATGCACAAGTACACTAATACAGACAGACACAAGTCAAAGTAAAGGCTCAATTTGAACGTGAGTAATGTGTTCCAAATTTAATTCATCTATGTATAGGATCCAATGCCTTTCCATTGAACGAATCAACGGCTACTCTTCTTATCAACTGTGCACGGATAACACATTGTGCCATATGGAATACAAAACGTCTGAGCTGTGAGTATGGCACACCACTTAGTAGTACGGCACACCTCGTAGTTTCACGATTGCTGGAATTATTTTGTGTCGGAAACTCCGCAAATTACTGTGGTCATATTTATTATTTCTATGTAAGATAATACTGTAAATTCCAGGGCAAAATATCTAGCACTTAAGTATCAGATACAGAAATCAAACGGTAAAGTTGGTTGTATGAATCACTGTTTCTGCAAGTACTGATTTGCCTACTCGGTTCAAGATACCTAGTACGGAAACAATCAGTTATCCGATGGTGATGACGATAATGAAGCCAACTTTCTACAGTAGCAGATTTGAGAACCGAATAGTTCAGTCTAACTAAAGGCCAGACAGGGATTAGATCTCAAATATTAGCAGAATGAATTTACGAGGTCTTTCGGTTCCACTTGCCTAGTTTTGAAACGACCCCTACAATTAATTTGATATACGTCGCGCTTCGACCAAATACTGATCCGGTATAGGCCGCTTTAGACAATCTAACATGAATAGGCTGTTTCCTCCCACTTGGGACGATCTGATTCGGGTCCCACCTCTACAATGCATGCGTCTATTAGACATCTGTTAGCAGCGTGAGCGTAAATGGACGCGTCTTTAAGATTCTATTGCCGTGAGGGTTAGATGAACAGGCGTTAGAAATAGAACACCTATTAAGATCGAGCCGACTACTCAGGTGTTCAGCCAACTCCTACATTACAAAGAAGAGCTACCTTGTTAACTTTTGTCGAACGCTCAAATTATGGGCAACACAAATGGTTAGTCACAAAATCCTATTATTTTTCTCATTTGATTCTTCGAACTGATTCTACCTCAATCTAATAACAACTAACTAGGTACCCCATTGTTAGTTGGTTTTCGAACCCGATTTTTTAAATATTTCAACCTCAAGTTTTACCTGAGCAAAAGTTATGCTGAGGTTCTTGAGGGCCCTTGCGTGATTTTTATTACTGTGTAATATTTACGAGTAGATTAAATTAATCGGATTGGGGGTGAATTTGCATTACTGGACATCTATATACAAAAGTACATCATCTTTCCGATTGACCGTACTGGCCAAAATAGTCGTATAATGAAAAAAATCGTAGGCAGGCAATTTTTGGAAAATTTAATCTTCCAAAATTACGTAATAATTGTTTTCCCGGAAAATTAGTATTTGTAAAGTTATAACATGAATTTTTCCCATAAACCAAAGCAAAACATGAATTTTCCTTATTTCGACTCCAGATTTATGTGAGAAACCATAATTTGTACTCATTTCTCAAAAAAGCATGAACGAACACAGTTAAAAAACTCCCATAAATTCTGTACTGTAAATGCTCCTATGATCAACAAAGCTAACTGTTTGATTAGAAGCAGCAACATTCGGAAGTCATTTTCGGAACTCCAAAATACTTCTATCAAATATTAACTTCAACATCATACTTATGATCACTGATAGAGTGTAAAATTTTCGTGAATTAATCGTGATGATTGATTTCAGGTACAACCAATCATGCATCGTCAATGAAAATATACAGGACAATTTCGACCTCAAGATTTGAAACCACTTCAAGAAATCTTAATACATGACATGCACCCAAATTATTTCAACAATCCAATAGACCTGGTGGAACTACTTTTTTTTCAATAGAAGTACGGTGGCAAAATATAACATGTAAATAGAATGCGTGAGATATCCGTCTTATTGGTATAGTAACATATAATAAATGATTTCCAAATAGTGGAAGGTACCTGTGTCCTGTAATTCATAAATATCAAAGATTCATTAATGTGTGGTTCCAGAAATGCGTTAACTGTCCGAGAATGTTGCTAATAATTGGTGTGAAGAGGTATGATGAATTTTCAATCACCAGGTATTTCAAACCAATCTGTCATTTCATTGTGCTGATGGATAGATTTGTCCTGATGTGGTTTATACCGAACAACATGATTTCGATAGGTGTACATCTCTCAATTCTGAAATGGTATATATGGTATTGGAAATGTATTATTTTTTCCAATGTGTGCACCTGTCCATGAAATATTGTGTATAAATTTGTGAAATCGACATTTATTCCTTTCTGTACATTGGTTACTATTGCTTGATCTGTATAAATTAGTAGTCTTTTCAATTCCTAGTGTTTATATATGGAGACTTATATTTATATAACGTTAGCTGACAATATACAGTCACTGTATAGATAAATTTAAGACGTTTAGTTTTATTTTTTCAATTAAAGTAATTGTAAAACTTTAAAAATCTATTTTCATTCAAAGACCCGATACCGCACATCTGTCTTACAAGGAACCTATTAAAACATTGTGTGAGGAAGTTACCATCTACTGCATTACCATCCAACATGACAACCTCGCAAGAAACTGATTTGCACCAATATTTTATACAGATACCCATCTGTACTAGGTCCCCGTACTAGGGCTCTTAAAACACGTTTTTGGAATAAGAACTACCTACTTCTCATTTTGGATCAAATTTCACGATTCTAACTCACCAAAATGGACCAAAAAATCATGAGAAGTCGTCGTTGAAAGAAATTCACTTTTGCGCATGTGAACACGTTACTTTTGCCACAAATAACAATTAAATTTATAAGGAACCATCAATAAGCCAACATGCTCTGACCCTGAAAACTCCTTCAAATTCGGTCCAAAAATATGGTTTTGGGGGTGACAAAGATATACTGACAGATAATCAAGGACCCGAAATCGATCATCAGGCTCTAAAACGGAAAAAACGATAAATCAAAGATAATAAAACTTGTGGAATGATTTGCAGCGTTTTAATTATTATTATTATGTTTGTTGATACGGTAATCCACTAAATTCTGAAGCGATTTTTTTCGAGTTGGTGTCGAATTGTTCGTTGGGATCACCTATCAGTCTCAATAAAAAAATCGGGGAAAAGTTTTATCTTTCAATAACAGCAATCAAAACTATGAAGCCAAATCTGTTTTTATTTTCCGAATTTTCCGGGCCGATCATCTATCGACCACCACATTATAATTTCTATTGTATGCGGTGTATAATTATGTATTTTTAGTTATCAGTATCTACAGGGTGTGGTAGATAAGTAGTCAGTCTTGAAAAACAAATTTATTGATCCTATTTGTACAAAACGTTAATATTCTTCAAAGTACTCGCCTTGGGCGTCGACCCAACGTTGCCAGCGCGTTTTCCAAGCTTGATAGGCCCCACTGTAGTCCGTTGGAGAGTTATCCCAGTTAGTGCCTTCGTGACAGCACGTTGTATGTTCGGAATATCGTCGAAACGATGACCCTTCAGGCATCTTTTGACCTTCGGAAATATCAAGAAATCGGAGGGACTCAAGTCAGGGCCGTATGGTGGCTGTGGCAGAATTCGGTTCAAATAGGATTTCACGATGAACGGCAGCGGGGATGCCGGTGTGTGCCACTCCGAGCTCTTGACTTTCGTCTCCGGGTTGTATTGGAATGTCCACGATTCGTTGCCTGTCACTACGTTGTCTAAAAAGTCTGGATTCTTTTCCAATTCATTCAACATCTCACGGCAAACGTCATTACCTGTACTCCGAACATCCACCGTGCTGTAACGAAGGCACTAACTGGGATAACTCCCACGGACTACAGTGGGGCCTATCGAGCTTGGAAAACGCGCTGGCAACGTTGCGTCGACGCCCAAGGCGAGTACTTTGAAGAATATTAACGTTTTGTACAAATAGGATCAATAAATTGGTTTTTCAAGACTGAGTCTCATTACTTATCTACCACACCCTGTAGGATAGGAGGTCGGGCCACATTATTGTAGGAGCGTTTTGTGTTGCAGCGACGAAATCACGTTTCTGGACTCTTAGAACAGGATATTGTCATCAAAATTGCCGAAAGATGCTTTATTAGCGGAGAAATCAACAAAAATGTGAAAAAATAACAAAAACATGCATTCCCTCCATCAGCTGTTTTCCGCCCAGTAGATGTTGGCGGTTTTCGCTTGTGTTGTTCTTGATTAGGAGCTATGAATCAGTAGAGTCTTATTTCACTACAGTACACACATCAGTTCATGAAAATACGACTTTTAAATCCGGAATCATTAACTGATTACAGTGAACACTAATTGGAGATGAATCCTATTGATAACGGTGGTAAGATTGGTGTGTGTCATGTGGAGGCTGTAAATAATTTGATAGATCTGATATCTGAACGGTCAGGTGTTTGAAGAATGATTTCTAGTTTGATACCCTGAGTCCCCACCTTGAACCAAAGAGTGTTATAGTAATGGACAACGGTTCATATCATTCAAGAACGTAATACTGCGCTGCGGCAATAGGTCCTTAATCTTTTAATGAAGGTAGTAGTCAACTATAGCGAAACTTGCACTTTTTAATATTAAACATATTGAAATTTGAAAAATAGATGACAAAAAACTATTAAATTCAACTCCACAACTGGGACGACTAGAGGCATGACAAACGCTAATTACGGGCAAATATGTGTAAATGGCAGGCTGTGCCGTTCAAACTCGGCTGACTTTCAACGTTTTACCCTCATCTGCATACATTATTGAGTACTGCATTGACCAGTGGAGAACTCTCGGATGCTAATATAATTCCCATGTTTTTTATGGTTGAGAAACCCCGATTTGTCATTGTCATGATCTGCAACTGAATAGAGGTTCCCAATTTTGAGTTGGTTTTTCGACTATCCTACAGAAGATTTAAAATTACATGAAGATTCTCTCGTTTTTACCTACATCTGAAGAGTAGCTGTCAAAGGTTTTTCAACCCCTGCTTCAAGTTCATAATGTCCTAACACTGCACTTTATTTAGGTCACTTTAGTGTAGGGTCATTGTCATGGCCCAAACAGAATGTGTTCCTGAGGGAACAAAACGGGGATTTTCTAAGAAGTTCTTGTTTAGGTGGTAGCAGTGACTCACAAGGTAGGTGACTACTAAACGGTAGGTGGTGTGTTTTCTGATGGAGCAAGAACACCTGAAAACAGGTTTGGATGTTTATTCAATGTCATTTTAATGGCCCTAGTTGCTCACCTATTATGTTTGATCCCAAAATTTTTGTTTTCTCCCCTTATTCTCTTAGAAGGGCGTATCACGTTGCATTTTTAAAACCCACAAAAAGCCCATTAGTATTGGAAGAATCTCTGTTGAAATCCGAATCGTCATTGTCATGTAGGTGAAAAACATACCTGAATTGTCACTGTCATGACCAAAACCGCCACGCTATTGTTATGACTTCTATCAAATTCGAATTTCGCGGAGAATAATGGAATGTCTTGAATGACTGGGCATCAGAAAAACATCCAGGGAGACCAATTAAGTGATAAACATGCAAAAACCTAGCAAAAGAAACAGTTAAATTATTAAAATATCAGGGCCTGAAAATTGCCCGTAGTTTGACAATCACCCATATAACCATTCAACACGGGGGTCTGTTGACGTGGAACTTCCATCTTAACACTTTCACCTGCCAGACAGTCAAAAAGCCTATAAAAATTTAAAAACGTCTTAAAAAAAAAGAAACGATTTATACAGTGTAGGACACAAAAGCACATATTTGCTCAGTATGAAGCAACATCACAGTCAAACATTGATCACTTGAATGAATAAAATTGACATAACCAAAAATACAATAGGTCACAAGACATTATCAACATTTTAAACACGGCAGAGTTTTAAAACCAACTAAATCAACCAAAAGATTTCAGACTTCTTTTTTACAATGAGACGGTAATGTTCAAGTAACAAATATTCAAATGTTTATCATCCTCAGACCCCATCGTGTTTTTTTATAGGGTTGAAACTTGTTTGAGCTGAATAAAAAATGGTATTCCAAGAATCTTTATTTCAAGAGATTCCAGAAAAAAAAACCTGAATTTCCTACCAAACTTACATAACCCACTATCTTTTCTGGCGCTCCATAAAATAGATGCGAAGAAATATGGTCTGTATGTCTTCAAATTAGAAAATGGTTCATGCGGAAAGTAAGAGAAAAATTCTCTTTTGTCGAGAACCTCGGAGCCCTTTCTTTCATTGAAGTCACTTCAAAAGGATTTAGCTTGAGCTGACAAATAAGAAGTCCAGACGATTCCGTCATATCAAAAATCTTTTACTAACGAAAATTCAACTCTATTTGATATTCAACGATTTCGTCTAAAAGAGTAGAAAAGTTACTTTCCTTTCCCTTCATCGAATTTTTTTTTTCTCGGTCTTTTTTGTTCCTTTACTTTTCCATTCCAATTTTTCAAGAGCTCGGATTCACTCCACAATTCCCTATCATCATGAACCCTCCTCACCTCCGCTCCACACCCTGGTTTTGTAGCTCTGTTGATTAATCTCCATCGAACCGGTAAGACGGCGGAGCGGCAAGGGCTGCGGTTGTACTTCGATGACGGGCTCACGGATGATTTATTAATATCAAACCAATCCAACGCTCTCTCAGTGCCCACCTTCTACAGTTCACTGCACCTATAGCCATTTCATATTCATGGCCCAATGTACGGTAACGACTTGAAATCAGGCGCAGGGTTTGTACGAGTTATTTCGACAAAACCTAAAAATGATCGATCGATTTTCGTTGAAAATTAAGTATTTTCAATGTGATTTATTAATAACAATCCAATCCACCGATCTCTCAGTGCCCACCTTCTTCACTTCACTGCATCCATAGCAAGTTCACATTCACGTTTTAATATACGGAAACGGCTTAAAATCGAAGCCAAAAAAAAAACCACCAGTACCACCAGCTTTTGCGTACTGTTAATTTTTTTTTAAATAACACTAACGCATTCAACAAAAAACGATGCAAATTCTTTCAAAGGGGTTTATTATTCAATTTCATTCATTTAGCTTGCATTCATGATTTGAATTTCTATTAAGCTTTGGAGTGTGCGTGTTCCACAGGTGATAGAGCGATTATTGAACTTCAGGAGATATGCATAGACCACTTAAATCGGTTCTCAACCAAAATACCTATTTGAATTGATCAGTTGATCATATTTGTGTGCCTCCTGAAATTCAATAATCGCTCTATCACCTGTGAAACACTCACACTCCAAAGCTTAGTAGAAATTCAAATCATGAATTCAAGCCAAGTGAATAAAATTGAATAATAAACCCCAGTGAAAGAATTTGCGTCGTTTTTTGTTGAATGAATCAGAGTCGGGGTCTTCTGATCGTGACAGTATCCAGAGACAGCCTTAACAAGAGACAAAAATAACTGTGTAACAATCCATTTCTGACCATTCTATGACATGTGACATGGGTAGGTGATGGAATGGTATACCTAGTTGCCCCTTCCATTGAGGTGAATGCAGTTTATTGCTCCGCCTCGCTCAGAGGATGACCCATATGCTTGAAGACGACTGAATCATCTCCATGGCGACGGATTGAAGAATAAACGTCACAGACCGAATCGCCTTTTTTCGTAGAATGAAAAAAATTTGCAACGATTTTGTGTTTTTCCTGCGAAATTTTGTCAACGCACAGTTTTTATTCTCAACCAATTTTCATGATTTTTATTCCCTTCGGTCCTAATTTCATTGTAGTTGTGGAACTACAAGAAGTTGTGCACTTTGTGGAGAAGAATCTTCTAGTGGATTATTTTTATAAGATATGTTCAATTTCTTACGTTGGGGAATCAAAACGCCGGATTTATATAACTAGTGGAAAAGGTAAAAAACATTATCAAATTGACATAATGATAACACATCAATATCCAGACATAAACTCAAGAAATTTTGAACAATTTTTGGAGGAAGAAAATGTAGGGGAACTAGGGGTAATACCGCGCACTTAACTTTGGAACAACACAGTTAAGGGGCCGAACGTCGTACAAATGTTTTTCTTGGACGAATGGCTCTAGAACTTATTCTATTTTCGATATCTGGGCATTTCCCTTACATAAAAGGATTTTTGAAGGAAAAACAGCCGTGAATGTTAATAAATTGCTTTGGGATGCATTTCCCACACTGTGTGGTGATGTCCCCCGCACTTTGGGGTAATGACGCCGAACCCCGAGAACTGAATTATGTTCTCATAGTAAAATGAACGAAGATTTAGAAATAGGTAAACTACAATCTTGTATGTAGAACTTTTTTGAACCCACACTAATATCTAGCGTTTCTTTTTTTACAAAATTACATACATCTCATAGCATACATCACATAGTCCGTGATCACGATCGTCCCATGGAACACATGTAGTGGCTGCTGTGATTGCAGTGCTCGCAATTCCACTTTGGTGAATTATTATCGGCTTCTTGGCAAATGGTACACAAACTGTCCACAAAAGACAAAGTCAAGAATTCTTCAACATCTTCGTCCGTGTCTACAACAACGTCTCCCTCAGAGATATATCCCCAGTCATCTCTGTCACTGCTCCCACTTCTGGTTCTCTTGCGCTTCTCTTTCTTTTTTTGAGGTCTTTCAATTGTTTTCATGATTTCCACCTTTCTTCTTCTTCTTCTGAACCCCATCTCTGCTGTTAGTAGTGAGTTGATCAAAATCCAGTTGAATTTGGCGCTTTGTTGGTTATTTTTTGTTATTTTCCATATTTTGTTGACGTTTCAGAAATGCACGGCATTCCCCCGATACGATGGGCGGCATTCCCCCAATGATTACGTTTTTCGTAATTCATTCACGCTGACTTCATTTACAGTCAAAACTTAAATTTGGTTAATGCTTCAGAAAGATGATGAAATTCTGCGTATATACATGAAAACTAATCTAAAAAAGAGTTGAAAATGGGACTTACATTGCTTATTTCCGATGCACTAGAAATAACATCAAACGATTCGGAAAAATACTCACTGCACTCACATCAAGAAGGCTAACTTTGCAGGTAGGGTCAACCTAGAGCGCTTCTTAAAGAGTTGCAGGTGTTAGTCAAACGATTTTAAATTGTTATCAAAAAGCGGAGTCGCAGAACCCTCTAGTTCATGAGTGGATACTGGTAAGGATTTAAGTTGCAATATCAGAGCTGTGTTACTTCGGCTGCGGGGAGCTGGGTGAACATCATGGTCGTTAGAAATAGGGAATAGCGCAGCTATCACAGAAAAGCGGAAAATTCCAGGTCTAGGGACATGACTGATGTTGATTAAAACTTTTCTTTTGCGGTGTTATACATCGTTTCGATCCTCCAAAAAGTATATCCAACTTAAAATACAAAATAAAAATGATTTTCAAGGGGAAAAAAACTGTTCTTTGAAGTGAAATATTGAGAAGGAGGCCATTTATCGTCACTGGAATGTGACACTTTTTAATAGCCTAGAACATAACTCACATTTTGAATGAACATCCGATATTGCTACTTGAAACGTAACTCCCGGACCACAGGGCTTCCCTGCAAGTACGAAGTGTGAGAGGTTGATAGAGGGAGGATGTACGGGCGGGGAGGAATTTATGTGGGTTGAGGACAAGAGAGGATTGAGAAAGGCCCAGAATCCGTTGACGGGCGGATATGTTCACCTCCTTTGGGCTTAGAATCCCCCTCCTACAATCCCTTCGCCGCCACAACTCTCTCTATCCAACTTCTAGCCGAAAACACTCACACATCCTCACTTCTCGATACACACTAAGACACGCTCAGTGGTTCGGCCAAGAGGATAGTAGGATCGCCGTTGCAGACGACTTGGACAAAATATAACATCCCATCGGTCTCAGTAGTGGTACAAAGAGAAGTAGAAAAAATTACAAAGAGTTTACCACAGGATTGCGACATAGCCGAAGCTTTAGGAGCGCTCTTTTTTATTCCCCTCAAGGAGCGATATTTTTCATATATCCTTTGTTGTGTTATCAACATGTCTAGGAGCTTGTTGGTAGGAAGATCCCGATTTTAAGAGCGTCTCTGAGTGTTTCCTTTTGACAATAACTAGTTTGTTCCGATAAGTGTGACACATCGTGCAAACAGATCAAAGAAATGTTATCATCCCCACAAATGGGGAGAAAACGTACTTTTGAGGTAGATTAATGTTTCAGGAATTATCCAAATCATTCGCAATCTTGATTTTCGTTCCATGCGTTCAGTGTTTGAAGTGAATCCAATAAGCTTGCAATATGCGCCCCCCCCCCCCTTGCAAACGCGCTTTCGTCTTTTGTGATGAGGATTTGGAAAGTTTGAGAAGAAGATGGGTGACGCTGGAAAACAACAACAATTAGTGGGATTTGGAGTGTGAGAACTTATATTAATTGGCTTGCATGGGGTTCAAGCATTTCAGCAAAATAATTAGCTTTTTCTTACGGTACGGATAACCATTGATTGCCATTTTCAGCTGAGTTATTAACTGGCTGATTTTGTCAATAGTTAGGTTTTCTTGTACGATGAACCTTCACGAGCGCTGAGGCCATTTCGTCTGCTAGTTGTTCATCACAAAAGTTGCCGATCTCAATTTTCAATGTGTTGATTAGGTTATTACTTACCTTTCATCTTCCAAATACTGCGTTCTAAGCAGATATGGAAGGAAATCGGAAGCGATATTTTGGTTCCGGGAATGATTTAGGGTTAGCTTTATTTGTTGAAATGTTAATTATTGTAGTGGTTTAACACTACAATGGAGCCTTAATCGCCTTCTTAAAACCACAATTATTTGTGATTGATTGAAATTATTGACATTCTTCTGGAATGAAAAGAGAGAACATGAAAATACAAGCTTACAACTGTGAAGAATGAAAAGCTAGTAAAATTTGAGGGAAATACAACATTCAATAATGAACTAACCAAGTTCAAAAATTACATTTTAGTTAATCACTATTCCCAATTATTAACCAATAGCAATGCCTGATGCAATCACCGCTCATTAAGTGGAGAAGAAGAGCAAGTAGGCGAGCAAATCACATTATAAAGAAGAACTAAAAGAGAAAAGCGGTCGTCACTGGAAACTAATCTTCCCTATTTACCCGCTCGGAGGTTAACGATGGTCCCCCAGGGGACCTGGAGTGAGGTGTTCAGCATGACATCAATCGGACATGTACAATGAACTCGTACTTAACCCAATGGTCAACATTCTTGCTTGCATTAGATCATTCACACGTATAAAGGTGTTCAACAGGTAAAGGAACTTTGAATATTATCGTCCCATAAAAAAGACCTTGAAAAGAGATCAAATATGTGGTAATCCGTAAAAGTTGTCACCAAGTGGGACAGTACGTATATGAAGGTGAATAATGTTGACTTAGATTGAAAGCTAATTGTGGGTATACCTATTGAGTTATATCGAACTACAATGAATGAGCGATGGGATTCATAAGAAGGGAAGCGGAGTAGGGAAATGTTTCATACCAACCGAAAAGTGTTGCCTAATTGTGGGACGGCCGAACTCCGGGAGTTTTTCCGCAAAATTATGACGTCAGTTGTTTTAATTCGACCCTAACTTAGTAACTTAGCTCTTTTCAATTTTAATTATCATATTACTCTTCCTAAACCCAACGATTTAGGCAGAAATATAGAGTATTCACGAATGAGATTCGCTTTTACGAGTGATGCTGATACTAATGGCTGCCGAAAATTGGTGTTTCAAGAGCTCCATTAGAAATGCCTACTAGTGCGTCACATAGTGGCTCTATCGTTAGGTGGAAAGGACTTTCGTGGCAGCTTTACGTTGATTAAGCACATTATAAAGCAGATTATATACATTCCTTAATTTTGTACAAATTGGTTTCAAGAATTCAGGAGGCGCTCAACCAATAAAACTCCCTTGCAGTTTTTGAAGATTGAAGAAATTTTTACATTTATTGTTTTCAAACGGAGAATAGATGAACAGATGAAAAGATGAACACAAACGTAAAAAAAAGGCAAAATTTAAACTTGTAATTTCACCTTGGATTTTCGTCCGACTACCCGGATGTCTACGTCGCCAGCCGTCCTAAAATCGGAACTCTTATGGCGATTTCGCTCGTGGCTTCCCATTGCCTCACGCCCCTTATTAAGCATTTTAATTCACGTGATATGTATCAGAGGTGAACTGTCTAACGACAGGAAGGTATACAACACTTGATAAATTTTGGAAAATCATTTTTTGCCAGATGATTCGAACCGGTTCAATTGTTTGAAAGTAAACAGCTAGAGGTAATGACGCCCCACTACTCGGACAACCTGTGAATACAAACGTACTCGTAGGTAAAAATCACAGAATTTAGGCTTGTAACTGAAATTTTGAGTTGTATATACACTTGAGATGTTCTATTGTTTGGACATCTGTAATAAAAACTTACTACTTATAGTCGGTAGTCTCTTCCCAAATGATAGTACTCCTTATTACAGTTTGCATCCATTACTTATTAAAGAAGCTAATTTTTTAATCAAGTACTTGTTATTAAATGTGTTTTCTTGTTCTCTCGCTCCTCTGCCGTGGAAGGTATGAGGGTAAGATTCACTCCTCTAATTTTCTCTTTGATGAATTCTACCTACTACTCTAACTACTATTCCAAGTTATTGGAGCAAATTTCATTATTTTTTCGAAAAATTATGATCATCAAGTTCAAAGTTCACCATTGTAAATCAAAACTAACATTGAGTGGTAAGTTGATCAGACAATGTCAGATCACACTACTCGCAGTACTTCCACCCTCTTCCCGCCGTAAGGCACCACTCTCCGGGTGGTTCCTTTACCTGATGAACAAAACTATTTTAAACTTGACTTTTTGGCCAAGCGGTTGCGTATAGGAGAAAACCTATAGAGGTCAAAGCTATAGAGGATCAAGTTCCTAATAATTTAAAATATAAACCAACATTGTGAAATGAGTGGAGCAAAAGTTAGCTACAAACAAAGATGAGGTACGACTCGCGGTACTTCCACGCCTTTCCTGCCGCTAGGCACCTCTATTCTTGGTGGTACGAAACATTTTCCTACTCTTCAGGAACCCCCTCCTCTCCCTTCAACAATCCGAAGAGGAAATGAGGTGCGTTAATTTTGCATATTCCCTCCTAACCACCAGACGGCCACTCATCCACTCTCCAGCTAACGGCACGATCGTGTCAACGGGTCTCCTGTTATGAATAAAGATAGAACCGAGCCTCACCCCATAATCTCCGCTAGGGTCCTAAGGGAGGCGCTAGGGGTGGCCAGACAGGGTCATCAGCCATCGGCTCCCTCCTATTCTTCTCATTCCCCTATCCATCGATTGTGAGAGAGCCTTCAACACCAATCTTGGTCTCAGGGCCCACATCTGGCAGAAGCATTCTGTTGAGGCCAACGCGGGAATTCACGTATAGTGAGAGTGGTCCTGGTATTCTTCTAAGGATTTGTGGCAAGTGGATACACAGAAGGCCGAGGCTTTTCATAATGAGGTGCATCATATTAATGTTTTATTACAAGGGTCATTCCATACCCAGACAGACTCGAAATGCCCATTTACGGGTATGGGTAAGAAGGTAGCAGTGGTAAAGGGAGTTACATAGTCAGTTTTGCTCATAGCGCGTAAACGGTTGGAGCTATGGAATAGTAGAAAGAGTCCATCCGAATGGAAATTTTAAGAGCTACAACTTTCTTCCATGACAATTTTCGATATCTCGAACAGTTTTCGAGATAATTCAGCTTTACATCGATAAAAGGCGAAATAAAGTGAAATGATGGCAGTGCATAGCCCTTAAAATCGTTATAACTCCGTCAAATGAAATTTACACACAAAACCCGTCGGAGGCATTGTAAAACGAGTAATTTCAAACATTTTAAGACCTCGAACACCTGATTCATTGCGTTCTTTACTTTATTACGAAGAAAATCAGACCGCGTACGCTTAATTCGATTGATGGGAACCGAAGATATAGTCAAAAAACGATGTTTAGGTCATAAAAAATCGTCAAAAATCATACTGCTATTAAACCGTTCATTTTTGTAGGAGCTGACCTGGCAGGCCTTTTTTATTCGTTGAAGGAAAAAACTACACCAAGTATGAACAAAATAGAAGGGGGTCGGTACATTTCGCGTCTGTCTGGGTATGGAATGACCCGCAACGTTTTCCCACGTGCATACTTTCCGCCATTCACTTTTATTATCTCTCTCCAGGATTTTGTGTGTTATTGTGATTGTCGCATGAAAGCTCCCAGAAACGACTCTGGTGAACAAGGGGTGGCGGTTCGATCCGGAATATCCTCTCCTAACTGCTTTATTTCAAATCCCTCCGGATGGAATCAATATTTGTAAAAAAAAAAAAAAAAAAAAAAAAAAAAAAAAAAAAGTATCGATATCTGGGCATCAAACATAATCACGATCAGGAGAGGATTCGATCTGGATCGGAGTGTTATTTTACTGTGTCAAGCTGATCCAATCTTGACCAGAGCGCTATTTTTCCATCCAAATCCTGGTTTGATCCAATCCTGGCTGGAACTGTATTTATCAATCCCTAATTTTTACCCTCTGGCCAGAATTTCCCGCTTTGAAACGGCCAAAATCATCTAGAAATCAATTCTAAGGCTTCATTTAAGGTGGCTGTTCGCGCTTAGTGCTTTAGCTGAGCAGCAAGCCAGGTGTAGCTTTTTGGTCAACATAGTTAAATGTGGGTTAGTCTTCATGGTCCCTTCAGGACACCAGCATAAGGTGAAGGTCGAGGATGAGGAGTTTTTTTGTCTTGGACAATCTTTCACCCTTGCCTGACCCATCGACTTCATGGGTGTTGCCACCATTGCGTCAAGGCTTGTAGGAGCTACCTTACCCACTGCGATGAAGTGTTGTGGAGGTAGTGGTGGGTGGTCGTAGATTCCCTTTGCTGTGGCTGTTCGGATAAATATGAAAACCTGTATCATCCAAATGCCGAGTGACTGGGGCATGATGCCGCATATTGTTGGTATCAAGTGGGGTAGCTATGCTCTTATCCTAGATGCCCGAGTTGTCATTGGCAGTGTCGACATAAAAAATAGAAGGCTAAAATAAGTAAACATTTCATGAATAACCTGCAGCTAGTGATATATGTGCTAAAAGTTGTAATGTCTAATAACATCAAGGTCACAGCTGCCACCATGTCATGTCTGAGAGTGACGTCCACTAAAAGTGTCACCAGGCTACTCAAGATGGGCATCTCGTCAGGAGTGCAACTTGTGTTCGTCACCAATATCCTTTGGGGTTCGTACTGGCGGACATTTTATTGGAGTAGGTACTTGCTTTCACTACTTTAACCTGGTAGTCCTCCCCACTTTCATATTATTCAACTTTTTTTTTATTGAATGATGTAACCCCTCCGCCTCTGAGAGGATTTTCATATTAAACCAAACTGGTAAGTAATGCATACATTAAAAGGCCAGCTTTCAGTTTTTTTTTTTCTTATTATGACACTTATTAACGATTAGTTTCTAAATCGTTTATCACAAAAAGGGATTATTCCGTCCGTTCACCTCTTATCATAGTGAAATTTTGAACTGAAATGAGTTCCCCTATTAGACCAAGTTATTGGAGAGTTCTTGCTTTACACGGTTGGTACCGTATCATGTGATCCAAAGGTGACCGAATAAGGCACGAATGTGGGGGAATGGCTCCTGATCACTGCAGAACCGCACTTACGAACCGCGCTAAGAACTCTTAACACAGACCACCTCTACCACTACGGGGTAAGGAGCAACGGCAGAGGGTAGGGGAGGTCACATGACACTGTAGTTAGCCGACGGCGAACAACGCGCTATGAGGCTAGCAACTAGATTGACGGTCAAGGTACCGACCACCGTGTGAAGCAAGAAATCTCTACTAATTGAACGAAAATGATTAACGAAAATCAGCTGTAACATAGTGGAGATATAACGATCTTACCATATCCATTCCCTCCATTTTATAAACAAATCTTGAACGTTCTGAAATGTGTTTCAAAATTAGACCAATACCGTTTATGTAAATCATGTACGTTTGTTGGGTCAGCAGCCCGGAATAGTCCATCATCTACAGTGAGCCAACGCTCAGGAATGATTGTTTATGTATTATGATGTTACAAATCGATAGTCCATAATAGATATTCAAGAATATAAAACGATGAATTGAATATTGAATGGAGACCTAATCACTTATTAGTTTACTGAGTAACGACGAATTATAATTTATTCAGAAGGTAATCATCTTTTCCAGTGTTAATAATGTCCTTTGCTTAAACTAACGTGAACGCTGTTGTTCCATTGTTAGCATCGACGGTCTAGTGAATGATGTATTCATCGCCAGTGCCTTTATTTTATTCAAATCAATCCATAGTTGGAGAGGATTGAAAGAACGGTCACTCGTGTGGGCTAATTAGGATAAATTATGAACTCAAGTCAGATGAGGAATTGAACTATGGTTCACAATTCATTTTATCAGGTAGAGGAAGAACTGAGATCACTTTTGGAAGGTAAAAAAAATCTTCGGCTTGGATGTTTTATTTTTTATTTACTTTTATTATTGCTCTTATTTATTTTTCATTCGATTATTTTTTTAAATTTCTTTTCAACTCTTTTAGTATGCATCATACCACGCATTTGTCAAATGTACTCACTTATCAATTTTTCTTTTTACATTTCAAAGAAATGTATGTCAGAAACTTTAAGAAACATTTATCAAGATCAATTCAGAGATTCAATCAATGCTGAGTTATTTATTTACATTAGTTCGAATTACATTAGCCCAATTACACAATAAACCTACCTTTCATGTGCCAGTGGCATATGATGATGTTGACATGCCGGTTGATTTAATGAATAATTTGATTGAAGAATCTGGAAACATAACAATAGGAAAATGCGAGTACCGGAGAATTAGATAGACAAGGGTAAACACTCCATAAACAACGGTATGTTTGCCACATGGGATGCCAACTGCAATGAAAGCTCTTTGGAAAGCTGTAATCAAAATTGAATTTTCCAAAGCACACATGGGAGTTATGATCGTTTCAGGGAATCGAAAACACGAAAACAATTGAAATAAAAAAACAGAACAAAATTGAGATCGGAAAAAACTTGATTATATAATCTTGTAGGAAATGCTGCCTACTTTAGTTTCGTACATAGTAATATTTGTGCTAAGCCAAGATAAATTTTTAAAACTGAAAAAAGCCCTAAATGATTGATTTTTTTTTTTTTTTTTTTTTTTTTTTTTCGTTCCTTGAAGTCAGCTTACTTTTGGCTAGATGGCGAATCTGACAATCAGATTCAGTTACCCGAAAAAACATAGAGAAACCACTGTACGTTTTTCTTCGGAAAATCCTATTATTACTGTTTTTAATATACCTGCGTCATCCTCATTCCTTGAGATTGAAGGAGCAAGAGCTACAGTACCGTCACGACCTGTAGGTCGTGCGCCGTCGACATTTAATATGCTTCGAAAAGAGTATGTGTTGTGGAAACAAGGATCTATGCGTCCGTCCGACAACTAATCTGTTAAGTTAATTGGTTCACGACAATTACAAATGAGGATCTGGGCTTATTTGATTCCTTGAAGAGACGTCTTTCGAAAACCGGCCATATCCATATCCGTATACAGCCCGGGTATCTCAGAACTAATCAGCCTCATCTTTCCAATGGTATTATTAGTTTCTATTGTTTAGAGGGAACGTTTTTGAGGGAATTGAGATTTTATGCAAAAAACAATAATAGAGTTTTGGCCTGGAACCCAATACAAACTAAAAACCATTTGTGATTTTAGAGCCAAGTTCCTATTTCTCCGGTTCAATAGTTATGGGAAAAAAGCCCGAGAAGTCCAGTGAATTTTTTTGATCAACCGTAGACTCGAGTTCCCTTCCTTTTCACTTGGAGTCAAACAATGGTCTATATTCAGAGCGCGAAAACGAACCGTCTAATAAAAAAATTCAAGGAGGCTTTTTTTCATCAGAAATGAGTTGAAGAATCTATTCCAACCCGGTGGTAGGTTCCTTAGATAACACCCTTTTCACTCGTGATAGAGCTACAAAAAAAAATTGATTCAGCCGTAACAACTCACAAAAGTGAGACATTTTTCAAATAATGACATTAGGCATTCACACGTACACGGAACGAGATGAACTCCAAAACACGTACGAACACCTTTTGATATGGTGAAGTACGTTTTACCCTGCTGAAGGTTTTTTTTTAGGGGGGCTTCAGGCGGGGAAACGACCCGCGTACTCTCTCACCGCTGCTGATGCGTTTCCGTTAGCGTAAGCGTACATGAAAATCATGTCTATGCACTCCTCGGTGGTATAACTAAATGGAGCTACAGTGGGAAAAAAAGTTTAAAAATTTTGATGAAAAGAGTTGACTGGATCGAACGAAACGGAAGAATGGATTAAATGTGATGGTGAACTCAACCGAAGAGACCGAATGATGTGATCGAGCGGGTGTGAATCACATTATTATACTCAAATATTTTCCTCTTGACGATTTTTTTATCGACGAAGAAGAGGAAATCATAATGAAACAACGGGATCAAACCTCACGGCATCCGCAGGAACGGGAGACATTAAACCGAAGATTTACATCAATTCATTCCGTGTAAGTCCTCAATCAAACATGAATTTCTTAAGAAATGCCGTTGACATAATACATTCTACACCCAGAAAAAGAAAAAAAATTTAATTATGCTGGTTTTTTTTAACCTCAAATGTGCTTGAAAACACACGGTTTTTTGCATACAATCTCAATTTCTCCAAAGACATTCCCTCTAAACAATAAAAACTAATAACACCATTGGAAAGCTGAGAGTTTTATAGCATTTTTTAGGCTTACAGGCTCAAACGTATCGTTAAAATTAAGGGGGACTAATGAGTAATTAAAAAAAGTTTTTTTTTTTTTTTTTACGTATCAGGCTCATGTTTCACCTTTTAGTTCTCTTTAAAAAACTATGTTAAAGACTGAAAAGATGGGAAATTTAATGCTTTTTCCAACGGTACCATTAGATTTGCAAATACTTAGAAAACGCCGGAGTTACGGCTGTTTTAGTGACATAAGGTCAAAAACACGAAAAAATTAATAAAAGGAAACAACTCGAAAAAGAATCCTCTAAAAAAACTGTGAGGCACTTATTGTTGGAAATTAGTTTTAGAGCACGTCTGCAAAGTTTTTCGGATCATACGCTGGACACCCTGTTTATATATTTTTCTAAATTGTGTTTCCACTCTGTTGAGAAAGTGAAAATGAACATCACTTTTTCCTTTGTTGAGAAAGTAAAAGTGGATATAACAGTATAATATAGTACAGGTAATGTACAAGTACAGATTTACTTTACGTACTCCGATCACAACATTTACCTACTCTCTCCTCATTCCTACACGTTGTAAGAGGAAAGTGAATAGAAGTTCGTAAGGACAACAATTTTCAAAAAACATCCGATTAGATGATTCATTGATTCACCTCAGTGAGCAGCTAAAAAGCATCAAGATTAATATTGATTTCTCTTTACATGTTTCTTTCTCTCCTTCCCACAAATGACCTGATAACTTCCAAAGTGGTAAAATAAGGTTGTGTCTTTTTCATGTGTGCGTTCCTAGAGCAGTCCCTCCTTTTGTGCCGCTCGAATAAAGGGGGAAGGCTAATGTATCAAGTCAAGCACAATAGCCGATAAAACATTGATTAATTGAGCCCCAAATGACTTTCGATTCGGAAAAGAAGACCTGTCCAAATTCTGTAAAACTCTTAATGAATCGTGTAATAAATGACCTACCACCTCCTACGTAGAATTTTCGCCGCTTTTTCAGATGAAATTATTTGAATGGAAGATGCTGTGTATTTATCGCCTCCACGTTCCGCCTCTCTTTAATTTTCAAAGAATTAATCTACACCGTTTATTGAGACTCATATTTTTTTGTAATCATTGTCAATAAACCGGTTTTTTATCATTTGTTATTCAATCTGATTTATTGACTGAAGACCGAAGTAAAAGCACCAAAGGCGGAAGTGTTGAGGAGAAACGAGCATCTTTTGTCACTCAGAATTTTTAGGTTCTACTTGGGGTCTTGTTTCAACTCAATTTTAATTAGTTTGGACATTTCTGAACAATTAGGAGTATATACATATGGCACTTGAACGCTTTTTCCTAATGAAAACTTTAAATTTATAAATCGAGTTTTTGCACCAATGGCGGACACGTGAAAATTGTGTTGTTCCAACGGCGGACATTTCGGGATCCAATAGAGGACATCGGTTTTGATTTCAACAATAAATTTATTTTGTCGTTGAAAATTGCTAGTTATTTGTGAGTGGTCAAAAGGATAAATCAGTCTCTTAGAAGCTTTTATAAGAAATTCGACTTATTAGAAAAACACCATTTTCAGGCTTTTCATGAATAATCCAACCAAGAACACAATATGTATTATTTTCAATACAAGAATCACAAAGGTTTTCACCTAAACTTATTTGAACTTGAATCATTTGTAACTCATGGTAATATATCAGTGTAAAGGCACATATTTATATAACTGTAACATATTTATAGAGGAACTTTCACAATTAATCAGGAAATTACTTTAAAATTATCATACTATTTGTTGCAAACAAACTTAGGGTGACAAAGCAACAATATAGCTAAATATAAAACGAGTAGGCATCCAAATAACGATGAATTAAAATCATTCTTACTGATGAAGTATAAAATTGTTGTGAATAAAAAAAAAAAAAATTTATTCTAATCGTCTTTCGGTAAAAAATTTTGACCCAATCAACAAACAACAAAAACCTACCAATACCATAAACGTTGCAGTAAAAAAAACTATTCATGGCAAAAATGCTTTTTTTTTCCTCCGCTAATTGTTATCCTAACGCCTAAGAATGTTATGTTTGATATCCAACAATTTTGGGAGACGAAAAACAATTGGTCAGCATCAAAATTTCCTCGCATAATTTATGTAATGAAACATTCTGGGCGATTTTAATTTTGTGTTTTGTCTGTCTGCCGCAATTTCCACTGTTCTCTTCCGACTTTGATACAAGTTTTAGGGAATTAGTGATTTGACCTTTAGATGGTCCTCAACTAGTCTCATTTCTCAAAAAATCAACATTCCATTTCGGGTAAGTTCAACCCAGGCATAATTTCATGGCGCTGTATTCGTCGGATTTCGCTAATCGTTCTAAATAGTTTTTGCAAAATCGTTTCTCTCGGAGCTGCTGCGCTTGCGAGAGAGAATGTGGAATCTTAGTAATTGGCATTTATGCAGTTTTCATTTGGGTTTGATGAAATTCTCAAAGCTTGAATTATTCGTCTTTCGAGATCATGTTGTTCATACACCAATGATCTACATAAGTTATGGGATCAACGCCCCATTAACTGCTGACCTCAGCACCACACGTAATAAAAGGAAGGCGGCCAGGCTTCGCAAGTTAGTTCTCAGCTAGCTGCCGTGCGCGTCAGACGTTTATTCCGCCTAAGTTTTCCGCTCCCATAGTTTTACCATTAATCTATATTCCATATAGTAATCTACATCAACTAAGTTCTGTGAAAATCGCAATAAACGCTTTCTAAAAAGCAAGTTGATTATTCCCGTGATAAAACGTATATATATTGGTCCTACAATTACTAGGATACCCGATTTCACAAACCTTCTTCTAGCTCTTCTTTTTTCTCCTCGTATTCTTATTTTCTTCCATCAACCTTGCCCCCCCCCCTCCCCCATCAGCCCACCTGCCTTCGATCTGATTCCACGTCAGTTGGGAACACCATGTTGGGCGAAAGCTGTCACAGTGAGATCCCAAGGTTTTGCTGTCATTCGCAGAGGAGGCAGCAGAAAGAGTAGCAGAGTAGGCAGAACTGTGTAACGTTGGACGCTGTATTAATATTTCGGTTTCCAATGTACTCCCGCACTTCTATCTGATCTCTTCTTCTGTTTTCCTTCGACAAGCAGCTTGTCCAGGTTGCAACTATGGCAATTGGTCACGGACCCTCTTTCATCCCTTACTGCCATTCTCAGGTTCCTTATACCTGTAACGTGACTTTCACGAGTAGATCATTGAAGATGAACCGTTTAACTCGTGAAAATCTCATAGAAATTTGAAGGGAAATGTAGAAGTCATTTTCGACACAAGGGTTAGAGGTTGGAAAATAAACAGTATAAGGCACAATCGATTCGTCACTTCCCACCTAACCTGCGAATTATCAGCCCATGAGAAAATTTATAGCTTGATGGATTTCACAAAAGCTACACTACGGCAATATAATATTTTTACAAAATAATCCGTGTTTTACTCACTCATCAAACATTTACCAAGAGTATTGAAGGAAACAACGATGACAGCAAATCAGAAAGAGGACCACGAAAAATGAATGCAAAAGAGATTTACACCGTAAGATAATGGATTGGACGGTTGGTTCATTGAAGGCCATATTATTCATATTAGAAAAACACATCCAGAGGCTCTCGGTAGGTGGCTCTTCAACCTATCATACATAGGAGAATAACAAAAAATGTACAATCAAAGTTTCCAAGCCAAATTCAGAATTTTCCATTTCAATTTCAGAATTGTCCATCTCAATTTCAGAATACCTTTTAGGGGGACTAATCGTCGGAGCTCGAACTCCGGGGAACATTCTGAAGCAGGTATCGGGGAGTTGGGGTCATGGGATATCGTAATGGACTTTCTACCAACTGCAACTCGTGCAAAGCTCATACCGGTCACACAGAACAATTGAAAATGCACTGCCCAGGAGATGGCACAGCAACTTGCTCGTTACATTTTTTATCATTTGAGCAAAATTGAATCAAAATTGTAAAAGTTATACCTGTTTCAACAATTTCAAGTTAGCGCATGCCCAGAGCGTACCGCTGATTATATATATAAAGATGAAATTCCTATGGGACCTCAACAGATCTTATCCGCATAAACCCTCGAAATTATAGCTAAATTCATTGAAAAATGTGGAAATTTCGGCTGTTTCAAGAATTTCACGTTAGCGCATGGGCAGAGCGTACCGCTCATTATATTGAGATGAAATTCATGTAGGACCTCAAGAGGCCTTATCCTCATAGTCCCTCAAAATATGAGTTAAATTCAATCAAAAGTGTGGCAGTTATGGCTGTATCATGGAAATGCGGACTGACAAACAGACAGAAAGACAGGGAACCAAATTTGTTCAGTAGGCTATGAAACGCAAAATGCGAGTGGAAATTCTGAATTCGGACAACAAAAATTGTTTGGCTTCCGAAAGTGAACACAAGGCTTCCGCTGCTTCGCAGACTCAGAAGCAAAACATGCGCATATTTATTAATTTCGATGAACCAGTTCCTTCTCACCTATCGTGATAATTTTTTATTATTAATACATTTTGTGTGCTACCTACTTAATTCCATATCTTTATCCCAATTTTGCTCCCGAGTCTACCAAGGTAGCGGAAGCATTGTTTTTACTTTCGGAATGTGAAAATTTTTTGTCTCCAAAATCAAAAATTCCACTCGCATTTTGCGTTTTAGACCTTTCTGAACAATTTTGGTTCCGTGTCTGTCTGTCTGTCAGCAAATCCGTGTTACGCGCATACCTCCGGGAGTTCTTGACCGATTTTGATGAAATTTTCAGGGATTGTTCGGACTGATGTAAAGATGGTCCTCGTGAGTAATAAAGAGACAATAAAGTTTTAGCTCAGAGCTTGGATCGAACTATATATTTTATAGTTTGTTCAATAGTTGAACATGCCTACCTTTATTTTCTCAAGTTATGCTCCTGCATAACAATAAATTTACTCTAATTCAATATTTACTTCGCCTAATTGAACGAAGTTCTTTAGTCAATAATAATTTTCAATGATCTATACAGTAATGTTATGGATACGAGGAGGCTATGTGCCACACCCACTTGGCAGACGTTTTTTACGCTCCCATCGGGATATTGATCACATTCTGAAATTGAAATGGAAAGTTCTGAAATTGAAATGGAAAAGTCTAAAATTGGTTTGGTAATTTCCGAATCTGACTTGGAAAAGCTATATAATAGACAACCGGACCACCCGCGAACAAATAGATATCACAAGAAATATACACGGCTGATTTGACAGATATCTTGATAAACCGTATTGACTAGTAACATTAACGTCCGACTAAAAGATATTTAAATATCAGGAAATTTGTTCACCTCACAAATCAATCAACCAGATCACGTTACCATAGTACGTTCCCTTCTAAATCAAATACGATTTAGAAATGTAATGCAAATTTCTAAATAGATTTTTTCTCTAAATTTAATTGTTCATTATTTAATTATTGTATTTTAGCTTTTCAACGCTTTATGCATCATTAGCTGTCATATTCTAATGGAGAATGATACCCACAATTGACAATTAGGAGGAGGAAGATCAGATATCATCCTAACATGTTTTTACGAGTTGCTAACAGACGGTAGTGATGGAGAGCTTTTTGGTATTTTGCAAAGGTGGAATATTCCGGACGAAGTGAATAAAATGAGAGGGTACGAGCCCCAGATGAGCAGTTGGCACAGTTTGTAAGGGGCCGAAAAAGGGACTTGGCTCAATAAGACGGCCCTAGGGAACCACCTTGAAATCTTGGGGAACACAGAGCTACGCGGATTTAAAGAGCAGGCGCAATGCTGCTAAGAAGACAAGCCCCTCCGTTCCTTTTCTTTGTAATGGTGTATCCTCTTTTCTTGGTAATGTCTAATTTATGGCGTTCCGGGGGATGGCACAAAAGTAGGTGGGTAACGCAAGTGCGTGGGCGGGCGTCAGGTTTTCTGAAATTTGATTAAGGTGAGAAATATTTCATAAAATATAGCACCGAGATAATACCTAAGGAAATTGTCCGGAGACAAATAAAGAGGAAAGGAGAAAAATTATTGCAGCGAATGTGAGTTGCGTTCCGTGTCTCGCCTGCCACCCCAACCATACGCTACACTTTGGAGGTAACTTGTTGAATGTGTTAGGTTTTCTTCTGTCTTCCAGCGTTTTGTTCACATTTTTTCGATTGAACCAATACACGTAAGTTTTATTTTTCTCGAATGAGCGTATCTCGTTACATTGGAAACATCCTATTAGAATCCACGATAGAAGTTTTTCGTGAATCACACTAACTTCCACTTTTTGCTAATTTGGCATCATCTTCAACATTTGGAAACCAAACATCTTTCTGACACACGAATAGTTCAGCCGGATACTTTATAAATTCCAGTTGAATTATTAATGTTTTCAGGATTTTCCAGTAATTTGGGGCAATAAGCACTTTTAAATGAAAAAAAAAAATGCTGACATGACCCATGAGCAAAACCAGAGAGAGCACAATAAACCAATAAATTTATCTCTCCGTGAGACTCGCTTACACTTAATCAGTGCACATGATGTTCCGTTAGTTAAATTTTAACGTAATCCGATTGAACCGAATCGTCATTAATTTATAAACCGGTATTTATGTAATTGCGTTGAATGTGCTCGAATATACTCTAAACTTTCTGTTTGTCACTTTTTATAATGCCTCATTCTGTCCAGTTGTTGAATAAACTTAATATTTTCAGCTGTTTGCGCAGCAGTCGTACTGTACATAAATACCTTCAGTAGTCAACCATATGATTGAGTCTGTTACTTTAAATTTAGTTTGAGAATTAGTATGACTCACAATCTGACCAAATTAGGGACGAAACTGAATAGACATTAATTTATGCAGATGATATTCTAAATGCAGAATCACTGGTCGACCTCCTTCAGAATGTATATTCACTTCACACCTATTGTTTGAGTGAAGGCTGAAGCTACACGTCAGTGGTCAGATTAGAAGATAAGAAAAATGAAACTTTCAACGTGAACCTATTGAGTCAGTTAAATTCATTAGGCACTTGGGGGTCAAGACGATGGCCGGGCTTTCGTTTTCTTTCCAGTTCTCTGGATCGTGCGGACAATGAACGGCACGCAACGTTCGTTGTTCTGTCATCTTTTAATCCCAATGAATGCTGAATTCGGGGTTTTTTGGGCTGTTGAAAATGGTATCCTTTGCAATATTTCCCAGGTCTGGGCTTGCACCCAGTACAGGGTGGTGGACTGACCCAGCTCCTCTCATGAAGATGTCAATGAGGAAGCCTGTTATTACTCCAGACCGTTCTATCTGTAATCAGAGCCAATCTTCCTGTATATTCTGCCTTCCTATTGCCACTAAGGAGTTGTGTTTCACTTTGGAAGTGACTTCAAGGCTGATTATAGAAGAATAGCATGGAGATATACGAGTGAACTGTTGGTGGAATCTAACTGCTGATCAGAAAAGCTCTTTCCTGTCAGGAGCTCTCGTTTTAAATGCATGCATTCTTGTACACAACTTAAACTATAAATTGTATAAATTAGTTGGGAATATAGCTATCATGATTAAATCAAAATTTACTCTATCAGATGGCTCCCTAAGCTATTGCTGTATTGTATATTTGCTGATTTCAATCCATTACTTTATCGAATTTAAAGTGAATTCTCCTGAGATATAGTGCTTTGGATTGTAAAATAAACATTTTTTTTGTGAATTGATCTGACTTTTTTTTTTTTTTAAATAGAGGTTGGTGAAAAATTCATTACTGGACTGACAGTGAGGGGGTATATCAAAAGATGTGTCTCACGCACCCTTTGAGTCGGGGTCTCCATCGTGGCATACCGACTAAAAAACACCGTTCCTCTCGTCTTTTAGGACTGTCCCGGGACTGTTTTTTGGCATTACTTCGGGACAGTCCCCTTTTTAACCTCGTGAGGGTTCCTCCTGGTCTTCACTACTTCTACCCTGGCTCATTCCCAGCTTCTGTTCACTTCCTTCTCTTTGAGCACCATAGTGATATACGTGCTGACTGTACTCCAGTTCTCCGCATATTGTATCATCTTTTATATTACTGTTTCTGGCTTAAAATCACCTATTACTCCAACCTACTCCTGCCTTAGCTGCTGCCATTTTGGGCATATAAAGAATGTGTGCTCTACATCATCGTCCCCCATCCGGCAGTACACACACACGTTCCTATTTTCTTTAGGAACGACCGATAATAACCATGCCCCGTATAGGAACTGGGTTAAATAGTAATTAACGTCGCCCTGTTTTCGCTCCGTCCATTTTTGCACTTCCCCGATCAGACGTGCTGTCCACCTTCCCCGGGTTTCAGCTGCCCATCTCTGCTGCCATTTTTGCAGGGTCCCTGCTCTCTCCTCTTTTTTCACTTCTCTGGCAACATGTTCTTGCTTTCTGGCATGAACCCGCTTCCTCTAATCAGCCAAAACGTCGATTGGTACAACACCCGCAATAACCTGGGCTGCTGGTGAATTGATCTGACTGTCCAGTATTGGTGCAGCGGTACTACTTCATTCTGAAGGTACTGAACATCATAAAATATATTAATATAATTTCAATGAATGGGTCGGTTTCTCAAAATACAGTTTGGGAAAACTAAATATAAACGTCCATTGGATTTAGATTAGGGAAAAATATCACACACTAATCTGATGTCGCGAATAAACAACAATGTTGAAACAACCTTTAACCACTCAAAGGTACAACAAGTTGGACGTATCGATTATCTGATGATAAATATTTCTAAGATACCTATTTCATGAATCTTATTTGACTCTTCAATTCAGAGAGATCAAAATAATGTCACGCCTTTACATGTGAAGGAAAGAGTAGGTAGGCAAGTACCCCCAGTAGTAAGCGATTGCCTTATTTTACGTTGGAGCTTCCATAGCTTCGAATGAATTTGATCCTGGTTGCTGGGTAATCAATTGCAGGATATTCCGGTGATAAATTGCCACCGTTACAAAAGGCGTATCCACGTACATACGCGTCCATCAATCTTGCATCGCGAATAAAGGATAAGAGACAAACTTTCAAATCGATAACTTCACCACCTCTCATAACATCCGTGCCCTTCATTTCTAAGCTCATTCGGTTTTTTTTTATATTTGTCGGATAAACTGTGATTACGTTACCCCACTAGTGATATCTACTTGTTTACAGTATATGCGTTCCGTCCTAATCTCTTAGACGATCTAAGACATGCGGGGTCCAATGTGGTACTCGAATCATTCGTATGCATCATCATTAGACAAAACTCTTCAATAGCACTATTGTAGTTGAATTATTTCTCATTTGAGGCCCTGGAAGACCTAGCGGGGGATCATTCGGTGTTATTTTTCAACTACTGGAGCAAAAAGATCAAGTTTGAGAGTCTGTGTTGTCATCAGAAAGGTGTTCAACTGCTACGGGCTGGTTCCCCCGAGGTGCTTCAAAATTAATCGTGATCACTTTGAGGACACAGGAAAATACATAAATTGATATTTTCTTGTATTGCTTTACTTTCCTTGTACATTGATTTTATTGTATTATTACTATTTTTCCATTTTCTTTGAGTTAATCAAGATTACTGAACTTATCTAGCCGTTATGATGGTTAAAGTGTGACTTGCTGGAAGTCGATTTCAAGGAAGTGGACGAGCTAAGCATCTCCATAACATAGCTGTATGTAGAATTTACTAAAATATAAACTTCTGCTTCTTGAAACACAACTATCAACATTAATTTTGCATTGTATTTTACAAATCATCTTTCGAAAACACAGGTAAACTATCTTATTCGTACATTAATCCAAGTCCTAATGCTGATTGAATACATATTTAATATTACAATCCTGAGCACAGAAATAATCATTCGTAGAGCAATTGTGTATTACAGAATAATGATGATCTGTGGAAGACTTTGTGACAAATTGACGAGCGTATTACAAATATTGTCTACCCAGATTACCAAATTATTATACAAGCAAATCTGAGCACACCAAACCCAACTAACCTGCATATCGCTCTCAGAAAGGGATTATAGACACACGTGCGAGCGTTGGACTAATTGATTGTGCTCGACTACTGATCAGCTTAGTTAATGTGGCAGTTCCCCGAGTGGCTTAATGATTCTCTCGATTATCTGACAAAGGCCCCTGGATTGAGTTGCGAGGCTCTTGGTATTTATACGATCCTGCTTTGCGCTACTACTAACGCAGACTACCTACTACAGTCAAATACGTCTCATTATGGAGAATTTGTGATCGTTAGCTCCACTGACTAAACCCGAAATTCCAGTTTTCGCCACTGCACTTGGAGAACAACAAAATCCATCCGTATAAAGAAGCAATGCTAACGCTGTGGAATGAAAAACCTTGAAAAATAATCATATTATAATTGGCATCATGGTTAGAGCGAAGTTACACTAAACAACTTACTGAAGAGGAATAAACACCACCCTCTTTTGGCACGACGTATCAGAATAAAGCCCCGGCAGTAAGCCCAGAGAATAAAAAAATATATGCGCTTTAAAAAAAAAAATATTTTTCAACATATAAAAATCACATACACTTATAGAAGTATTTTTTCAGTACTTTAACTTGAAGAGCTTAAGCATTGTATGAAACAACTAATTAGTATGGTGTGTTTATGACCAATTGTTGAGCTAAGTTAATAATGAGTTGAGGTGAGTACGCACAACCTCACGTTCCAGGCTGTCAGAATTATTCTTCATATCATTTAAAAAAAAGAAAGTTGATGGTAATGGAGAACAAGCTCCCCTTCAATACCAGTGAAACATCTGACGGTTCTTAGAACCACCTTTTATCAACATTCGTGAAATCCAACAACTCAACAATCCTAAAACTTCAACACCATTAATTAATTTTAAAACTTTAATAAAAAGTGGTTTTTAAAAGTTTCAACATTTTTACGTTAAGTTCAACAAGTGTTGGTAAAAGTAGCTCGTATTCTAACTGAGACTGAGTTATAAATGAGCTTCAATCGGATCAAACCCAAAAAACATTTTATAAAAACACGATTCTGAGGCATTTGTTTATTTGAATCAGTCGTTTCCTACCATTTTCGAACAATGAAAAGTTTTTCTTCGTATATTTTTGAAAACGATCATTAAATCCAGATGCGATGAAGTAATAACTTGCGTAACTTACTCATTTCTCGTTCATAAAACCATTTTTTTGTTTCATCAAAATTTCTCAAAAATAAACTCTGTTTAATCGCTTTCAAACCTACTCTCTAAGGGGTTTTTCGGGGTGCTGAACACGAATCTGAAGTCCTTTTTTCGATAAAACGCTTCCTTCACGGTTATTTTCGCGTTTTTTCATCAAAATCGCTGAAAAATAAACTCTCGATAAAGAATCGATAAATGTCAAATGCCTTCATAACAAAATATACACTCTTTTGCGTCATTAAATTTGAGGATGTCGCAGAGTCCAAGAATAACTGGGGAGACCAGAACTCCTTTTCAACTTTCGGAAACTGAAGAATGAGTAACTGTAATAGGCACTAACCATCACCCAACTGTAGCATATGACATTTTAGAAATAACAAACATTTTCAAGAATTATCTTAACAAATTATTTGATCGTTGGTTTTACGATTGCGTTTCGCTTCATTATTAATTTTTAAAACCCAGACAATGAAAAATAAATAATAATAACTGAATATGTAAAATGCTCTGCCAACGAGTTAGTTATAACCTTAACATAAGTAAGGAAAATTGTATGAGGCCTAGCCCCCAGATGTTTGTTATTTTCAGTGACTTGTTCACCAACCAAACCGAACCTTTCATCACAGAAAGGCACAGAAGAAAGTCGGTTACACCAGGCAGTCGTTTTATATATCGCCGGGGGACTGAAACAAAGGGGCTGGATAGATTACTAGCTTCTAAATAATTGCAAGGAGCATCGAGAGAAGTTATTTAGTGAACTAATAACACTGGGCTCAGATCAATGGATTGGTAGCACTCCTATTACGTCCAGGGACCTGTTGGAATGAAGCCAACTCTTGGTTCCCCTTTCGCCTTTTAGCCGAGGCCCCTCTTTCACCATTTACCCTCAACAAAACGAGAATACTTAGTCATTTCCAGGTGAAGGTGTTCGGAAATTACTGATAGACTCTCACTGGGCCGGTTGCTATGGCCGAGGATCGAATCACTACGTCCACTATATTCGGGGCCCGGGTTGAAAATAATACTTCCTTGTCAACCGGAAAAATAAATGAAACTGCCTCTCCGCGATATAAAAATGCGAGACAGATCTCCTTCTGTATGATAAGTTGGCTCTTGTATTTCATTTAGCTGTGGAGAGAGCCGGATCGCGGAAAACGTTATGGACAACTAATAGCGGCGTTTTCCGTGGACATCCTGACAATATTACTTTTCGCCAATATCAACCCTTTCGTGATTCAAAGGTTTTTTTCCCCCTTCTTCCCTAACCGCTATAAATCTTGGTGGCCTTCCTTTCCGATTGTCCTAAAATCTAATTGGCAGTGAACCAAATGATACTACCATTCTGGCTTAAAGAATACCACAGATTTTATAAGCATGTATAAATTAAGGTCTGCGACGAAAGACAAACAAGTTTTTGACAAAAGTACTCATGGTCCACGATTCAGTTTTAATCTAATTTGATGAAATTCCCAGGGATTGTTTGAGTCAGCTTCCAGAAGGTCCCCCATAGGTTTCATAGCTGTCGGATCAAAACTGGCGTGCGTCCATGCTAAAACGTCAATTTGTTTTAATGATGATTCCTGATGGTCTACCTGTTTGATTGCGTTCAAACATAGGAGGTAGTTGAGTATAGCTTTCACGATGACATCTTATGAATTAGGTCACACTTTTTTGATTAATAACTATCTCACATGAGCTAAACCTAAATCGATTGACGAAAGGAAACTATGACACCAACAGACGCAGTCAAATAGTAGTAGTCAACCTCTTAGTTGATCCATATGTCACAGAGTTGCGAAACCTACCCAAATATAATTACTTTCAATTGTCTAATTAATAATTCCCGATAATGATTCTGCAAATTATTGATCACACTGGTTTTTTATGTTTAGTTTCATGTCAATAAACAAATCGTATCAGTGACCTCAAAGAGTACATTACTACCAAACAAGGAAATAGGTTTTTAAAGAAAATGAAAATCTTCATAGACTATATGCACAATATAAGTTGTGTTAGTAGAAAAGTGCAACACACTCTGTATACTTTGGATGGTGACTGCTGATGGAATGATGATAGCGTCTAGCATGCACAAGTATTCAGCACATCAGTAGCATGCATTTATACTATTCTGTTTTGCATTCAGCGTTGTTGACAGACGTAGTTTGTTCTTCAAATATTCTAAACCTCCAGGATTTTCCGTGAGTAACAAGCTATTCAGCCAAACTCAACTTGGCAAAAGTGTTGGTTTATTAAGACATACCCCTGGAGCAAGACTTCACCAATAAGAGGAAGCCTGTTAGAATTGATCCAGGGCGACAACCCAAACATGGTGAAAACAGCTGATTACAAATTAGTTTCAGACCATTCCATGGCTGAATCCGTGAAACAATTTTAGGGTTGTGTGCATATGTTTTGGGTGTGTTCCCATATAATGTAGGCCCCTTTACACTAGCCTCATTTAATGCCAGAATTGGAAAAAGTTGCTCTACAAAAATGGCCCGTGAACTCAAGGCGACATTTATTGCCGTAACTATTTCGCTTTTCGATCAACATTTCTCCCCGGAGGTTACTCAATGTATTTTACCCCATAAAAATTGTTGAATGTTTACGTTTTCACTTGAGAGGGGGATTTGGAAACAGCTGCTCGTGAAATGTGTTAGGTACAGGTCATCGTCGCTGCTGCTGTCGTGTTTATCGTTGCCAGTTTTTTTTCTACCAATTTAGTCGATGCTGCTAAAAAATGATTCTCAAGTGTGTTTTTGAGAGTTAGACAGTATGTGTGATCGTGAGTGTATTACAAAATTTGTCAACGTTTCCCAGCCTGCAAAATCTACTGACTTTGAGAACGATTTCTTTGTTCGATACAATTTCCGTCTAGTCCTGCAACAAACCCCGGAAATTTTGCTTATGGTGACAGGAAAAGTTATGAAGGGTAGTAGCTTATCGTTCCAATCAAGCGATAATCCTCGACAGATTCGTGTCATTCTTTTGTATTGAATCAGGACTTCGTCTTTACTCAAACACAGTTCAGAACATTCGAGTATCGTTATGGAAGAGGTTGAATGAGAGGGGTATTTTCACAGGACTATTTTCCTAAAAATATGAATAAGATTAAAATCTTAATCACAGAAAAAGAGTACGATTAAAATCATAATCACACCGTATGATTAAGAATAATTTCTTAAACACAGGAATTTGTGACTCGAGACTCCCTAAAGTCATTGCGAGAGAGGTTTTTTTGCAAAATATCTCATTGGCTGGGTACTTGGACCGCCTTTTTTCAGAATTTGGTTTGGCGAATGATTTCCCCTCGTTGAATGCAGCACTTATGACGACTGTTGGAAATGCTTAGGGGTCATAAAAGAGCCCTGTTTTGGCAAAGAGCTATGGCTTCCGAGAGATTCACTCTCTATAGAGAGCTCCATCCTCATGTAAAGTGTGCCAGTCTGGTGAAAGATTCCGACTTGGACCTTTATTCCTGTAGCTGGCTCTTCAAGCTGAGAGGTGAAACGCTTCATTTGAATGCAAAACCTTACGCTACCGAGCGATGTGAAGAGTGTTCGCTCTGCAATTCTCACGAGAAAGAAGACCTTTTCCACTTCTTATGCTCCTGCCGTGTTCTGAATGAATTCAGAGTACATGCATTTGGCCAGCCAGCTGTGCCAAGGGATGAGGCAGTCAGTCTTCTGAATGGTGGAGGTTGGCCGCAATTGGTGTCCTACTGTAAAATGGCATGGCGCTACCGATCAATATTAGTGCGGGAGTTCAACTATTAATCATAACTTTGTTAATTTCTCACGCCAAGTATTCATGGCATAATATCCAACTTTATTTTACCTACTAGCATTATACTATTGTCATTCACCGTCACTTCCGACAGACGGTTTAACCAACCATGTCGTATTGTTTACTTTCTTTTTATCTAAGTGAAATTATTAATTTTTGTAAACAGTTCAATAAAGGTTTTTCTTCTCCTTCTTCTTCTTAATCACGGATTCTTACAATTAATCACCACCAATTGCCATGATTTTTCACAACTTCCAGTGATTAATCACAGATTTCTGCGATTAAGAATTTATTCTTAATCCGCTGTGATTATGAATTTAATCGTACTCTTTTTCTGTGATAAAGATTTTGATCTTATTCATATTCATAGAAAAATAGTCCTGTGATTAAAAACCTTAATCTTATTCATAATTAAAATTTTGCCCATCCCTGCTTAGCTTAGGAGTTGAAATGAACCGTTACTCATGAAATTGGCAGAGGCAAGCGACTCGAGCGGGGTGAGTACTTGTAAGGGTGAGTACTTAGTGTCCCTTCCAAATAGGTTTTTACGCTTCTATACGGCGATCCCCTCCTCACAAAAGGCAGCGTGGAGCGGAAAGAGTAGCTTTGAACGAAATCAGCAGACCGAACACTGATCCTCCTTCAGGAGGACAGCTAAAGACGTCCGCGACGCCAGTGGCAGTCGAACGAAATGATCCTACCTGAAATGGTTGTCTTCAGTACTTTACTGTTTTGCATTTTACCTTACATGTTTTTTCGGATCCAACTTTAGTATAGTTCTGTAACAGACATTTGGGATTTAGAATCCGCTGCCCAGAAAAGGGATGGAGGGGATGACGTTCAATCCTTTCAAGCTCTGCATTGAATGCCTACAGCAGGTTCTTTCTGGTTCGATCAAGAATTTTGTTAACGTTTGAAATATTATTTCAGAACTTTCAAATTTTATTATGGATAGCAATGAATAGAATGGTGAATAGTTTCAAATCCTTTCATCTCTACTATTTTCTTCTCTTTTTAATTGATATCTTTTTTGTTCGGCCCTTAATTACATGTGGCCTTGCAACGGTTCTCGGAGATTTTCAATGTACTGTCAGGACGGTGGGTCCCATTCAAATGCGAAACACGATAAAATTCTGAGCCGGGTTTCGTTATTCTTTTTTCGTTCAGTTGATAACTTGGTCCAGTTGCGGAGTGCCTAAAAAACGGCTAAACCTACTAAAAGGCCCCTAAAGCATGGACAAAATCTGAAATTTGACCCAAATTTGTCATAACTCTGCAACTATGGCTGGAAAATGGGTGTAGGCGTTTAGGATGTCATTTTAGATGTTTATACGTAGAATTTGGTGAGTGTTAAGCCGGCCCAATCGCAAGTTAGCTGCCAATGAAGTGGATGACGCCATGTGATTCAGCGTAGATCCTCATTGGATTTTGAATACTCGTTTTTAGGTCGTCCCTCTGGGGCAAGGGTTCATCGGTTGGGTGTATTTTGTATGAATTTTTCTATAGAATCTATCAGATTCTCGTGCGCTGTGAGGCATCTCACAGATGAGAAGGATAATAACTGCATAAAAATCCGTTTCTATCACCATTCTAATACCGAATCCGCAAAAAAAAACAGTAGGAGTTTGTCTGTGTCTCTCTCCCTCGTGGTGCGCTGGCAAATTTGCTCAACCGCAATCCTCAACCGATTTTCATGACACGAAGATTTCTTTCTTCGACAACGTTAATTATGATGATTAGTGGTTTGGCGTATCTAGCGATTCCCGATGTTCGTGGATGATCACGTTGGTCGCATGCCAGTGTACATAAATTCGTACAATGGGGTAGGTTCGATCGCCAAAGGTTTACTATTAGGCCAGTCAACGGACAGTCGTCGAAACCAGAGACAAAGAGGATCATTCACAGAGAGGCGGCTGGGAGCCTCCTTTGTCCTCAGCATCATAAATAATTATTACCTGTCACCCTTGATCAATACTGGTTGTCTATGCCGTCATTCACAGCACCTCGACGGAAGGGGTGGTTGAAGATTCTGTCATGCAATCAGTCCCCCCCCCCCCCTGATTTACTGTTGGTGTAAGATAATAAATTAATTAATGAGTTCAATGTCTAAAACTATTTAGCTGAATAAATGTTCTTGGTAGGAGCAATTGTGACAAACGGCAGATAGTTGGATCTGGGTAGTTCATAGAATCTCATACTCCAATTCAATTAATTCCTTTAAATGTGATTTATCCACATATTCCTGATGAATTATTACAATAATAAATTCACAATATAATAATTGACACGAATAAATTTACTCCCTTTTTAAAATCCTTCACAGACTACTTCTCTAAAAAATTGTAAATGTACACGATTTCATCTGGGAAATCGTTATTTTCCATTGAACGTGCTGAATTAATTTTGATAATTATTGATCCAAGATGTTTATCGAACAAAAAAATAATGACACGAATCGGTCGAAAATTCTCGCTTAAGCAGTAGTGAAAATCATTGAAGGAAAATTGGCTAAAAATGACGATTGCTTGAATGGATCGATTATCCAACCCGGCAACAAATTCAATATTGGTTAGTTGCACAACTTACGCTAGAGTCAGAGTCAAAAACAAAAGACAATATTAAAATCAAATTTTGTAAATTTTGAAATATGTTTCCAAAACTAGACCAAATTCTTGATTGAATAGAAAGAGAATCACAAGAATCGTTATAGAATCGTTTAAGCCTCAGTAGCGTCGAAAAAGGATTTTACACCTTCGGTTATTTTTTACGAATTCAGTCTTAGAATGGTCTGAAACGGTCTTGTATTCAGATATTTTTACTTTCATAATTGGGTCGTCCCACTTCCCCTGGATCAATATTAGTTCGACATCCTTCTATTAACAAAGTCTTGCTTCAGGGCGATGTTATAAAAACGTAAATATTGAACACTGATAGAAATTAGAGCTATGTTCGATTAGACCTAAATCAAATCTCCCGATCGTGCGGGAAGGCCTGTTGAATCGACGTCCAGCAATAAAATAGGGAGCAAAGACCGATGATCAATAGGTCACGGGAGCACGGCATCACAAAAGTTCGGGAACACAACCGCCCCCGCCAACGGCAGCTGCGCTGACGAAGATGGTAGGTATAGCATTTCGAATCAATATTTGCTCTCCGAAAATAGAACTCGGAACGATGAGGGTCCGCGGTGATCAGGTTCCCCATGTGAATGCAACGTTGCTAAAAACAGGTGGATTGTCGAGCCCGGGTCAGTTCATATTCGATCGGAACCCAGCATTTTGACGAGCCGTAAAAATCCTCGAGCACATTCATAAACCGGCCTTGATTTTCTGTTCAGCATTTTTTCACATTTTCACAAGCCAAACAAGCAAAATACGACAGAGTCGCTGAAGACCTGAGAGGGTCTTTCACGCCACTCGTCATTTCATGCGATGGCGCATTACATAAAGAGTATGAAGCCTTTCTCAAAAACGTTTCCTTAGGCCTCTCCAACAAGTGGTCTAAATCCTACTCCCAGGTGATGATGTGCGCACGAGTGAAAACTCAGTTCTCAGATCACCGAGCAGTTTCCATGAGGCTAAGGGGCCCGAGGAAACACGTGCGAGGACTTGGACTGGAGGACGGAGCAGCAATTTGGCTACCAGAAGAATGAAAACACACACACACACACACACAGTTAGGAAAAAATAAAATCAGATTAGTTTGGCAAACTCAATTTGAATTTTTGGCATATTATCAAATTGAAAATTTTGGCAAACTAATTTGAACCTTTGGCACAAATAAATTTTAATATTTTTGGCATCTTAATTTCAACTTTTGGCGACTCAATTTCAACTTTCGGCATACCAATTCGAGCTTTTGGCATATCAATTTATACTTTTCACAACCCCAACTATTCCAACATTCCACTCATATAATGATCTTCTCTCTCTATGCTCAATCGAACAAATAGATACAGCTACGTAAAACCTTATAATCTTCTAAAATACAATCTTTTGAATATAGGAACAAAGATTTTGTCCCGAACATGATAACTGTCACGGCTCTTAACATCATCATTCGAATAAAAAATAAAGAAGGTTTTTTCACATTTTTGTACTCATCTAATTTATCAATGTTTTCTTAGCTCATTTAAATTGAATATTTAAAATTTAAAAATTTTCCAAGAAAATGTTACAAACTATTTTCCTCTAGTCCTACATTATAAAACCCAACATTTTCAAAGTAGCATTCTTCTATAAAATACAACTTCATCGGTTTTGAGCTATGTCAATAACAAATCTAGGTCTTCAAGTGTATGGTCATACTCATATACACCGCAAGATTTATTTATTGATTTTATTCCTTCACAAACAAATAAGAATTACTGTATCCGTAGAGTCTCGTCATTTCCTTACACACTATTTTCATGCTAAATAATTTGAAAACGGACGAACTCGAAATACTACCAGTTACACTGAAAGAGCTTAAAGATGATATTAAACGCAACATTAAAGCTAAAAAGACTCCCGGTTACGACCTGATATCAGGTCGTATAGTGAAGGAGCTCCCCGAAAAGGCAGTGCTTAAATTGCTTCACATAATCAATGCTATTTTTAGGCTGAAACACCTAATGGAAGGTTGCGGAAGTCATTATGATTTCCAAACGAGAAGACGGGGTACCGGCCAATATCCCTCCTCCCTGTTATGTCGAAACTGTTCGAAAAGCTGCTTCTTAAACGACTTAGACCACTAATAGAAGATAGAAATTTGATCACAAATCCCCAATTCGGATTCAGACAACGGCACTCTAGAATAGATCAAGTCCATCGAATCACTAAGATAATTGAGAGGGCCCTAGAAGAAAGCCTTTGACAAGTTTAGCACGAGGGACTAGAGTACGAACTACACAGGGATCTCCCAAGACAGTACTACTTACTACTGAAGTCCTACCTTGAAAATAGACATTTTAGGGTGAAGCAAGATGACCAATACTCCGGCTTGAAGCCCATAAAAGTAGGGGTCCCACAGGGGAGTGTCTTAGGGCCAGTACTCTACCTCCTGTACACACGGGACTTACCCCAACAAGAAGGCACAACTGTTGCCACCTTTGCAGATGATACGGCTATCCTTTCTGTTGGAGATGATATAGAAGCTGCAACACGCGAACTACAGACGTATACTACTGAGGTTTCTAAGTGGACAAAGATGTGGAGAATGAAGCTGAACGAATCAAAATCAGCCCACATCAACTTCACTTACCGAAAAGTCCCAATCTTGGATGTTGAGATCAATTCGAATAAAATACCGCATACTGGAGCAGTTGAATACTTGGGTTTGACACTTGACTCCAAATTAAACTGGAATAAACACATAGAAAAGAAGAAAAAAGAACAAGTACAGAAGGATGTATTGGCTATTGGGAAGGAATTCCCATCTCTCTCTTCACAACAAACTGCTTATATATAAGCAGATTCTTCGCCCTATTTGGACCTATGGGATACAGATCTGGGGCTGTGCCAAGAAATCAAATATTAAGAAAATCCAAACCTTTCAGAATAAAATACTGAGAAGTATAGTTGGAGCCCCTTGGTACATGCGAAACGATGATATTCATCGAGATTTGAGGATGGAGACAGTCTATGAAATTATTGCAAAACACGCAAGGAAGCATGAACATCGCCTCCACAAACACGAGAACCCGGAGATGCTCTACGTTTCGGACAACGAAGGTGAAATCCGACGTCTCAAGCGAAACAAACCACTCGATTTAGTTGTGCTGCGTGAATAGAAGTGCAATCGAACTCAGTGCTAATTAATTGAGGTATATAATAAAGGGCTAGGTTTTGCTGTAAACCTACCCCTTGGAGTGTACCTTTATTGATATGTAAAATTGCTAGATGAAATGTATTTGATTTTTCAGTTGCAATTAATAAATCACGAAACAAAAAAATAATAGTAATTTGAAGTGTAGGCACTCAGTGAACAATGAAAATCTCAAGTGTTTTCCCAGAGAATATTTTCTAGAATAAAGTTCTGATATACTCGTACATTTTTTTGCGCTTTTCAACTATTTCCAGAAGATTTGAATTTCATTCCAACAAACCGTCCTCAAACATTTTGCTAATCCAATTGTAAGTGATATGTACCTATAATGTTCAATTCTTTTTCGTTGAAGTAGGTACGTCATTTTCAATTCATAAACGATGTAAAAATCAACAGAATAATTTAGTCTTATCGTTTGGCAACGGAATGGCGAAACTCGTCCGAGGAGAAGAGTTATTTCAAAATTATTATGATGTTTATCTTGGCGATTGACATGTGCATGCAAGGGCAACCATAAAAAAAACTGAGTGAGTCCATTTATTTCATATTTGTGACCGGCGTAAGTCATAAGTCTAAACTTATGCCGGTGTGTAGAAGGTATTATTGTTCTGGGGAGAAGGCAATGCTGACACAATAACGATTTACGGCCTTGAGGGATCTCGTAAAAAACCCTCGACTCCAAGCGTAAAAAGTAATGGGGACCTATATGACGACTACAAATATTGGAACGCCAAAAAAATGGAGTGAGAGGCATCACGGAGCCTACATAAATATAGCTCATCACAAGCCCCATAACCTTATTCCCGTGGCATATAGAGGTTTTGATGAGCGGGCATCAAAATCTCCTGAATGTTGAACGGTGCTTGGTGACGTATGGGTGCACTCGAGAGCCGAAAGGAAGTGCGGAGATATCGGCGAGGTTGGGCGAGTAACGTAAGTGCTCTTTACCTTAAAGGTCCTTTTGTAAGAGTTTACTACAGTGAGGGAGGATAGCATAAATCAGATGCATAAACGTAGAATGTGTAGAGGAAAAACAGATTTTATAATATCATCCACAGAAACAGGATTGTCAAGAAGGAAACCCGGAATGCGAAAGTTGAATAAATAGTAATTAAATCAATAAACTGGTAATGTTGAAGTTCGGAGAAGTGAACACACACACACACCTATGTATAATACATACACAACTTTGATTTTCATTTACATATAAAAATTTACAAACTTTTAGATACAATAATTCACATAACAATACTAATTTGTATATTTCTGCTTTTAGCCTTTTTCAAAGTACGAGAAAACGCTGCAAATTCTTTCACTGGGGTTGATTATTCAATTTCATTCATTTGGATTGCATTCATGATTTGAATTTCTACTGAGCTTTGGAGTGTGCGTGTTTCACCGGTGATAGAGCGATTATTGAATTTCAGGAGGCACACAAATACGATCAACTGTTCAATCCGAATAGGTATTTTGGTTGAGAGCCGATTTAAGTGCTCTATGCATATCTCCTGAAATTCAATAATCGCTCTATCACCTGTGAAACACGCACACTCCAAATCTTAGTAGAAATTCAAATCATGAATGCAAGCCAAATGAATGAAATTGAATAACAAACCCCAGTGAGAGAATTTGCAGCGTTTCATGCACATCAGAATGCTTCAACCCGTGTCCACTACACCACTAGGTTACTGCGAGTTCAAAAACAAAAAACAAAAAAATGCTGTTGTTTTTGTTTTGATCGCAGTAACCTAGTGATGTATTGAATGTGGATGCAAATGTTGGCAACATAAATCGGGCCATACATCGGGAATAGTTTGAGCTACAGACCTGGGGAGGGGCTCATTCGATTCCTCATGGAAAGTTCTTGAAAAAAAGACTACATTTAGGCCGCCTTGGTTTTTTTTGGAGGTTTTTAAGGATTTTACACAACTTTGACAACCCTTAAGGGGCACTTTAAATTAAGTGAGAGAGCTGGCTAAAGAATTGGAGCGTTGTCGGACCAATATTGATTTTTCCTGAAAATTTCAGATTTTTGCTCCAGCCGTTTGGGAGAAATTGTGCGTACGGCGTACGGCGGACGGACGGAAAAATTTTTATTGCAGATTTGGATTCTACACCCTTTGAAACGTAAACCATGAAATTTTCAGGGGGGGGGGGGGGGTTAGAAATTTTTTTTCAAGAGCGATTACAATGGTTTATCATTGAATAATAAACCAAAATAACTGTAATGGGAAATTGTAACATTGAGGTGGAGAAATTGTTTGCCGTGGAGAAATGTCGTTACCCTGGTAACGTTTAACATTTAGTCCTGGAGAATCGTATGAACCCAACACATTGCTATCCAATATACAGGGAGGCCAAAATTTAATGGACCAGCCATTTATCTCCGTAATTTCCGAGCCGAACAAAGAATTTCAAATGATGACTTCACTAATTTTTAACGAGGAATTCAAATATCACAATTTCACGCGTCGCGCACAAGCGCAAATGCGCGATTTGCGCATCTACTTTGTCATTTAAAATTGGATTTTTTATTGCAGATTCGGATTTTCCTCAAGATTTCATGAAAATTTGACCCATCAACCAATTTTTGGTTTATTATTCAATATTTTGATTGCGCGTAACCGGTTCAGCGAGCACACAAAGTTGCGCAACCCACAAATTGTCAAATAGTTGATGACGGTGATCTGGAACGTCTGGCATATGAATTTTCATTGTTTTTAACGCTGATTCACGTGATGCTATCCGCTTTTTCATTTGACTTCATTTTTGCGGAATAATGACCGAAATTTAACTTTAATTTAATATTAGGCGCCTGTTTTCAGATTTTTACGGCTATTAATTTTCAAGGTCTGGTTGAAAAATGTAAAAATATGAGATTGAAACCTTCTTCAATGATCAAGTGAAAAATCATCTTAATCTGAGAGTTGAAAGTCGGAATAAATTATGATTTTTCACGCGAAATAAACAAATTTTGGTCATCATTCCACAAAAATTGTCAAATCAAAAAACGGATAGCATCACGTGAATCAGCGTTAAAAACAATGAAAATTCATGTGCTACGCTTTACAGATCACCATCGTTCACTATTTGACAAATTCGGGGTTGCGCTTGCTGAACCGCTTACGCACAATAAAAAAAATTGGTTAAGGGGTCAAATTTTCATGAAATCTTGAGCAGAATCCGAATCTGCAATAAAAAATGGGGGTTCCTATTTGAAATAACAAAGTTGATTCACAAATCGCGTATTTGCGCACGTGCACAATGCGCAAAATTGTGATATTTGAATTCCTTGTTTAAAATTAGTGAAGTTACCATTTGAAATTTTTGTTTAGGCTCGGAAATTACGGAGATAAATGCCTGGTCCATTAAATTTTGACCACCCTGTATACATATACAATTTTTAGATAGAAACATTACCCAGAACACACAATATTTTTTATATTTCGCCTGTCTTTTTCGAGCTATAGAGAAAATTGACTCTTTTTCTGAAGTTGTAACATTCGGGGCCTTCTCTGATTGTAGCTGCTTTAATGCATTTTCTTTAAGATTTTCAAGCCAAACAATCACCAAATGCAGCATCATCCGACGAGGCATGGTGGCTTATGGCCAGATCGTCATTTCTACTGACCACTGATGATCTGCGGTTTACCCTTAGTTCGAGTGCCGTCTCTGCTTTTCCAACAGAAAAATGCTGGACACTGTCCGTACACCAACTCACACGAATACCCGAAATAGGGGTCTGGTAATCTGCCAACCCTTTCCATCTGTATGAGTTGGGGTTATTCGCGGACGTGAAGTGTTCCTCTTCCGCATACTTTAGATAAACCTTACATCTGCGTTTCCCCTAAGGATGCAGTCCTCTTAATGGTTCTGTCCTATCTGATCTTCTGTGGGTTATAATGTTCCAGAGGACGATCCTTGTCAATAGGACAACGAAGGCGCTTCGGAGAATACCTTTTTGGTATCCGAGTTTGCTGAGAGGAGTGTTTACAGACCTTCTAATATTTTGTGCATCCTCTCGTTGCCGACAAAAATGGGGTTTTTCGATATTTTATGGCGCAGCACTTTTTGAGAATATTATACTGGTCAAAAAATGTGATGAAAATAAAAAAAAATGGTAAAACGGCTGCAAATCGATAAATTTATATGTTTTAGCAGAATCATTCAACGAAAAAGTTAATCAAACACGAACTGGGGCATCTAAATATATATGTACAAAACTGAAAAATAAGCCCAAAATATATACGAACACTTGAAAATTAGTAAAAAATCACAAATGTGTTTGTACACCGGAACGGTAATTAGAAACCATTTGCTATATCAGCTATTTTCATCACCGGATTGGTAGAATGTTAACATAATTGAAAATAAATGTGACAGGATAATATAGGACAATTTGCTCACGCGACATTACTGCAAAGTTTCAACTTTTTTGTTGAATCTATTTTATTTCTCTTCATTTATCAGGCACCAACATCTAGATAGTAATCTAAATTACACACCATGCACTATTCAAGAGCTTTCTAATATAGAAACGATAAATGTAATACTGTATACTAATTTGTTACGAAGTGTATGATTTTAATTAAACAATACGATTCCAATGACGTTATTATTACACACATACATGATTCAAATATAAATTGTCTACTGAATGATAAATTGGTTCGAGGAGTCGATCACGAGAATTTCAGATTGTTGTCAGGGCAATTTTCCTCCAAGTTAAAATGGGGAAAGGAAAATGGATGTCGGAAGCACTTCAGGCTGGTAACAATGTTATTCATTGTTTGAGGGCATTGGGCCGATGGATATCCCCTGGTATCCTCCAACAGATATGAAACTTCCCTAACACTCGCTTCCTCTCTTTCATGGATTTATTCTGCCCCAAAACTCGACGTCAGATATCCATCACCGAGTTTCATTCTCCCGTAACGGCGCGACTCCTTTTTTGTTAAAGTCCCTGCCCTCGGCTCCCACATTCTGCAGTGCTACCGATTAGCGAATCGTAATTCATTGAGGAAGGAAGAATGATCGTGCAGATTAACGGTGTTGGGGCCCCAGGAAACATCAGGCGGGTTTTAGTGAGCGGTCACTTGCCGTCCGTTGACCATGCTCATGAGGGTTTTCGATTGACACTTGCATATTAGGTTGGTTACATGGGGTGAGGGATGAAATGGATTTCACCATCTCATCAACGGGCATTACCGTAATGGGATTAGCTCAACAGAGAAATAACCATTTTTAAACACACCTTTTTATTGCCATCGATAGACGGCGGGAGAACTGTGAGTACGTGCGGTTATGTGATTGATTGGGTTATAGTTAGCTGCTTTCGTTATTTTTATTGAATTAGATGTGTGTTCATTTGATTATATTAGATTTTTAAATCTTAAGAGTTATCTTAAAAAAGCCAAATACAAAAATAATAATATTTTCGAATCTTGAACGTAAATACCGGAATCGTAGAAGAACAATGACTGGAACCTAAATATTTGTTTTATATATTTAAATAAAATCAGATGAATTCTCAAGAACACAGACACCAAACGTACACTTCTTCGAGAAAGTGTTTTCTTCCTGAGATTTTTCAATTTTTTAGCAACAAACTACGTCATTGCACCCATTATACGATGCCGTTTGCCCAAACTGTAATCAATCGTGAAAAGTAAGCCATTCATCTTACGGAAATGCCCAACATGTAAAAACAGTGAGGATATAAATAACGCACTCACATTTTTTAATAGTTATCGAGGCATTTTCAAACAAATTGATAATCCTCATTCTCTTTTTTTCTGTTTCAAAATGGACAAAGTACCGTTTTGAAATACCAAATATTGCAAGGGCCTCGATATGGTGTGGTTCATATATTTCTGTGAGTATGAGCAGTTTGAATTGAAAATAATCCGACTGCAATAAAATCTATAGTTGTTTGTCCATGAGCTACCGCACAATCTTTGAACATCTTAAATCGTAAATTGGTTGTGGGATTTTGCCTGCGTCAAGCAGTTTGATCAGGGTCGTGCGAAATAGTTATTATCCAACTGATCGCAGGAAAAACGTAAAGAACTGTTATAAAACCTATACTAAACCAGGAAAAGAAGGAAAGCCGGCAGCTGACATTAAGAAGAAGTTCGTGGAGAAGATTGTAGCTCTTAATACACATACATACACAACAGTAATTATGACTGGAGATGACTTTATCGAAGAAACTTCATAATTTTGTAAGTGGCATTTCACTTTTTTTTTTTTTAAATCTATGAGCGGATCATTTTGTATACCTCTGCCATCTGAATTCCGTAAACCAAAGGAACATTCGACCCAAACATAACACCACAGTTATTGAGAATTGTACTCTTCGCATTCACAGATAGTAATAGCATAATGACACGGTTTCAATATTACCCTGTAGTTTTTCATACCTCAGTCAGCTGAATGTTGAAATCGGGGATGTGGATTACAAATTTTAATTAAAAATATTTTTAATAAACAATAAAATATCATGACAGAGTTCTATTTGCAAGAGAGAACGTTGCAGGGTCTATGTGAGGTCGGACGACTAAAACATGAGAAAGTAGTGTTCATAGGCTTCGTGTTCGCGAATGCGCCGACGTATTTGTTTTTGGGCAATGAAAATCATAGGGAACCATCTCGTCAAACGCACCCATTCCTTGATAATTTGATGAAGGCTGGATCCATATTGTTCAAAATAGTTGCAACATAAATATGAGTGGAAATTTTTTATTTCGGAGACCAAAATTTGGTCATTTTCCGGAACTGAATTCAATGTTTTCGACCATTTGGGCCCTGAAGTAAAACTATACCAGGCGCACCGGGCAACCCCTCCTTCAAGACCGGAGTGTATTGCGGGACATTGCATACTCCACCCCTGCCAAACTCGTAACAATACAGCAAGAATTTCGTACAATGGATAAATGGGACATTCCAAGTGAAAGGTAGAACTAAAAAAATATTAAATCCACCATTTTTCAGTGTGGCGGTGAGAAAAAATATTTATTCAAATTTCCAGACTGATTCGTCGAATCCTCACCGATCCACAGCCTGTCAAAACTTTCCAACTAGGCAGAATGGATTCAGATATGTTCTACACACTTACGATTCATACCATCTGTAATAAGTGAGAGACATTTTTCATGCATTTCCTTTTCATACAATAATACTACGACATCTTGTAGAGTGAAGGAATTTTTTTAACGCTTTTCACTTGCTAAGTGAAACTAAATGCCGATAAATTTCCTGATCATCAAAAATGAATACTTAACGTATACATGATGTTGGAAAACATCATTTCTACGTATAAAATTGATGACATTTTTGAACTAAAAAGAACAATTTTTGTTAATGTTTATTTTTTGTAACTAAATTTTACTAAAAACGATCTAAAAGCAAATATGGTAACATATTTTGAAGGGATGACGTCTTCTTGCAACAATATTTTCGAGTTGAACCGTTCATTTTTACATGGGAGATGAATGTGAAAAAATATCATGGTTTAAGGGGCTATAGCCCAAGTTTAGCATACCGAGGTGCATTTGTCGCTTCAAAAAGCTTGATTTAACGGTGTCGATGGAAGGCAGACCAAATCTTGACGACCACCTCAAATCGTCAACAACTGTGAAACAACACAACACAACTGTGTGTGTCAGTGGTGTGTTGTGTGATTTCTGTGCAGTAATTCCTTAATAGAACACATTTATCTAACAGGTTCATCATTAATGGATTTTACTTCCCACATTTTAACATTTTAACAAAAAACAATTTAATTTTGTACAGAACTAACTAAATTTGTGAAAATATGTAAGTATTTCTATACAGTTCGTGTTTTATGGTTAAACATATATCTGGCACCTAGGTGGTTTCAAAACCGTTCACGGTCCTACTTATCTCAGTCTGGATCAAAAATATGTGCAGCAGTACTAATTTCCAATCAAACTGGAAACTTTGTTCACTTTCATGGTATGGTGATGTCAACTTTTAAAATTATTCATAAGGAGACTTTTCTTTGTCTCTGTCCAGTTCACGCGTCCAACCTTATACCATTTTTCATACCGTATAATCAACATTTTCTCACTGCGCTACCACATCTGAGGTAAGCGATGCTCTTCATGAACTTAACATCCTTACTAAAACATGGCGCGGTAATGCATCTCACCAGATACCAAGGAGCCTCCAGAATGAATCACCCTGCTGTGGCCGAATCTTTGATCAAGAAGGGTCTTAGATGTATTTGTGTGTTTTCTAAGTTCAGAGCCGTTCAGTGGGGAGGCGAGAACTAATTTATTTTCGCCCTTCTCTCGCCCAGGCTTAGTAAGGTGTTTACGAGACCTTTATCACGGGCAATAACTCTATTAAATTGCTACGACACGGAGAATGAAGAAAATTACGACGAGGGGGGGATGAAACTTGAGATACCACATCAGCACATTTGGGGTTAACTCTACGTAAAATATTATCACAAATTTCAATTTTTCCTTTGTTTAAAAGGTATACTTGAGAGTTTTTGGTTGGTTTTTAAACATAATTTTCCACAGAAAATTTTTTGTTTATGATGGGGTGGTTGTGTTGTTACACGAATACATGCTCTGAGTAAATCACAGATAAGTTGATCCACGCGTTTGGATACATAATACTTTCAACCACCAATATGTTCATCCAATCAAGTTTTATTTCGCTTACAGTTTGGTTTACTAGTTTATCATTAATTGAATGGCTGCCTCCAACAACGACAAAATTCAGATTTTTCAAGAGACACAAACAAAGCACAACTTAATTTCCATGAATTAAAATGTGGTTTACCAAACCAGGTAGGCCATCGTATGTATTTGAATGTCGTTGATTCAGGGTGATAATTATGATTAATCCAACATAACAGATCGCGTTTTGAGCAAAAACTTTGTTTGTAAATGGCGCTTACTGCGGTCTTGCTCTTAGGCTTGGATTGTGATGCCCTTCTGGCTTAATAAAATGATAAGAATTATTCTTTTGAAGCACAATTGAATGTATATACAAATGTTCTTTATTAAACATAGTTTATGCAAAACAGGTCTGCTCTGTTGCAAGTTGAGAAGGAAAATACGTATTACAAACAGAAACAAGTTTTATTCTGATTGAAGATGAATGATGAAGTCACGGTGCTTCGAAGAAATTTAGCGACACATGTCTTGCAGATCCTTTTTTTGCAACATTGATACGAAGCGGTCCTTTGTAAATAGTGGGAAGCAAATCCACTATTACTGGAGGCAGATTTCGATGAGCTGGCCTATGAGGCTTTTAGGGAAACGAGAGAGTTGTTGCTGAAGTATGTGTGCGATACTCTACCTCTCAAAAATATCTCGAAAATATAACGTTCAAGGTTGGAAAAACATAACGTTTACAACGTTTTCCGTTCTTAAAACATTCAGTGTTACTTTTCCAGGCACAAAATGGTTGCGTGTTGATTTATACGGCATACCACCATCTCCTTCCTTTTATTGTGTTTCTACTGGTCAACGTTAAGAGGGCGTTTTTTGCCCTTGTCGACGCGGTTTTTGTCACCAACATAAAGTTTGTTGACGCGTGCGCAACCCATTTTCGGCGTTTACAACGCTGTTAACCGAAAAATGCCGTAGAAAGTCTGGCAAGACCAGTTCTGGCTACCAACCCCTGGAATTAGGTAAATACGTGCCCCCACCATCAAAGGAGTCGTATGCAACGTTGTCACATCAAAGAACCACTTTAAAGGAAAATTGTCGTTTACAACGTTGTTGAAGGGTGCCTTTTCAATTTTGAAGGTGCAAAACGGACATCCAATTATACCCATCATTCGGGGTAATGATATTTACTTAATATTTAATATTATTATGAATGGTTGCAATGTTCTTTCATAGTTTAGTAGCCCACTGTATTCAAAAATACTTGGTCCGGGCTCATTTTATATATTGGACGGGATTTCATTGGCAATGATCCGTCGACATAGCAAAACATGCGGAGGAGCGTTTTCATGTGAGTATGGGTTCAAACACATTCCCAACTATAATTCTAAAATTGAGTTCCTAATTCCGGTTTCGTAAAACTTGTTGGTACCTTTCTCCAAAACGCCATCAAAACATGGGTGAGTTGAAGCTACAGGAGTTATTCATGATTCATGATAGTTATCATGATTGGCACCCCTGTGAGTGCCGTGCTTCTAGTACTGCAATCCACAATCTACGAACTTAATCAAACTATTATAAGCGTTTTCCATATTGTGGACCAGGGTTTCGTGGTGTTTTCAATGTTCTTGGAAATAGAAACCACATACAAATTCAATGCAAAACGCCAACCATCTTGGGTTCAGAAGTTGAGTCTAAAAGGGAGATTTCAGCTGCTTACGTATTGATAAATTTTAGGCTGATTCGCGGATGTTTAAGTGAGAAAGGGTTAAGGAATTAATTTTTTTTTTTTTTCATTTCAGATTCGGATCGAGCACCCTCAAAAACCTCATCGTGAAATTTTCAGCTTCAAAATCCGACTAGTTAGCGGGTGTAAAGTGAATAAAAATATCGCGGCGTCATTAAGAATGTATCTCCTTCTCACTCGGTTCCCGTAGGGCAGTTCATCCCTCGGGACTCCACGATCTTCCTCTCCATCTTTTCACCAATTTCCGATTTCTACCTCAACATTTAACTCTTTTGATTACATTAACATTATCTTTTTGATAAGGTGTTCGTGGGATCTATCTTCCTTCTAGAATAATATGTACGAGCAAGTAACGGTCATGCGCATTATTTTAAAAGTATTTCTCTCCCTCTCCCGGGAATTCTGCACAGATAATATAAGTGCGCAAAACGCAAAGAGGCAGTCAATTTTTTTTAGAGCGAAACGATCTATTTCCCCCAGGAAAATATACGTCAAAACACTTCAGAATGTACAAAATGTGAGTAGACATGGTTCTTGACAAAAAAGTGAAATGTGCCTTCGCCCAATCCGAATATTAGAAAGATTGGCAAAAAGAGTAAACAGAAACATTTCAATTAATGAATAATTCCTAATTACACCAATATCATCAACCGCTAACCCCAAATTATAGATTTGCGGAATTTCCAGAGATTTCAAAGTATTTAATTTTGTTGTTTTTTGATTAACACGAGATTTCCTCACTGCTGAATAGTTGCTACCTATCTCATGATTAATTCTATGATTTTTACTGAAAAATTACCCGTATCTAACTTAGATAGTACAACTTGTTGAATCCGACAGTCACTTTTTCAAGAAAAACACATCAGTTTTACTCTCTAGAAGAATTTCATCTGATACACTTCCTAATAATTCTTTATTCGAATTCTGGGAATAGAAACCTAAACTAAAACCCCTTTTATCTAAAATGGTTCTAAAGATTTTCCCTGCATTCCATCTACGTGTGGTCACCATAGGATAGCTATTATTTCCAGTTACATTCTCATTTTCGTGAATCTTCTTAATTCATATGAATGGACAAAGTTCGCTACATTGCTGTGATGGGACCTTGCTTGGGGCTTAAGCCACGGCTCACATAGTAGTATCCCCTAGGTGTATAGTGGCCCAAACTATTGCACCATCAACTAACTATGGATACCAACCCTCAAGACAATGGTGCAGCGGGTAAAATGCACCAAAAATGGCTGTCCCAGGGTACCGGCCCACCGATCCGCATCGGAGGGTGATCTAATACCGAAATAATAAACGTTAGTGTTTTAAATATCAGAGATTTTTTTGATGGATTTCTGTTATACTTTATCTAACTTAGAACCTTTAATACGCTACAATTTATAAATTATTTCATTATGCCTCAACACTGCTTTCGATTGAATGATTTCAGAATGTTTCAAAACATATTTCGATGACAGACAACTTAGGAAATTTTTCATTTTAAAATGTTGAGCAATTGGAATAGCTTTATTTCAAATAAAATTTTCTAACGACATATTTAGGCGCCCTAATAACGAAAAACCTCATTTACGGCCAATTCAAGGATTACAAAAGTGTAAATTTTAACGCTCGTAACTGGTCCGATCGAGCTGGACAACGAAAATAGATAGAGAAATAAGTCGATGTCAGGGTTCTTCTGCTGGAAAACATTCAACTCTCTAGGAACCCGAGACAAAGGCTTGTGATGCTGGTAATTAGTAGCGTTGAAGGGGACATGGAAAAGCGTTGGAGATCTTCAGTGAAACTGAGGATTAGGAAGTTTTGTTGGGAGAGAATAGAAGACCCGTTCAAACGTCCTCGTACCGGTTAGAGGGTGACATCCGCTGTTCTCCTCCGATGCTTCAACGAATTCAGATCACATACCGACGATAATTGCAAGAATTTATGTAGCAATTGAGCAATTGAATTCATGTTATAATATGGGGTCCAAACAACATACGCATACTCCATAGCGGGAAGCACTAAGGAGAACAATGACGCTACAGGTAGCCCGATTGCCTGATAAACGACTAACAATCACATCAACATGTTAAGTAAAAGTTAAGCCCGGCTCGAGGAAAACTAATATGAATTATTTCGTTTTGATTAGGTAGAGAAACTACGGATGACCTTAATGAAGAAAACGTTTTCTTTTCCTGAAGAAACGAGTATCTCAGAATTTATGAATTTGAAAAAAAACTATGTGCCTGCCGTTTCATTCATCTTTATTGTCCAAACCGGTGCAGCGGAGGTACTTTTGCATTCCGCCAAATGCGATACTATGAGATGCACGACTTGCCCTACATTAACGAGAACTTCGGAGGTCAAATATTTAGGTGTGGTTTTTTATAGCCGTATTAAGTGGGGAAAGCAAATTGCTCTAGTTAGCGAGAGACTTAGAAAATTGATTTACATTTTTGCCAGACTGAACAGAATATTATCCCTACCCTTGTTGAAAATGATCTACTTCGCCCTTGTTCAATCAGTCCATCTTTATGGTATATCCGCATGGGGTGGCTCTTATCCCACTACACTTCAGTCTATTGTTACAACCCAAAAGCAAATTATAAGAATTATTGCTCGGAAGGGCTTTCGGGAGCATACTGGACCCCCATTCAAAAGTTTAAGCATCATAAAATTTTCGCTATTAATCGATATGAGTTGTATCAAATAAGTTTTGAAAGAGAATAGTTTTTCCATGCCTGCACACTTAATCTCGACCAGATTCCATTGAAGTAAATTTATGAATGTGGCTTGTTTCAATATATAGTATCAATCCCTGAAGTCGTACCTACTTAGGTCAAGACTCCCGGTGTAGAACGCATATGCGGCTTCCCAAGCGAACGGCGTCCCGAGAAATAGCGAAAGAAATTTTTCGAACCCAGACCAATGGGCTTAGCGTGTAGATCGAGCCCTTGCTTCAAAGTTAAAAATTGAAGCTGGCGATATTATTATTATTTTGAGAGTTCTATCTATGCAATCGATAAATGGAAATTATACCGTCAAGTCACCTGTGAATATCTGTGAATTGATGGCACATCAATAATTTTAGGAACTCCCCGAAACTTAGTTAAAGTTTCTTTAGACATACAGACTCATTAGCAATTAGTAGAATTAGCAATATCCAAGAGGAAAGAGAGAGCAACAGCTTTGGTTTTATGAAAACGAGATTTATTATTCATTCCCTTTTATAATGTTTTGAGCAGCTCGATTTCCAACTTCGTCTAACTTCACTTTCACTGAACCAATAATCGACTCATTTGGGGAAATTGAATTAACAGGCTTGGAAACTTTTCCTATCATCATCTAAGAAAGCGCTGCTTGGCATGATCAATAGTGGTACTGATACCGATCACCATGAAAAGTTAGCGTATACTTCTGCAGCTGTAAACATGTTTCTACTAGTGGATATAGCATGTTTGACATGCCCACTGGCTCGAACAGAAGTATAGATCAAGTTAATGTTGAATAGAGAAGTGTTGAATTCCAGGGTGGCAAAATGCTACTGAAACAACGTTCTACACCAAACTAATTTCATAAAGGGACCTAGAATGCATTGCAATCAAATCAGTAGTTTCCAAAAGTTAATTTTCTTCCACCAAGAGAACCCCGACTCGCATGCATAATTGTGATTTTCTGTAGCGGAAAAGAGAACGAACATCGATTATTCATTCAGTAGGGTCACAGCTAAGAAAGCGGAACCGGTAGGGATGGAGGGCGACCCAAGGCAGCAATAGGAGCGACACCCAAAAGAAGGTTGACAGCGGTGATGTGTCAGGGGGCAACAGTGTAGGATTCGGGAGACCGAGGTTTAGGTTTATGGTTGAGCTGGGACTCCCGGCGGATATAATTATAAAGGGACAATTGTAGGGAGCACCCAAGACGATAAGGCTCACCTTGTTCCTGCTTTCTCCCGCGGGAACTTTCCCTTCTGATTTCATTACGTCATCCTTCTCCGGGGCAAGCTCGCTCTTCGCCACTAAATTCGTTACGTTGAGGGGGCCCATCCGAGTCGCACTCTCCACAAACGGCAGCACTTCGTAGCACCACCTTCAAAGGGTAACTTAATGGGAAATGAAGGTGAGATGGTTTATAATTACCGCTAGACTACCGCTTAGAAAACGTTCTATTGCAAAATATACGTGGTGACCCAGTACGACAAAAAATCATCGTATTACATTTATGTTAATGAGTTGAAATTTAAGCACAGTCTGTTCAAACTTTGTTAACCATTAATTTTATCGTGAAAAGATTTGCATTAAATAATATTCATCCATTCAAACATAAATTTTGGATTTTTAGAATTTTTAGCACTTTTCAATTAAAATCAAATACAATTTTCAGCATCATTTTTACCTTCAATTTTTAAATTACATTGCTTATCAATCAGCTTCGCATATTGACAAAAGATATCGTGAGTCATTTTTTACGTTACTGAATGCAAAAAAATGGCTTACCTTTTTGTGGCTTAATATTTACATCTTGATGGTGGATAGAATGCGGTTGGGGTGGGTTGGACAGATTATTAGACCTATTTGAAAAGTTGTTGTTCTACGAGATTTATAAATCTTTTCATTGTGTAGTTCTCCTTATTATAGCCGTGATTTTTAGATTCATGTTTAGATTATGACGTAAAAAAACGAACCTATAATATTGAAAACTTTTTTTTTCCAAGTTTGAAGAGGGTAACATGTTTTGAGACTAGGTAATGAAATAGCAATACCAGTGTTCAAACATTTTGAAAGCGCCCTTCGCAGAGTGTTGCATCATTCCGCCTAACAAAAGGAAAGCATATTGCGGCTCCCCGAAATCTTACGATCGAAACTCTGCATGACTTCACTACGCGCTTTATCCAGTTCAAAGACCTAATATTCAGGTGAGACGTGATGTTGTGTTACAGAATTTATCGCCGTGAAAACAATACAATAGATATTGCCTCAGGTTCCTCAACACCAAGAGAAGCGAATCGGAAACCCGACACAACCGACATACTCAGTGTGCTAAAGACTGTGCTGGGTACGAGAGGTGGACTAATTCAGAATAGAGAAACAATTAATATTGGAGTAGGTGGTTGTAGCAGGGGCTCAAGGAAAGTGATGACGCGAACAAATGGGACACACAATGTCAGTACGAAGCAAGCGGGGAGCCGGAACAAGGTTTTACGTAGGCAAGTGCAGTGTTACGATGCTCTGCATAATTAATACAAGGGAGACATCTAAGTGCTTTTACTTAATATTTACCAACCCAAGTCAGAGGCCATTAGGCCATCGCTCTAACCTGCTTTCCCCTCTACTACAGTTCACCGTTTGGTCTCTCTTCACAACCAGCCTCTCCCCACCTACTCTTTCTCTGTCTCTCAGGATCTCTGTATTTCTCTCTCTCTCTCTCTCTTCTCTCTCTCTCTCTCTCTCTCTCTCTCTCTCTCTCTCTCTCTCTCTCTCTCTCTCTCTCTCTCTCTCTCTCTCTCTCTCTCTCTCTCTCTCTCTCTCTCTCTCTCTCTCTCTCTCTCTCTCTCTCTCTCTCTCTCTCTCTCTCTCTCTCTCTCTCTCTCTCTCTCTCTCTCTCTCTCTCTCTCTCCGTTGATGCAACCGTCGTCCGCGAATTCTATCAACGTGTCTCCTCACGCCCCAAGCCTCCATCTCCGGCTTGGTGTCAACCGTAACATTACCTCCCCATACTCATTGATGACGCGTCTCCGAGGTTTTCCACTAAGGGAGCGACTAATATATACGCATCTTTCATATTGTTAAATTGAGGCCACAGAAGTATCATTATAACTCTACAAAAACCTTGTGACCTCAGTACATTAAGATGAGTACATTACGTAAACACTAACGGATTAGAGCAAAAACTATAAAAGAAGCTAATCTTATAGGACTGATAATTCACTAGATTAAACAACGTTAGAATAAGAATACATTTAACAAATGAGAAAATCAGATTAGAATAGCGAAACCCAACCGATTAAGCTCGCTGGTTAGATCAGCACAGTGGACTTTGAGTCCGCGATTCATTTCGCAGGTTTCGACCTGTCATAAAGCTGTGAAACATAAACCAACTCGTTTTTGATAGTAAGGAGATTTCTCTCCTGAGGATACTCCGAGATCGCTTCTACTTTTTTTGCAACCCTTTTGCAGATCCACCCGTTCCAAACTTTCATCTATTTCGACAAGCTTTTCTGAAATAAGATCGGTCGTCTGCTTGATTTCCGCTTGAAGGAGATGACGAGAATCTCCTAGCGAACACGAGCTTCACCGAGCGATTATAAGAGAATCCTTTTTTTCTCCAGAAAAAGAAGTTGAATGACCTCCTAATTAACACCTTGGAAAAAAAGTTAGAAAGAAGAACCTAATATTCGTTTAAATTCAATAGGAGAGCGAGCCTTAACCAATGATTTTGGTTAACCCCCACTTGTCTGCACTTCCATTGACCACAATGATTCTATAGACTCGGTAAGCAATCTAGTAGATCTAGCGATAGTAGATAGTATTTATAAATTGATCACATTTGCATAGATTCGATTTAGTTTTACAGGGGTTTATTATTCAATTGGCTTGCGTTCATAATTTGAATTTCTACTAAGCTTTGGAGTGTGCGCGTTTCACAGGATAGAGCGATTATTGAATTTCAGGAGGCACACAAATATGATCAATCCAAATAGGTATTTTGCTTGAGAACAGATTTACGTGCTCCATGCATATCTCCTGAAATTTGAATTTTTTGACCTTTTTGAATTTTTTATTTCAGAGCGATTTTTGAGAGAGAAATCGGTGTTTTGGCATGAAATATTGAGTGTGTTGTTGGATGAAAGTGATGAGACGAGGGGGAAATAACCACGTAATTTTTCTCGCTGAATCGAATGAACGCATTTCGAAAGCACTCCGAACTATTACAATCGTGAAAAAAATTCACGTTTTTCAACGTTTCATTTTGTTGAAGTCGTCTTATCAGAATCTTTGAAATTTTCGTTCTGTACGTTTTTGAAACATCGTTCAATTGAGATTCATTGAAAATACGGCAGAAAGGCGAAATCGACGAAGAACGGTAAATCTCGACAGTAGCAGGTTAACCTACAAAGTGTAAACAGATTTTAACGCGATTGCGCGGCAAAAAAGCGATTTCAAAGTCACACCACGCGGCACTAGGGTGGGGGGAGCGATGCCGCGCTTTTACGTATGACAATTCCATAGAACAGCATAGTTTGATCGCTTATAGAACAGATCGCGTTGGTGGCCCCCGCTCGCTCGCGTTCACATATGACCCCGACTCGTTCGTTGTTCACATATGACCCCGACGCGTCTGCGGCTGGCGACTTCTTCATGTAGGTACATACACAGGCGCCCCAGTTTTCTCTCTCTAGAGGCGCGTTTTCTCTCTAGAGGCGCGTTTTCTCTCTAGAGGCGCGGCGCGGCAGGCGCCCAGCGGCCCTGTACCTATACTATTGCCCATATAGGAACGACCCCTGACCTCAGGGACGAAAACCCTTTCCCCGCCATCAGGTGGCAACACCTCAGCGGACCCTTAAACTGGGCTGACTTTCCCTCATTAACACCAGTAAAGCCCCTTTCAATCTCCCCCTCTTGACGCAAGACGTTTTAGTTGCTTTTGTTGAAAAATGTAATTTTTGGTAAAACAAAATGTTCTCGCTGTTCTGAGGAAAACAGGTCTAAATTGTATATCAATCGGTGCAGGAACCGATTGTATTGCAAAAGTGTAATAAATTGCCAAACGCTGCAAATTCTTTCACTGGGGTCTATTATTCAATTGGCTTGCGTTCATGATTTGAATTTATACTAAACATTGGAGTGTGCGTGTTTCACAGGTGATAGAGCGATTATTGAATTTCAGGAGATATGCATAGAGCACGTAAATCTGTTCTCAACCAAAATACCTATTTGGATTGATCATTTGATCATATTTGTGTGCCTCCTGAAATGCAATAATCGCTCTATCACCTGTGAAACACGGACGACACTCCAAAGCTTAGTAGAAATTCAAATCATGAACGCAAGCCAATTGAATAATAAACCCCAGTGAAAGAATTTGCAGCGTTTTTTTTTTTTTTTTTCATTTTCTTAGCTTCATACTTCTTCCTTTCCTTCTCTTTTTCAATCGCCGCTAACACTGGATCGCTCTTTATCCTCTGCCTTCTTCTTCTTGCATACTCTTTCCACTTTTCTTTGGACACCTTTTTCCCCATAGTCAGTTGAGAAATACTCCTGCACCTTACAAATCTCTTTTATTTTAATTAACTGCATAATCCTCTCTCCCTCCAATACATTCTCTCTCCCTACAACTCAGTCATTTTCCGAAAATTGTAGGGAGAGAGGTTGTAGGAAGAGACGTTTTGGGTGTTTTCCATTCTCCAAAGGCTCATCATCAATATTCTTATTCGTTTGAAGTAATGCACAACATCTTGTCATCAAGACTCAAGGTTGGAGCTCATTGAAATGTAAATAGATTGATAGAAATGTGTTAGATTGTGCATAGGTTACCTGTCATCAACTCCTCGCACTAAGGAGACAGGTATCTATGACAAATACATTACCCAGATGAAATGTTAGAAGAGAGAATCCTTTCAAGCAAATCATCACTTGACTCACCACTCATCAAACTCGAATGGATTGGTAAAGTCTTATCACAAAAACGGCTCACACGGAAAGTCATCGTTGTACCTATGGTTGACCAATCGGACATTTGTTTACTATGGAATACGATTCAATTATCTCAAATTTACCTGGATGGGCGTTTAGCTGCGAACGAAAACTTCATGGAATTTATTGATCGCAGATGGAATCGCGATAAATGTAGACTGATTTTCACAGACGGATCGAAGACCGGTGGGTTAGTAGGAGCAGCGTTCATTGATGTGCAAACGAACGAAGTGAAATGTTCAAAACTTTTGGAACAGACCAGCAGCTACTCAGCTGAGCTTATTGGTATAATTCAAGCCCTGAAACATATCAGGACGTTGCTCTTCCAGCCGGATCAACATATTATAGTATGCACCGATTCACACAGTTCACTTCAAGCAATTTCCTCACAACACTAACGAAATTTTAAAATAGTTAACCTTGTACATCACTGTAAAATATCTGGAATTAACTTGCATTTTGTGGGGGTCCGATCCCACATAGGACTCCAGTACAATGAAAAGGCAGATATGGCGGCTAAACAAGCGGCAACCACTGGCAATATGGTAGAAATAGATTGACAAAGGAAACTATACGAAATTTCTAAGAAGGTGTTCAACGCGCATGGCAGGAAGTGTTTGCCCAAGGCTCTAAGGGTCAGTTTTAAAAAAATATAAACCCTAGAATCGAATCAGTGCCTTGGTTTAGGATGATTAATAAAGACAAGAGATTTATAAGAATATTATGCAGACTCAGGGCGAACCACGCAATATGCCCAGCCTATCTATATAAAATCCATAAACAAGAGGATCCTGCGTGTGAATGTGGGGAACCAAATGGTGATGCGGAACATGTTATAATGAACTGCAGAATATACCGTCAAAATAGGGAAGACATGTTTAATAATATAAGGTACTTCATAAATAATCCATTTAACTACAGTACACTACTACAGACTAAGAAATTGGAAATATGGGAAGAAGCATTTATATCATTCATGTGGGCATATAATAGCATAATTATGTAAACATATAAATTGTAAAATTGATTTATTATATAAGTTATTGAGAGCATCCAAGAAACTATGTAATATTAAGAAGTGGAGAATTATTTTGTAAATAATACAATGGCTGTATGTAAATAAACACAACGCCGCAAAAAAAAAATTAAATAAACACTCGGACAACCCACGTTGATGAAGAGGTTGTAGGAAGAGAGAAGTAATTTACCTACGCACAAGACTTCAACACTTGATCACATCACTCATCAAACTGAAGGGACCGTAAGGCCACAAAACGCTCACACGGAAAGTCATGTTGTAGCACTGTTGTCCTCCATTTTTTTTACGACCAAATATCCCATTTCTGGTAGGGCGAGCTATTCAAAAAAATTGTAGGGAGGGAGAAAAAATCTCTGTGACAGGTATAAAGCCCAGTGAAACTTAGCTCAAAAAGTGGAGTTGCCTCATTTCCTCAATATATTGTTATAACCAACCACATACTGGACCTATAAGATTTTTTTGCAAATTAAAAGGTTATTTGGAAGAGCTTAGAAACTATTTTGAAGTTTCCAACCTACTGTCTGTGACAGTTGTAGGGAGGGAGAATACGGATGATTAATGATTTTTAATTGATCAGCTAGTTAGCTGACTGACGTAAATTTCACGGCGCTAAGTAGATACCAGTCTGCTGTATATTGCTGAGAAAATCCCGAGCTCTTACGACATACAGAGTGAGAACAGGAGCTATGTGACACAAAATAACCCGAAATTTTGAAATGACCCATATGACAATGGTGTATTCCCCTTGGAACTAGTAATTATGATAAACCATGGAAAATGTAAATTTTCTTCGCCCTTGGTGGGGTAATGCATGTAGAAACTCAACCTTAGAACCCCAACAACTGTGAACTATCAAGCAAACTCACTTGTACCTAAATCATTTTCACGATATTGTTCCTGCTTTTCTTTAAAAGTAATAAAAACAGCAATGAAGGTGGTTGTTTACACAAGTGTTTACGATTCATTAAATCTGGAAAGGATTGACTCAGGCTCCAATTACGAGGGAGCGGTAGAGACTGAGGAATTCCAAGACTCTCTATAAACAAAACATCAAACCCTCACGGCAACAACCCCACTCAAGAACTTCAACTTGAGCTTGAGAATTTTTTGGTGGTCTTCATGCTCTTCGCATGAACCAAAATGGGATTATTGGCCCGCCGCCTTTCATTCTGACGTAGTTATTACACTTTTTCGAAGATGCCTGGGTGATTTTCAGATTGAAATGTATTTTAAAGTAACTAATAACACCGACAAAATATGAAAAAGATTACTAAAGATAGTAGAACCCTACAGTTTAGTTGACGAGCAGATCATTGTTTCTGCCTGCAAATTAATTTAGTTGTATTATGATCTGTGTAGGTTCGTGCGTTGGATTACTCCAACTCAATCAGAGAAAGCATATGAGGCGTACGTAACAATGGTGGTAACTCTCGTCTAATTCCATATTCTACTGTATACGTTTGTTGTCCTTAAAAAATTTTCCTGGGGAGGAAATTGAGTTTGAATGCTGAAAAACATGCGCTTTTCGAGAAAAATCGGGTGATTTACATGGAAAATGACGAAATCAAAACTTTGGAAGTTGGGAGAGCTCAGTGATGGTCGGAGGGTGTTTCGTACGCTGAATCGAATAGTGGCACTCCCGAGCCTTTCTCATTATGTTCAGTTTGTAGATTTCAGGGCACTTCAGACCACGTGATAATGGGGCTCCTGCCCTGGCTGGAACAGGTAAGCTATTGGATCAGACCAGACAAAAGCCTGTCAAATAAGAAAGGAGGCACTCTGAAGCCTTCCTCATCCGAGCTCACGTGTATTTAAAAAAAAATAGATTTCGAATCGCCCGAGAAAAGCTCATGTTTTTCAGCATTCAAACTCAATTTCCTCCCCAGGAAAATTTTTTAAGGACAAAATTGACTAGACCGTTGGAAAGGTGAGATCTTAGAGCAGTTTTTACCGTTCTTGCATCTTTAAAAAAATTGGTTCTCATAGTTCAATTTCCGATTGAAAAAACTCTAGGTTTCCCAAATTAAGTAAAATTAGCTTTTCAGAGAGCTTTTTTATGTCTCAAACCTCACTTTTCGGGAAAGGTGAGGCATCAATCCGAAAGGAAATTTACTGCTCTTTCCAACGGTGTACTCAGATTTGAGATTATCTTGTAAATGGAGGGAGTTATAGCAATTTATAGGAGATAAGGTCGAAAACACGAAAAAAATCTTAGATCGTGAATAACTCAAAAACGAAGCCTCGAAAAAAAATTGCTATGAGGCAAAAGTTGTTGCACATTAGTTGTAGAATCGACCCCTTCAGTACGTCAGACCTGTTTTGTTGACACCCTGTATATACAGATATATAAGGTTCAGGGATAATTATACACATCAGTATCGGGGGAAGGCATCACCGTAGTTTTGTCGTTTCGCTATCTCTTCTCCCCCTCCCCCCCTCCTCGTCACTCCTCTCGCGATTCAAGCCTTCAATTTTCAGCAAACTTACTTCCAGCAAATTTCGTTTCTTGGTTGTTTTTTGAAAATTGCATGGCTGTGAGGGGTCGTCCGTTGTTCTAGGGGTAGCGATGGAGAGGGGTCCTATTAGAATTTTTACACATTTCTTCCTAGATGGAGCTCTTATGTACTCTTAGTTTGCGTTGTTGTACATGGTTTTCCTGTGTGTTAAGGGTGCAGTTATTTTTACGTAGTCCGGTATGAAACTGTTGAAGAAATTCACTGCACCTAAAAACTGGGATATTTGTTTTGGCGTTTTTGGGGTGGAATTCCAACAGGTCACTTATTCGGTCCTTTCCTATTTTTACGGTCCCATTTTCGATTACGTGCCCTAAGTATTTAATTGTTTTTCCGGCGAATTGGCATTCTTTTTTGGTTGACCGTGAGATGTCCTTCTTGTAATCTTGTTAGTACCTTCCGTACGTGGGTTTTGTGCTGTTCTAACGTAGGTGAATAAATTAAGAGGTCGTCTAGGAACCATAGTACGCAGTGACCGTATCACCAAAAACTTGCTCCTGTAAGGAAGACAATATCTGTCCTCCCGTTGATAATCCAAATGGTGTTCTAGTGAATGTATATGTCCCGAACGGACATTTGAATGCTACTAGTTTTTGACTTGATTGCGTTAACGGTTTTTGTTGACAAGCGCTATTAAGGTCTATTAGAGTATAGCATTTTAAGTCATTTAAATGATTCAGCAGTGCTGATATTGTGGGTAGGGGGTGATCCATTGTTTCGATTTGTTGATTTAATTTTCTATAGTCCACCACTAGTCGGTATGTTTGTTCATCTGTTTTGTTTTGCTTTCGTTTTGGTACAAGGAAGCATGGTGCTGTACTGGACGCTAGTATCGGTTTAATGACTCCCTTTTCTAGTAGCTTTCTTATTTCTTCTCTCATTACTTTTTGGAGTATTGGTGAAGTTTGATAGGTGGGTGTCTTTCGTGGTAGTTCTGCCCCTGGCTTTAGTTTAACTTCATGTGTAACTAGATTAGTGCTTCCGAGTTCTTCGGTCAGTACCTGAGGGTATTCCTGCATTAATTCGTTTCGGCAACGTTCGTCAGATTGAAGGGACGTTGAAGGGGGGGAGCGTGGAATTTTGCGTTCATTATTGTGTTCTGACACTAATTATACTGGGGTGTTGGTATCGAATTTAAAGTGGATTTTATTTCCTTCGATGTCGTGCACTACCTGTACTTTTTTGAGGAAATCTAGTCCTCTTATGACTTCTTGCCCTAAATTCTGTGCGACGTATATATCTTATGTGTCCATGAATACTCGTGTACTTGTATCTTTACCGTAACCATGAGATTTGTGGTGACTGTAGTCTTATTTCCCGTTATTAAAAGTGTTGGTTCGCATTTTTCTAGTGGTGTTTGTGTTGGGTTGAAATATTGATTTGGTTTTGGTTGGTAATTTGCCTTGTAATTTGATTTCGCGTTGTTACAGTTATAATCGTTTTGCCTGTAGCTGGGTGTATTAGCTCGGTTGGATGCTATTGGTGGCCAATTTTGTTTAAATCATGTTGTTGGCCTTTGTGGTTTGTAAAATTTAGTGTTTCGTTATTCGTTTGCCCAGGTATTGCTCCCGTAGATTGTGTGGGGTTATTGAATCTTTCAAATGTTGGTGCGGGTTGGTATGTCTTGTTTTGGTTTGCAATTTTCCTCTGTTGTTGATTTAATTCTAATTTTGTTATGAATTGCTTCATTGCTTGGTACATACGCGGTATTTCTTGGAAGCTGAATAATAACCTCGTTTCATCGTTGGCGTTGTCTAATATCGTCTCATTAAGCATTTCATCGTTCATCACATCTAGTATTCTATTGGCGCTATAAATGTATTCAACGTTAATTTCTGAAATTTTCGCGCTCCCCTGTAACCGGTGGATACGTTTGACTATCATATTAGTTCTCGTTGAGGTTGGTAGTAATTCGTTTATTATCGTCGTACTTGACGTTTCGTATGACGGTTGTTCTTCTCCGAGTTGTGATATATAATTGTTGAGGTATTTGAATCTTGTCATTAACACTATGCGCTGAATTGCAGTTTCCATGAATTGTGGAGCTACATCGTCTATTGTTCCCAGCGCAAGTTGATCTCATTATTCACTCGGGGTTGTCTGTGTTAAACCACGGAAGTTTTTCAATTGCGTCTTCTACTTGTTTCGGAAGTTCTAACATTTCCGTTTTGTGCGGTTTTAGTTTATGGCCCGATTTTTTTTTTTTTTTTTTTTTTTTTTTTCGTTATGGATTTTACTATCATTTCGTTCAATTTTATTTGTTGTTCCATAAATGCCGTTATTAATTCATTTGTTTCCGTTGGCGGTGTTGTTTGTGTTCCTACGATTTGCGGTATCGGGGTGGGTATTAGCATCTGTTTTATTAATTCTGTTATTTGAGTAATGTTTTGATGCGTTTATTGTTGAATAGATTCTAAATTTTCCATCTGTTGTCTTATTTGTGCGAACATATCGTCCTGTCGTTTTTCCAAGTGTTTCCGGAGTTCTGTCAAGGGATCTTTGGTTATTTGTGGAATTTGAGCGGTTTCTTGTTCGCATTGACTGCATTTGATTACTGTCTTTCTTTCCGACGTTAATTTGAGGTAATTTTTGTATGTATATTCCGCGCGTTGTTCGTGCTATTGGTACAGAAGATCGGATTATTTATTTGGTTCTCGGGCAGAGGAGATCCGCAGTTCTGACAGGACGCGGGATTATTAAGTGCCATAGTCGGGTTGTTTTTGATTACGGGCGTCGGAATCGTTTTGTAATTATCGGTTGACACGGCGTCGACGGGTTGTGTGACTAAGGTCGGGTTAGGTCGTCGTTCAAGTTGTGTCGTCGTTTTCTTTTGTCGTGTGTTTACGGTCCGCGGTTGTTATGGTTCTGTACGCAGTTTTTAAAGACCTTATGCTATTTATTCATGCACAGAGGGGTACTGGAATATTCAGGTACTGGGGAATATTCAGGTTCAGGGATCTGCTGTTATCTGTTCTATTTCAAGGCAGTGGAAGCTCTTTTTTCTGAGTTTTCTGGTTTAAGATTCGCATTTTATATTTGTGTGGCTGGTGTTTTACTGCTGGGATGATTAGGGTCCGTTTTAGAACGTTTAGCTCGCTACCATTTAATACTTGATATGACTCGTTATATCAATTCTACATTTTCTCGATTACGATTTCTTGATATTATTCCCTTTTTTGACCTTATTAATTACTAAGGTACATATAGGTTCCTAGATATACATAATGTATACATGTATAAGGTTCAAAAAATAATTATAGACAAGGTTTTGGTAATAGATTGAATCATTTATTAAATGATTTTTTTTATTGTTCCAAGAATAACTACGGGGCTCCTATTAACCACGAGGTGGAAAAGATTTAAGTATCCCTTCAGTATCGTTCATTTTTATGAAATAGCACCGCAGGGGTATTGGGTAAGGGGTTTGGTTGATAGGATGGATACGGAATATTAATATCAAATTGAATTAAATACAATGATAAATAAGATAAATTTCAAAAAAAACTTAACGAAAGCCCTGAATGTTTGATGTTTTTCTAGAATTTCTTGATGTCAGCTTATTTTTGGCTACGAGGCGAACCTGAAAATCAGATTCAGCGAAACAAACAATTTTCTCTTCGGACAATGCTATTTTTACTGTTCTTCGTAAATCTGCATCATCCTCATTACATGGGATTGAAGGAGCAAGAGCTACAGTACCCGCACGATCGGAAGGTCGTGCGGGACTGTATAACCTCAGCGCCGTCCGTCTAACGTTCAAATGACAATCAGGGGGATTTGGTGTTTCGAAAACCGGGCCGTCGACCTTTAATATTCTTGGAAAACGGTATGTCCAGCTGTGGTTGTGGAAACAAGGTGGATCTATGTGGTCCTTTGGTTACAAGACGATTTTCACTATGTTCAAGGTTGTTGACGTTATTTTCCTTCTGTCATGTTAATCGGTTCTTGAGGTCTGGCTAGTAGAGCGGTCGAAGTGGGCTTATTCTGTGAGGAGATGTCTTTCAAGTACAAATTTACCCGTGATGCTAATTCTACACTTTTTATATCTTGATATCTGTGTACCTCAATCATTTGATTTCATTCTTTATGATGGACAGGAACTGATGCCTTGCGCCAGACAAAATTGGTGGTTTGTTGGACACCCCAACACGCGTTCGAAATAACGGCATTTGATAATGCTCACTTCTCTCTCCCATATAGACTGACGTCGAATTTATCCATATCCGCATGCAAACCAGGTATCTGAGAACCAATCACCGATTCTGGACACCATGTAAACATTATATGGCTATCAACGATGGCTTGCTCAATCATTTAGGCTAAAACCAGGAGCTCGCGTTGATCTCAGTACCCATTGATGAGGCCGAATCAGTTGGTGCAAGAAACGGTAATAAAGTTTTGGTCAAGAACCCACTACAAACTATAAACCATTTGTGATTTTAGAGCCAAGTTCCATCATCTCCGGTTTAATAGTTGCGGAAAAAAGCTCAGGACGTCCGGTTAGTCCAACTGAGCAACGTCAGAGTCGAGTTTCCTGCAATTTTCTTAAAATTGTCTATTTTGAGACGACTCAGCAAAGCAGGTTCTATAGAAGTTAGAAAACAACTTGATGATATAATCTTGAGGGAAATTCGGCCTACTTCAGTTTCGTAGATGGTAGCATTTTCGTGAAAACATATCGTTTTGAAAATGAATTGAAAAAAAACTTTTCTTACTTACTTTGCCTACTTTTGGCTAGGAGGCGAACCTGAAAATCGGATTTAGCGACACAGATAATATAGAGAACCGTTAGGAAAAACCTCTGTACGTTTTTCTTCGGAAAATCCTATTTTTACTGTTCTTCATAAATCTGCATTATCCTCGTTACATGGGATTGAAGGAGCAACAGCTGCCAAGACCCAGTTTGTTGGTTGTACACAGATGGTTTTATAGATATTTAATTTAATTTCAATTATTAATCTGGAACATTAAATTGATTCGGATTTTGAAACTTCGTAGCACATTTGTTCTCGGGTAGAGAGAGTATGTCAAACAGAGTTCAACAGAATTAATTCATGTTATGAATTTGAAAAACTGGAACATATAAACACAGGTATTATTGATTGTGTCGTGATAGGATTCCATTGATTCACTTCCAGTGGTTCTTTTACTTGTTCTGCGTAGCGTCGAATGTCATCGAGTATCTGTTTTCCTTTTCAATGAGCACGCTACTTCATTGAATTGGATTCAAACCGGTACTCGTCACCAGTGGGAAGATTTAAAAATTGAAAATACTACGGAATCTTCCTCGAAAAAAATCGAGTGCGGTTTCTTACTTCAACGAAACCTACAAATTTCTCATTTGACCGAGCTTTCTTTTGAGCTTCATATAAAAATGTATTATACTATTACATTGAGAGTAATGAGGTCGTTTCTGGTGAGAAGAATCATACATACATGTATATTACATTTAATTTATGATGATAATTGAGGAAAATTCACTCATAAGACAATGCTGCATGACCGGGACTTTTTCTTTCTTGATGAATGGCCTGATTAAACTCATACAAAACCAGCCACATAATTTGTATTTATTATGTGGAGGGAAGGATGTTCAAAGCTCTTAAGCTCCTCCTGTAAGCGATTCCACATTTGCGCCCATTTGGAACCGAGTAAAACATGCTGAACGTAAAATGTTGCATGGTTCTCCAGTCAACAAAGCAATCGTTTCATTCAACTAGATATTTCCCTCTGCTTGTTTGAAATAAAGACAATACAGGCGTGGATTCCCAACTTCCGGTACATTCTGATTAGGTGTGTAGAGGTCTGCGGGTTTGAATGTTTTGGAAGTGGCGATTGGTTTGCAATCAATGTCCGACAACTCCGAAGTAGCCTGATGGATGTTCCCTATTTCCATCGGGCCAGGGACTGTCTCCCGCCCAACAGGAAATTGCCCCTTTCCACTCCCTTCCTACCTCTGACCAATCTCTGACCTCTCCCCCCCTCCCCCTTCCCATCACTACCCATCTCACCGCGATCAACCCTCAGATATTTGGTCAAATTTCATTTCGGAGCATAGTTCATTTTCTATTCTGTAACCTGTTTGGCTCATGACATACGAGCACAGGAGAATAAAGCCGAAAACAGGGCCCTTTTGGCTAGATTAGCTTATTTCCCATCGGTCGTAATACTTATTTCACTCGCTATCAATTGACGTGTAGACGTAACATCACACGAACGTTCTAGTCCTGCGGAACACCAGTTACCCCTGCGAGACCAGTGAATTCGAGGGTTTGCTAGCTCAATTATATGTCACACTGCGCTCAGTAAGGAAGATATCGGATATTCTCAACGCACTCAAATGGACTGATAGGTGAAGTGTGCGCAGATTAACCTAGTATTTGTTGTTCTCGGCGTGAAGAAGAACAGTGTGTGTGTGTGTGTGTGTGTGTGTGTGTGTGTGTGTGTGTGTGTGTGTGTGTGTGTGTGTGTGTGTGTGTGTGTGTGTGTGTGTGTGTGTGTGTGTGTGTGTGTGTGTGTGTGTGTGTGTGAGAGAGAGAGAGAGAGAGCATGCTGTATTAAATATAACAAAAGTTTTGGTGCATATTAAATGTCGAGGAGTCACGCATAATCATGGTTTGTGGACCGTCTGATTGGGCTCGTTTCTAATCCATCTTTTAACAAATGAACTAAGCAGAGCAAACAACAACAAAATCACACATATGCCACTTATACATTATTTTCCCAAAGCCCATATTCTTTCATAACCCACACTCTAAGTTACCAAGCTACTCTAGAAAATTTAACTATTCTAATATCACAATTTCTTAACATATTCAAGTACTCCGATTACGCAATTGAACTTTTATCTAAGAACTTCTGTCTGACTGCCATCCAGGATGAACACGTTGGTAAGAAATGAAACGCGTTTTCAGTCTCATTAGAGCTACACAACGGGCAGGTTTGAATCTTGTCATCAAATGGGAGTTACTTCAGTGACACAAGATCGCCACGCAATTTGAACAGCCATCTCGCTTCGGAAAACTCTTTGCACTGCAGAATTGATGCGTATTCGACGGAGCTCCTTCGTAGTTTCAGGAATTGAGGATGGTGCTCGGAAAGGGCCACCGTTCTTTTAATTTCCGCCAACATACATTCCGATATTTTTTTCAGGGACTCTTCAATCTGGGCTTTCAGAACCTAACGCGACTCCATACTTAGCTGAGATCTTGTACCATTCCTTCGTTAAAAACACATTTTGCTCTAAACTCTTCTATATTTTCAAGATACATTCAAGGTGTAGGTTCAATGTATACAAAAGTATAGGCCTCATTTTCGTTTCTATATATAGCATATAATTAGACGTAGACATTGGTAACCCAAACACAGATTTGACGAAAAAATCCACAACTAACTTTACCTTACCACTATTTACAAAACCCCAGACCTGGGCACCATATGTTAGGATCGATCTCACCGCTGCATCAAAAACCTTAATTTTGTCGCTCCACATAATTTTTTTGCGGAGACATCTCTGGTTTCCATAAGCTCATTATTGTAGTTTTTGAAGCCGCAGCCTTATCCTCAATGTGGGGGTGGATAGACAGTGTTGGCGTGAGCGTTACACCCAAATATTTAAATCTATTCACGACCTCTAAATGCTGACCGCGATACATCCATCTCTCCTAATAACTAGGTTTCCCGACGTTACGGACATGATTTTCAGTTTACTCTAATTGAGATCCAGACTCCACGTGTCACAATAATCTGAGAGACGGTTTATCATTCGCTGCAATGCAACCACAGACGATGCCACCACCACCACATCATCTGCGAAGAGCAAACATCTTATTTCCCGGTCTCCCACACACACCCCCTCCCCCAGAGCATCATGCGGGTCATCCAAAAAAAAGTTGAAAAAGGTTCGGATACTTAACAGTTTACTCCCAAACTTGTTTCAAAATAATCTGATATTTCTCCATCTCGCGTTCTGATGGCAGACTTCGTGTTTTTACGTAAGGATTTCAGAGCTGCAATGAATTTCGTGGAAACCCCTGCATTTGTCAACTTATACCACCGAAAATCACGGTTGACCCAGTCAAAGATTGATGCGTAGTCAATGAAGAACGTATACACCTTAGATCTCATTGCCTTCAGTTTCAAGTTCACGAAGCGCCATCAAATTGAAAATGTTATCTATTGTTGAATACTTCCTTCTGAACGCAGCCTGAAATTCATTTAAGGACTGCGCTGAGGAGCAGTCCTTGTACGTAGATCCACGGCGCGGACAGGTTGCGCCCTGTTCTGAACGCGAGCGACTCTAAGCGAATGGCGAGCGAATCAAGCGACGACTACGTAAAACGCCCAAAAATCTTTCGCTGAACAGCAAACTATTCCTTCACTGCAACCGCCTATGACCACGGCACAAACCACTTCGAACACCGTTTTAACTTTGTGCAAAGGTTCAAGGAAATATACTAGATATAAACCACGATTCGACACAAAAAGCAAAGAGCCGATGTTTCAATGATATACGCACTCTCCTTCAGTGTCAAGCCTTCTAATGGCGTTCTATGCAATTGCCAATGAATTACGGTCTCCTGAGATGATCGTGAATGGTCTCTGGAAGGCCTAGGATCCAATTCTGTTTGGGGCAAACAAGCTTTACTTATTATAGTTTGTATATTTCACTAACTATTATTATGTAATACAGCAATTTTAAAACTATTCAGACCCAGTTGGCAAATAGTATCTACAACATTGTAATAGGAAAATTTATGTTTTATACGGCTAAAATGAGGAATTAATCGTAAAGATCAGAAGAGCATCGAATCGGAAATGAATTTGAAGTAAGTTTCATTCAAAATCATAAAGTCACTCATTTGAATATGCCGATGAAAAGCAGAGCATTAAAAACAACTGTTTCCATGATGACTGTTTACAGAGACCAAATAGGGATAAGTAGATTAGCGGCAGAAAAACCCACATTGAAAATGTGATCGATCACCCGGTTAGCAGTTTAGTTTAGTCTTCTTTATGTGAAATAAAAGCCGATTACTAAAATGTCTGATAAATCACACTGCAGCGTATTCGGATTCAAATCCATTGGAGTCAATAAGTTATTAAGCATCCACCATTTCCTGTAAAGTGGAAAATGATTAAAAGAACAAGTAGGTCAGTTGTGTGTTGAAAGGCGATAAAAATGATGTTCAAAGTGCCAATTTTCATGGCAGAAAGCTTTCCAACGCCAGCAAAATATGTATCAATAGTATTTGAATCATTTCTCAGTTGTTTGCATCCGTAGGCAAGGGCGTGGCCAAACTCAAATACCAGAGGAGTAAGAGGACTCAACTACTGCACTTATTTTTCCCAACGTTACCATCGAAAAATCCCATCTTTTGACAACTTTTACTATTAATCTTCAACAGGTGCGTACTCTACCATCTAGGAACATGTTGAAAACCTGGACTGCCGGCTATGTACGGTATTCGTTAGTCATATTCTATTAAAAGATTGAAAGAGTTTTCCAAAACCATAGTAGGTCTACGTATTCACTCTTTTTGATAATTCTTCTGACTATTTTTGCCGTGTAGGTAGTGTATAGGTACCTATTAAGAAAAAATATTTTGAGATGGAGAGATTTAGGGGTCATTTATATATGTTAAAAAAAAAACAGTTTTTAAACAGTGGACATTGGGAAAGCCAAGAAAGTTGTAGAACCCTGGATAAGTAGGGGAAATTGGTATATGTGGGAAAGTTGGGAAAACTGAAAAAAAGGGAAAACACGGAAAATTGAAAACTTTGAGAAAACTGAAAACTGACAGGGTTGGAAAACGTGGAAGCTGTGGATTAACGTGAAAAATTCTGTAACTAAAAAATTTTACCCCCTGACGGAAGGGGACGTTCAGGTTTTTGGTTTCAAACTAGTTCGGAAAGCGTTCGGACAAGTAGAACGAATACCGAAAGTTCTCGGTGGTTCTATCCCTCCCCCTTTAGGCTCTGGTTGTATCCCGAACTCGTTCTGAACCACTTGTCAAAACAAACATTTTGTTAATTTTGAATTAATTCCCAGCACGGGACGACTAATCATTTCGTCCTCATTAGTTAATCATCTGAGTGATTCACCGGCAGCTTCGCCTAATGTCTTCCAGATATTTTTCAAGATAAGTTGTACATTATGCCGGGTGCTGCTATCGGGACTCTCAGATTGTTTTCTATCCTATCACTTTGATTGATATCATGTTCCTGTACACTCGAAGGTATCTCTATGGCACTCGAGACAATTTACAACTCGGTGGGGGTTTTTTACTTGTTCAGTGTTGTGTGCTGTTCCTTTTGAGATGGAGAGCTCCATACGACATAACAATTACCCTCCATGGCAGATTGATTTAATAACTGAAAAAAAATACACATACGCTAAGCAGAATTGTAGAAATCACTTGAGATAAAATGCAAGAATCCAATATATCCATCCAATTATGTGTTATGCTAAATGAATATTTGAAATTGAATTAGTAATTATGTTGTCGAAACATGCCTAGAAAGTACCGGATAGAATGAACCCAGCGATGTCTTGATCAAGTTTTTGATAAATAAGCAATATAACCAGTAAGGGATTTTTATCAGGTCCGTAGAAATTGACCCAAAGCAAATAATCGAAATTTTTGAACCTAAAAGTGAGCCTCAACATCACAATTATGCGAGCACTCGGGAATTATTAAAAAATAATAATAACAAAACCGTGTGTTACAATCGGCAGCGTTTATACTATGACCAAGCAGGTTCATATTCACATTTTTTTGTCAAAGTTGTAGCCTCTCCGAGTGGAATCTCTCGATTCATTCAAGAGTCGTCATTCCGTAACGAACTTAAAAACATTAGTTTTATTTCGAAAGGTTTTATTTCAGCCCTTTGTTTTCACCCTTTAGGATTAACTGAGGCAGATGACTAGAACAGAGTCCGAACTAGATCCCATGTGTGATTTTTCACTCATGTTTCGTTAAATTTGGTCCAGTAGTTTCGGAGAAAAGCTCTTGACGGCAGACTACGAACGGACGGATTTTTTGCTTTATGATTTCCAATAACAAACCTTTGTAATCGAGCAAAAAAAATTTAATCTCCCTCAAAAGTGGTTGGTTTACGTTTCAAATACGTGGATTTCAAAATCGATTCCTGATTTTGGGGGAAAAAACCTTCAATTGCAGGAAAATTATCATTAAATCATTATATTCCTTGTTTTTCGGTTAGTAAATAGATTAGAACGAGATTCCAAAGCAAAAAATCAGTATCAAAAGAGTGAAATTTGGAAAAGTTTGTACAAATTCTTATGTAAAAGAAGAAAAAATTAATAAGTATAAAGGAAGCTCTTTTCATGCCATCTGCAGTGGGTAAGAGAGGATCTGGAGGCTCGAGCCGGAGAGTTTAGATAATGTACCACAGTCTAAGTGTGATATACATAGATCAGCGATTTACTTAGAAAGGTTGTTCTAATACAAAAATAATAAGACTAAATGTAATAATTTGCAGCATTTTTTACAGCATTTCTGTTGTGTTTAAAGACACAAGTGCAGCAACCTGAGAGGTCTCATTTGATTTCCAAGTTTAATTTTATATCTAAATCAAACACGAAAACTACCCTCTTACATCGAATGTTTTTCTGGTTTTGATTTTTTAAATTCCTGAATATTATCCCTTGGGGTTGATTGATCAAGATGCAGAGATGACTGGCACATTTCGGATGAGTATAGGATTTTTGAAACAAATTTTGAAAACTCAAGTCCAGCAGTTTTGGAGAAAAACTTCGAACGGCAGACTGCGTTCTTGTTTCGAATTTTGAGTTCTCCGTATTTTGAAACGTAAAAAGTAAAAAAAGGTTTTTTTTCTTGGTCGATTACAATGTTTCATTATTGAAAATGGCCCAAAACTCCAGGTATAACCTTGTGGGCAGCAGTTGCAGAAGATATTAAATAATAATAAACATTCCACATCCATCACACACAGTTCACTCGCACCATCAAGTTAGAACAGTAGCTGAGTTCGTTACCCGTGTCTTGGAGTGCAACGGCTGCGCGGATGGTCCCGCAAAATGAAACAATATCTGATAAAGATTTCTTAATGGCCGATAATTCTATTTAAAAATTATAAGTTTCCTTAATTTGTGGGATTGTTTCTTTTATTTGATTGGGGGTCCGGTTGTTAGATTCACGGAAAAAATGATCAGTCGGCACCAACGGTAAATTTTATTAAACCAGGTGAACCAACCAACTTGAATACATCGTCTCGATCCTGGAACGAATTTCAGTAAAAAAGGAATACGTGAGTATTCCTCATTTCTCACTTTTATTGTGAATAAGAGGTTTGGTTATTTTAGAGATCGGCCAAAAGAAATTCGAAACCCATTGTATGAGGAGATTTTATTAGCGAACGGATTGAACTTCACCCCTTAAAAGCTCATCAGACGGGAGCGGAGTTTTTATATGGAGGGGTATTTGACTGGTGATACCTTGAGATGGAACCCTCTATCAATCATCCTATAATCATCTTGCGTCTCTCACAACGGATCGATCATTCAGTCTAACTTCCTGTCAACAGATCCCTCGTCCCATGTGCTCCACCTTCGTTCTACTGGATTCGTCTTTCAGTCCCTCCGATCGTACGGATGAAACGTGGTAACCGTTGATGGTCCGAAAGTAATGTTTCAGATATTGGACCATCCTGTCACTATCCAACTAATCATTCTTTCAGGAAGCCGTCGATTGGTTGAACTCAGGCTCAACTCTGGGAATTGTTTGCTTCGTTAGTGCGTCCTGAACTAAATAATAGCATTTTGTATTTTCCATAGAAATTAATTCACTCACTCCGCCGCTGCTATACTATGTAGTGTTGCCAAGGGCAACTCCATCGTTTTTCTTCAATCATCATTTGAGTACATTAACATATGACATATGTATGTTGTATATGGCATATGTATGTTAATTACATATGACAGGGCTAAAGACTTGACAAAATATTTCTACCCTCTCCTGAGGACATCAACATCAAGCGAACCAGAAACCATAATTAATATCACTACACTGAATTAATTGAAATCTTGAAATCGTACTTAACTACACACACACACACGCACACACACACACACACACACACACGCACACACGCACACACACACACACACACACACACACACACACACACACACACACACACACACACACACACACACACACACACACACACACACACACACACACACACACACTATACTATAAAATGACCACCAGTTTAGGTAAGAGCCCCGAATGACGCGGGTGGTGATACGTCGTAGCACTTCTGATTGAGTCGTGGGTTTGAAGGAAATCACCGTAGCTCTCTCAAATGAGGGCATTTTTGGGGAATTCAAATTTTTTTCAGCGTTGGTAACCCTGCCCTTTGAGGAAACACCATGCTTTCGCCATTTCTATACAGTTTAGAAGTTAGTAGTTTCTAGAACAGGTATGTACTTCTCATTGTTATGGGTTCGAGAATTAATCAATCTTATTGATTTGATTGTCATTCATTTTGGGATAGAGATGTAAGAACGTTATTTAATGCAAGTTACAATGTCTGTAAGTGTTCATTAGACTCCTAATCGCAGAAGGTTAATGTTGATTTCTCACATTCGTCGCGATTTTAAACTTCAGAGGATGACCCAGGCGCCTGAAAACGTCTGATTCATCTCCCAAGGTGACGGATTCTAAAACGGGGAAGGGCCAACCAACCATATCCATCACAGTTTATCGCGAAATAGTAAATGGTTGAGAGGTGAGTATTGACCCTTTTTTGTCTCATATCAGGACGCCCCTGAAGGAAGTTGTTTGCTCTGTAAGAAGTCAAAACAGCGGACAGTTATATAATATATATTATATACTACGGTCCGCTATATACACATGAATTGGTGAAAAAAATACGAAAAGAGGACGGACAAAAAGAAGAGGGAACGGAAGATCCTTAAGAGAGAGTAAGGCGAGAAATCAGGAGACGATCTCTATCATCGGAGAGGGGTTAAGTTGAGTAATAATTCAAACACAAGTCCCCCTTTCCGAAGAATCGGCGCTTGTTAAATCAAGTGGCCCTTCAAGCTCAATGGATTCGATGGAATGACCGAACTCTCTCCGACCTTGCCGTCCCTCCGCCGTTTATTATTTGAGTCGAAAAGAAGGAGTTTTTGATAGTGTCAGTGTGCCTCGTGGTGCCACGTTGTGGGCTCGTTAGCCTAATGCTGATGAACAGATGTTGAACGAATCTTTGAAGGCGTTCGATTGAAGGTCGTGTTACGGGTGTTCATTCTCGAGGATAAGCTCGCAAATCTATGAACTGTCATTAAGGTCGATCGTTTGTAGGCTGTCATCTTTTTTAAAACATTAACGCCGAAACATTCATTAAAAGTGGTTTAGGGTCCGTGTGATAATGTGTGGAGCTTGACTGGACGTAGTTGATACTGGTTTATTGATGCGATTGTGTGATGTTGTGCGGCTTATCCGACATAGAAGCTCTGTGCACTTTTTACATATCAATTGGAAAATGTTCACAAGTGATAGACAATCAGCAGCGCCCTGGCATCTGTTTGAACGGGTGATATTTGTGGAAGTGAAATTTATTTCATCTGTGGCAGTTTCGCACAGCTTGCATCTTAGAAAGTGGCACGGATGTAGGCCCCGGTGTGGCTGATGTTGAAGCTGAACAGATGGATGCCGGTGAGATAGTAGGCTCCCCAATTGTTCCTTCGAACATTCGTGTCGGTTGTTCAACAAACTCTCTCATCTTTATATCTGTTGAATGTATATATATATTTATTTGTTTGTGTGCGCGTGCATGTTTGTGTCATCCAGCGGCTGGGATGTGGAGAGAGGGAGATTACACTATATGCCAAGTGACCGGGGCAAGAAGCCGGATATCGTTGCCATTACGCCCGATGGTTCTGCCATAATCCTGGGTGTCCAAGCTGTCAGTGGCAGAAAGCTACCCGTACTCCCCTCCGCCAGGCGCCAGGTGCGAAGGTTGGACTCGTCCAATTAAATAAATACAAAATAAATTTCTTCAAATTGGGCACAGTCCATAACGATGTGCTTAACACTTCCTTCTCCCCCGCAGTGCGAGCACAAATCTCCATTTTCCCTCTCTTCATGAGCGCTCAATCTTGCCAAATATTAGGGACAGAGCGCATGGCCGCTTCTCATTCTGCAAATAACCCTTACCAATTTTCTTTCTGTACCTCCTACACTTTTAAACCATCGAAAGCTTTTAATTCTTGTATTCGATTCTTTGAAAAACCGGCCTTTCTCACTAACACTAAATCTTTTCTGCCATTCCGCTCTTAATTATACTTTAAATGTGGCATAAAAATCCTCTTTAGGCAACAGGCACGTGACTAGCTCCCCTGCCGCTGCTGCGATATTTGCAGCCCTGTCAACTATTTCGTTATACCTCAAACCATTGTGTGACTTGACCCATACTAGGTATATATTTATATTTCTTGTTCTGCAGGTATATATTAGTTTAATGATGTTGGAAATTATGTGATTATTGAATTTACTAAAGTTACAATTGGAAACAGCTCTTAATACACTTTCTGAGTCACTGCAAATTACAACATGGCAAAATGAATTTAAATTATTGTTTAAAATATACTCCAGGGCCAATTGTATAGCTGCGGCTTCTGCTGTGTATATTGTTGCTATTGGACGGAGTTTATACTGCTTTTCTATGCTATTTATGATGTCAATAAAAGCACATCCTACTCGCTGCCTGGACCCTGAACCATCCGTGAAGATGATCCAACATCCTTGCAACTTTCGGTTCATAAACTCCCAGAACTGCTCAGTCACTGCCACACGCTCATCCGTTGGACGAAAGTAGTGAACAGATACGCGTGTAAAAAGGTTAGCATAGTACATGTTCAATATGAGGCTACCTTGACTCCTGAACATGAGATCTGAACCACCTTCACATTATGATACGGCCCTTGGGGCAAATAGTATGGATACCTCTGGTATACAGTGCAGCAGCTGTATAGTTGTCTACTGTACGCAGGATCGTGAGATGTGTTGATACTTAGTCCAATTTAGGTAATTATACCTGTAATGCAAACGCATTTTTACTCAATTCGCCGGACATAATATTTTTTCGCTAATCATTTCAATTAGCCTGCCCATTGTTCACATGTATAATTTACAAGTCCAGGAGGAAGATGTTTTGCCTAGGTAGTGTCTTTTATATAATGTTTCCCCTTGCCAGTCGCCCTATTTCAAGGTGAAATCATAAACAAGTTAGCGGCGTTATTCATGGTATAACATAACTGATGTCTTTACAATGGAGTGGAACGAGAAAGGAATCTAGTTATGAATAACTGCATTTACCCATACCTCAAGTACCCGGCAATAGCGCTGGCTCGGCGCGGCGATAGAGAATCAAATCTAACTCCTCCCACGCCGACAAAAGCAGTTGAGGATAATATTTGAAAATATGGCCGAACTCCTGAGCCTACGAAGTAGATTAAGCTACCCTCTCCCTCTCAGCCATAACCTCAAACCAGGTTATAACGAGAAAGTGCTACGGTTTCAATTCCACCCTTTTTAATCCGTATAGCCTAATCATAATCTCCCGGAAGGCGAGAAACCCAACTTTTAAGAGGCCGAGGGCTTGAAAGTTGCCGATCGCATTATAAAATGCCTCTCGGGAACAGTTATAATAATTTATCGCCCTCCTGAACACCTATACTGCCTTCACAAGAGGACAATTGTGCCATCATAATGATGTAATTGCAGTGGGCTAATTTGTAACTCACTAGGGGATCCAAAATCCACATTTTCGGAATAACGTGCTTGCACCATTGTTGGGCCTATCTCCCTTGTTTTTCAACTACGGTGTGTTGCTTTTTAGCACGTCCCTCTGAAACAAGGCTTCGTCAAATAAAGGGAGCCCTAATAGGATTGATTGAGGGAATTGCGGGACAACCTAAACATGAGAAGAAAAACAACTGAACACAAATCCGTTTCAGAACGGGTATCCTTGGAAAAAGCAACAGCTTCATGTCCGTTCGTGTGAGAAATTTTGTCGTTGACACCCAACCTGGAATTCTTAAAAAATTTTTGTGATTCTGTTTTGTACAACCCAAACTTTTGTATAGTTGTGCAACAATCCTAGATAATTTTAATTTTTCTTGTCAGGAGGGGGAATGGAGAGGAATGAAGTAGATCCGTTCGAGCTATTCTCATACGGTTTATTTGCCGATTTTTTTTTTTTTTTTTCGATTAGGCACACTGCTCTAGTTTGAAACATATTTTAGAATTTTCACCTAAAAGTGGATTGAATGGTACACCAATATATGTTCACTGTTTCTATCTGGGTTTTTTATTTATTCTCAGTTTTTGGATAACAAACCTCTCCTGCCCAATAAAACACCGAAATTTTGAATTTTTCCGCTCATACCTACTAGTTTTTACCAAGTAAGTGTTCATAATTTTGTTTATAAGCGCTGTCATACGGAAAGCGGACATGAGGATGCCCCAGTAATACCTCAATTACCTACCAATAAGTTTGATGGATCCTTTAGAGTTTTCACATTAATTCTCATTGTTTCTGTACCATATCCTAACCGCTGCGAAACAACAACGATTTTATCAATCAGCAAAGCTCGCCACTTTGTGGATAGACGGTTGAAGAAGATTGCGATAACAGTACACTGCTCTAGAAACAGACTGTACAACTTTTAAGATAACAAATGCTCTACACTTCGGAACTTTCCATAGATTCGAGTTCAAAGATTTAACATACACAATTTAATATTTAGCATACATTTATTTTCGATTATATATACAGGGTGGCCACAATTTAATGGACCAGGCATTCATCTCCGTAATTTCGAGACCTAAAAAAAATGTTCAAATGATAACTTCAGTAATTTTTAACAAGGAATTCAAATATCACAATTTCGCGCGTTGCGCACGTGCGAAAATGCGCGATTTGCGCCTCAACTTTGTTATTTCAAATGGGAACCCCCATTCGATATTGTTGATTCGGATTCTGCTCAAGATTTTATGAAAATTTGACCCCTCAACCAATTTTTTTTATTGAAGTTAACCGGTTCAGCGAGCACGCAAAGTTGCACAGCCCCGAATTTGTCAAATAGTTAATGATGATGATCTGTAAAGTGTGGCATATACATTTTCATTGTTTTTTAATGCTGATTCATGTGATGCTATCCGTTTTTTGATTTGACTCAGTTTTTGCGGAATGACCGAAATTTGTTTATTTCGCCTACGTTTTTTATTCTAGGGGCCTGTTCTCAGATTGTTAATGGGATTAATTTTCAAGGTCAGGTTGAAAAATGTAAAAATAGGAGATATCAAGTGAAAAATCATCTTAATCTGAGAGTTGAAAGTACGAATAAATTATGCTTTTTCACGCGAAATAAACAAATTTTCCTCATCATTCCGCAAAAATTATGTCAAATCGGAAAACGGATAGCATCACGTGAATCAGCGTTAAAAAAACAATGAAAATTCATATGCCACACTTTATAGATCACCATCATCAACTGTTTGACAAATTCGGGGTTGCGCAACTTTGAGCAGAATCCGAATCAACAATATGGGGGTTCCAATTTGAAATAACAAAGTTGAGGCACAAATCGCCCATTTGCGACCTTGCACAACGCGCGAAATTGTGATATTTGAATTCCTTGTTAAAAATTAGTGAAGTTATCATTTCAACATTTTTTTTTAAGGTCTTGAAATTACGGAGATAAATGCCTGGTCCATTAAATTGTGGCCACCCTGTATATATCAGAACAAAGAAATCGTTCAAACACCTTGTCAAACCTCTTTAACAAATGTAAAACGTAATAGTACAGAATAACATGAGTAAAAAGTGCAATTGTAAATTATTGAAATGTGTCAACCACAACAAAACTCTGCCTAAGCCTCGGATAATATTCATAAATAAATCGAATACATGGCGAGATAAATATTAAAAGTATTCGACTGACCCTCAAGACTTACACTACAAGGTTGAACATTCAGCAGTCAAGAAAATCACTCCGATATATATTTATATCATAACTTATAAAGATAAAGATGAATTTGGTCTGAAACGAAAAGACCCGTGATTCTTAACGATAAAAATCTTGGGTTAAATATTGGTAATGTTCAAGAGAGATTTCTTGCTATTAGCACTACTAATATTGTTCTCTCGCAAACTCATCGAACAGTTTAAAGAGTGCCCCTTTTTTTCACCGCAACACTTTGTTCTGCGAGCATTATAGTTGCACGTCCATGAACCTTGCCACCTAAATATTAGATCGCCTTCGAAATGCATTTTCCTCTCTTTTCACTCTAGTTGGAAAGCGAGCGTTTTATGCAGTGCGGTAACGCAAACGTAGCTAAATCCACGGACTTATATATTTATTATGAGGGTTAGGGGTTAGGTTTATAGTGGCTGTTATTATTGTTCCATAGCACTAAACCTGGTTTTACCCTGCCAACCCTTTTCGCTGTTGTCGTCCCAGTGGTCCCCCTGCCACCTTTACCCTCGCACTCCCCTCTTATATTGCTGTCCGGTGGGTTAATAAACTCTGACCTAACTGTCAAATTCAGCCTCGATCCGAACTTTATTAAAATGTACTGAGCTACTAAATCTTATTTCCTGTTCTCTTTTGAAATTTATGGCAAGCATAACATCGCACACGTCTCGGCACTACAGCTACCTGCGCGCCCATCCTGAGGATTTACGAAAAATGTAGCTGGTTGTGGATTTATCCGGAGTCTGTAAATTCAAACTTTAGCTATGGAGTACTAACAACAAAATATTCAAGTAAATGGAATTTTATTGTAGACACTAGGATTCTCTCATTACAAGAACCTCTGTATTGTACAATCTCAGCCTATCTCAGCTATTAAATGCAGAAAATGATTACTCCGAATTTGTTCACTTCTGTAACTGAAAACCTTTCCACGCCGATCATTCGTCTACGAATAATTATCAAACGTAGTGTATAGCACATTATCTAAGAAATACTGCATGGATATAGCCATCTACGTAAATACAATAAATAAAATTACAACAAAATAATAAACCAACAACTTCTTTCAGGTGGGGTCTGTGCTTCGCAGTTTCATTTGTTAATCAACCACGTCGATTCGGTGAGTTTTGATCCTCCTACGTTTCCGAATTCGCCGAACGGCAACATGGGAAGGCTATTTTTCCGATTCATCAAACCAGTATCAATAATCATTTATTCCTATTGCCGAAATCAGGACTAATGGTGGATAGGGTTTTTTTCGTTCATTTATTTATTGGCAATAATAAACTATGATGCAAACAGCCTATTTTTATTAATTTTTAATTTTATTTATTTATTTTATTTTATTTTATTTATTTATTTTTATTTTTTTTGACTTGTGAATGACAACAACCTTGATAAATAAAACATGTACACTTAGCATTTCAAATCATCCTTTAGATCATAAATATGCCGCTTTCCATAGTATGATTAATAGGGAACTGTCCATACCAATGAATGATTAAAATTTATTGACAGAAAAATCTGTTATTAAAATTATAGCCGTAAGTTGTGGATATGGGGGAGAACTTGTTGATTCCATTTCGAATAAGGTTCTTAGGGAAAAAAGTAGGGAAGGGGTGTGTAATTTAGTGAGAGAAATTGATTTGGAAGAGAAAAAGTGGACTAATATGCCTTATTATGATACAATTTCGGATAAACTTGGTAAAGTTCTGTCGTCCAGACGTTTCAATGTTGGGTTCAGGAATAAAAATGATCTTAAAGCTTCTTTGGGTTCGGATAAAATTCACGTCAAGGATAAAAGTGGAAAACGTTCAAGACGAAAATGTTCATGTGGGCTTGAATACTGCGGTCAAACTGGTAGGAAATTTAGGGAACAAATAAAAAAGCATGAAAACGATTTCAGGGACAACAAAGGTGATTCTGCCTTTGCGAGTCATCTGAATGAGTCCAATCATAGCTTTATTTTTGATCTGACAAACAGGAAATATGTAGAATTTCATCACTTTTGCCCAAAGGGAGGTATGTTGGATGTGGTAGAAAAATTCAAAATTGTTAAGAGTGATAGGTCAGGAAAATGTTCAAATGAAGTTATTCCCCAAAATGTTTCACCATAAATGGGTTGATTTTTGCCAATAAGTTTAGCTCCCCCTTTCCATAATGTTACTGTTTGTGCCCCTTTCACTTTGTGCGCCTTGGTTGGCATTGCTTGGTCATTCCCATTCCTTTCACTTCCCTGAGCCAATAGGATTCGACTTCGCCATTCATCGACTTCGTCGCGAGTGACTTAGTCCGTACTAGATAAATACATTTGCCAAGATGGTTGGGTAGAATAGCTTCCAGGTTTATGAAAACAGCTGTAGCTGGGTGCTGCACTAATGTGATTTTGTGACTGAAGAAATTGCAGTGAAATGGTTCGAAGCGAAGCAATCATAACAAGGAACTACAAGAGCTAACCCGCTCAATTTTCTAGTAATGTCGTCCAAATTAACTATGAAGTCCCAGAGTTAACTCTGGCTTACATTTTATATTTACACACACGCGTACGCTACCATGAAAAGCCCCATAACAATGAAACTGATAAGACTAATTTTGCTGGAAATTATTCTGAGTTTTGTGTGATAAAAAGCTCGAGTAAGTTAGTTAAGGCAAAAATTTGCCATGGACTGAACCATAAGGAATCCAAATTTTTCAGATAGCTGTGATACGCAATAGAACAGAACAAAACAAATAAAAAAGTAATATATAGGTGTTTTGGTCATGATGTATGATTCTGTCTGTTTTTAAAATTGTGTTTAACCGATTTGTTTTCTTGTTACCCAATCAATTTTTACCTCCGCAGACGGCTGAGACAAAAGCGTTTATGTACAAGTTAATACATTTTTCTGATTTTTGAAAATCAGATATCTAGGGTGGAAGTTCTGTAAACATAATTTCATAGCAATTCCGTAACGTTAGAATGTTGGAAAGTAAAATCAACTGTATTTGATATGGGAAATTTTCATCCCTGCATTAGAAATCCTTTCCATTAGTTATGGGAACCTTTACACAATCCCCTTCCAAAATTTTGGCTTAATAAATTGTTGTTTATAAAACGGATAGAAGTGGAAAGTCAGTAGAATGAACAAATTATTACAAATTGGTGAATGGAATGGAAGCGTTAATCAAAATATTATAGTGAACCTCCTCTTGCAGCTTCGACTATAACTTCAATTGAGTGGATGCTAAACCGCATAGCAGAACTGCGTTGCGGGTCAACAGATTTAATATCATCAGGCTGAGACAGTCTTGCAGTGCTCACACGAAGTTCAGATGAACGTTGAATGGTGAAATTAAATTGGATTAATGTATGAAATATGTTTGTATTCATTTGTTTAGTGGAGCATTACTTAGAAAAATAATTTTTAGGTAGTTAGCAATTCCTTAGTAGCCAAAATTTCGACAAGACAGACATAAATATAATATGCTAGTAGTATAGATTTTGCTTCCGAGTCTACCAAGGTAGCGGAAGCATTGTTTTACTTTCGGAATGTGAACATTTTTTTGTCTCCAAAATCAAAAATTCCACTCGCATTTTGCGTTTTAGACCTTCCTGAACAATTTTGGTTCCGTGTCTGTCTGTGTGTCTTTCTGTCAGCGAATCCTTGTTACGGGCAAAACTACACGAAGTTATAGTCCGATTTTGATGAAATTTTCAGGTATTGTGCGGGTTGGGGTGTAGATGGTTCCCTATAGGTTTCATGACCCCCGGATCAATAGTAGCCTCTGCGCATGCGCAAACGTGAAATCCTCCGGGAGTTCTTGACCAATTTCAATGAAATTTTCAGGGATTGTTCGGTTCGATGTGTAGCTGGTTCCCTATGAGTTTCATGAGCCCCGAATCAATACTAGCCTCTGCGCATGCGCAAACGTGAAATCCTTGTTACACGGATAACTCCGGGATTTCTTGACCAATTTCAATGAAATTTTCAGGGATTGCTCGGTTTGATGTGTAGATGGTCCCCTATGAGTTTCATGACCCCCGAATCAATAGTAGTCTCTGCGCATGCGCAAGCGAAATCCTTGTTACGCGCATAACAAGGCTGTTTCTGACTTTCAGTCATGTTACGGATACGAGGAAGCTATGTGCCACACCCACATGGCAGACGTTTTTATGAGTGTATGCTTCACAGAAAAAAAGGGGATTCATTGATTCGTGTTTTTTAGATGTCGGGGAGAAAGAGAGAACAATTTGGCGGATAGGCCTCCTTGGAGGTAAATGGAATTGAGGCTCCATAGTTGGTTTTCTATCCAATTTTTTCAAAATTTACGTGCGTTTTAATGAATATTTGTTTTTCAAAACCTCCAGAGTGTTGAACTTCCCCGTTACTTTATCACGTGGGCCGTTACCACTTTCACGTGGATCATGGAAACTCATAAACGCATAATGGACAGTGCACCGATATCATCAAATGAAGTCAAGGTAATGTAATGTCTTTACTCAGTGGAGGAAGTCATATGCTCAGAGGATTGGCAAGATACATCAAGCAGCCTATAAAGCGGATGGCCGACGCTCGTAAAATAGGAGATTCTAAAAAGAAAACCTCATGAAAGTGACCTTTTCATTACAGCAATGAAGCAGAAAGAGAGAAGACACGATTTTCGAGTAATTTTACACGACGAAATAATTGATATGGGCCCCAAAACAGTTCGAGCTCATATGACTTTGAAAAATCTCATTTCAAGGTTGAAAATGTGGAAGATTCAATCCTCGATGTTCTTAAGGGGTGGAGGGGAAAGGATAAAAATTGATGAACCTTGGTGAGATTTGCAGCGTTTTCTTGGGAAAGTCGATTTGGGTGAAAAAACTTTAAAACCCCTACTTTTTTCCCATTCAAAACTCACTTTCTCTACGAAACTCAGAGGCAACATAAAATTAATTATTCCGTTTGAAAGCAGACCCTTTAGTGCAGTTTTTATTAGACCTGCACAGTACTGCTAAACAAAATTATTAGGATCACATATCGTTTGAAGAATTTGTAATTTAGGTATTTTGACAAAATTTACTTTTTGGTCTCCATTCTTAAGCAGCATATCCTGGAAGATGTGTGTCAGGCATTCAAGAAATGTAACGCTCTTTTCAGCGGTATCCTCAAATTTGAGTTTTTTGTACTGATTAAAGGAGTTATGATTTCTGTGATTTCAGTGGAGTAAGGTCGAAAAAAATCTCAAGGATGAGATAAATCGGAAACAAAATCTCTGAAAAAAAATTGATTGCAAAAACGCTGCAAATTCTTTCACTGGGGTTTACTATTCAATTGGCTTGGGTTCATGATTTGAATTTTCACTAAGCTTTGGAGTGTGCGTGTTTCACAAGTGATAGATCGATTATTGAATTTCAGGAGATATTCATAGAGCACGTAAATCTATTCTCAACCAAAATACCTATTTGGATTGATTAGTTGATCATATTTGTGTGCCTCCTGAAATTCAATAATCGGTCTATCACCTGTGAAACAAACACACTCCAAAGCTTAGTAGAAATTCAAATCACGAACGCAAGCCAATTGAATAATAAACCCCAGTGAAAGAATTTGTAGCGTTTTTTTATGGTTATCAGAATAATTCAACCCCTCTCAGGAGCTCACTCCAGTATCCACGTTCACTACATCACTAGGTTACTGCAATCAAAACAAAAACAAAGATAAACCAGAAAAACGCAATGTTGGAGCTACGGACCTGGGGAGGGGCTCATTTGATTCCCCATGGAAACTTCTTCAAAATGAGCCCAAATTTTGGGCGCCTTGACTTTTTTAAAGGTTTTTAGGGATTTACAAAACTTTGACAACCCTTAAAGGGCACTTTAAACTAAGTGAGAGAGCTGGCTCAAGAAAGAGTATTTACGACTTATATAGCAAATTAATCCCAACTTGTTTTGGATTTTTCCGACTCACGAGGTATCCTGCTTTGTTTTTCGTGCCATTTGCCAGCAGGAACTATCTCCTCAACCGCCCTCTCCTCCGAATGCCTAGGGAAGCCATTGTTGTGTGTTCGGTGTTTGGTTTTGATTTTTTTGCCGACCCCATCTCATCTGTAAAACCTTTACTGTAAAACATACAATTATTTAGATAATTAATATTCACATTTCTTACTTTTGTAATCGACCAAGAAAATAGAAAAAAATTAAAAACTAAATGTAGAATCTCCAACCAAAATTTGTGGGTTTAAATTTCAACATATGCTGATTTTATCAATAAAAAATTTTGTAAACAATCCGTCCATCCTATCATTCTGCGAAACCACTGTACCAAAGTTTACAACATTTGTTCAAAATCATTCGCCTAGATGGAATGATTGAGATAGGCACCAGACAAAATTGTGATAAGCTAGTGAGATTTACGGACTCGAGGGCGGCAAGTCTTGCTCTCGATTCCTTTCACAGTGACTCTGTTAATTAGTACATTTTATACCATATTGCAACAACCATAATGCAAATCCCAAAAAAGACTATTTGCGTGCAATGGATCCCGGGACATGTCTACTTGGGAGGAAATGATCTAGCAGACAGTGCAGCTGGGAGAGGAGCCGTTCTGCTGGATGTGGCGTAACGTACAAAAAACTTATGGGAGGGAACACAGAAAAATTCCATATGTAACATCAAATTTATAAACATCAACGGTAATGTAGGTATTGTACGATGGCCGTTGAAAAAGTGCACGCTTCGAAAAAAAAACGTATGGGAGGGGCCCCGAAAATATTTTGCGGGGGGGGGGGGGGCTGAAAAACGTTACGCCGCTGACTCGGGCATCGCTGTCCCATTCCCCGATGCTCTTCCTTTGGCGAAAAAAACAACCTATGAAAAATGAACGAACAAATATCTTTGGAAAAAGGCTACCACCACTTCGAAACCCAACCAAATGTCAGTTACAAACCATGGTTCACAACCTACCCGATGAACAGACAAGACGTGGTTCGGATAGTCAGAATGAGGAGAGGACATGGTAAAATAAATAGACACAGGAAATTACGTCAATCATATGATGATGAAGTAGCCATTCTGTCGTGAGGAGCCCATGACGACCTCTGCGCAATTCTTCGGGTGGCCAACTACCCCGCATCAAGAAATATTTTGAATTTTGTGAAGAGTGCCGGCATTCATTTGTGGAACAATAAGGGCAGTGATACATTTCAGTAAAATTTTAATTTTGTGATTGGAAGAAATCGGAACAATTATATAAACTTTCTCTACTACGGTCCGTCGGATCTGACCCAGGTGAAATTCGTTTTTCCTGTCAAGATCAACATAGAGTGTGCTTTAAGCTGTCGTTCAAGGGCACCTCCTACCCAGTTGATGGGAAGCTGTTGGCTTGTTCATACCGATGAGGTACGGACCAATCTTCGCCTATCCCCCCTTTGAGGGATTCGACCCAACCATAGTAGATTCGAATGTCCTGTACAAATGGAATGTCAACAACAAGTCATATCCAAACACGATCCGCTCGACGATTCTCAAAAATTTAGCCTATGCATTGGCTAAGCCGTGGATGGAGAAAAGATTCGCTAACGAACGTCTTCCGAGGAATCTAAGAAATGTAAGAGGGATGATAGGTGAACAGCTGGGCAAGAGGCTGAGAGACCAGCAGCATCCAGCGATGGTACAACAAAAATGAGACGATGTGACTTTTGCGTCAGCGACAGAAAAGGGAACTCAAATTGTACTTACTGTGGGGAACATAAAGTTTTGATTTGCCCTGAGTGTTCCACGACCAAAGATGAAGAAAGTTTGTGGTACTTTACAAAATATGTAATCATTTTCTCGTCAATTCGTGAAGTAGGTGGTTGATTAAATTCTTGTCAACTCATTTCATTTTGTATTTTCAATTTTTATAGTGTTTAAATTGTTTATTTTCTTAACAGAACTACGATATTTTTTGAGTCGGAAACTATGACTGAATTAGCAGAACTGAGTTAAACGCAAGAGCTTAAAAGCTACGAAATACGTATAATAATACATTTTATTGAAAAGCTTGTTTGTATTTTTCTATCTTCTTCATTTGGAGAGTCATTAATATTCATTTTCTGGAGGTTTCAAGTGTTTTTTGGGAACAGCGACCACCGTAGTGGAGAAGGGTTAAATTTAATTTTTTATAATTTCGGGAGAATTTTATTTTGTATAATTGTGCTGTATGAACAACACAAGGCCAAGAGAAAAAAAAAATTAGCGGGAACGTGCTTGTAATCATCTATAGTCCTCTCATCTGCAGTATAATCTATTTTCCACTGATGCGTAGTGTCTTATACAGAAATAATAAAACCTTGTGTAATAATTTGCTGCGATGTAACATCATTCTGTTTTAAATCTTGAATATACCATTTCATGACACCAAATAAACGCATTTGAGTAGGGTTTATGGGGTTTTTCAAAAGAGTTTGTAAACAGGTTTTTTCCGTCTGCATCAAATTAAATTAGTGGTTATCATGTTGTGAGTTTTTCCCGACTGCCGTTTGGTTCAATGTGATGGAAATTCCCCTCGTAATGTCTATGGGTTAAACTTGTTTTGCTCATCCTCGATATGTATGGAGAGATTCGTGTTTATAGCTTTTCCAAGTCAGATTCGGAATTTTCCATTTCACTTTCAGACTTTTCCATTTCAATTTCAGAATTTTCCATTTCAATTTCAGAATTTTCCATTTCAACTTCAGAATTTTCCATTTCAATTTCAGAATTTTCCATTTCAATTTCAGAATGTGATCAATATCCGGGTGGGAGTGGTTTCTGAAATTGAAATGGAAAATTCTGAAATTGAAATGGAAAATTCTGAAATTGACTTGGAAATTTCCGAATCTGACTTGGAAAAGCTATATTGGGATAATCCTCAAGATCGTGAACGGTTTAGCAGGGTAGGAACTAGGAACCGCGAAACCCCTGGGGGTCCCGAACCTCTCACGCAAAAATAAAATAATCTCGTTACTGAAAAAATCGACTTATTGCCGATGCTACATACAATCTCCTTGTGTGCCCAACAATGCTGGGGGGTGGGGCTACCCCACACGTACTGTTAAGGGGGCCCAGAATAGATTTTGCAGGGGGGCCCAAAATGTACAGATCCCGCCCTGCGGTCAAGGGCGTAGCCAGGGGGGGGTACTGAAGCCGTTTCAGCACTCTCCGAAATTCTTTAAAAAAATACCTTCTTAAAATACCTTAGTTTTGCTTCTCTGCTGGTTAGTTTGACCGAACTATTGAGCGAGGTTATTTGGCGCACGACAAGCACGCATACGGACAATTAGAGCTCTTCTGTGGCTGATCTAACTATCTATAAACACTATCTACATTTTACAAGTATCT